>CP053140.2:12415146-14830292 GCA_022674325.2 Grapholita molesta | reverse complement strand
TTTATTTTTTGTTAAAAGTTTATTTATTCATAATTCAATAAAATCACATTATTTATTAAGGATACGGAATTGGAGTAATTCTATTGGCTGTTAAAAAACACATTTCTCTCTACGTATCCTTGCCCATCTCTGGTAGAAATCCAGGCTTAGATTAGCCGTTCTTTAGCTTGAATGTACATCTGGGTCTCTTATTTTCTCTTTCTTTAATATAGTTGTCATGCAGTATCAAATACTCCAACATATATCCTCTCCTGTACCCCTACAAAATGAACGAGTGAACGACTCGCTAGTCTAAAGCTGGTTATAGGTAATAAAGTGTAGGTAAGTGAGTAACGCTATTAGAGGTGGCGGGCGAGCACTTCCCCGAGCCACGCGGGCGCGGGCGCTCCCCCGCCTCGTGATATGTTCACGCGCGTCTCACCTCGCTAGGACTGACATGGTTTTGAGCAGCGTCACTGTGACAGCGAGTACTCAGCGTACAAGACAGATACATCCATGCCCAATTTCCGCACGAATTTGTTTATGCCAAACATTTATCATCATAGATCAGATGTTGGTTAGATCTGAATTTTACGTTACAATACAGCCGTTTATTACTTTGGTACATCTAGACTAGAGAAATTGGGCAAACCTCGGCTTAGCGATGATATTTAGTGATTCGCTGATGATCGAGTACACGGTTTATGGTAAATCGCCAGCGATGTATTACTGCCGAGCTGAGTGTTTGCATTTATTTATACCGAGACTTATGTAACACAATAAATAATAATGCAGTTTTTGATTAATATAAATAAATAAATCAATATTACTGGAAATCCTTACATAAATTGACTGAGCCCCACGGTAAGCTCAAGAAGGCTTATGTTGTGGCTACTCAGCCAACGATATATATAATATACAAATATTTAAATATAGACAACACCCATGACTCAGTAGCAAATATCTGTGCTCATCACACAAATAAATGTCCTTACCGGGATTTGAACCCAGGACCGTCGGCTTCACAGGCAGGGTCCTCAAGTATACTTACCAAGCATATTAATACCATTTACCGAGAAGCTAAGTCCGGTACAGTCAGCATCAAAATTAGCGTGTGAAACAGTGCAGCAAAAGTATTTAGCATTTTTTATTTGCTTCACATAAATATTCAGATTTCTGAATGCTTATCAATTGGAATGCGATATAAACTGTAAAACGTATAAAATATATTAAAAAATATACAGTATGGCTGATACTTTTGTGTGTTGTTTCATACGATACTTGCAGTAAAACAATATTTGTTACAAGCTTTAGTTAGCCACAACACACTCCACTCAAATAAACTTGTATATAATATCTATTGAATTATAGCTTAAATGTGGCCGACGAATCTACGGCGCGGGGCGCGTGCGGCCGCCGATAACCGCGGGGAGCGGAAAATTGAGCGCCGCGCGCAATGGATGGCTCCACGGAGATTAATGTCGCTAAATCGCTAGCGAGTTATAGACAGTGCGCGCCCAAAGCCCACTTTTATAGTTATTTGCAACATTATTGTGACCCCAATAAACGTTGTAATAGTAGTTTATGTATCTGTGCATAATGAAGGGCATCATGTGCATAATATCACACGATTGTTGTAATGCCTAATTATGTATAGTTACATACACTACTTTATCTACACACATATAATAAATGTTTTAAGATGGGTTCAGGAACCGTAGGGAAATGACCTGCATTATTACTAGTGTTACTTGTAAACATTAAAAAGTCAACGAACAAAACAAATGACAGCTTGGAATGGCGGCGTTGCGTATTTCGTATCTCAGTCAAATATTTTTTTAAACCATAGACAAGCGAATAAACTCCCTATTCTATTGTCACTCGAGTTCAAATGTCGTTCGATTTATATTAAAAAAACATAACGAATTGACGTTTCGTATCAATGACTGTTTTAATATCTATAGATACTAGAATAGACGCCCCACATGAATTTGACAGCTGTTCCAAATTTAAACTCATAACCTACGGATTTCAGTAGGTAATGTTAACATTACATCTCCATTCATTTCTGATGGTTGGTAATGCTGGTCATTGCCTACGGTTTCTGGACGCATTTTAGAGCACTTATGATATGTACGTAGATAATGTTACTTTAAGATGTAGGTTTTTGCTTTGCTTAACTCAGGCGGCTGGCGAAGTGCTTGTAGCTTTAATTGTCCGTGACCAATTTGAATTACACTCAGTCAAGTTAATTTGTTGAGTGCCATTATCCTAGAATGTCAATATCAATTTATCGATCATATCGTATAATGTTTGAGTGCCTTAGCACTCGCCTTAGGCTTACCTAATGTAAATTTACTTGGGGAATCTTAAGATATTACGCCTATTTGGACTTGTGCGCTGTTCGCGTGTTGTGCGCCTAACATACGAGTACAACACATGTCATATATAAGTAAACTCTGTCGTAACTTGAGTTTAGATTACGAGTAGTAAAACTCAATATTTTTTTTTATAAGGTTTTATTTAACTTGCAATATATATACGCATGTTCGGGTCAAATCTTACAATATAATTAATAATTTACTGAATACATTTATTTATGTAAGTGGCAATACAATATTACGGTACAGTCAGCGTCAAATAGTGGCGACCAAAGTGGCCACATATATCAATACAGATCTTTATTTATATAGCAGTGAGAATGTGTTACGATACGACGAGTCAGTATGGCTAAATATCCATACTGACTGCAATTAACCATGAACAAGATGTTGACTGTACCGCTGCAGACTGTATAGATGCTGGAGCAGGAAGTAGCCATAGCGACAAGTGAAATACACAACAAAAACTCATCGTTTAGGCTCGTTAGGATTCTTTACTTGATAAATGATGAGTGTGCAAAAATTTAATTCGGCAATAAAAATCACATTTTTGGCAGAAACTTATTATCGAAGCGTATCACTCGTTGCGTAAGAAATCCGAATACGTGCGTCAAAGATGAGCTCCAAATAAATCGCCGGCGATAGTTGGTAATGAGAGCGGCGATGTATGGCGTGCCACGCGCGATTGCTCGCGCTATCTGCCCCCGCGCCGGAGTGCCCCCCGCGTCCCCGCGCCCCGCACCCCGCGCGCGCCCCCGCCTGAATAGACGCAATGGGCCGTGCGCCATCAGCCGCCGAGCGATGAAACATGGCGGCGGGCGGTGTCGTACATCCTCGGCCGCCACAAAGGGCATGCAGTAAATTATTTCAACGCGGTTTTACAAGGCGATATTTATGGTGTGACAGCGTTCCCACATGCCTAATATTATTATGTTTCTTCCGTCTCATGAAGCAATTTTTTTTATGTAACTAGAATGTATACGCTTATGTGTGTTGTCGATTCCAAATTGCTTTGTTCCCATTTCGGGGAAATGAGGTAAACAAATGGACTAATTACTTCCAAGGCATGACGCCTCGGGAATGTATACCATTAAAACTGATTAGCCGTGATTACAATAAATATATTGTCAATCGATTTTGTCTTTTTAAAACTTTATATTTATTTACTAAGTTGTATGTATTGAAAGGAATATCGGCGCATTGATGTACTCTAATACTAAGTTATATTTATACTGTTTGTATGGACGTTTGTTGCTCTTTCATTGAATACTGTTGAGCGGATTTTAATGTAACTGTACAATAATATATAGATCATACATCAACATAACACAGGCTGTAATTTATAAAGTATAAGTAAGCCCTAATGTTGCGCAGTCCAAGTCGCGGGCAGAAGCTGTAGTATTTAATAAACTTAAGTGTTAGGAGGTGATGGACCTTAACACCGGCTCGGTGTAACATGTTACGCGCCGACGGCCAGAGATATTAGTCGCGCAGTTTTACAGAGACCTATAAAATAGTGCGAGCATTTGTCGCGGCGGTCCCTCGGTGGTGGTTGCTCGGAGACAAATCTCCGGCGATTTGTAAAGACGGCCGCGCTAACCTGTCCGCGGGCGCGAACATCTCCGCTCGACTCCCCGTCTCACTACTATTGCTGTCTACATTTGCCGTCTATTATTTACTAGCTGTGCCCTGCGGTGTTACCCGCGGTTTATTAGGGAAAAACGTAGCCTATGTTGTTATTATAGGGTGTCAGCTAACTCCATAACAAATTTTATTAAAATCGCTCGAGCCGTTTAGTCGCGAAGAAGTAAGAAACATGTGTTTGTCTGTTACTTCTCAGCCACTCACAAACTTTTGCCTTTATAATATTAGTGTAGATTTTGTGATGTTTGTGTGTCTACATATTTATATTCCGTTACTATAGAAGCGAAGTTACAGTTGAAAGTGGGTCATATAAACTGAATAAAATATTAAATAACCAAAACAGGTTACCCTCATCTGACATGAACTTTGATGTCAGAATTCATCATTTAGCATAATTCATAAGTTCGCAGCATTTTGTACTTTTCTGAAATTATTACTTTCAGAACTTTTATAAGGGATCATCCTGTCAAATAATATTAGATTACGTTTGTTGTATAATAATCCTGAAGCCTACAGATTAAAAAAAATCGAAATATGTGAAATTATTACAAATGCTATAATAGTCTGTGATGTAAAAGAACAATAGTGAACATTCCTGTGGATAGCTATCGTTTTTATAGCTATAGTGCTATAGTGGTACTGATTTTTTATGATAAAGGTGGCAAACGAGCAGTCGGTTTGCCTGATGGTAAGCAACACCAGGGGAGGTTGTACAGTGTCCGTACCATGAGTTGTGACATTGCGGTTTTCGATAACGAGTATCGAATTTACTATCTGTGCATCTCGTTCGCACTAAAATAGTACTAGCGAGATGCACAGATAGTAAACTCAATACTCGTTATCGAAAACCTTAATGTCACAACTCATGGTAAGGGTACTGTTTATGCTAATATAAAATGAAATCAAATACAAGATATTGCGAGCCATAACTCTCCACAAGAAAAACGTTAACCTAAATCTCTGACCATGGTCTCGATATGACTATGGTGAATGCTTACCATTAGGCTAGCTGAAGGTGTACTTGTTTGCTACCGTCATTGTATAAAACAAACAATGAAAGGAGATAGTAGCTCTTAGTGGTGTGCGAAATTAAAATAAACGGTGTCGTAGTGTAGCGTGGCGGCGGCGGTGCGTGTGCGTGTCGCGAGCGTGGCGGTGCCGGCCCGCGCGCTGCACTTCATAATTAGGCAATAGATCGTGGGCGGCCAATCACGCTGAAAGGGTCGGCATTAGCCGCGCCGGCGGGCGGCGCTGCCCGTCCCTACATTACCAGTGACGTGGAAATACGTGTTCCTAGTATTATTTGTAAGCTAGGAAACAGAACTAATACTCGGAGTGTTGTTATCGAGTTAACGGAATTTTAAATTTAGATATAATAACAGAATAAATATCTAAATATCAATATTACAGGATATTATGACACGAGTTGATTGAGCCCAACCGTAAGCTCAAGAAGGCTTGTGTTGTGGGTACCTACTCAGCCTAACTACTTATAATATACAAATACTTACATATATAAAATACCTATGACTCGGGAACAAATCGGGGCCGAGTTCTAAGACTCGTACACTCGAATTGCAAAAACTTTAAGGACGAATACATTCGCCCACAAAAGTTTCTCGCCATTATTTTGATACCCACGATTATACTATCATTCATGTTTCTAGACTCACATGTTTTCGTTTCTGACAGAGCGCAAAATATCACGAGTCGAGTACTTGACGCTCAAAAATCCCAACTGATTTCTAATTCGCTTCTAGAAGTGAGTTATGAATATAACTGGACCCGGCATCACCAGGCCGGGAGAAGTGGAAGCCGAGCGGCCGAGCGGATAGAAAGCGCAGTGTGTGAGCGTGAGGTCACCGGCTGTTGAAGGGCAGAAGTGTGACATCGTATTGCAATGTCAAAAAAAAAAAAATTATCAAAATCGAACTACTCTGTAAAAAGTTATGTGTGGTCATACATAAAAAATATATACCCGTCGAATTGAGAACCTTCTCCGTTTTTTCGTCAATTAATAAAAAAAAAAACGTTCAAAATATATTATGTATTATACCTAATGGTATATTGACTTATATTTATAATATCGAAATGTCAAACGGGTGAAATAAAACAACTAAAACGGATTAAATCGCGTATACTAATTTAAACTTCATCCTGACGTTTCGAACCCTTTAGCAGCGTTCGTGGTCATCGGGTGGACTGAGGAAAAATATTAATTTACCTCCATCCACAAAAAATTACAAAATGCAAACCTACCCACATATAATATGCTAAAGGGTTCGAAACGTCGGGATGAAGTTTAAATTAGTATACGCGATTTAATCCGTTTTAGTTGTTTTATTTCATGAGTAATTATCGCGGCAACCGAAGTTAATATTTCAAACGGGTGCTTGAAATGTCTAATAGTAGATTGTTTGACAAGGGGCTAAAGTAGGCCATAGTATCACGAGATGGTTATTTTCCCGAACGAAGTGAGGGAAAATTGTTCGGGGGGTAATTATGGCGTTTAGACCCGAGTTATGCATACTAGTTTTCACTTCAATTGCGAGAAAATAAGATAAAATAAATTTCAACAATTAACAAATACAATTTTATTCACCCGCAATGAATTCTGAGTCAAAAATGTTTAATTTGGCAGTCTTTGTATTTTTTCACTGCTTTGATACAGATAGGATATATACGCCGTGAATAAATGCCATAGACAACGTATAATTGGGGCTTCAAAGAGTTTGCCAACGATTTAAACTTTTTTTAATGCTTGTGAAGTAGGAACTAAAAAGCACCTAATGCTTTGACAATTTGATTGCGTTTCCTCATTGGTCGATTTTAATATTGTGGTATTGTCTGATTGGTTGATACTTTATACAAAGTTTTTTTAATGATTTCACATTTTTAAACAGTATTCGCACCAAAAAAGAATCTAGAGTTGCGATTAACTTCGATATCTGTCGTGATTGGTGGATTTAATACGATCTGTGTTCTGGTTGGTCAATTTAAAACGTTTTGTATATCATAAATATGTATACATATTTTCCCAAGAGGCTAAATGTATTACTTTAGTCCGCCTTGGCAAGCATAATATGACACACTTTTAGAGCATGAGAAGTGAAAAATTAAAACACTCACTTAAATTTACATCTAAAATCACTAAAAATCTAAATACATAATGATTAAATACCACAAGCCAAAAATGTGAAAAGGATCAATTTACGTAGTAGAATGTAAGTCCCAACAAATATGCTATGGAGTAATAGGAATATTATCAAAACCCCGTCGACCCGTCGTCCCTGTATGGGTGAAATAGATTAACCAGCCGAATAAATTCCAAAGTAACTCTTCGTTCGACTATCAGCGTATTATCCTTAACAGACATTATTTTCTACTGCGTTACGATTAACTACGCAAAAGGCTGCCTTTCCACCAGAGCTGTGCTGTGCTACGTTTACAAACAAATCGCCGGAGCTATTCTATGAAGCTGTATCCGTACATAAACCTAGCGCTGCATAGCTCCGGTGGAAACACACCCTTAAACCGGTCGACCGTATGTGCATCAGTAGAACGAGCTCTGAAATATCAACAGAGATTGCAAATATATTTTGTATATTTCCGCTTGACGCAGTTTTCCATTTCTTTCCGGCTACTAGATGAAAGCAACGGCGCGCGGGGAGACGCCGGCGGCGGTGATGCAACTCACCCGGGACGGCGGCGGGTACCGTACCCCGGGACGGCGGCGGGTACCGTACCCCGGGACGGCGGCGGGTACCGTACCCCGGGACGGCGCTCCTGTCAATATGAATACGGGAACTTTAATAGTTGGCAGCAGCGGTAGCGGCCGCACGCCGAATCAAAGCCACATCTGGAGCGGCGGTGCGAGCGCTCGCCGGCCGCGGGTTATACGGGTGCGCCGGACCGAATAATCTGACATATTTTAACCAGAGGGCACACGTGCAGGATTTTTCAAGTTATATATCATGTAGTTGGTTGGTTATTTATTGACTATTGAGTGTATAATTATTATACCTAGATATTTTTCTAGCACGAACTATTTTTTGTAAGTGATTGACAAAATAAAAATCATCGACAGTCCTGTTATCGATAAGTACCACTCCATGAAGTGGTACATTGCAATGTCATACAAGACAAATATAGGGTAATAGGGTTAAAAATAAATAACAATAACAGAAGTATCTATTTATTTATATTTTACATAGTTCAGAAAACAATTTAGAACTATGAATTGCAAATTATAAAAGTAAATTGGAGCAAAAGTGTACGGATTACGTTCAAGTTGTTCAAGATCATGGCACGCGGCGTCTAGGTAGGTAGCTGATGTAAGACTGTGTCTACGTATTGTTGTTGAAGTAATATGTACTGATCGATAACAGGATTGTCAATATTTTGCTGCGACTGCTAGATAAATGTCCAGGTATAATAATTATCTATAGCACATCTAATATTTACTAAATTAAACTCTTGACTTTCACAAAGTTTATCATTATAATTGAAATTGTGACTGTTTGTGTTCTAATTACAATAAACACAAAAAACATTAATTGTTAGCATGATCATCATCGATCATTAAATGTCACAAAATAACCGCAGCAAAACGCACATTTTTCATACAAGAACCAAATTTGATGTATGTCTGTGTAATACCTATTACATATGTATATACATTATATAACAGAATGAAATTATTTCGGTGTAGTAATAAATCATTATTTATTCGTAATAAAGCGGTTAAGCCCACGGGCTTGGGCTCCGGGATTTGCGCCCCGTGCGGGCTCGCCCGGGACTTCCCGGGACCCATTACAGTAAAAGCAGCGCGATTGGCCACTTTATTGATTACATCGGCGGCGCGGGAAGTTTTAATAAAGACTCGAATGCGCTGTTGAACGTCGGACGATTGTGGGCGATCGCGGGAGATTTGTCTTCGTCAGTCGCGCCGCGCGGAGACTGATCAGGTAAATACTCGGATATTCTATAAAATATTCTCGGCAGCAGCAAGGCGGCTGAAAAGCTATGGAGGGGAAACACAGTGATTTCGGCGCAGACAATTTTATCCCATTCGAGGTGCCATTGTTCTCGGAAATTACTTTTGATAGACACTGTATATCTTGTTTGAACATAATCAATTTGTTCATAAAATAATGTGTTATATTGTGAGAATTTTCTTTTTGTAATCAGAAACATGAGCTCTTTTCATCCCTATCATAGAAAAAAGTACCAATTATGAAGTATTCAATTCCATATATTTTTGAAACTTTGAGAAATAGCACCACACAAAGGATGTAAATCATCTGTTTTCTTCTTCTCATGAAAATGACTCGTAATTCTATAAATCTTTACTGATAACTAAACGTTAAATAACTATTGCCACCACTTCAGAGCTCGATGACCACAAATTCAATACTCTCCTCTAGAATAACAAATTGGAATCTACAGATGTCGACCGCATTTATGACAGAAACTTGCTAACGACATTGCGACAATGCAGTTCAACTAGCGCCGCCTAATGAGATCTCTCATGTCCAGCAGGAACGCAAATTAGCTCCTAAATCCGGAATCCTTAAACACTTCAGTCGCTCCCCGTTACTCGACAGACTCCGCGGCCATGATTGTTACTGTACAGTCCAAAGCATAAATATATATACACTGTTTCGCCTTATTACAATGGCATAAGATGATAAAGTGTATACATAATTATGTGGAGCGTACACGTGTAATGCAAATGTCGTTACTGTGAATGGCGGGCTGGTTGAGAGCCAGCTATGTATCTTTTCGAACAGGGTGGGAATCGTTAGCTGTTCGTATAAATATTGCTTATACTGAAAGAGGTTCCACGTAATGCGAGATTGATGGCGACCGGTGGTGAACCTTGGCGACCATGTGTTTTCCAATATTTGAGTTTGTTATACTTTCCCTCGATGCCTACATGGTTAAAAGTGGTATAAAATAAGTGTATGATGATTTAAAATAGGCTAATGGGAATGTATATCGCACAGCAGAATGCATATGCATATCGGAAACTCATTCAAAATAATATACATGGTTTCGCTTTAAGTAATAATTGTAATGGGGATTGACATTAAGAGAGTGTGAGACTCACAAACTGGCTAGTTACTCTTACGTAGGCAACGGTACCTTAGTTTATCTAGCTGTAATAGTACATTACTGCAGCCGCCGGGAAAAAGGGGGTTGAAGGCTGAGTTGTATATACGGCCGACTGTAAGGAGGCCGGATAGTATACGAAGCCTTCAAGACCCTTTCACGGCTAGGCATGTATAGTGCTTTTCTCAAACTAATGCAATGAAATAAATAAAAAAATACCACTGAACAAAACAGCTTCACGACATAAGTTTTTTAATTTTCCCTCCAATCCCGCTTTGTAGTATTTTTGCCTTCGATGTAATAATTAATGACTATCATAAATAGTCTGGCTATAATTACTATATACAACATTTAGAAAAACCACCAAAAAAGAATGCACTTACCTTTTAAATGATGGCGCTACGGCATCTGCCTTTGGCGGTACACAATAACAAAATATACATAAATAAAACCGGGCCCGGTTAGATTATTCAATTTTTATACACCCGTAACACTATATCTAAGTCACAAAAGCATTGAATCACACCATTTACCACTATTTAGTCTTAATAAACAGAGTTTTACACGCGGAGAAACTTTTCCATTCCGCCATTATTAAAACAACAAGTAAAAGTGTCCTGTGATTGGTTGAGTCAAAAATGCGTTCAAAAACGCGCATGCGTGGAGTAGTGTTTGGTGTTGCCAATACAATTTTAAAATTGAGAGCATGAATAATAAATATAATAATGTAATAACCTGATGATATGAATATTCAATTACATGATAAATAAAATAAATCTCTTCATACCATTTCGTCTGAAATAAGCGAGATTATTTTTTAGCCCGCTAATCATTTAGTCACTAAAAATGATAAAAAAATATAACTCAGCTGTTTGAACAGGCTTCATGAACACAGACGCCAGGTATAATAAAAATTAAAAAAAAATTACTTCCCGGCCTAGGCCTTCAATTTTATATGAAATTCGTTACCTGTCCTCTGGAGTCGATCCGCCCTAAACGTGATACTTCGAAGCCTATTATGACGCACGTAACGAAGACATTTCATTGCATGTTTGAGAAAAATATTATTAAATAAATATATGTTTGCCGTGTGATGCCGGCTGACTAGAATAGCACCACCCCATCTCCTTCAGCGGGTGTCGTAAGAGGCGACAAAGGGAAAAATCCTACGGACGGGCAGCAGCGTCCGTCGAAACCCAATCTACAGCTACTGCGGTCGCCAACCCGCCTGCCAAGCGTGGCGATTATGGTAACTACCCCCAAAATGATACAAGTCATATTTGTGGGAGGCCTATGTCCAGCAGTGGACTGCATACGGCTGAAATGTATGTATGTATGTATGTATGTAATATATGTAAGTATGTATTACTTAATTTATATAGTAGCTTCGACATCATATATGAAGGTGGAGGCTTTGCGTTCCACCTCCGGAATACCAACGTGAGCTCCACCACTTTTTGCTCTAAATCCCGCCTCGCAGCCGCTCGCTCTTTTTGTTCCTATAAGCTCCGAGGCTGTTCCCAAAAACCTGACGCAGTTTGACTACTTAAGTTGAAATAGATGACTTAAGAAAAGTGAACACTGGCCCACCGACGTCTGAGGCAGGATTTGCACCTCCACACGACGGGACCCGTCCAAATTTCTCATGTGTATAACATATAACAATATCTTAACGCTTTTTGACACGGTTTAACATCTCTAACACAATAGCTTCTCCAAGGAGATGTTCAAATCCGGCTTCAGGAGCAATCCATGAAAACATCAACTTTTGTCGCTTAAGTAACGCTATGGCAGCTACCAGAATAAAACGTATTAGCCTTTAACAAACACAATCAATCTTAAAGCCGAGTTATTATATTGCATTGCTGATAATTAGCTTCCTAAATTTACTTCTCGGTGTTATTAAAAATGTGGAGTCGCTTACGTAACGTTTTCATGGAATGCTCCTTCAGATGCCGGTGAACAGGTCACTTTTTCTTAAGTACATCATCTATTTCAATGTATAATTCATGTGGCAGTGTTCATCAGATCAGCCGAAGGACGCCCACTCCTGGACGTAGGCCTCCACGAAGCGACCCGTATTGACCGGTTTTGCCCCACCCGCATTCAATGAATTCCCGCGATCTTTGACTAGTCGCCGGTTCACCTTGTGGGGGATGTCCCCACGCTGCACCTTCCGGTGCGTGGTACTACTTAAAAAAATCAAAGCAAATAAAAATATTTCTACCTAGTAGTATTTTTATCTTGGAACAGGTCAAGTTATGTTGGCTACGGTCGCAGACGCGTGAGACGTGTTTGTGAGCGGGCGCGACATCTGTGCAGGCCACGTCACGTCTGCTTAGCCCGCTCACCGTACGGCGATATTCATTAGTGTGGCCTGAGTGGACGCTCGGCGCGGCGTCGAGCTTCCAAGAGATCTGACCAGCGTTCGGCCGCTCTCATACGCTTCCATACGTTTAACATGCACGCTGCCCGCCCCGCTCCGCTGCTCGCTACTTCGATGCTCAGGACACGCCGCAGTGTGCAGAGGAGTTAATGATTTTACAATTTACTCCAGATGCCATACTCCTTTTATAGATGATTTGACTGCAGAAAAGTTCCACGATGGTAGAACACGCCGTTAAATCAAATTTACTTTTTTTAATTTATTTTATAATTTAAAGGAACATACAGCCTTGGCCAAAAGTATGTTATATGCTTGGAAAATGTCTAAAACAATATTCCGAATTGTGGTATATATATTAATAAGTAGCACAAGATCAGGGACTTCTACTTTATACATAGGTACAGTCGTCATCAAATATATCGGACCTGTTGACAACGCCTCTATTGTCAAAGCGATAAGTGCCTGTTCAGATATTTGTGACCACCGCCAAAGCTCCGGTATATCTGAAAGCGACTGTACGTCGTTCTATCTAATATTTCAATTAATCTCGGCCTCCACGTGTACAAGTCCCCATCCACGGTATTTTAATACCAAAATTGAAAAGTAACAATTCAATTTCATTAAATTTATCTCCAGGAACAAATTGGTGGCCGAAATTTCATTAGAACACAACTTGCCGTGTATTAAAATTTCTAATATTTATTCGTCAGATTGTTGGAAGCAATTAATAAGTTTAAGATCGCAAGTTTCAACAAATGTTTGTCCAAACGAGGGCTAAGTAGGCACTTATGTTCCTGAAAGTAGAATTCTCTTTAATGATTATATTAAAAAGATGTTACAGAACGGTAGGTCTGTGTTGTCCCGGGCCGTGAAACAGTCTGGCTACGACCCTTTAGTGAAAAATACTTTTTCGATACCATTGTAAATTACACCCACGTATTATATATTGCGACAGACTCCTCTGAACTTGGTAGAAACATTATTTGTCTAAATGTCGATCACACACGTAAAATAAATTGTAATTTGGCAGTTTAAGAACATCATTTTAAGTCAGAAATGTAGAACAGAAATATTTCCACAATCATCCTATATGTAGTAAATTAAATTTATACATAAAATATACTTTAGTAAATTTACTTTTTAAATAGGTCGACGACATATAAGTGGCGGTGGAGGAAAACTGTTGAACCGTGGGGACGTTAGTAGAGCCGGCGGGATTTGGCGTGTATACTTAGTGTTAAAAGATTTTGCACTTTGGCACGCGTCCTGAGAGCTTGGGGTCCGCTTGACAACTAATCCCAGGAATTAGAGTACTAGTTTTACAAAAGCGACTGCCATCTACCTTACACCAGGTCTTATGGGATTATTCCAGTTTCCTCACGATGGTTTATTTCACCGAAAAGCGGCTGGTAAATATCAAATAATGTTTCGCGCCCGAAAAAAACTCATTGGTACGAGGGTTTGAACCTGTGACCTCCGGATTGCAAATCGTACGCTCTAACCTTAAGATATACATTAACTATTAATGTTAATTATCATCATCATCATTTCAGCCACAAGCCGTCCACTGCTGAACATAGGACCTCCCCCTTGGACCTCCATATCTACCGGTTGGAAGCGACCTGCATCCACCGTCTTCCGTCTACTTTAATCAGGTCGTCTGTCCATCTTATTGCAAAATTAAAATTGATATAATAATGTTTCAAGAACCTCATATGTCGATAAATTTCGCACTGTACGTACTCAACGTCTCCGATGCAGAACCTAGAAGCTTTAAACGGCGGGTACATAAGCAGATTGTACGCATTCGAGTCGATGGCAATAAACGACCGATAGCTATCCAATGGCATTCACATATCGTTCTGAGATTCAATGGCGAGATGTGCAAGCAAATCCGGCCGCTCCCGGGGGGCGGGTTTTTGTGACCCCACGGAGGCTCCAAATATGTGTGAGCGGAAAAACATTGCGGGGATTCGGTCGCCGGGGTGAGCGACTACTAGATCTATCATAATATATGTAGGCTTACTTATACATTTAATATTCATTTCTTATTAAGCAACTGCTCTGGCTTTTTGGGCAGTGAAGCTGACGGTCCTGGGTTCGAATCCAAGTAAAGGCAATTATTTGTGTGTTATTGTTCTAGTCTAGAATCTAGAGTCATGGGTGTTTCCTATGTACTTAAGTATTTGTATCCATACTAATATTATAAATGTGGAAGTAGGTATATAAGTAGAATGCTTAAACCGCTGAACCAATTGATAATTTTATTGATTTTATGCTACGAGAAAGGACATAGGATATTTTTTATCCCGCAACCATACTTCAAAGATGGAAGCCGACAAAGTTGTGAGGAAAAGCTAGTATTATACTATATATCATTGGTTGGGTACCCAAAACACAATCCTGCTTGAGCTTACCGTCAACGTGTAACGACGTCCCGTCCTTTAGTATTATTATGTATACTCGGAATAAAGTGACATAGCTAGGTTTCGCAGGAACAAATTATATAATTTCGATACTTTGGGAACTAAAATTTACCGTCACTAATAATCATTTTGAATTCGCTGAAACTGCCGATAGAATGCACGTGGCTTATTAAACCACATCATACCACTTCTCCCTAATACTCTCAGTGGGGATCAAATGTTAACTAATCCTTTGGGAGAGTCCCTCACTGGCGTCTTTTTTAGAGAGTTCATGAGGTTTTGATCAAAGAGAGTGCTTAGCATCTTGTATGCCTATAGGCATCTACCGATAGTATCAACTTTTTTCATGACCTAGAATAAACAGAGTAACTATAAAATTAAATTAATGAATCCATTTGTTTGGTCAACTGGTTTCTTGATATGTTCGCACGTACAACGGCTATCACCAAACAGTGTAGAACTGAGGTAGGGTACGCGTACTGAATGAATTTATTTAGATCGTATACAAACGCAGGCTGCCCGTCGACGGCAAAGTTTACGTTGGGGGCAAACGACAGAATTAATCCGGCAACTTCTGTTGACAACACCGTTCAAAGACTAATGCTTCGATAGACCATGCATGCTGCAGCCTCGGCCAAATGTATTGAACACACACTTTTTTCTTCTAACTCTAAAACCATGTCTTTCTAAATGCAGTTAATCAATATTGTGATACTTCAAACCTTATATATATATCTACAAGAACATCAGCTAATAATACTTAAAAGTATGTATTAAATAAGAAAACAAAGAGCATCAAAAATTCGGGTCTACAACGAAGTGACTGTTTAGAGAATTTGGAATAGCAAATTTTCTATGCAATAACCAGTCACCGTAACAACCTAATGAGGATAAATTAATTGATATATCATGGTTTTTTTATGTCATCAAAAAGATGTAAATACTACACCAAAGTATCTAGTTCTCATATGAAAAGCATGGGTGCTCAACACTTCTGGCCAAGGCAGTATACGAGTATGTTTATTGGTGACAGCTTATTGACTTCAACGCATTGGAAAGAACATGGAGCCTGAAACATGCTGCCTAAACGCGAAGAGAAATGGAATCTTCGATAACGATTACTTACAGAAATGCGGTGAATCACTTTTTGGTGAGCCTCTTGGAATCAGAATGGTAACCAAGAGAGATGATTGCCTCTTAATTTCATGGTCTATCAAGCCACCTGCCCTAAGGATACAACGCTTTGTTGGCGACTCAATAGATATCAAACTAAACCCGATTGTAGTCATGTGGACCCGGTCAAACGGATGTCTACGCTGCGCGAGCCATGTCTGTGACGAACACCGGGATAACCGGCCACTGATAGCGGCCAAAGCCGGTTACTGTCGCGTAAACCCGATTAAAATGCAAATGGCGGGCGAGGCTAGTGAGAGGAAGGTGCGCTCGTCAGGCTCAACTCTCCGATTACGGGAACCATTAGTAACGCAGGTGCTTTATCAACACACAACACACATTCTAACAGAGCCTTAAATATGCTTGAACTTGTTGTAGTTTTCTACGTTTCAATATTTCAGATATATTTAAGGCATTCGACATTCTTTGTTGTCGCTTGGGACAGAAGCGCCTCAGTAGCAACAATGCTAGTTTTACGACAGTGACTGCCTACAACCTAGAGGGTACAAGAGGCCTTATTGGGATTAGTCCGGTTTCCTCCCGATGTTTTCCTTCACCGAAAATTGAGTGGTAAATATCAAATGATATTTCCTACATAAATTATTGAAGACTCATTGGTACAAGCCGGGGTTCGAATCTACGACATCCGGATTGCAAGTCGCACGCTTTTACCGCTAGGCCACTAGCGCGTTTATAATATTAACTTAAAAATGTATCATTATTATTGTATCATATATTTATGTACGCTCACCGACTTTAATGACAAATCAAAATAATGTCTCATATAAGTGAACTTGTATAATATTTTGAAAAAATTAAAGATATTTAAACTAAATTGAATTTACTTACCTACTCGTACATCCATGTTTGAATACTTTTCGGTGTTATTCAGTTTTAAACCGATCTGCATTCAAATTAAACCTTTTGATTATAATCATACTACCACTATTAAGTTAAAACGGATAAAGTCACTTGTATTTACATGGCTCAAGCTGACACTTTAGTGAGTGACCCATTTTACCCCAGAGGGCGCTGTGGCCTGAATCGGTCATAGTAGTAGTGTAGCCCACTTGGAACATGTCGCCTTGTGCGATATAAATACATCTGTTCACGGACTCATCCGAGTTCGTTTGTTTTAAATTAATAGCGCGACCACCTTCAGTTTAACAAGTTCGCTGTGGCATGGGGCCTATTGACCCCTCACAAGTAGGGTTAACTGGGATGTTAACCATACTTTGTGGAGGAATTGCCGCAGCGAAGGTGTTAATAATTCTATATGAATAATGACTTTTCTAAGAACAACATGTATTTTCTAAAGAACTAATGTTTCCCTGGGCTACTAAACGTACTTGACAACTTGACAGCTGAGTTTCATCAGTAATTGCTTCATTACGGGCTCGCACCGCCAGGATTTATTACTTTGATTATTCTAATTAACCGTTTAAGTTGCTGCGGATATAAACTTCCGCGTGTCGAGCTTGTGTAGTCTGAGGTTCCACGGTTCGCGAACAAGTAACATCTACAAAAAGTTGTTGGCTATAAATTTTTTTAAAATAATGTCAATACTTAAGAAAAAGTGAAGATGCTCCTCCGAGGCGGGATTTGAACCCGCATCTCCAGTTATCGTGACTGACGCGCGTTCAAAGTCGCGGTTTCAATGTATAATTTATATGTATAGTGATGTTAATACTTAAAAAATCAAAGCAAATATAGATATTTGATAAAAAATATTTGGATTGTTTTTAGTTGTTGACTAAGAACAAAATATTACCTTGCGGAAAATTTATAGTCTTACTATCCTTTGGCATAATGCATGATTTTGTATAAATGTTTTTTTTTTCTGAACAATGTAGACTTTCCACGATTATTATAAAACAAACCTAACCTGACTTATTACATTCAACAGTAGGATGCTTAAAACAGTCCTGAAACTCATACAGTTTCAGAAAACCACACATGTGCATTCTGATAAATTATTAAATTATGCGAAATGATAAATTACATGTGATATTAATTTTTCCCAGAGGAAATTAACCCACAAAAATGTAATAAATAATATAAGATTTTTGAAATTCATAACTCATGATGCGTGACAAATTCGAGATGGATGAGGCAGGTTCTGCTCCGAGTCGTCCGTCAAAGGCTTTGGTGTCCTACGTCTGACGTCACCGTCGACGTTCGCGGCCACAACAGTACATCTGTATAGTATGCATTGTGACGCCAACCTTAACCTTGCAGACAGCTGCGACGTGCCCCGATGGCCACGCGAACCAGGCCGTCTTTATCGCTCGTATATACGAGAGCGAGAGGGATGGAGGTAGGCTATTTTCGAATCCGCGGTAGGTATTCGGCGTGGAGTCGACCTAGCCGCAGTCGCCGCGTCCTCGACGCCCTGAGCTGAGAGCACTCGCTAATTATACCAGCCAGCATTGCCACTTGCATTCAAACAACTGCTAGGAGAAATAACGAATCATTACAATGAGATTAGGTAAGATAATATTTTATGGTATCAATCGATTTGTTCCGTTGTGAGGGTCAAATATCGCTGTAAGGGTTAAAGTTTGAAGCTCGCACTCTCCGCTCAAAACGGTCTTTACAAAATGATTTGTCGCTCCCAAGTCATCCTCAGTAATTACTACCTATAATCAAAAAAATATTGGCTTAATATAATTATATAAATTGTTAAAAGTGGGCATTAATTAATTTGCAAAATTGCAAAGCAATATAATAAAGGTGAACAAATCTTTTGGTATCAAAGTCAGCATAGGATGGAGGTTCCAATCAAAACGATGTGAGTAGAAATTATAGAATAAAAGATATCGTCACAATACTTACACTTAGGGAGAAAAACAAGTTAAAAGCTTAGCTTATTGAATATGTAATAAAAAGCATGTCGATCAACGCAATTTCCTACCCAACTTGAGGGGTCTCCACGTTCGTTCCGAGTGTTATACGGAATATCCGGAACATTTTATTTTCGAATCCGAAAAATAGGAAAGCATAACGGAGACGAAGCTAGCTGACAAGTCGAGACAGTTCTTTGAGATAAGCCAAGGCAAGCCATCGTTCCATTTTCCGGGTTTCAGTCCGCTTTCACAGCGCTTGTTCCGTGGAAACCTTTTATGCGTCGGATTTTAGTTTGTATTCCATTTCTCTTTAATATACGGTGAAGCAAAAATTGGAAACCGCGGTAGCTGCGGTGAGACGTGGGATTACCAAAACGATGGATAACAAATGAAAAGCGCCCCTGTTGTGGCGCCGAGTGTTCATTATTGCGGACACGTAAACAGTTCTGTTCGAGCGTCTCGGGAGCAAGACGAGCGCAGTTTCACTCACTTCTATTGACTATATCCGTACATTACCCACCCTAATGATGTGTTTAGAGTTGTGTGCAACCGTATTATTTGTTGCTTCATTCATTGCTGCTGCAGTAGCATAGCAGTTACGTGTCGTTAGATTCACAGGCAGCGGTATGCCTGCGGCTTTGAAAGCTGCCGCTTCTGAGTGTGTGTCGTGGTACAAGACAGGTTTCTGAGAGCCGGATCGCCGAGAGGGCTCTTATGACGACTTCCTCGAGTCGAAGTTTCTGCATAGCGAGCACCACACAAACCTAATGCGACAACTGGGTACACTAGGACTTAGAATCGTTACCGCGAATCTTAATCTGATCTAGTTGTGATAGATTTTCCACGAAAATTCGGCAGCTGACAATTCTCTTAGAGTAAAGTTCTCTTAAGAAAGTTATGAAGTAATAACAACTCATCAAAAATCTGCGTCCGACGCTCCACCATCATTTTCGTAACGCAATAATGTCTTTATTCTTGTAAAAAGCAGCGGCCGGCATTGTGCCGCGACAATGCGCGCCTCCGCGGATTAATTCCGTCCTAAAATGCCTTTAACCTTAAAACTTGACACTCGGGGAAGTGTCCCGCCTCCCGGCACCCGCACCCCGCACCCGCTCCCGCCCAGAGAGATGGTTGCGGAGTTGTTAACAAAATAGTCTATGAAGATAAAACTGCAGGTATTTTCAGAGAGTTAGTTAAGGGTTACGAGTTTAGTTTGAAGTGAAGAACAAGGGTCCGTCTTGTAGCGTGTCGTGTATAGGTACTTGGTTGAAGTGTTTTATTAAATAGCATTTTTTAGAACTCCTGCCCGTCCGTATTCTGTCAGACAGTTAGCTCCCGATACAAATGCTAGAAAGATAAAAATTGTGCAACAAAACAATATTTTCACTTCACTAGCTCCCCACGAGTGTCCTAAGAAGACAAAGGGAAAATACCGACGAATTGGCAGCAGCGTCCATCGAAACTCAATCTACAGCTACTGTGTTGCCAATCCGCTTGGCAAGCGTGGCGACTATGGAAGTCCCCCAGGATGATACAAGTAATATTTAGAGGAGGCTTATGTCCAGCAGTGGACGACCTACGGCTGAATTGATGATTGACTGATTAATCCTTGTTTATTATTTCAGAATAAAGAAAATAAGATATGATATACATTTAAATTAAGTTTTTAAAATTCTAACCGTCAATACTTTATGCGGTAAAAAAAGAATAATTGGAAACTAAACTTGGCAAGTCTCTCGTTTTAAATTTTACACAATCAAATACAAACTTTCAACCCCCTTCTTACCCCCAATGGTGGGATTCCCAAAAATCCCTTCTTAGTGGGTCCGTACGGTATATAAACTACCTATTGTGAAAAAAAAACTGCTATCTAGGTTAAGCGGTTTGGGCTGGGCGTTGATCAGCCAGTCAGGACTTTCACGTTTATAACTACATGTTACATTTTATATAGATTACAATAACTTAATACAAAAAGTTTTAGCGGACAAAGCATCCAAACATTAAGTAGGTTGTGCAGTCACGACCTGATTAGCCATCAATAAGCGTAGTTTAATGAAGTGAGCAAGTTCCGGCGGCGACAGCGACACGGGACCTCCATTACAAGATTAGCGGCGGAGGCTGGGCGCCGGGCGCGGGCTTGACTTAGGACCCTCACACACTAGATAAGTGTCTTCCAAACTTTATGATGCCACAACATTTAGCCCACCTAAATTTTGCGTGACACAAACCCAAATTTTACAATTCATTAAACACCTTAGAATTCTGATAATATTTTGCATATTGGCACGCAAGGAATAGAAAATGAATTAATGGTTTACGTATCATGGTGGCCCGGCGGGAACCCGGTTGTGATTTGACAAAACATACATTAATAAACAGGCTTAAAACAATCTTAAGATTTCCACGTTGGCGGCAGTTGTTGCCCGCCTCCTCAGTCCGGCCGCGAACATGGCAGCACTTCCGAAACGTCAGCCAAAATTTAGGTAGCGATTAACCCCCATTTAATTTGTAATTATGTGTGAAATTCGTGAGAGTTTAAATCACTACAAGCTTGCCTATTCTTCACGCTGTGTCAGAAAGAAGATTTATATTTTCTAATCTAATAAAGATTTCTAACAGGCTCTCTGGTAGCTGAATTTAGCGATCCACTTAGGAAAGTGCCACGACGTCCCTGGGGGTCAAGCCTACACTTTGAAAAAACCTGCACCAGACCACTACGACTAATGGTTGACTCACGGTACACCGGCCCGCGTCCGAGCCGAGGTCACCGTCGCGACATTTTGTATGGAATGAATCACGTGACCACCGAGCCGTCCGAGCCACTGGGCCCGGGCACAGGCAGTGCGACGGCTATGTAAAAAGGCTCTGCTCGGCCCCGTGATGGGAAGGCAACGTGATGTGGACGTGATGTCGACGGGCGTGCGACGATCGCCGACTCGCAAGAAATGGCTGGATGGAACGACGCTCGTGTTAATGTCAATATTCGAGTGTACGGGCCGCTCGGAAGGTTCGAGCTCGGGAGGGCGACGTGTAGGACATGCGATGGTGTAATGAGTCATCCTTAACTTGTATTAAACTACTTTGCACTCTTGTGAAATGCCATTTGCGATCTGTTTTTAAAGAATGAAAACGGGTTTCTGAGCTAGTCAGTAAAACGCGTGTGATTGTATTAGCTGTGAGGAAGGCACGATCGCATTTGCTCTGGAAAGCCCCGAAGTAAAGCCTCGCATTTTACGCGAGCTCGGGAATTCATTCCACGTAAGCGTGTCGCGACAAGTTGATTTCCCGCGGAGCCATTGTAAAAAGAGTAGTTTCCCAGTGCAGCACCCGCGCTTGTAAGCCTACAACATTACCGAGCAAACCTTGGGCACTGAAGGGAAATGTTATTATAGATGTATATTTTGTTTATTTAAACTATTTGTTAAATTCAAATAAAAATTAAACTACCTTGCATCTACGTATTTACAAGAATTTAAAGACCAAACACGGCCTATTGTGTATACTGATGTGATGAGACATACGTGCATAGGCGAGCTAAGCGAGTAGTTTCATGAATGTAATCTTGAGCGTTGAAAGGGTTTCAAGGAACGCACACAGCTTGCTGCCGAGAGAACACACACAACTTTTACCTCACTACCGCGATAAAATAACTCTAAGAAGTAGATAAATAGTATATTACGTACCCTGGGCGGTAAAACAAAGAATGGCTCAGATCGTGGGTATTTGTGGCATATGGCCATAAACAAGCGATCGGAGGCCTTCTTTACTACCGCCCGTGGTGCGTACATAGTTTTACGTCGTCATCTGGGTGTAAAGTTAGATTTTCCGCCGCGCCCTAGGGCGGTAAATCTCTCTTACAGCCCAGTGTGACGTAAAAAATATTGGTATCCATCATTTATATTGAAAACCATTAAATAAAAGAACATACAACCAGCTAACGTCAAAAAAAACTCAATTAGTATGAAATAATTTGTATGAAATTACTTTGCACTCTTGTGATTAAAGCAGGGATCGTTACCGGTATTCTTAATACCGCTTAAAAATTAGGTATAACCGGTTATAGTTGCATTTCGCTATTTATATCGATAAAGCTCAGATTAGCGGTATAATCAAAACCGATATTCAAATATATTAGCGGTTTTGCCAATTGACAGCAATACCTCTATTTAGCACTTTACCCCTAAAAACTATTACCGGTAATAGCCGTCAGTGTCAATATACTCGAGTCGTATGACAAACTAATTTACTTATACAGTATTTAGTTGACACTTCAGCCAGCCATGCACATTGTCGGCGGGACCCATAGGGGTGGCGAACCTAAGCCCAATTAAAACAAATATAGATTTATTTTATCCTATTCAAAACATAATTGAAAAAAATATTTGTAGTACTTAGTAATAGTAATAAAAAATACTACGTATGTATATTCCTTGGCGGAATAGGGATGTTGACACATATTTATTTTTTAACAAAATTAAGTAAAATGGACAAATAATTACAAACATAATCAAGGCAAACGCGTAAAAATTATTAAAAATATATGTTGACGTGATTCAGAGGTCACAATTTAAAAAGTATAAAATTCGATTTCTCACGTTTTACTGAAAAATAAAAGGCAACGCAACTATATAACATAAACACAAAATCTCTCGGACTCAATAGCAAGGAAGCAGAATTAACATCTTTATTTCCCGAAGTCCTTACCTGGTAATGGGTAAAATAAATAAAAAACCTTATTTATTGGTTGCCCAGAAACGAAATAAGGAACTAACCAAAACATTTTCAAAGAAATACGGCTGTAGCATATTTAGGTATATATACTTTCGTGGGAATCAGAGATGTTTAAAGAACCAACGTTTAATATAATTCCTATTTATTTAACATAAAAGTAATAAATCAAGTAAGTATAGGTACAAATACTTCTCAAGTGTAGTGACAAGTTGACAACCCTGTTCCGACACTCATAGTTCTGTCATAAAATTATACATGAAATGGCGGCGCTACCACGAACAACGATATTCGTAAATTTCGGACGATTGTCTCTGTCTTAAGCCTTAATTGGAGTAAAAGAGAGATGCTCTAAATATACGAACATCGATGTGCGTGGTACCGGGCCTAAAGTGATGAAGTATTATGTCTTGTCATTCAATAGAGATTTTGACAGCCATATCTTAGGTAATAAGGGATAATTGATTAACAATTTGTAAGAAACTATCGCCTTAACGACTTTAGTGCTGGAATAATATAAAGTACCTATTTTGCTCGCAAAAAGCGTAAGATGTATGAAATCCTGCGGCGCTTCCGTCTTTCTCGAGCGAAAGCAAAGACCATTTTACCAAAAACGCGTAAGGTGTATGCAATCCTGCGGCGCTTACTGTTTTTTCGAGTTGATAACGTTTGTATTGGAGAGATATCTTCGACTTTTAGTATATTACTTCATTTTTTTTCATACTTTTTTACCGTTTAAACCTTCCCTGAGCTACTACAAATATTTCGAGACCAAAATTAGCCAAATCGGTAAAGCCGTTCTCAAGTTATAGCGTGTCAAAGAGAAATAGGGGTTCATTTTTATATTATATAGATAGATAGATAGATTACAGATATAGTGAGAAATTATTTTCTTTCAGAAAAACTCGTACCTCGATCAAAATAAGATGGCATCCGTACTATCAATTAATGATTGTATTATATGCATGACATTTTCATATCCATTAATATGAAACTTTATTGTTTAATGCCAAATATAATTTTTCAGTTTGACGTATAATACTAAACAATAAAGTTCCACAATAATGGATATGAAAATGTCACTTATTTAATACGATCATTCTTGGCAGTTCGGAGGTCATCGTATTCCGATAAAGATCCGAGTCTTCCCGAAAGAAAAGAATCTCTATAGTAACCATTTAGTAGTAATGTTTAATTGACATCTTATCTTTCAATTGCAATGAATACCGGTATTTAATACAGGTATTTAATATCGTTAATAGTCTAGCCATAGAGGTATGCATAAAAGCGAAATGACAACAATACCTCTAATTAGAATACAGGTATTCTTTTATTAGCGGTAATAGTCTGTCAAATGTATACAGGTATTTAATAAAACCGGTTATACAATCCCTGGATTAAAGTACAACTTGGCTATCTGTTTTTATAGAATAAAACAGCTCTTTCCGAGCTAGTGAGGTGAACATATTATTATAAAACGTTGCATTTCTCGACTGCATCAGTGCTAATGGTCGCTCAACTCAGAACTGGCACATTACCACAACAGCGTCATAAAAACAACAGCCCGCGGCGGTAATTAGCATCGGATCCGAACCGACACTAAACCACAAGTTGCATTTTACTTTGTTAATGGTGTTAAAAACCGGTCAAGTGCAAGTCGGTCTCCGCATTAAGTGTTCTACCATTCTGTTATTAATATATTTTTGATAATTGTTACTACTATTATTTATATTTGATATATATTGTATTTGCCATTTGTTGTCCATAAAAGTTAAAGATTAAAATAAAATATCGAGCAACAAAACATCACATTTGTTCGCTGTTCGTAGTTATTAATATTTTAAGCTAATTATTTTTTGACGACCGGTCGGACCTAGTGGATAGTGAAGCATATGAATCCGGTGGAACTGTGGAAACACAGATGTGTTTTTGAGTTATAATATGTGTATTCTATATAATAAACAGTTTATTTTAATTTGAAACTTATTGCTAGTCGTTACCGTTGCAAAGGCGCCCATAATACTTGTGCACCAGAATATTTGTTTTTTACACATATCTTTGCCAGAATACCGGCAAGCCTTCTGAAGTTTATTGTTGTTAGTATTTTTTGTTATAGCGGAACATCTCTGAAGATTTCAAGTTTGTACGTAACTGTCACGGTGACAGACAGGCAGACCGAGAAGTCTCAGTAAAAGGGTGCCGTGTTCAGTTTACCCTTTCGGTACGGAACTCTAAAAACCGGTACTTTACGCCCTGCCCTTGAATACGTCGGGCGAGCGCGGCTGAGCTACTGACTTACTAAACGAAGTCTGCTACGAAGCAGAGTGCTACGGCGTAGCACAAACACTAGATTTTTCGTAGCAACAGCTGCTTCGCGCTAATCTCGTAGCGCTACGTTTCCTCGTTTTTTACGTATAAAAAATTGATTGCTGGTTGCAGATTTAAACTAAGCCGTATTCAGACTTAGCCACATTATTATTGAGTTACTACAAAACCTGTATTCGAGCCATAAAGGCCAGTCCAAGGTCCGAAGTCTGAAGTCAAATTCTGAAGTTGTGTAACGTTTGTAAATGGGTGACTTGAAACAATCAAGAACTTATTTAAGTTGTTTTTTTTTTTAAAACTCCGTCATTTATAAACCGATTTTTTTTATGGAAAGGATATAGGCACAGATTGGTCCCACTATGATCAGATCAGTTCAGAATCCTGGAGCAACTCTTGGAGGGAACTCTTCAAATATAATATATACAAATATGATTTCAATATTTTTTACACTAATTGGGCCAGTTGCACTTAAACTATCTTAATGATATGGAACTGGCGATGAACATCACAGAAGGCCACGGGAACTACAAGGTCAAGTTAAACTAACGTTACTGTTCACGATGCAAACTAATTACTCAGCTCGTGTCGACAACTCTTGAACAGCAAGGTGTACGTGGCAGAGTGGCTTCTCTAATGCCAACTAGTTACCGACTAATACCTACTTAGTTACCAGCCCTTTGTCTTCCGTCAATAGTTTACAGAGACGCGAAGTCTGGTTAAACTAACTCTGTACAGGCAGCGTTAAATAGTTAGTGCCTATCAGTGGCAGGCGGCAGGTCCATTGTTTTCTTAGACAAGACGGAGCCAATAGGGCCTTGTCTTTACTTTATGAGAAACGAAAATAACTTCAAGAAAATCAAGAAAAACGGCTGTACAGTCAATCAATTTGATTTATGGGTACCTCGTTCCTTGTCACAGTGAAAATCTAAATCTAGCTTTCTAATCAATACCACTCTGTTAGTATCTTAGATCATATGGATGGTGACCGCCTACCATCAAGCGGGCCGCATGCTTGTTTGCCACACTTGTGGTATAAAAAATGAAGTAAATTGAACAGTAACTAGCAATAGCTAGTTAACAATTGCATGAATCATGGCCATATCTGCTATAGCCACACAAATACTCTATCTCAACATCTTTACAAAGAATTAAATATGTCAACAGACGAAACCTCAGTGCACTGCTTCAGAAATATTTCCCTGTGATATTCTCATATTGCATTCAGCGGGGAGACGGGAATGTCGAGCGCAGCTTCACTGCACATGCACAAGTGCCATTGTTGCGAGAATCGCACAAATACAAACGACGGCCGGCACCGTGAGACGGGGCGTGTTGGGATTGCGGGGACAGTTGGGATGTGAATGGGGAGAGAAGGGATGACAAGACGAGGTTTTCATAGGCTAGTGCTACCTCCATAAACAATTCTTATTACAAAGTGAACTATAGTATAATCCAAAAGTTTCGATGCAAAAATTTCCCCAAATCACCTTGTATAAGATCCCACAGCTACGGGGTGATGTGGCATGTTCCAATATTATGTCACCTTAACTCATAAAACTTAAATACCATTTTAAGCCAATCTTGCTCATACTGTTGTAAGCGCCATTCTCACGGAATAACTTCCGCAACATTCGGTGAGGATGGCAGAACAGTGCCGAAATATCGGAAACTCATTCAAACTAACATACATGGTAACGATCCCGCTTTAAGTGATAGTTGTAACTTAAATACCAACGATCGGAACACTTATGATTAAAATTAGGCTTGCATATTTTTACGTTTTATATCAGTCCCTAGTCACCCCGTTTTACGGTAGACCTTATGTTCCAGTAATAAAGTTGAGAGCGGCGATAAATGCGTGTTGTTCTGTAGAATGCAATCGTTGAATCATGCTATCTCATTTCTGTCGCGGCATCTCGCGGCATAAATAACTTCTCGAGTGCACTTCTGTTTTGTTCTTTACATTCTTTGTGGCGAACTTCTTGAAGCGTTTATATAAAGATGCTATTTGCGTTTTTTACAGGCAACTTACAGCCTTGCCAGGAGTATTGTTCACCCATGCTTTTTATATGAAGACTAGATATTTAAGTGTAGTATTTACATCTTTTCTGATGACACAATATTATCAATTATTTAAACTGATTAGGTATTGCTCGTTGTGGTGACTGGTGATTGCATAGACAACTTGCAATAAGACTTCGTTGTAGATCCGAATATTTTGATGCTTTTTGTTTCCTCATTTAATACGTACTTTTAAGTATTATTAATTGGTGTTTTCTAGTTGTGTACATATATTTAAATTTGAATATTGAAAAATTGTTTAACAGCGTTAAAAAAGGGATGGTTTTTAGACTTAGAAGAAAAAAAAGTGTGTGCCCAATACTTTTGGCTTATGCTGTAAGGTTTTTTCGCGAACTTTGCTATCCTAAAGAGACGGATCATTGTCATATTAGTTGGAGCCATTATCATAGCCCGACATGCTCTAGGCCGGTTGTTGTGTAAACACATACGCATGTTTTCACAGAGCGTAATGCTAGCATGATTTATGTAGGGGCATCACATTACGATACAATACAATACGCCCGCGGCGCCGCGCGACGCGTGGGGGCTCATTCATAAAACAGTTCCTTCAGAGCATTTCTCGGAAAATTGACATTTTACTAATGTTTTTATATCCAACATTATGCTCATTCTAATCAGACTCACGAAATCTCTCTAATAGACAAAAAAATGTGCATCAAGTGTGACCTGTGTGACTGAGATGAAACGCTGGTCATTCTTGTATAAAAAAAAATCCTAGAAATATCGACCGAGGTTTGAATACGTATGTTCGTACTGCTAGACCGGCGGTCATCGTAATACTGAGTATAAAAAAAATCCATACATTTTTGAAATTTCTACCTACGTTACCACATATGTATATTATATAAGCATTTATTCTGGAAAATGGACTTCAGTAGGAAAAAAAACTTCCGACATATTCTTTTGGAGTTATATTAGAAAAAATCAGAGTATGTTCATTTTTATCTTCCTTGCGTTGTCCATTTTCCCACGGCCCTCGGGAGCTTTGGGTACGCTTGACAAGTAATCCCGGGATATTGGTGTAATCACTAGTTTTTACGAAAGGGCCATTGTGGAGGCAATGTCGGCTTCGTCGGTGACTACTTCAGCCAGACATGGTCGCCATGTCTCTAAAATTTTCCTTATGGCTGCCAAAATATGTTTGCACCATAAGAAGGTAGCAGCGTCTCTTAGAGAGGTAGAAGTAGTGATCGCCAACCCGCTTGCCAAACCTGCCTGCCCGCCGGAGGCGTTCAGCAGTGAACATCAGTGGCTGATATAGGATAGTAATCTTTTCCGCGCCGGGACGCCGGGGGAATGTCGTGGATGACATGTTCGCGACCCCGTGACATCCCCCGTTAACGGTACTGACGGAAACGCCGCAGGGTTTTTAGTGGGTATTCCCCTCCCATATGGAGGGGCGAGTCCCACATACCCCCGTAAGACCCTTCCCCGGGGCTGGGGGATGCATAAATGCATTTTCCCTGCGTCAAAAAAAAAAAAAAAAGGATAGTAATCTTTGGCTTCACCCTAAAAATTTGCTATTCCAATGTGGAATATTTTCTATTTATTATTTTCCTTGCGAGAGATGAACCTTCTTGTAAACACGCGCCCCTCCCAAGAATCCGCGAAAAGTAATATTACAGATTTGCGCACACAACAGGAATCAACAATATTGTGTCTGTGTGTCAACAGAGTCTTTCCTATGTAGCGTGGATCCGTGCTGTAAAAAAGGTTTATCTACACACATGTCATAAGCATTTCATAATTATTTCAAAAACAGCAAATTATTATTAGCATAATAAATTAATGATAAACTGACTAGACTAGTTCTTAGTTTCGTAATAACAAAGAATTTTGCTTATAAAGACTTTTATCTACGTACATATCGTAGGTGCTTTAAAATGCGTCCAGAAACCGTAGGCAATGACCAGCATTACCAACCATCAGAAATGAATGGAGATGTAATGTTAACATTACCTACTGAAATCCGTAGGTTATGAGTTTAAATTTGGAACAGCTGTCAAATTCAAGTGGGGTGTCTATTCTAGTATCTATAGATATTGCAACAGTCATTGATTCGTTATGTTTTTTTTCGAACGACATAAGAACTCGAATGACAATAGAATAGGGAGTTCATTCGCTTGTCTATGGTTTAAAAAAATATTTGACTGAGATATGAAATACGCAACGCCGTCATTCCAAGCTGTCATTTGTTTTGTTAGTTGATATTTTAATGTTTCAAGTAACACTAGTAATACTGCAGGTCATTTCCCTACGGTTCCTGAACCCATGTTAAAACATTTATGATATGTGTGTAGATAATAAAGTAGTGTATGTAACTATACATAATTAGGCATTACAACAATCGTGGGATATTATTATGAAACTCGCCTTCGACTCGTTTCATAAACCCACACTCTTGTTGTAATGCCCTTCATTATGCACAGATACATAAATTACTATTAAATTTCGAACGTCTTTAAAAACAAAGCAAATTGATTTGAGCGCATTTCTCCAGTGGGCATGACATTCCATTATAAATAACACGTCAATTTGCCAAGTTTTACAAATTTCGCACGTACTTATTGTTAGTGGCATGTCACGAGAATAGGGCCCGACAGTAGTTTGTCTCTGAATTAAGAAACACAGTTGCTTGGAAAAAGTTTTTATTCGCCGCCATTTAACATTCTAGCACGAATAATTTCTTGTAAGTGATTGACAACATAAAAACATCGGCAGTGCTGTTATCGATAAGTACCATTTCAACGTCATACAGGTAATATAATAAAACAAATTTACGGTAACAGGAATAAAAATAAATAAATCTAAAATAAAAATCTATTATTTATATTTTACATACTTCAGAAAACAATTTCGAACTATTCGTACGTAAGTACGGATTACGTTCAATTTGTTCAAGATCGGTGGCACGCGGCGTGTTGGTAGGTAGCCGATATAAGACTGTGTGCACGTCTTGTCGTTGAAGTAGTATGTACTTATCGATAACAGGATTGTCGATATTTTTATTGTGGCAAGCACTAAGTAAATGTCGTTCCTGCTAGAAAAATATCTAGGAATACTTATTATTTAAAGCTTGAACACCTCATTTTGAACACTTAAACCGCTTATCCACTTCTGCTGCTGACTGCACATGCATGAGTTGTGACATTGAGGTTTTCGATAACGAGTATCGAGTTTACTATCTGTGAATCTCGTTCGTACCAAAATAGTATAAGCCAGATCGCATTATTCGAAACACACAAACAGTAACAATAATTCTATGTATGCTTTTTGTTTTTAGGAATGTTAATAATTCTAGGACTGCGAGTTTAGAAAGGATGTGTATCGCAGCACAATGTTATGATTATGACGCTGATTTTCAGTGCACCCGTGGACAAAGCTCGCTCTGTGGCGGTCTATGGGGGAGGTCAACACCCAGAAGTAGACGTCCGCGGTTTGTAGCTAGTAACGGAAAGGTACCTACCAGACGATAACTTGATTAAATACTTGTTACATAGTTCCGGCCTCTGACCAAATTAGCCTTAATTCGGTTAGAGGCCGGACTACAATAGATCTTCATAATTTATTGCTGGATACTTGAATAGATCCAATCATCTACTTGTGGCCAAAATAGCATATTTTCTACAGAATAAGTTTCTTCTAACTTTACACAACCTCTAATAGTCTAATAGTTTTTCAAGGGAGCAAAGTTATTGTTTACCATCTGGTGATACTATTGAGACCCGAGTTAGCGAATGGTTCCAATTTTGAACTACGAACCAGCCAGTGGTTCAAAAAGTGAAACCTTGAGCCTTGGAGGGTTTCAAGGCACGAGAGAGGAAAACATTTCCACCTCATTTTAATTTATTAATTACATTTTACTACACGTTAAAATTATTGGTATCCACTACGAGTACTATTGGTATACACATAAAACTATCGATAGGGCCGCGATAAAATGCCGGGACAACGCGAGAAACATGATGATGATTAAAAACGAACCTGGGAATCCTCAAAGCGCGACCAGAAACCATCGGGAGGCAGCAGCGTCTCTGTGTGTACGCTTATGGGTACAATTTCATATGGGATTATGGGTACAATCCCACGTAGAGATTGCTCCTTATGGGGTCTATGGGGAAAACCAGTGTCTAGTAGTGGACGTTCGTGGCTTATAGGTATATAGAGGCGTGAATTGTTCATAGTCATCGAGGGCCGTGCGACCCGCACACGATTTACTGCGACTGCTGACGGCGCTGTTTACGACTGCCGCGAATCGCTGACTGTCAGCAAAACGTCCCATGTACCCTCGCCCACACTGTTAACTGACTATTATAATCTCTATTGCAACAGGCTAAAGTCTACGGATGTGTGTACGTGCCCGGCGGACGTTCAGCCATCTCTGATTAGCGCAACGCTACGCAGACATGTGAGAGCGCGAAACCGAGGCATTCTTTATAGCGTGAGCACAACAGCGTTTGTGTCCTGCGTTTTCACGGCGTGTAATGCAGCACACCGAAGTCACTGTGTCCACTAAACTATCACAACACACCCGGTTTTGACCATAGATGGCAGGCGTTAAAATTTTGCCGACGCCATCAGATATATCGGAGCTGTGGAGGTAGCCATAAATATCGGAACATGCACTTTACCCCCTTGACAATAAGGGCGTTGCTCCGATATCTGTGACCACCTTCACAGCTCCGATATATCTGACTGCGACTGTACGTAACCTTAGACTAAATACAAAACTATCGTGAGATTGAAACATATTAATTGTATAAAAGCGGGTAACTCACGTTTTATAAGTCGTTTTGTGGGAAGAGCTATATAGGAGAAACGGGCCGCAACATTGCCACCAGGATATCAGAACACATACGCAGCATGAAAAACAGGGACAGCCGTGGTTCTGCAGTGACGGAGCATATATTGGACTCGGACTCGACTTACGTTTTTTATTACATACGTTTCGATAAGGTAACCGTACTTTCGAAGGAAAAATTTGTAGTTCAGCGCAAAGTACGGGAGGCTATTGAAATTAGTCGTTATCCGAACTTTAACCGTGACTGTGGATGGTCTGTGCCCCCTAGTTGGAGAACTGTTTTGTGTGGTGCGTCGGCGTTTTGTGTGGACGGACCTTTGTCAACGGACGTAGTAAGTGTAGTGTGCAACCCTACTATTGACAATATTGCTGAAAATGAGGGTAGTTTCTCGCCTCTCCGCCCTCAGCTGTTGCCGGCGTCGAGTGCGCGGTCGCGGAGAGCTGCGGCCCGCAGTCTGCGTCGGTTAGCCAACGCGAATGGCTCATGATTATGCTCCTCGTTACGGAGCTTAGACTAAATATATACAGATACACAGTCAGGCGAAAAAAATGGCTACATTCAAACTCTAGTAATTTCGAAAAAGGATGGAGTTGGTGACTTAGTCTTTCACCGACCGGCCTCAAATAACAATGTCATCGTGCTCGGTTAAGACATGTAAAAATAGCACAAAAAACACAAGAAGGACAGTGGGATAAGTTTTTTTACGTAAGTGATTCAAATGTATTGACAAATTATGTATTAACTCGATGCAATTTCGTGTTTTAGAATGAATTTAATTAATTGCAAAAATAAAGGATTTTCATGGAACAAAAAGGTACGGAGTCGCTAATATTTTTTTTACATCTACTTACATGCGTTTTCTTATACATGTACCTATTGATGAAAAAGGAGATAGGGAGTGTACAGTAGCCATCAGATATATCGCAACAAACGAGATGTTCATAAATATCTGAACATACACTCTAACGCCTTGACAATTGAGAACGTTTTCTCATATCTACGTTCGTTGCGATATATCTGACTGTACATTTTAAATTACATCTAGCAAATTTTAAATGGCAGATTTAATCACTTCGTCTCGTATGTACTTTAATAACGTTATATTTTAATTCAAGATTCCCACGGGATCCCAAGCGACGATCGGAATGGGCCGCTATCATAGCACGAGATAGGGGTGATGAATTTTTCAGACCTAACGACTGGCGTCCCGTGTGTTCGGCCCATTTTCCAGCGTCAGACATATATTTGACCAAAAATTAGTCAAAACAGCCAAGCCGGTCTTGAACGTAAGTCCCTCTCTTCTTATTCAACACGTGTAACAAGAAAATTGGGTTTAGTTTAAGAGTTAGGCCTATCCACACTTAGTAATTTTGTAAATATTACTTAGGACAGTAAACTAAACAATCACTTTCTATCCCTTTCCTTTCAAGGCATTGAGTCAAATTTATCGTGTCGGTAATCTACATTCTTCGGCATATGATCTCATTTATATGACAAATAACATCTTGTTCCTTTCTTTAGATGTCAGTGGTACAAGACACTGTGATTCAAGCAAATGGTAATGAATCAATGAATACCTATCAAATGGACCACTTCGACGTTAGTAATATAAAATGTAAAAAGTGTAAATAAACTTATTTTGTTATTAGAGATTTTTTATTACTCAACTTGTCTAATATTATTTATGCGACTCCATGCATCCGATATTCTGATGACTTGGAGTTTGACATTTATTATTTTTCTAATGACGTTTCAGTAGTTGCCAGTATCGCGGTGATCGGACGAAAACGGTTTATATGTTACTTTTTTTAAAACTAGAATGTCATTTGAGGCCATTTTTTCCGACTCCTTTGTTCGGGACTGTGCGTCTATAGGTATATATTTAGTCTAAGTCAGGGATTGTAAAACCGGTTTTATTAAATACCTGTATACATTTGACAGACTATTACCGCTAATAAAAGAATACCTGTATTCTAATTAGAGGTATTGTTGTCATTTCGTTTTTATGCATACCTCTATGGCTAGACTATTTACGATATTAAATACCTGTATTAAATACCGGTATTCATTGCAATTGAAAGATAAGATGTCAATTAAACATTACTACTAAATGGTTACTATAGAGATTATTTTCTTCGGGAAGACTCGGATCTTTATCGGAATACGATGACCTCCGAACTGCCAAGAATGATCGTATTAAATAACTGACATTTTCATATCCATTAATATGGAACTTTATTGTTTAGCATTATACGTCAAACTGAAAAATTATATTTAGCATTAAACAATAAAGTTTTATATGAATGGATATGAAAATGTCATGCATATAATACAATCATTAATTGATAGTACGGATGCCGTCTTATTTTGATCGAGGTACGAGTTTTTCTGAAGGAAAATAATTTCTCACTATATCTGTAATCTATCTATCTATATATATAAAAATGAACCCCTATTTCTTTTTTAATTTTGGTCTCGAAATATTTGTAGTAGCTCAGGGAAGGTTTAAACGGTAAAAAAATATGAAAAAAAATGATATCTCTCCAATACAAACTTTATCAACTCGAAAAAACAGTAAGCGCCGCAGGATTGCATACATCTTACGCGTTTTTGGTAAAATGGTCTTTGCTTTCGCTCGAGAAAGACAGAAGCGCCGCAGGATTTCATACATCTTACGCTTTTTTTGCGAGCAAAATAGGTACTTTATATTAATTATTCCAGCACTAAAGTCGTTAAGGCGATAGTTTCTTACAAATTGTTAATCAATTATCCCTTATGCCCTAAGATATGGCTGTCAAAATCTCTATTGAATGACAAGACGTACTTCATCACTTTAGGCCCGGTACCACGAACATCGAAGTTCGTATATTTAGAGCATCTCTCTTTTATTCCAATTAAGGCTTAAGACAGAGACAATCGTCCGAAACGAATATCGTTGTTCGCGGTAGCGCCGCCATTTCATGTATAATTTTATGACAGAACTATGAGTGTCGGAACAGGGTTGTCAACTTGTCACTACACTTGAGAAGTATTTGTACCTAGACTTACTTGATTTATTACTTTTATGTTAAATAAATAGGAATTATATTAAACGTTGGTTCTTTAAACATCTCTGATTCCCACGAAAGTATATGTACCTAAAAATGCTACAGCCGTATTTCTTTGATAATGTTTTGGTTAGTTCCTTATTTAGTTTCTGGGCAACCAATAAATAAGGTTTTTTATTTATTTTATCCATTACCAGGTAAGGACTTCGGGAAATAAAGATGTTAATTCTGCTTCCTTGCTATTGAGTCCGAGAGATTTTGTGTTTATGTTATTTATTGCACATTGCATTTTATTTTTCAGTAAAACGTGAGAAGTCGAATGGTACGAAGGTTATACATATACAATCTGAATTTTATACTTTTTAAATTGTGACCTCTGAATCACGTCAACATATATTTTTAATTATTTTTACGCGTTTGCCTTGATTATGTTTGTAATTATTTGTCCATTTTACTTAATTTTGTTATAAATTAAATATGTGTCAACACCCCTATTCAGCCAAGGAATATACATACATAGTATTTTTTATTACTATTACTAAGTACTACAAATATTTTTTTCAATTATGTTTTGAATAGGATAAATCTATATTTGTTTTAATTGGGCTTAGGTTCGCCACCCCTATGGGTCCCGCTGACAATGTGCATGGCTGGCTGAAGTGTCAACTATATACTGTATAAGTAAATTAGTTTGTCATACGACTCGAGTATATTGACACTGACGGCTATTACCGGTAATAGTTTTTAGGGGTAAAGTGCTATATAGAGGTATTGCTGTCAATTGGCAAAACCGCTAATAATTTGAATATCGGTTTTGATTATATCGCTAATCTGAGCTTTATCGATATAAATAGCGAAATGCAACTATAACCGGTTATACCTAATTTTTAAGCGGTATTAAGAATACCGGTAACGATCCCTGGTCTAAGTACGTAACATTTCGTCGTCGTCTATTTTCATTTATAAAATATTACAATGACTCGTATTTTTTGTAAATCAAACAAAAATGTCAAACGTAAAGCGTCTCTGTATTTTTTTGCGAGAATAAATAAATAATACCTGTCCGATTCTTGTTAATAATCTAATTGATAAAGAAAAATTGTAATTTTCCTTATTCAATATTGAATTCAGACGTTTTGTTTGCATAAATAAGGCTGTAAATAGGTGGTACAGTCAGCGCTACATAGGGTATCATCCATATATTACGTCACACGAAATTTTGACTTTATAACCCCAATGTCACGCAATTTTATTATCCCTTTAACATGTAATGTCACAGTTATGACCCCCTCCCCTCTAATGCTGAGACGTAGTATGTGGATGGCCCCTAGTTAGGAGCAACCAAAGTAGCCAATTTATATCCTTCGGCCGTTTCCGCAATGACGAATCGAAACCTAGTTGCATCTTAATAATTGGCACTACATTTCGCAACCAGTTGCGATCGAAGAATTTTGTTTCTTTGTAAAAATAGTTGCGATCGTAATTGGCACCATCCGACAGCGACGACGAGCGGGGCTCTTATTTCTGCTGGGTTTGTTTATCGGTACAAGGCTTTATTTGTATAGTGTTAGTACGGACGTGTTACTGTATATTTGACGACCGGTCTGGCCTAGTGGGTAGTGACCCTGCCTATGAAGCCGATGGTCCTGGGTTCGATTCCCAGTCAGGGCATTTATTTGTGATGAGCACAGATAGATTGTGTTATTTGTTCCTGAGTCATGGATGTTTTCTATGCATTTAAGTCTTAGACTAAATATATACAGATACACAGTCAGGCGAAAAAAATGGCTACATTCAAACTCTAGTAATTTCGAAAAAGGATGGAGTTGGTGACTTAGTCTTTCACCGACCGGCGTCAAATAACAATGTCATCGTGCTCGGTTAAGACATGTAAAAATAGCACAAAAAACACAAGAAGGACAGTGGGATAAGTTTTTTTACGTAAGTGATTCAAATGTATTGACAAATTATGTATTAACTCGATGCAATTTCGTGTTTTAGAATGAATTTAATTAATTGCAAAAATAAAGGATTTTCATGGAACAAAAAGGTACGGAGTCGCTAATATTTTTTTTACATCTACTTACATGCGTTTTCTTATACATGTACCTATTGATGAAAAAGGAGATAGGGAGTGTACAGTAGCCATCAGATATATCGCAACAAACGAGATGTTCATAAATATCTGAACATACACTCTAACGCCTTGACAATTGAGAACGTTTTCTCATATCTACGTTCGTTGCGATATATCTGACTGTACATTTTTAAATTACATCTAGCAAATTTTAAATGGCAGATTTAATCACTTCGTCTCGTATGTACTTTAATAACGTTATATTTTAATTCAAGATTCCCACGGGATCCCAAGCGACGATCGGAATGGGCCGCTATCATAGCACGAGATAGGGGTGATGAATTTTTCAGACCTAACGACTGGCGTCCCGTGTGTTCGGCCCATTTTCCAGCGTCAGACATATATTTGACCAAAAATTAGTCAAAACAGCCAAGCCGGTCTTGAACGTAAGTCCCTCTCTTCTTATTCAACACGTGTAACAAGAAAATTGGGTTTAGTTTAAGAGTTAGGCCTATCCACACTTAGTAATTTTTGTAAATATTACTTAGGACAGTAAACTAAACAATCACTTTCTATCCCTTTCCTTTCAAGGCATTGAGTCAAATTTATCGTGTCGGTAATCTACATTCTTCGGCATATGATCTCATTTATATGACAAATAACATCTTGTTCCTTTCTTTAGATGTCAGTGGTACAAGACACTGTGATTCAAGCAAATGGTAATGAATCAATGAATACCTATCAAATGGACCACTTCGACGTTAGTAATATAAAATGTAAAAAGTGTAAATAAACTTATTTTGTTATTAGAGATTTTTTATTACTCAACTTGTCTAATATTATTTATGCGACTCCATGCATCCGATATTCTGATGACTTGGAGTTTGACATTTATTATTTTTCTAATGACGTTTCAGTAGTTGCCAGTATCGCGGTGATCGGACGAAAACGGTTTATATGTTACTTTTTTTAAAACTAGAATGTCATTTGAGGCCATTTTTTCCGACTCCTTTGTTCGGGACTGTGCGTCTATAGGTATATATTTAGTCTAAGATTTAAGTATTTATATGTATCTATCTATTATACATATCGTCGTCTAGTACCTACAACACAAGCCTTACTGAGCTTACCGTAGGACTAGGTCGATTTGTGTAAGATTGTCCAAAAATATTTATTTATTTAAGTATTTAATTTAATTTTATTTATAAATGAATAGCATTAGCCTAAGACCCTATTTGACTCATGACATTTTATGTTTGCAATAGTGATGAGCTTAGGCTAAATTCTGTATCAAAATTGACTGATTATGAATTTTGAAAGGTTATTCGGGTCGATAACGTTTTTTTTTTTGTAGTTTATTTCACGTAAATATATTCTTGTAGTAATTTATTTCATTTTATCGTATTTTTTTGAAGTACATTTATTGCTTAGGTATATCGATTTTTATCAATTGTATTAGTTTCATGCTAGGTCAAGAGCAGGTTGCACTCATGAAACGTCATTCGTTTAATGATCTTTTGGCCTACTCGTGACAGATTTGACAAATGATAAGTTTTTCAAACATTTCGAGTCATTATGATCATCATCATCTTCCTCACGTTGTCCCGGTATTTTGCCACACCTCGGGAGCTTTGTGTCCGCATGGCAACTAATCCAGAGTACAGAAATTAGCATATGTACTACATTTTCAAAAGCGACTGCCATCTGATTCTCCAACCATGAGGATAAACTAGGCCTTATTGAGATAGTCCGGTTTCCTCAAGATGTTTTCTTTCACTGAAAACTGGTAAATATCAAACGATATTTCGTAGGTACATAAGTTCCGAAAAACTTATTGATTCGAGCCGGGGTTTAAACCTGCGACCTCCAGATTGCAAGATTTGCAAGTCGCACGCTCTTACCACTAGGCCACCAGCGCTCTCATTGCGCTCTACATATTATTATTTATTTATTGCTATTATTCACATCATTATGATATTCTTCTTTACAATAATTTGAACAAATGACACATGATATAAATATTCGGTAATGGTTAGTTGTCGAATCATGGGCGACATGTTGGTTGGCAAATAATATTCAGTCAGAGAAAATTCTACGAAAAGGCAGACCACCCCGCGAGGCCGTAACAAACCGTGACAGCGGAGTCGCAACAAAACTACTAGAATGTTCCACAACGGTTTTTGTCGTATAGTTTTGTTAAGCCTCGGACAGGATTCAGTTTTTAGGGTTCCGCAGCTTGGAAGGAAAAAGCGGAACCCTTATTGGATCATTTCGTTGTCCGTCTGTCTATCTGTCAAGACCCTTTTTCTCAGCAACGTGGAAGTATCAAGCTGAAATTTATATTAAATAGGTACTCATGGTCTACTTGTTCCTTGGAGCTGTAAAAAAATCTAACTTCTAAGCCAACGCAATCAAAAGATACAGCCGTTTAGGCCGCAAATTTTCGAAACTCGCATGGGAATGAAAATCTAAAGGGTACTCCCGTGAACTCAGTCTTAAAATTTGGTACGATGTAACGTCTCAACAGATAAAGGAAAAATTGCGAAAACAGTAAATTTTTAATTACATCAGAATATTTTAATAAAAATATTTGTACGGAACTCTTGGTGCGCGAGTCCGACTCGCACTTGGCCGTTTTTTTGGTCACATACGTCGTTTGAGCGGATTAGCGGAGTGCGCCCCGAGCCGCCGGGAACACGTCGGGCCATATATATGTATGACTCAGTTTAGGGGTCCGTTGCAAACGATCCGTAACTCAAAAACGGTTCAACCGATCAAATTCAGAATATTTTTTCTTGAAAGTGACTAACAACAAATCATATTAACGGAGGTAGACATTTTCACATGTTCACTGAATGTATTCACAAAGGCTGCCAAGTTGATTTTATGTTCGGAAGTATAAAGTAATCTTATTTCGTGATATTTCTTGTGTCCCAATATTGTTTCTTATTTTTCTTTCGTGTTTTGAATAAGTAGTATCGTCGTATTTGATGTTACATTGTTTTTTGTTCATGTTTGTATGTTCCTGAACTTATGTATCCCACCAAATATAAAAAAGGAGAGCCAAGTTCAAGTTCGATACAAAAATTATGCTTGGCTGTGAGCTTCACCGCTAAAAGAATGGAGATCTAAATGAGTTGTAGTAGTATTAGTTCTATGCAAAATCAAATATGTATTTATAGGAACAAAATAAATAAATAAAAATAAATCTAACCTACATTAAGATCTCACATTTTTTAAAATAACAGCTATTGTTATAATTATCCAATAAAGCAAAGAAATAAAGTTTAATACTTGTTAATAATGTTATTTTGTTCCTATAAATAGGTACATATTTGCATTTTGGATAGAACTAATACTACTACTTACTACATGAAATCTAAAAAATACCCTTGAGGCGTTGTACCAAGGATGATTATACTATACTACAATGCACCTGTCCTCATACTTCACACGCACACTTGAGAATCCAAACTGGTCCCGCTAATAGAATGTCTCGGCATTACCCGACGGGCCCGATTCTTTACGAGGCCGGGCTACAATTACAACACATAAGGGGATATTCGGCGCGTGTGGGCCTCGCAGGGCTACCAAACAATCATTTTGAATAATATTTAACTCTTTTTATTAAAAAAAAAAATAGGTAATTTCACAGCTAATTAAAAAAAAAACAACGTGACCCGTCACTCACTGCCGTGGGCCGCTCTTGATGTCAAAACGTATCGCGCCAGTGACTAAGTGAAGCCGTAAATTTTATATAATATTATAAAAGCTAAAATACAAATAGAGAAAAGTTCATGGCAGTCAATAATTCCATTTGTTAGTCATTATTCACACCGAATCTACTGCCTCAAAATCTACTCGTATTGATAATTTGCGAATAATAAAATAACAAACAAATACGTATATGATTCGAAGTTCAGTTTATACTATACATGTATATATACATGCCTACTTAAAAGATAAACACTGTGAACTAGTATTTTCACTACAATGTTGAATTCTAGTTTAAAACCACCAACAGGACTCCATTGTGCAATGTAAACGGACCTGAAGTGTGTCGGCTTCGTATTGCCAGGATCACGCCACCAGCGCTTGTTGCATCGTCAACCTTCTGCCGTGTGAACAGAGATCAAAACTGCCCGAAGGTCATGGATTGGAGGGAATCCATGTCAATTGGGTGTATTCGTAGAAATGGATCCACGTCGCGTTGCAAAGGTTCTTTCGGAGTTAGCAAATAACGGGATGCGATAAAATATCGCGTTGAAACTTATCGTGTCATGTTAGAGGATAAAGTGTTAAGTTAAACCACTGGTAAGCCTAAGATATAACAGATTGGCTGTTGTGGGCTGTCTCTGTCGACTGCCTATGACTACTCTTGGGGCTGTTTGTTTAAAAAAATGGGTTCAAGTAACATTAAACAGTATATGGAAGATATTTCTTACTAAGTGGATGAAATTGGCCCAGTCACACTCGAATATCTTTCTCGCGTTTTCCCGGCATTATGCCACTGCCCATGGAAGCCACAAGTCATATTCGGGGGAGGCCTATGTCCAGTACCGGACGTCTTACGGCTGAAATGGTGATGATTACTTGCTGAACCATCTTTTTGTCTGGTTCTTATAAATTTTATAACAACCCTCTTCCGTGAGTTCTCGTCGATAACTATCAATGTTCTTATCAATGTCTGCCCTGTCAGTCATTAAATTTAGAATCGGTCCTTCCAAAGACCGCATCCAGCCAGTATTGGTCAGTACAAAGGTCGGAAGCCCCGACACACTGATTCATTAACTGAGCCACGAACAAGCCGGCAGCCTAGGATGCTTCTCGCTCGATCCCCTAATCCTTCGCTCATAAATTTAAACCGGTGTTTAATATTAACCGGCGATATATCATCCCGCGACGCGGCCAGAGGGCGCGCAGAACGCTCCAATTCATGAAACAAAATGATGACTAGACAATACCGTGACATCGTCTCTTATATCTATGTATCCGCCACTGCTGGACATCTTTGAGCACGTGGTTTAATGCAGTTATCGCCACGTTTGGCAGGTGGGTTGGCGATCGCAATATATTCTGCAACAAAGAAACGCTGCGTCCGCCGGTGGTTTCCCAAATTACGTGTCTAATGTAAATGTGGGCGAATCTACTCTTACAGTCAGCATCATATAGTTCGTTGCAGCCAGCATTTGTAGCAATTGGCCAAATATTCATATTAACACATCCATACTGCTATATAAATAAAGATCTGTATCGCGTCGCCTATTTAAATAACTACGGACAAAGAATTCAATAAACTACACAAAATAAAATTTGTCCGTAGTTACGTGGAATGTTTAAAGAGGCAAGTTGTCGACAAGAGCCTGGCTATCGCCTCGATAACCACTCTCGGTAATTGATCGCTAGAAGTCGCGACAAGCGGCCCTCGGCGACACTTTTGTAAACTACGGCTCGCGCGAGAGGACACTCCAGGTCTAGTGGCTTGTTACACGAGATAAAGACCCTTTATGTCTTAGTTTGTATTGTTGTTTTATTCTAATGACTATGATAATTAACTTTCTCTAAGTTTTGTATCTTAAAAGTTACGTGTATAAAGGCAGCGGCATCCTTCGAAAACGAATTAACAGCAATCAAATCAGCGGTCGCCAACCCGCCTGTCAAGCGTTGCGACTATGGCAACTCCACATGAAGATGATACAAATCATATTTGGGAGAGGCCTATGTCCAGCAGTGGACGTATTACGGCTGAAATGATGATGATGACGATCGTGATGACACACAATTTAGATATAAAGATGAGGATAAAAAATATTTATTTGCTACAACACATGATAGGTATGTACAAAAACAATGATAGGGTATGAAAATACACCCGGTGTGCATCACAAAATGGACTCAATTCAAGATAAGTCAGTATCAGTGGCAGTAAGTCAATATTTTTCTTAGGTAACACAGAGCCAAAGTGGCTTTGCCTATTCTTTGTGACTCAAAGGTAAAACTGTAGACTGTGCGATAATTGGTTAATACATATTGGTGAAAATATTAATTTAAGGACCATCATTTATTGTTAATTCCAGTTCTCAGGACACGGGCTTGACCTAGTGTACTACTGATAGCTATCTTCCAATAATATCATAATTGTATAACTCAACAATTAATACTGTTGTGAGCCAATGTTACTACTACTTAGTTACAAACGGAAGAACTCACGTGTAATTATATCGCACTAGGCTTACCCGAAACATATCGGCCAGTGCGACATACTCGTACATACACGCGAGGTTATCCGTTTGTAACTAATAGAATCATAACTAATCAGATGATTCATTTACTGTGTCATTTTATTTTTAAATTTTGTATTTGTTTATCTTTTCTATGGAGTTGTGTAGAGAATCTACGTATATAGAACTTACGTCGCAATTCGTCGAGGGTGAGGGTGGAAGTCGAGTCTTAGGAAAATGTTTAGAAACGAAGGAGAAACGGGGAGAACACTGCCCCGGGCAAGAGTCGACCTCGCAACTGCGGGATACATGCCCGCCGCACTGCGGATGTCAGGCCCGGGCACACTTAGCGGCGGCTACCCGACGTTTTCCTGGCGATTCAATAGCAATCGGCACACGGTGCCACGCGGCGTCTCCGCAGCGTGACATTTCAAATAGGAACGCCGAGAAAACACAGGTCTGAAACGCTAGTCTACAGAACGTCTAGATACTCGTCACTATTTGTCATTTGTCACCGCATCGTCATCATCTCGCGTCGTAGTGTCACGTGAATGTGATCAATTTTAAAACTTCTGCTCCATTGCATATACACGTGATTTTATTGCGCGGCAACATGTCTGCCAAAACACGCGCTGAATTATATAAATATATTGTGTTTCGGAGTTTTCCAATTTGTCGGTCACTTTTCCAGGGATATCCCTGTGTGCGTGACATGTTTGAATATGTTAAATGGGTAGCGAGTGCGGGCAGGCGCGACATAATATAGCATAACATAGCGTTTATTAAAGGCGAGTCGGCTAGGGCATGAAACATTTATTTTAAACTTACTTCCAAAGACCAATCATTAGAGCTGTTTAAATGCTATTCAGCTCATATTATAATTCGAACATTGCTCAACATGTTTCGGCTCGTGGAGAATTCGACAAGTTAACATTCGCACTGCCGTTAGTCCCGCTCGTGTTCAAAGGTCAGTGAGATCTCTCCGCATTCGTTGTCTGGCCAGCTATTGATGTTACAATGTATGTCTACGTTAGAATAACGAAGACCCGTTAAGTTCAGCTAGTTTTTTTTTCGACCAAGGTGGCATACGAGCAGACGGATTGCCTGATGGTAAGCAATTACCGTCGCCCCTGGGCATCTGCAACACCAGGGGGTCGCAAGCGAGTTGCTAGCCTTTAAAGGCGATTGGAGCTCTGGGAACCACCAGGAACACAACACTAGAGACCTGAAAGGTAGCAATGCTATTATGTCTTCTGTAAGGAGGAGGTACTTCCCCAGTTGGGCTGCTCCAGATTCAAGCGTGATGGTACTTTGCTGCGCCCTACATCTTATCGTTGGTCGTAGTTGGTCCAGTTTTATGTTAAATGGCCAGCAGTGGCGGCAGTTAAATTTTTGTCTTTGGTAAGAACATGTGCCAGGACAACTGTAGAACTGCGGTAATTTGCGGCAACGGCGCGTAAACAAGATAGAACTATGGACACGCAAAGCGACATCTACATGTACAACAGCAATACGTCTCAGTGCTATACTAGTTCTATGGAGATGTCTCGCTGTCAAAATAACATGTATCTATAGATGACATATGGAAGGATGGAAACAATCTTGAACAGCTCATGGTAACTAGCAAGATCGAAGGCAAAAGCTCTAGAGGTCGCAGTCAAATAAGATAGCCAGCCAAGTCCGGTTACATTACACACACAAGATAAACGAGTGGTGTTTTGGATCGCTAGAATCCTCTCGATGTCTCGAGTAAGTTGATGATTGTACAAAAAAAGTAACTGGGGGGTTACTTTGATTTACGGAATAATATTGGTCATCAACTTTTGAACTATAAAGAATGTATTTATATTAAGCATGAAACCCACATTACTAAACCCTTATCTCTCGTTAATAAACCAAACATTTCAATTTAAAAAAAATAGGTGACTGATGTTATTCCTAGGAATCAAAGTAATCCCAGTTTACCGTATAGTCGGCAATAACAGCTTGTACCAAAAAAAAAATTATACAGAAACTTATTAAAATTTTATTTAAGTCTGGATGCAGCCAGCGACCCGAGGGACGCAATACTAGTCATGTCCCAAAAAATATAACTGAATACCGTTTACAAAGTAAAATGTATATTTTGTTTTATTTGATGTCGGCGTGGATGTGATGCTAATTGCCTCCGCGGGTTCCATGAGGGCGTTGCGATCACGTGCCGTTAGTGTAATGAACGCACATTAGCACAGATACAGTGTGTGTGTGAGCAACAACGTGTTAACAGGCTGATCATAAAACCCGTATTCATAGTAAACATTTTGTTGAGCAACATTGAAGAATCCTCGTGATGCTGGGTTACCGTTCTCCAAGCAGCAACACAAGAAAATGTAATATTCTTTTTTTTTTTTATGACAAAGGTGGCAAACGAGCAGACGGATTACCTGATGGTAAGCAATTACCGTCGCCCATGGGCACTCGCAACACCAAGGGAGTCACAAGCGCGTTGCCGACCTATAAGTGGGTTGGAGCTCTGGGAACCTTATTCACCATCAGGAACACAACACTACATACCTGAAAGGTAGCATTGCTATTATGGCTGTGGTCTTCTGTAAGGAGGAGGTACTTCCCCAGTTGGGCAAAACTCAGCCCCACGCATTTTTGACCCGCAACATGTTGCCAGCAACTTAGCAACACACTGATTCAACAATGTTCCTCGACAAATGTTTGCGATGGGTTTTAGCCACACTCTCACGAGATTACTTAGCAATTTTTCCTGTAAATCCAGAGGGCTTACCTTCGAAATGCGAAGTTCTAAAATTTCGGGCATCTTTCTCTATTATTCCAAGTAAGGCGTATAAGATACAATCGTTCGAAATCGTTCGATAGTTTGTGGCTGGATGTCGAGGTACTTGAGAATTTGGTAGGATCGGAGAGAGAAAATACATGTGTACTTGGTAAGATGTATATTTTAAACTGATGTACTTCCTAATTGTATCCATATTTAATTACAAAAGTTGATCGGAGGTAGTACTTACGTATTTCTCCCAAGTATTTATCTTATTATTTATCGACCAGGAAAACACGTTAATCCTATAGCGTTGCCATCTAGGTTTCAAGTACGTATGGGATTTTATAGATGGTGCTGTCGATCGGATTAAGGAGTTGAAAACCAGTCTAACCAAGAATTAGCTGCTTCCTTGTATCAAATCAAATGTCGCCATTTACTTTCAATTTATTTACGAGGGTTGTACTGTAAATTACATTGAGGTCTTAAATATTCACTTTACAGCAGCCACGTGTTGTAGAATCCTCCTGTAGTGTACCGGGTACGGTAATGGCACATTTTATATGTGAATCGTTGCGTGCTCGAACGTGTTAAATGAGCCCTTTGCTCCGCCATTATCTGAACGCGTGGAGCGGACGGTGCCAGTCTGACTGGCAGGCCTGCCTCGAAAATCGAAACTCGAAAATAGTCTGTCTGCATCTCTTTCGCTGCGTATATGAGCGATAGAGATGCAAATATACGACGTGGTTCGCAGGCCTGCAAGTGCTATTACGGTTTGCTGGATATAAAAATTATCAAATGATTGCCAGGCCATGTGCGGGCTGTTGCTGAGCCGTGACCGTTGTGAGGATTCTTAGGAGGTCTATATTCAACAGTGGCGGTGGGTTAGAATGTTTCTTAGCCAGCTTTATTTTCTGTGGGAGCCTATGAAAAACGTCTCGTCATCATCTTCCTTCGCATTTTGCTGCGGCTATTGGGAGCTTGCCACTAGTTTTACGCTTGGCACTCTTTATTGTATAACCCAAACAAAATATAACAGAACAGGTCACAAACTTAAAGTATAGGTAATACAATCGGCGGTCTTATCGCTAAAGAGCGATAAATATTCATGATTTAAATAAATTCGTAGTCCCTCATAATTATTATTATCAACCTTAATAATGACTCAAATCTTTAAAAATAATTCAGTGGTAGTCCATTCCAATGAAAGATACGATTTTGTGACACAAAAAGGACACTATCAATGGACATGTATCCCATTCGGTCTGGAGACGTCACCTGCTATATTTCAAAGAATATCGAACAGCGTTTTTTTTTTCATTGCCTGATGGTAAGGAATTACCATCGCCCATGGCCACCAGCAACACCAGGGAAGTGGCAAGCGTGTTGTCGGCCTTTAAGATAAGAGTACTCTCTTTTCTTGACGGTATGAGGATCGTATCGGTCCGGAAATACGCTAACGGCAAATCATTCCCCAGCATTATAATGTAAGCAAACATGTTCAGTCAGGTTTCCCTGTTAACGGCTTAGTCAATATTCGACGGAAAACAGAGTAGGCTTTATTTAAGAGCCTTTATATTTTACTTATCTTTTATACTGTCTGAACGACAGGATACAAGTAGCTCTCAGGTTCAGCGAAGCGTGAGTACTCGAAATTAGGTCATGCTCGGTGTTAGGTTATGGATATAATATGTGTTTCCTCGGCTCGGTTGTCCCTGAACTGTGATCATACCACTGTTTCCCTTCTTCTGAAGTCCCTGAATAGTACTGGGACATACTGCGTACTGACGAGTTTCCCATATTAACTATATGTATGTTCATACATGGTAAGTATTCCGTTTATAAATAATGGTCATACTGCGCTTGCGAACCCATCGCAAAGCGTCATGATTATGTGATTATGCTATCAAAGGCGGATCCCTATGTCAAGCAGTACATGTAACTGATAAGCAGCTAATACCACGACGTTGGGAAATAAGCATACGGCCCATCTGAAGGTACCAAACCGCCGTAGTAGACGCCTGAAACTCCAGGGGTTTCACATGCACGTTGCCCACCCTTTAAGGTTCTGTGCTCTCTAGCGACCTTACTCATGGGCAGACACACAACACTATGAGTAGGGTCTAGTGCCTAGGAGAGAAGGGTCTAGTAGGGTCTACGGTCTAGGGCTGTGGTTTTCTGTATGGATGAGGTGCTTCCTCGTTAGGCTTCGCTCCATATTTATGCGAGATGTCATGGCACACTAAGACGATATTTATATTTTTTTTTCTGTTGGACGTAGCTTCAAGACATTACGGGGTCTTGGTATGTGTGTTGGTTTATTCTGTAACATTAATGCCACTTTCTCTAACCTGTAACATTACAGTTTATTCTACTTTGTAACTAACTAAATAACGAGTATTTGCGAGTAATGCACGCTTACAAGATATAAAACGGATCTCGTTTCCCTCTTCAACTCGTAAAACCCCTTAACACAGTTCCTTTGAAAATACCTGCAGTTTTATCTCCATCGCCTGTTTTGTTAACAACTCCGCCAACTATCCCTCAGGGCGGGCGCGGGGGTGCGGGGTGCGGGTGTCGGGAGGGGGGGACGGTTCCCCGAGTGTCAAGTTTTAAGGTTAAAGGCATTTTAGGAATTAATCCGCGGAGGCGCGCATTGTCGCGGCACAATGCCGGCCGCTGCTTTTTACAAGAATAAAGACATTATTGCGTTACGAAACTGATGGTGGAGCGTCGGACGCGGATTTTTGATGAGTTGTTATTGCTTCATAACTTTTCGGAAGATTATTTTGATTGTCAGCTGCCGAATTTTAATGAAAAATTTATTAACCTCTAGCCGCCCAGAGATGAAATCTTGCCAGGTCAAATGCAACTATTCTTTGTCATAATTAAAAATTTAAAACTCAAAATGATATCCAATGGGAGACCTTTTTATAGGTCTTCGGGCGGCTAGAGGTTAAAATTAAATCGAAGCCTTCCTCGCTGTCCACACTGAAGTGTGAAGCTTGTGTGAAGAATAGGATACAGAATATAGCGTACTTTCTACGAAGAAGGCCTTCTTCCTTCGCGAAAAATTAAGAACGAAATTAGTCTAACTCCATCCCTATCGCTGTTGCATATATGAGCGATAAAGAGGCAAATAAACGAACAAATGAACGACGTGATTGGCGGAAGGGCTTAAGTTGTCAAAAGAGCCAATTCGCCGCGGCTTAGTCAGTGACCTGCACTACTTATGTACAAATGTTCCGTTCATCTACGAGGACAGAGATCTATGGCTGCGAATGTATGGAGAAAAATATATAGAGCCCGTAATATTTAGTACTAATGAGTCAATGCACAATTATACTGTACGTTTGTGTACAGGAGTGATGGGTACTGTAATGTACGGATACTAGGGATATAGATAGTCAATAGTAATAAGTGAAACTGTTGAGACGCCTTAGAAAATTGTTTACGTGCTTATAATAAAAATGTTCTAACCACAAATGGAAACTTACCTTGAAGGGTTCTGTATCGCACCATCGGGAACTTAAGTGGGCTAGAACACAAAATAACTACGTCTGCACATAGTTTATAGCACAAAATGACTACCTAGGTTCATAGTCCATAACACAAAATGACTAAGTACAACACTCGAACTCTTAGACTTTTTGAGTGCTTTGACCCTATGGCATACTAAACAAACATAACCTGAACTACTCGTATGCTAACTATGAGACAGTGGGTTTACTTTTCTCTATCTGCTAGTATAACATGGTCGGGTTTTAATAATTTGCCCCAATATCTGTCACTCACAACCCTCTGTCAGTGACAAGAAAGTGACGGATAGCCCGACAGACGATAAATCGAACTAAATATATCGAACAGGAGAATCTTCCACAAATCGACCTAGTCCTACGGTAAGCTCAGTAAGGCTTTGTGTTGTATGTACTAGACGACGGTATATATAATAGATAGATACATAAATTCTTAAATACATAGAAAACACCCATGACTCAGGAACAAATATCTGTGCTCATCACACAAATAAATGTCCTGACTGGGATTTGAACCCACGACCATCGGTTTCATAGGCAGGCTCACTACCCACTAGGCCAGACCGATCGCCAAAATAGCAACCATGCTATCCGTTCTGATACTTGTTTCTTGAATAATTATCGCGGAAACAAAACACTATTAACAATTGTGCCGCTATCGGCCCCAAAACCTACGGAATCTTTGAAGTCGGATCTGACCTGCATTCGGCTGTTTGGGTCGTATTTTCGATTCGCAGCGTCCGATAGCCTCCGCTCCGCAATCTTCAGTGTCTGCCGCGACAAATGGCGTCGGGACACCGAGACACTATCCAACGCTTTGTAGGTTTGTACAGTCAAGGTAAAAAATATTGATACGGAAAAAGTTCCAAGATATATACATTTACATACATACATACATTTCAGCCGTATGCAGTCCACTGCTGGACATAGGTCTCCCGCAAATATGACTTGTATCATCTTGGGGGGTAGTTGTCATAGTCGTCACGCTTGGCAGGCGGGTTGCGACAGCAGTAGATGTAGATTGGGTTTCGACGGACGCTGCTGCCCGTCCGTAGGATTTTTCCCTTTGTCGCCTCTTACGACACTCGCGGGGGGAGATGGGGTTGTGCTATTCTAGTTAGCCGGCATCACACGACATGCATATATAACTGTTACATGTATATACATGTGCTTTAATATTGAGTCAATAAGGGGCATGTATAACAGATTTTGCCACTTTTTTCGCATCAATATCTCTCACTTTGACTGCTATTTCCCTATATATATATATAACCCTATTTCGCCACACCAACAATTGTCACGATTCGCGACATATGTAAATATCTGACGTTGCATACGACCATTGGCTACATTGACCGCTTATCATGTGGGATGTGTGCGTGTTTGTCACCAACACGTTTCTATTAATAAAATATTTTAATTCTTCTGTATTTATTTAGTCTCTCAGGTTAAGTTTTTTACTATATTTTTATAAAAGGGTTATTATTTCGAGAGGTTCAATTGTGTTCAGACTCAAATTTTCAGTTATAAAATTAGAAATATATCGTTCATTGTTTTTAGGTTGCTTAGGATATTATCACTGAAACTTGTGGTAAATACATTTTATTCTATTTTATCTTTTTTCCGCAATAACTTAAATTTTCTGCACATAAGTCAGTTACGTGGTCAGGTTCGGATTATCCCTGACTACTTTGTAGTATTGTAAAAAATACAAGGTATAGAAATACTTGCTGTTTAAAACATGGATTGAATGTTCATAATATGATATACCATGCATGCAAACATAAAAAAATTAGAACATTGATAAGACTATTTTTTTCTACATTTCCCGTTGTTTTAAAATACACCATCATTTTCGTTGCCACACTTATTAAGTAATATTTTAAACAAAAAAAGAGGACAAACCTCCTGTTAATCATTTTTTAACTATAAGCAACTTTGAAAATAAGACTGCATCAATATGACGTATAATGTTTATCGCAAGCCATAATTATTTATCTATAATTAATGTAATAAAGGTTCAAGTTAGATTTGCGTCAAAGATCGAGCGTCATTTTCGTTACGGTTGCGACTTGGTGAGTATTGGGTAAATAAATATAATGTTTTACTGGAGCTGTGTCATTTGAAGTTAAGATATTCCATATTGATTTCATTTGCTTCAAACCTATAGGATATTTACTGCAGAGTCGCGAAAGTAAGAACTTTTCAATTTCGTGGTCATCATTTTCGTGGTGCTATGGGCCACGAAACTGATTAAAAGACCACGAAAAAGATGATTTTCCCTACAAGTAGAAAAAATACAGAACACTTTTTATAGAATTTTCTGCTTTTTACAATGTAATCGTTTATGCCGTTATGCCGTCTTTACGAGACGTTACAATGGAAAACATAAAATATTAAATAAAAATTTTCTAATCTTCTTTTTTACTTACATGACAATAATAAATACAGTTTTGCTGATAAAGTAAGTTTTCACACTTCTTATCATTAGTAACTGTTTGGGATCATCTGCAGCGTGACGTTAAATTGATGTCAATCGGCATGAAAAGTACCGGACCGTTTAATAATTATATATCGATATTTCCGATATTGTTACTTTTATTCCTGCACTAATATATATATTATTATATTTCCGTGCAGGTCTACGGTAGACCCCAACGAAATTATGTTACAACGAAACAACACAACAAAATGTTCCTCTAAATGACGTAGTTTTTTTAATATTTAGATATATACATTTCACACAATGTACGTGTGAAATAATTCTTGAAGATAGAGAGGTATTGAAAGCTGTTTTTGTTTGTGAGTTGAAGTTATTAATCTTACTTTAATCAAATAATTTCTAGATAGTATTTAAAAGGTTACAAAAATGACAATTTGAAGTCGTCATTTTCGTGGTCAAGTTTTAATTTTTTTAATATAAAGATATCGATTGTCTATTTCTGTTGATACCTGATTAATTAAATAATGCTTATTCGTTTTCTCATTATCATCGGATTTTCATTCAAATAGTACAATTATAATATTTAAAAATAAACAAAATGTTCTTTTTCGTGGTCATGGTGCTCATTTTCGTTACCGTTAAAATTTGAATTTTGCTTTTTTTAACCAAAATAAACTTTATCGATCTCTGATAATATAAAGTATGTTATCGGTATATACCCTTATGTTCAAAATAAAACAGATCACATCAAAATGTGTGTTTTTATTTCTGTAACATTTATCTTACACCTCAAATAATGACCCAAAAGTAAAGTATGAAAATACATTCAAAACATATCAAAATAATAAAAGTATTATATAAAAACCTAACGTAGGGTGCCGCCGGCAAAGGGGCAGGGCCCAGGCTGTCGGTGGTTGAGGCTGCAGAGAGAGGAACCGCCGGATTATGCGCGCCGTGTCCAGGATTACCGCCTTTTGAATATCGTTATTTTTATTGTATCCTCAATAAATACATAGTTGTAGTTTGGTGAAGTGCTCTTGACAATTGCCTAGGTGCTTCAAACTGGGACACTACCCGGTGTGAGGAAGGTATAGCTACCCTAATCAAGGTACCTACAATATGGTATTCGATTGTCTCGGAACGTAGTTTGCCCAGTCAGCTGTATCGGCCCACTCGCACTGAGAGCTTCCCTCACAAATACGTTTTCATTCGGCCATCAATACGTCGACTTAGAATCGCATGCAAGCTGGACTGAATTCAGTTATATACGTGTCATTGTAAACTGAGTCTTATTTCTTTTTGCTTAAGTCGTTATTTGAATGTCGGTGGCGATGGTTGGTCTAGTGACAGCTCTCAGCGTCGTCGAGGACGCGAGCGAGTGCGGCAAGGTCGACTCGGAAGGTTTATCGCGAAAATGTAAATTCGAAAATTGCCTATCTCTATCGCTCTTGCATATATGAGCGATAAAGAGGGAAACGAATAACGTTCAGGGTACGAGGCCATTCGGGGGCACGGACCACACACAGGCTAAGGTTTTCTATAATCATTAATTTTGACTCTTTGATCAGACTCTTTGAACAGAATTGTAATTTCGTAATGCAATGTTTCCTGTTTAAACTTTACTTAATGTTATGTTAACTATAAGTTCATACGACGACAGGATTGGCCAAGTGAGTAGTGACTCTGCCTATGAAGCCGACGGTCCTGGGTTCAAATCCCAGTAAGAGAATTTATTTGTGTGATGAGCACAGAGTGTTCCTTATTCATGGATGTTCTATATCTGTCTTTAAGTATTTGTATAATGCATATATCGGTACAGTCAGTTGTCTAAGAATGTCCTGTAATAATTATTTGTTTATTCTTTATGATGGGATTTATGCCTTTAATCGTCGTTCATGAGTCTGGTCAGAAGCATGCTAAAAGCGGTATATGATTCATGCAAATGGAACATATGCAGCTTTTAGCGTACTGGCATAAATAAATAATTGTTTGTTTGTTTGTTAGTTTATGTTTGTTTTTAATTAATATTAATTATATTTAACAATAATGTAATAAAATGTGTATATACTGTGTGTAATATAATGTGTGTGTGTGTTTATACCTGAAATAAAAATTAGTTCTTCTTCTTCTTCTTCTTCTTCTTCTTCTTCTTCTTCTTCTTCTTCTTCTTCTTCTTCTTCTTCTTAATTAGCTGTGGAAGCTTAATCTAGAACACAATTTGTCTGGTATCTTTCAATGTGCTATTGTAACTGCTGTTGGTAGACCTAACAGATAAAATAAAACACTATCGGCCGCTCACAGTGCTTGCGTTACAATGCTATACAGATCGGTGACTGAGTATAAAGACATGGCTCTCCATAGGAAAATGCCCTCCAAAATGACCCGAGGCGCGTTGACACTGACAGCTCCTCCAAGCTTAGAATTTATCTAAAATACAACTTCGCGCTATTAAAAGTTGTGATGGGTGAGAAAGTTTTATTGGCTCTAATAAAATTCTAAGCGTCACCCCTCACGCGCGGCGTTACAATATTATGGCTTACAGGGATGTTGCTAACAGAGATGAAACCAACTTACATAAATATTAATCTGACGCGAATTTATTATCAGGATTACACTAGAACAAATCATGACAAAATTGCGATTGCGAAATTATGTATTCGCATCAGAACCAAAGTAACCGATATAGCCTTCCGGATCGCTAAACTTACGTGACAATGAGACACGGGAACTGAAAGCCGTTAGGGCGTAAAGGTTCTCAAGTGGCGACCAAGTACTGGAAGGCGCAGTATAGGCAGATCTCCCACATGGTGGAAGGACGACCTGGTTAAGATCGCGGAATCCACTAAATGCGCAAAGCTGGTCATTGTGGGTCGCGATAATGATGAGAGCACGACATCTCAGAGCTGCGGCGCTGTCGCGAACAACGATATTCGTAAATTTTGGACGATTCTCTGACACTCTCATGACACCTTAATTGGAGTAAAAGAGAAAGTTGCCCGAAATATACGTACTTCGATGTTTGCGATACCGCTCCGGGATCTGCCATGATGTGACATGGTGTCGTGGTGAAATGCTAGCGACTCCACGGCATCCCCCTCAAACGGCAGAGACGAAGACGCCGGAGGGTTTTTAGTGGCTATTCCCCTCCCATATAGAGCGGCGAGTCCCTTCACCCCGGGGTTATCTGGGGGGATGCATAAGTAAATGCATTTTCGCTGCGTCAAAAAAAGACCCGCCATGATGGCTCAAGGCATGGGTGCTGTGTACCTCATTCTCCGATCTTGTCATGCCATACATTACCTCAGAAAGCGGGAACCCCTGTGTCATTAATGTACTTGTAATGTTAATTGCCCAAACCACGTTCGGATTACGTAACATTCCCTTCAGCGGAAGTTTACATCCGCGGGAACTTGGATAGCTTAATTAGAATGAATTAGTTCAATAAATCTTGGAGCCGGGGAGTATGTGCTCGCAATGAGGGCGGATCTAATGATGTGTTATTTCACGTTAGATAAATAGGATTATTAAAACACAGTTCATTATTGGATTATTGTACAGATACCACGCACTTTTTTTTTGGTGTTGCGAATGCCCTCCAAATTTGGGGGATTCCGGATGGGTAGGTATGTGGGGTTATGTCTTTCGGGTTTCCTGTAAGGTGGAGGTACTTCCCTTCCCCAGTTGGGGTCAGCTCTAGATTTGTGAGAGATGTCATTCGTTGAACTTGCCCTACCACACTTATCAAGACGATATTTGTAGTGTACATACCTCTCTAGTGGACAGTCAGACCGTAAAAATAATTAATTGACATAAGTCGCCATCAGATATTCTTGCGGTTTTGATTTCTTTTTATGATAAAGGTGGCAAACGAGCAGACAGTTTACCTGATGGAAGCAATTACCGTCGCCCATGGGCACCCGCAACACCAGGGGAGTCACAAACGACGCGTTGTCGGGTTGGAGCTCTGGGAACCTTACTCACCATCAGGAACACAACACTACACACCTGAAAGGTTGCAGTGCTATTACGGCTGTGGTCTTCTGTAAGGAGGAGGTACTTCCCCAGTTGGGCTTCTCCAGACTCTAGCGTGACGGTACTTCGCTGTGCCCTGCCTCTCATTGTTGGACGTAGTTTAAGGAAATACACACTTGATATCGTTATATGTTATTGCCGGTGGCTGGACATAGTATAAGGACATGGAGTTGTAGATAATTCTACTGGGGTTTTAGGTCCAGTCTAGATTTATTGGATCTGGCTAGGCAGTAATGGCGGCCGTCCGTCAGTAGCTAAACAAAAGCCGTCCGCGAGCGACGAGCTTAGAGCAACACGAGTGAGACAGACGATTATTTAAACTGTTGCGATTACCGTAGAGCCTGTCTGTCTGCGCCAATCATTTGTATTGATCTACTAATTAATGACTACTATCACTTAAAGTTAAAGAAATCAATGTTATAAATAACAAAATGTAATATACAGTCAGCAGCAGAAGTAGTTTTGAGGTGTTCAAAATGAGGTCAACACGTCTCAATTGTCAAGAGAATAAGAGGGTAGGTCATTTTGAACACTTCAAACGCTTAGCAACTTTTGCTGCTGACTGTACAAATACAGTCAATAGTCATTATGGCGAAATTTGGAACTATAAGAGACATATACAGAGATTAACACTCACAGGAACTATAACATAGAAAGGAACCGTGTCATCGATTTAATAAAGAACAAAAAAAACTGTATACATAGATAAAAATATTGTTTTGATGGCTCAATTGGTTAAGGCGTCAGCCTCGATAGCTGGCGATGTGGGTTTAAATCCTGCCTCGGGCGCTGAAGGTTATCGGCACTTTGTTGCTTAAGTACATGTAATTTTTTTTCAATTAGAAACGTATTTAAAAATAGAATTGAAATTATAGATTTATTGAACATAATAATGGGAGTAAACTCAGCGACCCAGGATGCCCAGGTTGGAAGTGGTCGCTAGCTGATTAGCAGAAATCAATGTAAAGTAATCAATTGGTTTGTAGGTCTATAGTATTTTCTAACACAGTTATAAGTGAAACGCGTTTTATGTGACTACGGAGGGATGCCCCTAGAGCACATGCCGCGACAGAGCCTAAACATATTAACAAATAATAATTATTGGGACGTGGGACGCCACCTGCACAGACACCCTGGCCCCTTCTCACCTCACTGGAACCATTGGAAAAGCTGGTGCGGCGGCTAAAGCGGCCGAAAAGCTTAAGCACTACAAATACCGGGGTCTCGGCTCCGAATACATTTTTATGCCATTCGGAGTCGAAGCCCGTGGGGTCCCAGCGCCCATATCATGTTCAAAGACCTTTCTAAAAGGCTCGTCGACTCCACTGGTGACCGCAGAGCTGGCAGCTTTCTCGCGCAACGAATCAGTATCGCGATACAGCGGGGGAATGCTGCCAGCATACTCGGCACCATGCCAAAGGGGCCCAATTTTAACGACGTTTTTTAAATTTCTTTTATTATTATTTTCTTTAGTCTTATTGTTTACGTTGTATTTTTCTGTAAACGAAAATTTTATAATTATTATGTTTTTGAAGTTTCCAAAGTTACGAAATATTCTACCCGGAAAGTACTCAGAATTAAAATGTAACAAATTATGTTAAAAATACTCGTATGTAAAGAGCCGTAGTAGATGCGTATTCAGTCTTTTTAACACTCATCTAATAAAAAGATAGAGTCGTACCTTACGATATCAAGACTGCAAAAATATCTGATCGCATCTTATATCAAGGCCAATAGGTTCCCCTTGTTGACGCATAATTTGTTTTGTCATAATTTTAAACCGCATAGCCAGAGTTGTTATAATTGTATATGAGCAGATCTCGCATAATTCTGTTTTGCCGAGTTCTGTTACGCAGAACTAAACTAAGCCGAATGGTCGATACGCATAATTTGGAAAGCCCGAAATATTACGATTTTTTTCCCAGGAGTGCGTTTCTGTTGTGGTCGCAGTTCTAACCTAACCGAAATTGTTTTTCTGTTGTGTTCACAGTTCTAACCTAACCTAACCGAAATTGTTTTTCTGTTGTGCTCACAGTTCTAACCTAACCTAACACACTTTCGGACATTCGGCCTCAATAATAGTATGCTAATATATTTCCGGACAAAGTAGTATTTGGCTACTAAAGAATTAGGCTAAATAAAAATCGGCGACATTAACGTTCGGCGTAAATAAATTATGCCAAACTTGGTATGCGTATCAAGATTCGGACAAAACAAATTATGCCAAATAAAGGGAACCCAGGCCAATAAGGTGTTGTCAGAATTTTTTAAGGCCTTGATCTCGCCTTTATCATAAGATATTATGATGATGATACGTATAGTATATCCATTATTTGTTCCGGTTCATACCTACTTAATTAAGAGCGTATTTATTTTACTATCTCGCTTTGTGCCTTCATCTCACAATACCTTCAAGCTTCCATTGACGACACTAAAATCGCTATTTCGCGAGGCCTTTTGTTCGGCGCCATATTTGCTGCCGCGCCTTCCAAGCATCACTTTAATACGATTACGTTAGCTATAGTCTTGTAAACTCTGAACAAAGATGTTTTAATTAGGATCGGAGCAATGTTTACCTGCAGCATTGTAGGGTAAGATAACAGCGTTCTTATTACAATAATTTGTGTATATTTACATAAAAAAGCTGCGGAGCTGACTGGGAGACATTAGGTCTGGCGATGGTCGCCGTAATGAGCCAAAAATGGGAGTCTTCAGTCGTTGTTTGGGAAATATGCGCCGTCGCGGTGTTAACGAATGGCTCGGCGAAGATCTTTCAGAAACTGTGTCTGTGAAATTGTGTTTATAAATTATAAAACATGTACTGTTTCATATTTATACGATCGATTAAGGGTATACTTGTCACCTATATAAGAGCGCTGATAGCTTAGCGGTAAGAGCGTGCGACTCACAATCCGGTTGCAAGTTCAAACCCCGGCTCGTACCAATGAATTTTTCGGTACGAAATATTATTACATATTTATCAGTCGCTTTTGATGGAGGATGCTTTGGATGAATACTCGTAAAGGAAAACATCGGGAGGAAACCGGACCAATCCCAATAAGGCCTAGTTTACCCTCTGGGTTGGAAGGTAAGATGGCAGTCGCTTTCGTAAAATTATTGGCTACGCTAGATCCTGGAATTCGTTCCCAAGCGGACCCCAGTTGAGTAGCAGTGTCCGCCGAATCCAAATCAACAGCTACTGCGGTCGCCAACCCATCTGCCAAGCCTGCGACTATTGCAACTCCCCCCAAGACGATTCAAGTTATATTTGGGGGAGCCATATGTTCAGCAGTGAACGTCTTACGACAGAAAATGATGATGATGAGATAAGTCTCATGAATAGAAAATGATGATAATTAGTAGCGAACCGCAGATATATTTCCTACGAGTCGTTCTATAAAAAGAACATGTCAAGGTTTTACGAAAATATACCTAAGTTTCAGGGGAGTAGTGTCTGTTTTGCTTCAGCAAAGTAGAATTGAATCCACACACGGAATTGGAAAAGACAGTTGACATACATGGCGAGGGCTCTCGGGAGTCCCCGCGTCTCTCGGCACGTGATCACCATTCAGAATTACTCTAAGGGCCCGGAAGAAATCTGTACTTTGACACTATTTTGTCATCACCATCATGAATATCAGCGGCGCTACCGCAAAAAACGATATTCCTAAGTTTCGGACGATTGTCTCTGTCACTCTTACGACGCCTTAATTGGAGTAAAAGGGAAAAATGCTCGAAATATACCAACTTCCACGTTCGTGGTCGGCCTACAGTACATTGCTGACATAGCCCTCCCCTAAAAAGCACCATAGCGCGCTGTCTTCAGCCGCATACAGCATCTGCCTGAAATTTTTGGCCGATCGTCATCCCACCTGGTCGGAAGGCGTCCCACAAAACGTCCCACACTACCCCAGCGGTTGTCGGTCCTTTGTGCTATATGGCCAGCCCACTGCCACTTCAGCGTTGTGAATAAAATACAGTTTGCAGTTTTACTATCCGTTTTTGGTGAATGAAATCGGGCTTACTGAGCTATTGAGGTGAAAACATCTTAATTACCTAGACAATAAGAGCGCTTGTAGATCACCGATGTACGGTCAGCTGCTGAGAAAAGGCATCACCGTGCCCTAAAAATCCGTATGGCGGGGTGGTACCTTTTCTCTGCACCTGACTGTATAGTCAACCAATTTGATTTCTAGGCTACTTCGAACCTTGTCACAGTGTCGTTAATAAGAGATCTTTTGCATCTTTCATCTAGGTTTTCACTGTAACAAGAAACGAAGTGGCCTATAAATCAAATTGGATGACTGTACAATACCTATCAGCATGCTCTGTATACGTACAGCATCTCGTACTGGGGTCGAGAGTGGTCGCTAATCCAATGAGGTGTCAGCCCTGCTGCACTGCGTGATGCCAAGTTGAAGTGTATTTTGACCTCGATGAGCAAAATGTCATTATTTCACAGATGCAGTAATAGTTATTTGTGTTACAAGCAAAGCTGTTTACCCTCTCGTTCTAATATAAAGACTCGAGCTAGCGAAGTATTCTAAAAACCACGAACATATGTAGTCAGAGAGCATTGAGAGATTTTTGATTATTGGGAGGGTTTAATTAAAGGACGAGCAAACATGAGCAAACTTTGCTGCCGAGTGGAATACAGTTTTTTTACTCACTACCGCGAGGGATGTACAGTCGACGTCAAAGATATGTTTACACTTTTTACCCTTAATACTTTGTACTAAGGTGCAAAAGTGTAAACTGACTAATTTAATGTAAATCATTTGTGTCCATCATTTATCATTCATAATCATCATTTAAATGTCCATCCAACCAACTAACGACAAAAACACTCAGTCAAAATGAGTATTAAATTACTTTGCTCTCTTGTAACTGAAATTCAGTTTTGCTATATAGTGTGTTTTTTTCATACGGGCGTATACGTTATCCACATATAGTATCCAGTAATACGACTTGTATTATGTTAATAATTTTGTATAGATAATAGAAATGTTTTTATATTGATATACTTATCACCGTCTGCACGCTAGTTATAAATTATTCTTAAATATTGTATTCAAGTTAGCGAATTTTGTAAATTGTTACTGAGAAATAAATTCTTAAACCATAATAATTTTATTAAATAGTGTTATAAAATAGTTGAAAAGTTTTTTTTAAGTCTGACCGGGTAGCAATGTACGCAGTCCAACTTATTTTGACATAACAAGTAATACTGACATGACATGAGCGTCGGTACATTAATTATTATGGATGCAATACATTGCTCGCTTAATTATTATGTATGATTTTTTTTTACAGGTTTAATAGGTTCCCAAGGTCCAATATTAATCCCCACTATACAGAGTGATCAATCCAAATGGGTCAGTATGGGGAAGTCAGAAACTATGAGAGATCTGTTCTTATTTCTATTGTTTCTGTTTCTAAATCTAAAATCGAAGCCATGGTTCCTAAGAACTGATTTCGCTATCTATCATAGTTTCTGACTTTCCCCTACTGACCCATTTGGATTGATCACCCTGTATACCTACGTCTGTATAAAAAATACACGAGCACTTTCCGAGCTAGTAAAGCAGCATTTTCCAAACTTTAAAAAAGGATATATTTTACATTACATTGCTCGATGTAACTATACGAGTATCCCAGCCACTTTGTATCGGCTGGCCCCCGAGCCCGCGAGCCACGCGCGGCCGACACGTGTCCGACGCGAGCCCCGCCGGACACGTGCTCCCCTACGTGGTCGCCGAGATTTACTGTCGCCGTCGGACAACATTGCTTAGCCGACGTACTTTAGATCCTTAAAGCCATGTTCATGAACAATCCTTGTTAGGTGTAGCAATTTATTTTATTAAACAGACATCGTACAGTCGCCATCAGATATATTGGAGCTGTGGAAGTGGTCACAAATATCTGAACATGCACTTTATTGTACCTATTGACAATAGAGGCGTTAACATTTACCATAGACATGTGTCCGTGTCTATAGAGTATCCATCCTTCTTCTTCCTCACGTTGTCCCCGCATTTTGCCACGGCTCATGGGAACCTGGGGTCCGTTTCGCAACTAACCCCAGGATTTGGCATAATAGGCACTAGTTATACGAAAGCGACACCCATCTGAACTTCTAACCCATAGGGTAAACTATTGCTACTACTAACTATAATATTGGGAATAGTCCGGTTTCCTCGCGATGTTTTCCTTCACTGAAAAGCTGATCAAATGATATTTCGTACATAAATTCCGAAAAACTCGTTGGTGCGAGCCGAAGTTTGAACTTGCGACCTCCGGATTGCATCATTGCAAGTCGCATGCTTTTACTGCTAGGCCACCAGCGCTCATATAGGGTCCATGAGTAAGGCTGGCCTATGAGCCAGACCAACTTGTTGAGATTTGGCTCTAGTGACATATAGCGTGTAATTTGTCAGCCCACTTCTGGCAGCCCACGCCCAACGCCCCATGCCCCACGTCCCAGGGACACTGGACACGCTTGTAAGGAATAAATAAACCGTGAACGAGGTATTTTTCTAGACGATTCGCCGCGCGTGCCGGCCTGTACCTCTATTCGACAGCCCATAAAGTAATTTTCCTCAACGTCATCAAAAAATTACTGACACGAATTAGGAAGTGCGTACGTATGGTCAAACAGTACATAAATATTTACATAAATTGCCGGCTGGATTACGGGAATTAATGTTGTATACAGGATGATCAGTCAAAATGGGTCAATAGGGAAACTATGAGAGATAGCGAAATCTGTTCTTAGGAGCCATGGCTTCGATTTCAGATTTAATAATAATGGCATTCAAGCTATTTTTTAATCCTCATACATAACCGGGAATCGAAGTCTTGTAAACAATGATAGGCGTAAATCTGAAAGATTTTTCGTTGTTATTGTTGATGGTACGAAACATAAATTCATGAGTCACAACGAGTACATTTTAAATATTGTTTAAGTAATTGACTAAAAAACCCAACAAAAAAAGAATTATTCTATTTCAATAAATGTTCAAAATGGTAACCATTTTCCTGGATGCAAAAAATATTTTTTCTTTAAAAGTTTGAATGAAATTATTATTAAATCTAAAATCGAAGTCATGGTTCCTAAGAACAGATTTCGCTATCTCTCATAGTTTCTGACTTCCCCCTATTGACCTATTTGGATTGATCACCCTGTATACATTAAAGTATGGGTAATATTTAAAACTTTTGAAAAATTAAATCGGCCGGCAGAAATTCATAGACAGTGCAGATTAGTTAAAATGTGTAAGGCAATAGAAAAAAAGTTTTCCTATTTGTCACTGGCTACGGAACCCTAAAACAGCTACGTAATACCCGCCATTATTATTTATTCCTTGTACCTAACTTAATACAAGACCATTGAGAATATTTTCAATTTTCCCTTCGGGCGTTTTATATCTTCTTTCGTCGTAAGAAAACGCTGGCTTACTGAGATAAGGTTGTCCAGATCATTACGGGGCGAGTTGGGACGCGGCGCAGATAACACGGACAGCTAATTTGTAGGGCTTGTGGAGATAACTAGGAGCTGATTAATTCTGGTCTGAGAATCCGGAATGTTCGACTTCGAGAGGTCTCACTAGATGGCGTTGTAGTTCTGGTTTTTAGATAAACTTCTACCCAGCTACAGAATTTTATATGTATAATTGAAATATAAGAAAAAATTACCAAGCCCACTGGTATCCGAGGCAAGATTGACCAAATGTCAAGTCACGGCTGATGGTCACTTTTAGGGTTCCGTAGTCAACTAGAAATCCTAATAGTGTCTGCCCTGACTCACTGACCGTTCTTAGAGAGCTGTAATTTGGTATGAATATGTAAACAAATCACGAGGACAAAGAGGTCAGATAAACGATGGGATTTTTATAGGTCAACCCCTACAATTTTTTTTTTTAATCTTAAAAAGTGTCAGGTATCGTTGGATAAGTATTTAATAAAGAATAGTAGTTTGTCTTAAATATTCTTTGAGTGAATATTTTCCAAAGCAATCGGGAAGTTAAGAAGAAAAGGTCCAGAAAAAAAAAAAAAAAATGAAAGTACATCTGAATAATTATCCACAAAACCAATATCGACATTACCGTTTTCTACTGTTTGGCGTTAGGTTAGGTCCATGGAGTCCCAGCGCGCACAATATTATAAATTAAGATTAAAATATATATATATATATATATATATATATTTCAACATTGTGATCTATCATACATGATACACAAACATATATTTCGCTACTACCGTGCCTGTGACTCACAATATAATGTTCGTTCAGCACTTCACACAACACTTCAGCCACAAGAATGAAAGTACCATTACCCAAATTAAAAAAAATACATTTACAAACTGGAAACGAAAAACATTGAAAATTTTAAAACACAAAACAAAATACATTCATAATGTTTTAACCACATTTAGCTCAGTAAATCATAAATGCAGAACTCGTCCAAAATGAAAGCTCCGGTGTGTATGAAGCATGCAGGGGAACTGCAGGTAATTACTTGATGCAATTCCGAGCCCTTTCAGGCGAGCTGCACCGCGCATACTGAGCTACTGCCCAGTGCCAAGACTCACGAAACATATATTTGACAGACAAACATGCATGGCCCACACCAGAAACCTACTAGCATTTAAATCATCAATTGTGTGTACATTAATGTATGTGATGAGCACAGATATTTGTTCCTGAGTCGTGGGTGTTTTATATATGTATTTAAGTAATTGTATATTATAAATATCGTTAGTTGAGTAAATACCCACAACACAAGCCTTCTTGAGCTTATCGTGGGGCTAAGCCAATTTGTGTAAGAATATCCTGTAATATCTATATATTAACTGCGTGGGTCTCGTCCATTTCGTCCACTTTAAATCACTGATGGCCATTCGGGTGGTAAGTTTCTCGAACGGCGACCATATACCGCAAGGTTGCGTTGGTAGGTCTCCTACAAGGTGGATTGACAAACGGAGTCCATGATGCGGCGCAGAACCGGTCATTTAGACGTTCAATGTTCAACACTGAAATTTTTTTGTTTGAAAAAAATATTTTAGAAGGCAGTGCAAGTTAGTTGAATGATGATGAATGTGAGATGAGATGAGGTACTGCTTGCAGCCTCCTGCGCTCCACCACACGTGTGGAATCCCGACTCTTTCAGCGAGTGCACCAATTTACCCACCACCGCTAGAACACTGGCACTTCGCAACGTCGTATCTCTCTCCCCAACGACATTGCAAATGCGACCTAACTGCATGAGAATAAGGTGGATATTTAAGTGCAAGGAATATTGATGTGTGAGGAGTTGAGGGTCATGGCAGCGGTGCAGACCGCTCGTCGTGAGATAGTGTGAATAAGTTGCATGAGCTGAGTGTAATTATACGTTTAAAACGTTTCTGCTTCATTTTAATTTACTAATTTGTGGTAAGTGCTCGTGCTGGGCGATTTCGAAAATCTAGGTTCAAAATGTAAATGAAAAATTCGTAGATAAAAGGACTCACGTGAGTGTTTTTTGCGAGAGGGGCTATCTAAAAAGTTCAAGCATACTTAATAACTAAATAGGTAATAGTAGCGTATGAGACAACGCACCAAAAGTATCTAAGTTTTTAATTGCTTCACAAAAAAAGAAAAGCGACCCGACGGAATGACACTCATTCCGTGGAAGCTGGGGGGGACGCTTGTGTGGGACGCTACTTGCGTTTGTACGCTTGCACCGTCCCACTTACAGGCGACCTCCTCCAAGGCGGGAGCTGCGGCTACAACAGCAGAACAGGCCAAACGGCGCAAATATTCAACTCTCAGCGAAGGCTACATATTTGTGCCGTTTGGCGTAGAAACCCTAGGACCATGGGGACCTAGCGCGAAGGCGCTCTTTAAAGAAATTTCCAAGCGCCGAATTGAAGCCTCGGGTACACAGAAGGCTGGCAGCGGGTATACATATACTCATTTGTAAATAATATACACGCTACACAGGATAGCAGATAATTTTCGTACGTTGTTTCATACGTTACTATTTGATTTAAGTACAACACAATACAAATGTTAATTATTTGGATTGTAGGTATGTTTTATTGAACTCATAATCACGAGATTTTTCTAATATAATATATTTCTATCATTCCGTTATTTTAACTTATAGACTCGTAAAGATAAGTTAAATTATACAAATAAAAGCCTTAGGAAAGTTTTTTTCTCGTATCAACGTCGAAATAGTTCATGATTCTAAGCAGAAACCACATGTAACAAACAAACGTCCAGACTCAAATATTAACAATGCTCCCGAAATGATTCACTTTGTTTCCAAAAAAAAATATTTTACGATTTATTATGTAAATGATCAGTACGAGTATAAGCACGTCCTTACGACTCTGTTCAACAAAGTGTATGTATGTGAACTTTACAGGCTTCCACACTTAAAGCCTACACGAGTTCACTGCGGCCCCGTAAGAGCATCAATTTATCCTCCTCTGTAAGCGAAAGTAATGAAATCTAATAAAGCCTTCATAAAAACTCTCAGCAATCCGCTTTAATCGAGTCATATTTACAATTCTATTTACTCAGCACAATTCAATGAAACAGACTTAAGAGCGGGCGCCAGGCAACGGGCCGGGTTGCCGGGCACAAGGCCTCATTATTGGAGTCTTCAGATTCACATCTTTATTTGATAACTTGAGTGAGCGGTGCTGTGGAAACAATACGTTCATGCTTGTATAGGTGAAAAATATGTAAGTCACCATGTCGATGTAGTTGTGCGGAGAACTATTCAAAAATATATAAATCAATCAATCATTCAATCATTCAACCAATATAAAAAAAAATTATCTGCCAAACTGCAAGACAGTTTGTTGGCAGAGGAACCCCCTTACACTATTATTAGGATGATGTGTATTGCTATATACCTACCTATATCTATACATAGTTATACGGCGTTTGCGCCGACTGGTCAACTAGTAATAAACTGGCTTACGAACTAGACGGTTGTTTCACTCTCATATACATCAGTGGCGAACGAGAATTCTAAAGTACCCTCGCGCTCAGTAAAAAAATAAAATAAGATGGCGTTTTTTGGAAATCTCGCGAATTTCGATCACAAAACCGGTGAATGGCAGATATTTCATAACAAATTAAAGCAGTTTTTTGTGGTTAATAAGATTGAGGAGGAGGCGGATAAGTGCGCCCTTTTGGTCACTCATTTAACGGACGAAACCTACCGCTTGTTACGTAACTTGGCTTATCCCAAAGAACTAGAAGCGCTTGAGTTCAAGGAGCTAGTGAAATTACTCGAAGGCCACTTCAAGAAGAAACAGTGTACATACGCTGATAAGGCCAAGTTTTATGCGGCGACAAGAGCACCAGGCGAATCATTGGGGACTGGGCGGCGCGATTAAGAGGATTAGCAACGTATTGCAATTTTGGCGCAGCTCTGGAGGCGAATCTAGCGGATCGTTTCATCCTCGGCTTGGGCTCGGGGCCAGAACGTGACAAGTTATTTGAAAAAACGGCCACACTCTCCATGGCCGAGGCGGTGGAGATTGCAGAGAAAGCCGCAGTCGCTAGGGAAGCCAAGACGGAGATGGCAGCGACAGTTAAGGAAGAACTCGTATTTTATAATGCAAGTGAGCGCGGTCGAGGCGGCTGGGGCAAAGGTCGCCGCGGCGGCGGCAATGGCGATGGCGGCGTGTACCGGCCTCACGCGGGCGGCCAGCGCCAGCGCGATGATCTCCAATGTGCCGTTTGTGGAATGAGAAATCATAACGAAGATAATTGCCGTTACAAGCGTTATAGATGTCATAAATGCGGGGTCATAGGTCACTTGAAGAAAATGTGCAAAAATAAGTCTTTACGCGTGAACTGCATAACAAGTGAACTTCAGGACGACGGAACCGGAGGAGAAGAACAATGTTGTAGGAGTGCCAAAACTTTAATTTAAGGTACGTAGCTTATAAACCGATTCTTTTAGATGTGGTATTAAATGGTAAAAAAATATCTATGGAATTAGATTCGGGTTCTGGAGTGTGCGTAATTTCAGATAGCTTATACTACAAGATGTTTTCGGAATATCAATTACAAAAATGTAACATTAAGATGTGTTTTTATACCGGTCATCAAATCTCACCACTAGGGATATTTCAAGTAAGTGCTACTTACGACGGTAGTACAGAAAAATTAAAATATTTGTAGTAACGAACGGAGGACCTCCGTTACTTGGTCGAGATTTTATGGCCGCCTTTGGTTTGGTCTTAGCTAGAAAAACAAACAATCATAGTATTAACACTGACAGTAATGTAGATGTACACCAATTGTTAGAACAATACCCCGATATCTGGCGCGATGAGCTCGGTTCGTTTAACAAGTTCAAGGTCACGTTGCGTCTTAAACGGAATTCATGTCCAAAATTTTTTAAACCGCGGTCGGTACCTTTTGCCTTAAAGGCAAAGGTAGAGGAAGAATTGGATAGGTTAGTCAAGTTGGGTATTTTAGTTCCTGTAAATTACTCAGATTACGCTACTCCTATAGTGCCGGTTCTAAAAGAAAATGGGAAGGTTAGGATAGCGGGTGATTTTTCTGTGACTCTCAATAGGGATCTGGTGATTGACAAGTATCCGCTGCCTCGAATAGAGGAGGTTTTCGCCAAGCTTGGTGGAGGCGAACATTACAGCAAAATAGACCTTAAAAATGCGTATAATCAGTTTATACTGGATGACTCATCGCAGGAGCTCACCACCATTAATACCTCAAGGGGTTTATTTAAATATACACGGTTGGTATACGGACTGGCAAATGCGCCAGCAATTTTCCAAAAATCTATGGAAACCCTTTTCACAGGTATTGATGGTGTGAGCTGCTGGCTTGACGACATTTGTGTAACGGGGCCCAATAAGGAAGTGCATTTGGAAAGGTTAAAAACGGTTCTAATGAAATTAAATGATGCGGGCTTACGTTTACAAAAGGATAAATGTGAATTTTTCAAAACTAGTATCACTTATTTGGGTTACGTCATTAGTAAAGAAGGTTTACAGACTTGCCCTAGTAAGGTTCAGGCCATTTTAAACGCACCTGAACCCACCAACGTAACTGAGATGCAATCGTTTCTAGGCGTAGTCAATTACTATAGGAACTTTATACCTAATGCTTCAGCATTGTTGAGTCCATTACACGAGCTGTTACGTGCAGGAGCTGAGTGGGAGTGGGGCGAGCGGCAGCGAGGCGCCGTGCGCGCGGTGCGCCGCGAGCTGGCCTCGGAGCGCGTGCTGGCACACTTCGAGCCCAGCGCGCAGCTGGTACTGAGCGCAGACGCTGGTCCTGGAGGCCTGGGCGCTCTGCTCGCTCAACGCGCCGCTGACGGAGAGGAGCGGCCGCTGGCGTTTGCGTCTCGCGCTCTCACCGCCAGCGAACGTAATTATAGTCAAATCCAAAAGAGGCGGCGGCTATCATTTTCGCCGTGAAGCGTTTCCATCAATACCTATATGGCCGTAGCGAGCCTTTTATATTAAAAACAGATCACAAGCCGTTGGTCTCGATATTCAATGTCCAGAAGGGAATTTCAGTCACGTCGGCCTTACGTCTGCAAAGATATGCCATTATATTGTCAGCGTATAATTATACAGTGCAATATATATCTGGCAGTAACAACTTAGTCGCGGATTATTTTTCCCGTGCGCCTGTGGCGGAGACGACCAGTGACAGTGATAAGGAATTTGATTCTTTGTGTGCATTAAATTTTTAAATTCGGTGTCATCGGCGGTCACCGCACAGGATATTAAAAGGGCTACCGAAGCCGATGCGACTCTTCAAACGGTAATTAAATATATTAATCGAGGTTGGCCGCGTAAAGTAAATTGTAAATTGGTGCAACCGTATTTTCATTGCCGAACCGATCTACAGTTAGAAAATGGGGCCTTATTACGGGGTCACAAAGTCGTTATTCCCGTGGCACTTAGGGAACGTATGTTAAGCGAATTGCATAGCACACACTTAGGGATAGTGAAAATGAAATGTGCTGCGCGCAGTAGGATGTGGTGGCCAGGTATCGACCAGGACATCGAGCGCTGCGCGGGCGCCTGCCGCGCCTGCGTAGGGCTGCGCCCGGCGCCGCCACGAGAGCCTCCGGCGCCCTGGCCGCGCGCGCCCGGCCCCTGGCACCGCATACATATCGATTATATGACCATAGGGCAAAGAGTGTATCTGATTCTGGTTGATTCATATAGTAAATGGGTGGAATGCGTATATATGCAAAATGGCACCAGCGCAGAGTCGTTGATATCTAAATTAACATACATTTTTTCCGTTTTTGGTATTCCTAACGTTTTAGTATCAGATAACGATGTCAAAATACATTGCGCAGAATTTATCTCGTTTTGTTCTAACAATGGTATTAAATATATGAATTCTCCGGTATATCACCCCAATAGTAACGGGCAAGCCGAAAACTCTGTTCGCACATGTAAAAAAATGTTAAAAAATATTTTACAACAAGATGTAAACACTCACATAGTACATGATAAATTGTTAAGTTATTTGTTTGACTATCGTAATTCCGTGCATTGTACTACTGGGGAAACGCCAGCGAAACTCATGTTCGGAAGGGAGCTGAGAACTCGCCTCGATTTAATATTACCTACAGATACTGCCACGAGGGCGGCCGATAACAACACGCCAACAGCTGTTCGCGCGCGTCAGCGAATATTCCATGTTGATGAAATAGTCTGGGCCCGGTGGTACAGTGCAAGGAAGGGGAATTGGGAGTTAGGTAAAATTAAAGAAAAGGTGGGATATAAGATGTTTAAAATATATGTACATAAATATGAAACGTACTGTATAAGACATGTAGATCAACTTTTAAAATATAAAGGTGATTCTATAGACATTGTTGATAAAATAAATAGCGATATTCCCAGTAAGCTTGTACCGATGCCCTCATTTCCTTGCCCGTCTCTTTCAAGTAGTATGACAATTTTACCTACTGATTCTGCGGAGGCCAGTGCATCCCTCGCCGATACAGTGGTGGAGCAAAGGAGTGCAGAAGAGACTGGAAATGAAATGTGGGCAGACTGTGAAGGAGACACAGATGAGCCCGGGCCGTCTGCGCACGAGCCCGGCGCTCCGCCAGCGTCGCCGGCGCGGCCGCCGAGCGTTGCCGCGCCGTGCGACCAAGGTTCATCTGTGCTAGGCGAGCCCTCGATGCGGCATAAATTGCGCCCCAGGAAAAAGGTAGACTATAAGGTTTAGTTACTTAAATTTATTTTGTTATATTCTTTATTGTAGTTTTGTAATAATGGTGAAGGGATGATGTGTATTGCTATATACCTACCTATATCTATACATAGTTATACGGCGTTTGCGCCGACTGGTCAACTAGTAATAAACTGGCTTACGAACTAGACGGTTGTTTCACTCTCATATACATCATAGGAACATACTATAAAAATAAATGCTCTTAATTACCTACCTACCTTTCAGGTATGTAGTGTTGTGTTCCTGATGGTGAGTAAGGTTCCCAGAGCTCCAACCCCCTTTAAAGGTCGGCAATGCGCTTGTGACTCCCCTGTTGTTGCGGGTGCCCATGGGCGACGGTAATCGCTTACCACCAGGCAATCCGTCTGCTCGTTTGCCACCTTATTTCATTAAAAAAAAATTTCATGCTGCTCTTACACCTATAATTTTGTTTATACAACTAATCTGTCAGTAATACGTGAAAAGTGTAAGATTATCCAATAACAGAAACATTACGTATCCCTAACTTAAAATGATTTCTCTTTCAGTTATAAACGCCTGTAGCCCTCCATTCTAAAATGTAACATGAGGTACACCACACGGAGAATTTTAAACAATTACGCAACTCTCCCAACTTGAGCACTAAACATATTACTGAGTAAAGTTTGGAAACGAGGCCATGTTGGAAATTTTCGCTTTGAGACTATAATATAACAATTAAGTATTTGACAGCGTGAGAGCTATGCTCGGAGTGTCTACGTTAGATTAGAAAATTACGATATCCGTAGAAGAAGTAAAGTAATCGACATAGCGAGTAGGAGCCATTGTCTGTAGTGTGCTAAAGATCCTTGTGGCGGTCTATGAGGGAGACCGTCCTGTAGTGAACGAGGCTCGAGGGCCGAATATAGAGCGTCGGATACCTACTGCGGTATCCACCGGCGTCAACTTCTCATACATACTTAGAAAGGTAAACTATGTACATAATATAGATTTTTTATTAACACTATGTGTGACAAACAAACATATAGCCCGCCTGATGGTAAGCAGTCACCGTAGCCTATGGATGTCTATAACTCCAGAGGATTAATACGCACGTTGCCCACCCTTTAAGGCTCTGAGCTCTCTCACAACCTTACTCACAGGCAGCTAGGAAGACAACACTACACAGTAGGGTCTAGTTAGTGCTATTGGCTGTGGTCTTCTGTAAGGTGGAGGTACTTCCCCAGTCGGGCTTCGTTCCACACTCAGCGAGATGGCGTCGGCATTGGCCATGCCGTTTGCGGACGTAGTTTAAGGACATAACCGGGACAAATGAATAGTAAGTGACAGAATGGGAAGGAATGCCGCAGAAGGGGCGAGTATAAAGAGGGTAGGTTATAGTGTTCCCACAAATATACCACCTATAAACAAAGAGGCTATTTAATACTAGTATGCACCTACATTCCCTCACGCTAAGTACAGGTCGGTATAGGTAAGCCTGCAAAGTTTTATTTTCCTCCCCTGGGAGAGGTCAGCTCAAATCGAATTGCTCACGAGCGCTCATGGATCGCCGTCCGCAGTGCACAGAGCCGTACAGTAGTACATACGGAAACGCCATTGCGGGTCTTAAAATGAGCTGATTTGACGCTTAAGGAGTGCAGCGGGCGCGTCGTAAGGTGTGTTTTTTAAACTAGTGCATACGTACGGGATATATCACGCTGCTCACATTTCTTGGAAGTTCGACTTCGCGCTGACCCCCATCCGCCCCCAAACACTGCGCTTTGAGCGTCTACTCATATCTTGTGTGGTCCGAAGTGGCCTCGAAAGGTGCTTCAAAAAGTTTAGACCCCGCAGCAAACATAGGGAAACAGTGGCTTCTGGTATCTCACGAAATTTTAGTATGATGTAAGATTTAACTGAGTGTCTTTTATTTAGATCATATTATAAAAGGTATGTCAGGTTTAAAGAAATTGTCGACATGTTTTGGAATAACCGACACAAAGACTGACAGGAAAAACAGTGACAAGAGAGAAAAAACTGAATCGACAGTCGACAACAGTAACTAGACCGAGACTAAAACCGCGAATTAAACCGAGATTAAATTACAAGAACTAGACGAATACGGTTCAGAAATAAAGTAACTTTGATGGGACAAACACATTTGAATCATTGGTTTTTGTCTTTCTTAGGGCTTTGGAATCGAAAAAGTCCAAAAACGTCTAGATATTAACGAAACAGTTTTTTGAAATGGCTTATGTTATTTCAAATATTTTGTATAATTAATTGTATATTCTTATTATTTTAGTCACGTTTATGTCACATGTAACATCAGCTAGACTACTGTTAAGGTCTCCCCACTGCTGGGCCCGGCTCGGCCATTACTGAAATAGTTCGCTATAAAGATACGTCTAGTTCTAGCAGTTTCTGTTTCCGCCGGCTGCCAGCGTGAGCGAGATCGACTCCGAGTGTCGATTCACGTTATTATTTACCTTTAAATCGAATAATCTTCTGTCATTTTTCTCTGAAATAATCGTACAATTTAATGCTCTAAGAGCAAACTTGTAATGTTATCTTACTTATGTAGGAACGGAACGTATAAAACTGGGTAGAATGGAATGGAGGTGAGGGAGAGGGACTGGGAGAAGGATCGGAACGGTGTAAGCGCATGGTGCATAAAAGTTGTTTTAAACGGGGTTTAAGTAATTTGTGCGGTCCAATAAAGTCACTAGTTAAAAATAATAGCTTTATTGAGAGGCAACTCAAATATCCCATACTTATTTATTACAATCTCTTTGACATTGATGAACTCATCATTGATGGGATACGTAGGGACCTAAACACTATTTAAATACCCCAATATTCCTGATATATGTATAATAATAAACTTTGACGAGCAGACTAATCGCATTATGGTAAGCAACTACCGCTGCCCATGGACGCCAATGTAACGCCAAGAAGGTCACAAGCGCGTTGCCGACCTTTAACCTTTGTAGGTTTTTTATAGAAGTACCTAAAACTTCCAGCTCCATAAAGTTTTGGGTACAGTCTAGACGATTATACAAAACTAGTGTTCCGCCCGGCTTCACCCGACTTCGACATACGTGACGACAGGTCTGGCCTAGTGGATATTGTGACCTTTTTTTTGACGCAAATGTATTTATTCATCCCTTTGGGCCCCGGGAATGGGGGAACTCCATATGGGAAGGGAATACCCACTAAAAGCCCTGCGCCGTTTTCGTCACTGCCGTTTGCGGGGGATGCCATGGGCTCGCAGGCATTCCACCACAACATCCCCTCAAATGTAGGTATAGAGACCTTGCCTAAGCAGCCAATGGTCCTGAGTTCAAATCCCGGGCGCTTCTAATCAATCGGAACCAAAGTCGGTGCCGGCAAATACGAATAAATCGAACATTTCGGTATATCTGAAACGAAACCGACATCCCTAGTTTTTACGACCGAGTTTACCCGAATCCGCGTCAACTGGTTTGGGTCTCAAAGGCCATAGCGGAATGCTCGACTAATATTGTCCCTGATGACGCAGGCACTGTCTGCGCGCCCGAGCCGTCACCGTCTGGTTTAATATCGCTGTGATTACAAAACCCTCGTCATGTCGAGTCTCGCGCGACTCTTCCCTCATCTATAATTACAATTTGTATTAAACAAAACTCCCAACGGCCTTCTATTAGCCCAATCGGTAGTCACTCTGCCTGCGAAGCAAGAGGTCCCGGGGTCGAAACCTGGCCAGGGCATCATTATTCTCATAATTATCTCCATTGCAAGTCATCCACTTCTGGACATTGGACTCTCTCAAATGTGAACAAAATACCATCTTGGGAGGTATTTGCCATAGTCGCCACGCTTGGCGGCAGGCGGGTTGGAGACGGCAGCTGTAGATTGCGTTTTGACAGACACTGCTGCCAATCCATCGGTTTAGTACTCTTATACTGATTCTAGATACCATAATTATTTAGATGCGGTATACTAAGTATAATATATAACAACTGAGTAGGTGACTGTTGGTAGGTTGCTATGCTACCTAGTTGTTTTTACTGTTGTTATGTACAATCAACCGTCATCATCGGAAAATTCTAACTGAATAAAATATCACCTATATTCCACTGAAACTCGTTTTCCTTCAGGTCATGGCCCAGACTACTAAATTTTCTGTTGCCAAATTGACCGGATTAGAAGATTACACGTCATGGAAATTCGCAATCAAAATGCTACTAGTTCGTGAAAAATGTTTTAAATTTACGTCAACACTACCTAATAAAGATGATTCTACGGAGATCGAGAAGGATCAAGAGGCTTTTACGTTGATGTGTCTACATTTGGAGCCGCATCTGTACCCCTATGTGCAGAATCTTTCTTACGCAAAGGAGGTATGGGATGCGTTAGCAGCGATATTCGAAGATAAAGGTATTAACAGGCGGATATCTTTAATTAATAATCTCTTGGATGAAAAGCTAGGCAATCATAGATCTATGCACGAATACGTGGCATCGGTGATGAGTCACGCGCAAAAGCTTAAAGAGATTAATCAGAGCTTTGATGACGATTTAGTTGCCGTAGTACTATTAAGAGGTCTACCTGATGAATATAGACCATTGCGGATGGCACTAGAACACTCAGGTATGAAGCTTACCTCGGAAAATGTTCGTCAGAAGCTGTTACAAGAGGATTCCTGTCAAAGTTCTTCGAATGGTTCGTCGGTTACGAACTCTGCGTTAGTAGCAAGAAAACATGGTCAGCAGTCAGTTTTAAAGCTCAAGTGCTTCAGATGTGGCCAGAAGGGTCATAAGAAGTCAGATTGCTCGAAGCTGGTAAAAGAATTAGATGGCAATGGCAAATCAACGGTTTCTACGAAGACGAAGAAAGTTGCATTGTGCTGTTCACTGTCGGTACACGATTCTTTCAGCCCCTCGGCGTTTTATCTGGACAGTGGTGCGTCTAATCATCTGAGCTTCCAGAGGCACTGGTTTAGAGACTTTATGATAACTGATAAGAATGTTGTGACATGTGCGAATGATGACAAAATGTCAAGTGAGGGTAAGGGTGACATTATGGTAAGCATAAAAGGAGTTTTGTTACCTATAAAGGATTGTTACTATGTACCCGGCTTGAAGGTTAATCTTTTATCAATATCGAAGTTGGTACAGAAAGGTTGGAAGGTGATATTTGATTCTGATGGTTGTAGGATGTTTCACCAGTCGATAGGTCAAGTTACGGGTAAGCTTGTGGTGACTGCTAGTGAAGTCGCTGGTATCTATAAGTTGGATAATTGTTTTCCTGTTGTAGAAGGGGCTTTGGCTACAGTTCAAGCGGAGGACTCGTTGGCGCTTTGGCATAAGAGGCTTGGGCATGTAAATTTGAATGATTTACGCAAGCTTCCGCAAATCGACATTGGAGGTAAAAGAGTAATGGAACCTTGTGTCGCTTGTATAAGAGGTAAGGCACATAGATTACCTTTTCCAAAGGGTGAAGCAGGGAGAGCTACTGACAAACTCGGTTTGTTACATGCCGATTTGTGTGGTCCAATGTCGGAACGTTCTTATGGCGGTGCTCATTACATGTTTGTCATTGTGGATGATTTCACTAGGAAGTTATTTGTGTACTTTCTTAAGGAGAAGTCACAAACATTGAACTTCTTTAAGGATTTCGTGAGACATGTGGAGAATGAGACAGGTTTGACAGTCAAACAGTTAAGAACAGACAATGGGACGGAATTCATAAATAAAGATTTTAATGCATTTCTTTCTAGCAAGGGAATAAGGCACCAGCTGACGGTACCCTACACAGCAGAACAGAACGGGGTCGCAGAAAGGTCTCTGCGTTCCATAACAGAGATGGCAAGAACCATGCTTATAGATAAAGACCTTAATAAGAAGTTTTGGGCGGAAGCTTGTAACACAGCGGTATACGTCAAGAACAGACTGCCCCATAGTGCTAATGATGGGAAGATTCCGGAAGAGCTGTGGACAGGTAAAATACAGGAGCTTAATCATTTAAGAGTATTTGGTTCAACGGCTTACGTGCACATTCCAAAGGAGAAGAGAAAGAAATGGGACGCTAAGGCAAAGCAATATATTTTCGTTGGCTATTGCGAAGATACTAAGGGGTATCGCTTTGCGGATCTTAACAATCCTAGACAGATCACAATAGCTCGAGATGTTACTTTTGCTGAATGTTCTGATTTAAAGGCGTCAGAATCGAATTCGAATGCTGAGTTGATATCGTCTCGAAAGGCTGTTCATCACGAAGACAATGCTATAGTATGGGAAATCGATCGTCGTTCAAGACAGGTTCCATCTACGTCAATGGCAGAAGATTCATATTATGAAGACTCGGTGGACAATTCGGACACAGCTGAGGTACTTGAAGAAGGTTGCACGGAACCTACTCGTACAGCTGAACCCGAAAACGCTGTTGAAAGTTCTGGACATCCTGACATTGAAGATCGTAGTGAACAATCGAATGTGGCTGGTGTGCGGGCTGACGATGAAGAACCTAGGTATCCTCTAAGAAATAGGTTACGTCAGGCACAAAGCGGACTATATTGCTACAATAGTACTTGCGGTATAGAGCGAGAGCCACAAACATATAAGGAAGCATTACAAAGATCTGACAGTCGAGAGTGGCAAACAGCAATGGAACGAGAGTTGGAGTCCATGAAGGAGCACGACGTTTGGCAGGTAGTTGAAAGACCTCCAGGTGCCAAAGTAGTCGGAAATAAATGGATCTACAAGTATAAGTATTGTGCTGACGGAAATCTCACATACAAAGCCAGACTTGTTGCTAAAGGCTTTACGCAGTCATACGGCGTTGATTACTTCGAGACCTTTTCCCCAGTCGTAAGAAGGTCAACTCTCAGATTATTGCTGGCGTTGGCTGCTAAAAATGATTTAAAGGTGCATCATTTCGATGTGAATACCGCATTCCTTAACGGTGATTTATACGAAAAGGTTTACATGCAGTTACCGGAAGGTTTTGACAGCGAAGGTCAGAAACATAAGGTTTGTTTATTGCAAAAGGCTATATACGGCCTCAAACAAGCGAGTCGCTCGTGGAACGAAAAAGTAAATGATGTTTTGTTGTCAATGTCATTTAATCGCTCTGAGTTTGATAGTTGTTTATATTATAAAGACGATATTTTTATATGTCTTTATGTTGACGATTTTATTATATTTTTCGAAAATATTAATAGTAAAATGCAATTGTTGAGTGGATTGCGGAAATACTTCAAGGTGAAGGATTTAGAGGAAGCTCGACAATGTTTAGGCATGAGTTTAGAACGAGGAAAAGAAGGTACGTTTTTCCTACATCAGAGGAAGTTTATCGAAACCGTTCTAAAGGATCATGGTATGGATCAGTGCAAACCGGTGAAAACTCCGCTGGAACTGGATCTGCATAAGGTTTTGGCAGATGGGGGAGGTGAGGAGTTGAATCGCCAAGAACAATTAAGATACCAGTCGTTGGTTGGTGCACTGAATTACCTAGCGTGCAATACGAGGCCGGACATCTCGGCGGCTGTGAGCTTCTTAGCTCAATATAATTCGTGTTGTCGATCTGTTCATATGAAGGCGGCTAAGCGTGTTCTACGTTACATGAAGGGAACATGTGACTTAGGCCTTACATTTCGAAAGTCGACAGGTGAACGTAACAATCATATAATTACAGGTTACGTGGATGCTGACTGGGGAGGCGACATCAAGGACCGAAAGTCTTATTCGGGGTACATGTTTAAAGTAGGACCGAATATGATATCCTGGGAGTGCAGAAAACAGAACTGCGTGTCCCTTTCATCAACTGAATCGGAGCTTGTTGCGTTATCTGAAGCATCCAAGGAAGCTGTATACCTCCACAGGTTAGTCAGTGACGTGATCAAAAATAGAAACACTAAGATTGTTAAGTTGTTTGTAGACAACCAGAGTGCCATAGCGTTGGCGAATAATCCTGTTGCTCACCGACGGACGAAGCATATTGACATTAGGTACAATTTCGTTCGTCATTGCGTCAATGAGGGGTTAATTCAGTTGGAGTACATCCCAACTGAAGATAACTTTGCCGATGTCTTTACTAAGCCATTGCCCCGCGTTAAGTTTGAGAGATGTGTGTCTGGTTTAGGTTTAGACTTGAGTGCTTGATGGTGCTGTGCGTTCTCATGATGGATGGTTGCTTGAGAGGAAGTGTTGGTAGGTTGCTATGCTACCTAGTTGTTTTTACTGTTGTTATGTACAATCAACCGTCATCATCGGAAAATTCTAACTGAATAAAATATCACCTATATTCCACTGAAACTCGTTTTCCTTCAGTGACGAAGAAATTAACAAATTATGATCATTAACTATTGACCAGCCTGTATTGAGTTACTTGCTCATAATACATCCTCATAGAATGGTACGAAACCTTATTCGATATATTTGATTATTTTCAAATATGTTATTTTTGTTTTTCTGCACAGAATAACGAATTCTTTCTAATACAATAAAAAATGTCTGTTTCCCTAATTTGTTACCATTTTTCGTGTATTTTGTATGGCGGTAACAAAAGAGGAAATTTCAAAAATGCCGAACACGAAATGGACAGTATGCGCTTGCATTTTTTCACTGTTACGAAACATCAAATGTCAAACATGGTAATGTCGCCCTCATACCACGAGAGATGATATCGCACTTTTGATACACTGACTTTACGATTTGATAAGTTGTCAAAATTGTCTGTATTTTTGTGTAGTATCAAGCCTTAAATTGAAAGTTCCTTAGATGGAGGCACGCTGTATAAAACAGTATCAATTTCAACTTGCCTTGTTAACGAAGCCAAAACCACAACAACACAAATGAACAACTCTGATCAAATGATTCCCCATTGTTTTAAGAGTAAAATGTTTGTTAGCAGTCCGTGTACAAATCACTCGTCTCTCAAACAGAGCTAAAAAACGATTTATTGTGCCTTAATAGAGCTGAGTTCGCTCGCAAGCAAAATTAGACTTAATAATAGAGGGATAAGGGTGAGATTGGGGTGTGGATAGTGATTACTTGTTGCGGTGCTTGATCAAAGCGACCGCAAGCGACAATCGTGGGGGAGAGAGGGGGATGGGGGATGCAAATAATTGTGTTTGTATAACCGGAGTGGAAAGGTGTAATAGCTAGTCTCGGTGAAATCAAATATTGCAATACGCCAGCCAACACTGGCTTCTGGCCAAACCAGCCAATAGCAAGCCAAGCCACTGGTCACAACGGTCAGACGAGTAGGGTTACAACCGGTGGTATAATATTCTTTTCAGCCGCGTATATAAACAAGTTTCGTAACCAGAGGCTCTAGTGTAACGATTTAACGTAATATTACTTTACCGTCGCCTTAGCGTTACCCATATAAATAACATTATCGCTTACGCGTTCGAGACGTCTTTAAAGTCAAAAGTAACTTACATTAGAGCCTCAGGTACAAAATATGAACATTTTCTCTTTTCTCGTAACCAGTTACAATCTAGTGAAAAAATGTAATAGACTTCAATCGTAAAACACTAGGTAGGTTAGGTTATTTAGGTGACTTCAGGTGCCCGGAGCCCAGAAATAGCCCCGCAAAGGGGGTCTCCGTCGAAATTGACTGATGACGACAATAATGGTTTTGTAACTGATTTCATACGAAGTATCAATATCCATCGATCGTAATTAGTTTCGTACGAGGATGAAAAGTTTTTCTATAGTAACTGGTTACAAAACTTGGTTATATATATAGCCGAAAAGGATTTTATTTGCGTTCATAAGTGTTTTGAAATATTTTTAAATGAAATAAAACAACTAAAGATGGATTATATCACGCACACAGCAGCAGACGCAGACGATTGCGTACTAAATTAGTACGGGACGTATATTCTCCATCTTGTAATCTATAAATAATTAATATTGTCTTCGGTTGCCGCGATTATTATTCATGAGATAAAACAAGTGGAACGGATTATACCGAGTATACTAATTTAACTTCGGAAATTTTATCGGTAATCAGGATTTGAAAAATATTAATTAACCTAAATAGAATTCAATTAATGATTTCATGTAATTTACTTCACTACCTAATTAACTTTACTAAAAGTTAATAAAATCGTTAAAATTATGTAATAACCATTGGATACATGGACATTACTTAATTTTATTAAAGGGAATTAGTGTACGTCAAGTGTCATCTTATTTATTCTTTGTTTTTAGGTTTTTATAGCTATGATTTACCTGTCAAAGAGGTTTTAAACTCTTTAGACTGGACCGCTAGTAAGATGACAATAATTTTTAATAAAAAATTAATTTCACCTCTTAAATTAGCTATGATAAAAAACTTATTTATATATACTAAATTAGAATATTTTGGTTCCTGATTACCGATTGCAATTCACCGTATATATCGTTGGCTGAGCACCCACAACACAAGCCTTACGAGCTTACCGCGGGGCTCAGTCAATTAGTGCAAAGATACCCTTTTTTTAACCGACTTCAAAAAAAGGAGGAGGTTATCAATTCGAACTATTTTTTTGTGATTATTGAATGTTATTAAACTGTGAGTCGGACTCGCGCACCAAGTGTTCCATTCCGTTGTGACATGGTTAGGTTAGGTTCGGGCTACAACTTAAAGTCATGTGTTTGTATTTTTTTGGGTGCATTAAATATATTGAGACAATATGCCGGATCGTAACATATTTTAGGCTTTGGTTTCTATATAGACCTTAACTGGTTTAAACTGCAAACCAATTTGATTTGTTTCGACTTGTTCTTATTAATATTGAGTTATTTACTGTTCAGTTTGAAACATCGTATTACGCGTAGACTTGTACAATCGACCAAGTTTGTTCCTTCCCCGAGTTGTTCCGTGGAACAATGACACGATGGAACAAAGAAGCATTTTTATTCCCATTTTGTTTTATAGAACTACAAACTGGCTATTCTGATTTACTTGCCAGTGATACTACCTACAACAAAATGAAACAATTTTTTCTCAACTTCAACACTACCGCGAAAAACGATATTCGTAAACGGGCGATTGTCTCTGTCACTCTCATGACGCCTTAATAGGAGTAAAAGAGAAAGATGCCCGAAATATCCGAACTTCGATGTTCGCGGTACCGGCTATTGTACTACCACGTAATCAAGTAGAAACTTACGTACGTTGTTTTCTAGGTATCCCATAGAACTGTGTGTACAAAGGAAATACAACTCCTTCCTTCCCTCCATATGGTTCTGGTGTGCAAACGAGAATGCGCTTTACACATGCATACGTATAGCGCCATCTCGGTCACTGGAATGGAGTGGAGAACCGCAATGCCGCCTCATGAGTTCATTCCAGTATCTGTTCTGGAACGAATGATATTTGGCAATTCTACAACAGTCAACTGCCTTTGGCGAGAAGTGTTGAGCACCTATGCTTTTAATATGAAAACTCGATATTTTAGTGTAGTATATAAATCTTTTCTGATGATACTTTATCAATTAATTTTAACTGATTAGGTATTGGTCGTTGCGGTGACTGGTGATTGCATAGGAAATTTAAAATTACACTTCGTTGTAGATCCGAATCTTTAGTGATTTTTGTTTTCTTTCTTTAAGTATTATTAAGTAATGTTCTCTTGTTGTGTTAACTGCAATGAGAAAAAGATATGCTTATATACTTTTGACTAAAGCTGTACATGTTCCATGGAACAAATAAAAATTAAAATATCATAGTCTATGACGTCGCTGTTCTTTGGAACAATTGGGAATCACTCCTCCCGCCGTTTAAGAGTTGAAGTCCCTCGTAATACTTAAAATTATTGGTGGAATTTGATGAATTCCCAATATTTGAGTGGAGAGGTAAAAATAAATTTCCCTTTGTAATAAATAAGTACCTATTGTTATAACTTCAAGTTTGAATAATATTTTATTTCAAAATACAAATTCCATTTTATAAGTTAGTAACAAAGTTGATTGGCACCTGGCCAAAAAGTCAAGAGTTGAAGGGCCATTTTTAGTGGCTCTATTTTCTCCCCTTTTTGTAAAGTTAGCTAAGAAATGTTATGTAAATTCATGTTATTTTCAGTTTTTATTATTTTTATGAATGGTTCAGTCAAGGTTCATATTCATATTCATATTCATATTCTTTATTTGTATTAATCATACATTGTCATTGATATATATTTACATTTATAATTTTCAATATGAATGTCAAGATTATATAATTCAAGATTACATAGTATTGCGATTATTAAATTAAATAAAATAAAAATGGTTAGTAGAAATATTTAGTTCCATTCCAATACCATATTCCATGCGTCTTTTATCTACCCGTCTAGGAACAAACAATTATATGTTTACAGAGATGCTATAGAAGACCGAAGAGCCAGCTTCTTCGCGTATCAGCCTCACGATTCAGCGAGGAAATGCTGCCAGCTTCTTCGGTACAGTCAGCATCATTATAGTTCGTTGCAGTCAGTACGGCCAAATAAATCTTGATGCATCCTTACTGTATATAGGTAAAGATCTGTGTCTATATATTTGGCCACTTTTGCCTTTGGGTTAAAAAAGTATGTTCTAAAGACGAATTTGCTATTTCTGAAAATCTGCTGGACGTAGGCCTTCCTTAAACATGACATGAGTATAATCTTGTAGTTGCCATAGTCGCCACGCTTGGCCGGCGGTTTGGCGGCCGCAGTAGCTGTAGATTCTGACCGCCGTGTGGCGCATAACACCACCCCATCTCGTCCCGCGGGTGTCGTAAGAGGCGACAAAGGGAAAAAACCGACGCGACAGCGTCCGTCGAACCAAAATCTACAATTGTATCTACAAAATATTTAACATGAAACATCTTTGTTTTTAGTTTTCGAGAAATATAGTTGATATTTCCTATTTTATCTCACCCTTTACCTTAAGTAGGTTGCTCACCAGCTAATCCTGCCATGCGGCCTCGGGGCGTAAAGCATTCGAGTGTGAAAGCCCTCTAAGAGGATTTTTTATCCCCAATGAATCAAATGATACAAAGGAGCACGCGAGATAAATAAACAAATAGCCGGCTCGAGTTTTATACTAGAGTTACAACGGTTTACTCTTTCTAAACTTGGATGTTAGAAAGAGAGGCGGGTAACGAAAAGAAATAAACCACACAAGTACAGATAATAAGAAAATCTCGTTTGAGCCTTATGAGAAAAAATACAGTAGGGTATTTATACTTGGGTGTTAAAGTGTCATAAAGAAAATTGGTGAAATAGTAATAGGGATAAGCAAAAAATGCATTTTGTGAGGTGTGGGAGAATACCAACAGCTTCCTGAAAGCCACTGCCGAGAGATGGAACAACTCCATGTCGTGTCCTGACTCAGCCAGAGCTTACCCAAAACATGTCGCCTAGTGCGATGTAATTACACATGAGTTAATCCGTTTGTAACTAAGTAGTAACATGGCTCACAACAGTTTTAATTATATGTAGTTTAATTATGCGTTGTACCCGCTTATATTAATAAATACTGCAATGCAATATGCAATGTGTTAAAAGAATATAGTGTAAGCTTTATCATAATTATAATCATATTTTGACTAGATAAGTTCATGCGAGATCCCCTAGCGAGCAAATGTGGAACCGTAATGTCGTGCGATGGTTGGATTTATAATTTTAAGAATGTCATATTGGACTAATATTGTATAAGTAGTGAAAATATTATATAACCAATTCAGATCATTGGTTTAAAATTAAAAGTATAATGATTGACTTGGAATCGGTAACCTCTTCCGTTTCGCGCCATTTTGACTAGATACGGCGGCTGAGGGAAGGGGTTGGCGCGGCGGGTAATCGGTACCAAACAAGAAAAGGGCATCCTGGTGCGGACGTCCATGGTTAACGGTTGTGTTGAATTGTCAAGCCGAACTGTTATAGATTATCATTTATCACCACGTGTTCCCTGATTATAGTTAGTTATTGTTACAAAAGTGTTTTCTTTCACATACGTTATTCCAACATCTCGATTTGCTGGTTCTTTTATGGAGGATTTTACAATAGGTAGGTCTTTTATAAACTAAAATAAATTAAATAAATTGTTCATTCATTTATTCATTTGGGTCTTTTCAAGACAAGAGTGAATGTTAGGCAGTTACCTACTGAACCATCGTGCTACACCTTCGACCTCGTCGACACTTACCATCAGGTGTGACTGAGGTCAAACGTGTATAAAAAATATGTAGAAAGCAACGCGCGTGTAACTTGGTAACTGCTTACCATCAAGCGGACCGTATGCTTATTTGCCACCATCGTTGTATGAAATAAAAAAAACAATCCGCTTTGCACAGTGATTAACAAATAAGAAAGAAGGAGGTGTGTAAATTAACGTCAATTAAAGACATAAGCTACTGTGTTAATTTTATGAAAATCGTAGTTTTTTTTTTTAATTCAGAGACATTCTAGAGTCAAGCCCAATTCTCATATATTTTCTATAGTACCGAAGTAACCAATTGTTTTGTTTTTCAGAGAAGTTCGAAATTTGAAACTCATAATAACACCGGTTTTTTTGCTTACTATCGGAGATCGGACAAATTTGCGACATTGCTCGCAATAATTTGGACATGACTTTAAAATTAATCATATAAATAAAAAAAAAAAAAAAAAAATAAAATTTGTTTATTTCGAACAGAGTCCATATGGTAATTATCATTATTATTATTGATTAATTTAATTACATAACACTTAAGCTATGTTAGTAGTATACTAAATAATATAATTTAAATATCAAAATATCAAATAATTTAATTTAAATATCTGCCACCCTCTGGAACACCCGGAACGTGCACATGCGTTCGCATCCAGTGTCCCAGAATGGGGCAGTCAGGCTTCTCACTTATGACCCTCAGGATGGTGTTGTGGCTCCCCCGCACTCTGCGCATAAGCGACGCGACGCGATTACGAATCACCGCGCCGAACCCCTCCGTGTGCGCGTACGCAAACATGGCTGAGGCGCTGCAGTAGCGCGGGAGCCCCAACAATACCCTGAAGGCATTGTTATATTGCACACGGAGGGCGTTGAAGGCTCGCTGCGTGTAATTGACCCACAGGTTGCACGTGTATAAAGTCTGGCAGAAGGCTTTAAAAAGAGTAATCTTATTTGACATATAATTTTATAAGTAATCATTTAATTAATTTCTTATTTGACATATAATTTGATTCCTGGTCAATAAATACAAAAGTTTGTTAAAGTATAGATTTGTTTGTCCAAACAACAGTATTTTGTCCAAATTCCACTTCTTTACACATCAAAAATATATTTAAGTTCTGAAAAACTCCGCTCGCGATCCACTGATGGTAATGGGGCAAACTTAAGTTGTTTAATAGGAATATCCACGGAGGCTCTACCTAATTACCTATAAAACAAAAAAAAAAAAGTCTTCGTCTGATATATAAATGTAATAGCAGGATATTTATAATCGTGTTAGTTTAACATCGTAACTTATTTTTCTTCTGACGAAAATGCTAACCAAATGCATAAGAAATATAAGATACTAAAATTTTATTTCAAAAATAATTAATTGAATAACATATTGATTAATTTGGAGACATGTCCACATTACTGCGAGCGATGACGCGAATTTATCCGATCTTTGCTTATTATGGAGCTATAATAACATTTTCACAGATAAGAAAACGATTGTAATGAAGAAGTTTGACATTATGCTAGTAATATGCGGTTTTAGAACGCATTAAGGAGAGTTTATGATATGTGTGTAGATAAAGTAGGTGTGAAGGGCCATCGAGTGTGTGTCGCGGTCGGGGAGGGTGTCGCGGCCGCAGCGTTAATATGCCGCTTCAGGCCGCGGCGGCAATTTGCGCTGTAACCTCTCGCGGTGCCGCAGCTACACACAGCCCGCACACTCTTGTCATACTACTGGGCAATGTCACTTTTTACCAACTTAAAAAAAGGAGGAGGTTATCAATTCGGGTGTATGTTGTTTTTTTTATATGTGTTACCTCAGAACTCCGACACCAAAACCAATAACAATTGTATATAATTTATTCTAAATAGTCCAAAAGTACTTATCGAGTAATAAAGAAAACAATTATTTGTTGCTTTTTAGTACATACATATTTGAAGTCGGGTTTATTTTTTGTTAAATAGTAGATTAACAACAATAATATTACTTTGCATTCCGCTGTTTAATAACGTGCTAGTCAATCAGTGCCAACCCGTTATATTTACTTGCGTATTTTTTCATGCATTAATGTCCCCTCCCTCCCACCCCAAAATTAAATACGCAAATAAACATAACAAACCACCACCAATAATACCAAAACTCGACACGTGTTTCGCCTCTCTACGAGGCATCCTCAGGAGACGCTGGAGATGTTGTCGGTCTGACGTCCGACGAGTTTTGGTATTATTGGTGGTGGTTTGTTATGTTTATTTGCGTATTTAATTTTGCGGTGGGAGGGAGGGGACATTAATGCATGAAAAAATACGCAAGTAAATATAACGGGTTGGCACTGATTGACTAGCACGTTATTAAACAGCGGAATTGCAAAGTAATATTATTGTTGTTAATAATATGGACTTCCGCAAAGTAACGCCTGATTCAATTAATTACTTAAATAGTAGATTGTTTGGCAAGGGGCTAAAGTAGGCCATAGTACCACGAGATGGTTATTTTCCCGAACGAAGTGAGGGAAAATTGTTAGAGGGGTAATATGGCGTTTAGACCTAAGTTATACATACTAGTTTTCACTTCGATTGCGAGAAAGTAAGAAAAAATAACATTTCAACCATTAACAAATACAATTTTATTCACCCGCAATGAATTCTGAGTCAAAAATGTTTAATTTGGCAGCCTTTGTATTTTTTTCATTGCTTTGATACAGATAGGACATATCTACGCCGTGAATAAATGCCATAGACAACGTATAATTGGGGCTTCAAAGAGTTTGCCAACGATTTAAACTTTTTTTAATGCTTGTGAAGTAGGAACTAAAAAACACCTAATGCTTTGACAATTTGATTGCGTTTCCTCATTGGTCGATTTTAATATTGCAGTATTTTCTGATTGGTTGATACTTTATACAAAGTTTTTTTTAATGATTTCACATTTTTAAACAGTATTCGCACCAAAAAAGAATCTAGAGTTGCGATTAACTTCGATATGTGTCATGATTGGTGGATTTAATAAGATGAAGTGTTCTGGTTGGTCAATTTAAAACGTTTTGTAAGTATCATTTATATGTATACATATATACATTATCATAAATATGTATACATATTTTCCCAAGAGGCTAAATGTATTACTTTAGTCCGCCTTGGCAAGCATAATATGACACACTTTTAGAGCATGAGAAGTGAAAATTTATTTATAGGTATACCCGATTAGCATAATAGTTAAATAAAAGTTAAATCGGTGGTCAGTTTAGTGACGACAATTAAGCTTTAAATTTCAATAAAATCTACTATTTTGGATTCAATCCATAAATAAAACGTGTTATTGTAATGGAAAAATGCGAATAAAGATCATTTACATAAAGATTTCAAGCTTAATTGTCGTCACTAAACTGACCACTGATTTAACTTTTATTTGGCATTATGTATGCACTCCTAATTATTCCAAAAAGGGCGCTCTTTAAATGTGAATGAATAAATAACAAACCACATAGTTTTCACAAATAAAGCTTATATTCTAAGATAAATCATTCAAACCTATAAGTAAACTAAGAAATACAAACGCCTACATGATTCAGGATTCACAATGAACGGTACAGTGCCATCTAGCGTGAAATTGTTTCAACATAGCAACATCGTATCCGAACACAATTAAGTTAATTGGGTGTCCCTGAAAGTGTAATTGCCCTACTACGGTCGCGCATAAGCATATGACTCGCGTGATGGTAAGTGGTTCTAGAAGACTCTGAGCTCTCTGGCGAGCTGATTTTCGTTAGGAACATTATAATAGTAGTAGGTATTTGGCTGCAGTTTTCTGTATAGTGAAGGTGTTTCCCCGGTCGGGCTTGGATTTGTGCGAGATGTCATTCGCACACATCAGGTTATTTCGACACAGCAATTATGCCAGAAAACTGCCTGCGAGAAGGGCATCTGCTGCCTGTCTCCACCTTTTCAAGAGAAGCTTGTGAGCACCGCCTGCAGCAACCTGGTGTCTTTGGGTCTCAACACCAGAAGCTATAAACTCTGTAGCTCGTGGTAGCTACCAGGCGGTGAGTTAGAATTTTTGATAAGCAGTAACCAATATGGCTTCTCTTTAAAAGAACGTCGCAAGTAAAGTATATAAATAACAAGTTTTGACAAGCCTGTAATCGGGTTCTACGGACGGACCCACTGGAAATTGCCACTTTTGAATATTTGTTATTTTATGTATTTTTTTTACTAAGATACATGATCTCTTTCTAATAGAGGAAACATATCTTCATACATTTTATCTATGTCATATCTAAGGCATGGAATATTCTGCACATTTTTTTTAATGTAATGTGAATATATACAGATTCTGAGTAGTTTTTTTTTTGTAAGTGCTATTTTTTTTATTGTACGATGTACTGGTCTAGCTGACGTTCGGTAAGCTGTGCCTACAAAGGGTTGACTTAATTAGCGTCGCTGACAGCATGACGGACTGTAAATGGCGCCCACGCCGGGAAGGAATTACAATGCACACCGGCGCAACCTTTAATCAACGACTTAACAACGCATTCTCGACTTAACGCGCTTGTGTTTAAGCTCACTTTGCCTCTACTTCGTAGTTCTAGTTTATAAGGGTTGGTAATTGCTTGTAATCCTTATTAAAAGCTTATAGTATTGCATGCTTCCTTAGTTTGTACAGTCAGCAGCAGAAGTGGATACGCGTTTGAGGTGTTCAAAACGAGGTCAACACGTCTCTATTGTCAAGAGAATAAGAGCGCGTGTAGGTCATTTTGAACACTTCAAACGCTTAGCCACTATTGCTGCTGACTGTACTGTATCGTTTGGTGATTGTTTCTATTTAGATAACAATCTAATATAATATAATCTGTAACTCTACCCACAAGTCTTCTCTTTGACGTCAATTAAGGCCTCATGAGAGTGACAGAGACAATTGTTCGAAATATACGAATATCGAGTTTCGCGGTAGCGCTGCTGAAGCGGAGCCCGACTGGGGAAGTACCTCTACTTTACAGAACATCCATATGGCACTAGACCCTACTCATAGTCTCGTGTTGAGTTCCGGTGAGTAAGGCCAGATAATTCAGAGCCTTAAAGGGAAGACAACGCGCGTGTGAATCGTCAAGAGTTACAGGTGTCTATAGGCTACGGTGATTATTTACCGATCGCCCATGACGGCCTCTAGACTGCACTCGCGATCTCTGAGCATGGAGTGTTTAATTCCATAATCGTCAAGCTCAACCGGTTTTGACGACCGGTCTGGCCTAGTGTGTAGTGACCCTGCCTATGAAGCCGATGATCCTGGGTTCAAATTCCAGTCAGGGCATTTATTTGTGTGATGAGCACAGATATTTGTTCCTGGGTCATGGGTGTCTATATATGCATTTAAGTATTTATATGTATCTAGTTATTATATATATCTTCGTATAGTACCTACAACACAAGCCTTACTGAGCTTACCGTAGGACTAGGTCGATTTGTGTAAGATTCTCTCGAAATATTAATTTATTAACCAGGCGGGTTGGCGATAAATGCCCTTACTCGGATTTGAACTTAAGACCATCGACTTCATAGGCAGGGTCACTACAGACCAAACCTGTCCTGACAAAACATCCATATTCCAATAAACAATAAATAGCAGTATAAAATCACTAAATATTACAATTGTATTCAAGCATTTCCACCAAAGCTTCTGCTATAAAATGTAATGTAATATGGAACTTAAATGTACTGACTCGTACAGAGTGCGATATTCGCCAAATGAGCCGTAAAATTTACGCTCAAATAAAATAGGATTTCAAGAGCAGCTGAGTGATTGTGGTCATTGGGGCTCAGATTGGACCAGAGACGTAGTTGCGACTGAGGACTGAAGAGGAACGAGAGAGCACGGGATTGCATCTAGTTCTGATTAGAAATTCTTATAAATAACATAAATGGGATTGGGCCGCAGTGTGGTCAATCCGCGAGCTATAGAGGAGCTCAGATAGCTAATAGGTAAAAAAGTAAGAGTAACAAAAAAAAAACCGGTGGCGGCTGAGAATACCACCCTAACCTAACTAAAAAACGATAAGATCCTAGGCGTTAAGACGGCTGAAGTGATGAATGAAACTTAGGCATTAACAATGAGTCCTACAGAAGTTTGAGTCTGCTTCGTGAAAGCCGGAAACATACTTAAAATAACAAGAAATAGTTAAGTATTTTTACATTTTTAGTAAAAAGATACCTATTACAGGGCAATACGGTATAATTTCCAACAGCAACTCAGGCTGAGTGCTCAGTCTTAAAATGTATCTCGTCTGGTTCGGTGTAACATTCGGTTACGTATTTCATAAAATTAATGAGACGTTATATTGGCTTCTTGCCTTAAATATTGTGGGGATTGGTGTATCCAATTTTGAAATATAAATTGGTTGTATTCAAATAAAAGTATTTTTCCAAAAATTGGTGCAAGATTTTTATAATTTACTAGCTGTGCTTGCGCTGTTATTCGCGGTTTATTAGGAAAAAAACGTAGCCTATGTGTTAATGCAGGGTGTCAGCTAACTCCATACCAAATTTTATTAAAAGCGCTCCAGCCGTTTAGACGTGAAGAAGTAACAAACATACACACTCACAAACTTTCGCCTTTATGATATTAGTATAGATTATTATTTATATGGCTAAGAATATTTATTATCTCAAAAGAAATTATATTTCACTGAATGAGATTAAGATTTAACTTAATTAACATGCATTAAATGTGCCCGTGAGCGCTCACATTTATTAATAAATTAACAATACTATTATTCACACTATTCGATTACTATTCACACTATTCTATTAGTGTTTGTGTGTTAAGTGTCGATTCGATAGAATGTCGGATCCGATTCAGAGGCAACAGATTCTAAATAATTTACACAAAAACATGAATCTAAATATCCCGATAAATAACATGAAATATTGTCAAAAATTAACAAGATAGGAGGGCCTTAATAATTCTGCAATCGTGTGAACACACAATCCAAGTTTGTAGGATCCGATAGTTGTAATGTGAATTTGAATTTAACGGAACCCAGAACCGGAAGGGAATTCAGTACCGCAACCTAAACCGGAGGTGATAACTTTAATGAATCGATAAACTGTACTTCCAGGTGTTCTAAGCACGAGCCGCGCAACGCAGTCGCTGGGCTCAAATCAGTTGGAACCGAAGTCGGAGCCGAAGTGTGATACCAACCGATAGTTTCGGTATATCGGAACCGGAGCCGAAGTCGAATCCCTAGTATATCCGACAAAACTTGATGTGACGTGATCGGGCGCTTTAGTCTAGTGGAACTCTAATCAGCTGGAAAGAGTAATTAAGATGGCCGACAAAGGTCAAAGGCTTTGCGATAACTTTGTTCGCGGTGACCCGTGGAATGGAAGTGACGAGAGATCTATTTTCATTACAAACCGGGTATTTAGTCTCGATACAATATTACAAATGTCTTATAGTGGCGGCGGCACAATTATTTTCGTGCGAAAGACGGAGCCAACATAGCTTTGTTTGTTTTTAATGAGTCTGGCGGACCATGGTCAGTGTCTATAGTTTTCAATGTATTCTGAATTTTCATAATTTTATTCATACTTGTGGACTTGCGGTACAAAACTTAGCCCCCCCCCCCTACACAAACCCACACACACACACACACACACACATTTGTCTTTAACTTCCAGAGCGATTACTTCTGAAAATATTCAAAATAATTTTCAAAACTATTTAAGGCAAACCCCTATTCTTATTTTTGTATAAAATGAAAATTTCATTAAAGTAATTAATTATTACGAGGACATATGGGAGGAACACGAATTTATTTATTTTAATTTTTAATTTTACCACTTCGGTCGTGTGATTAATTTGCATATGCGTGCTGGAAACAGACAGACAAACATGGCGAAACTATAAGGGTTCCTTTTACTACAGAACCCTACAAAGCTCCTAGTCCCAGATCGTGTCTACTCATCGCAAGTACTCGGAGCTCGATATCATTAGCGCTTGGATTTCAGAACCCCCCAGCAGAGAAACGTCATAACTACATGCCGCGACAATTCACATAAGCCGTTTTAAGTCGGGCATGGATTTGTGTCCAGCAAATCAGCTTAGGCTTGATACGAATCGATTTCAATTGGTTTCAGTTAAATACCGATTATGTAACACGTATAATGGAGTGCCATTTGTAATTATACATGGTAAAACATTTATTTATACGACTCCGAAACTGGTCTTTCACTATCGGCCTCATCTCAAAACTGAAAGTCGCTCAACGAGCTGTGGAGAGGGCTATGCTCGGAGTTTCTCTACAGAATCGACTCAGAAATGAGGAGATTCGTAGGCGAACTAAAGTCACCGACATAGCCCACCGGGTTAGCAAGCTGAAGTGGCAAAGTGGCAACGCAGAGAAGATGGTAGATGGGGTCGAAAAGTGCTCGAGTGGAGACCACGGACTAGCAAGCGCAACGTAGGACGTACGCACACAATATGGACAGACGGCCTTATTAAGGTTGCCGGAAGACACTGGATGCAGGTCGCTTTCAACCAGTACATGTGGTGGTTCAATCAAGTGGTCAGCATTGGACGTCTTATTGCTGAGATGATGATGATGAAAGCATTTATATCAGATGATTTATTGCATACACAAAAACCTTAACGTGTAAAGAAAAACAGAGAAGAAGAAAGAGTTTCTGTCAATCAACCTGACAAAACGGAAAAGATCCAATAAAATTTATAAAAACAGAGGTATAAATACATAAAATATACAAACTGACATAAACCATATAAACATTAAACAAATACATAATACACGTATAATATTATAAATACATACAGTTACATATACATAACTTTATCTCGCCAAGAAAAATACTTATGGAGAAGATAAGTAATTATCAGTTGTTATGAAAAATAGAATAGTACGAAATAGTACATTTCGATAATAGTGAAATATATTTTTTTTTCGACGAGGGTGAAAGTTGGAGCCCGAGTGAAATGAGGGTGACAATCACCCGAGTCATAAAGAAGTTTTTACACGTGTATCGAACCCAATTTTTTATAGCAAGTGCCTTAAAAAGCGAAATTTACGCACGCGAAGCGTGCGCAAAGTGCACTTTTTACACACTAGTTAGGAAAATTACTTTAAAAGTTCTCACAGGAAACTTTCTGTATGGAAACATACACAAAGTTATCGGATTCTTTTGAGATTTTTCTCTTTTAAAGGAATGTTCTGCAGCCTGTAGATTGGTAGGTTAGGTTCCTTAAATTTATTTCAAGTATAACATTGTCACCAAAATGTCCAAACTTAAGGCAGAAAGCAATTTAAATAATGTCGTCCGACAGTTGGCAATAAGTTGGCAACTTGTATCATCAATCCAGGTTCTATTAACGAGACTTATTTCGAATACAAACGTTTTTGACGAAGAAACGTCAAACTTAGTTGAACTGCGTGTTGATCATCGAGTGGAATAAAGGATTATTTCCACTCGATCGGGTCGGGAAGGATACGAACGGATGCGGTGACGGTTAATCGCGTCCGGCAGGATGCCGACGCACTAGACGGTAAGTACTTGCATGACTAGTCGAAAGTGCAATAAGTAATTTAAGATAATTACATTCATTAAAACAATTGAAGAATACTTAACTAGTCATTAAATCTAAAAAAGGCCCTTGAGGCATTGTCCTAAGGACGCTGACGGCATTTCCTCGTTGTGTCGCAATGCTAATAGATTGTGTGAGGAAGCCGCCAGCTCTTCGGTCACCAGTTAAAATTTAAAATTGAAATTGAATTGAAGATTGTCGGTAACTGAACGAGCAAGCACGGACAACGCACAATGAGTGCTGAGTGTCACATTAAGGCAAAAATAAAACTATCAAATACGAGAAAATTCACTACACTAGGCCCGGAACCGCGAACATCGGAGTTTGTATATTTCGAGCATCTTTCTATTTTACTCCAATTAAAGCGTAATGAGACTGACAGAGACGGTCGTCCGAAATTTACGAATATCGCTCTTCGCGGTAGCGCCGCAGGCGTGACTACCAAAATTTACCCTTTCCACAGTTCATGTCTCCCCCGAGGCTCTCTCTTTCATTATTCCTTTATATCTAGGCATCATTAGCAGACTTTTCTGCTTAAATAATGTATGAGCATTAATATGCAATCATCTGCCCATAATGATGCAGTAATCAGATTTAATTATTGCAGTTCTCTGGAAATTACATAAAATCAGGCGCAATAATTTTAAAGGGAGTTAAACTGAAGAGATTTTTGAAAATATTTCGGAAGTTCCCAGTGCTCCAACCCACTTATAGGTCGGCAACGCGCTTGTGACTCCCTTGGTGTTGCGAGTGCCCATGGGCGACGGTAATTGCTTACCATCAGGTAATCCGTCTGCTCGTTTGCCACCTTTGTCATAAAAAAAAAAAAGTACTTCCATGGTCGCGGCCGTATTGACGATGGTCAACGTCTTCTTGCTGTGAAAGTTCCAACTACCCGCACTTGGTCTTCATAAATTACACAAAACACTCACTTCGTCCTTTATTTTACCAAAGTGTATTTGGTGAAGCTTACATTTATTTTTTACCGGATTCCAGAGCACACCCTGCATCGTTATGTTATGGAAGTCATAGGTATCCACACCCTTAGGTTTAACGTATGTGGAACGTTTTCAAATAATTCATCATCATAATCATCATCATGTCAGCCAAAAGACGTCCAGTGCTGGACATAGGCCTCCCCCAAAACAACTCAAAAAGACCGGTCCTGCGCCTTCCACATCCAGCGGCATCCCGTGACCCTCACCAGGTCGTCGGTCCACCTACGCTGCATCTTCCAGTTCGTGGTCGCCACTTCAGAACCTTTCGGCCATCGGTTCCGCAGACAATGTGTCCCGCCCACAGCCACTTAAGTTTGGCAATCCGGAGGGCTATATTGGTAGCTTTGGTTCTACTGCGGATGACATCATTCCTCATGCAATCACGCAGAGACAGTCCCAATCCCGACATAGCCTTCTCCATTTCCCTTTGAAATAATTAATCCGTAGTTAATAGTTACGTTGTAATAGTTAGCATTCGCTGTCAAGGTCCATGATACCATAGAGGTCGCCAAAGAGAGAATTGTGGAACATGTGGTCCACGAGGAGGTCTAGACTCTCAACACTAAGGGTAACGAAGCAAGGAGCAGGACTTATTAGTATTACGATCATGGTCTCAATCCGGCCATGACCATGGAAGTTACTACTTCTGAAGCATCGACAAAAATCTCTTCAGTTTTAACTCGATTAAGTCCCGTTTAATTAGTTAATTATGTGTGAAAATATTTGTTGTATTTTCAACTGTACACGCACCGGCTCAAACGGGAATCGGAATTTCTCATCATCAGAGAATTATTCCCATCTTTTACTTTGTCAAGTGACCGAAGTGGAAGGCTTACCGAGAAAATTGAAATTCGCTTTTCAACGATTGTCTCTGTCACTCTGATTACGCCTTAATTTGAGTGGAAGAGAAAGATGCCCAAAAATGTTTTAAATTTAATGTTCGCGGTAGGCTTCTTCGGACGGATGGGAGGAGTCCCTTAGTAAGATTGCGACAGTTTTAAGAATTTTTTTTAAAAGGTATTTTTACTGAGAACAAAGAATACATGTAATACTTCACATTATTTGACTTTGAAATAAGGTTTCTCGTTGTTTAATCTGAACAGTTTGTGAGAAAAACCTTTTGGTACAGATAAACGCAATCAATCAAAAACTTAATCTAGTTCTCCAAACGGTCTCACGTGTGTGAGTACAAAATCCACCGTCCACTGGCCATCTATACCAGTATACTGAGACCTCACGACCTGTTCGCATTACACGCAGTCCAAGATTAAACTTACACTGGTTTTCACCGCTCTGCTCTCGTAACCCTCCTGTCTGATCATCGATCACCCAACACCAACATAACCAGGTCCTTGCCAGTGTTGTCACATACAATTTCAAAGAAATGGTGAAAAGAATGCAAAAAGTAGAACCTACATCTTACCCCTTAATAAAACGGGCGTTCCAGGGTCGGCAAGTCGGCAGATCTGAATAGTCCTAAAAATTCCAACCATAAAATAAATACAAACAGATGATCAATTAATTTGTATCACCGACTGTACACTGCCAAATTAAGGGTTAAAACAGGTACATCGGGAGAGTCGTTACTCGAGTTTAAAACATTTTTAATATGAAAAAAAGGGCATATTTACAGTAGGTAATATAAAATAAATAATAAATAATTATTACAGGATATTCTGACACAAATTGACTGAGCCTGACGGTAACCGTAAACCGGTAACCATAAAAGCTTGCTGTAATAAACAGTTCGCCAAAAAAATAAAGGATCGTCTGCTACCATATTATGTGCCACTGCAGATGGCCTTGAAGGTGCCACTTTTTGGAAGAGATGCAGTCACTGCTACATCAGCTGCTGTAGAGTCCGAGTTTTGACGTGAAGCACCGAGATTTCAAGGGAGAATTACCTATGAGAATTGACCGCTTCGTTTTCCAACATTTGGATCGCATCGATGAAAAAATCATAGAGCGATCGACAGAATGTGAGGCGAACGTGGTGGAGCCTGCGCCATATTTAAAAAAAAAACTTGCGCCTGTGTCCGCAACTCTCAAAAAAGAAGAAGAAGTTACGGAAGTACCAAACAAACTCAACAAAGATTTGTTATCTTCAGGAATGTTACCAGACAATAACATTCCTGCAGATAACGAATGGATTGTTCAGGAGGACTTGCGAGGTGTCGACAAAAATATCGTCTCGAGTAACGAGCCTCCCAGCACTAGCCCCAGGCGGACGAAGAAAAAACCTGCATCGGTGTCCGCAACTTTCAAAATTATCGCAAAAGAAGTTACAGGAGTGTCAACCAAACTTAGCAAAGAATCGTTATCTTTAGCAGACGATAACATTCCTGCAGATAACGAATGGATTGTTCAGGAGGACTTGCGAGGTGTCGACAAAAATATCGTGTCGAGTAACGAGCCTCCCAGCACTAGCCCTAGGCGGACGAAGAAAAAACCTGCATCGGTGTCCGCAACTCTCGAAATTATCGCAAAAGAAGTTACGGGAGTGTCAACCAAACTTAACAAAGAATCGTTATCTTTAGCAGACGATAACATTCCCGCAGACGACGAATGGTATGTTGAAGAGGACTGGCGAGGTCTCGTTAAGAATATCGTGTCAAGTAGCGAGCCTCCCAACACTACCCCGAGAAGGAAAAAATTACGTGTTTATATGATTGTCCTGAATGGGAATTCATTAAAGATAAGCAAGCAAGTCGTATTCCCGTCCTAACGGTACTCGCGGGCCGGTTTTTATTGGCAGCATCAAACGAAACGTCGCGAAGGAGTATATATCAAGTTTTAATTATTGGCATCGCCACAAACGCTACTTACGGACAGAAGTTACAATTATCAGACTGCCCAATTGTAAAACTAGCACAAGAAGTGGAAGCTGCAAAAAAAAAAACGAAGGCACATTATAGAATAAGAGCTGAAACTCTCTCTGCCGTGTACTTCCTTAATGACGCCATTGTCAATTTCAGTCATAATGTTAAGCGACTTGTGGGCAGCTGACAACAGCTGGGCGGGGTCACCAGACAGATAACTCTTCAAATAATACATCTTTTGAACTGCTCAAGTTTTGTTTATTATGCATGAGTGATGTAAACATGTAATAAAACGAGGACCAATATTGGTATTTTCCTGTAAACTTCGCAATGTCTATCTTTGGGAGCTTCACGTTATCACTGTTGCTTGGTGTTAGATTCATTCTGCCCATACCAGTTGTGTGAAGCTGTTGTGTGGCTCGATGCCCTCTTCCAGTCAGAGCCCAGTGTGAGGGTCAATGCACGTTGCCATGTATGCTCGTCGATGCAAAAAATTACATCTTAGTCGATATAAATGTCGACATTGCTCTTTGCAAACATCTTATGCAAACAGCAGTTGACGACTGCGCAACGTGGCTATACATTTGCAAAAAATGTGCGTTCGTACGGGCCACATCTAATTAAATTATAGACACTGTAGCAACTGACCCTGGCTATCCTCTTCACGGTAGCATGATAAAACACACACTGGGTTCCACAACGAACAGCATTTCTATGGAAAAAATAACTGCGTTCTGACAGATGTAGTGGGTTATCTGCCAGAGACGTCCCACTATGTCGCATACACGGTAACAGGAACAATATGGCACGTATATGGTGAATTAATAAAACGGCGTGCCACAGTTAGAGAATACAAAGAGTTTTGCCCGCACGTCGCACGTCTTTGTATATACAATATTTGAGACGTAATATATACATAAAGTGTAGAAACCAATATTAAATGTAAATAAATGTAAAAAATAAATGACAGTTACATATGCATATATATTTAGCATTTTTCCGATTATCATAATACCGAATTTTGACAAGTCCGATATGTCGAAATTCCGACTTTTAAAATCACGAAAGTAGAAAATCCCGAATGCCATATTTCCGAATTTTAGAGGTCCGATTATTAGTTGATCGAATCTTAAAAAATCCGATTGTCTATTTCCCGAAAAAAAAAACCCTTTTTTTTAATTCCGAAAAACCATATAGGCACCGATTCGGTAATATAAATTTCGGGTTTTTGAATATTGTCAATAAAGAAATTCACCCTTATTACGTATATAAATTAATAAAATTTCGGACGATTTTCGCTGTCATTCTCTTGACGCCTTCATTGGAGTAAAAGAGAAAGATGCTCGAAATATATGAACTTCCATGTTCGCGGTACCGGGCCTGTGCTCATCACACAAATAAATGCCCTTACTGGGATTTGTACGCAGGACCATCGGCTTCAAAGGCAGGGTCACTACCCACTAGGCCATATCTGTCATAAAAAAATAAACGTCAAAAACACTTAAAAAATTACGCCTAAACTAAATCACTAATCTAATGTTGACGTCAGACGGTCACCAGTGTCAGTTGTGACATAATGACTGTCAATGTCAGTTGTGACATAATTATGTATGTCAATGTCACTACTTACTCAACGCGTTCCATACTGATTACTGACGGGAAATTAAATTACAAAATGGAACTACATAAATCCCATAAGTATGTAACTCTTCCCTACATTTTTTATATACAACGACGGTGGCAAACAAGCACACGGCCCGCCTGATGGTAAGCAGTTACCGTAGGTCGATAGGACGGACCAAAATCTACCGATCTACCAAAAAGTTGGTGAATGTGACAACACTGTTCCTTACGCTCCTTTTATAAGAACTATGAGCAGGTGTAAAGTAGCAATAAGACACGTCTGGTTAAGCTGAGCTGTCCACTTGTGTAATCTGTTGGAGATGAGAGACCAGGTAATGCTGGTGATTAATCAATTACGACTAGGTCTCAAGATGATTGGTTTATACCTGGAATTGACTTTTAGAGATTTTCAAGGTGACATGACCTCTGACTGTGTCTGTTGTAATTAACTCGACTTGTTTGAATTTTTATCTAAATTTAGTGCAAGTTTGTGTGACAAATTACTGTTTGTGTCCTTTGGGGCTTGCTGATTTAAATATTCATGAGTTGTAATATAATAAATTACTTTAATGTAAATTTATATAGAGACTCAATTTTTTTTTTAATTAATAAACGCGTATACATACTTACATACCATGCCGTGTGATGCCGGCTGACTAGAATAGCACCACTCCATCTTCTCCTGCGGGTGTCGTGAGGCGACAAAGGGAAAAATCCTACGGACGGGCAGCAGCGTCCGTCGAACCCAATCTACAGCTACTGAGGTCGCCAACCCCGCTGCCAAACGTGGCGACTATGGCAACTACCCCCAAGATGATACAAGTCATATTTGTGGGAGGCCTATATCCAGCAGTGGACTGCATACGTCTGAAATGTATGTCTAATAAAACAGGAGAACGGTTGACAAGTAAGGTTTATTTTTTAAGAACAGACAAGACATAGATACATATGTTGATACAATTATTCACTAGATGGCGCTAGGAACTCTTATTTTGATATTAATTTACAACACCTCCACTATATCAAAATACCAAACAAAAAATCTTATATTTAACATAATAAAACTTTTATTACTTTTACACCAATTTTCTTTCAGTACTAAATAAAAATCACTAAATTATATAGGTACATATTTCTTTGTTTAACAATGAACTTTCAATAAAATCATTTCTTAACAATACCAAGTGTTTTTAAGAACTTGTAATGTTTTACCTCTGGCAAACCTTTAGTTAACATGTCAGCGGGCATGTTGGCTGTTGGCAAATACTTAGTTTCGACAATTTCATTATTGACAACTTCTCTAATAAAATTATACCGAACATCAATATGCTTAGAGCGCTTATGTGACTGATGATTATTTGCCAGCTTCAATGCACTTTGGCTGTCATTATACACAACAATCTTATTGCTAAAGCCCAACAGTTCCACCTCTAGGTTTTGTAAGTAGATGGCTTCACGGCAAGCTTCTGATAAAGCCATGTACTCACTCTCACAAGAGCTTAAAGCTACAGTTCTTTGCTTTTTGCTCTCCCAAGAAACAGCAGAGCCAGACTTCATAAAGCAGAAACCTGTGTATGACCGTCTGTCAATGGTGTCACTTGCCCAATCTGCATCTACGAAACCAACCAATTCTGCTCTTTCTTTGGAATATTTTAAACAATAATCTTTTGTTCTTAACAAATATTTCAAGACTCTTTTAGCATAGTTCCAATGAACATGAGAATAACAATTATTAAATTGACTCAGGTAACTAGTGGCAAAAGAAATATCAGGCCGGGTCAATACTGATAAATACATCAGACTACCTATAAGTTTTTGATAGGGCAGTTTCTCCTCACAATAATTTGTTTTCTGAATATTTAGCTTACATTCTATAGGAGTACCAACAGTATTACAATCTTCCATATCAAACTTTTTTGACAACTGCTCTATATAATTCTCCTGATCTATAGTAATGACATTTTTATCTTTATTAATATTAATTGTCATGCCCAAATATTGTTTTACTTGACCCAAATTTTTTATTTTAAATTCACAACTCAATGCTTTTACAAGACTTTCTTTTTCAGTATTATGATTTGAGAATATCAAAAAATCATCAACATAAACTCCAACAATAGTTTTCATACCGTTGTTATGATTCTTTATAAATACACAAGGCTCAAGTTTACTCTTAGTGTATCCTAAGTTGCACAAAGTTTCATCAACTTTTTGATACCAAGCAAGTGATGACTGCTTTAAGCCATAAACAGCCTTTTTTAATTTTAACACTTTATTTGAGTCAGTGACAGGAAATCCTTCTGGTAAATGCATATAAATATTCTCTTTAAGTTGACCATTAAGAAAGGCTGTTGTGACATCTAAATGAGTAATATCCATATCTAACTGTACACTCAGAGCAAATAGCAACCGCAAAGTTGCATGTCTAATTACAGGGGAAAAGGTTTCCTGATAGTCCACTCCAAACTTTTGTGTGAAACCTTTAGCTACTAATCGTGCACGATATCTTACTGTATTGTCACAATCATGTTTCTTTTTTAAAACCCACTTGCACTGCACGACACTTGCATTAACTGGAGCATCAACAATTTCCCATACCTTATTGTCTTCAAATGACTGCAGCTCATCTGCCATTGCCTGCAACCATTGTTGTTTCTCAGGTCCACTAATAGCTTCTGAGTAGGTCATTCCGTCATCTCCTAAGTATGTGCTGGCACATGTGTTTGCAAAGCCATATCTTTCAGGTTTCTTCCTCAGTCGCTTCTGTCTTTCTTCATTGGCTATATCTGGAGCATCTGTTACCTGTATCCCCCTTGGTGAAACAGCTTCTGATGACAACTGTTTGACTCCAGAATCCAATTGTGAAAGAACATCTATATCAAGAGGAGTCTCTTTTTGAAAATGTTGCTCTGGCTTGTCGTGTTGGTTACTATCATCATCAACATCATGGTACTCTGATTCAGAAATGCTGCTGTTAGAATGATTATGCGGCTCTAATTTAACCACAGATTCCTCTACCAGATCCTCCACTGAATCTGTGTTTTCTACACACACTGTGATTGTGTCATCATTCCTTTTATTTTCTTGAATCACCACATCTCGACTTGTTGTGATTTGATTCTTCAATGGATCATAAATCCTATAGCCCTTTATATTTTCAGGGAAACCTACTAGAATATATTTCTTAGACTTTTTATCCCATTTGGTCCTCTTTTCTTTTGGGATGTGTACCATTACCTGGCTTCCAAAAATACGTACACCTTCTAAATTTGGTTTTTGTCCTGTCCACATCTCATATGGAGTTTTTTCTAACCCTGAAGCTACTGACCGGTTTTTTAAGTACACCGCAGTATTGGCTGCTTCTGCCCAGAATTTCTTATCTAGACCAGCTTCCAAAAGAAGACATCTTGCTCGTTCTACAATCGTGCGATTATTTCTTTCGCTGAGGCCATTTTGTTGTGCTGTGTAAGGATTAGTTTTCTGATGCACTATACCTTCACTTTTCAAGAAATCTTCAAATTCTTTACTGCAGTGCTCACGGCCCTGGTCCGTCCGTAAAAATTTTATTTTCTTGTTTTGATGATTTTCAACTATCGATTTAAATTCTTTAAAATATTCTATTGCTTCACTTTTAGCTTTAAGAAAATAAATGAAGGTCATTCTTGTATAATCATCCACAAAAATTAAGAAAAATCTTGCACCACCAATTGATTTTTTCTCCATTGGACCACAGATGTCACTATGGACAATTTGGAGGATCTCTGTGGCTCTGGTACCTGACGAGAAGGGTAACCTTGACTGTTTTCCTTCACAGCATACCTCACAGTTTGATTTACTTCCTGTATATGTTCCAGGATAATCAATTCCATCCACCAGTCCATTTTTCATCTTGTTTAAATCACCACTATTGATATGTCCTAATCGTTTGTGCCATATGTCACCAGTAACTGTTGACGGAGCTAGCAAACAGCTATGTGTTTTATTAATCCTCAATTTGTAAACACCATTGATAAGATCTGCTTCCGCCACAATATCGCCTAATTTGTTGCAAATTAAACATCCGTTATCTGTGAAATCAACAATGTTTCCATTTTTCACCAATTGGCTGACTGATAATAAGTTAGTTGCTAGACTAGGCACGCACAGGACATTCTTCACATTTACTTCATATTCGCGACTTGTTTCCATCGTCATATCTCCTAAACACACAACAGGAACTTTCATTTCGTTAGCCACAACGATTTCAGGTAGATTCGAAAACTGTTTGTTTTGTATTAAACTTTCATTCGTCACTATGTGTTGGCTCGCGCCCGAATCCACGTAAAAATCATTTTTACTGAAACTGCCACTGAGAAAAACAACACTGAATACGTGAGTTTGTTTTTTCTTCTCGGATTTCTCTTTTAAATAAGGACATTGGCTTCGATAATGACCAGTGTTGTGACATTTGTAACAGGTTATCGTCTTCGCGTTGACATTTGTGTTTGACGTTGTCATTTGAGAGGTTTGTTGTCTATGCTTGTTTGCGCTGCCAAGTTTATTCTTCTTGCTGAATTGATTTTTTGCAAGTAATGCTGAGTTGCATTCCGTGTCACTTACTTGAGCACATTCCATATCCAATAATTTGGTTTTTATCGAATCTGCAGTAATACTGATACCAGAGTGCTCGATAGCCATAATCATAGGCGTAAAACGTTCTGGTAATCCTGCAAGCATCAACGAACCAACCCATTCGTCATCAATTTTGAAACCCGTGCCATTTAATCGCTGCGAGGTTTCCACTATTTGTGTCACATAATTCGTCATATTCTCACAGCTTTCTAGTCTGATGGATATTAAATGACGAAGCAAAGTAATCCTCCGCGAAAATCCTGAATCGTCGAACAAAGTCTTTAACGTTGTCCACAATTGCTTCGTAGTCTTTGCGTTCTTTATGTGCACAAATAACGATGAATCTATCGTCAAAATCACTTTAGCTCGTGCCTTTGCATCTGCCGCGTCTACTGCCACTTTAGCAGTCGCGTCTGCATTTGCTTCTTCAGTCAAATACTTGTCTGCTCCTTCGAGTATCAGCAAATTTTCAACTGCGAACGCCCAATCGTCGTAATTTTCACGACCTTTTAACTTGGGCACGTTTGTCAGAAAATTAGAACTCATTTTCACTCACTTCACTAACGATAACCATTACTTTTTTAATTAAAATAAGGCAATAACCCATAACCTCTAATAAAACAGGAGAACGGTTGACAAGTAAGGTTTATTTTTTAAGAACAGACAAGACATAGATACATATGTTGATACAATTATTCACTAGATGGCGCTAGGAACTCTTATTTTGATATTAATTTACAACAGTATGTAAAAATGTAAATGTATGTACTTAAGAAATAGTGACGAGGGCCTCCAGCGTCTGAGACAAGATTTGAACCCGCATCTCTAACTATCGCCGTCGATACCTTAACCGAGACAAATCAAAGAACTAAAAAAAATTTATTCGTTCTTAGTTACCTACAAGGTATACGCGCCGACTTCGACACATTCCGAAGACGAGGTGGAGGCTATGTATGAGGACATTTCAAAGGCCATGCATACTCGTAGCTCCAAAACCTACTTCACCGTTGTTATGGGGGATTTCAACGCGAAACTTGGCAAGAGAGACGGTGCTGAGCTGAGAGTGGGGCAATTTGGATACGGACGTCGAAACCACCGGGGCCAACTACTGGCTGGTTTCTTGGAGAAAGAGGGACTCTATATGATGAACTCTTTCTTCAACGTGAGCACAGAAAATGGACCTGGATGAGTCCCGATGGTGCAACAAAAAACGAGATAGACTTCATTATGTCGACGAAGAAACATATATTCAATGATGTCTCTGTGATCAATACGGTTAAAACCGGTAGTGATCACCGTCTGGTTAGGGGCACATTGAATATAAGTGTTAAGTTAGAACGTTCTCGACTGATGAAGTCTACTCTCCAGCCAGCACCAATCCAAATCCAAAACCCCGAGAGCTTTCAGTTAGAGCTCCGGAACCGTTTCGATTGTCTAGGAAGCGAGGTGGACGAACTCAACGACGGGTTTGTAGAAGCTGTCCACAGCTCCGGATCTAAGTTCTTTAAGGCCCAACGGAGCAGTAGAACTAAAAGGCTCTCTAGCTCTACTCGGAAACTCATTAAGGAAAGGAGCGGGATGGTCCTGCAATCTTCAGTTGATGCGACATTATACCGGCAGCTCAATAGACAGATCTCTAAGTCCCTTACCCGTGATATGCGCCAATTTAATACTGATCGTATTAAAGAGGCCATTGAGCAGAACAAGGGCTCGAAGGTTTTTGCGAAGGACCTGTCTATTGGGCAAAGCCAGCTCGCCAGGTTGAAAACTGATGATGGTAGGATCGTTTCATCCAGACCGGAGCTTCTGAGTGAAATAGAGCGCTTTTACGGACAGCTTTACACATCAACTAGCAGACCCGTAGTTGATCTGGCGGAAGACCCTAGAGCCAGACTAACCCGGCACTATACTGAAGATATCCCGGACATCTGCTTGTACGAGATTAGAATGGCTCTTAAACAGCTAAAAAACAACAAGGCGCCAGGTGAGGACGGAATAACAGCCGAACTTCTGAAGACGGGTAGTACACCGGTCCTAATGGCCCTTCAGAAGCTGTTCAATTCTGTCCTACTGGAAGGGAGAACGCCAAAGGCATGGAACAGAAGTGTGGTGGTGTTGTTTTTCAAAAAAGGCGACAACGCTTTATTGAAGAACTATCGACCCATCTCACTTTTGAGCCATGTCTACAAGCTGTTTTCAAGAGTCATTACGAATCGTCTCGCACGCAAGTTAGATGACTTCCAGCCTCCCGAACAAGCCGGTTTCCGAAGAGGCTTTAGTGCCGTAGACCACATACATACGCTACGTCAAGTTATACAGAAGACTGAGGAGTATAACTTGCCCCTCTGTTTGGCGTTTGTGGACTACGAGAAAGCCTTTGATTCGATCGAAACTTGGGCTGTGCTACAATCCCTCCAACGGTGCCAAGTGGACTACCGCTATATCGAAGTGCTGAAGTGTCTGTACGAGAACGCCACCATGTCAGTCCGAGTTCAGAACCAGAGCTCGAAACCTATTCCACTGCAGCGTGGGGTCAGACAAGGAGACGTTATCTCTCCAAAGCTGTTTACTGCTGCACTGGAGGACGTTTTCAAGACTTTGGACTGGAGGAGGAAAGGCATCAACATTAACGGCGAGTACATCACTCACCTTCGATTTCCCGACGACATTGTAGTCTTGGCTGAGACCATGGAGGATTTGAGCATAATGCTAGATGACCTCAGTAATGCCTCTGAGCGAGTTGGTCTAAGGATGAACATGGACAAGACAAAAATCATGTCGAATGCCCATGTCGTACCAACTCCCATTGTAATCAGAGACGTTACACTCGAAGTTGTAGATGAGTATATATACCTAGGACAAACTATCCAGCTAGGAAGATCCAACTTCGAGAAAGAGGTCAATCGTCGAATCCGACTCGGCTGGGCAGCGTTCGGGAAGCTACAACACATCTTTTCTTCCAATATCCCGCAGTGTCTCAAAACAAAGGTCTTCGACCAGTGTGTGTTGCCAGTGATGACTTATGGTGCTGAAACGTGGTCGCTTACTATGGGCCTCATAAGAAGGCTCAAAGTCACCCAAAGAGCAATGGAGAGGGCTATGTTGGGAGTGTCTCTGCGTGATCGCATCAGGAATGATCTTATCCGCAGTAGAACCAAAGTCACCGATATAGCCCTCCGAATCGCCAAACTTAAGTGGCAGTGGGCAGGGCACATTGCACGCAGAACCGATGGCCGGTGGGGCGGAAAGGTTCTGGAGTGGCGACCACGAACTGGAAGACGCAGCGTAGGTAGGCCTCCCACAAGATGGACCGACGACCTAGTTAGAGTCGCGGGATACCGCTGGATGTGGAAGGCGCAGGATCGGTCTTCTTGGGTGGTTCTGGGGGAGGCCTATGTCCAGCAGTGGACGTCTTTCGGCTGACATGATGATGATGATGAGTTACCTACAATATTCTTTCGAATTCACAATAAACGTGTTTATAATTCGTCGATTTAAAAAATCATAAAGTTTCGTGAGTCGCCAGAAAGTATACAAAACATCAACGTTCTGCTTGCCACCGTGACTCTGCAAAAATCCACCAACAATAACTCTTTCCCCACACACTGCAAGACACAAAGAATTTAGATTAAAAAAATCCCCGCTTATAAAAAGTTCCTGCGATGTCGCGCTGAAATGAAGGAAGTTGTCGAGTACAGTCGGCTCCGGAAAACTGTTCGAAATCATTTGCAAATTATTTGAAATAAGTTTTTAGCAAAAATTTTATATTAGTATGTCTCTTCCGTACACGGAACAATGGTGTTCCGGACATTTGAAAGGCGTACGGGGAGCCAGATCGAGCCAACGCGCAGAGGCCCTTTCGACAATTTAATGAAATGTAAGGGGTATATTAGTATTAGTATTAGATTACATTCGCAGTGCCCATACCTCTTCAAAAACTGATGACAACACAGTTTTAACACAACACCAAGGTGACACCTGATGGTAAGTGTCGACAAGGTCGAGGGCGTAGCACGCTGGTTCAGTAACAGGCTATTCACTTCTTGCCTTGAAAAGATCCAAATTATATGTTTATGGAATACAGACGAATGGAGCGAATTCCATTCCTTAGCCCTCCGTGATTTTGAAGAACACAACAAGAGAAGGTCAAAATATGTCGATACGAGTTTCACAAATCATCAACCTATCGCAGTCCACTGCTGGACATAGGCCTCCCCAATTTCACGCCATCGTGTTCGATTTTCGGCTGTTCGCATCCAGCTCCTGCCAGGCATCTTGCGCAAGTTGTCACCCACCACACACACATTACTGAACGAAAATCGCCTATCTACTTTTTATATGATTCTCCCGGAGTAACACTGCGACCGAAATTACGGCAGTAATTTTTGTTTTTACGTGATTAAACCTCAAGATCGTTTGCCTGGGCAGAGTGGGCGGTGTCCAACGCTGGTAAGCTTTTTAATTACGGCCATCATAATGGAATTATAAACCCAATAATAAACCCTGTTGACACGAGTTTCATTTTGTAAAGTGGATCGTTGTAAAGCGGAGTGTAACCTAAAATGCAGAAAAATAATTACTTCTGTACATTAATTATTAATTTACTTAACTAAGAACAAATCAAATTATTTTTATATTGAATATTTTAATAATCTTTGATTTTTAAGTAGTAACACTTCTGAATAAATAATTAATTAAAAATATATATATATATATATATATATATATAACTTTGGATTTCATTCTATAGAACATTTTTCGGCTTCTACGAGGGCCACACTGAAAGTTTTGCGTAAGTTTTAAATAAAACAATTTAGAACAATAACAATACATTTACTGCTTCTCAAAATATTCTCCCTTACATTCTATGCACTTTTTCATCCTCTCGAACCATTTTTGAAAGCACGAGGCCCAATCACTTGAGTGCATGTTTTCCACGTGCATATTAAATGTTGTCACTGCCTCTTCAGGAGTCTTAAATGTCAAACCCCTCATTAAATCTTTGATTTTGGGGAATAAATAGAAGTCACAGGGTGCCAGGTCTGGACTGTAGGCTGGATGTGTAACAGCTTCCACATTTTCGGATCTCAAAAGGTCTATAGTCTTCTTTGCGGTATGGGGAGACGCATTGTCATGATGCAGAAGGATGCGGCTTCTTGGTCTTCTTGCACGGACTTTTTTTATAACCGTAGGTAAACAAACTGTGGTGTACCAATCGGCATTTACTGTTCTTTTATTATTTAGAAGAACTGTGCTGATATGCCCAGTCTTTGAAAAAAAACAGGCGATCATTTGCTTGGCAACGCTTTTGGCTTGTTGAACTTTCGTTGGCCTACTGTCGCCTTCAAAGACCCATTCACTAGACTGTTGTTTTTTTTCCGGATCGTAACAATAAATCCAAGTTTCGTCTCCTGTAATGATGTCGTAAACGGCATTTGAAGTCCCTTGCTTGTATTTTCGCAGCATTTCTTTACACCAATCTACTCGCACGTCTTTCTGCACTGAAGTCAGTTCATGCGGAATCCACCGACAGCAAAGCTTCCTGACTTTTAAATAATCATGTAAAATCTTTTGTATTTGGCTCATACCTATCCCCAATTGTCCACGAATTTCGTCGTAGGTGATTCGCCGGTTTCCTTCAACGAGTCTTCTAATGGCAGCCACATTATCTTCATTGACCGCGGTGGATGGTCGACCTTCACGAAATTCATCGTCAAGAGTATTACGACCCCTACTAAATTCCGCGTACCATCGCCTCACAGTGCTTAGATGAGGTGCTTCAAGCCCAAAAGCATTTTGAAGGCGAGCGCTACACTGGTGAGGCGTAAGAGAACTTTTAAAATCGTAGAAAATCATTGCTCTAAAATCTTTTCGCGTCAAATCCATGTTCTATGCAAATGGTTCACTTTGATATGACATAAAAAAACAAATGACAATCAGTTTCCCGCCAATTTATATCAGATTCCATAAACAAAAGTCTGTATTTTGAAATGTTATCTAATTCGAAATTCAAATGTTTCCGAGTGGCCAGTTGCGCATAACTTTTAGTGCGGCCTATGTATCAGACACTATATAGCCAAAAAAACATCTAAGTACCGGAAATTAAAAAGGCATATTTGTATGAAATGTCGAATAACCGGATTCATAGACGTTTTAAAGTTCAATTTTGCTCAAAATGATTCACTCTTGGCTGACCCGACGAAGACAAAACGTGAGTTACCTACTACAATAAAATTTATATGCTTGAATCTCCCGACAGTTTTGTGTTTAAAAAAGTATTTTTTCTTTTCCTATCCGAACACTTGAAAGAGTACAAAGGTAATTTTTCAATGCATAGCCTTAAAGCTAACTGTACAGCGGGAAAAAGTTATTATTAATTACAGACTCGTCTTGCAAATTTTTTAGACAAATTGAACGGCCTCGAAGTTTGACGAGCCACGAGCCCTATATAATCCCAAGAGCAGGCATACTTTAACTTTTAAAGGTCGCTGGTTATCTGGAAGTTTGGATGTCCTCATGTTTCTGGATCTAGTAGCTTAGAAATAATTTTCAAAATCAGACTACTCTGTCAAGTTTTTTTAAGCTGGAGCCCCACTACCGCTTTATGAGAGGTAGGGCACAGTGATGACCATCGCGCTTGAATCTAGGGCAGTCCAACTGGGGAAGTACCTCCTCCTTACAGAAGACCACAGCCATAATAGCACTGCTACCTTTCAGGTATGCAGTGTTGTGTTCCTGATGGTGAGTAAGGTTCACAGAGCTCCAACCCCCCTTAAAGGCCGGCAACGCGCTTGTGACTCCTCTGGTGTTACGGGTGCCCATGGGCGACGGTAATTGCTTACCACCAGGCAATCCGTCTGCTGGTTTGCCGCCTGTGTAATAAAAAAAAAACAGTCGAGCTACACAGGAGAGTACAAAAACTCTTTGTATGAAAATGTAGGTAGATCCTTCGACAGTAGTGTACGAGCTAGCTGCGTACGAAATGACATCACTGACACACGCGTGGTCTGTGGTGCTACCGCATATGATATTCGTGAATTTCGGACGATTGTCTCCGTCACTCTTATGACGCCTTAATTGAAGTAAAAGAGAAAGATGCTCGTAATATACGAACTTAGATGTTCGCGGTACCGGGCATGCTTCGAAGTGCCTGCCACGCACGCAGCGTTCGTGGCAAGCTAAGCCCCACTGCGACCCACGTAAAAAATATTCAAGTACCTACTTGGATGTACTTGTAAGGCAAACTCGTTTACCGGTGATACTAGGTAATTCAATGATACTGTATTATTATCTCACTTGGAGCTCACAATGGTGAATTGCAAGTGATAATTTGCTGCTCACCCGATTGCAAGCATCAACCCAATAGTTCGACCGCCTCAACCAATCTCGCTGGTAGCGTAAACTCAGTAGGAGTATTCCAGTACAAATTAAATCTGGTGCGGAAGGGTCCTGGATTTTCCCCAGGCTACCTTCCCTCCTCACAGTCCGATCACGGATAATAAACGGAACGATTAATAGAGCCTAAGTCAGAAAAAAAATCATCAAAAACTGCCTGCTGGCTGATAGCATCTCATATAAATCTCACTAAAAGGAAATACAAGCTATAATTTCCTCTTAGTGAGATTTATTTAAGATGCAGTCAGGTCGAACTATCAAGTAACACCGATAACCCAAGGGTTATATTTCAACATTTACAGCAAAATGGCAACCACCTTAATTTTATTTACGCGATGATAAAACCCCATAAGAGTATTCCTGGAACTTCTCCAATATTCCTCACAAACTAAGATACCAAAGGTCGTAAGGACCATAGTAATCTAACAAGAGTCATGACTATACGGTTTTGAGTCATAAATGTAAATAAGATGACAAAATCCCTATTATTATGCTTGCGTTATTAATGCTGGATTACTATTAAAATGTAAGTACCGATTTAGGGTTGGCACGAAAGAATAAGAAGTTTGAATAAGAATAAATAAATATTACAGGACGTCCTTACACAAATTGACTGAGCCCCACGGTAAGCTCAAGAAGCCTTGTATTGTGGGTGCTCAGCCAACGATATATATAATATACAAATACTTAATGTCATAGAAAACACCTATGACTCAGGAACAAATACCAATGCTCAAAACACAAATTTTTACTCAGAACCGTCGGCTTCATAGGCAGCAGGGTTACAACCTAGGCCAGACCTGTCGCCAAAGCCTATAGTAATTTAATCTAAAAAAAAATATTACTATACACAATACTTTTTCAGTTTTTTTAATTTCATGAATAAATAATGACGACCGGTCTGGCCTAGTGGGTAGTGACCCTGCCTATGAAGCCGAAGGTCCTGGGTTCGATTCCCAGTCAGGGCATTTATTTGTGTGATGAGCACAGATATTTGTTCCTGAGTCATGGGTGTTTTCTATGTATTTAAGTATTTATAGAATGTCCGAAATATTTATTTATTATATATTTATTTAATTATCGCGGCAACCGAGTACATGTTCAAATCTGAAAAGTTTTTGGGTGGAGGCATTAAATCACAGGATTCGCATATACAACACTTGTTTCAACTTGGTTCGTCAAATAGTGGCGACCAAAAGTGGCCAATGTATAGATGGCAGTAAGTGGTTACGATATACTTGTCCATATTGACTGCAATTAACTACATGATAGCTGCATACTTAGTTCCATACATCACGCAAACTTAATTTGTTAAGTGCGTATTTTTTTTCTGGTCATTAAACCAACAAAAAAAATGTCGTGACAATTTCGCCATCTTTTGAATACTAACTGCCAACGTTTACAGCGATGATAAGTGACAACCCTACAGGCGTAAGAGTTAATAAATCAGCTCTGAGACCGGAGTGGCACAGCTATGGTAATGCGATGTTATTGATATTGGAATTAATTGTTCTGGAGCAGCCACGATCCTCGAGAACCAACATGACGGGACGTCAACTGAGTGATTAATTTATATTTTAATCAAAGATACTGCTGCAAACATAAATAACGGGCTCTTTATCTTTTGTATTTTAAAGTGAGTCATTATCTTATGAAACACAACGACCGTAACTACGTCCGGGCCTGGTTATCTATGCCCTTAAACTACGTCCTAAAGGCATAGGCACTGCGAATACCATCTTACCAAATGTGATAGTGGACGTTCAGATCAGGGATTTACATCTCGCAAAAATCTGGAACAGAGAGCCCGACTGAGTACAGTCGCCATCAGATATATCGGAGCTGTGGAAGTGGTCACAAATATCGGAACAACGCCTGTCAAGGCGATAAAGTGCATGTTCCGATATTTATGACTACCTCCACAGCTCCGATATATCTGATGGCGACTGTACCTCCACTTTAACCAAGCCACAGGCAAGGTCTAGAGCTTCACTCATAGTGTTGTGCCGGTGAGTAAGGTGGCCAGAGACCTCAGATCTTTAAAGGGTAGACGCGCATGTAAATCCTGCTGCTTCAGGATTAGCCCGCATGCTTGTTTTCTAACGTCTTAGTATAAAAACGTTTTCACTCGTGTTTATCTACCGGGTCAGATGTGCGTTCGAATTTAAAAAAAAATAAGGCATTTGGCATTTTTTAATCAGCGCACTTTTTGTCACCAATATCTTGGCACGGAATGAATAATTACGATATCCTCCATTTCCAACTCCTATCATTCTGCGACTAAATATAACTAGACAAAATGGCTCCTAAAACTATTCCTACTCTCTCCTAAAATATTAAAAAAACCTGACATTCTACTGATATTTATCCCCTTACGCCCTTCCTCGGCTGTAGCTGCAATACGCAAATCCCGCTATTTAAAAAAAGTTGTGATTGGTCCATTAAAGTTTTGATTGGCTAAAAAGAAATGTCAGACGTAAAACCTCATGCGCGGTGGTACAATATTAGGCGATGTCAAACTAGACTTGAAGGATACTTTTTTCGACTCCGCCTTCTGAGGAAACATTCTTAGGGGTCATTATTTACGCTGCTATGGATGGCCTGTCGGTTTTTCCTTACGACACCCGCGAGGGGAGACGGGGTGGCACCACACGGCGGAATAAAGATCAAATGTTAAAAAAATCCAGACTATATTGCTGTCAACTTTTTTTTTTATGATAGGCGGCAAACGAGCAGACGGATTGCCTGGTGATAAGCAATTGCCGTTGCCCATGGGCACCCGCAACACCAGGGGAGTCACAAGCGCGTTGCCAGCCTTTAAGGGGGGTTGGAGCTCTGGGAACCTTACTCACCACCAGGAACACAACACTACATGAGTCCGTTCTTCTTCACCACGAGGACAATGTCGTTATCGAACCATCGGAGCCCATTCCAACAGTGGTCCAGTCCCACCCCGTCCCATTTAGTTGCAATAATATGAATTTAAATTTAAAATGAACTTATCTATTCACTGTCTAAATAAAATGACACACTTCATCAGAATGTTGATTTAGATTTCAGCAGTTAAATTTCAATAAGAAAATTGGTGGGGCATTCCCCCGATTCCTGTTCGCATTAATTCAGCCGTCAGAAAAACTTGTGTTTTAGGACGCCGGCCAAATTCCCACCGATTCATTACGAGAATTTCGCGTCCGACAGGAAACGGAGAGCAGTTAAATAATGAGTGGTGCAAGTGGTGACTCGGAAATTCGGTGCAGGAAAACATCGCGAGGAAACCGGACTAATCCACATAAGGCCTAGTTACCCTCTAGGTTGGAAGGCCTGATGACTGTCGCTTTCGTAAAATTTGGGATTAGTTGTCAAGTGAACCCCAGACTCACAAGTGCCGTGGTAAAATGCAAGTGTTTGTATTTTGATATCCGTAACTCAGAATGGATAGCATGGTTGCCATTTTATTCTGTATCAGGCTATCCATCACTTGACAGATGTTGTGGCAAATGACAAAAACACGACCATATTAAGGGAGACTAAAACCCTGTCTTTCTAACTTGGATACCTAAAAGGTGTCACCGGTCACATTTTCTTTAGTATTTTTTTTTTTATGCCAAAAGGTGGCAAACGAGCAGACGGATTGCCTGATGGTAAACAATTACCGTCACCCATGGGCACCCGCAACACCAGGGGAGTCACAAGCGCGTTGCCGACCTTTAAGGGGGGTTGGAGCTCTGGGAACCTTACTCACCATCAGGAACACAACACTATGATATATGACATAGATTTCAATTTTTAATTTCTAATTACATTCAACCTTGTGGGTACCTGCCACTGTGCGCTTTACGGGATGTGGTATCTAAGACAATTTCAAGGAAAATTCCCAAGACATGCACATAAACACAGGTTTTCAACCTATCTCATCGTATCCCCTGCTGAACATAAGCCTCTCCCATAAACTGCCACAGCATCTTCAGCACACCGCAGTCACTGAATCTCAATTTCCTTCTGATCTGAAACTAGCTTAATGGACACTTGAACTTTGTGGCGGCCATTTTGGATTTCCTTTTGATGCTTTACTGTTTAATCCCCAAATGGATACCTACTTATCAAAGGCCACTGCTGGACATAGGCTTCTCCTATGAACCGCCGCAGAGAGCGACAATTGCTTCACCATCTATCAGCGATACGAGGTTTGACGTTACGCTTTCCTATCTGTGGTCACGCTAACCCCATCGCGATTATCAAAATTCCAAAAATTTGTGAAATTTTCTCTTTAGAGTGACAGAGATAAGCGTTCGTTTGTGAATTTCGAATCGATTTTCGCTTGAGGCAATAAGGACTTGCCACAGTCCTGGACACGAAATACGTCGACTTCTCCTGTCTCGGGCCACACTCGTTTAGCTTTTGTTTCTCGTCGGAGCCATTTCAATTACCGGCGAATTTAAAACTACCGCCCGGCGTCGGCGACACCTCCGGCGTCCGTACGTCCGACTCCGGCTGCAATTGTTAATTCCTGGAGCCGTTTGGCAATTAGTTCCTTCTGTTCCGACACTAGTTTAACACTGTTTATTGTTTAACTTTATGGCGGCCATTTTGATTTTGGTGAATTGAATCGCGTCCGAAGCAGGATTTGAACCCTCTTTCCAGATCCAGTTGTCGCGGCTGAATGAGAACCTCGGCACTTTTTCTTAAGTGTAATGTCATATTTGATAAAAATACATATATTTGTTTTGTTATTAGTTGATTTTAATGGTTAACTATTTAATTCTACATTAGAATTCTTTTATTATATGCACCAGAGGCTTGTTGCAGTACAATTCACAAATAATATATATATTTTTTATACACGACTGACCAACGTTTGACCTCAGTCCCGCCTGATGGTAAGTGATGACGAGGTCGAGGTTGTAGCACGCTGGTTCAGTAACAGCCTATTTACTATTACCTTGAAATAACCCAAATTACATCTTTCTCTCTTCTAATAAATGAAATTGGACTGGGACTTCCCCTAATATTTCAAATTACAAGTTGTTATGAACAGATCCCTGATTGCTTAAATTAAGAAAGCATATCAAAGGCATGTATGTGAATGTATTTCGACCTTTTTTAAAGTGTTTTGATATGATTACTACTAGAAAACTACGCAACCTTATTCTCAGGGAATTTAGTAAAAATTTCTATTAGTTTTAAAGGCTAAGACTGCTTTATATTCTGGACAGTATTCATAGCAACAGTTGATATATTATTACAAGCGTTTATTTAACTTGCAATGTAATTGCAGCATTGCGATACAACGAGGAAATGCCGCCAGCATCCTTGGTACAATGCCTCAAGGGCCTTTTTTAGATTTTATACTGTAACTAGTTAAGTACTTGTAGTTATCATAATACGATAGTAATTTCTGTAAATAAATGTAATTCATTGTTGTTTAAAATATTATTCTTATTCTAAATTCAACTCGGCGAAACCGCTGCTTTTTTACATTTCAGCCGTATGCAGTCCCCTGCTGGACATAAACCTCCCACAAATATGACTTGTATTATCTTGGGGGTAGTTGCCATAGCCGCCACGCTTGGCAGGCGGGTTGGCGACCGCAGTAGCTGTAGATTGGGTTTTGCTGTCCGTCCTTAGGATTTTTCCCTTTGTCGCCTCTTACTACCCGCGGGAGGAGATAGGGTGGTGCTATTCTAGTCAGCCATCATCACACGGCTTAAAATACGTAGACGATATGGAGTCGCGCATCGGAGGCACAAGTCTGCCATGTTACAGAAGCTGGCTATAGACTCTATTACGAACGTATTTCGGTAAGAAAAGAAAGTAGTAATTGGTATCCAATGAACCTCGGGCCATAAATCAGAGGCAGACTTCAGCAGCATGGAGGCGATAATAAACAATGGATTAATTAGCCTCGAATGAACTAACCACGCAGACCACTTTATAGACGGAGAATGTGAGATTCGCAGGGCATAAATGAAGAAAAACCGTTGTGTGGCCAAAATGCAGCCTACTCGAGGCCATGCACTTGGCGAGGGATGGAGACTTGTGGAGGAACCTTGGATTTAGGAAGATGTAACCAAATGGTAGATTACTTTTATGTTAAATTCTACGTGTATTTTGGTTAAATAAAAGAAATGAGAAACTGTTTTGGGGTATCCAAACAGTGCGAGAAGTATAACTATTTAAATTGGGGTTGAAATTTTGTATAACGATATGATCGCGGGGTCAGCGGCGATACCGTGTAAATCAATATTTGTAAATTTCGGAAGATTGTTTCTGTCACTCTTATGACGCATATTAATTGGAGTAAAAGAGAAAGATGCTCGACATATAACGCGCACTTCGACGTTCGCGGTACCAGGCTAGTTATTACATACGTTATTTACATATTACTGTATTGAAAAAGTAAGTTTTTATTTAAACAAGACTGACCAGCGTTTGACCTCAGTCGTACCTGATGGTAAGTGTCGACGAGGTCGGGGGTGTAGCACGCTGGTTCAGTAACAGCCTATTCACTCTTGCCTTGGAAAGACCCAAATTATATCTTTTTTTTTTTTTTTTATCTATTTGGAGATCCAACAGCTGTTAAATCAAAACATATTAACAATGAGTAGATACAGAAAAGCCAATTATAGGAACTCACAGGTAGTAGTAGTATCTTTCCGGGAATACAAACGAAGGGAGAGAATTGCATTCCTTAGCAGTCCGCATTAGAAAGGTCCGCTGCGTGAGAACATGATCCTTGTCGCAAAATCGCAGTCTAACTGTGGTTGTCTACAACCGCCGGTCATTAGTCATTTCCGAAGTTTTCCGAAGCGTCTTCGGGGAAGTTCGGCGCGGTGACAGGTTGGAACTTGTTACATTAGCAATCTTCCTGTAATCGGGGGACATTAAAGTTGAAAAGCCATTTGTGCTACTCCCGTTCATAAATAGATAGTTCAGATTGGTGAGGAGGCATTTAGATGTTCACCAAACTATCCTTATGGAACGATGAAAAACACTGCGATAACCAATCCGCCCGCCAAGCGGGGCGATTATAGCAAAATTACTATCTTATCCTTTAATAATGATACCGTAAGACGTCCACTGCTGGACATAGGCCTTTCCCAAAAATGGCTACTCTATTTGGAGTTGCATTAGTCACCACGCTTGGCCGGCGGGTTGGTGATCGTAGTAGCGTTGATACGGTTTCTTTTTGTCGCTTACGACACCCGTGGGAAATGGGCTGGCGCTATTCTCAATACACGATACAGCCTTACCTCATTGTAATTTTATGCAAAAGTGTATAGATAATTATGCCTATGACTGTCCAGTGATCTATATACGGAGGTGTAATTAGGACTAAATCCGAGTTCTTTGTAATGTACAACCAGATTAATAAAAAGTTGAGAAGAAGTGAAAGAAGAATATTCAGAAAGTTCACTACATAACGCATATTTTTTATTTTCAGATACATAAACATATCACACATTTAGTCCAGTCCTTTATTAATATTGCATTTTCTCAAACATGCATTGAAATATTGTCTTTACATTCCTTATATAATAGACTCGGAAGTATGTTTTTTGGGAGCGGCAACTGAAGGGACGGAAATGGAATTTCATATATTTATAACTTTGCAGGCCTTTGACGTTTATCCATACAGAAGCAATGATGGTGGGTGTCATAGCAAACAGCTGATGTTAATTTTTAATACATTTCGATTTCATTGTTAGTTGTGATTTTGCAAATTTCATTTTTTGAAGCATTTATTTTATGTCATTGTATGTTTGAGAAAATCACTATACATACCTCGTCGTGAACGGATCCCCGGCCTCGTATCACTATCCGGTATATACCCATTTGGCCAGAAATCCTCATTTTCCCGGCTTCTGATGTAATGTACTATTATTTACAATCATTATAGAATGATAAATAACACGAGTACTTAACTACATTACTATATTAAATCTAAAAATGGCCCTTGAGGCATTGTACCAAGGATGCTGGTGGCTTCTCCTCTTTGTATCGCAATGCCGATAAGTTGTGCGAGGGAGCTGTCAGCTCTTCGGTCACCAGTTACGTCAACTAGAAGCTTCGCAATCTTTTTATCTTTCAATATATTTCTGAAAGTGGAAATTCTGTAAAAATTTCCTCTGCACAAAGGTCCCGCGGCTCCGAACCAATTTACGTCGAAAATTTAAAATTCCGTTATCCGAGTTTTTGCTGATTTATGTCGGGTTATTTAGCTTCGGACGATAGAATAATGGGAGTTCTGATAATCAAAGCTAAATAAACAAGGATATATGTGAAACATTAATCTATAGGCCGACGTGAAACAGATATACAAAAGTCAGGTAACAGATATATTTGATTTTACACACACAGAAACAATATATTTTTAGAAACAAAATATGGGCATTCTTCAGCCATGGATGTTCACTAGATACAGAGTATGGAGGATTTAATGTAATTATCGCCACGCTTGGCAGATAAAGCTCAAAGTCGCTCAACGAGGTATAGAGAGGGCTATGCTCGGAGTTTCTCTGCGTGATCAATCAGAAACGAGGAGACCCGTAGACGAACTAAGGTCACCGACAGCCCAACTGATTGGCCGATGGGGTCGAAAAGAGCTCGAGTGGAGACCACGGACTAGCAAAGTTGCCATCCATATGGCATGTGATCTTTTAACCCGGTATTTATCATTTGAGATTTACCAGTCGGGTTTTGGTTAAGGAAAGATCGTGTGTAAACCGGACTAATCCCAATAATGCCTAGTTTACACTCTTTGAAAGATCGGATGTCAGTCGCTTTCGTAAAACTAGGGCCTACGCCACCTACGCCTTAGTGCCAAGCGGACCCTATGCTCTAATGAGCCGTGGAAAAGGCGGAGACAACACGAGGAAGATGAGCTCGTCTTGCAACCTTGTCTGTGCTATCAAAAGATTGACTCAACATAGTAAACTTGAAGAGTTTTTAGTACTTTTTGTAGTATCCACTTAATAGCCTCATCTAGGGGCGGGTGTGAGGGTGTCGTAAAATCCGTACGATTTACTGGCTCCTTCCATGTGTGTATTTGGGTGTACGTGGATGTGTGTGCTTGTGTGTGAGTGCTCGGTGTATTGAAGTATGTCGGCGACAAGCAAAATAAATGTATGTTGTATGTGTTGTTGAGATCGGAAACTTTTCATTATACCAATATTTCAGTTTGAAATAGAGCGAGATCGAAGTGATTTTTATTGTGAAATCATGGAGTGATTTTAGCTATTTAAGTGCTCGTAATTAAAGATTTTTTTTTGTGATTTTCAGTGTTGGCAGATATGTAGTAAAACTTTCGTCAGTCATTTTAATTTTTTAAGATTTCATAGTGATAGAATTAAGTACTGGCTTCTCAATTTTCTGCCAGAATTATCATTGTCATTTGTAATTCTAATTACATGTGTCTTTAATAATAATAATCTTTAAATGACGAACGATCATATTGTAAAAAAACAGGGGCTGATTAAATCTGACATAATAAACTCTGTCAGAAACGAATAAATGGATTGATAGAAATAAATTTTAGAAACATGAATGATAGATATTATAAATCGTGGGTGTCGAAATTGTATATTTAAAACGTAATGGTGATAAATTTTGGTGTGCAATGAATTATTCAAAGTTATTGACTTGTAACGCCACAATTCGGACGCTCGTTTGTAAAAATTACAGAATGCCAGTCCATAGACTAGATATCACTGACAAATAGATTCCAGCAAGGACACACTTTATTAGTAGTCATCACAGCTTCATTCCTCGGCGGGGATTCTCTATAAAGCGCTTTTATATTTCATTTAGTTGTGCTAATTCACTTTAGGAATACTTGAAAATACGTATTAAATGAGAAAACAAAAATCATTAAAATTCTGATCTACAACGAAGTGACTTATTCCAAAATTTCTATGCAATCACCAATCACCACGACGACCGATATCTAATCAGTTTAAATTAATTTATAATATAATCAGAACAGATGTAAATACTACACTAAAATATCGTGTTTTCATAAGTATAAAAAGTATGGGTGCTCAATACTTCTTGCCAAGATATCCCAAAGATGACTTGCAAATATCATCTTAGTTGTCATAGCCGCATAGTCGCTTGACAAGCGGGTTGGCGACAACAGTAGCTGTAGATTGTGTAGCTGCTAGCTGCTGCCGATCCATCGGTTTTTCTCTTTGTCACCTCTTACGACGCCCGGGGGAGATCAAGTCATGTTTTTATTCTGACATCATTGATTGATACATCACTGTGACAACATTGCAGAGTAATTTAGATACTCAAATAGTTTACTGAAATCAAATGAACACTTACTGAAATCATATCTATCACATAATACAATCTTGTATTACATGATTTGTTTTCCGACAAGATTCCCAATGTGAATACTCGAGTGTCTCCACTCCTGTTTAATGGAGCCGAGGGAGATATTAGCATAAGATTCACTGAGCGACACAAGATGGTGGCTTATGGGCTATAACCAGGACAGACATGCCACAGGAGTACACAATACCTACTTTATTGTTCAATACATATTTGCCGTGTGGTGCCGGCAGACTCGAGTAGCACCACCCCATCTCCTCAACAAACGACAAAGGTACAAACTGACGGATGGGCAGGAGAGACCTTCGAAACACAGCTATTGCGGTCGCCAACCCGTCACAATAACACTACAAACAAAAAGTGTGTTATTATGAAAGAGCAGGTTGGAACTTTAGAAACCTTACTCACCAGCAGGAATACAACAGGAACAAATTGTAACAGTGCTGTTATGGCTGTGGTCTTCTGTAAGGAAGAGGTCTACCGTCGGACGTCCAGGCGAGGAAAGCGGTCCCATCCTTACGTTGTGAATATTCCATATATTCGCACGAAGCGATTCGTTTCTATCTTCCTAATGCGTACTGCTAAGAAATGGATTTTTTTTTTGTCATAGGCGGCAAACGAGCAGACGGATTGCCTGATGGTAAGCAATTACCGTCGCCCATGGGCACCCGCAACACCAGGGGAGTCACAAGCGCGTTGCCGGCCTTTAAGGGGGGTTGGAGCTCTGGGAACCTTACTCACCATCAGGAACACAACACTACATACCTGAAAGGTAGCAGTGCTATTATGGCTGTGGTCTTCTGTAAGGAGGAGGTACTTCCCCAGTTGGGCTGCCCCAGATTCAAGCGTGATGGTCATCGCTGTGCCCTACCTCTTATAAACAAACGCTGTTCGGTCTTGTATAAAAAAATGTTTTTCTCCAGACAGGCTACTCCAGATTTAGGCGTTGTGATAATTCGCTGTACCCTACTTCACATTACTGTACGTAGTTTTAGGACATACCCGGGTCCAATCTTTCGCAATCGGGGATCTTACGTAGACAAAGTCGCGTGTAGGAGCTAGCAAAAATTTTGTTGTTAATATTTTCTACATCGACTTATAACCCAATTATTCCTTTACAGGACAGGTGTTTAATGTTATTAGATTTCGTGATTGGGATGCTTGAGTGTTTCCACTCCAGTTTAATGGAGACGCCAGAGACATTAGCATAAGTTTCACTAATCGACACAAGATGGCGGTTTACGGACCATAAATATTCCAGGCACGTCTCACAGCTGAGATTCATAAACTTCACTGATAAAGGTACATAGTATTATATTATACCAGCTTCTGCTAACGAACTTCGTCTGCGCCAAATTACTGTCGAGTAGAATAATTTTAATGTGGTCAATATAATTATGTATATATTTTTGACCCATTCGCGGTGGAGACGGCGGGCAATTGGGGGACAGACGCTATAAAATTTGTGCGTGGGCATTATGGGCACTTTTGCACCAGAAACGAGTAGCAGTTATTAAATTTTAGGGTTAATTTAGTTTTACCGTATTTTTTTTTCTTTTTTGTTAAATTTATATTCTATTTAATGTCAATAAATTATCTTTAATATGGTCAATTTGTAAATTCGGAGTAAATAGAAAACGAAAATAATGTAAACAAACCCATGTACCCTCATAGCAATTACGCAGTTTTAGAAAACAAACGTGGTTTCATTGTCATTGTATACACATTACACATATATTTATTACTTACATTCTTTATTATTTTTTTATTATGCAGAAACGTCTGCTAGCGAATATCTTTGATATTTAAATCGAAAGAAAAATAGAAAAATTTGACTCGAAGCGGGACTCGAACTCACAACCACTGGATTACTAGCCCAGTGCACTACCAATTGTGCTATCCGAGTACCGCTTAGACCTGTCAAATATTTTTTTTTCTATTTTATCCTTCGTGGTATACGTCATTTGAGTTAAAGTAATCTATAAATACCTAAATTCAGTGAAAACGAATTTTCATAATAATACCGTGTTCCTACCAGTAGTTCCATCCATTTTCCATCCATAGTGTACAGAGCCCTGAGTGTAAGTTTTTAACGTAACTTTACGTCATCACGAGCGCGTTTGCGTTTCCCATATAAATAACGTTGTCACTTACGCGTTCGAAACGTTTTTTTACGCCAAAAGCAACTTACACTAGAGCCTCAGAGCCATACAGGGTAACTCACGAATCCTTTGTAGTTACAAACTTCGATGGGCTACAGTGAATGATTATCACCAGGCAACTCGTATGCTTGTTTGCGATCGAAAAAAAAGTTTGCGCTTCAGGTACAGTGGAACCCTCCAGTAGCGCAATTCAATGCAATAATATCTACACGAGATGGCTACATGGGTTGCAAGATTGGTCTGGCTCAAGTGTTCTGAAGCACTGTGGTCCCCGAGAGGGCAATTTGCATGAGACCCTGAGTGTCGATACAAGATGCCGATTTATAGCCTATAAACGAGCTAGACTGCTTGGCTCGCAACACTCCGCTCCTAAAAGTCTTAAGTACCTTGTTAACTGTTTGAATTTAGAATTTATTGTGTGACAGTAAGGTTGATAATTGAATGTCTCTTCTAATGGAGTTACGGGTTTTTAGAGAGCTGATTTATCACATAAAAAATATGATGACTCATGTTTGTCTTCTGAAACTCGTATACAAGTAATGTAATAACTTAAAGTTCGACCAAAAATATATGTGTTTGGTACAGTCGACGTCCAATTTAACTCTCCATGCTTATTGCAGTCTGTGTTGTAGTAATTCTTTGGTTGACATGATCACTACTTAAAATGTCAATCATCATAATTTCATTACTGGACAATCGCCATCAGATATATCGGAGCTGTATAGGTGATCACAAATATATAAACATGCGCTTTATCGCCATGACAATAGAGGCGTTGTTCCGATATATATGACTACCTCCACAGCTCCGATATATCTGATGGCGACTGGACATAGGCCTCCCCTAAAATTACTTGTATCATCTGAAGTAAAATGTCAATATTAATATCAAACCAGTTTTTAATACAAAGATTATAAACTTTAAGTCACTCTTATGGTGCGGCTGCATCCTCAGCTGAGAACCACAAGCGTCGCAAGTATGTCGCACTGGGCAGTAGTTACATATTTGCGGCGTTTGGGGTTGAAACCCTGGGGCCGTGGGGCCCAAGTGCGCGCCGACTCTACAAGGAGATATCGGCGCGTCTTATAGAGGTTTCTGGTGACCAGAGGGCTGGCCACTATTTCGCCCAACGGATTAGCATTGCTATCCAGCGCGGAATCGCGGCCAGCCTTCTGGGCACCCTACCATGACAACCTAGGTCAATTTTTTTATTTATAGTTAAGTTTTTAGTTAGTATCTTTATTATGTTTTTTCTTATATTTTTGTGGTTTTTAAATAAATAACCCCTCTTATACTGGAAACGAATTGATTTGATTCCTTCGCGTAAGTAAAGTTTCAGCGGTCCACGAGGCTCGTGTCCACGGTACTTACGTCCACGAGAGATCCGTTTACGAGCCGTTGGTATTGACAGTGGACTTGATGTCCTTGAGGCGAGACGCTTGTGTATTTAAGACGCTGACTACAGCTGAAGACATGTTAGACATAATTTTTTAGGACGGGAATTTTAGAACTGCCCCCAATTCAGGTGACGTTAGATTTATTTATTTATTTATTTTTCATCACACTTGCTCGTCAATGGCGTTGTTACTTGCGAGAGTACAGAACAGTTATAGCCGATTTAGCTCACACGGGCTGTTAAGTTTAGTTTTAAAAAATATACAGAAGCTATACTTCACTTGGACTGAGGATGTTTCTAAACAGCCAAGGTGTATTTCATATCTTCAAAAGTTTGCTACAACCAACTTTTAATATGTATAAAACATATCTTTATATTAAATTTGACTGCAATTTAATGTTTAGTATTTATTAAAAATAGTTGTTTTCTATTTGATTTTGATAATTGATACTATTTGGCAGGATGATCTATCAACTTCGAAAACAAAACGCAGTTGTTAACATTATCTGTGGAAGACATTGAACAAAGTTGACATTGTTGACAATCTTTTATAGTGGATGCGGTCTGATAGGGAAAAGTACACTACACTAGTAACTAATATTTTACCAACGAATTTATTTTATTTCCTCGCAAATGTGATGAAAAACATTGTATGTACCACGGGTGGTAAGTGTATAACAAACTTGAGTCATTAAAAGACTCGCGTTTACTATACTTTACTTACCATCCTCGTTGCACAATGTACTATTATTTGTCTGTAACTAGTTAAGTACTTGCAGTTATATTGTAATTTCTGTAAATAAATATAATATCTAGGTGACGTGGAAAACGTTAATTTCAGTCGGTTTTGTGACGATAATTAAGTATTATTTAACTCTGTACAGAAATTCATTTTTGCCTTGTATTACGACTGTAGCGTTAAATTTCCCTAAATTTATTTCCACATGCTAAAAGTTTATTAAACGTTTTTTTTTTTTATTTTTTTTTTTTATGACATAGGCGGCAAACGAGCAGACGGATTGCCTGATGGTAAGCAATTACCGTCGCCCATGGGCACCCGCAACACCAGGGGAGTCACAAGCGCGTTGCCGGCCTTTAAGGGGGGTTGGAGCTCTGGGAACCTTACTCACCATCAGGAACACAACACTACATACCTGAAAGGTAGCAGTGCTATTACGGCTGTGGTCTTCTGTAAGGAGGAGGTACTTCCCCAGTTGGGCTGCCCCAGATTCAAGCGTGATGGTCATCGCTGTGCCCTACCTCATGTGCATCAAATTCAATACTTAATTATCGTCAATTGACATAGTTAACTCTTCTACAAGTCACACTAATTGGGGCCATTTTTTTCTGATAACTCACGAAAGTTTAAATACAAATTCATCATTTCAACCGTTAGATGACCTCGCCCAAATATGACTTGCATTAACTAGGCGGGTTGGCGATTACAGTAGCTGTTCATCGGTTTCGACGGACACTGTTGCCCATCCGTCGGTAAAAATGAATTACAATACTCGTATATTATATTTGTCTAGCTTCACCGTAAAAATTGTTCTTAAAAACTATCAAGGTCACCAGCAGTTAACCCGACCTTAACACGGAGCTGTTAAACCGCCCGGCGGATAACCGGATGGTCCGGAACGGGCGTCCGGACGGGTCCGGCCGGAAAGGACGCCGGCAATGGAGGCATACGGAGTTGGCGGTCAGCGCGGTTTAGTGCCTACAATGATTTTGGGGTTTTAGAGTAATGGCAGATTTGTTACGGTATTTTCTGCCGCTACACTTTTATGTAGAATTCTAGAAATGTCTTATAGTCCTCAAGGTCAAGAAACATGTATTCCCGGAAAGATATAATTTGGTTGGGTGTTTTCAAAGCAAGAGCGAATAGGTGTTACTGAACCAGCGAGCTGCACCCTCGACCTCGTCGACTCTTAATTACCGTAAGGTGTGACTGAGTCAAACGCTGATCAGTCTTTTATAAAAGTTCGAATGTTTTCTGACGTATTAACAACATAATTTTTCATCGCATTTAAAAAAAAAACAGCATTAGCAAATTATAAGCAGCATTAGGATAATGCGATACCGTGTGTGTGATGCTGTGGCTTGAATAGCACCACCCAATCCTCGTGCGAGTGTCGTAAGAGGCGACAAAGGGAAAACCGACGGAAAAACATTGGCCTCCATCTTTAAGCACTAAGAGTGCTGAGTGTCCCGGTCCGTCACACACTGACGTCACGTTGAAGATGGAGGACATGTCGCGCGAGTCACTAAATCAGCGTGAGTAGGTCCGTTATAATCATTTATAAAAGTTATGACTTATTGTACAGGTATTTTTTCGACGACCGTTCTGGCCTAGTGGGTAGTGACCCTACCTATGAAGTCGATGGTCCTTGGTTCAAATCCCAATTAGGGCATTTTTCGTGTGATGAGCACATATTTGTTCCTGAGTCATGGGTGTTTTCTATGTATTTAAGTATTTATTTGTATCTATCTATTATATATATCGTCGTCTAGTACCTACAACACAAGCCTTACTGAGCTTACCGTAAGACTAGGTCGATGTGTGTAAGATTGTCCCGAAATATTTTTTACTTCTTTTGGTCTCAGATATTGTTCGGTTTGCTCATGTTACACAGTGTATATCCTCACACATCCTTACTATTATACAAATATATATGTGTAGATATGTTTGTCTACTTTAGCTGCTACTAACTCTTTGACCCTGACAGCACAACGTAGAAGCGGTAACAAGCTGTTTACTGCTCGTTAGCGAAGACATTCCCGGTTCCTGTCTGTGGATCTAAGCTAACCTGATGATTAGAGCTAATCTGATCAGTAATCACAGCATAGCTAAACTACGGACTTTAATCAAAAGTTTACGTTCAAATCCGGTTAACTGTATTTATTTGTGTGAATGACGAAGCCGTTTTAATTAAATGTGGAATTATTAATGAGCTATGTCGATGAGGCAGGTTCGAACCCGGTCGTAACAATGAGTTTTTCGGAACTGGACGGAACGGAATTCGGAGAAAAGAATCTCAAGGAAACCAGACTAACCCCAGTTAGTTTACCCTCTGGGTTAGAAGGTCACATGGCAGTCGCTTTCGTAAAATAATGCCGACGCTAATACTTGGGATTAGTTGCCAAGGCGACCTCAGACTCCTATGAGCTGTGGCAAAATGCAGGGACAATGCGAGGAAGAAGATGATGATGATTAATATGATGATGATGATTAAGTCTTGTATAAAATAAACAACAGAAACAATTATAATAAAATAATTTGATTTGAAGGTAGGAATACCTGCATTTGGGATGTCTCTAAGGAATCTCTCTCAGATACTCCTGAAAATCAAAAGTTCATGTACATTTATTGAGCTGTGATGGCGGGACAATCTCTTGGTGCAAACTTGGTGGAAATTGCGCAAAGTTCGTAGTACAATGCTACATATTACTAGTTCTGGAATATAATGCGATTGACGAAGTGCACAATGGACAACTTACTGCTATTCAAACAAGTTTGATCAATGCGCCGCGGTAAACTTACAATATTATCTTAGATCTCACTATAAGGAAATGCACGTACACTCAAGAGCAATAATAACGGGTCATTTTATGTAGACATTGCCATATAAAGTGATCCAATTCTATAGCTCTTGATAGTAAAAAGAGACAGAAATTATCAATTTTTGATGAAAACTAATCCGAAACCAGGAGGACAACATCATTCTCGAAACGTTGGAGGTAATTTTAAAACATCCCGTTTATATTAAAAACCGTGAAAGTTTAAGTCAGAATTTTTGATGCTTTCAATCAGGTTTCAACGTTGTGAGCTCAGTGTAATAATAATTCATAATCACCGAATTACCACAAATATCACCGATAAACCAAGTCTTTCCCTACCACTAACAATGGCTGACATGTGGCAAATAATTCTATGTAAGTAACCCAATTTGTCGAGATTAAGCCGTTAACACCCGCTTACCGAAAATATCTAATTATACAGAGAAAAGTAATAACTGCTCCGAAGTCACATTCGGCCATATGACTGCACCAATATCAGCGTGGCTCCAATAATCCCCATTCCCAACTTCAAGCACCTCCTTACACCTCTACTACATTAAATCAAAGCTGAAAATCGGTTGCACAAACAGCAAACAGATATTGGTGCTTTTGTATGCTTCGCAATTTGAAGCAGTCGACGTGGACTGTATATGTTTGGCTTAAGGGATAAAATTCAATGGCTCAAGGATGTTTGGGTGTTGGTTGGGCCGCCATGTATTCAATAAAAGGCGGGAAGTGCAATGAGCGTCACATGTTATTGAGTTAGTGGTTGTTCAGTTCATTTCAGCGTGAAGTGTATCAAGCGTAAATACTCGCGTTGTTTGCAATAATTGTTTTTTGATGAACTAGCCTTTTTTTATGTACGAGACTGACCAGCTTTTGACCTGACACCTGACACGACGAGGTCGAGGGTGTAGAATGCTGGTTCGGTAACAGCCTATTCACTCTTGCCTTGAAAAGATCCAAATTATATCTTTCCGGGAATATAGGCGAAGGGACCGAATAACATTCCTCAGCAGTCCGCATTAGGAAGGTAGAAGCGAATCGCTTTGTGCGAATGAATGGAATATTCACGACGTACGAAACCGCTTCCCTCGCATGGATTTCCGGTAGTGGAATGGAGATTGCGGAATTAAATCGTGCAATTCCTGTGCACTCTCTCCAAAACATATCCTGGAAAACACAGTTAAACTAGCAACCCTGCGACGATGCTCAAGGCTCTGTAACCTTACAGTCACCAACTCAGGAACACCAATGAGTCTGCGAGCTCTATTGAATCCAAATCGGCTAGCTGATACTTGGCAGATCCATACGAAGGTGGCAACTTTAGTGGCAGTGTGCCCTTCCCACATTAAATATCCAAAGAACGAATGGGGCCAGAAACTACTGAATGAGAAATCGCCTTCCAGAAGACGCGGTAAGGGTAGACCTATTTAAGGTCCCGGGAACTTATTTAGGTATGAGGGCGAGCTTTACTTTTCAGGAAATTGCCAAGTCAGCTTGCTTGGGTGATTGTTTGGCCTTTGTAAAATATATTCTAGTTACCATTTGGATATGTCCTTAAACGACGTTTAAAAGAGAGGTATGGTCACTGCGAATGTCATCTTGCTAAGTGTGGCATAACGAATGACATCTCGCACAATCTGGAGCGGAGCCCGACTGGGGAAGTACCTCCACGTTACAGAAGACCAGAAGACCACAGCCAAGCACTAGACTCTAATCATAGTGCTGTGTTCCTGCTGGTGAGTAAGGTTGCCAGAGAATTCAGCCTAAAAGGGCTTCGTGTGAATCCTCTGGAGTTGCATGAGTTTATCGGGATTTAATGACGGGAATTAGTAGCGCAAGTGTAGTCAAAATATACACCCAGGAATCTTATTCTACATATATTACAAATGTGAAAAGTAAAGATGTTTGGATGTTATTGCGTGGTTGAGTACTCAACCCAATAACGGCTGGACAGATTTAGATGAAACTTGGCGAATAAAGATAAAGATCTGAATTAAGAAATACCTTGCACACAAGATCTAATGTATATGCAGTTGCCGGCAGAAGTTAGTTAAAAATAACAAAAATATTGTAACTTGAACTTACATACATTGTATAATTTAAAGTTGAACAATTTTTACACATTGAACCGCGTATATTAACTTTAAAATTACCACTTCTACTACTATTACTACTGGTACCCAGTCTTCATCAGGAACCACGAAACGTCGGGGGTAATTTTTAAAGTTAATCCCCGTTTATTTGTAATAATGTTGAACTTACAATTTCTGAACGCCCAAAATCTATATATAATCGACAGCCTGCTTGTTTACCAGGATCACTGTATGTTTACCCCCACTACAGGGCATTCCCCCCCCCCCCCCTTCCCTACAGTTCACCGACTTTCCTCAAGTCAACACCCGCGATGATACAGTCAAAGGAAGCCAATCTGATTTATTTTCCATTCCAGATGTTAAAAATCTACAATCACTTCATGGAATTCGATCAGACGTCTGCATGGAGGGTTAGCCGGTGTTGAGGAATGGACAAAACATAATATACAATATCCATACTAATATTTTAAATGCGAAAGTAACTCGGTCTCTTTGTTATCTCTTCACGCTTAAACCGCTGAAATAATTGGGATGGTATGGTAGTTTGAGCTATGGGAAAAGACATAGGATAATTTTTACCTCGCAACCATACTTCGAGTACGACATTATCCCAAATCAGTATTGTCTAATTTTAAGCCGTCATGTATCATATGATGGCTCAAAATTACTTAGGTATAACTTACAACTTTAAAAAACCTAGTTATTAAGGTTAATTAGATTTATTTTTTTCTTGCTTTTCAGTGGGTTAAGTGTTTTTTTAATGATCTTAATTACTATGAACAGATATCTGTGCTCATCGCACAAATAAATGCCTTTACTGGGATTTGAACTCAGGACCATCGGCTTGCCCACTAGACCAAACCTGTCGCTGTCGTCAATTTAATTTTTATATTATGTTTATTTTAACATGACCTATAAAAATGTTTCAATGGAGATATTGCAAACGGATCTGCATTGATCTTTATTGCACACTATCCCGCGATCCAGCCCACCGTGCCGGCGAATGGAGCAAATATCCGACATTCATCGGGACGTCATTCCGAACCACTGGGCTTTATCGGGCATGCAGCTGTTTCACTTACTTTTTTGTTAAACGATTGCACGCGCGCCATTGCACGGTGGTTTATGTCGAGAAAAATAAAGAAGACACATATTTTATTTATTCGTGGACACAAAACAAAAGTGCATTCATATCCTTAAAAATGTTATAAGCCATGTGTGTTATGTTTTTGGACCCGGGTATGTCCTTAAACTACGTCCGACAATGAGAGGTAGGCCACAGCGAAGTACCATCACGCTCGAGTCTGGAGAAGCCCAACTGGGGAAGTACCTCCTCCTTACAGAAGACCACAGCCATAATAGCACTGCTACCTTTCAGGTATGTAGTGTTGTGTCCTTGATGGTGAGTAAGGTTTCCAGAGCTCCAACCCCCCTACAGGTCGGCAACGCGCCTGTGACTCCCCTGGTGTTGCGGATGCCCATGGGCGACGGTAACTGCTTACCATCAGGCAATCCGTCTGCTCGTTTGCCACCTTATGTCATAAAAAAAAACCATTAACTTGTTACAAACGAATAAAGTCACGTGTACTTATATCAAACTCGTAGACATATTTCAAGTGAGCTCTGGTACCCATTTTGGTGACACCCCCTCAACCTGAGCGGCGTGTCCTGACTCGGCTTAAAAAAGGGTACATGAGTTTACCTGAAATATGACGCCTAGTGCGATATAGGTAAAGTGTGTTCATCCGTTTGTAACTAAGTAGTAAAAGTACATGAATAACAAAAAAGAGAAATAGAAGATGTGCTACCAATTGGCCTAATCTCAGCATGTGCTAGAGGTAGCCAGCGCTGATCTTCCGATCAGAAGCTCTAGTGTAAGTTTCTTTTGACGTAAAAAACGCCTCGAACGCGTAAGTGTTAATGTTATTTATATGGGCAACTCTAACGCGATGGTGACGTTTTGTTTCGTTAAAAACTTACACAGGGCTCAGATTATCGAGTGAGAATCACGGCAGGTAAGCAGAATTACATAAAAAAGGAACAAAAGAAAACATACCAAGAAGAAAAGCTTTAGATAGAAAGATACTGAAAACTTTTCTACACCGTACCTATTTTGGCGCGGCATTATGTCGGCAACACAACCGCAGCTAAGCGAACCAAGTTTTGACTATGACTTCTGACTGAGCATTAAAATGGCGAAGATGTTTTGAGAATTATAAATTTTCGATATTTCAATCGAAAGAAAAATAGAAAAATTTGACTCGAAGCGGGACTCGAACCCACAACCACTGGATCACTATCATTGTGGTTGATCCGCTGTGCCTTGTGGGTTAGAGTCCCGCTTCGAGTCAATTTTTTCTATTTTTCTTTCGATTTAAATATCGAAGATATTCGCTAGCAGATGTTGCTGCATAATAAAAAATAATTATAAATTTTGTTTAAATGGAGTGTAATATCGATAGCTTATTAGTCTTATTACGCAGTGATCTAACGCTACAGCGTTAAATCCACATTTTTTTCTTTAAATGCACAACACTTTGTGCATTTAATGAAGAATTGATCTCAACATGCGTTTCGTGACATTGTATGGTTTGCATAATAGCCATATGTCATCTTTGTCTGCGGAATGTCACAATGTCACGTATATTACCCACTAAAACAGCTCTTTAGAGCCAATTATACTTATTACATATTCCAATATTTCTACATATCTCGTTTACAAGACGCAAGTAATATAATGAGATTAATGAGGCTCCCCTCAGGCGATAGTTCTACAAGTAATGATAAGAGCCCTTTATTATCCTTTTATTACAGAGGAAAGAATAGCTATTTTCACATAGTCGGATAAGGCACTTTTGGGAAGAAAGTGGCATTATTCTATTCTAGGACATTTTCCTTTTAACAATAATCGATTTTTGAAATGGATTAAATGATAAATATTTCGGGACATTTTTACACAAATCGACATAGTCCTACGGTAAGCTCAGTAAGGTTTGTGTTGTAGGTACGGTCACGGACTTTAAATTTCATAGAGTAAGCATTAAACAAAAGAAACAGCTTGAACCGTAAGTGGCTCAACAATTAAAGTCGGTGACTGTACTAGACAACGAACGGTACAAAATGGTACCTACTCTCTGCCCAGGCTCTTATATTTGTTAGGTTTAAAAATTAAATGTAATAAAACATATTGCGACAGACGATACTATAAGTACGTGTTACTTACTCCACGTTGTGGCCCTAAAAGCATTTCGGGCGACGCTTTTAAAAATGGCTGCCGATAATTTTATTGAAACTGTTATCGTGTTTGCATAAAAGTATTGAAATAAAATATGACAAGTACAAATGGTGGTACAGTCGGCGTCGTATAGTTAGTGGCAACCGAAGTGGCCAAATATATCTATACATCTTTGTGCATATAGCAGTAAGGATGTGTTACGATATGTTAGCAAACTAACTGTGTGTATGCTCAATCAAGGTACAGTCAATATGTTTTAGTTTTCAGAAATAAATGTCCCATGCATTTGCATATGTTATATATGCAATTGATCGTTTTTGGGTTTGTTACTGCAATAATCAATAATTAAAATTCATCAATCACTATGTTGGCCGGGGGTGACCGGCCTTAGAATTGTCCCCCACCATATCTTCCCGTGGTTGCAGTAAGAGCCTGCTAAGGGAATACACCGGGAGATGGGCAGCAGCATCTCCTAAAATAAAATACCAGTTAAATAAAAAAACTGCGCGCGCCAACCCGCCTGCCAAGCGTATGGCAAACCCCCCCCAATGAAAAGTCAAAATAAGCCACGGCCCCGAGGTTCCGGCGACCTCCGGTGCTCTGGCTATTGTGGTAGCGGTCAGAGCATTCGCGGGGTCAGGGGTGCTAAGAATCTCCGGAATAGATCCGGCTACCCACCCCGACGACCACTGGCCCTGGTAACACACAACATACGCACTATGAGGACTGACGAAAAGATCTGCGAGCTGGAAGAGGAACTGAGCAGGTTACACTGGGACATTGTAGGGTTATCTGAAGTCCGTAGAGAGGGAGGGGGAGGACACCATAATCCTGAAGTCTGGTAACTTGCTCTACCACCGGGAGGGCGACCAACAGTCCCAAGGTGGTGTCGGGTTTCTCGTTCACAAGTCCCTCGTAAACAACATAATAGCCATCGACAGTGTGTCGAGCAGGGTGGTATACCTAATACTCAGAATATCCAAAAGATATTCGCTGAAGGTCATTCAGGTATACGCACCGACCTCGTCACACTCCGATGAGGAAGTGGATGCTATGTATGAGGACGTAAGTAGGGCCATACATACTTCGAAAACCTACTTCACTGTTGTTATGGGGGACTTCAACGCTAAGCTGGGCAACTGAAGCGGTGATGAGCTGAGAGTGGGGCAATTTGGGTATGGGCAGCGGAACCCTAGGGGCCAGAGGCTGGCCGACTTTCTGGAGAAAGAGGAACTCTTCATGATGAACTCTTTCTTCCAGAAGCCGCCTCACAGGAAATGGACATGGATGAGTCCGGACGGTTCCACGAGAAATGAGATAGACTTCATCATGACCGACAGGAGACGGATATTCAGTGATGTCTCTGTGATCAACAAGGTAAAGACCGGTAGTGATCACCGAATCGTAAGAGCGTCACTGAATATCAATGTTAGACTTGAAAGGTCCAGCCTGATAAAGTCTACGCTCCGACCTACTCGAGCCCATATTCAAAACCCCGAGAGCTTTCAACTTGAGCTCTGTAATCGCTTTGCCTGCCTAGAGAACTTAGCTTCAGTGGACGAGATCAACAACGGGCTAGTGGAAACTGTCCACACAGTAGGGTCTAAGTTTTTTAGACCCCGCCGTAAGGATAGACCTCAGAAACTAACCGAGTGAACCTTAAACCTCATGGCTGAACGACGCTCTCTACAGCTGCAGTCTCCCGATGACGCGGAGTCATTTAGGCAGCTCAATAGACGTATATCTAAGTCCTTGCGACATGATTTGCGTCTCTTTAATACTAACCGTATTAAAGAGACTATTGAGCGAAACCAAGGCTCCAAAGTGTTCGTAAAGGATAAGTCTATTGGGCAAAGCCAGCTGACAAAGCTGAAACGGGAAGATGGCAGCATAGCGTCGACCAAAGCAGAGGTTTTAGGCGAGATTGAGAGGTTCTATGGACAGTTATACACTTCGGTTGCAAAGCCCGTTGACAGCTTGGTAGGAGATCCAAGAGCCAAGCTGTCCCGACATTATACCGAAGATATCCCGGACATCAGTCTGTACGAGATTAGGATGGCCCTAAAACAGCTTAAGAACAACAAGGCGCCGGGCGAAGACGGAATCACTTCAGAGCTTCTGAGAGCGGGTGGAATATTTACCGGTACTTAAAATCCTCCAGAAGCTCTTTAGCTCCGTTTTGTCCGAGGGCAAAACGCCTGAAACATGGAACAGAGGCGAGGTGGTGCTGTTCTTCAAAAAAGGTGACAATAGCCTATTGAAGAACCACAGACCCATCACGCTTCTGAGCCATGTCTATAAGCTGTTTTCAAGGGTTATCACGAATCGTCTCGAACACAGACTCGATGACTTCCAGCCTCCCGAACAAGCCGGTTTCCGAAAAGGCTATAGTACGTCCATACGCTGCGGCAAGTTATACAGAAGACCGAAGAGTATAACTTGCCATTATGCCTAGCGTTTGTGGATTATGAGAAAGCCTTCGATTCGGTGGAAACATGGGCGGTGCTTGAGTCTCTTCAGCGATGCCATATTGACTATCGGTACATCGAAGTGTTGAAGTGTTTGTATAGTAACGCCACTATGTCAGTCCGAGTACAGGAGCAGAGCACGAAGGCGATTCCATTGCGAAGAGGCGTAAGGCAGGGAGACGTGATCTCTCCGAAACTGTTTACTGCCGTAATGGAAGACGCCTTCAAGCTCCTGGAATGGCAAGGGCGTGGCATCAACATCAACGGCGAATACATCACTCACCTTCGATTTGCCGACGATATCGTAGTCATGGCAAAGTCGATGGAGGAACTCAGCATGATGCTCGATGACCTCAACCGAGTTTCACAACGGGTGGGCTTGAAAATGAACATGGACAAGACGAAAATAATGTCAAATGCCAATGTTGTGCCCACCCCAGTCTTTGTTGGGAACTCGGTACTCGAAGTTGTTGACTCGTATATCTACCTAGGACAAGTAGTCCAATTAGGTAGGTCCAACTTCGAGAAAGAGGTAAACCGCCGAATCCAACTCGGTTGGGCAGCGTTCGGGAAACTACGTAATGTCTTTTCGTCCGACATACCTCAGTGCCTCAAGACGAAAGTCTTTAACCAATGTGTGTTACCAGTGATGACTTACGGCTCCGAAACGTGGTCTTTCACTATCGGCCTCATCTCAAGGCTCAAAGTCGCTCAACGAGCTATGGAGAGAGCTATGCTCGGAGTTTCACTACGAGATCGACTCAGAAATGAGGAGATCCGTAGGCGAACTAAAGTCACCGACATAGCCCACCGGGTTAGCAAGCTGAAGTGGCAATGGGCAGGCCACATTGCACGCAGAGAAGATGGCAGATGGGGTCGAAAAGTGCTCGAGTGGAGACCACGGAATAGCAAGCGCAGCGTAGGACGTCCACCCACAAGATGGGCAGACGACCTCATTAAAGTCGCCGGAAGACGCTGGATGCAGGTTGCTTCCAACCGGTACTTGTGGAGATCCAAGGGGGAGGCCTATGTTCAGCAGTGGACGTCTTATGGCTGAGATGATGATGATGATGATGAATCACTATGGACTGCAATTTTCTTGCATTCTGCATTTTCCGTATGAAAAGTTTAACGTCTGGTGTGTTAAAACAGCTGCTATTTACGGTCAGGACTTTATTTGAATTTATCGCTTCGCTTGTGTTGCAGTTATAATATAATTTCCCTTCAGTCATGTTTACTTTATTTAGTTTGAAACTACGACGGATGATAAACAATCATCAAGATCAAGAGGAAAATGATAGATGATACACATTTCTATTGGTGTTGTTCTATACATTGCACCCCAGAGCCCAAAGTCAAACAAACGTGGACTCTAATTACGAATTTTTCGCATTAAACCGGTAATTAAAGCTCTGGGCAACCAAAAGTATACTTTCGGCAACTTTGGACGTGTAATAACGGGTTTGTACCCTAGTCGATGAAGGCTCTGTTTTGGGAAAACCGCTTGGTCTGGGTACTAAATTACATTTATTCAGTCTTTATTGCACAAAAAAATAAAATGTACGCGGTCTTAATGGCTTAACCCCTCGTATGCGGATGTCAAAATTCTTCAATGAAACAACGACCTTGAATTCCGTTGAATTTAAATGCTTGCCACGGATCCATGCCTAAGCATACGAAGGGTTAATGCTTTGTCTACCATTCTACCTTGGGATCAACTTGAAATTTATAGTTTATTATGGCTGGGCCAGTGAGGTGGCCATGCAATGGTTGAAATACTACTACATTATGGCGACATCCTACTATTACTTCAGCTACGGACGGACGTGGGCATCCCCCACAGACAGCAACCACGCTTGGCAGGCGGCTTGGCGATCTGACCAGTAGTTTTTAAATTAATTGTATTTATTTTTAAATCAATCTTTATAATACCGTCGTAATACTGCAAATACCAACTTAATATCATGTCAATTAAATTAATTCTGCTATCATTAATCTGATGTGCAGATAGCTGATATTTGCAGTAATGGTACGATATTACTTACTAACTATACCTCATTAACGCGATAGTTTATTATAATTTGTAATACTTAATATGTATTTTATGGACAGAGAACAGAGTCTATCCGGAAGGCGACAACCGTGCTAAGTGGAAAGCCTTGATGCATAAAGCAACGAGCTCATGTGTTCGCGACCTTCAGCCATGAGGAAACGAGGAAGAAGATATATTATGAACTCGGTAATTTTTTTGTAAAGATTTAAATCCTCATGCGTTGGGGTACCCGACTGGTGAATCTGTTTGTACCGGCTCGCTTTGAGCGGACGAATTTTGAGTTTTGTTATGTGGTGTTGTGGCGGTGCGGCCATTTTGATGAATACGTTTTCATCAAAATGGCCGCTGTGATTTATTTCACAAGAATCGCGGCAAACCTTAGGATTATCGATATACTTGGTAATTTGGTAAACTTCACATTGAGCACACTATGGTGAATCGCAAGCAATAAATTGACAGCTGGCATCGATTTTATGGTGTGTTGCTGGCTGGCTAGAATGACTGACCCTATCTCCTCCGCGAGTGTCGTAAGAGGTGACAAAGGGAAAAAAATCGAGGGACGGCGGCAGCATCCGAAACACAATGTACAGTTACTGCGGTACCCAACCCGCCTGCCAACTGGCGACTATGGCAACTATGGATTAATGACTAATGGATTACCTGATGGTAAGCAATTACCGTCACCCATGGGCACCCGCAACACAAGGGGGTTGGAGCTCTGGGAACCTTACTCACCATCAGAGACACAACACGGCATACCTGACAGGTACATAGCTGTTGTCTTCTGTAAGGAGGTACTTCCCCAGTTGGGCTTCTCCAGACTCGAGCGTGATGGTACTTCGCTGTGCCCTACCTCTCATTGTCAGATGTAGTTTAAGGACATACCCCGGGTCCTTTGTCAGCCGCGTGAGACAGGGTGGCGCTATTCCCCGCCGGCACCACACGGCACACGGGGGACAATACTCAGATTCATTTTAGGATAAATACAAACGGATTGAAACCTAATCAGAACAAGCAGGCAGAGAAGTTTAATATTTGGCGCTTCCGAACCGAATGCCGTGGGGGCCGACATTCGTAACTTTGTTACGTGTTTAATTACATCACAAGTTTTAATTGAGTAATGACGGAAATTGCCGGATAAACATATATCGCTTTGAAATATGGAATCGTGTAATTTTATTATGTTATCCCAGAGGTTCTGATTTCATAATGCAATTGTAACTGTTTAATTTATGAAACTAATATAATTAGAACTGTACACTTATCATGAGTTTTGACTTTGAGGTTTTCGTTAACGAGTGTCGAGTTTACGTTCTGTGCTTCTCGTTCGCAGTAAAATAGTACGAGCGAAATGCACAGATAGTAAACTCGATACTCGTTATCGAAAACCTCAAAGTAACAACTCATGGTAGTTGTGAGCCATGTTACTACTACTTAGTTACAAACGGATAAACTCACGTGTAACTATATCGCACTAGGCGACATGTTTCAAGCCGAGTCAAGACACACCGCTCGCGTTGAGGGTGTATCGCTGAAAATGGGTACCAGAGCTTACCTGAAACATGTCGCCTAGTGCGATATAGCTACACGTGATTTTATCCGTTTGTGTCTAAGTAGCATGAAACTTTTTTTTTATTGCCAAAATAACCTGTAAATAAAAAAAAAACTATAGGTTATTTTGGCAAAAAAAAACTGTTGTGTTTTCTTTTTGGTATTTTTACAAAAAAATCTAGTAGTCTACGACGGTGGCAAACAAGTATACTGCCCGTATGATGGTAAGCAGTCGGCTATGGATTCACACGTTCGTTTTCCTACTCTTAAGGCTTCAAACTTTCTGGCGACCTTACTCAACGGTACGAACACAACACTATGAATAAGGTGTAGTGCTAGGCCGTATGCTTGTTCACCACCATCGTGGTATAAAATAAATATTTGTGTGTAGGTATTGGCTAGTACATATTTATGGCAGAACAGCCATGGCGTAACGAATAGCCTTCATAACGGAATGGGACAGCCCATAAACAAACACGCACAATATGAGCCCATCACTTTGCTGGCCTGACACAGATCATTCACCCACCAGGTGCCTTAATAAATGTATCCAATAGTTACTTTAATAAATGTACAGTCGACGTCAGATATAACCGAGCGGCCAAGGTGGTCACGAATATCGGAACAACGCCTCTATTATCAAGGCAATAAAGTGCATGTTCCGATATTTTTGCATACCTTGGCTGCTCCGATATATTTGATGGCGACTGTAACCAGTAACTAGTCCATTCTTTTCACCCGGACCCGGTTTGTCCTTAAGCTACGTCCAACACTAAGAGGTAGAGCACAGCGAAGTACCATCACGTTTCAGTCTGGAGAAGTCCAAGTGGCGAAGTACCTCCTCCTTACATACATACCACATACATAATAGAACTGCTACCTTTCAGGAACAAATGTAGTGTTGTATTCCCGATGGTTGAGGCCTTTTGACTCCCCTGTTGGTGTTGCGGGTATCCATGGGCGTCGGTAATTGCTTCTCATCAGGAAATCCGTCTGCTCGTTTGCCACCTTTGTCATAAAAAACCTAAATAGCTGAGTACATTTTAGATTCCATAAAATCTCAATAGCACTTACACCATGGCGGGTGCTGTCTCTGTACGCGTCCCAGGAGACGTACCCATTTTTAATGTGCCCCTTAAATTGTCTAAAATATTTGCGCAGTGGCTCGATCCGGCTCCACATATGACTCCCAAATGTCACACTATTGTTATGTGTACCGCAAAAAAATAAAAATAATCTACAACCTTTGAAACGAACTTATTGTTTACTAAAAATTTTCCAAGCAAGTAATGTATTGTGAAAGTGACAGTTCGGCTATGGTCTATAAACGCCGTCAGCCGCTTACAGCGTCAGCGTCACCATGCTGCCTATAGAGATGTACTGTTGTGGTCTCTCTCACATGTCGAAGTTCACGTCTTTTTTATTCAGAAACGTTGACGCTGATGTCAGACGTCGCGTGTTGCACTAAATAGGAGACCAACGCCTAAACGTCAACTAGACTATATGGGATGCTGGTTATTGAAAATTATATTAAACAGTTTGTTGGAAAAAAACACAAGTATTAAATTACACGTTTTTTTCTAGTTATTGTTCTAATTACAGTTACTAAAGTTATTGTTCTAATTACAGGAAACACCCGGTATACGTTTAATATACAAATACATAGAAAACACCCATGACTCAGGAACAAATACAGAGACAATTGTGCGAAAACGAATATCATTTTTCGCGGTAACGCCGCCGTTCCGCGTCATACAGAGTCTATGTGTGTAAGTCCATGTTCAGAAACATCACCAACCATCTCACTGGACCCCAATATGCATACAGATTATTTGTAAGCTGGGCTCTAGTTGTGTTGGTCACATTTATTCATAGAGGATACGTAGCAAATATCCCGCTAATGTTTCAAGAGAAATTGTGCTTTTTACCAAACATGGGATATTAAGTGATAAGGGTCGTTTTAGGAATGAGTGAATAGTTTTATTAAAATAAGTATCAAGATGTTTTATGGGACGATTTCTTATGCTTTTCCATACACGGAACAGAAATGTTCCGGACATTTGGGAGGCGTACGCGGAGCCAGATCGAGCCAACGCGCAGAGGCTCTTTTGACAATTTAATGAAATGTAGGGGTACACTAGGCGGATGTTGCCCCTGTCCGTATCATGGGACGTGCACAGAGATAGCACCCGATAATTTTGTAAGGAATATTGAGTTTTAGTGGAATCTAGAATGTACTAGGCTATGGTGGAAAGGCTGGACTAGCTACCGGGCTATTGGATACAAAACCGGACGCCTGCCTAATAAAAAGGTAAACAATTTTATTTCCGGTAGACAGTGCAAAGGGCTAAGGGTAGAGAGGTGTCACTGGACTTTAAACATATAGCCAACTCGCCACTTAGGTTTCCACATCTACCCTCGAGAACGCAGCTCTAGCGACCCCACTCTGGACGGCCGGTTAAGGCAAGCCATATTATGCTTATTATTTGTATGTCTTTTCCGTACACGGAACAATGGTGTTCCGGACATTTGGGAGGCATACGCGGAGCCAGATCGAGCCAACGCGCAGAGGCCCTTTCGACAATTTAATGAAATGTAGGGGGTACACTAGGCGGATGTTGCCCCTGTCCGTATCATGGGACGAGCACAGAGACAGCAACCGCCATGGTGTAAGGACTATTAGTTTTATAATGGAATCTAGAATGTACTAGGCTATTGGGTGGAAAAGATGGACTCGCTACTAGGTTATTGGATAAAAAAAAATTATGCTTATTATTACAAAATAAATGGGACTTAACCGTGTGTAATAACTTTAAAAATTACCTCCGATGCGACGTTTCAAAAACGACGTTTTCCTCGTGGTCTCAGATAAAGACTGGCTAAAGTTCATCATCAATCAATCAAATCAGTCTTTCCCATTTATTTTGCAATAACGTGTAAAAAATATGTATATTTTTAAATCAGTATTTTATTATGCTTTTGTCGTAATGTTGTAATAAACTTTTACGTTGAAAATTTATTATTTGACACGCATATTGCTTGCTGTATGATGGTAGTTTACTACGAATAAATAATAAATGTAATTAATTACATGGAAATGTCGCCTGAGCCCATTTATTGAAGATATAATATAAATAGCGATATTTAACTAAAAGTAAACGTGTTAGTAGCACACAAGTACAACACATGCCATCCGATTGTAAGTGGTCAATGTGACCAATAGACACCTACAACATCAGAAATTTATATGTCAATCGTGACAATTGCTGGTGTGGTGAAATAGGGGCCAGGTATGTCTGGCAGTTTCAAGGCCAAGGTCATAAACTTAGTTTGCGGTTAGATAAAATCGTGATGGTGTAGTGGGCGGATTCCCGAGGCCTCGCGTCATAAAACAAAGCCCGGAGGATACGATAATCCGACACAGAACAAGATTGTAAAGATTTATCATTAAAACTCAAACTCAAACGTTTATTCAGTAAGAAGGGCACGTCGATTACAAAAATAAAAGAGAAATTTAAAAAAGTACGACGGTTTTAACCCTATACCTGAGACCCGAGAAGCATTTTGACTTATGACAGGCAAGAAACTCGGCGGGTCTTTTAACAGTATTACAAAAAAACATAACATACACCAAAATGCTTTATTCTATTAGAAAACATATCAAACAATTACTAAAATGAAGTACCAAAAAACATAAGAAAAATTAAAAAAAAATCTTACAGGTCCAAATCTTGCTTGCGATTCATCGTAATATAATAATAATACTGTATCACTGAATAAGAACCCCTTCTGGCAGTCGGCAGCGAGTTGCGACTTAGGAGTTTCCTATCTTTGTTCACAATTAGTTGCGAATAAAGAACTTATATTCTTGGGAGGAAGCCCAAATATAAAACAATAAATAGGTAAGATTCGTCAAGTAGCTTTAAACGCCCGAAGGGTAAACTGTACCGTTACCATGAGTTGTGACTTTGAGGTTTTCGATAACGAGTATCGAGTTTACTATCTGTGCATCTCGCTTGTACTATTCTAGTGCGAACGAGATGCACGGATAGTAAACTCGATACTCGTTATCGAAAATTTCAATGTCACAACTCATGGTAAGGGTACTGAGCAGAAATAGGAGCCCACGCGTCGTAGCCATATGGTAAAATGATCGCAAATGGGTTTGTACAAAGATCAAAAATTTCGTTCGCAACTCTGGCTGTAAAAAAAAGTAAGAACTCCTGTCACAACTGGTTTCGAAACACAGTTGCCAAAACCTTATTCAGAAGTATCACCAATTATTCTAGGTTTGCCTACGCCTAGGAGGAATTATGTCTGGGACAAGCATCCGCGTACGCCAGTAAGGGACAAAGATACTCTCGCTTTTCCAGCTCAGAATGTAACTGTTCACTATAGTTTTGCTTTACAAGACACTCTTTTTAACAAAAATCTAAGCTTGTGCTGTGTTAATTACGGCAACTTCGGTTGAAAACTCAGGAAAACTTCAATTGTATTTGTTATATCCCTCCAACTTTGACAGTTCTGGAAGGTCCAGTTTGCGGAACAAAACTTTGACAAATACGGACGAAAATAGCGCTGTCTCTGCCATACATATGGAAAATTACACAAGACTATCCCTTTGATCGTGGTATTATTATTAGCACGCCTCGTCTATTTAAATGTCTTTGGTCTACGCGCTGCTTTATTGTGCCGTGAATTTTCTAGTCTATCCAATATTTATTTCGTCAATAGACTAAAACTAAACGCAGGTAAAATCCCGCCTCGAAGCTGATAATAAACATTCCTATTTTCCAGCATTTACACCTCCATAGTTCCCAAATCGTATGCAGTTTCAGTTCAAATTTACCTTACGGCCGCGCGCTTCCCCGAATTGTAACACTGCAAGACTTAGAACCGGAGCTGAATTCCGATTTCAAAACCTTAACTGGATTTCTTGTTCTCGTTCACAACACAGGCATCTTCAGCTTACCGTAAGGATGAATAAATAAATAAGTATTATGTATACAATAGATAGATACATATAAGTAATGTCGTGTAATGCCGGCTGACTAGAATAGCATCACCCCTTCTCCCGCGGATGTCGTAAGAGGCGACAAAGGGAAAAATCATACGGACAGGCAGCAGCGTCCGTCGAAACCCAATATACAGCTACTGCGGTCGCCAATGCGCCTGCCAAGCGTGGCGACTATGGCAACTACCCCCAAGATGATACAAGTCATATTTATGGGAGGCCTATGTCCAATAATATATTCATAAATTAAATACCTATGACTCAGGAACAAATATCTGTGCTCATCACACAAATAAATGGGAATCGAACCCAGGACTATTGGCTTCATAGGGAGGGTCACTACCCACTAGGCCAGAAATGTCATCAAAAGATATCCTGTAATATTTATTTATTTAAAGGTCCTTGCCAGAATTCTATCCCGGGACCTTGTTTGTACCATATCCAGTATGACTTGGATAAACAAGTCATTATTATTTAACTTTATTTTAATTAAACTTGGGAAACAAACAGGCAAAATATTACAACAAATAATTAATTTAGACAATACATAGCCAAAACAGTTTCCACTTATAATTAATAATGTTGAGCAATCATAATTAATAACAATTATGATTGCTCAATAAATAAAATAAAATTATTAACCTATACTACATATCCCTCTGCTGGCAAACGCCTCTCTCCACTTTCCCTCTATTTTTTCAAAAAGGACTCAAGCTCGTCTCTTCATCGCCAGCGGGGCCTACCAAGTCCTCGACATGAGCTGTGTGGTTGCCAGTTGGTGGCAGTTTACTCCACAACTCATTCGACATGATGCAGACATGCCCCGCTCAGTCGCACTAGCCAAGTTAAAGTTTAAAGGCAGAACAAATCAAGTTAATATTTTTTTAAATAGCGATGTACTCTGAGCGTTTACTCGGTCGACTGACTCCGTTTGGCGAAGTTATCTGTGGGTGCGGGCGACCTCGAGACAAATTATCGTAAATATTTTATATTCTGTGGCAAAACAACTGTTATTTTGTTATTGCTAACTTATTGTTTTCTGCTATTTTTAAACTAGTACAATTTTTTTGCTACCGTCGACTGCCTGCGCGAAGATAAGAAATAAAACAAATTAATGCTTCTTATTTCTAAGTATATTTATGATTTTACACTAACTTGGTCACTTACATTACAACTACAATTATATAACGGAGTATTTATATGATTATACGTAACATTGCCGAAATATCCGAAACTCAAAAACACGCGTAAATATATATATGGTATAAATAGATCATCATTTTCCTCGAGTTGTCCCGGCATTTTGACACGGCTCATGGGAGCCTTGGGTCCGCTTGGCAACTAATCCCAGGATTTGGCGCAGGCACTAGTTTTACGAAAGTCATCTGACCTTCCAACGTAGGTCCAGCCTAGGCCTCTTATTGGGATCAGTCATAGGCCGCCAAATATGGTAAATAAATAGATATCCCGTTATTGATAGTAGTAAAATGTACGTTTTTAGTAAACATGACAAATTACAAAAATAGTAATTATTATAAACAATATCTTACCTAAGACACATCAATTACAAAAAAATCAGTTATAATTAAGGCACTTTAATCATCTCAAAACCTTTTAAACGCCAATATAGGACAAGGTGTGGAAATGACACATTTATAAGTCATGACATTTTACTGGCATTTTTGAAGCAAAAACATCTGCTAAAGAAATGCTGCATTGAAGCATATGGTGGAAAATCACTCGGCCATCGGTTGTGCTTCGATAGCTCAGTTGGTTCAGCGATGGGTATAATATATTTGTTAGTTGCAGGTTCATGTCTCACCCGAGTCAGTTGATTTTTAAATGTTTTATGTATTTAAAAAAAATACGGTTTTGTTAGCAGATGTTTTCACTTAAAAAAAATTAAGCAACTTTAATGGCATTGAAAGGTTAATTCTGTTGACTACAAAATTGGTAGAAAAAAACAGCTATGTTGACTGCTCATGGTAGTCTGCAGGGTAGCTGATCTCTGTAACAAGGGTTGCCTTTAGAAGTACATTCGGACAGAGGAATCTTAAAGGTCAACCAGCCACCTGCAGCCAGATCCGCTCTCAACTCCTCCAAGCAACCACACTGCCAAGGATTGTCACCATAATAAATCCCCCCCAACTTCACCCCATACGCTGCAAGCTTCGGCATAAACTGCTTCGGCAAATACGAAATCCTATTGTGATCAATGAACAGTGAATCAAGTTTGAAGTTAAACATAAACATTTCAATAGACAAGAAAGTGATGTGATTATAGTTCAGATATAGTCTGAACAAGTTTTCTAATGGACGAAATACATGTGGATGTATAACTTCAATGTAGTTATGAGATAAGTCTATCTGTTCCAATCTTGAGCAAGCTGCGAACGTATTTTCGCAGTTAATCCCAATAATTGTGTTGTTGGAGAGGTATAAATGTCTCAGATTTGAACAGGAATCTTTGGTGAACGTTGGAATCTCGGCTAACTTGTTGCTAGATAAATCCAGCTCTTTCAACGTTGGCACTGAACGGAATACGTCAGGGTCGTATTGGGCGATGGCGTTGTTGCGTAGTTCAATGTTGATCAAGTTGGGAAGACCTGCGAAGTATTTTTGGTTGATGTTGGTGATGCTGCAGTTGTTGAGGAGGAGGTCGAAGGCTTTGGTGTCGGTGGGGTGCTCTCGGAGTCTCCAGATGGTGTCGAGCGGTTGTGGACACTGCTTCAAGGAGACAGGTGGGCCGTTGAGGGAGCTGACTCCTGGAGGCGGTAGAAGCAGCAGGAGGGTACATGTCAGACCTAAAATTTAATATCATTCAATAAGCATAATAAAAAAGGATAATAAAAATCTTTCGCCACCTTTGTAACGACTAATATATCAAATACGAGATACAGTATGTTAAAAGAAATAGGCTATAGTAGGATTGATTTAGTAATTATAAAATGTGCTATAAAAAAAAACATGCTGTAGTAAATCCGACCAAGAGCATGTCGGACAATGCTTAAATACGAAACTCTTAAGAATATTTTTAAGTACATTAACCATCAGAACTGTGGAGGTAGTCACAAATATCTGAACAACGCTTCAACGGAGGCGTTGTTCAGATATTTGTGACAACGGTCAAGGCGATAAAGTGCATGTTGAGATATTTGTGATCGCCTCCACAGCTCCGATATATCTGATGGCGACTGTACCTTTACCTAATGAGTCATTAGGTATAAGTACAGTCGCCATCAGATATATCGGATAATTGTCATTAGTAATGACAATTTATAATTTGAAAAAAAAAAATTGCGCTCTGTGCACTTTACATGTAGAGGACATGTAAAGTGCAGAGGGGGCAATTTTTTTTTAAGGGAACCATATATGTCGTTGAACTGAAATATGTTTTTAATTTACCTATCACTTTATCCGTGTAAATATTCATACCAAATTACAGTTCTCTACGATCACTGGACTTAGCCGGGGACAGACAGACACACGAACATGGAGTAACTATAAGGGTTCTTAGTTGACTATATTGCTACAAAGTTTTTCAAAACTTTACCGTTTTAAACTTTTCATACAACAGTTAAAAAACTTTTCATACAAACTGATATAAATATACGCCTTGGACAAAAGTATTTATCGATATATCGGATATTTTTTTTCTTCTAACTCTAAAACCATCTCTTTCTAAATGCAGTGATATAATTTTCTGTTATCTCAAACCTTAATATATGCACACAACAAGATCATTAGTTAATGATACTTAAATAACGTATTAAACAAGAAAACAAAAGGCACCAAAAATTCGAATCTACAACGGAGTGACTTATTGCCAATTTTCTATGCAATCACCAGTCACCGCAACGACCAATACCTATTCAGTTTAAATTAATTGATAATATGTCATTAGAAAAGATGTAAATAGGTACTACACTAAAATATTTAAATAATATGATTATAATAATAAACATTTAACAAAATTTATAGATTTCAGGGAATGTATACTAATTGCAAAATCAGGTTTTGTTTAAACTGAAATATTACAATGATATTCATGTAGGTACCTACTGAATTCATATAAATATAATTTCACTCAATGTTTTTATTATAATTGTTACTACTGCACTTATTTAAAATAAAGTGATTAAATGTTTATTTTACTACTTAAATAAATATATTACAGGACATTTTTACACATCTTAACTGAGCCCCACCATAAATACAAATACTTATACAAAAAAACACACAACTTTGAAATGCACTTATAGGCGAAAAACTTAGCTAAAGCATCTGGTCTATGTAGTAGTAACGTGTGTCCACGCATGTCGGTGTTCTATTTTTTCTTTTTTTTTTATGACATTGGCGGCAAACGAGCAGACGGATTACCTGGTGTTAAGCAATTACCGTCGCCCATGGGCACCCGCAACACCAGGGGAGTTACAAGCGCGTTGCCGGCCTTTAAGGGGGGTTGGAGCTCTGGGAACCTTACTCACCATCAGGAACACAACACTACATACCTGAAAGGTGGCAGTGCTATTATGGCTGTGGTCTTCTGTAAGGAGGAGGTACTTCCCCAGTTGGGCTGCCCCAGACTCAAGCGTGATGGTAATCGCTGTGCCCTACCTCTCATTGTCGGACGAGTTTCAGGACATACCCGGGTCCAAATCCGGGTCCGGGTTCTATATTCAATGTCGACGTAAGTTGCATATTAATTCTCTGCACAACTACATAGACATGCTTCAGTTAAGTTTTTCACCTACACTGGGATTTGAACCCAGGAAAAAATTAAACAAAATTATTCACAAAACAAAGACTTACCCAGATTCAACGTAAACTCCATCTTCTTATACTAATTTAGTTTTAAGTAACAGTTTGTGTGGATCTAACTCCGAGCCCAACCAAGTTACACACTGTAATGAACAAGCTATCCTAGCCTCTTTTACCTGCCTGTTGATAATGGAACCGTCTTTTGTTCTAGAACAGCTGATAAACAAATGGCCACTCGCCTCTTCGCCTCTTTATCCTTCGATTATGCAAGTGCGATAGAGAGAGAGTCAATTGCCGAATTTTGCAGTACTTTGCTACATGGCAATAACAAGAGTATCCTCTAGCCGCCCATGCCTACTTAAAAAATCGCAGATTTCTAACGATTGTCTCTGTCACTCTATTTAACACTTTAATTAGAGTAAAAGAGAAAGATGCGAGTAATTGAACTTCGATTTTCGCGGTAGGGTCTTAAGAAAGATCTATCATTCAATGTTTTTTTTTTAAATATTAGGTAATTATAATGCTAAAAGTCCCACGATTACAAATTTAACGGGACTTAATCGCGTAAACAATTAAGTCCCGTTTTCTTTATTACTTGATAAGATAATGATAAGTACTTTTGGACTGTTTAGAACGCGGTGGAACACTTAATAACCTCCTCCTTTCTTTGAAGTCAATTAAAAATACACCAATATTCGAAATGAACAATTGTCTCTGTCACGCTAATACGCTTTAATTAGAGTACAAGAAATGCCCGATCGAACTTTGATTTTCGCCGTAAGCCCTCAGGTAGGCGATAGATATTTGATACCTGGGCTTACCCTAGGTTAGCCCTACTTTATTGTTTTATTTTTAGTCGCATTGTAATCTCAACACAATAGTACCTCAGTTTGTACAGTCAAGGTCAAATATATCGACGCGACCAAAGTGCCAACATATATATGTAGGCGTGCACCGTAAAGATGTAAATGCATTTCACTCCGTCACCAAAAAAGGTAATTGGACCAGGGTATGTCCTTAAACTACGTCCAACAATGAGAAGTAGGGGGCAGCGAAGTACCATCACGCTTGAGTCCGGAGAAGCCCAACTGGGGAAGTACCTCCTCCTTACAGAAGACCACAGCCATAATAGCACTGCTACCTTTCAGGTATGTAGTGTTGTGTTCCTGATGGTGAGTAGGGTTCCCAGAGCTCCAACCCCCTTAATGGTCGGCAACGCGCTTGTGACTCCCCTGGTGTTACGTGTGCCCATGGATGACGGTAATTGCTTACCATCAGGCAATCCGTCTGCTCGTTTGCCAACTTTTGTCATAAAAAAAAAATTTGGCTTGTGTACTTTTAAGAATCGAGACATATAATTTGGCTCTGAGACTTGAAATCTCATCATCATGCTCGTTTGTCCTTGCATTTTCATGGCTCATGGGGGCCTAGAGTCAGCTTGGTAACTAATGCCAGGACTTGATTTAGGCACTAGTTTTACGAAAGCGACTGCCGTGTGAACTCTTCCAACCCAGTACCCTTACCATGAGTTGTGACATTGACGTTTTCGATAACGAGTATCGAGTTTACTATACATATGTGCATCTCGTTCGCACTAAAATAGTACAAGCGAGATGCACAGATAGTAAACTCGATTTTCGTTATCGACAACGTCAATGTCATAACTCATGGTAAGGGTACAGAGGGTAAACTAGGCCTTATTGGGATTAGTCCGTTTCCTTATTATGTTTTCCTTCACCGAAAAGCGAGTGTTAAAATAGCAAATGATATTCCGTCGTAATTTTGGTATAATAATTAAGAAATTATTATACCAAACCGGTCGTCAAACATTTACGCAGGGAAATAATATGTTGTAACAAAGTCGTGGATCATTATTTACGTAGATAAAATCATTCTTAAAATAACACATTTCAATAGAAGAATGAACGAATGGAGAACAAAGACAGTCTGCTCATAATTCTTAAAAAGGTATCTTTTTGTTTCACCAAATGGTACGAATTATAGCCAATCATATTGTAACTGGAATCTATACAAAAGGGCCCACAACTTCTACGGATTAAATTGTAAATCTCAGGAAATGGTGCGCAGACAAAGAATCAGAAAAAAAAACAATGTTAAAATTAAAACAAGTTCGAACGGGATGGGCTTATTAAACTTCAATATGTCTGGCAGAGAAAGCGCTATAGTATCACTGTCTTGTCATTATAAGTAAAAAAAAAACACTTCAGGACAATCTTACACAAATCGACCTAGTCATAAGGTAAGCTCAGTAAGGCTTGTGTTGTAAATAGGTACTAGACGACGATATATATAAATATCTAAATACATAGAAAACACCCATGACTCAGGCACAAATATGTGTGCTCATCACACAAATAAATGCCCTGACTGGGATTTGAACCCAGGACCATCGGCTTCATAGGCAGGGTCACTACCCACTAGGCCAGAACGGTCGTCAAAGAAAGAAGAAAAAAAAGAAAAGAAAGAAGTAAGTAAGATGTCCCCTAAATATATTATTTTGGGGAGTGATTGCCATAGTCGCCACACTTGGCAGGCGGGTTGGCGGGTTTTCGACAGACGCCTTTTGTCGCCTTTTACGAGATTCGCGGAGATGGAATCACCTTGAGCAGAGGAAAGCCTAGTGCTTACAGTAAGTGCAGAGCCTGAAACGGCAACCCGCATGTGATTTCTCTGGAGTTGCAGGTGTCTATGGGTGATAGCAACCAGATCGGCCGTGTACTTGTTTGCCACCATCATCTTCCTCACGTTATCCCGGCATTTTTGCCACGGCTCAGTGAGCTTGCGGTCCGCTTGGCAACTACTCCCAGGCTTTGGTGTGGGCACTAGTTTTTAGTGTACTTGTTTGTCGTGAAAAAAATATTACCACATTTATTTATGTATTATTCAAGTCAACCCACTACGAGTTAAGTGAGGTTTCTAATTATATTCCGAGATTTAAATGAATCTCATTTAGTTGCGCTGTCCAGAACATTCTATCGTTGGATAAAAGACCACAGCATTCCGTGTTGGCAGACTAAGAGCGGGCGAGTTGCGGTCAAACCGGCGAACAACGAAGTATATTTCGAGCATCTTTCTCTTATACTCCAATTACGGCGTCACGAGAGTGGCAGAGACAATTCGTCCGTTTTCGAATATCGTTTTTCGCGGTAGCGCCTCAGTGCCGCGATATTGCGATTTATTCTCTCAGAAACATCTCGCGAAAGTAAGAAGTTTACGGTTACATCGGGTGAACCAATTGGGATGAAATTTGGTATAGAGAGAGTTAGAGCTACGATATAGGATATTTTTTTATCCCGCAACCATACTTTAAAGACGGGCATAGCTGGCCGACGAAGTCGCGAGGAAAAGCTAGTAATATTATTAATGCGAAAGTAACTCTCTCTGTCTGTTTCCTCTTCACGCTTAAACCGCTGAACCAATTGGGATGAAATTTGTAATGGGGAGAGTTCGAGATACGAGAAAGGACAAAGGTTAATTTTTATCCCGAAATCATACTGGTTGATTGGTAAAGAATGCCTTTAGGCCTTTTGTACTTTAAATTTGTTTTTTTTTTTGCAATAAAGTTTAAATAAATAAATAAATACTCTAATGACGGGCATGGCTGACCGACCAAGCTGAAATAACATCGGTACGCATACGACGCGTCACTGCGATTCCGTAGCGTCTGCATATTTTACACAGCGGTGTGTCCGAACCTGAGGAGGAGGTTTAAGGAATTAAGGAGTTTGGTCTACTCGCATACTCTTCAAGCATTTGCAGCGACTGACTAACCTTCATGCAGTTGCAACGGCTAATGGAAATGCATTCCGAGCCGTCGTCTCGGTTTTATGCAATGCTTCAACAACATTACTTTTTTAATTTCAACAAACATTTTTATGCGAATGAAAAATATACAGCCACGGCCAGAAGTATTGAGCACCTATGCTTTTTATATGAAAAGTAGATATTTTAGTATAGTATTAAAAAAAAATTATGACATGTTATCAATTAATTTGAACTGATTTGATATTGGTCGTTGCGGGGTGACTGGTGATTGCTTAGAACATTTGAAACAAGTCACTTCGTTGTAGATCCGAATTTTCGATGTTTTTTTTATAATTTAATACGTTCTTTTATTATTAACTGATGCTGTGTTGTGAAAATATATAAAGGGTTGAAATATCACAACGCGCTCTTTTGATTCTTTCGTCTTTCTTTTGGCCACCCGCAACACCAAGGGAACGGGTCACAAGCGCGTTGCCGGCCTTTAAGGGGGGTTGAAGCTCTGGGAACCTTACTCACCATCAGGAACACAACACTACATACCAAAGGTAACAGTGCTATTATAGCTGTGGTCTTCTGTAAGGAGGAGGTACTTCCCCAGTTGGGCTGCCCCAGATTCAATTACTTCCTGGAAGCCCATGAAAATATTTATTTTCCGTTCTAACAAATATTATGTTACGCCCTAAATATAAACAAGGAAGTGAGTGAAAAACACGAAAACAACGAGAGATAAATCATTCGCACCGCAAATCTTAAACGAATATCCTTCGGTGGGGCGGAGAAAATTGCTTATATCTCGAAGTAACACATAATATCCGCAGTTGAGCTGAACATGTTATTCTGGAATGTTCTTACGCAATGAAGTTCTCGAATATTCCACGTGTGTTATATGTTTCAAACTATTGTAACCCACAGTCATCGTGTAAGACGAGCTGGCTCAAAGCTATTATTCATATTTCGCCGCACAGATAGGATACCGATGTTAAAAATGTCCCGGGTATATCCTTAAACTACGTCTAACAATGAGAGGTACGGCACAGCGAAGTACCATCAAGCTTGCGTCTGGAGAAGCCCAACTGGGGAAGTACCTCCTCCTTACAGAAGACCACAGCCATAATAGCACTGCGACCTTTCAGGTATGTAGTGTTGTGTTCCTGATGGTGAGTAAGGTTCCCAGAGCTCCAACCCCCCTTAAAGGCCGGCAACGCGTTTGTGACTCCCCTGGCGTTGCGGGTGCCCATGGGCAACTATAATTGCTTACCATCAGGCAATCCGTCCGATCGTTGGTCGCCTGTGTCAAACAAAATAATAAACAAATATATCTAAGTATTTTGTTAATTTATTTATACTAAACTTTTACTCGGGCTTCTTCTTGGACCCGGGTATGTCCTTAAACTATGTCCAACAATGAGAGGTAGGGCGCAGCAAAGTACCATCACGCTCGAGTCTGGAGAAGCCCAACTGGGGAAGTACCTCCTCCTTACAGAAGACCACAGCCATAACAGCACTATATACCTGAAAAGGTATGTAGTGTTGTGTTCCTAATGGTGAGTAAGGTTCCCAGAGCTCCAACCCCCTTTAAAGGTCGGCAACGCGCTTGTGACTCCCCTGGTGTTGCGGGTGCCCATGGGTTACCATCAGGCAATCCCTCTGCTAGTTTGCCACTTTATGTCATAAAAAAAAACTTATTTAAATTTTCGCACTTACTGTGAGGACATAAAAATAATGGACCTTTGTCTCTGAAATAAATGCAATTCATTGCTTTACATTTGAATGTATATATAACCGATGCATATATCGACACGACCAAAGTTCCAAAATATGTAAACATGCACCTTAAAGTGTCAAAGGCGGGTGTATACGTATTTTGCCACTATAGCCGTATAGATATATTTTACCCTGTGTACAATAAACCATTCCTGAACAAAGCTTAAATCCTTTTGAAAACGAAACACTTTGTTCAAAAAGCTACGTCGCGCGGCGTCTACTTATACGGTCGACGAAAATATCTACACAATTTTGACCATTATTTTAAAGGCATAAGGAATATTTTTGATATCTGCTACCATTCAGTTTTTAACAGTAGCTTCACCAAAACAACGTTCGAGTTTGCAAACTTAAAAGTATCATTTTGACAACCCTAATGTTTTTGTGTTTATAATGGTGGAAAAAGGACTTTAGTAATTGAGGATAAGGTTGGTTTTTGAATGAAAGGTTATAGGACTGAGAAAAATAAGAGTTATAAGCAGCTGGCAAGGAACTGTTCGAATGTCAGTAAAATGAATTTGCTGCCAATTTGATATTTCAGATAGCATTTAGAATAATGTTTTCTTTGTGGATCTGTGAGTTATGTTTGAAGATTTCTGGCGTAGTGGGTAACCCTTCCTATAAAGCTGATGGTCCTGGGTTCAAATACCAATAAGGGTATTTATTTGGGCATTAATTGTAGTATTTGTATATCTATATAATATATCCTTAGCTGAATCACAACACAAGCCTTCATGAGCTTACCGCGGGGCTCAATCTATTCAGGAATGGAATTTGCTCCCTTCGTTTGTATTTTCGGAAAGATATAATTTGGGTCTTTTCAAGGCAAGAGTGAATAGGCTGTTACTGAACCAGCGTGTTACACCCTCGACCTCGTCGACACTTACCATCAGGTGCAACTGAGGTCAAACGCTAGTCAGTCTTGTATTAAAAAAATAAGAAATATTGTTTCGTCCCTGCATGGATCGACGGGCATGTATCCTAAAGTCGCGAGTTCGATTCTCACTGGAGGTAATGAATATGTCCGATACACTAACCATTGATTTCTATTCAAAAGGTATTTGAGACATTTGTGACGGTAACTGAATTCTAACAAGAATTCTCATCAAAAAATATCTATCAGATATTTTCTCGTTCTAAAACTATGCCAATTCCAACGACAACGCATCAGCGAATACCTTTCGCAGTCAAAGAAATTTTTGCAAGATCTAGATTTCTCCAGAAGCTTTTATTTTACTCGTGTCTTTAAACATTTTTAATATAGCTTGCAATGTGGACGAGTGACCTTTTTTTAGCAAAAATAAAAATAAACGCCATGCTTGTTTATTTGATTTATCGATAGAGTTTTTTTTTATGACATAGGCGACAAACGAGCAGACGAATTGCCTGGTGGTAAGCAATTACCGTAGCCCGTGGGCACCCGCAACACAAGTGCGTTGCCGGCCTTTAAGGGGGGTTGGAGCTCTGGGAACCTTACTCACCATCAGGAACACAGCACTACATTCCTTGAAGTCTTCTGTAAGGAGGAGGTACTTCCCCAGTTGGGCTGCCCCAGATTCAAGCGTGATGGTCATCGCTATGCCCTACCTCTCATTGTTGGACAAAGTTTAAGGACATACCCGGGTCGAGACAGTTTTGAAAAAACGGCAATATTTTTGTACTACTTAGTTACCATTACAAACGGATAAACTCACGTGTACTTATATAGTACTAGGCGAAATATTCCGGGTAAGCTCTGGTACCTAGTTTTAAGCCGAGTCGGGATACACCGCTCGGGGTGAGGGCGTATCACTCACTGCTGCGTTCGAAATCGCATCATAACACCTAGATAATTTTTCTACCACAAACGATATCTTGTAAGTGATTGACAAAATAAAAACATTCACAGTCCTGTTATCGATAAGTTCCACTTCTAACAGGTAATACTAAGACAAATATAGGGTAATGGGGTTAATAACAAAACTATCGATTTATTTATATTTTACATACCTTTTTCAGAAAACAACGACCTATTCAACTATTCATTTCAAATAGTAAAAGTAAATTGGATCAAAAGTCTATGGATTATGTTCAATTTGTCCAAGATCTGTGGCACAAGGTACGGCGTCTAGGTAGGTAGCCGATATAAGACTGGGTGTACGTTTTGTCTTTGCAGTAGTATGTACGTACCTACTTATCGATAACAGAATTGTCGATAATTTTATTGTGGCAAACACTAACCAAATGTCGTTCTTGCTATGAAAATATCTAGGTAAACGCATCATAAAATATCTACAATATCGGCTGATTTTGTTCTTACTGAAGTTTTGTTTCGCTATTAGTTGAATTCATTAAGTCGTTGAAGTAGTTTCTTGCCGGTATCTTCTCGGGCCAGAGGTGTAGTGTTAGAACCGGTGTAGATTTTCTTTGACGTCCATAATTGCATGTAATGTGCCTAAACTGAATAATAAAGATATTTTTATCTTGTTTTAGTGTTGTAGATGATAATTTTCATGAAGGACCACGTTTATGTAGTTGTGCAGAGAATGAATATGAAACTTAAGTACGTCAATATTTGAATGTAGATCGACATGCGTGTACACACGTTGCTACTACATGGCCCAGGTGCTTTATCCAAGTTTTTCACCTATAGGTACTCAGCCGACGCAGTTTTCGGATGCCCTGTGTTCACCTTATTATGTGATGACACAAGATTGTTTTCTTTTTTAAACCCGAAACTTAACTAGACTTAGTGGCTCAAAAAGGTCTAACACACTGTATACCTCTACATATTCTCATATTCAAATATTACATGTTTCAGAAAATATATTTCTACGTATTTACCCAATAATGTTCTAACTCAATAAGGAAAGCCTCCAGCCACGGACCGCCAAATACTGAGAAAACTAATATCACCCGCCCTTGAAGAGATAAAATCTATTCCTACATTCGGGGAAAAAGTATTGTAGGATAAATTGTCAGTGACTGGACACATTACTGATTTTTTTTAATGTTAAAGGTGGAAAACCAGTCAGCTTTGCTGGCCTTAAGATAGGAGTACGCTCTTGAAGCTATGATTATTTTAATGAGAGGTAGGGCACAGCGATGACCATCACGCTTAAATCTGGGGCAGCCCAACTGAGGAAGTACCTCCTCCTTACAGAATACCACAGCCATAATAGCACTGCTACCTTTCAGGTATGTAGTGTTGTGTTCCTGATGATGAGTAAGGTTCCCAGAGCTCCAACGCGCTTCTGACTCTCCTGGTGTTGCGGGTGCCCATGGGCGACGGTAATTGCTTACCACCAGGCAATCCGTCTGCTCGTTTGCCGCATATGTCATAAAAAAAAATGAGTTTATGAAAAAATTAATTAAGCTTACCTTTAAATATGTGCCGTGCGATGCCGGCTGACTAGTATAGCACCCCCATCTCCTCCCGCGGATGTCGTAAGAGGCGACAAAGGGAAACATCCTACGGACGGGCAGGAGCTTCCGTCGAAACCCAATACAGCTACTGCGGTCGCCAACCCGCCTGCCAAGCGTGGCGACTATGGCAACTACCCCTCAAGATGATACAAGTCATATTTGAGGGACAAATGGAAGACAGCAGCGAAGTTATTCGGCTTCGATGATGGTGCCGCCCTACCACACGCCGACTGACCTACGAACTCTTTCTGCCACTATTTTATTTTACGTCTACCTATTTGTTTAAATTTTTTGTGTTCTTCATCATGTTACAATAAAAATTTCTCATTTATTTGAGGGAGGCCTATGTCCAGCAGTGGACTTGTTACCTATGTTACCTTTAAATAGAACAAATTTTCTAAAAGAGTTTCAACTAATGGCCATCTAAATACTAAAATAGGTTCTATTTATAGGTAAATATAATTAAGTTTTAGTAAAACGTCCGAAACGACTACCGGGTGGAAGCTGGAGAGTTCTGAAGAACCTAGAAATCGGAACCTAATATCATAGGAGAGACAAAAGCCCACAGACTCCGTTGGCTCGGTCACCTGCAGAGGATGGGGGAAGATCGGAAGGTCAAGCTGGCGTACCTCGGTCACCCAGGAGGTCGTCCTAGACGTCGCTGGAGTGACATGGTCGACGCGGACCTGCTCCGAGTTACCAATTGGCAAGAGTTAGCGCAGGACCGAGAAAAGTGGCGCAATCTTGTGTCGGAGGCCAAGACTCATGTTGGGTCGCTGAGCCAACGGAAAAAGTAAGTAAAACGTGGCCTGTTGTTGAAGGGTAGCTACTGGCGCTTAAGTACATTTTTTAGGTCTACAGGTAAGTTATATCATCATGGCAGGTGTAATAATTACGTTTTCGATACTTCATATTAAATGCTGTCTAAAAGAAATCACAGCAATGTATTTTGTGGCATTCTTATCTCCAGATTCAGCCGATGACAGCCGAGAAAAGCCAAATCATTAACTGATTTTAATCGTATAGGTAACAGATAGACACATATAAATAAAATATTAGGTAGACAAATAAATGTCCGGGTCTAGATTCGAACCCGGGACTTCCTATTTGTAGGCAGGGTCGCTACCGACGAGGCCAAACAACCAAATATCGCTTTTTACACAACTATTTTATAAACCTATATTAGGGTGGTAGGTATTTATTACATAGTGCATCAGTAGATTTTTACCTGTTCTTAAAGATCTATATTAAAAATAAAAACTCACGGCAAGAGCAAAATCAGCTTTTGCTGCTTGTTTAATAAGTTATCGCGGCCGCAATCAGAGAAGTGCAGAAACTAAGGGGGACTTATATTACTTGCCGATCGCGTCGGCAGCCAAGTGCGGTTCAACCAAAGACTGTAGAGGTTCCGTACATAAAATATAAATAAATTAATTAATTAATCGGGACAATCTTACACAAATCGAACTAGTCGATGACGGTCGATATCGGGCAACCCTTGGCTTTTAAATGATACTTGGTAATTCGGAGATACTGCATTAGGGTAAATAAATAATAAATATTTCGGAACAATCTTACACAAATGGGTCTAGACCTACGGTAAGCTCAGTAAGGCTTGTGTTGTAGGTACTAGACGACGAAATATATAATAGATAGATACATAATATGAATACTTAAATACATAGAAAACACCCATGACTCAGAAACAATTATCTGTGCTCATTACACAAATAAATGCCCTGACTGAGATTTGAACCCAGGACCATCAGCTTCAAACCCACCAGGCCAGACCGGTCGTAAATAAATGGCCAGATGTAAATACATATCTAATCATCATCATGATTACCGCCGTAAGTCGTTCACTGCTGGACAAAGGTCAACTAAGAGGGTAGTGGCGACTATCCGCCACGCTTGGGAGGCGGGTTGTCGACTACAGTACCTGTAGATTGGGGTTCGACAGTTGCTGCTGCCCATCCGTCGGTTTTATCCCTTTGTCACTTCTTACGACACCCGCGGGAGAAGGTGGGATGGCGCTGTTCTAGTCAGCTGGTACCACACCTCACTTTTCCAATAGATCCCGTCCAAAGCAAGAATATAGAACCTTTGTTACAGAACCCTAAAACCGTAATTCGTACTGGGATTGGAAACCTCAGGAAATGATAACTTTGAGTTATTCAAATCAGAAGTTTCTGGGAAGTTGTCCGGCTTCCGCGGCTGTCGGCGTGTCTTGTTGACGGTGATTACCTCGCGAATTAGCTGTTAAAACGAAAAATATAAATAATGGCACTTAGATATTATCTTATTAAAAGTTAAATTGTTGTATAGATATATTTGATGACACTAGACCTAGTGGGTACCTATGAAGCCAATACAATTTTCATTTTTTAATTTTTTATTCAAGTAGGCGTAGCAATAGTCAAATACAAATATAATCTTAATGTTGTAATTAATTAATTAATACAGAGAAATTCATTGGTAAAATTATTACAATATAATACCGACGGTCCTGGGTTCAAATCCATTGGCATTTGTGTGTGTGATGAGCGCAGATATTTGTTCCTGAGTCATTGGTGTAGGTATTATATATATTTAAGTATTTCTATATTATATATATTATATAGTTGGCTGAGTACCCACAACACAAGCTTGAGCTTACAGTGCGTGCATGACTCAGGAACAAATATCTGTGCTCATCACACAAGTAATTGCCCTTACTGGGATTTGAACCCAGGACCATCGGCTTCATAAGCAGCCATCGTGTGTCATCTGCATTTCTAGCACTGTATTTCTAAAACTTAGATAAATATTATAGCTAAGACAGATAAATGTTTATATTTGATATCATTTCGTCTTTCTAACAGAATATTAAAAATACTGTGAATATACGCTCGCAATATGATGCTATGTTTATTTAAGGGCAAAGAAATGCTATTTGACAAAACTTTGTAAACTTTGATTTGTTATTCATATCATATTTTCATAAAGTGTACCATAAAACGGGGTGTGTTGGGACGTAAACTGTGGTCAAACGCTGGTCAGTCTTGTATTAAAAAAAAATACATTCGTATCTCCATACAAATATTTTTAATTGTTTTACGCAAACTTAATGTTATTGGAGGGCTAGTTATCATGTTCGCCACGCTTGGCAGGCGGGATGGCGACCGTAGCTGCAAAATGGGTTCCCTTTGTCGCCTCTTACAATAAATGAAAAATATATATTGGGTTTAAGATCATTTATTCTCATTAAGAATTTACAATTCACTTATATGAGATAACAAATTACAATAATGTTACTAATGAGCGCACGAGACTACATACGTACAGTGTGTATTTTTTATACAGGCGTATATTGTAGTGCCGATTACTATTGGACCTCAAGAACCTATTTACATTCATTTTGATTAAAAAATTAGGTTATTTTTATTCCATACATAAAAATTAAGCACGCAATGTATTGCATCCATAGTAATGATGGTATCGATGCGTGATGTCATGTCAGTATTACTTGTCATGTCAAAATAAATTGGACGTCGTTAACGAATCGTTACAACTATGTTACAACACTATTTAACAAAATTATTAACATAATACGAGTCGCATTACTGGATACTGTATGTGGGCAACTTATACGCCCGTATGAAAAATACACACTGTATGCCGTTGCATACTTACACGTATTTTCCATTGTTTTTTCTAATTTATTATTTATGGTTCCTTAGTCAACTGGGAACCCAGATAGTTTAGCCATGTCTGTCTGTCTGTCTGTCCCCGGCTATGCTAAGTGTCCGTTAGTCCTAGAGAGCTGCAAGTAAATCAATCTAGCTGATAAAGTGGTCAAATAAAAATATGCAGCAAAAAAAGTCTACATTTGATATTGGGGGTGACTTTTTAACCGACTTCAAAAAAAGGAAGAGGTTACGTGTGAGGAGTTTTTAGATAGGTTTTCAAAAAGGTCTTGGGAGTTGCCTTAAAATTTAGTGATAAAATAAATCTTTCGAAAATAATCGCTCTGGTAGTGATAAAGTGTGCCCCTATAAGATACTATCCCCTCTTTATAAAGACTGAGAAGGAAAATTTATTGAAACTGGATCGTTTTTAACCGACTTAAAAAAAGAAGTTACTGAGTTACGGATCAAAAACCGCCGTACACTGCTCTGGGCAGGTTTTTTTCATGAATTTCGTTTTCTTTATAACTCTCTCGTAATTCGATACTATAAATTGCCGCTTAATGCGTCTCGGGGTCTAATTGGCGTAGATATTGGAATAAACAAATTCCAAACACAAAGCGAAATAAAATATTCGTGTTTTCCCTGTTTGCGATGTTCGCTGAGCGCGAACAATTGGATTTGCATACAATATAGACCACATGTTATAGACACCTTAACGCTCATGAACCAAGTGTAAGGTTTCAAAATAATCACGTTAATAAATTCGAGTCTATGAACAATTTCAAATACTGAATTCATATTGTACCATTAAGTTCACATTTAACAAATAGCAGCATCATCTGCATCATCGGTTGGAAGTCTGGAGGGTAATTGGTGGGAATATTGAGGTACAAAAGAGGGTAAACTTGGTAAGTTGGGACATTAATTTAGGAAGAAGCAAACTGTAAGGGTCCAAACAGAAGTTGACATTTGGAGTGTTATTGAATAATATACATCAAAAAATATATAAATAATTATTTTGGTGTTTTTACTGGCGATCCTTATTCAAGGAAATTGAGTTTACCGTGGGGCTGTCAGTTTGTGTCAGAATGTCCTGTAATATTTGTTATTTATTAATTGTGTAGCGCCTCTAAATGATAGGCCAGTGCTGGGCCATGATGGTTGAAACGCCACTATTCAGTTGTGATAAGGTCTTCGCACACTATATCAACTCAACGCCATTGCGGCAGCAACTCTACTCACACTTACGATGAGTAGTCAACTAGTTGATCCACCCAATGGCCACTAATGGACAAGGCGGTGTCAACAAGTGGACCACGCCCGCAGTTACCCGTCACGCTTCAGTCGCAAACGCGTAGTCGCCGCGGGGGCGACGTGTGGTCAACGCGTGACAAACGTCGGGGTTGACCTTTGGTGTGCGACGCGTAAACCTTAAACCTAGAAAATATGACATAGGGCTTAAATTTCAATATTTGGCGTAGAATCGAGTCGCTGTTGAGTTGATATAGTGTGCGAAGACCTATAATCGTCTCGGCACACTCCCTTTGATGTGCGGCTAATAACGTGATAACCTACACCGCCGTCGCACCGCCATCCCGCCGCGCCATAAGCCAGCTGACGCCACTACCCTCAACATGCTGTTGCTGGCCCATCTCAGTGGTGAATTTCGTCAGTGTAATAGTACCTACTCTTATAATGTTTAGTTATTGTCATAGTCATAGTAGCTTTAACTATGTATATTATTTTATATTCTTGTATTTTTAGGGTGCACTGAAAATCAGTGTCGCTGCATGCCCATTCATGTAACAACTCATGCTGAGTGGCATCCTATTTGGTGTTTTATATTATAAAACACCAAATAGGATGCCACTCAGACTGGGCAATGTAGTCACATCGTGTAATGTTTTTTTGTTAGTTATTATTACTTGTATTTAAATTTACATGAGACATATTTAATAATTAACGATCACGCGCACTCATGTGACGCGATCGGCGAACCGAACGGGCACTCAGCACTCTTAGTGCTTGAAAATGGAGGCCTATGTTCTACGAAACATATCGCGCGAGTGACTAAATAAACGTGAGTAGTACCGTATTAATCGTTAGTTATTATTACGCCAAATAATTTTCTTCTTCTTCTTCTATTGGGATAATTTGTAGCGTACGAGTATGTGCGTTGTCTAACTGTAATCCTGTGGCATACAAACATTGAACACGCAGTTATTCAAATCAATTGGCATAAACATTTTGGTGAATGAAACCAATTTTGGTCACTCTCATTAGGTAGTCTGAATATCTAAATAGACTAGAGAGACGAAATTAGAATAGAGAGAAAAGTCTTTTCCCTAGGGACTACAGTATGAAGTTCTTCAAAAAGGTTCTTAAAGAGTAGGCTACGCGCATGCAATCTTCTGTAAATGCTTACCATAAGGCGGGTCTTATACTTGTTTGCCACTGTCGTTGTATTAAAAAAGGCAATTATTTTAAATATAAAGTATACAATACTACACTTACTAATATTATAAGCACAAAAGTAGCTCTGTATGTTATTATTACCTTTTCACGACTAAACCACTGAACTAATTTGGATGAAATTTGGTATGGAGAGATTTTAATGCCTGGGAAATGGCATAAGGTAATTGATATCATAGAAATTGTCCCTTACGGGATTGAAAAGGGGGAAATAATATGCATGTGCGATAATTTATGCACTGCGATTAAGATATAGCATTGTAATATATTTGAATATTTGCTATTAATTATTCGCAGGCGTTATCGTATTTGTTACATACCTATTCAATGTCAAGACATTTTATGAAGATTTAACATTTACTTGTGAAACTAGATACAATTCTCTTCTCTAATTAAAATGAAATGTATTTATAGTAATTCAACCCATTGAATCAATTTAGGGTATTTACTTAAGTACTAATCTTAAGGTTAGGTAAGGAGATACTAATAACGACCCAAATTAGTAATTCTAAGCAAACGAAACCGCAAGCTTTATGATATATTTGAGTCAGATTAAAGCCTCTTTTAATCAAGTGCTGACTGTAGAAAATACAACCATAGCCCGAGTCAAGGGTTTTAATGACAATAATTAGATAATTAATGGTTAGGGATTCGTTTAATTAGGCATTCCTTTCGGACCCAAAGCGGACAGTTAATTTATGTTAGCCAGGGTAAAATGATAGAAAATCTAGTGTCATTTCTGACTGACTCCGCGTTTTTAAACGCTATGACTCGCGTTTGTTTCGATACACACGCGAAACACACGTGATACAAGATGGCCACACCGTTTAGCTCATGATGAGTTCAGCTATGAATTAAGATGAAACAATTTCTCAATTTCCACAGGTAAGACACGAAACTAAACAGTATTTACAAGTTTATTTTAAAGAGAGTACTTAGTTTGATTTTGATAATTATTTTTTTATTGGAAAGAGTATACTCCGAAGTTTGTCTCATATAAGCTTGGAAAAAAAATCAAACCTTAAGGGTACGAAATAGGGGATGATTAATTTTTCATTTACCGATTGTAACGTATGACCATGCATAACTTTTTACAGACTAGTCCGATTTTTATATTTCTTTTTGTATTGGATAGGGTATACCTCAAAGTTGGTCGCATAACAATTTGGAAATAAAATCTTGCCAAAAATTTTTTTTGGCGGTTAATTTTTCTGCTAATAAGTTTTTGTGTTTATTAACATAAACATATTTACGTACACTAAAAATACCTTAGTAAGGTCAACTTTCAATGTCCTCTCAAGTAAGCTTAACAATACTTGTAGCACTTAAAATGCGGACTGTTTATGTAACGGCAACCTTAATTGCTTGCAACTTAAAGGTAAACTTCCACTATGAAACTTAAGTTACTACTTAACTTCGCAAAGCTTATATTTCACTGAGAAACACTATTAAGCTTTGTATAACTATTGGAGATTCAGCCGACTATGTGCTTTGTTCTCTGGTAATAGGATAGAAATTCGTATTTGTTTTGTGATGGCGTTTACGCTCATTAAGAATGCGGGCGGTAGAATAGCGGGTGTTATATTATCTAATTTAGAAAAGTGTTTAAAGAGTGTTTAATTATTTTGTGTATAAAGTCTCAGAATTGCAATTAAACAGCAGTATGCACAGAAGAACGGATGGCCAGGGCCATAAATCTACAGTCAGCATCAAAAGTAGCTAAGCGTTTGAATTGTTCAAAATGACCTACACGCGCTCTTATTCTCTTGACAATAGAGATGTGTTGACCTCATTTTGAACACCTCAAATGCTAAGCTACTTCTGCTGCTGACTGTACAATGACCTGTCGGAAGACGTTCTGTGTCACAAGGTCCAACGACCTGGGGGCCGATGTTTGAGTCCTGCACTCGAATTTTACAGTACTGATGATTTTTTTGGTATCATACAACATCATATGGTTCCTGGGTGTGTTGTGTTAGATTAGGTAATACAAAGTGGGTGTATTTTCTTCGCCAACAAACTGTCTAGCAGTTTGGCGAATTTCTTGTAATAGATTTAAGTATCTCATTTCTTAGCAATAAAAAAAAAATCACTAACCAGACATCCATAAACATGTAGAAAGAATTATAGTTATAGAATAGTAGTTAATTGGTACGGTCGGCTACAAAAATATGTCAACGATTACGATTCTTATGCCTCAGACATACGTTCTCAAATGTATACATATTATTAGATGTGACTGTACTTGACATTTGAAATTATTATGTATGTTATTATTGACTTTTTATCAATAAAATATCTGAATCTAAATCCAAAAAACTTTGAGGATGAAAATAATGCATACATGACTCAAAAGTTTCTCACGGTTATTTTTGCAGAGAATGTATAGTTTTGATACCCACGATTATAAAATTATATCATTAATATTTCTAAACTACCATGTCTTTGTTATTTAAATCGAAAGAAAAATAGAAAAATTTGACTCGCAGCGGGTTTCGAACCCACAACCACTGGAACACTAGCCCAGTACACTACCAATTGTGCTATACGAGTGCCGCTTAGACGTGTCAAATTTTTCTATTTTATTCGTCCTGGTATACGTCATTACGGGTGAATACGGGTTCCAGTGGTTGTGGGTTCGAGTCCCGCTGCGATTCAATTTTTCTTTCGATTAAATATCTTTGATATGCTAGCAGAAGTTTCTGCTTAATATAAAAACCATGTTTTTGTATACTTGCTTGACGCTCAAAAATCGGCCCCCCAAGTCAAGATCCGCGGAATCAAACAGCAACTATTTGGCGATCTTTGGGAAAGAACTATTTTTTTTTATGACAAAGGCAGCAAACGACCAGAGGGATTGCCTGATGGTAATCATCAATTACCAACTGGGCACTCAACACCAGGGGAGTCACAAGCGCGTTGCCGGCCTTTAACGGGGGTTGGAGCTGTGGGAACCTTACTTACCTTACTGCTTTGTATTACTTTGCTTACTTTTTTGGACCCGGGTATGTCCTTAAACTACGTCCAACACAGCGATGACCATCACGCTTGAATCTGGGGCAGTCCAACTGGGGAAGTACCTCCTCCTTACAGAAGACCACAGCCATAGCACTTCTACCTTTCAGGTATATAGTGCTGTGTTCCTGATGGTGAGTAAGGTTCCCAGAGCTCCAACCCCCCTTAAAGGCCGGCAACGCGCTAGTAACTCATCTGTTGTTGCGGGTGCCCATGGGCGACGGTAATAGCTTACCACCAGGCAAACCGTCTGCTCGTTTGCCGCCTATGTCATAAAAAAATATTTACGAAGATATTTGTGCCAGTTTTGTAAGTGTTTCAAGAGCAGTTTTTATTTTTAGCTTGCCTTTGAAAATAAGGCCTTTGGGAATGTTTATTCTTAGGCTGAGGTTAACTTAAATATTACAAGGCTTCTGTAATCTTCTGAAATAAAAAAATACCCTAAAAAAACTCAAAAAAAAGGCAGTGATAAACGCGTTTGATACTTAAAACATGTCTAAGGAGTATATGTACCCCAAACGCGATAGTTCTGCGAAGCATAATTCCTAGTCGCATTTTTCGCCACGTCGATCTCACTGGCGAGTATCCAGTGTTTATGGGTTCGAGTCAAAATTTTTCTATTTTACTTTCGATTTAAATATCGAAAATTATGTATCGTTTAGAAGTTAAAATTATGTCGTATTCAATACTTTTGGCCAAAGCTGTAAGTGTACTGGGTGTTGCCTTAAATTTGCGACGCCCCAGCCACGGGCCACGTGACAAATCTGCTTTGTATAATGTACCCCGGAGCCGCGGGACTAAAACGAAGAATTTCAATTTCGCGCGCCATCGGCCCGGAACATGGCGCTTTTTGCCGCGCCGCGTAATGCCGACGTTAACAAATTATGATTCTAATCTAAAATGCTTAGCTAAAGGTCAAGTATGCCAGCATATTTATGATAAAATACTTTTGGGCAGAAACAAGGGAAGAATGGGGATTAGGTACAGCCTTGGTCGAAAGTATTAAGCACACACTTCTAATTATAAAAACCTTTTTCTAAATGCACTTAAACAATTTGATATTTCAAATCTTATGTCTCAACGCAGGGCAGCTTGTGGCGAGCTGTTGGAGAGTAGCGACTCCATGTACCTGAGTGCCCCTGGGGTGCCCTGTCGGACAGGTGGGACAGGTCCCCTGCCTCTGGCTTGCCTTCACCGGCCGTCCAGAGTGGGGTCGCAAGAGCTGCGTTCTCGAGGGTAGATGTGGAAACCTAAGTGGCGAGTTGGCTATATGTTTAAAGTCCAGTGACACCTCTTCTATATTTCAAATCTTATTATTATTATTTGCTGTTTTGCGCTATTATTTACGCAGCATCGACCAGTTATGATCTATTGTGGCAGCCCTTTTTATAATTCATTACTGATTCCCATTGGGTCCAGAAAGCTCCAGATTCTTTGGGCTGTAATGTTGTGTACCTCATAAGATTTCAGTACCTGCCTGCCTAGGTGGATACTTCTTTTATTAGTGGCCCGCAGGAGCAGAGGATGTGCATTGCAGTTTCCTCTGATTCCTGGCAGAAACTGCATGTTGCATCTTGTTTCTTACCCATTAGAAACATGTTTGTTCAGCTTGAAGTGCCCGGTTATTTCAAATAAATTCAAACCTTAACATATATACATAATAACAGAACATCAGTTAATCGTAAAGATAAAAAACATTCATTTGTGACAACACATACACAAAAACAATGACAGACAAAGAAAAATTATACTTCGAATTAAGTATTAATTAAAACAGAAAGCACCAAAAATTGCTATGCCACGGGCTATGCTCAGGACCGTCGGCTTCATAGGCAAACCCAATTTTTGGTAACACACGATCCGATTAAACAGTGACTGTATTTTACTCTTTAAGTCTGCTCCGATAAATCCACGCCTTAAATCCGAGCGTGTAAATACGGGCATGCACGCTATCCGTCAGTGTCGGGCGATCGGAATGCAGATTCCGATGGAGATCCCCACTGCACGCTAGATGGCTTACTTTACCCATCACCTCCCTCCTCGCTTCCTCACCCTCATTACTGGAGTTCGTCAAGTCCCCGTTGAATTGCCTTAAATTACGCGCTGTGCTTATTGTCGACGAACCCAAACTCACAATATTGAGCCTTTGAGTCTAAGGAGAGACTTTTCCTCTCTTTGTGTGTTCTATCGCTTGTACAACGAGTTGTGCTCTGAAGAATTGTTTGACATGATGCCAACGGCCGCTTTCTACCACCGCACCCTCGCTGTCGGCAGTGCATTCATCACACCCTGGAGTCTAAAGGGTCGCGCACTAAGCGGTTTAAGAGGAGTTTCGTCCCGCGAACGCTCCGGCTGTGGAATGAACTCCCTGTCGAGGTTTTCCCCAGGAACTACAGTGTTAGGTTCTTCAAAAAAGGAGTGTATAGGTTATTAAAGGGTAGGCAACGCGCATGTGAATCCTCTGGAGTTACAGTCACCAGTAACCAGAGACAATATTAAAATCTATCAACTTTACTAAGAGACCGACGCCTAGCTAGTAACTGAAAATTAAATTATTTAGTCGAAACCTATAAAGCTACTGCGGTCGCCAACCCGCCTGCAAGCGCGGCGACTATATCAACTACTCCCCAAGCTGATACAAGTCATATTTGGGGGAAGGCTACGTCCAGGAACTTGCCGGCTGAAAAGATGATAATTCCTTGTATTATCTAGTGGGAGAACATCATAGCATTTCCAGTGAAACTGAAACATTCAATGCCATATAAGAACTGCATTTTCATATATTTTTCTCCTTTAATACGGAGCCGGCGAAATACATCTATCTTGTGTAACTTTTGCGACGAAATATGTTTAAATAATGGATACACTAGGGGACTAATGTACAGTCGCCATCAGATGTATCGGAGCTGTGGAGGTGGTAAAAATATCGGAAAAAAGCCTCTATATCAATGCAATAAAGAGCATGACGATATATCTGATGGCGACTGTAAAGTCAGCATCATATAGTTAGTTGCAGTCAGTATGGTCAAATATATCGTAATCGTAACACATCCTTACTGCTATGTAAATAAAGATCTGTGTCGATATATTTGACCACTTTGGTTGCCACAAACTATTTGACGCTGACTGTACAGCTAGACGTGTTGCCAGCAGTAACAGCCTATTCACTCTTGCCTTGAAAAGCCCCAAATTATATCTTTCCAAGAATACAGACGAAGGGAGCGAATTCCATTCCTTAACAGGGTAGAAGCGAATCGCTTCGTGCGAATGAATGGAATATTCACTACGTAAGGATGGAACCGCTCGCCTCGTCTGGACGTCCGGTGGTGGAATGGAGATGGCGGAATTAAATCATGTGATTCCTATGCACACTCTCCAAATTGTATCCTGTAAAACACAGACTATATTATATTATTCCCTTGACTGTACCTCAGTGCCCTAGATAAAGGACTTAAATATATTCTTATACAAAGCACCTTAAAGTAAAATAATTTACAAAAATCAAATTTCGTCGGACCCTCGCTTTGAACAACGCATTAGCTTAAGCTCCGAGGAAGAAAATATTGATATTGAAAGCTTCTTAGAAATGTATTAAGAATAATGTTGACTTACAAAACATTTCACACAATAGGGTAATTTAGTCCGAACTGAGAATAAATCCTTATTTACAATAACTACAATATTATGAAAACTACGAATACTTAACTAGTTATTGCATAAAAAGGCCCTTGAGGCATTGTACCAAGGATGCTGGCGGCGTTTCCTCGTTGTATCGGAATGCTGATACGTTGTGCGAGGAAGCCGCCAGCTCGGTCACCAGTTACATCAACCAGACGCTTCGCGATTTCTGGAAAAGTTTGTGCGCGCTGGGACCCCATGGACCTAGCGACTCTAGAATAGAATAGAATAGAATAGAATATAATTTATTCGTAGAACACAGACTATTTACAAAAAACATGCAACAAACGATAAGACATTACAGAAAGTGCCACGAAATGGCCCCATCTCAGCATATTGCTAGCATGCTCTACGTCAAACGGTACAAAATACTCTCTGCCCAGGCTCTTATATTTGTTACGTTCAAAAATTTGGCCGCTGCACCCGCTTTTACATTAGTTCGTTGGAGTTGGGACGGCGCTAGCGTGTCTACGCAGGTAGCATCCCACACCAGCATCCGTTCCAAGCTCCAAGGAACCAAAGTACTTGTAAATTGGGTCAGGTCCTACATTTTTTCAGAAATTGAAAATAGATGATATATATTTAAGAAAAAGTGACGAGGACCGCCGGAGTCAGGCAAGATTCAAACCCGTATCTTCAGCTATGGCTGATGCCTTCAACAAAATAAACAAGACTATACATAAACTTGACAAATTTCGACGGGTACCGCTGCGGTGGCCCAATTAGCACGATAGGCAGGCAGGTTGGTGACTGCAGTAGCTGTCCGGTTTCGACGGACGCTGCTGTCCGTCCGTCGGGTTTTTCCCTTCGTCGCTGCACAAAGACCCAGCAGCGTTCGTCTTTCAGCTGGTGATGATGATGACAGTTACAAGCCTTACAAATGTCTCTCTACCCTCATTTTCGTCCGACACAGGTATTTTCTTATGCATTGTGCAATAACCTTATCATATTGTAGTGCTGTACGAGAATATAGTGTTTTCTCCACAAACAGGACACAGTGTAAGGACAAATCACAGTAAGATATATCGTCAAGTTTAGTTAGTGTAACGACATGTTTCGGAGAACTTAGGCCATTTTAAAGTATAAGAGTGCTGAGTGTCCGTTCGGTTCGCCGGTCGCGTCGCCGGCGCGTCACGCACTTTTATTATGACAAACGTTGCAAACGAGTAGACGGCTTGCCTGATGATAAGCAACACATGCACATGGGCAACACCAGAGGAGTCACAAGCGCGTTGCTGGCCTTTGGGTGAGTTGGAGCTCCCTTACTTAACATCAGGAACACAACACTACATACGTGAAAGGTAGCAGTTGAAAGGTTTAGCTATTATGGCTGTAGTCTTCTGTAAGGAGTAGTCTTCTGTGACTTGTATCATTTTGGGGGTATTTGCCGTAGTAGCCACGCTTGGCAGGCGTGTTGGCGTGCAGTCGCTGTAGATTGGGTTTCGACGGACGCTCGTATCCGTCCGCAGGATTTTAAGCCTCTTACGACACCCGCTGGAGGAGATGGTGGTGCTATTCTAGTCAGCCGGCATCACACGGCATGAAAATATAAATGTATAAAGATGCTCTACTTTAATACAACCTACATAGACGTGACATTTCTTTTAACGCTCGTTTGTGAACATTGTCCACGCGAGGAACTTGGCACGTGACAGCATTCCCGGCTCGGCGCAGGCAAACAGCTACCTACGTGACATTGCTGGCCGGCGCCGGGAAATGCAGGCGTGCCTTTGATTTACTCCAGAACCTCATATCATAAAGGTGAACGTAATAAACACATATTTGCGGCATTTGCTGTTGAGACTCTTGGACCGTGAAGTCTAAGAGCATTTTTTTTTTATATTAGAGGTAGACTTTTCCGATGTACCCGAGACCCTACCTGGGTACAACTTCGTCTTACTTCCTACCTACATGGTCTTTCCAACCTACCTGGCGCATTCCTCGGCCAAAGAATGTAGCCAGTCTTATGGACACCCTTCCGCAAGGGACAGATTTAGGGGACTTATGTTAGTTCTTTTTTGTAATTATTTTATAATACACTTTGTGTAAATAAAATAAAGGTGTAAAGTATTTAAATTACAAAAATAATAAATTTATTAATTTCATAAGAGTACTTAGTATATAAGTCAATTTCGAAAAAAAGCTTGCGTATTCCTAATACCACTGTATAACTACTATACTGAATACTACTAATTTCGAACAACATTGCACATAAGCTGTAGAATACCCCTAATTAGGTGCAGTCAGCAGCAGAAGTAGCTAAGCATTTGAGGTGTTCAAAATGAGGTCAACACGTCTCTATTTGTCAAGAGAATAAGGGCGCGTGTAGGTCATTTTGAACACTTCAAACGCTTAGCAACTTTTGCTGCTGACTGTACCATGGTTAGCTGAGTAACTACCTCTATTTGTAATTAACGATTAATACGGTACTACTCACGTTTATTCGAGTTCGGTGTGCTTAGAGTCGTTGTTGGTGGACGATTCGAACCCGCGTCCTACCACTACAGCGGCTCCGGTGTCGGACCACCCTCAACCGGTTTTGACATCAAGAGCGGCGCGGGCAGCGCGGCGCGCGTTAGGGCGCGACGGGCCGGTGACGCGAGCGGCGAACCGAACGGACACTCAGCACTCTTAGTGCTTGAAAATGGAGGCCTATGTTCTCCTAAACATGTCGCGCGAGTTACTAAATAAACGTGAGTAGTACCGTATACATCGTTAATTATTAAATATGTCTCATGTAAGTTTAAATACAAATACCTCTATTTGTGTAACTGTAAGAGTTTCCTGTAATATTTGTACTTGTTCATGTATCCTTTCATAAAACATTTTAAGTTAAAAAGTACTGGATGTAACAGAAACAAAACAAGCCAGTAAAAGTCCCTTTCGGATGCGGACAGAATATTTAAATATGGCGGATCCAATATCGGGAGACACAATCATTTGTTGAAGGAGACTCGAGAAAACCATACAATAATAATACCTAGACAACTGTGTCGTGTGGTGCCGGCTGAGAAATAGAAACACACAAAATAAAAGTACATCAAACCAAAAATAAAAGGCAATACAAGATGTGCCGTGAAATGGCCTCATGTCATGTTGCTAGCGGCGGTAGACTATCAAGTTAGAGAAATCACGGCAGGTAACAAAACAGAATTATATAATAAGGTACATAATAAAATATACAAACAGAGAATACTAAATATACAAAGCTTAAAATAGAAACAGAAATAAAACAGAAAGACATCATCACCACTCCATCTCCTCTCGCGGGTGGCGGAAGGGGTGACAAAGGCAACTATTTTTTTGGTGTTGTGTTCCTGGTGAGTAAGGTTGCCAGAGCTCCAACCCCGCCTTAAAGGTCAGCATCGCGCTGTGACCTCTCCGGTGTTGCAGGTGTCCATTGATGGTAATTGCTTACCATCAGGCGATTCATCTGCTCATTTGCCTCTAAATTAAAAAGTTACAAGTTGTGTGAACAGTATAAAAAAACTAAGGTTAAAAATAACGGTATAAAGAAAAAACTTATAGAATGTTTTGACTCGTTAACTTGCAAACAACCGTGTGAAAAGTAATTCAATACACATTTTTTACAAACACTAACTTTGCTCCCTTGTGAAACAAATTACTTTTGACGCGCCGCCACAATCTATGTTCTAGGTTTTGTTATTCTTGGAGTACAACAAGCGAAGCATGTTTTTTATGTTACGCAATAACTGTAGTTGACAGAGAGTGCGGTCTCGGTACTAGCTCGCTTATTACTCGACTACGACAACAGGCAGGGTTATGATTTCAAATCTTCCTCGCGTTGTCCCGGCGTTTTGCCACGGCTCATGGGATCCTGGTCCGCTTGGCGACTTATCCCAGGATTTGGAATAGATACTAGGTTTACGAAAGCGACTGTCATCTATTACTTATAAGAAGAAATGTTTCTTTCTTTTTTAATGATGTTCTCATGTAAGTGACTTGTATGTCTTTTTTTGAGAAATAAATATCTTTAAACCTATCTAACCTTCCAACCCAGAGGGTAAACTGGGACTTATTGGGATTAGACCGGTTTCCTCGCGATGTTTTCCTTCACGGAAAAGCGACTGGTAAATATGAAATGATATTTCGTACATAAGTTCCGAAGCTCATTGGTACAAACGTAATATTAATGGACTATGTCGAATTGTGTAATATGGGCCAATAGCATTTAATTATTTGTTTATTCTACGTACCGGACGTAGCGTGGGCAGACCACCCAAAAGGTAGAATTTGTAACAAAATTAATTCTCCTAATATTTTGTTAAAGTTACTTAAAAAAAGAAAAATCCACAGACTAAGAACCAGAATGACAAATTTACAACCGCACGCTCCGCCTCTGCGACTCGCTTTTTAAATATTCCACAACTATAGAGATGCTCCACGGTGCTGGGTCGGGAATATTGCCATCCCTAATGGCCCGGGCTCACTAGCGACCCCTATTTAAGTATTTGTATAACTTATATATAGGTACGTAGTTTGTCTGAGTACAAACCATCTCAGCCATACTCGTAAGTCGTCCACTGCTGAACATAGGCCTCCCACTTGAACCTCATTTTTTTTGGCCCGCAGTTTCATGAGAATATCCTTCTTTACCATGCTGTCCCCCTAAAAAAACAGTGTATAGTATATCTCCCTATAAAGAAATGCAAGCTATACACTTTATGGCAGGTGTCAGTTTTTCATGTTTGAAATCGGATCGGTAGCTATTTCATGCTTGCAATTTGCGATTCACCATTTGTCGGCTCAGCGTGAGATTATAATGCAATGTTGTCATAATGATTTCAGCCGTAATTCGTTCACCGCTACCCCTACCCTAAATATGCATTGTATCGTGAGGGGAAGTTGCTATAGTCACCATGTATGGAAGGCGGGTTGGCGACCGCAGTAACTGTAGATTGTTTCGACGGACGCTGCTACCCATCCGCCGGTTTTTTCCTTCCGTCACCTCTTACGACACCCGCGGGAAATGGGGTGGTTTTATTCCAGCCAGCCGGTATCACACGGCATACAGCACCATTACCGTAATACCAAGAACTAATAAATCAAGGTCTGCCCTATTCATTTTAAGAGTAAACATGCATTTTTATTCGATTTGTTAAGTATCGTGTGATCGCTAATCTGGCCCGGTACCGCGAACATCGAAGTTCGTATATATCGAGCATCTTTCCTCTTTACTCCAATTATGGCGTCTTGAGAGTGACAAAGATAATCGTCCGAAATTTACGAATATTGTTTTTCACGCTGTTGACGAATTTCAAGGTCAAGGTTTACTGTCGACAATAGACACGTGTCAATATTTCAAGCAATATTAACATCCGGCAATGCCTGGCAATATTCCCCGTCCACAACTCACCACTATCGCACCGACATGAATATTCCACGGGCGACCATAAATACACCGCTGAAAGCGTATTCAGGAGGCATTTAGCGATAAATAAAATACATTACGCCCTTAATTTCGAATAAAATACAGCTAAGCTAGGCATTACAATAATCACTTAACTACTCTACTGTGTGTAAGTCTAATACGGGCGAAGAATTAAACCAGACATAGGATTTACCAGTATAATGATTAACCAAAAGGTTTTTCTTTAATTATACCTATTATACACATGTAATTAATTTTTGTAAAATTTCTGAGCAGTAATGTACTGCGAACATTACGCGATATGAGCTTTTGAAAGTAACTGTCAACGAGTGTTTAACTCGAGTGTGTTGCATTACATTGCGGGCCGATGTTTTTTATATGGATAAAAAATTTATTGCAATTGTAAGCAAAAGTTATCTAAATATATTTCTTATGTCCTATTCTACCCTCCGTTAAGAGATTCGCCCGTATTAGACTTACACACTGTATGTCAGGAGCTAGATATGTACCCCAACCGCGTTAGTTCCGCGTAGCATACTTCCCAGTCGCATTTTTTCCCACTCGAGTTTGTTTTCATTGGCACTTCATCATCATCATCATCATCTCAGCCATAAGACGTCCACTGCTGAACATAGGCCTCCCCCTTGGATCTCCACAAGTACCGGTTGGAAGCAACCTGCATCCAGCGTCTTCCGGCGACTTTAATAATAAATAATTAGTGTACCCCTTACATTTCATTAAATTGTCGAAAGGGTCTCTGCGCGTTGGCTCGATCTGGCTCCGCGTACGCCTCCCAAATGTCCGGAACACCATTGTTCCGTGTACGGAAGAGACATACAAATAATAATTAATAAAAATTATGGGGTATACTTACAAAAATTCTCTGAGCCTCACAGTAAGCTCAAAGCTTGTGTTGTGGGTACTCAACGATATATACTGAACACAGATATGTTCCTGAGTGTATTCTATGTATTTAAGTATTTGTATATTTTATATATCGTGAGCTGAGTAATCACAACACAAGCCTTCTTGAGCTTACCGTGGGGCTCAGTCAATTTGTGTAAGGATGTCTTGTAATACTTATTATATACATAGAAAACACTTGACTCAGAAATTTTTGGACCCGGGTATGTCCTTAAACTACGTCCAATAATGAGAGGTAGGGCACAGCCATGTACCATCGCGCTTGAGTCTGGATTAGCCCAACTGGGGAAGTACCTCCTCCTTACAGAAGACCACAGCCATAATAGAACTGCTACCTTACAGTTAAGTATTGTTATTGCCATGGTGAGTAAGGTTCCCAGAGCTCCAACCCCTTAAAGGCCGGCAACGCGCTTGTGACTCTCCTGGTTATTGCGGGTGCCCATGGGCGACGGAAATTGATTACCATCAGGCAATCCGTCTGCTCGTTTCCCACTTTTGTAATAAAAAGACAGGTCATTGCGCACTAGGCCAGACCTACCGGCATATGGGGGTACCCGCCTGTCCAGCAATTAACATTAGCTGTTAGTAGCTGTTAGGTTAGGTATACATTTATATAGTATACATTTCAGCCGTATGCAGTCCACTGCTGGACATAGGCCTCCCACAAATTTGACTTGTATCATCTTGGGGAGTAGTTACCATAGTCGCCACGCTTGGCAGCTGTAAATTGGGTTTCAACGGACGCTGCTACCCGGATTTTTCCCTTTGTCGCCTCTTACGACACCCGCGGGAGACGGGGTGGTGCTATTCTAGTCAGCCGGCATCACACGGCAGATAGGTTGGGACCATTTAAAAGGTCAGTGGGCGATGAGAGGCTTTACACAATATTCTTGAAGGTTATGTTTGCGGTATATTTCCCGGCGGGCGTTAAAGCGTTCGCGCCGACGTGTCCGCTAATCTTCCTAAATCCCGGTTCCCGGCGGGATTCCCGGGATTCGCGGGACTTTTATATTCGCAATTACGACGTTATTAGATTCAATATGCGGTTAAATTAAATTTGCATTATTTTAATAGCGCTTGCATAAATGGATATTTTATTGAAAGAATTATGAATGAAATTTTATAAAATTTTAATAATAGCTCGAGAGTTTTTATTGTTTTTGTAAAGATTGAAAATTCATTATATTAGTTGATCTGTTTGTTTTTTATTAATATTAATTTAGCGAAAAATTTAATTTAAGTTTGTAATTTTATATTCTAGTTATTCATGAAAACTTAAATCGAATTCATTTGAAAATAAAGTTTGCCCTGCGATAACATTATTATTAAGATTCAGTCATAAATATGTATACTGAACAAATTATCATCATCATCATTTTAACCATAAGATGTCCATGTTAGCCCAATCCAAATATGACTATAAGCACGCTTAGCAGGCGGGTTGGCGACCGCAGTAGCTTTTGATTCTGTTTCGATGGTCGCTGCGGCCACATCTGACTTTGTTTCCCTTTGTCACCTCTTACAACTTTCGGGAGGAGATGTGGTGGTGTTATTCTCAGGTATTTGTGATAAAAATATTCTAGGTCCTTTTCTAACGAACAGAAACCTCAAAAAGACGGAAAGGGACAAACGGTGTGTTAAGTTTATGAATAACGCTAACAAACTGTACAATCTCATTGTAATCTAACTTGTTCAATAAATAAAGAGCCAGCCAAGTGTGAGTCGGTCTCGCACTTCGGGATCCGTACCACTTTCTTTTGACTTAGGTGCTATAATTTTGAGCAAAAAATATGGCACAATAATACAATGAACAATAAATATAAGTTTGTCGTAAATATTTTGAATACTTTTTATTCTGTTAGACTGCGTTTCGAAGTGTAGCGAGGAATGTGTTTTTAAGAACCAATAGAATCACATTATTTCTCGAGGACAGGGAAATGTAGTAATTCTATTGGTTAATAAATCCCCGCTCGTCTCTAGTGGAAATGCAGCCTTAGTATTTGTTTTTATAGCGGCAACAGAAATACATCATCTGTGGAATCAACTGTCTAGCTAGCACGGTTTATGAGATACAGCCTAGTGACAGCCGGAGTCTTAGTAATTTTTGATATTTTGATATCCTAGAAGAGGGTAGACTTATAATTAATAGTAACGAATAAAAGTACTAGACCGACGAACACACTTGGTTGACAGCCGTGGTACTGCGTGGTTCTAGCAACGATAAGTCTTGTATCCGACACTGCATAGTATAGACACTAGTTAAGGTTATCTAGATAAGAAACGGAAAATAAAGTAATACAATAGTGCATTTTATTATACTAATAAGGTCTCTTTTTACATATTGCCCACGGAACTTTAAAAACGACAATAAATTGTTTATTGTATGGCAATCGCTTTTAATTATTTTTGTTTTGTAGTATTTGTTTTTATAGCTCTTATGCATAAGGAATAAATACAGTCTGGTGTCAGATAGACAGATGAACAGTCAGTCACACTGGCAGTCAAGACAGGTAGATGGGCAAACAGACAGACACACAGACAAAAAAGTTTGTAATCCTAACGCGCATGTAAATCCTATGGAGTTGCACGCATCCATAGGCTAACTGCTTATTATCAAGCGAGCCGTATGCTTGTTTGCCACCGTCGTTGAATAAAAAGAGACAGACAGACGGACAGACAGTAGAGTACAGTAGTATTGTCCCGTTTTTACCCAATTCGACACGGAACCCTAAAACCGTCATCATAAACTAAGAGTTAAGCCATTAACATTCGCTTTGACGAAATACGATGCAATTATCGAAAACGTCGCAATTATACAACTTTAGCACTTATGCCTTTGTAATAAAGGCGACAGTGGCGTGCACCGGCATGCGTTACTATTGGAGTCCATTAGCTCTCAGCCCGTATTTCAACGTGTTGGACAAATTTTAATGGAATTCTGAACTAGAGCTTACACTAACTTTAATAGGAATATATGACAAAGTTACATTTATAGGGGAGGTATATTCCTCAATTCAATTTTGACGGGTCTGAACTAATGGGTATCTGCGTACGAAGCTAACGGTCATGGGTTCAAATACCAGTATGTCATTTATTTGTGATAAGCACAGATATTTGTTGTACGAACTGGAAGGCGCAGCGTAGGTACGCCTCCCACAAGGTAGACCGATGACCTAGTTAGAGTCGCGGGATACCGCTGGATGTGGAAGGCGCAGGTTCGGTCTTCTTGGGTCGTTCTGGGGGAGGCCTATGTCCAGCAGTGGACGTCAGATGACGATGATGATGATGATGATTTGTTCATGAGTCATGGTGTTCTATGGGGCATTTCACGTGAAGCGGACAGGGAAAAAAAAGTGACATCTTGGATTTCGCTCATATTTAGATCAATTACAGTATTTGAGAATATAAAAAAGTAATTTCATTTTTTTTATTCTACGGCACTTAGTTTAGGAATTACGGACTACCAAAAAATTGACCCACTATGAAAAGCCATTATTTTAAATCAGTGCTGTAGGTATTCGATATAAAGTAAAAATATATTGTAGGTATGTTTTAACAAGAAAAAATGTGTATTATTTTTGTGATAAAGTCGGTGCAAAAAAAAATTTTTTTTCTTGCTCAAAACCGGAAGTAAAGTTTTCAAAGTAAAATTTCAGTAACTTCGACCATTTTTAAATTTTTTCTGCAAAATAAAGATAAAACTATGTAGATATTACATAAAAAGTTTCAAAATGGAGACTTAAGTCGTTTTAGAGATATGGAACATTATGTCTCACAGAGCGTATTGCACGCGTAGCCAGGTTGGGGCGGTTGGACGAAATTTACTTTCCTATATTTGTTAATTTATTCGAAACATTGATACGTTTTCAACTAACTTTCAATTCTTAATTGTACATACGTTTTTGTGCGTGATAACATTTACTTTGTAATTTAGATAAAATAGTTATTTACGATACTAGTGTGGTAAAACAGAAAAAGGCCGAGATCACAGAATTTTAAGGCCCGAGCCGCAGGCGAGGGTCGTTAATATGTGATCGAGGGCTTTTTCTATTACCTCACGTGTAACGTACGCAGTGGCGTGCATTCCCACCCAGTCTGGAAAATGGAAACCACAACACATGGGACATACATTTCTCTTCTATTTGGTAAAAATACTATAGTTTTATAGAATAGATATACGTGTGCCATGTGTTGCAGTTTTGTTTTCCCAGGGTAGAAAGGTAGGAACTGCGTACCCTGTAGGCATGCCACTGATCGTACGTCATCTTACGTACATCGACACGTACGACATCGTACGTCACCCGTACAGCGGTTTTGGGACGAACCTTTATGCCGCAAAATACAGCTTGAGCTGCTTGCCTCCGCCGATTCCACGGTGGACAGGGCCCGTCTGCTTGCTGCGGTCGAGAAAGAGTCAGGGTTTTGGTTGCACGCTTTCCCTTCCAGGAACTGCGCAACTCTTTTGGATGACAATTCTCTGAGGTTGGCAGTCGGGCTTCGTTTGGGTGCTGAGATAGTTGTCCCCCACCGTTGCCCTTGTGGTGCTGAGGTGGACTCTTTGTGTGTGCCTACAGGGTACGCAGTGGCGTGCCTACAGGGTACGCAGTTCCTACCTTTCTATCCTGGGAAAACAAAACTGCAACACATGGCACACATATATCTATTCTATAAAACTATAGTATTTTTACCAAATAGAAGAGAAATGTATGTCCCATGTGTTGTGGTTTCCATTTTCCAGACTGGGTGGGAATGCACGCCACTGCGTACGATACACGTGAGGTAATAGAAAAAGCCCTCGATCACATATTAACGACCCTCGCCTGCGGCTCGGGCCTTAAAATTCTGTGATCTCGGCCTTTTTCTGTTTTACCACACTAGTATCGTAAATAACTATTTTATCTAAATTACAAAGTAAATGTTATCACGCACAAAAACGTATGTACAATTAAGAATTGAAAGTTAGTTGAAAACGTATCAATGTTTCGAATAAATTAACAAATATAGGAAAGTAAATTTCGTCCAACCGCCCCAACCCGGCTACGCGTGCAATACGCTCTGTGAGACATAATGTTCCATATCTCTAAAACGACTTAAGTCTCCATTTTGAAACTTTTTATGTAATATCTACATAGTTTTATCTTTATTTTGCAGAAAAAAAATTAAAAAAAAATGGTCGAAGTTACTGAAATTTTACTTTGAAAACTTTACTTCCGGTTTTGAGCAAGAAAAAAATTTTTTTGCACCGACTTTATCACAAAAATAATACACATTTTTCTTGTTAAAACATACCTACAATATATTTTTACTTTATATCTAATACCTACAGCACTGATTTAAAATAATGGCTTTTCATAGTGGGTCAATTTTTTGGTAGTCCGTAATTCCTAAACTAAGTGCCGTAGAATAAAAAAAATGAAATTACCTTTTTATATTCTCAAATACTGTAATTGATCTAAATATGAGCGAAATCCAAGATGTCACTTTTTTTTCCCTGTCCGCTTCACGTGAAATGCCCCCTATGTTAAGTATTTGTGTATCATGTAATTCATGTATAGTCACGTCTAATAATATGTATACTTTTGAGAACGTAAGTCAGAGGCATAAGGATCGAAATCGTTAACATATTTTTGGAGCCGACCGCATCAGCTGTACCCGCGATTCGCCTGCGTGAAATTCAGTATGTGTATCAGTGGCGGCGCGTCCTTTGAACTCGATTCCTGCCGGCTTGACTAACTTTCAGATGGTAGAGTAGTTTTCCATGAAGAAAAAGATTGTCGTAATAATTCCGGCTTGTCTAGGATATAAATTGACGCGCCGCTACATTCATCTCAAATACCTTTTTCAAGTAAAAAACGCACGTTGATCCTAGTACGAGTAGTACATCCGTGTAGTCCGAAAGCTAGCACCGGGAAACGGTATACAAATCAGAACAACAGTCGTCTGGTAGTATAAAATAAACTAAAAAACATAACTTAATAAAAATTAACATAACCTAAACACATACATAACAAAATCTTTAGGATACGTTTCTGCTTAATACTAAATTACTCGTAATTAAATATAACATACTCAAGTACCGTGACCAATCCGTTTAAATATTACACTTAGCGCTATTACAAACGTTTCTGCTTTGTTTGCTAATGATATGTTGTGAAATGTTGCCAAAACTAATTTCATATTTTATACCTAAAGGCTATCTAACAACCTACTTACCGGAAGCCATTTTTTATGACAAAGGTGGCAAACGAGCAGGCGGATTGCCTGGTGGTAAGCAATTACCGTCACCCATGGGCACCCGCTACACCAGGGGAGTCACAAGCGCGTTGCCGGCCTTTAAGGGGGGTTGGAGCTCTGGGAACCTTACTCACCGCCAGGAACACAGCACTGCATACCTGAAAGGTAGTACTGTTATGGCTGTGTTCTTCTGTAAAGAGGCGGTACTTCCCCAGTTGGGCTGCTCCAGATTCAAGCGTGATGGTACTTCGCTGTTCCCTACCTCTCATTGTTGGACGTGGTTTAAGGACATACCTGGGTCCAGAAGATAAGTATATAAGATCAGTATGTAAGTAACAGCCAGCTTTCAAAATTGTAAAGCTTTTCCCATGGCTAGCTCTTAGCCTACACGTTTGTTGATTTAGTAATGCATTATTTAATCTCGCTAATGACTATGTTCCTATTACTATCAATCACAGCTTGCGGCTTTGCAACCATTAATTATTAATCACAGTCGGAAATCGATTTACATATCCATCAAATTGTCTTTAGTACTAATAATATCTCTATACCGTACACGGAACAATGATGTTCAGGACATTTGGGAGGCGTATGTGAAGCCGGATCGAGCCAAGGCGTAGAGGCGCTTTCGACAATTCAATGTTATGTAAGGGGTACACCAAGCGGATGAAGCCCCTGTATGCGTCATGGGACGCGCACAGAGACAGCGCCCGCTATGCTGTAAGGACTATTCAGTTTAAATGAAATCTTAAATGTACTATACTCGTCGCAGCGAATCATGATCCCTATGACACTGACAGTTATTCCTACGACACAAACTTGTAGTGGCGTCACCGTTACAATATAATCAAATTCGAGGCGTCTAAAAATGGCATTTATTAATTTTAGATGAATTTAAGATTTTCCGTTGGAATTGTAACAATTCTTAACATTTACAAGAAGTTATCTCAATTAGATTTTACGTTTACGCCCTGCAAAACTTACTTCGTTTGGAAGATATCGACTAGTGCAAAAAGTATCAAAAACAAATGTCGATGTACGAAACGAGTATACAAAATAAATAGTACACTTTCAGTGTCCGATGTACTTATAATCGTTTTTAGTTATACATATAGTAAGGTTATTTTTATATTATGCAATTTTTTTCGATAGCACTATGTTTAAGATGGATTTTTATTTTTACATTCGTCAAGCGTGACGTAAAATACTAGATGCTAAATGTTAAAAAGTTACATTTCTCGGCCAACAAATTAAATCATTATTAGAACAAAAACATAACAATCATATGAAATGCAGATTATATTTTTAAAATCACGTTTACTAACGTGGCTGAATGCAAGTGACGCCTTTGCCTATTAAAAAGTTAAGTTACATCGACACGACCCATCACTAATATGAACTGTCATAGGGATCATCATTCGCCGCGAGGAGTATAGGCTATAGGGTGGAAAAGATGGACTAGCTACTGGGCAATTGGTTAAAAAAACCGGACGCCTGCCTGATAAAATTGTATACAGTAATAAAGTAATAAAATTGTATACAATTTATTACTGTATAGACGAGAATTAGGCTGAATGACTGCAACAAGCGATCGACAGCCTGCCTGAGTCCGGACGGGCGTCCCTACACTACATCTAGATGAGATAATCGCCATGTGTGAAGTTGATTTGGCGATCATTGTATACCGATAGTTGCTTCTGCAACATCTTGATCGAGGGGGTCAGATTCAGAAGGCAGTAATCCTGGATACGGCGCGTATAGTCCGGCGTTTCCTCTCTGCAGCCCTAACTACCAGCAGCCTGGGCCCTGCCCCGTTGCGGCACCCAATGTTAGGTTTTTTGTAATATTTTTATTGTTTTCCTATGTTTGTGTATTTTCATATTTTACTTTAGACCTAGTCTAACAATAAATATTACTGTAAAGTTCTATCGCCAAAGTGCATCAGCAGCACAATAGTATTTTTCTAATTTTTCAATTAGTCTAAGTTCTAAGTAGTGTTATATTCTTATTGGGTTAGGCCTGTTACAAGACAAATAGTAAAACAATAAAAAAACGACTTCGAAAAACAATAATTAATTAAAATATTACAATTCACCGTACTGGTGGTGAATTGTAATATTATTATCACAAGAAATACAACAATTTGTCGCGATTTTCCGACATAGGACTAATCACATGTCGAAAACTATCGAAATTTCTTCTGAGAATCGTGACAATTGTCAAGAGCTCTTCGCCAAACTACTACCTATTTATTGACGATATAATAAAAAATAAGAGCATTTTATTGAAACTAACGTGTTGGTGGCAAACAAGCTCATGTCCCACCCAATGTTAAGCGGTCAATGTAACCAATGGACACATGCAATGTCAGAAATTTACATATGTCGGGAATCGTGACAATTGTCGCTGTGGTGAAATAGGGGCCAGGCGAGTAGAGAGGTTTTATTTTATCCTTATGTTGAGAATATTCCATTCATTTGGGCTCAGTCAATTTGTGTAAGAATGTCCTGTAATAGTTATTTTTCTCGGAGTGCCTTTGAAAGGGCTTTAAATAGACTCAAACCGGACCCACGGACCTAGGATCTCGACGCCTAAATTATATTCTGCCTTAATTGTATTATCCGTTTGATGCCGGCTGACTAGAATAGCATCACCCCATCTCCTCCCGCGACAAAGGGAAAAATTCTACGGACACGCAGCAGCGTCCGTCGAAACCCAATCTACAGCTACTGCGGTCGCCAACCCGCCTGCCAAGCGTGGCGACTACGGCAACTACCCCCAAGATGATACAAGTCATATTTGTGGGAGGCCTATGTCCAGCAGTGGACTGCATACGGCTGAAATTCTGCGCCGAGACCACTAGGTATTTAGTTGTTTTCAAATAAAAGTCTAATAAGTATGTCGCATATCGCGGCAACTATCAAGTTTTTAATGCTCTTAGTTTAATACCTTCCCACAAAAGTTCTGTCGCATTTATATGTATATGGGACTTTTACTGTTATTCCAATTGTAATGATTATATATGATATTGAAATTCGTGTTGTTTTAATTTTATCTTCAGATGGGAATTTTAAGAAATAAAATCTACCATACTGACTGAATTTATATGTATAATATAAACGTGAAAGTTCTGACTGACTGCCTGATCAACGCCCAGCCCAAACCGGTAAACCTAGATAGCAGATACTTTCACAATTGGTAGTTTATATACCCTGAGGACTCACTAAGAAGGGATTTTTGGAAATTCCACCATTTAGGGGGTAAAGAAGGGGTTGAAAATTTGTATGGGGATAGTGTAAAATTTAATACGAAAGACTTGAAATTGTGTATGTACCTAAACAGTCCTTATTCGAATACAAGAAAACTAAGAAAAGTAATTTCAGCGTTATTTGTAATTCTTCCCTTAAGAGTCAAATATTCTGCGCGTGCGTAGCCGCAGGCAAAAGCTAGTTCTATATATAAGAAAACAATACTTTTTTTTGGTACGTCAAAAAAAGGATAGACTAGCGTAGCAGAGACTAGTACCACCCCATCTCGTCCCGCATGTCGTAAGAGGCGACAAAGGGAAAATCCGACGGATAAGAACAGCGTCCGTTGAAACCGAATCAGCACCAACTGAGGTCGCCAACCCGCCTGCCATGCGTGGTGACTATGGCAACCCAAGATGATACAAGTCATATTTGGGCGAGGCCTATGTCCAGCAGTGGACATCTTACGGTTGAAATGAGGAAGGTGTATGTACCTTCTACATATATTCTATACATATATTGCATGGTACTTTGCCCGTATTCCGATTCCAGCTTTTATTTTCCCTGCACTTTGTTGGTTGCTTGCAGTTGGATTGAAAGTGCATGTTAGCTTCAATCGTTTAAAAAACTGTCCGAGTGCGAGTCGGACTCGAACCGGAGGGTTCCGTACCATTATCTACATAACATTAGACATATTAATTGTATAGAAGCTTTGAATATTCGAGTCGAGCGACATGTTTTGCTTATAAAACGTGAGTTACCCGTTTCTATACAATTAATATCTTTGAATCTCACGATAGTTTTGTGTTTAAAATAACATTAGACACTATATTTATGCCGTTAGCAAGAAACGGAAACAAAATCACGTTTGTTGTATGGGATTTCCCCTTAGATATTTAGTTTAATTGATTTTTTTTTTTAAACTGATCATACGAGAGTGTCATTAATATATAGCATAAAAAAATATTATATCGGTATTGGGGCCCCGTATCACCTGCGAAAATTTAGACTGCGTAGACAGACGATAGAGAGACAAACAGACAGACTGACTGACTGACTGACAGACTAACAAACAGACGTACAGACAGACAAACAGACGCACAGTAGAGTTTTAGTAATAGAGGTCCGTTTCTACCCAGGCACGGAACCCTATTAAAAACGGATTCAAACGGTTTATTTACATCAGTTGTCAAAGGAAAAGGCTGATTGCGGTGTTGAACAGCAGCCATCAGATATATCGGAGCTGTGAATATGCAATTTATCGCCTTGGCAATAGAGGAGTTGTTCAGGTATTTGTGACCACCTCCACAGCCCGATACATCTGATAGCGACTGCACAACCCGGTTTTTCTGCCGTTTGAGGGAGAATCCCCCAGATCCCTAAATTTAAATGGCAGCGGGCAGAACACATTGCACGTGAACCGATGGTTGTTGGGGCGTAAAGGTTCTCGAGTGGCGGGAATCCACTGGATGCGAGTGGCGCAAAACCGGTAACTGTTGGTCTCTTTGTGGGAGGCCTATGTCCAGCAGTGGACCTCCTTCAGCTAATTTGATGATGATTATGAGGGAGATTTGGCCAAATGAATTATAAAAAAGTTAGATACCAGTTTGATTTTTTTTATACAAGGCCGACCAGCATTTAACCTCAGTCACACCTGATGGTAAGTGTCGACGAGGTCGAGGGTGTAGTACGCTGGTTCAGTAACAGCCTATTCACTCTTGCCTTGAAAAGACTCAAATTATATATTTCCGGGAATAGAGATGAAGAAGCCAATTCCATTCCTTAGCAGTCCGCATTAGGAATCGCTTCGTGCGAATGAATGGAATATTCACAACGTAAGGATGAAGCCGCTTCCTTTTCTCATCCACATTGACCAATAAACAGGGGCTAAATTGATTTTAATCGTAATTGTTTATGAGAGAGGAGGCAATTACCGGGAAAACAAACATCACTTCATGCAATTTTATTTGAAATGGAGCATTTTACGGTGCAGCAATAAGGTTTTGTGTTATGTTTAAACAACTTTTTTATTGTACCCTTACCATGAGTTGTGACTTTGAGGTTTCCGATAACGAGTATCGAGTTTACTATCTGTGCATCTCGTTCGCACTAAAATAGTACAAGCGAGATGCACAGACAGTAAACTCGATACTCGTTATCGAAAACCTCAAAGTCACAACTCATGGTAAGGGTACTGTACGTCGACTTTTATAAATAAAAAAATATAGCAGGACATTCATAAACAAATTGACTGAGCGCCATGGTAAGCTCAAGGCTTGTGCTGTGTGTACTCAGCCAACGATATATATAATATACAAATACTTAAATACATTTAAAACATCCTAAACTCGGGAGCAAATATCTGTCCGTATCGCATTCACTGCCACCGACGCACATGTGCGTTCATTTCCATACATTTTTAGAGGGGGTGGCAGCGAATGTGGTATATATTTTGTAAGGATACCTACGCTGTTGAGGCTGCCGAAATACTGTAGCGCATCAGACATCATCTGTTCGCTGAAGCGCAAACATGCCTGGTACCGCCAACGTCGAAGTTCGTAAAATGGTCCCGCCGTAGTGGCCTCTTGTATTTTTTTTTTTTTCTTTTATGACATAGGCGGCAAACGAGCAGACGGATTGCCTGGTGGTAAGCAATTACCGTCGCCCATGGGCACCCGTAACACCAGGGGAGTCACAAGCGCGTTGCCGGCCTTTAAGGGGGGTTGGAGCTCTGGGAACCTTACTCACCACCAGGAACACAACACTACATACCTGAAAGGTAGCAGTGCTATTATGGCTGTGGTTTTCTGTAAGGAGGAGGTACTGCCCCAGTTGGGCTGCCCCAGATTCAAGCGTGATGGTCATCGCTGTGCCCTACCTCTCATTGTTGGACGTAGTTTAAGGACATACCTGGGTCCAAAATATTCCGGGCATGAAGGCACTGTGACGGCCGCAACCATTATAGCTGCGTTCACATTTATCGTCGGGCAGTGTTGTACAGCAGCAATCGTAACCCACAAAAATGGTCGCCGGAAGATCAGCGCTGACTCTCGGGTCAGCATTTATGCTGAGGCTGGTCCATTTCGTGGTAAACTTTTTAATTTACACTTTTTTAAATATTATAATTGTTTTTATGTTACATTTCTGTAATGGTTTGTAATTAATGTAGTTTATCACCAATAAAAAAAAATTGAAAATTAGATTTTTTTAATTTGTATATTACGAGCATCTTTATCTCTTAATTCAATTACGGAGTGACAGAGATAAACGTGCGAAACTAACGAATATCGTATTTCGCGGTAGCGCCACATGACTTTTACGCCTTGCGTAAAGGGCGTCTTTGATGACGCTAGTGCGAGGCAGGAACAATGGCTCCATGATGAAGTTGTCTATACGCTTTGATTGCCATTTCACTAAGTATCGGTTTGAGGTCGTGACAGGTCGAGCAAATTAGGCCCCAATTGCCCTTCGGTGCCTATGAATTTATTCGTTTGTTTGTAAGTATTAAGTATCATTAAATCATTTTAAGTTCATATGGATCACTTGGTCTGCTACATTTATTTTTATCTAAAGAGTCAATATCCCAATAAAAAAAAACCAGACACGGTATAGATAGGCGCTTTCCCTTGATCGGCCTTGGTCGGCGAGTTTTCCAGATAATTGCAGGAAAGAGACATGAGAGAGAGAGAGAGAAAGAGAGAGAGAGAGAGTGAGTTAAAAAAATAATAATTTGTTTGTAGTTACTGTAAACAAAAACTGAAATTAAAACATTTTTTTTCTGTAAGTTTTTAAGAAGTGCAAAATCAAAAATCTGCTCTGCCCTGTATAATTTTTGTATACTAACCACGGCATTGGGGCTTCCATATAATATATAGTTCATTGTGAAACATGTACAACAAACTCTAGTGAAAAGTTACGAAGTGTCCTAGTTTTGTTTGACTTCATTGTTTGTCTGTGGTAGGTCCTGCTGTGTGTACAGTCAGCAGCAGAAGTGGCTTAGCGGTTGAGGTGTTCAAAATGAGGTCAACACATCTCTATTGTCAAGAGAATAAGAGCGTGTGTAGGTCATTATGAAGACATCAAACGCTTAGCAACTTTTGCTTCTGACTGCTGTCCCCTCACCGCTCGGTTCGCCTTTCTGTTACAGACTGTCGTACACATATTTTCTGATGACATATTATCAATTAATTTAAACTGATTGGTTGGTGACTGCTGATTGCATAGCAAAACAATAAGTCACTTCGCTGTACCCGAATTTTCGGTGGTCTTTGTTTCATTTAATAACTACTTTTAAGTATTAAACTGATGTTCTCTTGCTGCGTATGTTATGGTTTGAAATATCAGAAAACTGTTTAACTGCATTATGCTCAATACCTTTGGCCTAGGCTGTGCTTAAGCTTTTTTTTACCTGCCGTGTGATGCCGGCTGACTAGAATAGCACCACCCCATCTCCTCCCACGGTTATCGTAAGAGGCGATAAAGGGAAAAATCCTACGGACGAACAGCAGCGTCCGACGAAAACCAATCTACAGCTATTGCGGTCGCCAACTCGGGTGCCAAGCGTGGCGACTATGGCAATTACCCCCAAGATAATACAAGTCATATTTGTGGGAGGCCTATGTCCAGCAGTTACTGCATACGGCTGAAATGTTTGAAATGTGTTTTTGGACCCGGGTATGTCCTTAAACTACGTCCAACAATGAGAGGTAGGGCACAGCGTTGACCATCACGCTTGAATCTGGGGCAGCCCAACTGGGGAAGTACCTCCTCCTTACAGAAGACAATAGCCATAATAGCACTGCCACCTTTCAGGTATGTTGTGTTCCTGATGGTGAGTAAGGTTCCCAGAGCTCCAACCCTCCCTTAAAGGCCGGCAACGCGCTTGTGACTCCCCTGGTGTTGCGGGTGCCCATGGGCGACGGTAACTGCTTAACACCAGGCAATCCGTCTGCTCGTTTGCCGCCTATGTCATAAAAAAAAATGTGTGATGTATGTATGTACTTAAGCTTGGCAACAACTTGCGTATCAAATCCCAGTTATATTAAAATTCGCGCCGGCGGGACTAACATCGCGAACTTCACCCGACATTTTACACATTTTTGCTTCTATTTTAAATAAAAAGTTTCCTGAGAGAAGTTGTACTTGGTTTATCCTCGGGTCAGCCAGGCTTTACGTAACTAAAGTGACATTTTCTCACGGACAAACTTTGCTGACGTTTATTTAATCACTCACGTGACATAGTTATATAAATTCTCACGATTTCCACATTTCATTTCAACCGTAAAACCATACTGATCGTATCATCCAAGTCTCGGAACCGGTTTAAAAAATAGCGGTTAAGATGGGTTTATTTCGGTTTTACTCCGAACTATTATGAGAACGCGAACGTTTGAAGAACTTTATTAAAACCTAAATAAACCGGTTTATTCGACGATTGACGATGGCCGGCATACCACGTGTGCTGCGTAAATACAGACACGTAGCAAATTGCTATTAGTTTTGGAATAAACCGGTTTTTTAAGTTCCAAACCGGTTAATTTGACAAGAACTTTATGAAAATTTTGGTTTTGCGCCAAGTACATGATAACGGTTTGGAAATTTAACCGGTATCCGAGCCTTGGTATCATCATCAGGCTATATAGTAGTAGTACACTGCAGGGCATAGCCCTCCCCTAAAGAGCGCCATAGCTTTCCGCATTCAGCAGCATCCCACCTGGTCGGAGGGCGACCCACACTACGTTTGCCAAGTCACGGTCTCAACTCAAGAACGCGCCCCAGTAGTTGTCGGTTCTTCGTGCGATATGGCCAGCCCACTGCCAATTCAGCTTACTAATTCTTCGAGCTATGTCGATAACTTTGATTCTCTGTCGGTTGTATTCGTTACGAATCGAATATTGCTCCAGATATCTTTCACTCCGTAACGAAGAGCATAATCATGAGCTGTTCGCGATGGCTGACAGAAGCAGACTGAAGTCAAAGTCAAGAGTCTAATATTGCTCAACATTTTTCGCTTCGTAACGAGGAGCATTATTACAATTTGCCTGACCGACGAAGACGGTAAATGATTATACGGAGTGACACATGTCGCGCAGTAATCGACTTATGAAACTCACGTTTCATAAGTCGACTACTACCCATACCCATAAACTCACGTTTCGTAAGTCGACTACTTCTATACGACCCGCTTCTATACAATGAATATGGTTAAATCCCACCATAATTTTGTTTTTAAATTCATCCTCATCATCAGCCTATCCCAGTCCACTGTTGGACATAGGCCTCCCCAATTTCACGCCATCGTGTTCGTTTTTCGGCTGTTCGCATCCAGCTCCTGCCAGCCATCTTGTGCAAGTCGTCACTCCACCTAGCCTGCGGGTGTCCTACACTACGCTTGCCGCTTTTAAATTAACTCTCATTAAATATAAACTAACATAAAACTATCCACGATAAGGCTAAACCTATTAACTACACCAGCCATTTACCTCGTTTTCTTGAAGCCTCGTAACCAAATTAGGTGTTGCAGCGATGCGCTCGGCCGCTCCACTTTCGCTCCACGGTCCAACTTTAAACTAACCTAAGTACTATAATATCATTACAAACTCGCTAGGCCTGGCCAGCATGTCTCTAATTACCTCCCCCTACCCCCCCTTCAACCCTGTAGGGTGCAGATAGCAAACGGCTGGGCTGTCAATCGCATTGGATGCCGTCTCTGATATTAATGTTTGACTTGTAATACTTAGTAGAAAAACAGTAAGAGAAGATTTATTTGTCATAGAAAGATGGGCATATTTATTTGTACTAGTTAAACATTGTCATAATCTGTTCATATACATATTATATACATTTTGGACCCGGGTATGTCCTTAAACTACGTCCAACAATAAGAGGTAGGGCACAGCGTTGACCATCACGCTTGAATCTGGGGCAGCCCAACTGGGGAAGTACCTCCTCCATACAGAAGACCACAGCCATTATAGCACTGCCACCTTTCAGGTATGTAGTGTTGTGTTCCTGATGGTGAGTAAGGTTCCCAGAGCTCCAACCCCCCTTAAAGGCCGGCAACGCGCTTGTGACTCCCGTGGTGTTGCGAGTGCCCATGGGCGACGGTAATTGCTTAACACCAGGCAATCCGTCTGCTCGTTTGCCGTCTATGTCATAAAAAAAAAAACATTAAAAAAAGGTAAAAAATAACCTACAAGATCTTTATTTTACAATTTAGACACATTACATGCATTTATGAACGTCAAAGAAAACCGGCAAGCAACTATGGCGGGACTTATTTTTTCAATACAGTGATACGTCAAATCTTAAAGTATATAAGAAAACATATCAAACAGTTTATTATGAGATATAACTAAAAATACTAAAATATAAAAGTAAAAATAATAATGTATAAACAAATTTAATTTTTTGGGGGATAAAGCTGTTGTCGCGTCCGTGGGCTTTAGCTCTAGATACCCACACGTGTCCCCTGGGTAGCGCCAAATGACCAGCACTCTCTGGTGGTAGGCTTTATAGCCGCGGCTTGTCACCACCCTGCTGTCTAAGCCATGTCGCTAAATGATCTTCGGATCATGTTCCGGCATGAAGACAGTAGCAGCCATTTTTGGGAAGGCGGGTCTGAACGGTATTGCTCTGCTTGCAAGCCGGTTTCAGTACCATCTGTTTGTTGCACCGGATGCCTGGTCGCGGAGGGTAGCAGGATCCGAAGCACGGTTCTCCGCTGGCCGACCGCAGGTAGTTGGGGGCCCAAGTAGGGACTTAGCTAACCCCGAAAGGCTGCCCCGCCAACTGTGAAAAATCCCGGAGATGTGCTGTAGTGCCGGTTTGCGACCGGAGAGAGGACCCGACAGCTGTCTTCGGGGTTCAGGCGTCCCCGCAGTCTCCAGACCAGGCCTCCAATGTGTGGCAGACTGTTTGTGTGCTGCTGGGTGAGCAGCTTTGCACCTGTTCAACTGCCGCCTTCCCCGCCTATTCACACTTAAATATATGGCTAAAGTCAAAAATCGAGCAAGTGTTCACAGCGGAAGCACATCCTCTCCTTTAAAGTGCACCTCTCGAACATCCGAGGCTTGCACTCTAATCTCGTGCCAGTCCACCACCATCTCGAGACTGAGAAGCCCCACTTGCTCTGCCTCACCGAGACGCAGATCAGCTGTCCCACGGACGCGTCGTATCTGCACTACCAGGATATGCCCTCGAGCACTCTTTTGTGCAGAAGGCTGGCGTGTGCGTGTATATTCGCGATGACATCTGTTATCGGCGTCTCCGTAACCTTGAGGACCGTAACCTTTCCTCTTTATGGCTTCTGGTGGACCTCGGCGTTGAACAAATTGTTTACGCCGTGGTTTACCGATCGCACAGCGGTGACCAGGAGACAACCAGGCTCTTTGAACAACTTAGTGATGCGGCGGGTGTGGCTCAGCAACGGTACCCGAGTGCGCAATTGGTTTTCTGGGGACTTTAACGCTCATCACGAGGAGTGGCTGTGCCCATACCAGTTCACTGACCATGCAGGGAGAGAGGCACGCAAGTTTGCGTTATCGCTGGATCTCTCTCAGCTGGTCGACCAACCACCCGCATTCCGGATGTTGCGAGTCACACGCCTAATTGCCTGGACCTTCTGTTGACTACCGATCCGGACAGATACAACGTGTCACTGTCATCCCCGTTGGGAACTTCTGACCACTGTCTGGTGAAATCTGTGTCGCACCACTCACCTCCTGTCCTTAGCCCGAAGGGCATGCGCCGTGTGTGGCGATACAAGTCAGCAGATTGGGATGAGATGCGGCATTTCTTTGCATCATATCCTTGGCTGCCAACCTGTTTCAATAGTGATGATCCGTCGAGCTGTGCAGCAGCTGTCACTGATGTGTTGCGTCGGGGTATGGAATATTACATCCCCTACTCCGACGTAGCTGTTGGTGGCGCAGCTCGCCCGTGGTTTAATGCTGAGTGTGCTCAGGCGGAAGCGCTTAAGCACGTGGCGTATTTATCATGGGTTGATGCTCGTAGTTGTAAAGCTCCGGATGTACACGTAAAGAAACAGTCCTATAACAAAGCTGCCAAGTACTGCAAGAAGGTCATGCAGAAAGCTCGATTCCTCCATGTTCGTCGTGTCGGGGCCAAACTTGCTGCATACCCATCTGGGAGCAAAGCGTTTTGGTCTCTCGCGAAATCAGCTGAGTTGAATTTCTGTCGCCCATCACTACCTCCACTGCTGAAACCGGACGGTTCACTGGCCCACACTGCGGAAGAGAAGGCGAACTTGTTTGCCTCTCTATTTGCGGAAAATTCACATTTAGACGCTGGTAGTGCCATGCCTCCTTCTTTGCCCCGCTGCGAAGTATCAATGCCAGAGGTGCGTATTCATCAAAGGGAAGTACTGAAGTCACTACGCTGTCTAAATGTGAATAAGGCTAGTGGTCCCGACGGTATCCCAGCAGTCGTTTTAAAAACGTGTGCCCCTGAGTTGTCTCCTGTTTTGACGCGCCTGTTTCGTCTTTCCCTAAAGTCGAGAAAAGTTCCCGAATCGTGGAAGCTTGCTAACGTGCAGCCTGTGCCTAAGAAGGGTAGCCGTGCGGACCCATCGAATTATCGTCCCATTGCAATCACTTCCATACTCTGCAAGATTATGGAACGTGTATTGAACAACAAGCTCCTTGCGTATCTTGAAGGTAACGATCTCCTTAGCGACCGGCAATACGGCTTCCGCCGAAAGCGGTCTACTGGGGACCTTCTAGTGTACGCTACCCACATTGGAGCGAGGCCATCGAGAAACGCGGCGAAGCTCTCGCCGTGTCTCTCGACATTTCCAAGGCCTTTGATAGGGTTTGGCATGACGGCCTTCTGGGCAAGCTCTCTGCGTACGGAATCTCTGCTGGTTTGTGCTCTTGGATTTCTGATTTCCTGAGGCAGCGATCTATTAGGGTCGTAGTGGATGGTTGCTCATCGGATCGCGTTGCAATTAATGCCGGAGTGCCTCAGGGTTCAGTTCTTTCAGCTACCCTCTTTTGCTGCATATAAACGATTTGCTAAAGCCCGGTATCTTTGGGTATGCAGACGACAGCACGGTGACTGAGAGATATATTCCTGAGGCCCAAACTACTAGTGGAGAGACCGAATCCTTTAGGGAAGCTTTGGTTGAGCGAACGAACCTGACCTTGAAGGCCGTTGACGAGTGGGGCGAAGCCAACTTGGTCAGGTTTAACGCTTCCAAGACACAGGCGTGTTTATTCATAGCCAAAAGGAGCCCTTTTAACTTGGCTCCTGCTTTCCAGAATGTTTCATTAGCAATTTCGGACCACCTCGAACTACTTGGGCTGAAATTAACTACTAAGCTGAACTTCGGTGCCACTATTGAGGCCAAAGCGAAATCCGCTGCTAAAAACTTGGGGTCTTACACAGGGTGAAGCGGTACTTCACGCCGGAACAGCTTCTAACACTTTACCAAGCTCAGGTTCGATCGTGCATGGAGTACTGTTGCCATCTTTGGGACGGGTCTGCCAAGTATCAGCTGGCCGCTTTGGATTCAATAGAGCACCGTGCTCGCAGACTCATTGGCGATCCTGAATTACTGAGTGTAAGGTTACAAAGCCTTGAGCACCGTCGCAGGGTTGCTAGTTTGTCTGTGTTTTACAGGATACATTTTGGAGAGTGTGCACAGGAACTGCACGATTTAATTCCGCCATCTCCGTTCCTCCACCGGACGTCCAGACGAGGGGAGCGGTTTCATCCTTACGTTGTGAATATTCCATTCATTCGCACGAAGCGATTCGCTTCTACCTTCCTAATGCGGACTGCTAAGGAATGGAATTCGCTCCCTTCGTCTGTATTCCCGGTAAGATATAATTTGGGTCTTTTCAAGGCAAGAGTGAATAGGCTGTTACTGAACCAGCGTGCTACACCCTCGACCTCGTCGTCACTTTCCATCAGGTGCGACTGAGGTCAAACGCTGGTCAGTCTTTAATAAAAAAAAAAAAAAAAAAAACTTCACAAAAATAATTTGCTTTTTTACTTTTGCTTTTTTACCACACCATTTAGTGCATTAAATTCATGATTTCAAGCTGCTACGGCAACAATAAAAATTTATTTGTGTGATGAGCACAGATATTTGTTCCTGAGTCATGGGTGTTTTATCTATGTATGTATTTGTTTATAATGTATATCTTTGGCTGAGAGTACCAACAATACAAGCCTTCTTGAGCTTACCGTGGGGCTCAGACAATAAGTGTAAGGATGTTCTGTAATATTTATTTATTATTTATTAAATGTCACATTTGGGGAAGGCCTATGTCCAGCATTAAACGTTTTACGGCAGAAATGATGATGATGAACTCTGGGTCAGCGGTTAACCATGGATGACGCAAATGTGTCTTACAGGAAAGACGCTAACATTTTAAAAACTAAAGATCCGAGCATGTGTACAAAACTTATCACTAAACTACTCGTATGTCGCACTGATATTATCATGCCACTGTGACACAAAATACCGATAACTTCTACATTTCAATCCAACTGCAACTTCGGATGCAACATTATAAACCCCCAATTCCTGGTGCATAATCATAAGTGCATCTATATATGCATATCAAGCTGCATATTGCAATATCCAGGCTGCAGTCGCAGCGGAAATATTTGGAACACAAATTCTCTTAAAACCACAACTGTGCATTTTCTAACTTATGTGTATGGAATTAAGATTGAAATTTGTATACGTCATCAGAACTTTGCTCGTTTTTTTCTTAAGTAAGATGATGGTAAACAAGCACACTGCCCGCCTGCGTGTAAGTAGTTAGCGTAGCCTATAGCTGTTTATCTTACACGGACTGCAACACAAAGTTTATCAAATATATTTAATCTTGTTTATTTACGTACATGTCATAAGTGCTCTAAAATGCGTCCAGAAACCGTAGGCAATGACCAGCATTACCAACCATCAGAAAGATTTCAGTAGGTAATGTTAACATTACCTACTGGAATCAGTAGGTTATGAATTTAAATTTGGAACAGCTGTCAAATTCAAGTGGGGTGTCTAATCTAGTATCTATAGATATTAAAACAGCCATTGATACGAAACGCCAATTCGTTATGTTTTTTTAATATATATCGAACGACATTTGAACTCGAGTGACAGTAGAATAGGGAGTTCATTCGCTTGTCTATGGTTTAAAAAAAAAATTGACTGAGATACGAAATACGCAACGCCGCCGTTCCAAGCTGTCATTTGTTTTGTTCGTTGACTTTTTAATGTTTACAAGTAACCCTAGTAATAAGTCATTTCCCTACGGTCTGAACCCATCTTAAAACACTTAATGATATGTTTGTAGATAAAGTAGTGTATGTAACTATACATAATTAGGCATTACAACAATCGTGCGATATTATTATGAAACTCGCCTTCGGCTCGTTTCATAAACCCACACTCTTGTTGTAATGCCCTTCATTATTATTTATTATTTTATTTTATTTTATTAGAAACAAACAGTCACATATAGTTAAATCGAAGTACAACAATATTATCATGAAATCTAGACTTACAGTTTCCTTTATATAAATATCAAGCCTAACAACATTTAGTGATATAGTACTGTTAAAGTACTAGCAAAGGTAAAACAAATAAAAAAAAAAAAGAAATTTTAAACTTTTTGCCATACAGTGAAAATGAGACAAGAAACAAACATCTAGTGATAAGGAATACATTAAGTAAATCCACATCATAGCCTATGCACAGATACATAAACTACTATTAATACACAATAGGCTCTGTTTTAGTTGTAGGACCTATTGAAATTTAGCGTCGTGGGGCTAATGTCAAGTCGTAATTGGAAAATATAAAGTGCCTTTTTTTTGACAAAGGTGGCAAACGAGCAGACGGCTTGCCTGATGCCATGGGCACCCGTAACACCAGGGGAGTCACAAGCGCGTTGCCGACCTTTAAGGGGGGTTGGAGCTCTGGGAACCTTACTCACCATCAGGAAGACAACACTGAAAGGTAGCAGTGCTATTATGGCTGTGGTCTTCTGTAAGGAGGAAGTACTTCCCCAGTTGGACTGCTCCAGATTCAAGCGTGATGGTTATCGCTATGCCCTACCTCTCATTTTTGGACGTAGTTTAAGGACATAACCGGGGCCTATACTCGTAGATGTCGTAACATCTAATCCAGCATCCCAATCTGTGTCGTCAATCTCGTGCGTGATCGCCGCAGTCATTAGTTTGATGTATCTGCTTGATTATGATTACTCAAGCGTAATTGACGAGCACGTGTCGTTAGTCCATAGATCACCTCCAATAAATCTTGTTTTTCATCGCCTCACTGCTGAGAATCGCGGAATTAGTGTGATTCTCAGAAATTAAGGAAAAATCAACTGGGAGAGACTTCGACTCCAGAATACATGCCCGTCGCTCAAAGAACTCTTTAGGAAATTTTCATTAGGAACTTTTTTCTTTAAAACCACGTCGGCTCCGTTAGACCTATACATAATATAATATCGTTATTATATTAATAAACAATACAAAAATATAAAAATAAAATTACAAAAACAAATCAGTCAATTGTCAAAGAAACTACAAAAAACCAGCTCAACTGCCAGAGTAACCAGAGGCACAAGTGATGGCTGGGAATTTCACCACCACATATTTCAATGCACCTAGGAGACACCTGGCGTCACATACCGCAACTATGTTAACACTTACCGGCATCGGAGTCTCAAGTCATATTGAGTTCACCGATAGTATTGATACGTTTTAGGTGCAACTTAGCTAAAGCACCACCTATGTAGTAGTAACGTGTGTGTACAAGCATGTCAGCCTTCTATATTCAAATTTCAATGCAAGTTCTATATTAAATCTCTGCACAACTAGCTGGTCATTCCGTTAAGTTTTTCACCTATACCTCATTAGTAAATAAATCCCATAGGAAAAGTGATTTAGAATAATTCTGATTATTATCGCTTTTTGTTATAATGGATCACATATTTTAAATCACAGTGAATAAATGGATGCTCTATCTAGCGGGAAGTAGTTGTCTGTGCGTTAGTCTAATTCGTCTAACACCTGGCGATGCCTTTACTTATTCGTTTGGCGTATTTTCGAAGGACATTTTTGTGTCCTCGGGACTGTATTTGAAAGGTCAATGTTAGTCTATGCAACGCTAGCTAGGTCCTGCGACTGTATATACAGTATACAAGTCGCAAGTCAGACATTATAAAAGACTATATTTTTATAAAAGACTGACCAGCATTTGACCTCAGTCGCACCTGATGGAAAGTGACGACGAGGTCGAGGGTGTAGCACGCTATGCTATTCTAGTCAGCCGGTACAACATGTATGCAATCGTTTCGTGGCACTTTTTTAACCGACTTCAAAAAAAGGAGGAGGTTATCAATTCGGTTGGCATGTTGTTTTTTGTTTTTTTATGTGTGTTTTTGTATTCTGTTTTATTCTTATGTAATATGCCTGATATGGCGACTTTACTCACGTTTTATTAATAAAATATTACAACGACTCCGAAAGTTCAAATACAAATCTTGGATACATATTCTGTCACATATAAATGTATACATATTGTCAAAATTTTCGAATTCTTTGGACACAAAGCGAGGAAGAAAAATAACAACCTGGAAATACTTATCCCTGCCGGGTAACGGGAAAAATCCAAGGAAGGCGGACGTGGAAGAAGCCCAATGTGATGGACAGATCTGACACTCGAGGGTACAAAGTCTACGATGCACTGCACACTGTGGAAGGAGTTGGCCGAGCGAATACTGTGTACTGTGCACTGTGAAACGAATTGTGTACTGTGTACTGGGGAAGTACCTCCTCCTTACAGAAGACCACAGCCATAACAGCACTGCTACCTTTCAGGTATGTAGTGTTGTGTTCCTGATGATGAGTAAGGTTCCCAGAGCTCCAATCCCCCTTAAAGCAACGCGCTTGTGACCCCCTTTGTCATAAAAAAATGGAGGCCTCGACCCTTAGCAATGATCGACTCTCAGATATACTTTGGGTCCTTTACAAGGCAATAGTGAATAGGCTGTTACTGAACCAGCGAGCTCCCTCGACTCGTCGACACTTACCATCAGGTGTAACTGAGGTCAAACGCTGGTCAGTCTTGTATAAAACAAAATGGAGAATACGACACAAGGAGAGGATATTATCAGACAGACGTGATCGTATTAGCATGCACGGCTCGCGCCGCCTCGGCAAACATGATCGTTAGATTAGCATGGTACGCTCCACTTGATCCCTAGATATATATATACCTACATATATATTATATTATGACAAAGATGGCAAACGAGCAGACGGATTGCCTGATGGCAAGTAACTACCATCGCCTATGCCTATAGGCGAAAACTGCTAAAGAACCTGTGACTCCCCTGGTGTTGTGGATGGGCATCCACAACACCAGGGGAGTCACAGGTTCTTTGCCTTTAAGGGAGGTTGGAGCTCTGGGAAACTTACTCACCATCAGGAACACAACACTAAGGTAGCAGTGCTATTATGGCTGTGGTCTGTAAGGAGGAGGTACTTTCCCAGTTGGACTTCTCCAGAGGCAAGCGTGATGGTACTTTGCTGTGCCCTACCTCTCATTGTTGGACGTAGTTTAAGAGTATACCCGGATACAAAATATGAGCCTTTATACAAATTTAGAGTCTATACAAGACCTGTCGCTATGAGGCCGGCTAACTAGAATAACACCACCCCATTTCCCATGGTTGTAAGAAGCGATAAAAGGAGATACTGACAGTTGGTTGGGCAGCAGCGTTCAATCCAATGTATAGCTACTGCAGTCGCCAAGCCGCCTGCCAAGCGTAGCGACCAAGGCAATTACAGTCAGCATCATATAGTTAGTGGCATTCAGTATGGCAAAATATATCTTAATACATATTTACTGCTATAAATAAAGATCAGTGGGGCAATTTTTGACGTCGAGTACTGGAGTATTTTAAACTCTGTCAGAATCGAAGAAACGGGATTCCAGAAACAGGAATGATAGACATTAATAATCGTGGGTATCGAAACTACAGATTTCGTACAAAAATAATGGCGAGTAATTTTTGTGTGCGAATATATTCGTCCTTAAAGTTTTTGCAATTCGAGTGTACGACTTTCAAAAATCGACCTCCTGTGTTGAATATTTGACCACTTTGGTTTACGGCAGAAATATTGAGGCGACGGGTGTGTCGGACACGTGGTATGTCCGTAAACTACGTCCAATATAGAGGTATGGGCACTGAAAATGTTGCCAAGTGTGGCTTGACATCAAGAAACTCATGAAGTGGTAAAAAAAATTTTTTCACCTTACTAGGTCGGAGATTCACAAGAGTACAAAGTAATTTCATACAAATTGTTCACAACTAATCAAGTTATTTTTTTGACCTTAAGCTTGTTGGATGTTCTCTTATTTATTGGTTTGGAATGATAAATGTTAGATATTAATAATTTCTATTACAATTTTAAAAATTTAAATACAAAGTTTTCCTCGCCGTAGTGAGGTGAAAAATTGTGTTAAACTCGGTAGCAAAGTATGTTCCCCTCTCGTGCCTTTAGACTCCCAATGCTCAAGATTCCAAAATTGGACCACAAGCATGGCGAGTCAATATTAGCCCGAGAAGGTAAACACTGGCTTTGCTCCCTTGTATAACAAATAACTATTTCGGTTCTCAAACGTATATTCAAACCAGCTGTTAGCAAGTTACTTGAGCATTACCTCTGAGTTCCTGTAATTGGCTTTCTGTGAACAATTTAACTTCCTTCTATAATATTATAAGCTGTTGGTTCTCCTTAAATAAATAATAATCAATTTCTTTTGGAGTTAGAAGATTGAAATTTTTTAGTACTTTGAAGGACAGTTTCTACCAATCGGATGAGTTTGGACAGTAAAAAAATATACGTGTGTGCTATTTTAGACATACACACACATATTTTTTATATATTCCATACATATATAAAAACTAGCTTTTCCTCGCGACTTCATCGGCCAGTCATGCACGTCTTTAAAGTATGGTTGCGGCATAAATATTATCCTATGTTCTTTCTCGTAGCTCAAACTGCCTCCATACCAAATTTTATCCCAATTGGTTCAGCGGTTTAAGCGTGAAGAGGTAACAGATATACAGAGTTACATTTGCATTTATAATATTAGTATGTATGATTACTATAATTAGTATGATGGATGAATTTAAACGGAGCAAAACCCTTGTGTAAACCACTAATAACGTATGAAGTAATGACGTATACCAGGAAGGATAAGATAGAAAAATTTGACACGTCAAAGCGGCGCTCGTATAGCACAACTGGTAGTGCACTGGGCTAGTGATCCAGTGGTTGTGGGTTCGAGTCCCGCTGCGAGTCAATTTTTTCTATTTTTCTTTCGATTTAAATATCTCAGCAGCAAAAGTAACTGAACGGGTTAAGTGTTCAAAATGACCTACACGCGCTCTTATTCTCCTGACAATACAGATGTGTTGACCTCATTTTGATCACCTCAACCGCTTAGCCACTGCTGACTGTACCTTTCCTTGTTAGTCAATTTGTTTAAAACTGTCCCAAAATAATAATTTCTTTTAAAAAACCCCGTTTGATGATCACTGAAGATTAATCTTCATTCTGCATCAAATATTTAATGAAATAAATAAATAAATAAATATTTCGGGACAATCTTACACAAATCGACCTAGTCCTACGGTAAGCTCAGTAAGGCTTGTGTTGTAGGTACTAGACGACGATATATATAATAGATAGATACATATAAATACTTAAATACATAGAAAACACCCATGACTCAGGAACAAATAACTGTGCTCATCACACAAATAAATGCCCTGACTGGGAATCGAACCCAGGACCTTCGGCTTCATAGGCAGGGTCACTACCCACTAGGCCAGACCGGTCGTCAAAATAAATGAAATATTTGAAGTATTTAGTAAAGGTTAAGGAGGCTTATCGAAAAGCTTATTATTTGCGCACTTATCGACAAATGAAATCTCTGCTTGCCAGCGCCGCGTGCCGGAGATTTAAATCTCTAAGAGGATTCCAAATCTTGATGCCTTAAAAAAACCTTTAAGGTTGTTGGTTTGTATGTTGGAGCAGTAGAAATATTATTTATTAAGAGTCCATTAAGGATTTTTTATTGAAGAATATATTCTGGCCTTAAATTTTACTAACAAAAACTCATAAAAAAATATTGAAAAAAAAACATTCATTGACAAAAAAAAAATCTTCAAAAACTAATAATAATAATCATCATCATCATATTAGCCGGATGACGTGCAGGTCATAGGTCTCCCCCATTGCGACCCACAGTGACCGGTTTTGCGTCACCCGCATGCAGTGTATTCCGACGGTCCTGGGTTCTAATCCCAGTAAGGACATTTTATTTGTGTGACGAGCACAGTTATTCCTGAGCCATGGGTGTGTGTATGTATTTAAGTATTTGTATATAATAATCCCTTCCAAGCCTTCTTGAGATTACCGTGGGACTCAGTCAATTTGTGTAAGGACGTCCTGTGACGCTGGGATAGGCTACGAGCGCGTAGCAAGTTGTAGAAATGAATGCTGCTACGGTGTAGATGTGCTACGGCATATCTGCTACGCGTGCTACGAGACTGGAGCATAGCAGGCAATCGTGGACAGACAGATCTACTGGATCAAATTTTATTGAAAGAAAAATAGAAAAAATTGACTCGCGGCGGCACTCGAACCCACAGCCACTGGATCACCAGCCCTTAGATTTGTCAAATTTTTCTATCTATAACGTCATCGGTGACGGGTGACGAATAAACACATCTACCGCCAGCGTATTAAACACTTAAAGGCATCGAAGTCTCAATTTTCATTATGAATTCGTCGAAGATATTCGCTAGCAGACGTTTCTGCGTAATAAAAAATAATTTATTGAATTACTTTGTTATTATGATTGCGTTTTTTAATGTTATTTAGATTTATTTTATTTTATTAAAAAAAATCACCATCATCATCATCATCATGTCAGCCGAAAGACGTCCACTGCTGGACATAGGCCTCCCCCAGAACGACCCAAGAAGACCGATCATGAAGAAAAAATAATTTAATTAAATAAAAATACTAATACTTACTTACTTACAAAAGTGATGTGTTGATCTCATTTTGAACACCTCAATCACTTAGTTACTAAACTTCTGCTGCTGGAAAGAGGAATAATACCACATAGAAAAATTAAATAATCCTAAATTCTTAAAGAAATTTTTTCAGTAGATCTTCAGCATTTACCCTTAGCAAAAAAAAAAAAAACAAAAAAAATCTATAGTAACTTCAGACTGTTTGTGAGTTCTTGTGATCGTCTATATATTTTTTTTTTATTTAGACAACTATTATAACATCTACATTTTAGCAACTAAAACTCCTCCTCCTGAGTTTACAAAACTATTATCATCACAACTTAACAAACTTACTTTTATTAGCCGAAAAAATCTTCTCTTCAATTAACAGGTATTTCATAAATAATTATTGAATAAAATGTGTGTCACAAAAAAAGTGTCACGAAGTGTGTGTTACAAAAAATGTATCATAAAAGAGCGTGTCACAAAAATGTATCATAAAAAGCATGCCACAAAAAAAGTGTCAAAAAAAAATGCCACAAAAAAGATTGTAACAAAAAGTGTTTAAATATAAATCACAAAACGTGTATCACACATAAAATGTATTTTTAAATTCATCATCAAGGACGTGGGGTTGACATTGGAGTTAATAAGGCACCTCTAGGACGCCTTAATAGTACATTAACACAACCTGAGGTCAATGACCCGCGCCCATAATTACTTAGTGATCGGATCGACGATGTAATTACACGCTTCAAGCCTTCGTTGATTTAAGTTAGTTAAACCTGATATAAGTATAAGTATTGCCACCTGAATTATAGGTAGAACAAAGCTATAAACTAACTATGAACTAAAAGCTATAGGTATAGAAATTAAAACTTAGGACACGGGTATGTCCTTAAACTACGTCCAACAATGAGAGGTAGGGCACAGCGAAGTACCATCACGCTTGAGTCCGGAGAAGCCCAACTGGGGAAGTACCTCCTCCTTACAGAAGACCACAGCCATAATAGCACTGCTACCTTTCAGATATGTAATGTTGTGTTCCTGATGGTGAGTAAGGTTCCCAGAGCTCCAACCCCCTTAATGGTCGGCAACGCGCTTGTGAGTCTCCTGGTGTTACGTGTGCCCATGGGCGACGGTAATTGCTTACCATCAGGCAATCCGTCTGCTCGTTTGCCACCTTGTGTCATAAAAAAAAAAAAAAAACTAAAGAAACTAAAATATATCAAAAAAATTGGGTCCCCTCGGCATGGTACCGAGGATGCTGGCAGCATTCCCTCTCTGTATCGCGATACTAATGCGTTGAGCGAGGAAGCTGCCAGCTCTTCGGTCACCAGTTGACTCGATGAGCCTTTTACTTATTTGTTTAAAAAGTTGCTGGGCACTGGATCCCCACGGGCCAAGAGTCTCGACTCCGAAAGATGAAAAAATATATTCGGGGCCGAGACTCCTGTATTTATAAGCCTTCAGCTTTCAGCTTTTTTATTATAGGTTGGTATTTTTCCTCCGGATCGCTGTACTTATATGGCCGTTGCAGCGTTTTCGAGTGGCGATTACATACCGGAAGGCGCAGCGTGGAACGTCCCCACACAAGGTAAAGACCTCGTTAAAGACCTATTAAAGATCGTGGGCCACTGGATGCAGGTGGCGCAAAACCGGTCACTGTGGGCTGTCATGATGATGATGAGTTTTTTTCTTAAGCAATTCTCCGTCCAGTATTGAACAAACTACCCTCCCTATACTTCATGTAGGTATTTAAATAAAGTTAAACAAAACAACCCTTGAATGGGCCCTTAAGCCAGTTGCGGGTCGAAAACATTACACGGTCACATAATATAGGTTTATCTACATATAACATAACCGCCTCTTTTATGCGTTCACGATACATATAATACTGTACAGTCGACTACAAATATATGTATACATTTTTCACCTTAATCCTTTGTAATAAGGTGCAAAAGTGTAACCATATCTTTGTAGTCGACTGTACAGTATTTTGAAGATATTTCTTATGTAATTCGTCCTCTATAACGGCTCTAAGCACAAAACTCACTGTGTCTGGGAGTTTTCAAAATTTGATACACACAATTACTCAAAGTTCTAAAAAAAAAATTAAATCACTGTCAGTTTCATGACGACAATTAAGCATTAAATCTTTATGAAAATAGACTTTTTGCCATTAATTAGATTGTAATAATGAAGTTTATAAAATGAACAGCAAAACCAAGTTTTTATCGAAATGTAATGCTTAATTGTCGTTTCGAAACTGACAATTATTTTTTTTTTTTTAACAACTTTCGGTAATTGGGTGTACCAAATTTTAAAAACTCCCGTCTACTAAACTGTCACAATACACCCATAGTTTTGACCATAGATGGCAGGCTTCCATGCTGGTGGCATAAAAACACCGGCTCCGGTCTTGGACCGCCCTAAACCGGTTTTGACATCAAGAGCGGCGGTTGTGAGTGACGCGTCGGCGACGCGAGCGGCGAGACGAACGGACACTCAGCACTGTTAGTGCTTGAGTAAGGAGGCCTATACTCTCCGAAACATGTCGCGCGAGTGACTAAACAAACGTGAGTAAAGCCATCATTTTCATTAATATAATGAAAACTGTACTACTTAGTTACAAACAGATAAATTCACGTGTAATTATATCGCACTAGGCGACATGTTTGGGGTAAGCTCTGGTACCCACTTTCAAGTCGAACACTAAGTGATCGACGTTACACCCTCAACGCGAGCGGTGTGTTCTGACCGTTTGAAAATGGGTACCAGAGCTTACCCGAAACATATCGCCTAGTGCGATATAATTACTTGTAAGTTTATTATGAAAATAGTCATCACTAAATTGCCGTGTGATGCCGGCTGACTAGAATAGCACCACCCCGTCTCCTCCCGCGGGTGTTGTAAGAGGCGACAAAGGGAAAAATCCTACACACGGATAGTAGCGTCTGTCGAAACCCAATCTATAGCTACTGCGGTCGCCAACCCGCCCGCCAAGCGTGGCAACTATGGCAACTACTCCAAAGATGATACAAGTCATATTTGTGGGAGGCCTATGTCCAGCAGTGGACTGCATTCGGCTGAAATGTAAATATACATCAGTTAGACTGTAAAGTCGTAAGTATAAACAAAATACGGCTGCGGTTGAAATAACAGCCTGTTATTTCGTACTAAAGTGCTAGGAGCAAATCTAATTAGCAGTCAAGTGGGCCTTCCTAGAATAATATTAATAACAAAAACGTATTTCAATAAGCCCGCCTCATTTGTATGGGTCGCGGAGAGCTCGTTAAATACTTGGACGGGAATCGAATAACCGTCCCTTCCGCTTGCCCTCTAGTCACAGACCACTTCACGACCCATGTCAGCATCATCATCATGATTTTTAAATGAACATTTCTCAAAGTTTACACATTTGGATCACGTCTTCGATTTTGATTAAAAGCGGTAGACTGATAGAGTAAATGACGCTGAGCAAGATCTACCATATTTCGCAAAATGTCCCATAAAGTTTGTATGGAACTTTCCTTTTTTGTTACCGAAAGTCTATAGAAACTTTTGGAGAATTGCTCAAATATATTCTCCTTGGCACTGCGTAGAGATGTAGCCTCACTCTGCATTTTCTACCGCATCTACAACGGAGAGTGCTCCGAGGAATTATTCGGGTTAATCCTTGCTGCTTCCTTCCGCCAGCGCTCTACACGACAACACTTCCATCATCACCACTTGGATGGTTGGCAGTCTTCAACTGTTCCAGAAACTTCCTGCCTCGCACAGCAAAACCTTGGAATAAATTGTCGTGTGCAGTATTTCCGGACCGATATGACCTCAAAACTTTCAAGAAAAAAGCGTATAGAGATCTTAAAGGTTGGCAACGTACTTGTGACTCCTCTGGTGTTGCGAGTGTCCATGGGCGGCGGTAGTTGCTTACCACTAGGCTATCGGTCAGCTCGTTTGCCTCTTATATAATAAAAAAAATATGCCTCCCCAAATAATAAATGAGTTGTATCACCTTAGGGTTAGTTGTCGGCTAGAGTTGGCGGCTGCTGTAGCTGTCAATTTGGTTTCGCCGTAGACAATAACTATAGCGACTTTAGTTTGCTATAGTTATTTCTAATGAAAAGGATATTACAAAAGTTTTTAACATGTGGATTCTATGGTGGTTAATCTGTGTTCCTAGTAGAGTAGGCCGGACTTGTTTTAGGGCTTGCAATAATTTGACTTTTACTTTTATTTAACCGGAAAAGCCTACAATTCTGGTGTTCCTTTTTATTTCGGCTAGGTCCACAACGATCGACGACCGGCTGTAAGTTGCTTTTGACGTAAAAAACGTTTCAAACGCGATGGTGACGTTTTGTTACGTTAAAAACTTACACTCAGTGCTCTGGTCAAGGTCGCGGGATTTGGCGCAAAACCGGTCATCGTGGGTTGTTTTGGGGGAAAAGCTATCGTGGGATTTCAACCAATTAATTTTCTAGTAAAAAAAGGTATAAATCAAATTGGCTCAGTAAAAAAGGCTATAAAATGTACGACACTTATACCCTTTTTCGCTGTGCTAATTTGACTTACACCCTTATTCACTGCGGCCACAGAATTGTATAGAAGCAGTATAGGTGAAAAACTTAAGAAAGTCACCATGTTGATGTAGTTGGGCGGAGAACTAATATGGAATTAACTTGGACCCGGCTATGTCCTTAAACTACGTCCAACAATGAGAGGTAGGGCACAGCGTTGACCATCACGCTTGAATCTGGGGCAGCCCAACTGGGGAAGTAGCACTGCTACCTTTCAGGTATGTAGTGTTGTGTTCCTGATGGTGAGTAAGGTTCCCAGAGCTCCAACACCCTTTAAAGGTCGGCAACGCGCTTGTGACTCCGCGAGTGCCCATGGGCGACGGTAATTGCTTACCATCAGGCAATCCGTCTGCTCGTTTGCCACCTTTGTCATGAAAAAAAAAAAAGGTGAAAAACTTAAGATTAAGAAGAGTCACCATGTCGATGTATTTGTGCAGAAATTTAATATGGAACTTACGTCAAAATTAGAATATAATATCGGGTGTAGCCTGTAATAGGAGCAAAAATTTTAGGGATCGCTTCTACACAACGAACGAAACAACATTTGTTCTACAACTTTAAATAATTGGATAATATATTACTTGTGATATTTTCGAACAAAGTAAATAGTATTTTCAATGAACAGCATCCAATAGTCTAGTTGACGTTTACTGTCAGCCTACAAACTTGATAGTTTTTGCAATACATTGCTTGCTTGGAAAATCTTTTTTTATTAATATTTATTAAACTATTAGTTATTTTCAAAAGTCGTAGAACAAATGTTGCTACTTTTGTGGAGTAGAAATGATGCCTAAAGTTAAAGCTCCTATTACAGGCCACACCCGGTAGAACGCCGACATGCGTGTACAGACACGTTACTACTACATAGACCAGGTGATTTAGCTAAGTTATTCACCTATAACTCACGTTTTATAAGTCGAAAATGAGCCGTTTGTGTTGGCCACTTGACTTGATCGGCTTATGAAACGTGAGTTACCCGCTTCTATACAATCGATAAAGTGCATGTTCAGATATTTGTGACCACCTCCACAGCTCCGATATATCTGACGACGGTACCAGAATACTTTAGAAAAATAAAGGCTTTCCGTGTATGCTCATTAACGGAGTAATTATTTTCTGTAATTATTTGCTCTCGTTAATCTCCGGGCAAATATTCTTTACTCCTCACCAAATATGAGCGGAGAAGCGTGTCGCAAAATACACAAAATTGAACCTTATGTCATAAGCTTAAGGAATATATTTAAATGACAAGGCTTATTGTGTATTGAAAAATATCCTTTATTCGTATTTTTTGTAATGATCTTGATTTGTGTCGCCAGTTTTATTTAATAATTTTGTCGTATTTTCAGATATTTATCGACACTGCTGAGCTAACGCTTTGTCTACGCCACTTGACCACCAATTCGATAATTCTATCATTTCTTTTAAATTTACAATGTCATGGAGGTCCAATAAACTGTTTGGTGCCGGCTCAATAGAATAGCACTACCTCATTTCCCGCGAGGGATACCCACGGATGGGCAGGAGCGTCCGTCGAAACCCGATCTACAGCTACTGCGGTCGCCAAACCGCCTGCCTAAAGGCCTGCCTGCCTAAGACTAAATACCGTCAAGATACATGGCATATTTGGGGAGGCCTTTGTCCATCAGAGGGCGACTTACAGCTATCAGTTTCATCTGCTCATTTGCCTCCTATGACATAAAAACTGGCCAAGAACATGTCGGGCCTCAGTGCAGGATTCCGTAGTTATCAGTCCCTAATTTAAAAACCACTTAACCGATCCAGTTCTAAATATTTATGAAATTGCTCCTTATTAAAGTGTAATTTCATGTTTTTTTTTTTACTTGTGGTTCAAAGATTAAAGAGGGACACATTTATTTTAATTCCCAGAGCGATTATGTCCAAAAATATTCAGTTTTCAAAAAAAAAAATTCAGATAAACAGTTATTTTTCAAATACCCATCTAACGCAACCTCACACTTTAGGGTTAAATCGCAAAATTACCCCGCACTTCACACTTAAGATAACGTTATTTTATTATAACATTATTACCGCATAATTGATTTACTTATTCATAGCAAATTACAACTTTCTAGGATTAACGGTTGGGGCATTGCCGTACCCTTACCATGAGCTGTGACATTGACGTTTTCAATAACGAGTATCGAGTTTACTATCTGTGCATCTCTTTCGCACTAAAATAGTACAAGCGAGATGCACAGATAGTAAACTCGATACGCGTTATCGAAAACGTCAATGTCACAATTCATGGTAAGGGTACCGATCACAGACAGGCATGGCGAAACTATAAGGGTTCTTAGTTGACTACGGTACAGTCACCGTCATATAGTTAGTTACAGTCAGTATTGCCGAATATCGATACACATCCTTACTGCTATATAAATCAATAAATAATATTTTTCCGAATAATCTGACACAAATCGACCTAGTCCTACGGTAAGCTCAGTAAGGCTTGTGTTGCAGGTACTAGACAACGATATATTTAATAGATAAATACTTAAATACATAGAAAACACCCATGACTCAGGAACAAATATCTGTGCTCATCACAAATAAATGCCCTGACTGGGAATCGAACCCAGGACCATCGGCTTCATAGGCAGGGTCACTACCCACTAGGCCAGAGCGGTCGTCAATAAATAAAGATCTGTATTGATATATTAAGCAAATACTGACTGTAACTAACTATATAACTACTGACGACCGGTCTGGCCTAGTGGGTAGTGACCCTGCCTATGAAGCTGAAGGTCCTGGGTTCGATTCCAGTCAGGGCATTTATTTGTGTGATGAGCACAGATATTTGTTCCTGAGTCATGGGTGTTTTCTTTGTATTTAAGTATTTATATGTATCTATTTATTATATATATCGTCGTCTAGTACCTGCAACACAAGCCTTATTGAGCTTACCGTGGGACTAGGTCGATTTGTGTAAGAATGTCCGAAATATTTATTTATTTTATTTATTTATTATTTATTTATTTTAGCCATACTGACTGCAGCTAACTATATCACGCTGACTACCCTAAAAGAATCAAATCAAATAACCTTTAGCCGCCCGGAGACCTATAAAAAGGTCTCCCATTTAATGCCATTTTGAATTTTAATTATGACAATGCAAAGTTGCATTTGGCCTGGCAAACTTTCATCTCTGGGCGGCTAGAGGCTATCTATCAGCTGTTATCACTACACATGGCAATCCGTGGAACTGTGAGCATCATTAGCGAGGCAATCGCTCAAGTTGGCTAGACGCTGTTGGCCGAATAACCGCTAATAATTGATACTGATTGATGGCGGACTTTGACCTATGCTTTGAAACTCGGGAACGGCCAGATGATAACAGGGATTACAGGATAAAACCTCAGGCTTTCAGCTTCTATGCTTTGGGAGGTAGACTTTTGGACAGAGTATGTCCTTAAACTACGTCCAACAATGAGAGGTAGGGCACAGCGAAGTACCATCACGCTTGAGTCCGGAGAAGCCCGACTGGGGAAGTACCTCCTCCTTACAGAAGACCACAGCCATAATAGCACTGCTACCTTTCAGGTATGTAGTGTTATGTTCCTGATGGTGAGTAAGGTTCCCAGAGCTCCAACCCCCTTAATGGTCGGCAACGCGCTTATGACTCCCCTGGTGTTACGTGTACCCATGGGCGACGGTAATTGCTTACCATCAGGCAATCCGTCTGCTCGTTTGCCACCTTTTGTCATAAAAAAAAAGACTGTACCCTTACCATGAGTTGTGACATTGACGTTTTCTATAACGAGTATCGAGTTTACTATCAGTACATCTCGTTCGCACTAAAATAGTAAAAGCGTGATGCACAGATAGTAAATTCGATACTCGTTATCGAAAACTTCAATGTCACAACTTATGGTAAGGGTACTGGTAGAGAATGCTTTGTAGCATTACGTCCGCGTTTTGTACTTAGTGTTTTGTGGAATAAACCACGACATTGCGGGACGCAATTTGTGCGACTACCCGACGAATGTTTGTAAAATATTTTAGGGTAGATTATTTTTAATACAACGACGGTGGCAAACAAGCATACGGCCCGTCTGATGGTAAGCGGTTACCGTAGTCTATGGACGCCTGCAACTCCACAGTATTCACACGCGCGTTGCCTACCCTTTAGGAGACTAATACACTCCTTGTTTAGACCCTTAAATAAATAAATGAAATAAATTGGTGATACACCAAGAAGGTATTAGTGAAATATTTATTCGAAATTAAGCAGAAATAGTAATTAATACAAAATTATCACATACTTACATTCTAATGCATAACAATTTTTATATTTTTTGTAATTTCAACCTTTCTGCAGTAAACATTTTACGCGAAATACAGTTATTTTAATGTTTATAATTTATTTTATTTTATTTATTCAAAATAACAGCGGTTCCTTACAATATCACATTGAAAGATATCAGACAAATTGTATTTTAAAACTTATTGCGCAGATAATTAATGGCAAACACCATATACATAATAAATAAATAAATAAATATTTCGGGACAATCTTACACAAATCGACCTAGTCCTACGGTAAGCTCAGTAAGGCTTGTGTTGTAGGTACTAGACGACGATATATATAATAGATAGATACATATACATACTTAAATACATAGAAAACACCCATGACTCAGGAACAAATATCTGTGCTCATCACACAAATAAATGCCCCGACTGGGAATCGAACCCAGGACCATCGGCTTCATAGGCAGGGTCACTACCCACGAGGCCAGACCGGTCGTCAAATAAATCAATATTACAGGTAATTCATACACAAACTGACTGAGCTCCATATATATATATATAATATACAAAGACTTGAATACATTATATAAAACACCCATGAATCAGGAACATGTTCATCAGCATCACACAAATAAATGCCCTTACTGGGATTTGAACCCAGAACCATCGGCTTCATAGGCAGGGTCTATCCAGGTTATACCTGTCGTCGCATCAACTTATATTTAACATAACATTAAATAAAGTGTAAACAGGAAACGGATATTACAATCATTTAATTTCAATTAAAATATATTTTTTTGTATAGGTACCATTTTATTAGGGAGCCGTCCGGTTTTTTATATAATAGCCCAGTAGCTAATCCATCCTTCCCACCCAATAGAAAAGTACATTCTAGATTCCATTAAAACTAATGGTACTGTCTCTGTGCGCGTCCCATGATACGGACAGGGGCAACATCCGCTTAGTGTACCCCCTTACATATCATTAAATCGTCGAAAGGACCTCCGCGCATTGGCTCGATCCGGCTCCGCATATGCCTCCCAAATGTCCGGAACACCATTGTTCCGCCGGAATAATAATTTTAAATAATTAGGAAACATTAACATATTATTTTTATTAGACAAATCTATTTTGGAGCTGAAATATACGGATTATATCCTATATCAATTTTCTTTTTATATACTGAAACCCTGGGGCCGTGGGCCCAAGTGCGCGCCGACTCCACAGGGAGATATCGGCGCGTCTTATAGAGGTTTCTGGTGACCAGAGGGCGGGCCACTATTTCGCCCAACGGATTAGCATTGCTATCCAGCGCGGAGACGCGGCCAGCCTTCTGGACACGCTACCTAATAACCCGGACCTAGGTCAAATTTTATTATTTAATAGTTTAGTTTTTAGTTTTTATCTTATATTTTAATATATTATATATTTATATCATATATTAAACATTTTCGTTTTTTATTTGCAGTCACCAACCAAATAAGTCACTATTTAATATAATAATAGCCGCAAATGGTCCACCTTTACACACTTGCGCTACTTTAAGCATCGATACAGTCGCGATACTGTCGCGATACAGTAGCGATGCTGTCGCGATGCAGAAGCTGGCCATTGAACTGTAGCGATGCAGTATCGATGCAATCGCGATGCAGCATCGATGCAATCGCGATGCAGCATCGCTACTGTATCGCGTTAGCATCGCGACTGTATCGATGCTGACGTGAGCCTCGACGCGAAACGTATTTTGATCAGTCATTCATTGACTGCCACAGCGCCATGAGTTCGATTGAAACTGTTTTAATCACGCTCTCTGTATTATTACTTTTAAAAAGAAACGTCCAACCGGTCCACCCATTTTGGACCCGGGTATGTCATAAACTACGTCCAACAATGAGAGGCAGGGCACAGCGATGACCATCACGCTTGAATCTGGGGCAGCCCAACTTGGGAAGTACCTCCTCCTTACAGAAGACCACAGCCATAATAGCACTGCTACCTTTCAGGTATGTAATGTTCCTGATGGTGAGTATGGTTCCTAGAGCTCCAACCCCCCTCAAAGGCCGGCAACGTGCTTTTGACTCCCCGGGTGTTGCGGGTGCCCATGGGCGACGGTAATTGCTTACCATCAGGCAATCCGACTGCTAGTTTGCCACCTTTGTCATTAAAAAGTGAAAGATTAAGAAGTGGTCATTATGTATCATATGTCAGTACGAGTAGCTAGCTCTAAAATCAAATAGCTGCTTTTAAAACTGCTTTATCAGTAGATTTAGCAAACTGCCCACTACCCCGCGTCTACAATTCTGCATCGATGCTAACGCGCGTCTGTATCGATGCTGTCGCGCGTGTGTATCGATGCTAACGCGCTACTGTATCGATACAACGCGCGACAGCATCGATGCAAAAAAAAATTCATTGATGATGTCGCGATACTGTCGCGCGTGTGTATCGATGCTAACGCGCAACTGTATCGATACTAACGCGCGACAGCATCGATGCCAAAAAGCTGGTGTCGCGATGCAGTCGCGCGTTTCAGAAACGCGCGACTGCATCGCTGCTAAGGCCCCTTACACACTGCGACTTTTAGCAGCGATGCAGTCGCGCGTTTCTGAAACGCGCGACTGCATCGCGACACCAGCAATTTTGCATCGATGCTGTCGCGCGTTAGTATCGATACAGTTGCGCGTTAGCATCGATACACGCGCGACAGTATCGCGACATCATCAATGAAATTTTGCATCGATGCTGTCGCGCGTTGGTATCGATACAGTAGCGCGTTAGCATCGATACACGCGCGACAGCATCGATACAGACGCGCGTTAGCATCGATGCAGAATTGCAGACGCGGGGTAGTGGGCAGTTTGCTAAATCTACTGATAAAGCAGTTCTAAAAGCAGCTATCTGATTTTAGAGCTAGCTACTGACATATGATACATAATGACCACTTCTTAATCTTTCACTTTTTATTTTTTTTTATGACAAAGGTGGCAAACGAGCAGACGGATTGCCTGATGGTAAGCAATTACCGTCGCCCATAGGCACCCGTAACACCAGGGGAGTCACAAGCGCGTTGCTGACCTTTAAGGGGGGTTGGAGCTCTGGGAACCTTACTCACCATCAGGAAGACAACACTACATACCTGAAAGGTAGCAGTGCTATTATGGCTGTGGTCTTCTGTAAGGAGGAGGTACTTCCCCAGTTGAGCTGCCCCAGATTCAAGCGTGATGATCATCGCTGTGCCCTACCTCTCATTGTTGGACGTAGTTTAAGGACATACCCGGGTCCAAAATGGGTGGACCAAATACTTCCTCTGTTTGCGTTTACGTTTCTTTTTTAAAAGTAATAATACAGAGAGCGTGATTAAAACAGTTTCAATCGAACTCATCGCGCTGTGGCAGTCAATGAATGACTGATCAAAATACGTTTCGCGTCGAGGCTCACGTCAGCATCGATACAGTCGCGATGCTAACGCGATACAGTAGCGATGCTGCATCGCGATTGCATCGATGCTGCATCGCGATTGCATCGATACTGCATTGCTACAGTTCAATGGCCAGCTTCTGCATCGCGACAGCATCGCTACTGTATCGCGACAGTATCGCGACTGTATCGATGCTTAAAGTAGCGCAAGTGTGTAAAGGTGGACCATTTGCGACTGCATCGATGCTGCATCGCGACAGCATCGCGACTGCATCGCTGCTAAAAGTCGCAGTGTGTAAGGGGCCTATTACCTTATATTTGTCTTTGTATTACCTTAATGGCCCCTTACACACTGCGACTTTTAGCAGCGATGCAGTCGCGCGTTTCTGAAACGCGCGACTGCATCGCGACACCAGCAATTTTGCATCGATGCTGTCGCGCGTTAGTATCGATACAGTTGCGCGTTAGCATCGATACACACGCGCGACAGTATCGCGACATCATCAATGAAATTTTTTTTGCATCGATGCTGTCGCGCGTTAGTATCGATACAGTAGCGCGTTAGCATCGATACACACGCGCGACAGCATCGATACAGACGCGCGTTAGCATCGATGCAGAATTGTAGACGCGGGGTAGTGGGCAGTTTGCTAAATCTACTGATAAAGCAGTTTTAAAAGCAGCTATTTGATTTTAGAGCTAGCTACTCGTACTGACATATGATACATAATGACCACTTCTTAATCTTTCACTTTTTTTTTAATGACAAAGGTGGCAAACGAGCAGACGGATTGCCTGATGGTAAGCAATTACCGTCGCCCATAGGCACCCGTAACACCAGGGGAGTCACAAGCGCGTTGCCGACCTTTAAGGGGGGTTGGAGCTCTAGGAACCTTACTCACCATCAGGAAGACAACACTACATACCTGAAAGGTAGCAGTGCTATTATGGCTGTGGTCTTCTGTAAGGAGGAGGTACTTCCCCAGTTGGGCTGCCCCAGATTCAAGCGTGATGGTCATCGCTGTGCCCTACCTCTCATTGTTGGACGTAGTTTAAGGACATACCCGGGTCCAAAATGGGTGGACCGGTTGGACGTTTCTTTTTTAAAAGTAATAATACAGAGAGCGTGATTAAAACAGTTTCAATCGAACTCATGGCGCTGTGGCAGTCAATGAATGACTGATCAAAATACGTTTCGCGTCGAGGCTCACGTCAGCATCGATACAGTCGCGATGCTAACGCGATACAGTAGCGATGCTGCATCGCGATTGCATCGATGCTGCATCGCGATTGCATCGATACTGCATCGCTACAGTTCAATGGCCAGCTTCTGCATCGCGACAGCATCGCTACTGTATCGCGACAGTATCGCGACTGTATCGATGCTTAAAGTAGCGCAAGTGTGTAAAGGTGGACCATTTGCGGCTGCATCGATGCTGCATCGCGACAGCATCGCGACTGCATCGCTCCTAAAAGTCGCAGTGTGTAAGGGGCCTAAAAGTCGCAGTGTGTAAGGGGCCTTATATATATCAACAGACATGACATAAAGCGTCATAAACATTCATATTTTCGCGTTATTCCTTTTACAATCGCCACCACATATTTGCGCTGTGGTGACCACAAGTATCTGAACAACTATATTGTCAAGGCGATAAAGTGCATGCTCAGATATTTGTGACCACCTCCACAGCTCCGATATATCTGATGGTGACTGTACCTGTCAAAGGCCTCCCCTGTCAGACACCACGGCCAGTTTAAAGACTTGACCAAGTCTAACTATCATACAGTTAGGTATCTATAAGTATTTAATATTTAAACGCTTTGCTTAACGTCTATTATTACTGGAATATGGTACCTTGATGGTCTTTAGAATTTACAATTTTTATTAATTACTTGATATTGTTTGAGCGCTAGCGGTCTAGCGGTTAGGCCGTGCAACTTGAAATCGGGAGTTCGCAGATTCGAACCCCTGCTTGTATCAATAAGTTTTTCGGAACTTATGTACGAAATATCATTTGATATTTATCAGTCGCTTTCAGGTGAATGAAAATATCGTGCGGAAACCGGGCTAATACCCTCTTGTTTACCCTCAGGGTTGGAAAGTCAGAATGTTACTTTCGTAAAACTAGTGCCTACGCCAAATCCTGGGATTAATTCTCTAGCGGACCCCAGGTTCCCATGAGCCGTGGAAATGCTGGTACACCACAAGGAAAATGGAGGAAGATATAAAGAAGCATATTCATTTATACGAGTACAAGTAGGTAGAAGGGCAACTATTATGGGGACTAAATTTATACTGTTTTGATTTTTTTTATCTGTAGTGACTTGCAATACTGTTCCGAAGATATTCAAGAATTGGTTAGGTATTTGTATTGTGACTAGACAGGCGAGCAGTCTAGCTACAGCGAGGGCGGCCATTACTGTCCTGTCTATATCATAAAAGGTCTCTGGGGGATTTCCTCTTCAATCGAGAGACTCTGGATTGGCTTTGCACTAATTACCGAAATGTTTGGGTGGTTATTTAGCTTCTACTGTTATGATTTATGATTTGTAACTTCCTTGACAGTTTTAATTTTAAGATTAAGATGTATGATGAAGAAAAATAATGATTGCTACTTATACAACTATAAAAATTGGAGCAAAGGACCATCTTACAGTATAAGAAGAAATAACACTTTGAATTTTGAAGAATATCAGAGACAGAGTTTAATTATATCTGGTACTCCTTGTAATTCCAGTTCCAAGTTTTGTTAACGCTGTTTAAGTCACCAACGCTCTGGAGAGTTCCGTGCTCGTGGATCTGGGGAGAGGAACAGCTTTGTTTAACCTTCAAATAACTGCAAATCACGGCAAGCGCCGATTAACGATAGACTCACGTTAGAGCGGCTCGTCGCCGAGCCGAAGCCACTGTCGCTACATTTTACATGGAAACACGTGACCACCGAGCGTTCCGGGTCACTCGGTCCGGGCACGGCCCGGTCATACAACGGCCGTTACAGCTATGTAAAAAGACTGCTCAGCCCGGTGAACTAAAGGCGATGTAATGTCGACGCGATGTCAACGGGCGAGTGATCATCGTCTACTCCAACAAATGGCTGAATGGAACGACGCTCGTGTTATTGTCAATATTGGAGCTTCGGACCGCTCGGTCCCGGGCCGCCTCGGTGAGCTGCCGGTGGGTCCACGGAAGGCTCGGGCTCGAAAGGATGACGTGTAGGAGACGCAACGGTGTAACGTGAGTCATCCTTAAGACGCCTATTATACAGCCTTGACCATAAGTATTGAGCACCCATGTTTTTTATATGACAACACGATATTTTAGTGCAGTATTTACATCTTTTCTGATGACATCATTAATGAATTTAAACTGACTAGCTTGCTCATTACGGTGATTGGTGCTTGTATAAATAATTTGCAATAAATCACTTCGTTATAGAACCGAAGTTTACGAGTAGGTGCTTTGTGTTTTCTTATTTAATAAGTAAAAGAAAAAGACTTACATTAAACGGTCCATATTCCCCCTCTTTCCTTCCATCAAAAGGCTTCAAAGGCTCGTACTCATCAGAAACTCCACTGTCCGTGGACTCAGGAGAAGGTAGTGCGTTCATGTAGCCTTTCGGTGGACGGGATTTGTGCACGCAATAGTCTCCGGTGAACGGGTTCTGGTATGCTACTACAGTTCTAAAAGGAGGCAAGTCATATCAAACAGATTAAAATATATATCTATAGATAACACACAAATAAAGGCCAAGGCTAGGATTCAAATCCTGCCTACTTAGAGTCACTACCAACTGTTTATAAACTAAAATAGCTGGCATATACTTAAGAAAAAGCGAGCCACTAGCGTCCGACACAGGATTTAATCGTCATCATCATCATAATCATCAGCCTATCGCAGTCTACTGCTGGATATAGGCGTCCTCAATTTCACGCCATCGTATTCGATCTTCGGCTGTTCACATCCAGGATTTAATCATATAATTAAAACTGTTGTGAGCAATGCTACTACCAATTAGTTAAACATGGATAAACTAGGCGACATGTTTCGGGTAAGATCTGGTACCATCTTCAAGCCGAGTCAAGACACACCTCTTGGGACGAGGGTGTATCACTCAGTGAGTGACCCATGTCGCTTAGTGCGATATAATTACACATGGGTTTATCCGTTTGTAACTAATTTTCAGCTGACGGCGAGTCTACCCGAACACACGGGAACCGGTCACAGCTTTTCAAGTATAATAAATCTTTGAAAGGTTTAGGCACCATTGCCTTATTTATTTTATACAAGTCTGACCAGCGTTTGACCTCCGTCACATCTGATGGTAAGTGTCGACAAGGTCGAGGATATAGCACGCTGGTTCAGTAACAGCCTATTCACTTTTGCCTTGAAAATACCCAAATTATATCTTACCGGGAATAGATACGAAGAGAGCGAATTCCATTCCTTAGCAGTCCGCATTAGGAAGGTAGAAGCGAGTAGCTTCGTGCGAATGAATCGAATATTCACAACGTAAGGATGAAACCGCTTCCCTCGCTTGGATTTCCGGTGGTTATTATTAAGATCATACCACCCTATAATAACTGTTGTCAGCGACTCGCAGCGACCTGTACAGTCGTCATCAGATATTTCGGAGCTGTGGAGATGGTCATAAATATATATGCACTTTATCGCCTGGATAATAGAGGCGTTGTTCCGATTTCTGTGACTACCTCCACAGCTCCGATATATCTGATGGCGACTGTACAAGGTCATCCATCCATCTAGTTTATGGACGTCTATTACTGCGTTCCAACGTGGTCACTCACGAACTTTTCTCCTGTGTATAATAAATGTAAGAAAAATGAATACCTCAGCTCCTCTTTTCCACTCTCCTCATTTTTGTGCGAAAACATGACTTTAGTTGGTCTCAGCAGAATCGTCACCTGAAACAAGTCTATTTTAAACCTTCAAAGTAAACATAAAAAACAATATATTTTACTATTATAATTATTAAAACAGGGTTTAGTAGGTAGCCAGCCTTATGGGCTGTTAGGTTTTTTAGTTTTGTTTATAATGTAATCTTTTGATAATACACTTTGTATAAATAATAGTACATTCCTGCAGCCGCCGGGAAACAGGGGGTTGAAGGCTGAGTTGTATATACGGCCGACCGAACGGAGGCCGAATAGTATACGAAGCCTTCAAGACCCTTTCACGGCTAGGCATGTATAGTGCTTTTCTCAAATAATGCAATGAAATAAATAAAAAAATACCACTGAACAAAACAGCTTCACGTCAAAAGTTTTTTAATTTTCCCCCCAATCCCGCTTTGTAGTATTTTTGCCTTCGATGTAATAATTATAATGACTATCATAAATAGTCTGGCTATAATTACTATATACAACATTTAAAAAACCACCAAAAAAGAATCCACTTACCTTTTAAATGATGGTGCTACGGCATCTGCCTTTGGCGGTACACAATAACAAAATATAGATACATAAAACCGGGCCCGGTTAGATTATTCAATTTTTATACACCCGTAACACTATATCTAAGTCACAACAGCATTGAATCACACCATTTACCACTATTTAGTCTTAATAAACAGAGTTTTACACGCCGAGAAAATTTACATTCCGCCATTATTAAAATAAGTAAAAGTGTCCTGTGATGGGTTGACTCAAAAATGCGTTCAAAAACGCGCATGCGTGGAGTAGTGTTTGGTGTTGCCAATACAATTTTAAAATTGAGAGCATGAATAATAAATATAATAATGTAATAACCTGATGATATGATTATGATAAATAAAATAAATCTCTTCATACCATTTCGTCTGAAATAGGCTAGATTATTTTTTAGCCCGCTAATCCTTTATTCACTAAAAATGATAAAAAAATATAATTCAGCTATTTGAACAGGCTTCATGAACACAGACGCCAGGTATACATAAAATTTAAAAAAATAATGACTTCCCGGCCTAGGCCTTCAATTTTATATAAAATTCGTTACCTGTCCTCTGGAGTTGATCCGCCCTAAACGTGATACTTCGAAGCCTATTATGACGCACGTAACGAAGACATTTCATCATGTTTGAGAAAAATAAAGTAATAGTTTTTATATTAAGCAAAAACGTCTGCTAACATATCATCGATATATAAATCGAAAGAAAAAATAGAAAAATAGTGGTTGTGGGTTCGAGTCCCACTGCGAGTCAAGTTTTTCTATTTTTTCTTTCGATTTAAATATAAAAGAAAGTAATATTTTCCTAAATATGTTATATTTACTCATGTTGTAAACCACAAATATCATATTGTATTGTGAAAAATGAAAAAAAAAAAAATACTCAAATTATAATTCAGAGAAATCTAAACATGACATAAGAAAACCATAGTGAACTTAGCATACGAGTAAGATCAGTATGCAGTGTCACAGAATTATCAGTGAAAAACTTAGCTAAATCACCTGGCTTATGTAGTAGTAACGTGTGTATAGGTGAAAAACTTAGCTAAAGAACCTGGCTTATGTAGTAGTAACGTGTTTATAGGTGAAAAACTTAGCTAAAGCACCTGGCTTATGTAGTAGTAACGTGTGTATAGGTGAAAAACTTAGCTAAAGCACCTGGCTTATGTAGTAGTAACGTGTGTATAGGTGTAAAACTTAGCTAAATCACCTGGCTTATGTAGTAGTAACGTGTGTATAGGTGAAAAACTTAGCTAAAGAACCTGGCTTATGTAGTAGTAACGTGTTTATAGGTGAAAAACTTAGCTAAAGCACCTGGCTTATGTAGTAGTAACGTGTGTATAGGTGAAAAACTTAGCTAAAGAACCTGGCTTACGTAGTAGTAACGTGTTTATAGGTGAAAAACTTAGCTAAAGCACCTGGCTTATGTAGTAGTAACGTGTGTATAGGTGTAAAACTTAGCTAAATCACCTGGCTTATGTAGTAGTAACGTGTGTATAGGTGAAAAACTTAGCTAAAGAACCTGGCTTATGTAGTAGTAACGTGTTTATAGGTGAAAAACTTAGCTAAAGCACCTGGCTTATGTAGTAGTAACGTGTGTATAGGTGAAAAACTTAGCTAAATCACCTGGCTTATGTAGTAGTAACGTGTTTATAGGTGAAAAACTTAGCTAAAGCACCTGGCTTATGTAGTAGTAACGTGTGTATAGGTGAAAAACTTAGCTAAAGAACCTGGCTTACGTAGTAGTAACGTGTTTATAGGTGAAAAACTTAGCTAAAGCACCTGGCTTATGTAGTAGTAACGTGTGTATAGGTGTAAAACTTAGCTAAATCACCTGGCTTATGTAGTAGTAACGTGTGTATAGGTGAAAAACTTAGCTAAAGAACCTGGCTTATGTAGTAGTAACGTGTTTATAGGTGAAAAACTTAGCTAAAGCACCTGGCTTATGTAGTAGTAACGTGTGTATAGGTGAAAAACTTAGCTAAATCACCTGGCTTATGTAGTAGTAACGTGTTTATAGGTGAAAAACTTAGCTAAAGCACCTGGCTTATGTAGTAGTAACGTGTGTATAGGTGTAAAACTTAGCTAAAGAACCTGGCTTATGTAGTAGTAACGTGTTTATAGGTGAAAAACTTAGCTAAAGCACCTGGCTTATGTAGTAGTAACGTGTGTATAGGTGAAAAACTTAGCTAAATCACTTGGCTTATGTAGTAGTAACGTGTTTATAGGTGAAAAACTTAGCTAAAGCACCTGGCTTATGTAGTAGTAACGTGTGTATAGGTGAAAAACTTAGCTAAATCACCTGGCTTATGTAGTAGTAACGTGTGTATAGGTGAAAAACTTAGCTAAAGCACCTGGCTTATGTAGTAGTAACGTGTTTATAGGTGAAAAACTTAGCTAAAGCACCTGGCTTATGTAGTAGTAACGTGTGTATAGGTGAAAAACTTAGCTAAAGCACCTGGCTTATGTAGTAGTAACGTGTTTATAGGTGAAAAACTTAGCTAAAGCACCTGGCTTATGTAGTAGTAACGGGTGTATAGGTGAAAAACTTAGCTAAAGCACCTGGCTTATGTAGTAGTAACGTGTGTATAGGTGAAAAACTTAGCTAAAGCACCTGGCTTATGTAGTAGTAACGGGTGTATAGGTGAAAAACTTAGCTAAAGCACCTGGCTTATGTAGTAGTAACGTGTGTATAGGTGAAAAACTTAGCTAAAGCACCTGGTCTATGTAGTAGTAACGTGTCTGTACACGCATTTCGGCGTTCTATATTCAAATTTTGACGTAAGTTCCATATGAATTCTCCGCACAACTAGGTACATTGACGTAATATAAATAAATAAATATTTTGGGACAATCTTACACAAATCGACCTAGTCCCACGGTAAGCTCAGTAAGGCTTGTGTTGTAGGTACTAGACGACGATATACATAATAGATAGATACATATAAATACTTAAATACATAGAAAACACCCATGACTCAGGAACATGAATCTGTGCTCATCACACAAATAAATGCCCCGACTGGGAATCGAACCCAGGACCATCAGCTTCATAGGCAGGGTTACTACCCACTAGGCCAGACCGGTCGTCGAAACGTCGACATGGTGACCTTCATAAGTTTTTCACCTATACACGCATGTCGGCGTTCTATATTCAAATGTTAACGTAAGTTCCTTAATTCTCTGCGCAGTACAGTCAGCAGCAAAAGTTGCTAAGCGTTTGAAGTGTCCAAAATGACCTACACGCGCTCTTATTCTCTTGACAATAGAGACGGGTTGACATCATTTTGAACACCTCAAATGCTTAGCTACTTCTGCTGCTGACTGTACACATAGATGTGTCGACGTGACGTCCTTCAGTTAAGTTTTTCACCTAAACGAAGTACAACCGCCATCAGATATATCGGAGCTGTGGAGGTAGTCACAAATATCGGAACATGCACTTTATCGCCTTGACAATAGAGGCGTTGTTCCAATATTTGTGACCACCTCCACAGCTATAATGTATCTGATGGCGACTGTACAGTCAACCAATTTGATTTATAGGCCACTTCGTTCCTTGTCACAGTAAAATCTATATGAAAGACGCAAAAGATCTCTTATTAACGTCACTGTGACAAGGTTCGAAGTGGCCTAGAAATCAAATTGGTTGACTATACATTGGACCCGGGTATGTCCTTAAACTACGTCCAACAATGAGAGGTAGGGCATAGCGTTGACCATCACGCTTGAATCTGGGGCAGCCCAACTGGGGAAGTACCTCCTCCTTACAGAAGACCACAGCCATAATAGCACTGCCACCTTTCAGGTATGTAGTGTTGTGTTCCTGATGGTGAGTAAGGTTCCCAGAGCTCAAACCCTCCTTAAAGGCCGGCAACGCGCTTGTGACTCCCCTGGTGTTGCGAGTGCCCATGGGCGATGGTAATTGCTTAACACCAGGCAATCCGTCTGCTCGTTTGTCGCCTATCTCATAAAAAAAAATTGCATTACCTGTCCATTCTGCTGCAATCTTCGTATTCTGACTACACAGTATGTGCACATGCATAATATCAGGCACAGCTGCAACAAACATAGAACCTTATTGGTAAACATTGAAATGAATATCGCAGGATTATCTTAAACATATCGTATAGAGCCGGGTATGTCCTTAAACTACGTCTAATATTGAGAGGTAGGGCACAGCGAAGTACCATCACGCTTGAATCAGGGGCAGCCCAACTGGGGAAGTACCTCCTCCTTACAGAAGACCACAGCCATAATAGCACTGCTACCTTTCAGGTTGTGTTCCTGGTGAGTAAGGTACCCAGAACTCCAACTTTTAGTACACCGTCGTTGTATAAAAAAGACCCCTAAAAGACTATGATACGAAATACTTGAGCAAAACCGGTCATTGTGAATTTGTGAATTAACTAGGCCAGACATGTCCAATACTCTTCATATATCACATAGAAGAACTAAAATATGCTTACATACGTAAGGAAATAGCTGCAATGATTTCGTAGAAAGAAACCGCGGAAAAACTCTTAAAAACTTTTTTTTTATGACATAGGCGGCAAACGAGCAGACGGATTGCCTGATGGTAAGCAATTACCGTCGCCCATGGGCACCCGCAACACCAGGGGAGTCACAAGCGCGTTGCCGGCCTTTAAGGGGGGTTGGAGCTCTGGGAACCTTACTCACCATCAGGAACACAACACTACATAACTGAAAGGTAGCAGTGCTATTATGGCTGTGGTCTTCTGTAAGGAGGACGTACTTGTCCAGTTGGGCTGCCCCAGATTCAAGCGTGATGGTAATCGCTGTGCTCTACCTCTCATTGTTGGACGTAGTTTAAGGACATACCCGGGTCCAGTAACTTTACTCACCAAAATTAATAATAACACAATATCCACATACATAATAACCATATTCGTTAGCACACTAAACATAATTTTATCATCCTCTTTTTATCACCTTTATGAAACGCTAAACTATTTAAAAAGAGCAAAACATTAGATTTGACTGAGCACTGCGTACATTCTTCTGTATTTGAAAACAATGTTCGTGATTGGTCGTTTTAGAAACTGATGATTACTCTGATTGGAGGATTTAAGAGAAACTACGCTGTGATTGGTAGATTTGGGGTAGAGAAATCAATGTCATCCAATAGGAAGCGTCGAGGGAATCGCGACATAGTAGCCTCACTGCTTTTGGCAAAGATTAACAATTAAGAGTGAAAGTTTATGCATTATTAAATACTCACATTATTGAATTTCCATAATCGGACTGAATAGTAGTTTACACCTGCCTTATCTACACACAATATAAACGCACAATAATAATTTATAAAACCGCTAAAGAAAAGTCAAACGATCAATTGTAATGGCGGGGAATGAAATTTTTTTCCAAGCATCCGTATTTTTTTTAAATTCAGTGACAAACTAGAGTCACGACCCAGTCTCATGTCGTTACTATATAATATATAGTAGGTAACCAATTGATTTACTTTTCAGAAATGTTTCAAATTCAAATGTCATTATGACATTGATTTAGACGTAATAATTAAGCAAGAAGTTTAGTATGTTGTGACAAAATAGTACTATTAGTGAATCGTTATCCGCTGTTTTGAAGGTATTAAAGAAGGGTTATGTTATGTGTTAACCATACAAAATTATATATTCCTGATAAACATATAAATACCATTGCTTAGATTCGAACCTGACAATATGTAGCAAACAAGTCAAGTAGTTCATAACTTTTTAGAAAATAACTGTCCGGCAACCCGGTGCTCGACCGACGCCATTTGTTTTTCTTCGCCTAGTTAGTTGCAAAGTCGCCGCGGCTTAGATACTCGATTAATATATATTATATTCAAGGAATCAGTTATTGTTTAATTTTCTACCCGAAAACGAAATAATTAATAGTACTCTTATACCTATTAGTCTCTGTGCAAATATTATTATGAAATTTCATTGAATTTGTAATGGAATTAAAACAATTTGAAATTCAGTAAAATGGATAAAAGAGCATTATGACATTTGGATGTAACTTTTGATGTAACTGGAATCTGTTAGTGTATAACTTAAACGTAATCCCCTGAGACGTGTCGCCTCTACAGCCTCTGTCTAATCTCCGGCCGAATCTCGAGAGTTGGCGCCAGCACTGGCGCGCCGTCTACATGCGCGATCTATAATCATACTAGCTCTTCCCCCGGATCTGCCTCTACTCGTACAAACAGAAAATAATACATGACAAATCTAGCTTAGTGGGTAGGGTTATAAAGCCGACGGCCATGGGTTCAAATTCCAAGGGCATTTAGATATTTGTGTGACGAAAACATCTGTTCCGCAATAATGGGTGTTTTGTAAAGTATTCGTATATTATATGTGACATAGATTTATAAGATTATTTAAGTTTAAGGGTCCGCCGAAAATCAGCGTCGCTGCACTGCGTGCTCGACACGTGCTGAGCGGATCCCTTTTTGAAACAACATAAATATGTAATGGCAAATGTTTAGTTATAAGTCTCTGTTATGTTGATTCAAATAAATTTATTTTCTTTCTTTTCTTTCTATATGTATAGTTGCCTGAGTACCCACAACTCACGCATTCTTGAGCTAACCGTAGTGCCCAGTTAATTTGTGTAAAGATGTCCTATAATTATTTACGTCCTGTATTTATTGAAACATAAATAGTGGTGAAAGTTTACATTGCCTATGAAGCCGCCGGTCGTGGGGTTCAATTTTTTTTATGATATATTTTTTTTTTTATGACATAGGCGGCAAACGAGCAGACGGATTGCCTGGTGGTAAGCAATTACCGTCGCCCATGGGCACCCGTAACACCAGAGGAGTCACAGGCGCGTTGCCGGCCTTTAAGGGGGGTTGGAGCTCTGGGAACCTTACTCACCATCAGGAACACAACACTGCATACCTGAAAGGTAGCTGTGCTATTATGGCTGTGGTCATCTGTAAGGAGGAGGTACTTCCCCAGTTGGGCTGCCCCAGATTCAAGCGTGATGGTCATCGCTGTGCCCTACCTCTCATTGTTGGACGTAGTTTAAGGACATACCCGGGTCCAATAGGAGGTATAGGAGGCAAACGAGCAGACGGATTGCCTGATGGTAAGCAACTACCTACTATTAAATATGTTGCCGACCTTTAAGATCTCTATAATCTGTTTTCTTGAAGGTTTGGGGTTTGGGTGTCACATCGGTCCGGAAATACTGCACACAACAATTTATTCCAAAGTTTTGCTATGCGAGGCAATTCCAGTTAGGGCATTTATTTGTGTGATGACCACACATACTTGTTCATGATGGTGTTTTCTATATATTTAAGTATTTGTTTATTACATATGTCGTTGGCGTTACCCACAAGACAAGCCTTAAGGTTGTATTACATTATAGCGGCACGGCAACGACACAGCTGCACTACAGCACCGTCTCACGGCTACCGCTAGCCGCCCGTGAGGTGCCAGTTCGCTGTCGCTGTGTCGCAGTCGTCCCGCAGTCGGCGCGCTGTACGCACTTGCGACGAGGTAGCTGTAAACGCGGAGGCTGCCCGCAAGCGGCTATATTACACGACACAGGTTTTAATGACAAGTAACTTCTGGTTGGAGCCGTGCTGGATCCGTGCCGCGATAATGTAATACAGCCTTTATTGAGCTTACCGTGGCGCTCAGTCAATTTGTGAAAGGATGTCCTGTAATATTTATGTCTTCTTCTTCTTCAGCGTGTACTCACTCACCGTTGGGAATACGCCTCTCCAATCTCTCTCGATTTTGAACGGTTGTTAGTCTCCCTTCGACTGGTCCTGCTGTCTCCTTTATATCGTCGGACCAACGGGCGGGGGGACCGATGATATAAAGTGGTGGTGGGGAATATTTATGTATTATTATTTAATTGTTGCTTGTTCTCGCTCCAGTTAGGTACTTTAACTAAGTTGTGAATAAAACAGATGTTTGAATACAACTAGTCTTACTAAAAGCAGGACTCGAACCCACAACCACTGGATCACTAGCCCAGTGCACTTCCAATTGTGCTATCCGAGTACCTATATTTTAAATACCTACCTACCTAACTACTAACCTAGTATTTAAATATCGAAGATATTCGCTAGCAGACGTTTCTGCATAATACAAAATAATTTAGTCTTACTAAGTTCAGAAGTTTCAGAACAATGGCTCCAGTGTTGCATGAAGCTAAGTTGGGGTACCTAAATAAGGCAGCCCTTATTGCTGATAGTAATTTAACGGTTCACGAAAAAATTGTTCATGTTTAATTTATGCAAAAATTGTTTTTAGACAGTTCGATTCTGTCAATTATCCGGTCCGTGCCCGGGCTCGTACGGCTCGGTGGTCACGTGATTCATTCAATACAAAATGTCGCGACGGTGACCTCGGGTCGGACGCGGGCCGGTGTAATGTGAATCAACCTTAAGTGGCGGTTTGAAGTTTAAATAAAACACATAAACATTCAAAAGTATAATTAGTTATTAAAGTAATTAATCGAGTTACATTATATACATTAGTTTATCTAGAACGTCATCTCTTACACCGACAGATTCTTCTTAATGCGCGCTTGATGCCCGCGAAATAATGGCGAACCTGTTCCTGAAACCAAAACAAGAGTTTCAAAACTTCTGAAGAAAATATAAACAGTGCTAAAGTAGACTGTTTTGAGTTTGGGAATAGATTACAGAGGGTATTTAAACTGCAACCTAAATGCATGAAAACTTATCGGTTGCAGTTTCTGTGTAGTTTTGTCGATGGCAAACAGAAAACAAGCTGCATGAGTTTAAGGAAACTGTAGCTGATAAAGTGTTCGGGCATCTAAAGCTATCTAACAATGCTAAACTATCCAGTTTTTGCGATATAATACTTTATTTTTAACCGACTTCAAAAAAAGGAGGAGGTTATCAATTCGAACTAATTTTTGTTTTTTTGTATGTATGTTACTCGATATCTCTGAGATCCGTGAATCGATTTTAAATATATATTTTTTGACATTGATAACGTCTACCGGATGCGACCTGTAATAGGAGCAAAAAATGTAGGGATCGCTTCTACACCACGAACGTAACAACATTTGTTCTACAACTTTAAATAATTGGGTAATTTATTGCTTGTCATTTTTTTCGACCAACTAAATAGTATTTTCAATGAACAGCATCCAATAGTCTAGTTGACGTTTACTGTCAGCCTACAAACTTCATAGTTTTCGCAATACATTGCTGGCTTGGAAAATCTTTTTCTATTAATACTTATTAAACTATTAGTAATTTTCAAAAGTCGTAGAACAAATGTTGCTACCTTTGTGGTGTAGAAATTATGCCTAAAGTTAATGCTCCTATTACAGGCCACATCCGGTATATAAAAAACTCGAATAGGTAGAAATTCAGGTGGTCGATTATTGAGCATCGAGTACTCGAATCGTGACGTAAAACTTTGTCAGAAACAGAATTATGGTATTTTGGAAATATGAGTGATATAAATTAATAATCTTCGGTATCGAAACTATACATTTTAAGCAAAACCAATAGTGAAAAACTTTTGTGTACGATTACATTCGTCCGCAAAGGTTTTTGAATTCGAGTGGACGACTCTAAAAAATCGGCGACTGGGAATCATTATGCTTCGCAAAACTTACGTGTTTGAGGTACTAATCTAGCTAACCGGTCTGTGGGCACTCTGATATGGCTCTATTACTACCCCGCGAAAGTCGTAGCTTCACCTAGTCTGAAGGGCGTCCCACATTACGCTTGCCGATACGTGCTCACTCCAGAAATCGTTTACCCCATGGGTTATCATTTCTGCGGTGATATGACCGACTTCCTTAACTTGCTAATCTGACAGCTACGTCTGCCCTGGTTGTCTTACGGATCTCTTTTGTATACGATTCTTGAGAGAGACTCTGAGCTAAGCTCTTCCTATTGAGTGACTATAAAATTTTAATCCAGCTCAAATATGGACACGATTCTTTGTACTAGCATGCAGAATTACCAGACCCCGTTATCAAGCGGGCAGTTTGGTGGCTAGTGATATAAAATGTCTACAAAAAAAATATAATAAGTTTTTTTTTTTATGAGTCCAAAGAAGCTGTTCTGGCACTGCTTAGAGAGAGTAATCCAATTTATTAAGTAACACGGTGCACGCACATTACCCGTGTTAATCTTATCAGTATGAGGAAAAGATGTAAGGAGGGGAATGAATATTTTGAACAGATTCTGTATATATATCACGAGAGGCATTTGAGTTATTTTTGATATTGAGTTAGTCTGAAATATTCCGCGTGTTATAAAAAAACGTGATACAAGATTATCAAACTGGGGTCAACTTTGTCAATTGTAAAAAAACAACTCTCTCATACATTTTTGTCAACTTATACTTGACCATTTCTATGAAACAACTCAATTTTTATTTAATTTTACAAAGTTGACCCCATAGTAAAATCTGTTCAAAATGCCGGTTTGATAATCTTGCATCACGTTTTTTATAACTCCCAGTATATCTAAATTTTAATTAAATAATAAAGTTTTTTATTAACATTGTGGCTACATAACTAATGCCACTAGCCACCAAACTGCACGCTTGATAACGGGGTCTGAGAATAACTATGTTACCTTCTTTTTATATTAAGCAGAAACGTCTGCTAGCATATCATCGATATATAAATAGAAAGAAAAAATAGAAAAAAATTTTAGCTTCCAAAAAACCAGAAAGGAAAAGTATAAAAATTTGGCAAGTCCAAGCGGTACTCGTATAGCACAATTGGTAGTGGGCTAGTGATCCAGTGGTTGTGCGTTCGAGTCCCGCAACGAGTCAAATTTTTCTATTTTTTTATTGTATTTATTTAAATACAATAATAAAGGTGGATATTTATCCACTATGTTACCTGCATAAGGTTGAAGCACATAGCGACTAGCGCCATACCCAGCATGAGGTACAGTGAGCACACGATGAAGGAAGTCTCAATGCGCTGAGTGTACACCCGCTCGCCCGGGACGAAGTCGCCGAACCCGATGCTGTGGAGTGGACAATTGTCTTAGTCTGTGTGGACGCTTGAAGCGGAGCGTAGCGTCTAGCTTCCAAGGGATTTGAGCGTGCGGCCGCTTACGTACTATTGCTTTAGTTTAATTTATACGCCGCTCGCCCGCACGGTGCAGAAATCTAGCGTCAACTCAGTCACACTTTTCTAAGTGGTAAGGGTAGCAGTGGCAGCGGGTCAATTATTTTCTTAGGCAAGACAGAGGCCATATACGAGTAGCTTTGCCTTTTCTTTGTGAACCCGTGGAAAGTTGTTGACTTGCAGAAGTTAGTAAAGCGGGTAGGAATCGGCTTGTATGGACGCACCGCCGCTGAAGGGTAGTAAGGACAGTTTCAACAAACGTTGTCCCAAATCTCATTCTTCCAGATTTGGACGTGCCAGGGCTCATTTTTCTCAGAATCACGAGATTATACGATCCTGATTAATAAAAACAGTATCCCAAAATTTTCATACAAATTTTTTAAGATTTTAATTTTTCCATTAAAATTCATACTAATAGGGTGGCGTAATGGAACGGGAATTTCGGGACATTTACTTTTAATAATAAGAAATGAAAAAGCTTGTGATTATGAGATAAATGAGCTTTGGCACGTCCAGATCTGAAATAATGAGGTTTGGGGCAACGTTTTTTGAAAACGCCCAAGCACATATCGACAGTGGAAATTTCAAATGTCGTAAGTCGCATATAAAAGTATGTCCCTTACGACATTAGTTTCCACCGTCGATATGAAGTTGTAATTTCGGAGATAGATCTATAAATATTTCAGAACAGCTTATTGTATAATGTGCCCCGCCCACTGCCACTTAAGTTTAGCGATCCGCAGGGTTATATCGGTTACTTTGATTTTTCTGCTAATGCCATCATTTTATGCGCGCAGAGACACACCCAGCACAGCCTTACCATTGCACATATTGCATTCCACGTAGATAGCCGTTGAGGCGTAAAGGGTCTCAGGTGGTGACTACGTTTCAGAAGGCCCAGTGTGGGCAGACTTCCCACAAGGTAGACCGACGACATGGTAAAGATCGCGGGAATCCATTGGAATGGCGTGGCGTAAAAGCGGACACTGTTGATTTGTGGGAGGCCTATGTCCAGCAGTGGACGAGCTACGGCTGATATGATGATGATGAACAACTTATCAAGTACAATGTATCATCAAAAAAAAAATCCTAACTTTGATCATGGCCGTGCTATTATTGACACCCCAGTTCTTAAATATATGTCACGTATAGTCAACCAATTTGATTTCTAGGCCACTTCAATCCTTGTCACAGTGACGTTAATAACTTAATATGAAATATTTTGCGTCTTTCATAGAGATTTTCACTGTGACAAGGATCCAAGTGGCCTATAAATCAAATTGGTTGACTGTAGATTTAACTGCGATTATAAACAGTAACAATAGACCTTATGACGTTGCAATAGAGTCGACAATTGGTTAACAGTGTGGCCGATAGTACAGTAAGTAACATATATAAACCTGCTGAGTGAGATGAAACAGAAGTAGGCTCCGTCGAGCTGGTCCCACTTCTCCCACATGCCGAATATCATGGACCCGAACATTATGTACCTGGAACAGCAACATATTATAGTTATTTGTTGTACAAGAGAGCAAAGTTAGTGTTTACCTTCTCGTGCTAATATTGAAGCCCAAGCTAGCGAAGGATTCCAAAATTTGGTAGTGGAATCATGAGCATTGTGAGGGATTAAAAACACACTTTGCTACCGAGCAAAACACACAACTTTTCACCTCACTATCGCGAGAACAAAACTAACTTAAATTTTAAAAATGTATTCAAAATTATTTGGGTCCAACATTTCTCATTGAAAAACATTAAATAAAAGAACATCCTACCAGCTAACATCAAAAAAGCCTCGATTAGTATTAAACAATTGGTAAGAAATCACTTTGCACTCTTGTGAATAAAATGCAACTTTGCTATCTGTTTTTAAAGAATAAAACAGTTCTTTCCGAGCTAGAGGTGAAAATTAATATTCTATCTCAACACGGACACACCCTCTCTCAACCCGGATAATACCCTGGACTCGGGTAGTGTCCTTAAACTGCGACCAGGAACACAGAAGTCGGAAAGCAGCTTTCCCATCAGAGCGGTGGTATATATACAAGTTTTGCCAGGAGTATTGAGCACCCATGTTTTTTATATGAAAACTCGATATTTTAGTGTAGTGTTTTTCTTTTCAGATGACATATTAACAATGAATTTAAACTGATTAGGTATTGGTCGTTGCGGTGAATGGTGATTGCATAAAAAAATTGCAATAAGTCACTTGTCTTTGTTGTTCATCTGAATTTTTGGTGCTTTCTGTTTCCTTATTTAAAACGTACTTTTAAGTATTATCAACTGATTTATTTTTTATTATACAGAAACGTCTGCAAGCGAATATCTTCGATATTTAAATCGTAAGAAACCATTGGATAATGGTTGTGGGTGTCAAATGTGTTGTATCCAGTGGTTGTGGGTTCGAGTCCCGCTGCGAGTAATTTTTATTTCTATTTTTCTTTCGATTTAAATTATCAACTGATGTTCTCTTTTTGTGTACATATATTATATTAAGGTTTGAATTGAGTAAATTGTTTAATTGCATTTAGGAAGAGATGGGTTTTAGAATTAGAACAAACATGTGTGCTCAATACTTGACGGACATAGGCGATGCTATATATAGTTCGACGGAATTATTAATAAACATAATATTATATATGAACAACTTAACTGAAGCACCATGTCTATGTAGTTGTGCCGAGAATTAATATGAAACTTACGTCAACATTTGAATATAGAACGCCGACATGCGTGTACACATGTTACTACTACATAGGCAAGGTGTTTTAGCTAAGTTTTTCACCTACCGTATGTTACATAAAGGAAATATTTTCGGTATATAAGAGGAAACAATAATGTAATGAATATTGTACATTGTTAAAAGTAAACAGTTATAGGTAATCTCAATTAGAGCCCTTTGTGTAAAGTGTATACTGTTTCACGGATAATTTTATATGTTGTACGGAAGGTATATGTGCCAGACCTAATTAGTAATTTCTTTAAAAGAATTATTCTATAACATCGACAGTATCAATTTAGTGAAACCAAAAATATAATACTATTTTGAATTTTGAAGCTTGTTTGGCGGTTTGTCATTTCTTAAGGAATCTGTGAATAGATTATTGATATTTGATGAAATCCAATGTCTGTAAAAAAATTAACACTAAACACCTACTATTTAGTTACAAACGGATAAACTCACGTGTAATTATATCGCACTAGGCGACATGTTTCGGGTAAGCTCTGGTACCCATCTTCAAACCGAGTCAGGACACACCGATCGCGATGAGGGTGTATCACTCACTGAACACCTTTGTAAGATTGCATCCAAATATACAGAGTTGTGGAGGAAGAAAGCAAGGCATGATACAAAATTCATTGATCAAGTTAAGAAAACCGAAGCTTTAAAAAACTGTTTTTTTATAACCAAAACTCTAATTATTTTTCAGATGATAAGTAGAAAAATATATTTTGCTTAAAATTTGGTAAGGTCTTTAATATGAAGTTTTGTTGCTTTTACTGCGTATGTCAAATATACGTATTATGACCATGATTTAGTTAAAAATAATGAAAAATAAAGAAAAATAAATAATGCTGTTTTGATCATTCACTACCATAAGATAATATGACCAGTTACAGAGTTAGAAGCGCTGATGGCCTAGCGGTAAGAGCATCGACTTGCAATCCGGAGGTCGCAAGTTCAAACCCCAGCTTGCACGATTTTTTCGGAACTTATGTACGGAATATCATTTGATATTTACAAGTCACTTTGCAGTGAAGTTTATCCTCTTTGTTAGAAGATCAGCAGTCGCTTTCGTAAAAATAGTGCGTACGCCAAATCCTGGGATTAGTTACGAAGCGGACCCGCGCAAAAATAGCACGATAATCCGAGGAAAAATAAAAACAGAGTATTAAAAACTTGGTGTGGATTACGATCCAGAAATCAGCCTGTACAGTCACCGACTTTAATTGTTGAACCACTTACGGTTCAAGCGATGTTCTTTTGTTAAGTACTTAATATATGCAATACCCAATCTAAAACGAACCTTAAATGCCTCTACAATTAAAGTCCTTAAAAGTACAGTCAGCATCATATAGTCAGTATGGCGAAATATATCGATTCACATCCTTACTGCTATATAAATAAAGATTTGTATTGATATATTTGGCATACTGATAACTAACTATATGATTAACGATTAACACGATTCTACTCCGTCGCGCGACGGGTCGGCGACACGAGCGGCGAACCGAACGGACACTCAGCACTCTTAGTGCTTGAAAATGGAGGCCTATGGTCTCCGAAACATGTCGCGCGAGTGATTAAATAAACGTGAGTGGAACCATGGTAATCGTTAATTATTATCTCTCACGAAAGTTTAAAAAACTATATGATGCTGACTGTACATACAAATATAACTTGTATACTTACATAACATGTATATAAGTAGCTTAAAAACTTGCCACAGCCGGACTCTAACGAGTTCTCAAGTCTCGTAAACGTTTATCCCCCATTTGTGGAACAATAGAGGGGGGGCGATCTTTAAATCGATGCCGAGCCATTCGAATTTTCTGTAAGCTCGACTCCATTATAAAAACGAATGCATTCAGCCGTAAACGACTTATTGGATTGCTAGAAAAAGTCAAAGAGACGCGCCTATTCACTCGTCTAACAACCGTGCGGTTTGAGCAAAGAGGCTAGGGGCATCCAGATATTACGTGGCACGTACAGGCAGCCCTCAAGAGGGAGGAGAGCTTAATGTCAATCTGTAACAGTACTTGTTAAAGGAATAAGAAGATAGCGTGACATGGGAGAAGTTTTCAAAAAGTCAATATTTCCTGTTACCTAATTCGTGGATGGGAGCTACATCTGACGGATGCAACTGTACTTATGTAGCTGGACGTTAAAATCGTTTTCATTTTCTTGCAATTTTTATTGTAGAAAAATTATACCTACTTACATCTTTTTATGTTATTTTTTAGTCTAATCTTATATACTTAATAGTTTACGACATATACAAGCTTAAGGCAACATATCATTACAGCACAAAGCACGTCTTGTGACACCCACAGAGGCAACGTCCTCCTAGTGTACCCCTTATATGTCATTAAATAGTTGAAAGAGCCTTAGCGCATTGGCTTTGAATCACTGTACGCCTCTCAAATATTCGGAACACCATTGTTCTATATACGAGAAAGATATACCTAGCATTTGTAAATTAAATACATGCTAAAGTACGTGTGTGTGCACACAAGCGGCGGTTACTCGGCGTTTTCCTGGCGATGCCATAGTAATCGGCACACCACGTTCGCATCTCCGCAGCGTGCATTTTTAAATTGGAGCGCCGAGAAAACTCAAAACAGAAACGCTACTGTGCCCACGCCCTAAGATGATATTTGTACCAGACTATTTCAACGTGCTAGTAAATGTAACCTGCTGGGATGTATAAATTTAAAAAGCGTTTTACGGTCATAACAATATGCTGTGTTATCTGGACATTGGTCCAGCTGGCGGCAAAATTATGTATCCATTTTATGCTCCTACAAATATGTAAATACGATTTTATTACGCCTACATAAGGACTATGAGACATTTTTTTAACACTACCCATGTTTATAACTTAACAAAACGCCTGCTGCGAAAGTCAAAATTCGCTGTAATGATTGCCTCTGTCACTCTGATTACGACCTAATTGGAGTAAAAGAGAAACATGCACGGAATTTTCGAAGTTCAATGTAGCTTTAGTTTTTAGTTCAGATTGTTTGAGTACGAAGCATTTTAACTTAAAAACACATTTATTTTTAGCTTTCATGATTTTTTTTACAGATTATAAACATTATATTCACTCGGGGCGATGGTTTCAGGATCACATACTCATAGAATCATTAATCATTAGTCATTAGCAAGTTATTAGTAAATGCATCCGCCAAATACATACCTCAGGTTAAGAATACCGATGTGATATCGTTAGTGTACTGTGTGACATCCCTAATAAAGCGTTCAAGTTGATAAACAAGATCAAGTGCGGATAGTTCGAAAAACACGCGCGTAAAAAAAAATGGTCATAACTCCGAAACAAGGTGGATTTCAAAAAGGTATATTTGTCATTTTAGCCTCTAGATATGGTCAGGACAATGCTGTTAAAGTCATTCCATTTCCTCATGTTATGCGGTGTATGACGGACCGATGCATACATCATTAAATTCGTAACAAAGGCGGACATCCCTCCGCCGCAGACGGCGAGGCCGAAGGCGGCTCAACTACGTCCGCCAAGAATTGTAGTAGAGTCTGCAATAAAGGGGGGGATAGTCTCTGATTCCCCCGTCCCCCTAGTGCGGATGCCCAGGCAATAAGCCGGGCTGATCGGGGGGCGTCATGGTCGAATGTAAGATCCCATGGCGCCCCCATACAACGAACACGTGGGTGTTTGTCCGGAGTGGGGTTTAGTGGGTAGTCCTCTTCCCTCCCCTCTCGCTAGGAGAGGGGGGCTGACAAGAGGGAGTCCCACATACCCCTATTATGGGACGATGCGTAAATGCATTCCCCACTCCGTAAACAAAAAAAAAAAAAAAAACTAAGGCGGTCACGCTACGGGTACGGGCCCGGCACGGATACGATACAGACGTCTTGGATGAAAAGGCTACACATATCCGACCATAATGGCGACACACTGTGACGGTCTGAGAGTGGATATCACATAGCCTAATTCACTACCTTCTCGGGCTCCGACCAGTGGAAGAATGGAACTCGGGACCGGAAGTACTAAGGATAAAATGAATGAATGATTGGTTATACTAAATCAAATCAAATATATTTATTACATAAATTAATTAGGGTATAAGAGGTTTAACAGTGACCCCCACACTAGATAGAGCCTGTGTCGTGGGAATCTTAGAAAAACATATTTTTTTTATAATAAGTGAAGTGTGAGTGTATGAATTTGGGAGTGTATGTATGAATTAGTTATGTATGTGTGTGTGAATCTACGCGATAGAAGTGTGAAAAGAAAAAGGTTCTATAACTATTCATAGTTATTTCAAAATGTCTTCTGACTCATTATAATTCAATGTAAAAAGTAGGGATAGAATATGCTTTTTCACTTCATCTAAATCAGTGTCTCATATCGTAGATTTTTACTAATTTATTATACAAATAGCTACACATACCCAACCATGATGGCCACGCACACACTGATGGGCACGGTGATGGTCTGAGCGTCGAATGTCACGTAGCTGAATTCACTGGAGACGCTGTCGGGGGGCTCGGACCAGCGGCGCGGGTACGCGGCGCGGGGGGCGCGCGGAACCGGCACGGATACGCTACGGAGGTAGGCGGGCCTTCTGAAAAAAAAAAACATTGTTTAGGCTAAATGCCATACCATAGCAACGCCCATATACAGTCAGCAGCAGAAGTTGCTAAGCGTTTGAGGTGTTCAAAATGAGGTCCACACATCTCTATTGTCAAGAGAATAAGAGCGCGTGTAGGTCATTTTGAACACATCAAACGCTTAGCCACATTTGCTTCTGACTGTACATATCATAGCCCACTTATATTTTATTTTTAGTTATATTGCTTATATTGCTTATATTTTATTTTTAGTTAAACTTGCATTGATAATAAATAAATAAATATTTCGGGACAATCTTACACAAATCGACTTAGTCCTACGGTAAGCTCAGTAAAGCTTGTTATTTGTTAATTGTATTAAATGTATTATCTACCTAATAACGCTTACGGGTGCAAATAAAATTGCATGTAAAATAGTAAAAAAAAAAACAAGTTTATACACGTGTATCGAACCCAATTTTTCATAACAACTGCGAAATTTACGCACGCGAAGCGTGCCAAAAGTGCACTTTTTGCGGACTAGTTAGGAAAAATATCTTTTGTGATTAATAAAATATCTTTAAACCGAATATATATTGACTAACAATATTGACGATAGGTCTGGCCTAGTGGGTAGTGACCCAGCCTATGAAGCCGATGGTCCTGGATTGAAATCCCAGTCAGGGCATTTATTTGTGCGATGAGCACAGATAGGTATTTGTTCCTGAGTCATGACTGTTTTTTATGTATTAAAGTATTTATATGTATCTATCTATTATATATATCGTCGTAACTACAACGGGCCTTACTGAGCTTACCGTAGGACTAGGTCGATTTGTGTAAGATTGTCTCGAAATATATATTTTTATTATACAAAAGTATAGTATGGAAGTAGGATTGAAACCACCTACTGTCATCAGAAAACTATAAGCACCCTGTACTCAAAAGGAGCATTAGGCCATTAAAGGATCCCATTGTCCCATTTAAAGTGTTCAGATCGTCCATTAGGGGTCTTTAGGACGATTAACCCCTCAGGGTCTCAACCCCTAACCCTAGAACCCACAGATCACTTGTCTATTAGACGAGTATAAATTGCGGTTACTACGCATCAAGATATTATGCATAGTTTAATTAGGAGTGCTTGATATGTGCTTGAACTAGGGGAGGCTCATTTCAAATTCCTTATACTATTGCAATAATGTTAATTATTAGAGCGCTGGTGGCCTAGCGGTAACAGCGTGCGTCTTGTATTACGGAGGTCGCAGGTTTAAACCCCGGCTTGTACCTACAAATGAGTTTTTCGGAACTTATGTACGAAATATCATTTGATATTTACCAGTCGCTTTTCGGTGAAGGTAAACATCGTGAGGAAACCGAACTAATCCCAATAAGGCCTAGTTTACCCTCTGGGTTGGATGGTCAGATGGCAGTCGCTTTCGTAAAACTAACGCGAAATCCTGGGATTAGTTGCCAAGCGGACCCTAGCCTCCCATGAGCTGTGGCAAATGCCGGGACAACGTGAGGAAGATGATGAAATTCATTGAATATAAATTGGCATAGTTTTTTTACTACACCTCTAACTTTTCTGTTTTGCCCAAAGCTTGACTGTTGTAGAACGGCTTTGTAGACATAAGTCCACCTTTCTTTTTAGCGTTTGCAAAAAAAGGTTTTATAAATGAATGCGATATGTTTAACATTTTAACTGTAATAGTTTTTGTACGTTGCATTTTGTAGTTATTTTCCTTCACCTAAAAATACACTTCGTAAAATTCAGATATATTTAAATACACAGAGGATGGTAAATATACCAAAATGTATTCACATGACGACAGGACTGGCTGGCCTAGTGGGTAGTGAACTTGCCTGGTTCTGGATTCGAATCCCAGTAAGGACACCTATTTGTGTGATGAGCACAGTTATTTGTTCCTGAGTCATGGGTATCTTGAACTTACCGTGGGGCTCAGTAAATTTGTGTAAAGATGTCTCTTAATATTCATTTACATTTTTATTTTTATTTGCATAAACTTAATATTAAAACATCAATTTCAATTATTTTGTAATTGTAATTAATCAAAGCGTATTAAATCTTAGTGCACAATACAAAATGGTACAACTGCAGGAAACTTGAACTAAATGCTTCTAGGCATTCTCTGTCAGTCAACTAACTGTCCAAATGGAAAGATTTAGTATGTACTGGTTATTTTAAAATGAAAATCTTAATTGGTATTTCAACCCGAACGGATATCATGGTTGACATTTTATAGTCGATCGCGCAATCCGTCACTTTTGCAATCACATGCTAGTTGGAGCGTGCCAGAAATTGTGATAAAACCCGACTATACTAGGCAGTATAAGAAAGTGGGTATGTATATAAAACCTGTACATTACGGAGTCTGTGCAGTGGTCTGTGCCAGCCACTCTGGCCGATTGTGTGATGTTCTTTTGTTAAGCCCGAACTCTTGGAGCCAGTAATCTACTATTGGTGGTAATTTTGTGACGACGTCCTAAAGTAAGGACAAAATTGGCATTTAGTACTTCAGTTAGAAAATAAGGCTCGGATCAAAAGCACCATTTTTTTATATATAAAAAGTAATTAGATTTACCTATAGGTAAATCTAATTTTATACTCAAACGTTTATTCAATAAGTAGGTCACAAGGGCACTTTTACACGTCGAGTATATAAAAAGTAAAAGTGAAAAATTTACAGAAATTACAATCGTATTATGACAAGTACTTAACTAGTAAATCTAAAAAAAGGAAAAATAAAAACTACACCTGTTCTAACCCTACACCTCTGACCCGAGAAGCATTTTGACTTTTGACCGTTTTATTGTCATTGTATATCAATTTTACATTACATTACACACATACATTTCAGCCGTAAGCAGTCCACTGCTGGACATAGGCCTCCCACAAATATGACTTGTATCATCTTGGGAGTAGTTGCCATAGTCGCCACGTTTGGCAGGCGGAATGGCGACCGCAGTAGCTGTAGCTTGGGCTTCGATGGCCGCTGCTGCCCGTCCGTAGGATTTTTCGCCTCTTACGACACCCGGTGGGGTGGTGCTATTCTAGTCAGCCGGCATCACACGGCGGCAACTTTAGATTAACGTTTAGAAATTCTTAATCTTAACTGTATTTACTGTGCTTACATTGCTCATAATTGGAGTTTCAGAAGTTGAGACATAATTTAGTCGCTATCAAACAACGAACTCGGCGTAAGCTTTGTTTAATCCGTTGATACAATTAAACTTTAATGAGAAGGCCCTTACTTAGAATAACAGCTTAGAACGTTCAGTTAAGTAATATTTAACTGTTATTGTTGAAGTTCTCACGACGCTACTAGCATAGTTCGGAGAGAACCATATTGCCAAGCAAAGTTGAAGGCACAAGATTAAGAGGCCCTCCCACTATTACGTGGTATGCACCAATTACTGCACTCATGCAGTTAGATCTGCATTCAGGCAGTTGAGGAAACTATATGGAAGAACCTGGTCTTCAACAGTAGGATATTATATCGAGAACCTCTATGGGTAAATGTGCGAAGAATGATGATGTGTGTTTGAGAAGCATCCTGTACTTAACTATTTACTTTTTTTTATGACAAAGGTGGCAAACGAGCAGACGGCTCGCCTGATGGTACGCAGTTTCCGTAGCCAATGGACGCCTGCAACTCCAGAGGATTCGCATGCGCGTTGGCTACGCTAAAAGTTGTTGGAGCTCTGGGAACCTTACTCACCATCAGGAACACAACACTCCATACTTGAAAGGTAGCAGTGCTATTATGGCTGTGGTCTTCTGTAAGGAGGAGGTACTTCCCCAGTTGAGCTTCTCGAGACTCAAGCGTGATGGTACTTCCCTGTGCCCTACCTATCATTGTTGGACGTAGTAACGACATACCCGGATACATGATGGTGTGTGTTCGAGAAGCATTCTATAGAACTTTTTTTTTTTTTTTTTATGACATAAGCGGCAAACGAGCAGACGGATTACCTGGTGGTAAGCAATTACCGCCGCCCATGGGCACCCGTAACACCAGAGGAGTCACAAGCGCGTTGCCGGCCTTTAAGGGGGTTGGAGCTCTGGGAACCTTACTCACCATCAGGAACACAACACTACATACCTGAAAGGTAGCAGTGCTATTATGGCTGTGGTCTTCTGTAAGGAGGAGGTACTTCCCCAGTTGGACTGCCCCAGATTCAAGCGTGATGGTCATCGCTGTGCCCTACCTCTCATTGTTGGACGTAGTTTAAGGACATACCCGGGTCCAAACTTAATTATTTATTACATTAAATGTAAAAATGCCCTTGAGGCATCATATCCATGCTGGCGGAATTTCCTCGTTGTATCGCAATGCTTTACGAGGAAGCCACCAGCTCTTCGGTCACCAGTTACATCAACCAGAAGCTTCGCGATTTCTGCAAAACGTTTCTACGCCAAACGGTACAAAATGGTACTCTCTGTGCGGGCTCGTAATATTGTAATTATTATAAATAAAGATTTATATCATATGACAATCAATCTGGCCTAGTGGGTAGTGACCATACCTATGAAGCTGATGGTCCTGGGGTCAAATCCCAGCATCTATTTGTGTGATGAGCAAAGATATTTGTTCTTAAGTCATGGGTGTTTTCTATGTATTTAATTGTTTATAATGTGTTTATCATCGTCTAGCACGTACAACACAAGCCTTACTGAGCTTACCGTTAGACTAGGTCGATTTGTGTAAGAATGCCCCGAAATATGTATTTATTTATAGTTACGTAAGTATTCGGATAATGTTTTTCGACTATCTAAATACGAATTTTTTTGGGCTGGTTCCGTAGTCAACTTCTTCTCTGTCGTATTCTCGCTGTAGGACATGATGACTGGAGACTTCACCCATGCTCTCCAAGCCACGGCATCCTGGGTTCCATACATGCTTGCCTGTAGCGTGGAATTACTGTAGTAATAACGTGTGTGTACACACATGTCGGCGTTCTATATACAAATTTTGACGTAATTTCCATATTAATTCTCCACAGAACTACATAGACAAGCTCCTCCAGTTAAAGTTTTTCACCTATACCCGTTTCTATACAATGAATATACATAAAATAGTATTCAAATATGTTAATCTAGTTCTCTAGTCCCTATTGTTTTAAGGTCTGATGTAAGCTTCACTAGAAAAGGCTTCAATAATATTAGCATTTTAGTTGATGCTGCTCTCTTGAACTGCAACCTGGCATATGATATTTATATTTTATTTGTATATTTCATTAAGTTATGTTGTAATACTTGTAATGTTTAACTAAGTTGTTATGCTTAACATAAATTATTTTTATCTTTGTAGAGTTAAGGTCAAGAATATAAAGCAAAAGGAGCCAAAATATGTATACATGTACTTTGATATCGAGACAATAAGGTGCAAGTGTACAAGATTTGGCACTTTGGTTGTTTCTATATTTTTGACCTTGATTGTAAAACTTTGCAATACCCCGTCTGGGTTTTCTGTTGTTATTAGTTGTACTTAGCTATAAGAACTTCTGTTACAGCATGAAAGCAATAATTATTTCTATTTCTGTTATAGTGTAACTAAGGACTCTGGATCTTTTGTCCCTAAACGGCGACTAGAGGTCTACCGTGTAATTCGAAAATTGACACTTTAATTTCGCCTTAAGTGGAGTAAAAGAGATAGATGTCCATTTTTTTACTTAATTGGGTTAATCCTGCGCAGCATGTCTATTCTGTCAATGAAACTTCCATGCTGCTTGTGGCGGACTATAGGGAAGGCATAAGTCTAGCTGCCTATACATGTGTAAATACGTTTTTAATACTCCGCCTACAATTCTCTCCGCTTCGCTCAATTGGTAGAGAATGCCTTCAGGCATTTAATTAGCCTTTTGTACATTAAAGTGTATCTTTTGCGCAATATTTTTTTTAAACTTTGTAAATGACAATATTATTATACCAAATAAAATAGTTCTTGGCATGAAACTTATTTCAAGAAATATTTTTATATCTGAAAAATAAATAAATTTAATGATATGAACAGATCAGTTTTGAATACGTACATAATTTAAAAAAGTACAGTAATAAGTGCGCGAATACAAATTCACAACATCGTCACGAAGTGCGCGCACTAAATACCTTAAAAATATCAGTTACACCCTTATAAATCACAGCAGATATAATCTAAGACTTAAATGTCTTTCTTAATTAAATATCAAGACAATGAGCACTTGAGTTTATACATAAATCTATTTAAGTCCAATCCCCTAGGTCCATGGGGTCCCAGCACACAAACTTTTTGCAGAAATCGTGAAGTCCGGTTGAAGTAACTGGTGACTGAGCTTGCGGCTTCCTCGCACAACGTATCAGCTGCGATACAACGGGGAGTCGCCAGCATCATTGGCACAATGCCTGAAGAACCTTTTTTAGCAGACGTTTCTGCATAATAAAAAATAATTAAGAAAGGGACGCATTGTTATCGATGAATAACATACATAACATTGAGACATCGATGCCGTTAAGTGTTCTACGCTGACGGTAGATGTGTTTACTCGTCACCCATGATAACGTATACGACGAGGGATAAATAGAAAAAAAAATTAAAAGTCTAAGCGGTACTCGTATAGCACAATTAGTAGTGCACTGGGCTAGTGATCCCGTGGTTGTGGGTACGAGTCCCGCTGCGAGTCAATTTTTTTCTGTTTTTCTTTCGATTTAAATATCGAAGATATCCGCTAGCAGACGTTTCTGCATAATAATTAAAATAATAACCTTTTCCTAACTAGTGCGTAAAAAGTGCACTTTTCGCACGCTTCGCGTGCGTAAATTTCACTTTTTAAGGCACTTGCTATGAAAAATTAGGTTCGATACTCGTGTAAAAACTTTTTTAAGACTCGGGTGATTGTCACCCTCGTTTCACTCGGGCTCCAACTTTCACCCTCGTCGAAAAAATTTTTTTTTCACTAGTATCGAAATGTACTATTTTTAACCGACGAAAAAAACGGAGGAGGTTCTCAATTCGAGGCGTATATTCTTTTTAGATTTATTTAGGTAGTATTTTTATCTGTGGGTTAGTTGAATAAAAAAAAGACGGTAACAGATAAGACATACCCCGCGAAGTATGGATATGGATGGGGCCCACAGTCCGTGTCGTCCGACTCGTACAGTGGCGGTCGCCTCCGCCACTGCTCCGGACATTCGATGCTCTCAGCGTCGCTCAGCTCCTGCTGACAATATTGGATACTGTACCATCAATATAAATAAAATAGATAAATTTATATCCCACATCATTAAACAAATGGGTTGAACGCAGGGTAGGCCCAAGAATGATATGCGAGTACCGGGTGTTATAAAAAACGTGATACATTATCAAGCCGGCATCTGGTCATGATTTAGAACAATTTTTATTATGGGGTCAACTTTGTAAATTTGAAAAAAAAAAACAACTTTCTCATACATTTTTGTCAACTTATACTTGACCTTTTCTATGGAACAGCTAAATTTTTATTTAATTTTAGAAATATTAGTAAAAGATGTTCAAAATCATTAACAGATGCCGGTTTGATAATTTTATATCACGTTTTGTATAACAACCAGTACACTAAAAGCGAAATACATAGAGAACACAAACAAAACATAGGATCTTTGATGACAGGCTTGGCCTAGTGGGTAGTGACCCTGCCTATGACGCCGATGGTCATGGGTTCGAATCCCAGTCAGGGCATCTATTTGTGTAACGTGGACAGATATTTGTTCCTGAGTCATGGGTGTATTCTGTGCATTTAGGTATTTGTATATTATACATATTATTGGCTGAATAACTACAACACAAGCCTTCTTGAGCCTACCGTGGAGCTCAGTCAATTTGTGTAAGGATGCAATATAAGCATCACACAAATACACGCCCTTACTGGGATTCAAACCGAGGACCGACGGATTTATAGGCAGAGTCACTACCCACTAGGTCAGTCACCTGTCTTCAATATACGTTCAGTTACATTTGTTTAATTCCTTTGATATTCCCAAAAGTTTTTCGAAGACGAAAAAAATAATTGCCCCAAATCTACTCACAACCCCAACACACAAAGCAAATAACCCTTATATTTATCAACTGACATAGAAAGCCGTTTGGAAAACCAATAGTACGGGAGTCGGCAGGAATACTAAAAACACAAAACCAACCTCGGAATCCTACCAAAATCACCATCAGAAAAGCGACCTTAATATTTTTAACGTAGAGTTATCTTTGGTTCGCTTTGTTTAAGTTAAATACGAGTTTGTGGAAGTTGTTTGTTGAATATATTCATGCTCCGGGGACAAATCGGGCCTCAAATTTATTCAATTCGTTTGTTCCGCGGCCATTTTTCACTATTTCTACGGCCACTGTTTATTTGCCAGTTTGCGTGTTTGCGCTTCCACTTGTGATCTAGTCGGTACAGGATTTACGAACGCTTTTAGCCGCCAAGCAATATTTGTCAGTAAATACAGGTGGTTTGGTATTTATTTTTGTCATTTTATGATGTTAAATGTTGTGTCGAGGTCCGCAAGTACAGGAGTCTCGATTTCAACTACAATTTTGTTGCCTTTGGAGTCGAGACTCTTGGTCCGTGGGGCCCAGCAGCTAAGGGTCTTTTTAAAGAGTTGGCTAAGCGGCTGGTCGACGCTACCGGAGATAAAAGAGCTGGCAGCTTCCTCGCCCAACGCCCAAGCGTTGCGATACAGCGAGGGAATGCTGCCAGCATTCTTGGAACCATGCCACAGGGGCCTACCTTAAATTTTGAGTTTTAGTTATTATTTTTTAATGTAGTTTATTTTATTATTAAGTTATTTATAACCTAGTATAGTTTATCGTTATTTTTCATTATTTCTTCTATGTACATATTATTGTAATACCTTAAATAAATTATATGATATACAATGTTGTGTTTGATTTGTTGGCTATCATATCATGAATGATTAAAAAGTACAGGTAATGTTAAATGGTCTTTTAAGGGCCTAAAAATTAAATGTAAAAATATGTGTGATATCAAGTTTTATTCTAAACAAGAATTAAATTGACAGAACTGAATCCTCCACGGAGAGATGCGCTGCAGCTGCAGTCAATTGAAGATAATTTTACTATCAGCAATGTTTTTATTATGAAATTGACATTTGTGAGACTAATGCCTTTGTATTTAGTTTCTTCTGAAGCTCTTGCCTCTTGTACACTTCTGCTCTGATGGTTTTATTCTTTGTTCCTGTTATTATAAGGCATGAATCAGATTTTTTGTACCATAGCTGAGTTTATGAAATAGTTTGAGTTTGAAACGTTAAACGACGTTTTACATACGCAGTGCTCAATAAGCCTAAATCGTACTAGATTAAAGCTAATTAGCATTATATATGGTGGGAGTTAGCATATGATGATAAACTGATGAAGTCTCATCGTCTACCTGACATATCCTAAGGCTCTGTCTTCTGGTTGTTATAACCTGATGTAGCCTGTAGACTCTTCAGGTAGTATTGACTACCGTTGAGTTGAGTACGAGTACGTAAGTACGTACGAGTCGTTAGACTAAGTCAAGTCAATACTTGACTCTCGTCAAGTTTTGTCTGTCGCTGAAGATTCGTCTTCTGCTTGTTATTACCTGATACATCTAAGAACTGATCTCCTGATTTAGTACCTGACGTAGCCTGATGTCTCGCTTCCTGCTGGTTAGTACCTGATGTAGCTGACTACTGATCTCCTGCATATTATTACCTGACGGAGCCTGACGACTCGTCTCCTGGTGAAGCCTGGACATCCACGGCACAGACACACCAACGCGTAGATACACTTGAACCATCGCGCCAGTAGCTCACCTGAAGATAGATCAAGTTTAATATACACTTCCAAATCTTGCGATGGAGCGAACTATACTCTGAGTACTTATCAGTGGCGGTGGGTGGGTTTTTCTTAGGCAAGACGGAGCCAATATGACTTTACCTTTTCTTCATGAGCCAAAGGAAAACTGTTGAACTGCGAGAAAGTTAGTAAAGCCAGCGGGAATCGGCTTGTATGGACGCCCCGCCGCTTGTACCTATGCGTGATCAGAAATGAGGAGATTCGCAGAAGAAGAACTAAAGTCACCGACATAGCTCAAAGAATTGCCAGGCTTAAGTGCTCCAAGCTCGAAGAAACAAAGAATTGTCAATATTTAATAGTCAACGGCTTGTGTGATATCATCTTTGAGCCGTAAGTCGTCCACTTGTGGACATGCCTATGTCCAGCAGAGCAGAAATAAGGGCTCGGTCGTGGCTGTCGAATAGTGCTGAATATGATCGCAACTTGTTCTGTATAAAGAAATAAAAATCTTCATTCGCAACTGTTGGGTGAGTGAAAACTCTTTAGTAAAAACTGGTTGCGAATCGCAGTTGCGGAAAAGGCTAGGGTTTCTGTCACTCATTGAGATGGAATAAGAAATGGTTTTTCTTTCCTTGGTCACGTCCACTGGAAAGGAGTGACTGGAATTTAGTTTTTCAACCACATATTTTGGACTTACCGACATTGGCGAGGTAAAGCAGGAATAGAGGCATTCCCAGCAGTGTGTAGAGGATAGTCGTCACCTTGCCCCAGCCTGTGCGCGGAGACAGATGCCCGTACCCTGAAATTATACAACTGAAGCCAGAGAAACCAGCACTCTTGTAAGTTTACTTACGTCCCGTAAGTCTTATCTATGGGATATGATACATCTGCGTAAGGACGCAGCTATAGTTCAGAATACCTTCATAATAATTTAAGGATAACTTACAGGTATCATGGCCTTTTAATGTCATAGTCTATGAAGATCATTAGCGTAGCGTAGGCGTTTTCTTATTACCTATTTTCAAATAAATGTTAATTTTCTTATAGAATATTAGAAGGTGGTAGGCGACACCATAAAATAACGTGATAACGTTAAAATTCTTCGATTAACAGTTTTTGTAGCGATTCAGCTACAGCGATAGTCCTAGCCGTGCGCGCGTAAACAAGAGCAGCCTGCATCGCTACAGTCGCGAAACAGCATTGATACAGTCATGATATTTTTTTGTGTATAAATCCATTTCTAACATTGATAAAAGTATATGTTACTGTCTTCAAATTAATTGATTTCTTCAGACTGCACAGCTTTTTCAAATTAAACCAAATTCAAACGCTTTTCCAAACGCACTGCGTAATTGAGTCTGGCCTTGTTCCTGTCCCTTACTCACCTATGGTTGTGATGACAGTGAGAGAGTAGAGGAAGGCGGATGAGAAACTCCACTGTCTCGAGGACCTGCCTCCATCCCATCCCCGCTTCACAGCGTGGACTACTTTATCTTGGTACTGTTGGATTGTGATGCTGATTCTAAAACAAAACAATATCAATATTAACCCTTAATTGGATAATGTTCGCCCTGACGAACAGTCAGCAGCAAAAGTGGCGAAGCGTCTGAAGTGTTCTAAATGACGTACACGCGCTCTTATTCTCTTGACAATAGAGATGTGTGGACCTCATTTTGAACACAACAAACGCTAACCCACTTCTGCTGCTGACTAAACATAACCTAGGTCTTTTTGTTTTTTTTTTTGGACAGAATCATGCAGGCTATCGAGGATCATGGAGGCTAGAACCTACCTTGGCCATTTTCTGCCAAATTAAAGGTTAAGTTGCAAGTTTTCACTCGAAAATACTTAGGTACATACTTATAATTAAACTAGCTTTTATTAGCAACTTCTTTAAAGTATGGTTGCGGGATAAAAATTATCCTATGTCCTTTCTCGTAGCTCAAACTCTCTCCTTACCAAATTTCATCCCAATTGGTTCTGCGGTTTAAGCGTGAAGAGGTAACAGACACACAGAAATACTTTCGCATTTATTAAAAAATAACTTATCAAGATATCGCGTAAATCCTTGAAATTATGTTACTCGCAATAATCATGCGCACACGAAGTCCCGGGGAAAATATAATTAGATATACACTAGTAAATATAATGCTGGTCAGTCGTATATAAAATAATAATAATAAAAAAAACGTTAGGTTCCCGCTCAGCATCTGCGATAAAGTTTTTAGCTGTTTTAATTAATTAAAAATCTTGTTTCATTAAGTTTCAACTAGCCAGTTGCAATAATATTTCGAGAGGGTTTTTCGTGTATAAATATTTAAAAAATACTCAATATTTTTTAATAAAATATGTTATTACTGATTTATACTTTCACGGTTTTTAAAAATTATTATATAACTTTACCGCGTATATATTATTTAAAAATAATGTCGTGTGATACCGGCTGACAAGAATAGCACCACCCCATCTCCTCTCACGGGTGTCCTAAAAGGCGACAAAGGGAAAAATCCTACAGCAGCTAGCAGCGTCCGTCGAAACCCAATACAGCTACTGCGGTCGCCATTCCGCCTGCCAAGCGTGGTGACTATGGCAACTACCCCCAAGATGATACAATTCATATTTGTGGGAGGCCTATGTCCAGCAGTGGACTGCATACGGCTGAGATGAATGTAATGTAATGTATGTATTATTTAAAAATTACCTTCGTCGTTTTGAAAACAAAATTGTCCTCGTGGTCTCGGATGAAGATTTTTTAAAGTTAATATACAAGTTGGTAAACAACTCAGGCATAATTATGATTAATATAGAAAACAATGATTATGACATATGAAATTATGGGAAACAACATTATGATCGATAAACATTATGGCAAATTAAATTATAACAAATGAAATTCTTGCAAGTGAGTGTATACCTACTTCCTCCACTGCTGGGTTAAGAAACCCACAGTCGCAGAGAACCAGAGCAAAACCGCTTTGAGCAAGGCCCTCCATTTAACACCATAACCGCTTGGCAGGCGGGTTGTCGATCGCGGTTCGATCTACCGATTTAAAAGGATTGCTACCCGACCGCCTGTGATTACTATTCGCAGTTTAGGGATAATACATGTAATAGGCCCGCCATTTTACAACGCAGCTTGTGAAAAAATAATAATATCTAAATGTACCTGCTAGCCTCGTTGGTATGACTCGCGTGCCTCTCAGCCTCATGGCAGCCTGGGGTCCGTTTTACAACTGAGCCCAGGAATTAACGTAAGCACTAGTTTTACGATAGCGACTGCCATCTGACCTTCCAACCCAGAGGCTAGCCCTTATTGAGATTAGTCCGGTTTCTTATACAAATAATAAATGATATTTCGTACATAAGTTCCGAAAAACTCATTGGTATAGTTAAGCAATTTGATTTCTAGGCCACTTCAAACCTTGTCACAGTGACTTTAATAAGAGATTTGTTGCGTCTTTCATATTGATTCACTGTGACAAGGAACGAAGTGGCCCGTAAATCAAATTGGTTGACGGTATGAGCCCGGATTTGACCTGCGACCTTCGTATTAGTAATCGCACGCTCTTACCGCTAGGCCACCAAAATTTTCATACATTTATTAGAAAGTACGTAATTACTAACCTGTGCTTGAGATGTGTGTCGTTGAAAATATTGACCTTGAGCACGTCTCGCCATAGACATTGCGCTGTGTTGTCCCGCTCTAGCGTCATGTTGTTTGCTCGCTCCATCTCGCTCGCACCTTCTATCGCCCGGAACATAAATGCACCTGAGGACGTGATAAAGAATATATTTTATAGAATAATCCTTCTTGCTTAATATCGACGACCGGTCTGGCCTAGTGGCCACCCTGCCATGAAGCCGATGGTCCTGGGTTCGAATCCCAGCCAAAGCATTTATTTGTGTGATAAGCACAGATATTTGTTCATGATTCATGGGTGTTTTTTATTTAAGTATTTATATGTATCTATCTATTATATATATCGTCGTTTAGTACTTACAACACAAGCCTTACTGACCTTACCGTAGTACTAGGTCGATTTGTGTCAGATTGTCCCGAAATATTTATTTATTATTTATTAATCTGCCAGATCTACGACCCTGGAGGCCATAGGTTCAAATCCTAGCAAAGACATTTATTAATACTAGCTTTTGCCTGCGGCTTTGCACGCGTAGAAGAATACCTGTAACCGGCGATAGCAATTATTATTGTTAAGTTTATATTTAAACTTTCGTGAGACATAATTTATTAATTAAACAATTAACACGGTTCTACTCACATTTATGTTCTCCGAAACATGTCGCGCGAGTGACTAAATAAACGTGAGTAGAACCATGTTAATTGTTTAATTAATTAATTATTTTTGTTATTTTCTTTTCATAATGTAAGGAGCTTAAACACAACGTATAAGTCTCTCAGTTAACATTTGACTCCATCTAAATACAAACTTTTAACCCTCTGTTTGATCCGGCCGGCGACGCGAGCGGCGAACCGAACGGAGACTCAACACTCTGAGTGCTTAAAAATGGAGGCCTATGTTCTGCGCAACATTTCGCGCGAGTGACTAAATAAACGTAAGTAGAGCCGTGTTTCTCATTTATAGTACATTTCGATACTAGTAACAAAATTTTTTTTCGTGCCTTAAAGTGAAAACGCACTCAAAGCGTGCGCTAAGTGCACTTTTTACGCACTAGTTAGGAAAAATAATATTTTGTCATGTGTCAAATGTTTTTTTTTTACAGTCGCCATCAGATATATCGGAGCTGTGGAGGTGGTCACAAATATGTGAACATGCACTTTATCGTCTTGAGAATAGAGGCGTTGTTCAGATATTTGTGACCACCTCCACAGCTCCGATATATCTGATGGCGACGTACATAGAAATTTAGTTGTCAGTCCGACATATTTATTTTGTTGACCTTATTTTTCTTTTCTATTATACCTGATATACGTATTTTTCTATTGTGCTGGTGTTTATACTTAACTGTATTTGAAATGTATTGTTCAATACAACTTTGGAACTATTTAATTGAAACAAAGGCATTGTTTTAGAAAATCCAATTCCAATTATTATGATTTTCACGCAAAAACATTAAACATTTGGACGGAGATCGCTTCCCGTAGATGTAGCATGTAATGACGTATGATAAAGATTATAATTTTAATAAATAAAAAAAGAAATATTTTTAAGACTATCAATTACACGAACAGTGCCAAAATATAGAAAACTCATTCAAATGAAAATATATGGTAACTATCCAGTTTTAAGTAATGGTCGTAATATCTTTTTATTCTTTCAAGTCTTGATACTTTACGTGCACAGCGACAGTTAAATTTAATCGAAATGAATGAACTCAATCGAATTAATTGTGTTATATAATTATTGTTTACTTTGCCTTCTATTGCATGATATTGAAATACATATTAGGTAATTATACAATTATAATTATCAGTCTATTATATTATTTTGTTGATATCCACTTGTACTATTCTGAAATTCAATGACATGCAATAAAATATAGAATTATTATATTTTACGCCAAGTGCGGGCTGGTTGTGACGCACATCGTTAGCTATGTAGTCTTTTATAGTACTCACTTGTATTTATTTGTATTTAAAGTGATGAGGACCTCCGGCATCAGAGGCTGGATTCGAACCCGCATCTCCAGCTATCGCGGCAGACTCCTTAACCAATTTATATAGTAGCGTTACAATTTTAAAATCAAAGCAAATCAATATATTTAATAAAAATTAAGTAATTTGATTTGTTCTTAGTTGTATCTCTAACATGCTCTATCTAATGGAAGTAATCAGCGGCTGAAACCCATTAAATCCTTAAGTTCCTTTCAAACCGATATCACAAACTGAATTGAAACAAAAGAAGAATGGCTGGATGCTTCATTAGTCACGAATGGTCCTCAGGCCACTGAACCTAGTTGGGGCCCTTCACGTCAACATGATTAATTAACTATTTGATATATGTTTACACGCTTCGAGGTCAATATCTTTACTAGTATATTTCTAATTATATTTTGCCCGGGACTTCTTTTTTTATGACAATGGAGGCAAACGAGCAAACGGATTGCCTGATTATTGCGAGTAGCATATTTTCATGGATTTACGATATATCTTTATAAGTTATCCTTACTATGTACTATTATACGATATACTATACTATAATAATATTATATACAATCCATATCTATACAATATTATAAATGTGAAAGTAACTGTCTATCTTCATTCCAATCGGTTCCTCGGTTTAAGCACGAAGAGGAGAAAGGACAAGGATAATTTTTATCTGGCAACAGTACGGTCATGGCTGGCCAACGAGGTCGCGAGGAAAAGGTAGTAGCCAATATGAGGCAGTGGGCGGGACGCATCGCATAGAATCGATGGCTGTTGGGGCGTAAAGGTTCTCAAGTGGCGACTACGAAGTGAAAGGCGAAGCGTTGGTAGACCCTCACAAGGACCGACGACATAGTATAATTATAAAGACCGCGGGAAACCACTGCGGTTGTCGCTAAACGGGTCACTGTGGGTCTCTTTATAGGAGGCCTATGTCCAGCAGTGGATCTAGTTCAGCTGATGATGATGATGATAAACATCTTTCTCGCGTTGTCCCGACATTTGCCACGGCTGGGGTCCGCTTCACAACTAATCCCGGCCTAGGCACTAGTTTTACGAAAGCGACTGCCATCTGACCTTCCAACCCAGAGGGTAAACCAGGCCTTATTAGGATTAGTCCGCTTTCTTCACGATGTTTTCCACGAAAAGCGACTGGTAAATATCAAATGATATTTGGTACCGAAAAACTTATTGGTACGAGCCACGGTTTGAACTTGCAACCTCCGGATTGCAAGTCGCACGCTCTTACCGCTACGCTACTAGCGTATAATGATAATTAAAATATAGAATCGCTAAAACAAATTAAAACTGACAAAGCATGTGGAACCCGTTTTTCCTTGGAAAAGGGTAACGTTTTTCACCGCAACCCTTGACATCCAAATGTGACTGATAGGGTGCGGTAAAAACTCGGCGGGACCCTAACACGGGTTCCGTAATCATGATTAACTGATGGGAAAAGCCTTTACTCTTTTTAGGCTGTTTTTTGGAGAGCCAAATTGGCTTTTATGTGTCTAGTACAGTCAGTGTCAATAGTATGAAACAACTCACCATTTATCTGCCATCCTGTGTATTTTTTTTTACAAATTAGATAATTATTTAGGCCATTTTATTTAAAGTTTTATATTCTACTTTTTTTATTTGGGTTTTTTTCTGTGGTTTCTACTCAGAATCATGTGTTCTTGCAAGCCTGATAGGAAAAAAATGTGTCCGAAGCTTTTTTTATTACATTCCGCTACTATTTTTCATGTATTTGTACAGAGGTAAAGGAACAGAAGTAATAAAAAAAATATATAAATCTTGGGACACAGTTGAAATCCAATCTACAGCTACTGCGGTCGCCAACCCGCCTACCAAGTGTGGCGACTATGGAAACTACCCCCCGAAATGAAAGAAGTCATGCGGGGGAGGCTTCTTGAGGAGGAGACTGTATGATATAATCACTCAGAAAGATTAAATACAAAAGAACATTATAAGATTATTATTGCCGGTGACTGTACATACACTTTATCTTATTTGACGACAAGTCTGGCCTAGTGGGTAGTGACTCTGCCTATGAGCCGACGATACTGGGTTCAAATCCCAGTAAGGGCATTTATTTGTGTGTTGAACACATGTATATATTTGTTCCTGAGCCACGGGTGTTTTCCATGTATTTAAGTAGTTGTATATTATATAATATAGGCATCATCGGACGGAAGAGTGCAAATGACATAAATAACAGGACTTGTACCATAATGGAGTAGTTATCAGCGTAACATATTTTATACAGTCGATCAATTTGTCGATGTCATCGACTTAATTATTTCATCGTTATTAATGGTGTTAAATTTAGTAATTTAGAGCCTAGTAATATTTTTTTACCAAATACATTTAGAGCGAAATTAATTTGTTTTCTGGAGAACAGTTCATGTATATGTTACGCTGATAACTACTCCATTATAGTAAAAGTCCTGTTCCTTATGTCATTTGCACTCTTCCGTCCGATGCCTAATTATATATGTCGTTAAGCACCCACAATACAAGCCTTCTAAAGCTTACCGTGGGGCTCAGGCAATTTATGTAAGATGTCCTATAGTATTTATTTAATACTTGTTTAAGTACAGTCAAAAGCAGAAACATGTACACACTTTTCACCTGACAGCAGTGACATAAGTCATTAGTCATGATTGAGCCAGTTTGACAATAATAACTGATAATTTGATCAAATACTACCATAAGACAGTATTCACCAGTTACTGTAAAAAAACTGCACCTGGGTCATGACCCAGAAACCACCCTGTATTAGTATACAGGGTGTGTTCTAGTGAACACAATGGTAGCCCACAGGCCAAACTTTTTAAATTTCCCGAACGAGCGCCGCTAATAACCTCATAAATCAAATTTTTAACAACAAAAGACTTTAAATACTTCTTAGACGCCATCTTTGTATGTTAAATTGAAAGAACTTGGCTTGCTTTTTAGGCATTGTGCGGTATTAGGGCTGCGCTTTAACAATTTTGCTAGTTTAAGTTGTATTTTCATGATTTGTATTTAAACTTTCGTGAGACATATCTGATAAATTAAACATTAACACGGCTCTACTCACGTTTATTTAGTCACTCGCACGACGTGTTTCGGAGAACATAGGCCTCCATTATCAAGCACTAAGAGTGCTGAGTGTCCGTTCGATTCAGCGATCGAGTCGCCGGCCCGTCGCGCACTAACGCGCGCCGCGCTGCTCGCGCCGCTCTTGATGTCAAAACCTTGGTCGAGGGCGGTCCGATACCGGAGCCGCTGTAATGGTAGAACGCGGGTTCGATTCGTCCACCAACAACTACTCTAAACACACCGAACTCACTGTGTCCACTAAACTGTTACAACACTCCCTAAGGTTTTGATGTTTGCCATAGATGGCAGGCTTCCATGCTGGCGGTACAGCCCAACCACCATCACGATTAAAATTTGGACGACGTCCGATATCAATCGCTTCGCGTATTTTGCGTGGTACGAAACATTTTTCACGCACCAGCAATTGCGCCTTATCGAAGCGAAGGAAATGGGACGGGCCCGCCTCATGAGCGTGCTCTGCCACCGCGGAGTTACTGCAGTCCATCTTCTTCACACTCCAACAGTCTCGTGCGCTATATGCTCCAACAGTCTCGTGGACACGTTTCGTCCAGTATTTTCATGATGTTTTAATATTTTTTTTACTTGTGGTTCAAAAGTTAGAGAGGGCACACTAACTTCCCGAGTGATTTTTTCCAAAAACTATGACTCAGTCTTACATGTTTTAGGCAAATCCCTAATATTTTTCAAATACGTATCTAACGACACTTATAGCGTGAGCTATAAGGTTGAGCTGAAAACCGAAATTGTCCTCAATAGAGTACACTTCATGTCTAAGAAAACTACCCTAATTTTTTTGAGTTGTCCGCGTTACTGATTTACATATTCATACCAAATTATAGCTGTCTAGAACTAACTGTCATGAGCATAGCTAGGGACAGACCGCAAGACAGACATGGCGAAAAGTATAGTATTTCTAGTTAAATACAAAATTCTAAAAAGAGTACAACTTTGAGTGACAATTCCCGACACTGTCACAACACTACCCCATTAATTACTGTCCGTGATGAATTGAGTCCGTCCAAACAGAGTCCACGATTGCTATCATTCTGTTCAACTGCTTGTAAAATATTAATGCGATTTTGGGAACAAATTGCCTGCGTCGATAAGGGTGTCTCGATTAATTTCCACGCAGATTAACAGAAGAAACCAAGATGGCAATCGTTTGTAGACACGCAGTCAAAATGATCATTATTTATGGAGAAAATCGGATGACTTAGTATTCGATCTGTCAATCGGATATCGAAGCGTCTGGTTGATACAGCGACTAAGTATACTTAGACATCGTATCCAGTACAAAATTGCTGTCAAAAATGACCCCAATATACTCCCAGTTCTCCCTTACCATCTTCCTCGGCTTTAAGCCCTGGCCCCTGTGTCACCACACCGACAATAGGCTAGTTAACTGTTTTTATTTTATTTTATCAATCGATCCCTTTCGTTCTAGGGATGAAATGTCTGTATGGGAGTAATGGCCTTAAAACTACACAAAAGCCAGAAATGAGCGTCAAAGTCTGACATTCGTATTTCCCACGAAAACGCTCATTACAAAATGATGAGAACGTATGACGTCACTTCTTCCTAGCCGCGCTCTCTAAAGTGTGGAAAAATAATTAAATTGCTATTATTAGACTGCGAAATATTGCGTTTATGTATATAGTTGCCTTACAATTTATTTTGCAGTAAGCCGTCAGAAATTGATGGGTACCACTGTTTTTTGAAATTTCGCAAATTAAAAATTCTATTCTTTTTAAATTTTGGAAACGTGATATATTTAAATCAAATTTTAATTGATTATATTCGTCATTGTAAACCAATTTCACTTAATTTTGTTGCAAAATGTAATATGTGTCAACATCCCTATTGACACGATTCGCGATATATATAAATTGCTGACGTTGCGATATAAAGAGGAAATACCGCCAGCGTCCTCGATATACCCTAAGGGCATTAATTATATTTAAATTCGTTCCGTATTGGTGTATTTTACTGGTATATGTGTATATTATGTCTGTATATTTTGAAAATAAATAATTTATTTGAACTCACCAGCCACTGTATAGGCCACGACCAATACCACTACACCCACGTTGCTGAACAGGAATGCCAGAAAATTGCGAAGGTAGTCCCTTAAGCGCGACGCCAGTCTCCTGTAATATAAAAATAAACGATTAAATAATTATCATACAATGAGAGGTAGGGCGCAGTGAAATACCATCACGTTTGAAACTAGAGCAGCCCAACTGGGGAAGTACCTCCTCCTTACAGAAGACCAGAGCCATAATAGCACTACTACCTTTCAGATATGTAGTATTGTGTTCCTGATGGTGAGTAAGGTTCCCAGAGCTCCAATCCCCCTTAAGGCTGGTAATGCTCTTCTAACCCCCTGGTATAACGTAGCTCGCAGGATTGAGCAACCTGCAAGCATAGCCCGGTGAGTCGATTGCGCAGTCTTAGAGTGGCCAACGTGGCTAGGCAAGCGCGTCAGCCGTCCATAAACTAGACAGAATTTGCTGCCAGATATAGACTGCCACGGGAGTGATCTCCAACACACGACTCCCAGCCCAGGCTGAATCATGGGTCCATCTACGTTGTGGTCATCTGATACTATCCTTTTTTTAATTTAATGTTTTGGGTGGTTTCTACTCAGAATCTTGAATACATTCGAGCCTGATAGGAGAAAAACTGTGCCTCAAAATGTTCATACATTTTTTTATTGTTTCCGTTACGTTACCGCCGTATGAAATGTATGAAAAATAGTAACGGGATGGAATAAAAAAGCTTGGGACACAGCCCCAATCAGGCTCAAAAGATTCTGAGTAGAAACCATACAAAAAACCCAAATAAAAAAGGTAAATATACATGTAATTGTAAATAATAAAATGGCCCAGTTGACACATTGTACCAACCTTCTGCGCCGGGGCATACTGTCATCCTGTCGCGTCTAGCGTCGCCATCTTGGATTCACCACCACATGTCAAAAGTCATTGTCATTGGTTGGATCATGTATTTTTTTAAATTATTTAACAAGTCGCCATGTTCCTAGTTGGGCTTGTTTCTTGAATTCATTTTGTGCCTGAAACAACATAATTATAATTTAATGCCAGTTTAATTGTATCCATTCCTAAAAATGTTAAAATATTCTCAGTAAGTTTTCAAGAACTTTCACAGGAATTTCAAGTAAGGACTGCTAAGAAATGGAATTCGCTTCCTTCGTCTGTATTCCCGGAAAGATATAACGTCGACGTTGGGTGACGTAAGATCGGGTGACATAGATCGACGCCGGGTGACATAGATCGACGTTGGGTGACGTAGATCGACGTCGGGTGACAAAAATCGACGTCGGGTGACTTACACCTAGATAGACGAAGCCGCGTGTCGCCCGACAAGCAATTACTATGGTTGCAAGTATCTGGAGAAGTCGAAGAAAGGAAATTAAAATCCATACTTATATTTTAAATACGGAAGTAACTTTCTCTGTCGCAACCATACTTTGAAGACGGGCATGGCTGGCGAAGTCGCGAGGAAAAAGCTAGTTGTCGACGAGGTTTTTATACTTTTGATATTATCTCTGGTTTTGTAGTCTGTATATTTTGTTATTCCATTGTTTTCACAGTTGTCATTATATTTTCGCTGGATACAGTCGGCCTTTTAGTTTTCAGCCCATTTTCTCTACTACTAAGCTATCGAATTCCCTACACTAGTATTTAATTAAAAAGTCATGTGGTCAAGTATTTCCATAAGCAATAAAACATTCGAGAAAATAAAAACCCTAAAAACTTAAACGTACTTAAATAAAATAAATAAATGTTTTTTCACCACATTCGTTCGGAAAGAACTGTTTTGTTATTTAAAAACATAGTTGTATTTTATTCACAAGAGTGCAAAGTAATTTCATCCAAATTGTTAATTACTAATCGAATGTCTTTTTGATATCATCTGGTCGGATTGTCTGGTCGATATTTTATGATTTTGAATGATAAATGATGGATGCCAATAAATTTGAATATTTTTCTAAAGTTTAAGAGTATATTTTTTCCTTGCGTCAGTGAGAATTGTGTGTGTCACTCGGTAGCAAAGTGTGTTCTCCTCTCGTGCTTTGAGACCCTCGCAATGCTCAAGATTCCTCTCTTTCATGTGCATAGTGTGGTTTAATTTTACTATGGATTTTTTTGTTAGCTCGAGTCTCAATATTAGTACAAGAAGGTAAACACTAACTTAGCCCCCTTGTAATAAATAACTATTTCTTTTCTCTAAATAAGGTCTAATAGCTTCCTCGAATATCTTATTTCATTTGTTTCTCTTAGAGAGGAAGGGTACAATTAATGGATAGTGTAATGAGGTAGCTGAAAAATGGCTTTTCAGGGGGTGCGGGGTGTGGGAAGGGGTGCAAATAGGGGTAATGTTATTTGGAGGGTTAGAAACCACAAATCCTGGATTTCGTAGTTGTATATATGGAAACGGATAAACCAATAATATTAAAGTCAATATTTTTTATGACAAAGGTGGCAAACGAGCAGACGGATTGCCTGATGGTAAGCAATTACCGTCATACATGGACACCCGCAACAAGGGAGTCACAAGCGCGTTGGAGCTTTACTCACCATCAGGAACACAACACTACATACCTGAAAGGTAGCAGTGCTATTATGGCTGTGGTGTTATGTAAGGAGGAAGTACTTCCCCGGTTGGGCTGCCCCAGATTCAAGGGTGATGGTCATCGCTGTGCCCTACCTCTCATTATTGGACGTAGTTTAAGGACATACCCGGGTCCAAATAAAAACTGTTGTGAGTCATGTTACTACTTACAAATGGCCTTATGCATGCGAGCGGTGTGTCCTGACTTAGCTTGAAGATGCGTACCAGACCGTACCCGAAACATGTCGCCTAGTGCGATGACTCATGCGATCACCCGTTTGTAACTAAGTAGATATTCTGAGCTATCAAAATAGACGATTAGCAGTTTACCTAGCTTTTGATCGCAACAATTAGCAGACGCTGATGTTAGCCGCTTAGTGAGCTGTTTACATATCAAGTCTAGGGTTGAAGTGGAATTGGCAATACCTTTGTAAGATCATTCACGTACAGCCTTGGCCCTAAGTATTGAGCCATGCTTTTTACATGAAAACTCGAAACTTTAGTGTCAGTATTTACTTTTTAATGACATATTATAATTTTCAACATTAAAATCGAAAAAAAAAATGTTTTTTTGACTCGCAGCGGGACTTGAACCCACAACCACTGGATCACTAACCCAGTGCACTACCAAATGTGCTATACGAGTACCGCTTAGACTTGTAATTTCTTTTCTATCTATCCCTCGTCGTATACGTTATCATGGGTGACGTGTAAACACAAATACCGCCAGCGTATTGAACACTTAACGGCATCGAAGTCTCAATTCATATTGAGAATTCATCGATAACACGACGTTTCTGCATAATAAAAAATAATTTAGAAAGCACATTGTTGGGGCCCGTGTGGCCCGACACTTGAATATTGACATTACAACAAGCGTCGTTCCATCCTGTGCCCGTACCATGAGTTGTGACATAGACGTTTTCGATGACGAGTATCGAGTTTACTATCTGTGAATCTCGCTTGTACTATTTTAGTGCAAACGAGATACACAGATAGTAAACTCGATACTCGTTATCGAAAACGTTAACGTCACAACTCATGGTCAGGGTACAGCCATTTGTTGCGAGTAGATGATCGTGCCCGGACCGTGTGATTCGGGAGGCTCGGGAAACACGACATTCATTCCATACAAATGTGAGTGACGTGGACCGGTGTAAGGTGAGTCAACCTTTACTCGTACAACTTAACCTATCCTGTAATATTCATTTAATTTGTTCTTTTATTGTATTCGTAGCATTTTTTTTTATGACATAGGCGGTAAACGAGCAGACGGATTGCCTGGTGGTAAGCAATTACCGTCGCCCATAGGCACCCGCAACACCAGATGAGTCACAAGCGCGTTGCCGGCTTTTAGGGGGGGTTGGAGCTCTGGGAACCTTACTCACCATCAGGAACACAACACTGCATACCTGAAAGGTAGCAGTGCTATTATGGCTGTGGTCTTCTGTAAGGAGGAGGTACTTCCCCAGTTGGGCTGCCCCAGATTCAAGCGTGATGGTCATCGCTGTGCCCTACCTCTCATTGTTGGACGTAGTTTAAGGACATACCCGGGTCCAGATTTTGGAAATTCTGTTTCACACACCAACTATAATTCCGCAACGCTGATCCGCTGAGCGAGACCCCCAGCCCTCTGGTCACGCGTCAACTCCACTAAGCTACGGCTACATATTTGTTCTTATTTGTTTAATTTTGTGTGTATATATATTGACGATCGGTCTGGCCTAGTGGGTAGTAACCCTGCCTATGAAGCCGAAGGTCCTGGGTTCGATTCCCAGTCAGGGCATTTATTTGTGTGATGAGCACAGATATTTGTTCCTGAGTCATGGGTGTTTTCTATGTATTTAAGTATTTATATGTATCTATCTATTATATATTATATCGTCGTCTAGTACCTACAACACAAGCCTTACTGAGCTTACCGTAGGACTAACTAGGTCGATTTGTGTAAGATTGTCCCGAAATATTTATGTATTTATTTATTTGAAATAACGTTCGCACCAGCCCTGCATTAGATCGTTTAGATTTAGCGCACAACTAAAAGCTGGTTTGTGTTTCAGTTAGATAAACAAATTAGTAGTGCAAGCGTTGTATTCTCATATCGGTGAAATTCGAATTATAGTACAGTCAGCGTTATAGTTAGTTGCAGTCAGCATGACCAAATATATCGATACACATCCTTACTGCTACATAAATAAAGATTTGTGTCGATATCTTTGGCCACAGTGACTGTAACTAGCAATATGACGCTGACTGTACACTAGCTTATCCTCGCGACTTTGTCGGCCAGTCATGCCCGTCTTTAAAGTCTGGTTGCGGAATAAAAATTATCCTATGTCCTTTCTTGTAGCTGAAACTCTCTTCATGCCAAATTTCATCCCAATTGGTTCAGCGGTTTAAGCGTGAAGAGGTAACAAACAGACAGAGAGAATTACTTTCGCATATATAATATTAGTATGTATTACTGAAGACGCTGGGAAAGAAAGGCTTGACGGCTGAGTAGGTATAAGAAGTCAGCAAGCCCTTTTCATGGCCAGGGATATATAGTGATTTTCTTATACATAACAGCACTTAAAAAATAAATTTATGAATATCGACCACAAATATAAACTCCACGAATTAGAAGTTGGCGTGATCCTTAATAAAATGTTCGTCAACCAAGACTAATTGCGTGACGCTTCAGCTCGATGTCGGCACAGTTTCCAATTATTTTCATTATTAATAGCGTCCACACCGACCTCACGGGTGAACACATAATTCGCAACTAAAAAAAAAACACGTGAATTTCATATTTTATTTATTTTTATTTTATGACATAGGCGGCAAACGAGCAGACGGCTTGCCTGGTGTTAAGCAATTACCGTCGCCCATGGGCACCCGCAACACCAGAGGAGTCACAAGCGCGTTGCCGGCCTTTAAGGGGGGTTGGAGCTCTGGGAACCTTACTCACCATCAGGAACACAACACTACATACCTGAAAGGTAGCAGTGCTATTATGGCTGTAGTCTTCTGTAAGGAGGAGGTACTTCCCCAGTTGGGCTGCCCCAGATTCAAGCGTGATGGTCAACGCTGTGCCCTACCTCTCATTGTTGGACGTAGTTTAAGGACATACCCGGGTCCAAAAATATTTTAAGCCCATTAACATTTTTATACGCGATTCAATCTGTTTTCAGTGGTTTTTTTTTATTTATAAATCTAATAGTATGTTAAGCTACCATTGTTTAAAAGTAAAAAAAGGTGAGATCCGTGGGTAATAATTTGATGCGAAGCCGAACATTTCTAATTAACGCCTCTAGTATTTTTTGCATCAACGGTGCATAATACTTTTTCACGTGTTAGCAACCTCTATTGACGTCGTCTTATACTTCTTAAGTATTATTTAATTGAGGTTGTACACACGAAACTACTTTGAAATAAAGTTGTAATAACACATATTTTAATTATCTTGTGCACTGGTCTCTAGGTGACAAATTTTACTGAAGGACCATGTCTATGTAGTTGTGCAGAGAATTAATATGGAACTTCTGTCAACATATGAATATAGAACTCCGACATGCGTGTACACACGTCACTACTACACAGGCCAGGTGATTTAGCTAAGTTTTTCACCTATACAAACATTATCAGATATGATATTTAAAATGAGGTTGGCAACAATGTATTCGGTACAACATATTTTATTTCTGAATGAATTCAGTGATTTGTTCAGTTGGTAGCAAATATTTTTGTTTTTAAGTGATTTACACGCAGTATCGAAAAGTACAAAAAGAAATTCATATAAAGTTTAAAGTAATACACGTCATCCGTTTCAGTTGTTTTATTTCAAAAATAATATATGTGCACAACCCTGCAGTGCTACCGCAAAAAACGATATTCGTAAATTTCGGACGATTTTATCCGTCACTCTCATGACGCCTTAGCTAGAGTAAAAAAGACAGATGCTCGAAATATACAAACTTCGATGTTCGCGGTACCGCCTCTGTAAATGACAAATAAAATAACGGGGGTAGAATAAAAATATAACGAACACCTCCAATCGGTGCACACCCGTGAATCCCCATGCATTAGTTGATCAAATGATGATATTTGTTTAAAAGATGAAGTATATTTGACAAGCGAACAAATTAGCGCCTTTGACACAGATTCGCCTTCAAATCTGTGAAATACTGAATTAGACGCTTTTGATGGCGTTGACTAATTATTGAATCCGTTTTCTATTTTAAAAACCGGAGAGTTAGTTTATTATATTTTGTAGAGTTGCGTAAAAATTCAAAATATATTTTAACTCGATCTATTTTACTCACACGACATTTATTGATAACAGGTCTGGCCTAGTGGGTAGTGGTCCTGCCTATGAAGCCGACAGTCCTGGGTTCGAATCCTAGTAAGGGCATTTATTTGTGTGATGAGCACGACAGATATTTGTTACTGAGTCATGGGTGTTTTCTATTTATATATTATATGTATAACGTTGGCTAAGTACCCACAACACAAGCCTTCTTGAGCTTACCGTGGGGCTCAGGCAATTAATGTAACAATGCCCTGTAATATATATTTATTTATAAACGGCTCAAATTGATACAAACTACTAATTACATTCTTAGTATGGTAGAATCAACTGCCCCGGGCGAGACTCGATTTCGCGACTCTGGGATACATCGCTCTACCAATTGATCTACACAGGATTGCCCAAAAGCTACGAATTTCTCCATTATATTCTTCCGTGCGATTAGCAGGCGCCTTATGGTTTCTTTAGCAAGTTTAGCATATGGTTCTGCCTGAAATAGTAGTTTATGTTACTGTGCATATTGCATGCATAATGAAGGGCATTACAACAAGAGTGTGGGTTTATGAAACGAGCCGAAGCCGAATTAAGGATGACTCACGTTAGACCGTCGCGTTTCCGCTCCGAGGGATCCGTTGTATGGAAAGAGTCACGTGACCATCGAGCCGCCCGATCCACTCGACTCGGGCACGGGGCGGACGTGCGACGGCCGTTACAGCTATGTTCAAAGCGCTCGGCTCGGCCCGGTGATGTGAGGGCGACGGGATGTCGACAGGATGTCGACGGGCGTGCGACGGTCGCCTAGTCGCAAAAAATGGCTCGGATGGAACGGTATATATTGGCCGGACTACGGAGGTTGCAAAATGTCATCAATTTGTTTGCTAAATATGAGGGGATAAATAATTCTTTCTTTAGTCGGGTTATATTACTGGTGCAGAGACGAGGAATTAACAAAGAGTGCTGAATTGACACATTTCTTTAAAAATAATCAAAGAATAAATATTCGTTAATCATAAATAAAAGAACCGAATATTTAGGCAAAGGGCTCATAATTTATATTTTTTATTTCAAAACCTCATTTAACATATAACATAAATATTTATCACAAAAAATAAATATATAAACTAAATTTAAAAAATATAATACTAAAAATCAAAGTTCGATGTACGCCCTAGTGGTATGGTAGGGCTTAGGTACAGGTATAGTATATGAATTTTCTTAAATACCAAATGTAAAATTCAACAAATAATTTAATCCCCTCTTATGCCCTTTCTTAACTAACTTAATGGACTAATCCGCCTGTTAACATAACCATGTGTCTACATAACCATATAACTATAAACCTGTATGAAGATAATTCGACGAATTCCTCAATAAATAACAATTAACAGTCTTTATTATTTAGTGTTCTGTGTTTGAATAGTCTGAATTGAAATCACCAAAGAGGTTTTTCATGTATCGGAATATACGTCAAAAATATGTGCGTTACAAAATGTCACAAATTGTTTTCTGAAATATGGAAACCCAACCGACATTATATTTAGCCGTCTTAATGTGGCACCTGTAGATGTTCATCAATGTTGCCAGAAAGATAAATAATGATAGTTTGTATATATTACCAGCTTTTGTGCTTTGGATAGAAAAAAAATTACTAATTATTACTAATTAGTAATTATTACGAAATAAAGCGCCCTGTGCAAACTATAGGTAGTATTATCTCATACATTATTTCGGATCACGGTAAAATTTGCCGCGACCAAGTATTAGCAGTATGCGAGCACATTTATGTTCCGTTGTTTATCCCTTTATTTTTCAGGCTAATTTTCACACCAACTACTAAAATAAAACAAATTAAATATATGTAATTTTTATTCATTTTTAGATACTATTACTATCTACAAAGAACCTAGGCGCGTATACGCGCAACGTCTCAACTGGTAAAGGAACACACTAAACCAGTAAAGGCGTGTCTGGCGTCCAAATGGTATATTATAGGGTATACGGTGGGTATTTTAGGTACAAAGGAAAATAAGCTTATAAGCATAGTTTTTAGCATCCAAAGTATCCAAATATCTCAGTACAGATATTTGTATTTAGGCACTGGTCCCACCGCGAGCTAGTAAGCTATGAGCTATCAGCTATTTCAAGGGACAAAAGATAATCAATCTCGTGTAAATAAGTGACATATTTATATGTCATAGCCGGGCGATCGTAGTTCATTACCAGGCAATGAGATATAAATAGATCTCTCTTTTATTTACACGGGAGCAATTATCTTTTGTCCCTTGAAATAGCTGATAGCTCATGGCTTACTAGCTTGCGGTGGGACCAGTGCCTAGAAGGAAGGATTGGCGAGCTATATTTGGCTGCCATCTATATGATATTAGTTGTAATAAAATGAACGGTACTTAAGACTTGAATGAATATATTTGTTACTTAGGGCCAATTTTTCATTTGTCAGATAAGCACATATCTGACAGATACCCATAGAGTTATTCGTCGAATAAGGCTTAACTGACGATTGAAAAATCGGCCCTTAGTGACTTAAAGTTAAAATTACTCCTTTCCCACCTCTGAGAAATAAAACAACACGAAAGCACAATTTATTTCTTTGACTGATAGTAGGCTACTACTTACACGTAAAAGCTGCAGAAAACATAGCGTCAAGTCTATCTGAGTAGAATTACAAACATCAAAAAAAAATTAGTAAACAAATTAAATTAAACAATAATAACTTTTTAAATATTGTATACATCAGCCAAGAAGGCTCGAGTTGACGTGTGATAAAATCCTAATCCAGAACTTTATTATATTTTTGACTAATGCCCCCGTTGATACAGTAAATGCTCCGTAGTCTCAGCGCTACTGTCCAGTTGGTTGAAGCTTGGAACTTCTCTCGACGTACGTCATATATGAAATTAAAATAAATTACGTTATGATAATGATACTGATTATTTAACACGTAGACTGCGAAGAGCATCACGGGTGCAATATGTGGCCATGAGCATCATTATTGGGATCAAGTCACCTTCCCTGTGTTGCCATCGGCATCACGGGTGGGATCACTTTGTCTTCTCTGTGTGGCCATGAGCATCATTGGTGGGATCAAAAGCTTATGTTTTTGGGTATTTGGGCATGGGATTAATGCTGTAATTTAGTACAATCAGCATCAATAGTAGCATATAAAATAAAACGCACCAATATCTAAGATCTGCCATCCTGTGTATTTTTTACAAATGACATTTTTTACAGTTCGCGTTTCAAAGTTTATATCGCATTTTATTCGTCACAAGAAATTAAGAAACGATAGATTCGTTTGGTGCGCTGTTTCATGCGCTAATTGATGCTGACTTTACGGCGGGCAGCCAACGTTTTGAAAGACCTTCCTCTTGTGTCAAAACGTGTCAAGTACGCCAACGTCTCGTCTCGACGAATTCAAGCCTTATAAGTCAGCAGCAAAATAGCTTTGGCAGTGTCCGCTCTAGCCACTCTAGATGTCGGTGGCGTGGCAGGCACGACATTACTCGACCACTTTAAGTTAAGACGGTTAAAATATTTTTGTATCAATAACAGAAATGTGAGTGGCGACTCTCAAGATGACACAAGTCCTATTTGGGGGAGGCTCTGTCCAGCAGTGGACGAGTTACGGCCGATGCAATGATGAATTAAAATTAGAAATATGATATTTTATGACAACGTCCTCAATCCAGACAAAGTAGATTCTTAGTCAGTGACGCTTTTGCAAAGCCACTCGTAATAGTGCTCATATGAGCGATATAAACTACCTTCTGCTTGCAGTACACTGTGCGTAGAATTAGTATAAAATTATCATGTGGTCAAATTAACCTACTAACTTAAGATACCTAACCATGCATTTGCCTCTCTTATTTATACATACTGTACATCAACTTATAATATTCTAAAATCCTCAAATTAACGTATGAACTTTATATATATATACATACTTAACTATGCATAACACCATTTCTATCGGCTTGCCTAGCTACCTTAGTTAACCTGCCTACTTATATATTAAACCGGCCAAATACTAGTAAGAACTTGAAAGGTTCGCAACATTATAGAGCCTAATATTTTACTCAGTATAGGTAGGTATTCGTTAACATAGAGGTAAGTAAAATACATTATCTGTGAACATTTTATATAATACAGCCTGGTGACCTATAGACTAACGGACGGACTGACGGACAGACGGACAGACAGATGGATGGACAGACGGACAGATGAACAGACGGAGAGATAGACAGACGGACAGACGGATAGATGAACAGACGGACAGACGGAGAGATAGATAGACAGACAGACAGACAGACAGACAGACAGACAGACAGACAGACAGACAGACAGACGGAGAGATAGACGGACAGACGAACAGACGGAGAGATGGAGAGATAGACAGACGGACAGACGTACAGACAGGGGAGTCTTAGTAATAGTAATCGGACCCGGAACACTTTTAGGGTTGGAAAACCTCTATTCTCTATGTTCTCATCTTGCTAACGGCGAGAACTTGCCCAGACTGACCTCGTAGCCAGGATTATACACCAACAGCTGCCGTACTACAAGTACGCGCACACAACACACCGACGAATGAGGCTTGTCAGAAGACTCAGAACACAAATAAATGACGTTACTAGGATTTGAACCCAGGACCATCGGCTTCATAAGCAGGATCACTATCCATTAGGCCAGACCTATCGTCAATTGTCTTGAATATTTATTAATGTTATAAACGAACGGATGCACTGTGGAGTAATCAGCACGGATTTAACCAACCATTCATTCAATTAATTATACAACATACAACAACAACTTATATTTACTTACTATCACTCGTCCGCACTAAGATTAGATACCTGACCCTTCCTACTCTTTTTTCTTAGCCTAGTTTATGTCCAGCTGCCGGGACAGGCCTCCTCTCTTTAGTGCGTGTTCCCATCAGTCGCTAAAAACATATAGGTCAGCCCGCCATTTCTTCTTTAGTCTGTCTGTACCTCGGCTAAATTGGGGGTACACTCTATTAAAAAATCTTCAACATAACCTACGTACTTAATGATAATGACTACTAGGTAAATTAAATAACTGTTAAAGGCATCTACAGATCCTACAAGCTTACTTATGTATCACTGATACTTAATGTAGATGTACATGTAGTGTAGGGACGCCCGGCCGGACTCAGGCGGGCTGTCGATAGCTTGTTGCAATCATTCAGCCATACACCTATAACATTAATAATATTATACAACAAAAATTGCAAGTAATTTGCAGTAAACCTTTATTAATATTACTAATGGGACATGGACCCGTATGTCCTTAAACTGCGTCGATGCCCACCGGTATGAGCAGTAGCGACCCGCGTCTACAGTGTATTTTACTGCGATTCCCAACTTGCCTACCAAGCGCGGCGAATACGGCAACACCGAAGTTAAGGCCTTTGTCCAACAGTAGATGGCTCAAGGCTGATGATGATGACTTATGGAAGTCAATGTTTCTTACAAGAAAACACTAGTGGGATAAGAAGTACCAAACACTGCGGAGAACATCGTTAGTAAAATCTGATTTTATTCGCAACTAACCACCTTTGCTCGGGAAAGTATATAATATATTGTAAATACATTACAAACGTACGCCCCAAATTGCTGTGTAAGTACCCATTATTTAGGCAACTACAAACCTTATGTAGTACCACAGTAAGTACCTAGTACTGCGGAAAACGTCATTACACAAATAATAATTCATTGGTAGGTACTAGCAACCTCTTCTGCCTTCGCACGGGTAAGTGGTTATAGTATCAACCATATATCGGAAGATGCGGCGTGGGCAGAATCCCACAAGGTGCACTGGCGACCTGGTAAAGACAGAATGAATCTACTGATGCGGGTGGCGGTTATTGTGAGTTGCTTTGGGAGAGGCCCATGTTCAATAGTGGACGTCCTTCGGTACGGTTCGGTACTAGAATGATTGATAAGATGATGAATAGAGCTATCTCAGGACCATACATGGATGACAGTAAAAGTAGGTACCTACATACGTACATTCTAACTGCTAACAGGCAGAAAAAAAGACGGACAGAAGGACGGACAGTAATAGGATTTTGTCAATGTCCTGATACTTACGGTCCCTAAATACGTACATTATATTACATTATTATAACAAACAGGACCTAAAATGAATAGTCTTATCACGGAGAGTTCGCTGTATTAGATGTCTTGTTTGCTTGCAAGAAATTATGTTTTGTATGTCACTATTCAAGTAAACTTGACTAACTTACTAAGTTCCTGTAAGGTACTTACTACTTACCAAAGATTATATAACTAGGACTAACAATTTTTATCCAAAGTCGCGATCCTTAAATTTTTTTATGGAAACCTGAAAATGAGACGAAAATCAGTGAACATATTATTATGATTTAGCAAGACGTCGATAAAATTTTGCAAAAGCATTATCGGTACAATTATGTTGATGGATATATACCGTCGGCCAGATCATTGTCAGACTACAGTTGCTTTAGGCAAGGCACATTACTATGGGAAGTTTAATTTTTGAAGCGGACACGCATGTTTTACAATTAGGTTTATAAACGTCTATACGTACGGTGGAATATAGTCCTATTTGTTTGGTTGTTATGAGACCACCTTGGCTGTAATACATTACACTGTCACATCCATTACACTTATTTTATAGTTTTCTGATGCTTGTATGTTCTAAATAGAAACGATTTACTTTAAAAACGACCTGCCCTTATTAAACATACGATTATTTAGGAACTAGACGGCTTGTCAATATTGACAGAAAGTTTTCGACTAGTAAGAAGGCGGTATACTTATATACTGTTTTGAACGTACAGGCAAACTAGGGTTTTTGTAAATTCCTTCACGCCAAAGATACTCACTAGTCTCACGTTGTTTCTAATCGTGTGATGAATATTATGAATTCAGTATTTTATGCACTTTATTTTATCCAAGGAGAAAATATTAAAAAGATCTTTGTTATAACAGAAAGATCTACGTTTAATATTCTATCTACGAGTATGTGTGAACAAAATAATGCTCATTTTTTAATTGAATAGGTCAGAAACGTACATTATTCTTTGCGGTATTGTAATATGCTTATAATACAGCAACTAATAATGTAATTTTATGGTAAAAATAAGTTTATGGTCTTTTGATATTGTATTTAAAGTTTCGTGAGTCACTGTATCATTTCACAGCCTCACTCACGCGAACTGCTTTGGAGTACCTATAAGATGGTCTAAATTTTCCAACACTATTGTCAAACATTATGTGTCGACACCCGTTTGCTTCAACGAATTGCTGCGCGCTGCGCTGCCTTCGCCGCTCTCGATGTTGTGGCCGGTTCACGGCAATCCTCAACCGGCGCCGTTAGTTTGCTCGGAACTATACTTTACTAAACTTCTACTTCTAAATTTGGTCATAGATGCCAGGCTTAGTAGGTATAGGCAGCCAGTCCAACCACCATTCCGATTAAAATTAGTGTTATTAATCGCTTCGCGTATTTTGCGCGATACTTAACATTTTTCCCGAACCAACATCCTTGCTTTGTTAGAAAACGAAGGAAATGGGATGGGATGGGAATAGGATTTGCTTCGTAAGAGAGCTCTAATTTATCTCCGGAGTTGCTGTACCTACCTAAGTCATCTCGTTATATATCATTAGATACTTATTGAACAATAGAATAGCCTGTTTGGATATTATTTTATATATATATCTATACCGTACCAATTTTAAGTAGGCGCGTCAGTACAGAATGTGTTTCGCCCAAAGCAATTTTTGGATGAATGTCAGCATTTTTTTCAATGCCTCCTCATCAAAGTGCAGACTGTGTATCCTCTGTTCAAATATTGTTCATTTGATGACACTGTAATCAATAAAAGTAATGCTCGTCCTAAAATTGTAAATAATAAAAATGCTTACCAAAGACCAAGTCCTACTTCCTTTTTTTTACTGAAAAATTATGAAATAACGATACGTGGCTACTATTAAACCTAATAGGCTTAAAGAGAAAAGACCACGATATTGTTTCTATAATAAGCACTTATTATACCTTTACATATATTTTATTATTTTATTATCGGTTACCTTAAGCAGGCTGCTAGACGATCTTTACAGGATATTGACTCTGGAGCTTTGGTTATTCATCAACCGGTGCTTAATTTCCTCGTGGTTTGGAAATTATACAAAAATCGTCACGAATATAGTACCACATATACTCTGTGCTGCAAACGTGTGCACCAAAAGGGGTGTAAGCCTCATTGTCTGCGTGATTTTTCTTGTTCTTCATATATATTATAGCCGTGATGGCTAATAAAGTAACAAAATTTTTCTATTTATAATTTTCTATTAGTTCTGCTTTTATTGACAAGCAATTGAATTGACATTAAGTGACAATGACTTAGACAGCTCGGCTGACGTTAGAGACGGGCGGCTCGGGCGGCTCGTGCTCGAGCCGGTGGGCCTCGTGAGCGGAGCGGCGACGCGACGCTCGTGTTAATGTCAATATTCGAGTTTCGGGCCGCTCGGACTCGGACCGAAGGGGTAAGTGAAGCGATAGGTCGACGGTGGGCTCGTGCTCGTGAGGTCGACGTGTAGGAAGCGCGACGGTCTAACGTGAATCATCCTTTACGTATAGTTACATACACTACTTTAGCTACACACATATCATAAATGTTTTAAGATGGGTTCAGGAACCGTAGGGAAATGACTTATTACTAGTGTTACTTGTAAACATTAAAAAGTCAGCGAACAAAACAAATGACAGCTTAGAATGGCGGCGTTTCGTATTTCGTATTTTCAGTCAAATATTTTTTTTAAACCATAGACAAGCAAATTAACTCCCTATTCTATTGTCGCTCGAGTTCAAATGTCGTTCGATTTATACTAAAAAAAACATAACAAATTGGCGTTTCGTATCAATGGCTGTTTTAATATCTATAGATACTAGATTAGACACCCCACTTGAATTTGACAGCTGTTCCAAATTTAAATTCATAACCTACTGATTTCAGTAGGTAATGTTAACATTACCTACTGAAATCTTTCTGATGGTTGGTAATGCTGGTCATTGCCTACGGTTTCTCGACGCATTTTAGAGCACTAATGATATGTACGTAGATAAATATAATTTACAAGAAGAAGACTGGTAATAATTTTGAACCCGAGACTGGCGCTAACCCATCAGGCGAGACCTTTCTTCTTTGACTATAAATATGCCATTTCGAAATTGCAATATCGACTGACGAGTGAAAGATCGTTAATTACACATCAACAAAGTGAAGCCAAAACGTTCTCACATCATTTGTCAAGCTCACCTCGCACCGCTGTTTATATTCGTCGAATGAACGCTGTAGACCCAGTACCACGAGTAAATACTATCAACAAAATGTTTTTGAAAGCGACTTGGACTCTGTATAGATGAAACACTTAACTAAAGCACCTGGTCTTTGTAGTAGTAACGCGTGTACACGCATGTCGGCGTTCTATATTCAAATTTTGACGTAAGCTCCATATTTAATTCTCTGCACAACTACATAGACATGGTGTTTCAGAGTGAGAGAATGTGTATTGCCAGTTATAATTTACGCCACCGAGCGTTGTCTTTCACTATCAGCCTCATCTTAAAACTCAAAGTCGCTCAACGAGCTACGCTCGGAGTTTCTCTACGTGATCGATTAGAAATGAGGAGATCCGTAGACAAACTAAGGTCTTCGACATAGCCCACCGGATTAGCACGCTGAAGTGGCAATGGGCAGGCCACATTGCACGCAAAGCAGATGGCCAATGAGGTCGAAAAGTGCTCGAGTGGAGACCACGGACTAGCAAGCGCAGCGTAGGACGTCCACCCACAAGATGGACAGACTACCTTATAAAGTAAATATACGATTTTAAGCTAACATGGTCATTCAAATTACAACTATTACTTAAAACGGTATAGTTACGGGATATTAGTTTGAATGAGTGGTTACACATTCGACCGGTTTGACGACAGGTCTGGCCTAGTGGGTAGTGACCCTGCCTATGAAGCCGATGGTCCTGGGTGCGATTCCCAGTCGGGGCATTTATTTGTGTGATGAGCACAGATTCATGTTTTGAGTCATGGGTGTTTTCTATGTATTTAAGTATTTATATGTATATATCTATTATATATGTATATCGTCGTCTAGTACCTACAACACAAGCCTTACTGAGCTTACTGTAGGGCTAGGTCGATTTGTGTAAGATTGTCCCAAAATATTTATTTATTTACTATTATTTATTAAACTAATATGTAAACATGGTAACTATCCCGATTTAAGTAATAGTTGTAATACCTTATAAAGGTCGCGCACACCGCTCAAATGGCACGCAGCACTAACGCTCCGCTCCAAGCGTTTTCTCGCTGCACTAACTTAAGTGTGACGGTTCTAATATCCTCAGTGGATTTGTAAGCACCTGCGTATTAATAGCGGCAACGATTTGTCTTTGCGTCGCGAGGTGTCGCGGGGCTCGTTTGTTATCGGAAATTGAAAGCGCTTAGCTCTGAGGTACGATACCATCTGATCCTACTTTCAATATTTTGGGTGAAAATCTTAACTGAAGAAACATGCGTATGTAGGTCAACAAACAACCCTTTACTACTGATTAATATAATTGAATCTTGACGTAAATAAACGTTTTCATCACACTTGCTCGTCAATGCGTTATTACTTGCGAGAGTATAGAGCAGTTATAGCCGATTTAGCTCACACGGGCTGTTAAGTTTAGTTTTAAAAACATACAGAACCTATACTTCACTTGGACTGAGGATGTTTCCAAACAGCCAAGGTGTATTACATGTCTTCAAAAGTTTGCTACAACCAACTTTTAATATGTAAAAAATATGTACTTATTTAATAAAAAAAACATATCTTTATATTTAATTTTACTGCAATTTAATGTTTGTTTTCTATTTGATTTTGATAATTGATACTATTTGGCAGGATGATCTGTCAACTTCGAAAACAAAACGCAGTTGTTAATATTATCTGTGGAAGACATTGAAAAAAGTTGACATTGTTGACAATCTTTTATAGTGGATGCGGTCTGATTGTAGTTTTCAAAGTGTATTTTGATTTTAAGCCTACATAAGTAACTAATATTTTACCAACGAATTTATTTTATTTCCTCGCAAATGTGATGAAAAACACTGTATGTACCGCGGGTGGTAAGTGTATAACAAACTTGAGTCATTAAAAGCCCTCCGACTTCGTCGTCGGGCTTCTAATAGACTCGCGTTTACTATACCTTACTTACCATCCTCGTTGCACAATGTACTATTACGAGCGCGTAAGAGCCAGCAATAAGCTGAGTTGGGTCCAATCGTGATGTTACACTACCCGATATTCTCTTCTTTTTGTTCCTACTTTTTGTTTTTGTTTTTGTGTAGATGACGAATAAATATCTTTTATCTTTAAATGATAATGTTATTTATATAGGAAATGCGTTCGTGAAGTAGTTACGTTAAAAACTTACACTCAGGGCACTGAGGGTAAGTTTTTACTTTACCATCGCGTTATTGTTTCCCATATAAATAACATTATCACTTACACGTTCAAGACGCGTTTTAACGTCAAAAGAAACTTACACTAGAGCCTCAGAACTGGTTAGGTAGGGTAGGAACCAGTAGCGGCGCGTCAATTTTTTTCTTAGGCAACACGGAGCCGATATGTCTTAGCCTTTTCTTCATGAGCCCAAGGAAAACCGTTGAACTGTAGTAAAGTTAGTCAAGCCGGCGGGAATCGGCTTGTATAAACGCGCCGCCACTGGTAGGAACTCACAGTAAGTTATCACCGGCAATATGGGTTTTTTTTTATGACAAAGTTAGCAAACGAGCAGACGGATTGCCTGATGGTAAGCAATTACCGTCGCCCATAGGCACCCGTAATGGGCGACTAACTATGGTAACTATGGTTACCATCAGGGGAGTCACAAGCGCGTTGCCGACCTTTAAGGGCGGGTTGGAGCTCTGGGAACCTTACTCACCATCAGGAAGACAACACTACATACCTGAAAGGTAACAGTGCTATTATGGCTGTGGTCTTCTGTAAGGAGGAGGTACTTCCCCAGTTGGGCTGCCCCAGATTCAAGCGTGATGGTCATCGCTGTGCCCTGCCTCTCATTGTTGGACGTAGTTTAAGGACATACCCGGATCCAAACGACGGGTTCTCTCCGAACGATGCGAGTAGCGTCGTGAGAACAACAAACACAGTAGCAGTTAAATATAACTTAACAGAACGTTCTAAGCTGTTATTCTAAGTAAGGGCCTTCTCATTAAAGTTTAATTGTATCAACGGATTAAACAAAGCTTACGCCGAGTTCGTTGTTTGATAGCGACTAAATTATGTCTCAACTTCTGAAACTCCAATTATGAGCAATGTAAGCACAGTAAATATAGTTAACATTTTTTTTAATACTGTTTTGAAAATATAAATCGCAATGCTTCTCGTCAATAATAGTAGTTTATGCATCTGTGCATAATGAAGGGCATTACAACAAGAGTGTAGGTTTACGAAATGAGCCGAAGGCGAGTTTCATAATAACATCACACGACACCCACACGTTAATTTTAAATTTGATGTTATTTTTTATTATATCGTCAATAAATAGGTTGTAGTTTGGTGAAGAGCTCTTGACAATTGTCACGATCCTCAGAAGAAATTGCGATATTTTTCGACATGTGATTAGTCCTCTGTCGGAATTTCGCGACAATTGTCATTTTTCTCGTGACAATTGTCAAGCCTTTCATCTAACTATTACCTATCTATTGATGGTATAATAAAAAAAATAACGATATTTTATTGAAACTAACGCGTTGGTGGCAAACAAGCACACGCCCCACCCAATGGTAAGCGGTCAATGGACACCTGCAGCGTCAGAAATTTACATGTCGGGAATCGTGACAATTGTGGTGAAATAGGGGCGAGATTGCGAGTCGCATTCTCCTACCTTACCGCTAGGCAAACGCTAGGCCTTTATAACTCAATTGGCGTTTAGGTCCTTAGGCATAAGAAGCTGCGTGAATTGAAACATCTCGGAACTGTTTATGTTTGCTCCGGTTTGTTTGGCTTTGTGGAGAGCCCGCACGTCAAACTTATGGTTTCAATCTACATGCTTATACCCAGACATGATTTCTAGGCCACTTCGAACCTTGTCACAGTGACGTAAATAAGAGATCATTTGCGTCTTTCATATAGATTTTACTATGACAAAGAACGAAGTGGCCTATAAATCAAATTGGTTAACTGTACATCGAAAACAGAACGCGGGAATCCACTGGATGTGAGTGGCGCAAAACGATCACTGTGGGCCGCTATGGGGGAGGCCAATGTCCAACAGTGGACTACGTGCGGCTGATATGATGATGATGATAATACATAAATAATAAATAAGTATTTAGGGACAATCTTACACAATCGACATAGTCCTACGGTAAGCTCAGTAAGGCTTGTGTTGTAGGTACTAGACGACGATATAGGTATATAACAGATATATACATATAAATACTTAAATACATAGAAAACACCCATGACTCAGGAACAAATATCTGTGCTCATCATACAAATAAATGCCCTGACTGGGATTCGAACCCAGGACCATCGGCTTCATAGGCAGGGTCACCCACTAGACCAAACCGGTCGACGATATCGAAAATTAAAACTGTTTTAACGAATAATTTCTGACAGAGATTCTGTTTTATTTAAATTTATATCATTATATAATTTCAGTTTAAAGACGTCCACTGCTGGACTCTAGACCTCCACATATGACTTGTATCATCTTGGGGGATTTGCCATAGTCGCTACGCTTGGCAGATGATTTCTAAGGACGCTGCTGCCGATTCCTGGCGTTATCTAGTGGCGACCACGTACCAGCTGGCGCAGCGTGGGTAGACCCCCCACAAGGTGGACCGACGATATGGTAAAGATCGCAGGAATCCACTCGATGCGGGTGGCGCAAAATCGGCCGGCTCTAGACGGAGCAGACGGATTGCCTGATGGTAAGCAATACCGTCCCCATGGGCATCCGCTACACCAGAGGAGTCACAAGCGTTGCCTGCCTTTAAGGGGGGTCGGAGCTCTGAGAACCTCACTCACCATCAAGACAACACAATACACCTGAAAGGTAGCAGTGTAATTATGGCTGTGGTCTTCTGTAAGGAGAAGTTACTTCCCCAGTTGGGCTTCTCAAGACTCACGCGTGATGGGACTTCGCTGTGCCCTACCTCTCATTGTTGGACGTAGTTTAAGGACATGCCCGGTCCAATACATACTTTATCGCATGCTCTCCGCACCGCTGCTAATACACAGACGGACCGTAAAATGAGCTGCCCCAAATATCTTTCGCATGGGGCACATACACGGCGTACACATTGCGTCTGCGTGTTTTGAGCGACGTGGTGGACAACAAGCGGTATTCATGGCATTTACGGCACGTCACAACGAAGCGTCCCCGTCAGCGCAATTTGAGCGATTTGGATGGCGTCCGATAAAAGCGGTAGCTCGTATTCTGCATCATAAATGCGTCACTGCGATTCCGTAGCGTCTGCGTATTTTAAGCAGTGGTATGCTCGATTTTTGTAGAGCTGTAGAGAGGTAAGAGCGTGTGTCTTGCAAACCGGAGGTCGCAGGTTCAAAACACAGCTTGTACCAATGACTTTTTCGGAACTTATGTAAGGGCTCTGAGTGTAAGTTTTTAATGTAACTTTACGTCAAAAGAAACTTATACTAGAGCTTCAGAAGCGATTTTTCAAACCACGATTAAGTAAAAACTCGTGATATTCTGTATTAGATCATTGATAATGACCCATGTCTAACAGCACAGTGATAATATGATAATAACTAAATTATCTGATAGAAGGATTCGGCTGAACTAGGAGTATATAGAAAATTACACCAAGTATTTTCATAGCTCATACCGCAAAACCTCAAGTTTTTAATCAGTGCGTCGATTATGGTGGAGGCGATTATGTTAAACCCCTGCCCGTCTATAGTTTGCTTCAGTGCGCGAAAGATCAAGAAATATCCATCATAAACTTTAACGTTTATAATATTAGGAAGATGTAAACTTATGAAAGACCTCCTTTCATAAATCTAAATCTCTCAAACTAAATAGACATTCCTAATTGTACATGCCATAAAACCGGCTCAAACTACTAAACCTACTTTATACTTCCAAAAGGATGTAACTCCTAGTACATAATCCAATTGATACGACATTTTATCGACCAGTTCCATAGTTCTAACCGACCATCTTATAAACGCAGTCGGCGGAATCTTTCGCAGTTGTAATAAAGTCGGGTTTAGCTTCATGAATATGGCAATAAGTTGGTCTATTAACTTTGAAGGAGAATGGTTTGCTTGTTGTACGGTGCCAAACGAAAAGCAAAACCTAATAACTTTTGTGTGTAGGAGTTTGATGCAGATTTGTTTCGATTATTTTCATAAAAAGCTAGCATTCAAATTGAAAATATAGATGTAATATTTACTTAAGGTTAACAGACGAAATGACAGCAGAATTCCAATTGTTAGATACCTTTTTTGTATAGTTAATCCTTAATCTTAGTCTATATGCGTCATAAGTTACATATTTAAGGATAAACTAAGTAAATGAATCATACGATTCAGAAACACGATTAATTTAATTTTGCTTTATAGAAATTACATCCAAAGTGACCTCTAAAAAATATAGAATTCCCTTAATACGTAGCGTATACTCAACAGACGGTCATAAGTTTTTTTAATAATAACAAAATCGCTTACTTTCTGTAACGAATACGTCAGACATTAGTAAAAATTTTTTTTTAATAATACGAAAATTCCTAATATCGCGAGTGGTTTGCCCATCCTTACCTGAGCCGCAATGATTAGATTGAACCGAGTAGCGCGAAAAGCTCGGCGCGTCCTTAAGAAAAAGTTCATAATTTAGCCGTAAGTCGTTCACTATTGGAAAAAGGAATCGCCGAATATGACCTGTATCATCTGAGAGGGTAGTTGCCATAGTTGGCGTGCTTGGCAGGCGACTTTAACTTCGAAATGATGAATTGGCAAATGAGTCCTGACCAGTTCTACAAAAATCGAGCATCATCATCTTCCTCGCGGTGTCCCGGCATTTTGTCCTTGGGGTCCGCTTGGCAACTAATCCCACTACAAGGCACTAGTTTTACGAAAGCGACTGCACTCTGCCTTTCCAATCCAGCGTGTAAACTGGGCCTTATTTGGATTAGTCTGGTGTCGTCGACACGACATTTTCCTTCATTGAACAGCGACTGGTAAATAACAAATGATTATTCGTACATAATATTACTTACTATGCCATCGCGTTAGTGTTTCCCATGTAAATAACATTATCACTTACGCGTTCGAGACGTTTTTTTTACGTCAAAAGAAACTTACACTAGAGCCTCTGGACTCTGATGAATATTGCAAAATAGCTTGTAAATCTGGTGAAACGTCAAATATCAGTAATATGCATTCCTTGAATTCCACTCCATCATTAAATACCGTTATAGTTGAAATGATGCGTTGAAGGACATGTTATAATATCTCATTTATTGAATTTTCATAAATATTTTACTCATATTGAAATCGTATTCCAATAATTCATTCGTATTTCTCAACTTTCCATGAACGTTCCGCTGATCGAACACCCTTGTGACAACGTAACACGTATTTTTGAACACTCCTCGTAAATATATCATTGGCAATCCAATTTAGACTCTGCTGTGAAGAGAATGAGTGCAATCTCGAATGGCAGAGTTACCATTAACGTTCGAAAACCTCACCTGTGTGCAGGCTGCCAAATTTTTTATTGTTCGACGTCGATAAACAACGATTTTATGACGTTTCAGATTGTAAAACCGTGATCTGATTTAAAGTAAGATTTTTCGATTAATCTTTTGTTGCTTTTAAATTTTATATTAATAGGTATACACATAAAAATATAATACGAGTATTGTATTTTTAAAATAAATTTACAAGAATTACAATATTATAATATAATCGACTTAACTACTTATTACAAGTTTAACCTTTTGAACGCTTTTCCTTTCAAGTCAAAATGTGACGTGTACGCCATGGTATGACTTGTGAAGAACAAATATAAACCTTATCTGTCAGCCGGACAATTGCTTTGACAGTGTCCGCCATAGCCACTTTAGTGGTCGGTGGCGTGGCAGGCACGACATCACGCGACCACTTTAGTGGTGCTTGGCGTTCAAAAAGTTAAAGTAGGCCCTTGAAGCATTGTATCGCAATGCTGATACGTTGTGCGAGGAAGCCGCCAGCTCTTCGGTCACCAGTTACGTCAATCAGATGCTTCGCGATTTCTGCAAAAATCTTGTGCGCTGTGACCTCATGGATCTAGCTATTCACGCCAATTCAATAATTTAAGATATTCAAATATATCATAATATATTAGCTGTGCCCGCGCAGCCCGTGGTTTATTAGGAAAAAAAAGTAGCATGTGTTAATCCAGGGTGTCAGCTAACTCCATACCAAATTTTATTAAAATCATTCCAGCCGTTTAGACGTGAAAACTTTCGCTCATAAACTTTCGCCTTTATAATATTAGTGTAGATTTAACAGCGGTCTAGCCTATTCTCCGAACATCTCGGGTGCAAATCCTAATTTATTTATACATTTATCAAGAATACTTTAAGTATATCAAATTTGCCAAAAACTATCATGGGCGACTACGTAAGGAAAGTCACGGTCCTCCCACAAGGTGAGGTGGTCCTAGGTCGTCGAACAAACAGCGAAATCTATCGGAGATTTAACGATCGTTGGAAGACACGTATGTCCAGCAGTAGACGTATTTTCGCTGATAGTGATGATGATGAGTATACTATATAATAAATATCGCTGGATAATATACCATATGAAACGTGGACGCTTACTTTAGACCTCATAAGTAGGCTCAAAGTCACCCAAAGGGCAATCAGAGGGCTATACTGGGAGTATCACATCAGAAACGTCAGTGGCATATGACGGGGCACATTGCACTTAGAACCGATGACCTTTGGGCCGTAAAGGTTCTCTAATGGTGATCGTGTATAACCTGGTAAAGATCGCGGGAATGTTCTGGCAACGGATGCAAAATCGGTCGAACTCATCATTATCATCGTCATCTCAGCCATAAGACGTCCACTTCTCAACATAGGCCTCCCCCATGGACCTCCACATGTACCGGTTGGAAGCAACCTGCATCCAGCGTCTTCCGATGACCTTAATGAAGTCGTCTGTCCATCTTATCGGTGGACTTCCTACGCTGCGCTTCCTGGTCCGGCCGAACTCACGTGTAATTATATCGCACTAGGCGACATTTGTTTCGGGTAAGCTCTGGTACCCATTTTCAAGCGACACAGTGACTGATACGCCCTCAACGCGAGCGGCGTGTCCTGACTTGGCTTGAAAATGGGTACCAGAGCTTACCTGAAACGTATGAGAGGTAGGGCACAGCGATGACCATCACGCTTGAATCTGGGCAAGCCCAACTGGGGATGTAACTCCTCCACTGCTTTAATTCAGGTATGTAGTGTTGTGTTCCTGATGGTGAGAAAGGTTCCCAGAGCTCCAACCCCCCTTAAAGGCCGGCAACGCGCTTGTGACTCCCCTGGTGTTGCGGGTGCCCATGGGCGACGGTAATTGCTTACCACCAGGCAATCCGTCTGCTCGTTTGCCGCCTAGTGCGATATAATTACACGTATGTTTATCCGTTTGTAATTAAGTAGTAGTAAAATGGTTCACAACAGTTTTAATCATACAAAACCAATCGCTTTGGGGGAAGCCTTGGTCTAGCTGTGGACATGATATGATGATGATATAATATAAACCAGGAGAGCAATTTAATACATGGCAATATATTAATAGGTTTATTGTGTCTGCGGTCGGCAACGGATGTACCTTGTCGGCGGTTACACACGCTCGCAATAAACTGCTAGGCCGCATTTACCACTACTTCACGAAATTGACGATCATTTACTATTTTAATCATAATTTTGGGTTTCGTAGTCATAAGTACAGCGAATGATGATGATGATGATGTACAGCGGAGTTTATAAACATCGTTATCAAAGTGCTGGAAGCAAGGTTTGGTTAGCAAAGAAACAAATACAGGAATTGCGCGATTTAATTCCGCCATCTCCGTTCCACCACCGGACGTCCAGGCGACGTGAGCGGTTTCATCCTTACGTTGTGAATATACCATTCATTCGCACGGAGCGGTTCGCTTCTACCTTCCTAATGCGGACTGCTAAGGATTGGAATTCGCTCCCTTCGGCTGTATTTCCGGAAAGATATAATTTAGGTATCTTCAAGGCAAGAGTGAATAGGCTGTTACTGAACCAGCGTGCTACACCCTCGACCTCGTCGACACTTACCATCAGGTGCTACTGAGGTCGTTTGACCTCCTACTGTGTTTAAGTCTGATACGGACGAAGAATTAAACAAGACATAGGATTTAACAGTATAATCATTAACCAAAATGTTTTTCTTTAATTATACCTATTATACGTATGTAATTAATTTTTGTAAAATTTTTGAGCAGTATGTACTGCGAACATTACGCGATATGAGCTTTTGAAACTAACTATCAACGAGTGTTTAACTCGAGTGTGTTGCATTACATTGCGGGGCGATTTTTTTTGTATTGATAAAAAACGCGCTTGTGACTCGTCTGGTGTTGCGGGTGCCTATGGGCGACGGTAATTGCTTACCACCAGGCAGTCCGTCTGCTCGTTTGCCGCCTATGTCATAATAAAAAAAAAATGTATAAATAAAAGTTATCTAAATATATTTATTATATCCTATTCTACCCTCCGTTAAGATATTCGCCCGTACCTACTGAGGTCGTTTAACCTCAGTCGCATCTGATGAATAACCTCCTTTTTTTGTAGTAGGTTAAACATTGAATACGCCTCGTTTATTTACGATACGTTAGCGTCGATTCAAGTAAATCGTTTTTACAAACGAGTCGCTTTCATAATATTCTACGACGCTTCTGCTTTGTATGATTTATATGACTTTTATTGCCGACAGAAGAAAAAGTGCTTCCACTGAACATATTTCATTAGAAAATGCCTTAGAATTTTGTCGTACGTAATGATGGTTTTAAATCATATTAAAAGCGTTTTTGTAAATAACGGGGCTATTAATTTTTATCTTTTAATATACAGGGTAAACTTAAATCGTGGACAAACGTACGTTTTCTAACTGCATATACTAGTCGAAAATAAACGCACTCTGTCAGTAAAAAAGTGTAGGTTTCATTTGACAAATTATTTGATCACTTATTTTACTTTTAAAGTCGATATTTATGATATTTAAATGCTTTATAAGATGTAAGATTAAGTAAACATACTATTTAATAAACATTTTTTTTTGTATGTCAGTTGCGATTAAAAAATTTAGATTGCTTTATCAGCCGTTGTAATATCCTAAAATCATCGTCAAAAGTGCAATAAATCACAAAAACATAAACTTTTGCCTGTTTTTAATGAGAGTCGGGACGTTCAATTGTAACTTGTTTATGGAGTATGAAAGGCATAATATATCAATATTATTATTTACTACACGATTTAAGTTTCATCCTGTATGAGTTCAAACTACATTTTCATATAAGTCGCTCCGTTCTGAAGTTCAAACGACAATTTTTTTTTATACAGAATATAAAAGTAAAATCATCAACCCGCCTTAAAAACCTGGCGATTATGGCATTAATGGACCACAATATTTCCACGAATTTTTTTCTTTCATCCTCTTAGTAACACAAGGTACATTAAATGTATGTGTAGGTATGTATGTTTATTTTTATATGTACAGTCACTAGCAGAAGTGGCTAAGCGTTTGAGGTGATCAAAATGAGGTCAACACATTTCTATTGTCAAGAGTATTAGAGCGCGTGAAGATCATTTTGAACACCTCAAACGCTTAGCCACTTTTGCTGCTGACTGTATATATTATGTACCTACGTTAATTTTTTTAAGAGTAGGTACCTATAGCTCAATATTTTTAAATTTAATTATCGCCATTGAGTGGAAAGACCCTGCACCTATTAAATCTTTCCGTTACTCCCATTGGCTGGTAGAGAATGCCTTATGGCATTAAGTCTGCCATCTTGGTCTATTGTGCAAAAATAAATAAATAAATATAGGCTACGGAAAAAAACTATTATAATGTAGTATATGTTGACTACGTACATTTTTTTTTCGTATAATAATAACATATGTTTGGCGTAGGGATGTGACGACCCCATCGCCCACTGGTTTTCTCCAGTGCAATCAGTCAACGCAGGGCAGCTTGTGGCGAGCTGTTGGAGAGTAGCGACTCCACGTACCTGAGTGCCCCTGGGGTGCCCTGTCGGACAGGTGGGACAGGCCCCCTGCCTCTGGCTTGCCTTCACCGGCTGTCCAGAGTGGGGTCGCGAGAACTGCGTTCTCGAGGGTAGATGTGGAAACCTAAGTGGCGAGTTGGCTATATGTTTAAAGTCCAGTGACACCTCTCTACCCTTAGCCCTATGCATCGGTGTTGCCCTTGAGCCATCTGTGATGTCGCTTTTTGTGGGGGCCCATCTCGCATAGGGCGAGTCACCGTCTGCCGGAAATAAAATTGAATACCATTTTATTAGGCAGACGTCCGGTTTTTTATCCAATAGCCCAGTAGCTAGTCCATCCTTTCCATCCAATAGCCTAGTACATTCTAAATTCCATTATAACTCAATAGTCTTTACACCATGGCGGGTGCTGTCTCTGTGCGCGTCCCATGATACGGACAGGGGCAACATCCGCTTAGTGTACCCCTTACATTTCATTAATTTGTCGAAAGGGCCTCTGCGCGTTGGCTCGATCTGGCTCCGCGTACGCCTCCCAAATATCCGGAACACCATTGTTCCGTGTACGGAAGAGACATATGTTTTAAGAGCAGAAAATATTTAAAAACATAAAAACAAAAATTGTACAATCGCCATCAAATATATATTAGCGGCTACGGTACTTGAAAATGTCTGAATATGAACTCTATCGCCTTGACAATAGAGGCGTTGTTCAGATCTTTATGACCACTTTGCTCGTGCATCTGAGGCAGACAGTACGGAGATCCCGTGGTATTTAGGTCTATTTATTTATAAAAATACATCTAAAACGTATTCAATTCAATACAAATATTATAAACAACCTAACCTAGGGTGCCGCCAGCAACGGGGCAGGGTCCAGGCTGCCGGTGGTTAAGGCTAAGAAAGCATACGCAGGGTCACTACCCACTAGGCCAAACTTGTCGCGAAATTTTTTTTTTGTACTTTACTTTTATACAAATTTTATATTTTTTACACCTGTCCCAAAACTCAACCATAAGCTGGCACCAGAGGATGGAGACTTATGATTAGTCGAAAAAAGTAACTCAAATAATTATATCAATTATTTTAGAAATTACTGAAAAAAATGAAATTTATCGAAAATAGCGACGACGATGTCGTTTTTAACGACCATGTCTACAAATATTCAAATGTTTCTGTTTTTTTGGTTGTTTTGGAAACTTAAGTAGCCCTGCTATATAACACAAGTCCTTAATAATACGATTAATACATTTATACACGAAAAATAATCAAAATTGCTTTTTGTCCCTACAATTTTGAAAATATTTTCTTTTAGACCACTTTCAATCATCCATTCTCTGGTACCGACTTATCGTTAAGTTTTGGGACTAATTGTATAAATAAAAGCTGTCCAAAGAATGAAAATATATAAAGAAGATAAAATAAAAACCACTTACACGATAAACAACGTTTGTTGTTTAATTCTTGCACACTTCTATAAAACCCATTCAGAAACTACTCCACTTTAATCACTCAGTAACAATGAAACCAGAAAATCAACTCACAGCAAACAAAAGGTCTTTAATTTACAGACACACGTATTTCTTTGAACGTCTACAGTCTAAGCCAAAAGTCTTGAACACACACTTTTTTTCTTCCAACTCAAAAATCCAACTCTTATTTAATGTAGTTAAACAATCTGATATTTCAAACCTAAATGTACAAAACAAGACAACATCAGTGAATACTTGATCTTACGTATTAAATGAAAAAACAAAAAGCACTAAAATTTATATACAACGAAGTGACTTATTGAAAATCTATGTAATCACCAGTCACCGCAACGACCAATACCTAATCAGTTGAAATGTATAATATGGCTTTAGAAAAGATGTAAATATTACACTAAAATATATAGTTTTTATAGAAAAAGCATGGGTGCTCAATAGTTCTGTCCAAGGCTGTAGAACATACGTACTTCTATGAAGGTCTATTAACACGTCTACTGTTCAGTAAGAATAAGTATAATCCACATAAGTTTTCGTTGCAGAACACTAGTCAAAATTCACTAGCAACTCATAGTTTATTACGAATTGATCTAAACACACTATCAGTTTTGGTCAGAATTTGAAAAGCGATATGTTGGTTCGCTGCGCGGGCGGCGACTCGCCGCTGCGCGCTTGGTTTACGATAGTCATAGATTAGACTAGCGCAGACGCAGAAGAGGGCTTACACCATACGTCACTTTTTTTTTAAGTAATACTACCATGTCGTCCACCTTGTGGTCTGCACGCTGCGCTATCTAGTTCGTGGTTAGTGGTTACCACTCGAGAACCAATACGCCCCAATGGCCATCGGTTCTACTTGCAATGTTGATGAAGTAAATATTACAGAAATACCACCGATGTGGCTTACCGCATCGCAACGCTGAGCCAGCACCATTTTCTTGCACGACACACGGCTTCTTGTATTTTCTGTAACACAAACTATGCTATCTACTATCGCGATCACGATAACGCCAAGTGTGACTCGCTGTTTCACTCCAATATTAGTATAATCTTTGCGACCTTATGAAGTGTCACTTGCCACTCATCAGAACACAAATTAAGTAAAAAAATACATTGATCTTTATCTCCTATCATGTTTCACACCGGAGAGATACGACACAGAAGTAATAGGTACTTGAGATATATACGGATATAAAGATGGAAGAGTGATTCATATTCCGGCGATTTAAAGATATACATCATTCTTTTGACAAGTGACACATTTTGCTTCTGTCTATTGTATAATATAATTTGATATCATTTAATTCTTTTCAAGGTAAGAATGGATAGGCTATTACTGAACCATCTTGCTACATCCTCGTCGACACTTACCATCAGGTGTGACTGAGGTCAAACGCTGGTCAGTCTTGTATAAAAAAACAACATGCCAACCGAATTGATAACTCCTCCTTTTTTTGAAGTCGGTTAAAAAGGTATCACCACAAGAGTGTCGGGTCTGCGCGCTTCGCTCATTGGCTCGCTCGTCTAAGAATATGCGCGTGCGACGGCGCGCGTATCAGTTTTAGTTTTTATTGTACGATGTATTTCGGGCCGCGCTGCCCAGTCTGATGGACGAATGTGGGACAGGTCATTGGACCGTGTCAATGAATATACTTCACAGGTAAACCTGAACGCAAAATTTATTCTTTAGGCGGAGTACGTCATTTTCTTTACTAGTCACGTTCTGGTTAGATCACGTTCTGAAGACGCCACTTTCTGTGGATGCCACGTTCTGAAGACGCCACTTTCTTAGAGCGTCACGTTCTGAGAATGTCACTTTCTTAGATTGCCACTTTCTGAGTTCGTCACTTTCTGAGTTCATCACTTTCTGAGTTCGTCACTTTCTAAGTTCGCCACTTTCTGAGTTCTCCACTTTCTTACTTTGTCACGTCCTGGGTTCGTCACTTTATGAGTTTGCCACTTTCTGACTTCGCCACTTTCTGACTTTGTCACTTTCTGATTTCGTCACTTTTAGGTACCTACAAGAAGTTTATTTTATTTTTCTTATACCTAACTGCCAACCTTTTAGCTTGTACAGATTAGATATTTAGAGCGGCGTGGCTTGGCTCGCTGTATGTATGCGTAATAGACACGCACACTACTACGAGTACGTCGTGCGATCGCTTCCTAAATGTTACTAACTAAAAATATTACGCATTATTTTATTATCATCACATTGTAGGTTGAATTTATGTGCTTAATTATTACAACCTAATTATTTTTAAACCGACTTCAAAATATGTGAAAGAAGAGGTTTTTTCAATTCGTGTGTTTTTTAAATATTTGTTATCTCAGGACCTCAGGCTCTTAGGTTTTAGAATCGGTCACAATGTTTCCAAATATAATGAAATTACTACAACGTATTACGAAATGTTTTTTTAAAAGTGATTCAGATATTTTTTATTGTTTTGTTTGCTTTTATGTAAGAGTGTTGTTTTTATTGTATAATATATATTTGTTTTAATTCTTTTGTTTGTAAATTTGAATATAAGTTAAAAAATAAGCATAAAGAAGATTGTATGCATAAAAGGTTGACGCAATCTTAAGAAAAATAAAATAAACTTCTTGTAGGTACCTAAAAGTGACGAAATCAGAAAGTGACAAAGTCAGAAAGTGGCGAACTCAGATAGTGGCAAACTCATAAAGTGACGAACCCAGAACATGACAAAGTCAGAAAGTGACGAACTCAGAAAGTAGCGAACTCAGAAAGTGACAAACTCAGAAAGTGGCAATCTAAGAAAGTGACATTCTCAGAACGTGACGCTCTAAGAAAGTGGCGTCCTCAGAACGTGGCATCCACAGAAAGTGGCGTCTTCAGAACGTGACCTAACCAGAACGTGACTAGTAAAGAATATGACGTACTCCGCCTAAAGGAAATTTATTAGTCACTTATATTATAAAAAAAAAACAAATATTTAAATCGAAAGAAATATAGAAAAAATTTGACTCGAAGCGGGACTCGAGCCCACAACCACTGGATACGCTAGCAGACAATTCTGCATAATAAAATATGATTCAAAAACTGATAGTTCAAATATTCTTTACGATACAAATGCTCAGAAAGTGGTGCTTTATATGGAACTACATACGCGTAGAAAGTGCCACTTTTCCACATGTGTGCGGGAAAGTGAAAAGTTTATGAGGTTTGTTTTTTACTGTTTTTGGAATCATAATAGAGGGTTTATGGTATTTTTTATAAAATTGGGAGGCAAACGAGCAGACGAATCGCGTGATGGTAAGCAATTACCGCAACCCATGGACAACTGCAACATCAGAGCGGTCACAAGCGCATTGCTGACTTTTAGTGTTGTGGGGTTGGAGCTCTGGGAAACTTAACTACTTATCACCAGGAACACAACACTGCAGATTGAACAATAAATTGTGGCAGTGTTATTATGGCTGTGGTCTTCTGTCTTCTACAAGGAGGAGGTATTATGTATAATATATATGGTATACCAGTCAGGCAACTTTAGATTCAAGCGTGGTGATGATTCACTGTGTCCTACCACAATATTGGATGTAGTGTGACCCGGGTATGTCCTTAAACAACGTCCAACAATGAGAGGTAGGGCACAGCGATGACCATCACGCTTGAACTTGAGCAGCCCGACTGGGGAAGCACCTTCTTCTTACAGAAGACCACAGCCATAATAACACTGCCAACTTTCAGGTATGTAGTGCTGTGTTCCTGATGGTGAGTGAGGTTGCCAGAGCTCCAATCCCCCTTAAAGGCAGGCAACGCGCTGACTCCCCTGGTGTTGCTAATTGCTTACTACCAAGCATCCGTCTGCTCGTTTGCCGCCTATGTCATTAAAAAAAAACGTCGAGTGATTTACGAAACCGTAAATTATCCACTTAGGTAACTAGAATAAGTCAATTGCAATTGAAAATCTATTTCTTTTGAGTGTTGAAAGTGAAATTCTCAGCTGAACTTATCAGTCGCGAGGTGTAAGCCGGTCCTTTAAGCTCACATGCCTAAATAAACAGTTATTTCATGTCTATTTACAGTACTAGTTTGGCTAGATTACGAATTTTACATTTTTTTATGACATAGGCAGCAAACGAGCAGACGGATTGCCTGGTGGTAAGCAATTACCGTCGCCCATGGGCATCCGTGACACCAGCGTAGTCACAAGCGCGTTGCCGGCCTTTAAGGGGGGTTGGAGCTCTGGGAACCTTACTCACCATCAGGAACACAACACTGCATACCTGAAAGGTAGCAGTGCTATTATGGCTGTGGTCTTCTGTAAGGAGGAGGTACTTCCCCAGTTGGGCTGCCCCAGATTCAAGCGTGATGGTCATCGCTGTGCCCTACCTCTCATTGTTGGACGTAGTTTAAGGACATACCTGGGTCCAACATACATGTCGGGATTTAATAAAACTCTCGCCAGGGGCATGTTGTAATGTTCCATAGTTTTCTCGTAATTCCAAAAGGTTTAACTGATCAATTAAATATAAATATAAAAATATACATTTTTAGGAAGAATCTTACACAAATCGATCTAGTCCTACGGTAAACTCACTAAGGCTTGTATTGTAGGTACTAGACGATGATAAAATTAATAGATAGATACCTACAATATAAATACTGAAACACAAAGAAAACACCCATATTTTAAATATCGTCATCTAGTACCAACAACATAGGACTAGGTCGGTTTGTGTAAGATTGTCCCGAAATATTTATTTATTATTAACGGATTTACATATTCATACAAAATTACATTTTTCTAGGACGAACAGAAACTAAGCTGGACTAACAGACAAACAGACAGACACACATTGCGAAACTGTAAAACTCAAAATTTAATAATACCTCGTAACGCCCACCATACTAAAATATTTAATAGTTAAAACCAACCTTACTATGCAGTGAATTGGGTTGAATTTTCTTTTGTACGAAAACTAATGAAACAAAAGAAATTCTACCCTATTTCCTTTTATAAAAGATTTCAACTCCATTGAAAGGGAGTGTACATTGTAATGCACACTGGGCCTTACGAGGTTAAAGATTTCCAGTCCTACTCTAGGTCGCTTTGGATTAGAATTGATTTTAAAATTAGCGAGTCCTCATTTAATACAATTAAAACTGTTGTGAGCCATGTTACTACTACTTAGTTACAAACGGATAAACTCACGTGTAATTATATCGCACGTGGTAATCTCTGTTACCCGAAACATGTCGCCTATTGCGATATAATTACACGTGAGTTTATCCGTTTGTTACTAAGTAGGGGTCCTCATTTATTAGTGAAATTGGAAAATAAATCACATAGTAAAGTGCAAAAGGGTATAAGTCAAATTGGCTTAGTTAAAAATGCCACAAGCCCCGTAACGTACGGCAGATGTATTCTTTTTCGCTGTGCCAATTTGACTTATACCCATTTTGACTAGGGTCACATAATTGTTTTTTCTTCATAACAAGGCAGAACTAAAAGGAGATGGCGGGATGACCTGGATGGTTTCTGTCGCGATTGGCGGGAGCATGCACTAGACCACGACGAGTGGTTAAAGCGAAGGGAGGCCTTTGCCCAGCAGTGGGACACAACATAGGGTACGTAAAAAAAAAACAAGTGGTGTCCGATTGTAGGCGTTACACTACAGAGACCAGAGCATCCTTGATCTTCTTGCATATAAGGTAGAAGCAGTACTGGATCAGGTAAAGAGCTATGCCGATTCCGAGGACCTGAAAATAACAAACCTTAAATTATAACTATTTTAAGCCAGGTTTAGACAAGGGGACAAATGTCCGGCGACAATTGTCGGCGAGATCTCAAACGAACTCGACCGACAAGTCCGGCGAGTTCGCCAGACACTTGCAGGCATAGTCATGGCTTGTCGGTCGATTTCCGGCTACGTCGATCTATGTCACCCGACGTCGCTGGCGATACGGGTTGCAGGACATTTGTTCCCTAGTCTTTCGGTTACAGTTACAGCTTTTACTTAAAACGGAATAGTTAGCATGTTATTTTTTTATGCAACGGTGATGCGACGTGAATGCGACGGTGGCAAACAAGCGTACAGCCCGTATGTTGGTGAGCAGTCACCGTAGCCTATGAACGCCTGCAACTATATTTCGGCATTGTTGACAAGTCCGTGATGAGGAGTGTAATCATGAGCCGTTCAGTCAACCAACGCGAATGGCTCATGAGCCAGTGACCGGTAAACCCCTTCATTTGATTAATCATATCGATAGGGTAGCCCATAGAAGTCTTACCGTAACGATGCCTTTATGAGGCTCTAGTGTCAAGTTTATTTTGACATCTAAAAAACATCTCGAACGCGGAAGTGATAATGTTATTTATATGGGTAACTCTAACGCGATGGTGACGTTTTGTTACGTTAAAAACTTACACTCAGGGTTATGATCACACTCCTTTACGTAGCGAAATATGTTGAGACATATTAAAAACGTGAATTATAGGTGAATAAGTTAGCTAAAGCACCTGACCTATGTAGTAGTAAAGGTGCGGCCACACCGCAGCTTAAAAAACGCTGACGGTACGGAGTCGCGGAGAGTGACAGCTAAATAGCTATAAGTAAAAAACGTCACGCATGAGTCACGTGACCGCGATTTCGTACCGTCACCGTTTTTTAAGCGTTGGTTTGGTCGCACCTTAACGTGTGTGGACACGTATGTCGGCGTTATATATTCAAATTTTGACATAAGCTCCATATCCTCTATCCGCCCGGAAACCTATAAAAAGGTCTCCCATTGAATGCCATTTTGAATTTTAATTATGACAAACCATAGTTGCATTTGGCCTGGCAACTTTTGATTTCTGGGCGGCTAGAGGATATTAATTCTCCGCACAACTACATAGACATGGTTCTTCAGCTAAGTTGTTCACTGTCCAAGTGATACGCAACCCAGCAAATATAACGACCCATCAAATGACGACCATTTTTTTGTACGCAAATTGATGGACGAGCATTGTTGCCATGTACAAAATGTGGCTACGGATTGCTGCCGATTTACGCGTGCGCGTAAAGAAAGCGCGACCCGAGAATTGACGAACAGCAATTCAAAAAAGTGGTCGCCAATTGATGGGTCGTCAATTGATGGGCTGTTCATTCCGAGTTCGAGCGTTATTACTATTAGATTGCGTTTTGGTAGTCACCTGTATACACAATATATTTATGATATTTTTTTTGACTAGAATGGTAACCATTTATTCTCAAAATACACATTACAGAACAACAACGAAAAAAAAAATACAACATTTTTTAGCTTAAAATATTGTACATAATGAGGCAAATTATCTCTTGCATAAGATACATTAAATGCTTACCAAAAAAAATACCAGATATCGTTACATGGATTGCTATGGCAAAACAAGCTTGCAACCAGAAAAGACAATTGTTGAAATCCCGTTTGTCATGCAGAAGCAAGAAACTACAGATTAAGGTATACATTTGGAGCATAGCCCTTTATGGGAGTGAAACGTGGACAATGACTTTGAGACAGAAAAAGAATGGAAGCATTTGAAATGTGGTGTTGGAGACGAATGAAAGGCATAAGCTGGAGAGATAGGATAACTAATGAGGAAGTGTTGCGAAGAGTGGGGGAAGGAAGACCTATTCTGAACACAATTGAAAATAGACGCGGTAATTGGACATTTTATACGACACGACCATTTCTTTAAAATCATCTTGGAGGGAAGGATATAAATCAAGAGAGGTAGAGGAAAGCCCAGACGCAGCTACATGGATCAAGTGAAGGAAAAAATTGGGGTCGTTTCGTATCAAAAAGTCAAGGAGCTGGCGCAAGATAGGAGAAGCTGGAAAATACTCCAACGACAAGAGACTAACTCTTTTTAAGTTTATGTAAAAAAAAAAAACATACTAACTCTTAAGTTTCAGTAAAAAAAACATATTTCAACGCCAGTGTCCATCAGTATTCCCCAATGTGCACCGTGAAAATAGGCCAAGACTCAGCATGGTTTTGCAAATGGTAAGTGATTTACAACGCTGTTATTCTGTCTCAGCCTTGTGGAGTGACAGAGACACCTAAATAGATACACGAGTAAAATTAAATAAATAAGTACATAAACAAATAAAGTTTCTAATATTATATTTAATTTGGTATAAATAGTAAAAGTGTTTTAAAATGTAATTTGTTTTGTTCATTGAAAAGTTAATAGTGTAATTAAAGTGTAACAGTGTTATCTTTAGTGTTAGTTTACTATAAGAAACAAAATTTCGGTGTCGGAATGAGCGAACTGTCAACGGCTTTTTCAACGACCAAGATTTAAAATTAAACCGTATTTGCCTGTGTTTCATTGAAAGGGAGTATTGTTTTTACATTTATATGCCTATTCTTAGTCTGATTGACCAACATAACCTAATATTTACAGGATCTTATTATCCTGTAGTATTCTATAAACAAGTTAAGTCCCATTAAAAAAGTAATTTATCATAACAAAATAGCTAAGTAAATAACAAGTAAATGCTAAATTAAGTCACTGATATTGAAAATTGTGCCTAACAATTACTTGTATATGTCAATCAATCAGTAAATTAAGAAGTTTTTAAGGTAAATTCTTACAGTAAAGCTATTGACAAATACTTATAGTTCTCTTGTATCTGAACACTTTGTTCTGCTAATAAAATTGTAAGTCTTACTTGTTTGGTTCAATTTACAAACACTTTCAATGTTTTCAGCACAAAATTCTAAAATGACTACACGCAAGGATGTTTTGGTGGCTAAAGTTCAACAATTACAAAAAGAACTGAAAACGGCAAAGGAGCTAAATGACCGACTCCTACAAGAGCAGGATGAAAGTGAGCAGGAAATCGAGCGCGTTGTCAGAACAAACACTGCTCTCAAAACTCAGCTTGCCAACCAGGACATCGAATATGAAGAATTGCAAGGGGAGCGGGATCAACTTCAAGCTACTGTAGACCGATTTGAGCAATGCCAGGAGATACATGAGCAGGCATTACTACGCATCAAGGACCTGGAACAGCAGCTAGAGGAAAATAAAATAAAACATAATAATATTTGCAAGTATTGCACCGAGCACTCCGGGCCACCAGACAACAATTTAAGTATTTTTGATGAACTTAATAGCTATGAGGTAGATTTAGTAAATGACAGTATAGTAAACTCCCCTATTATAGATAATATAGATTTGCCCTACTCTGTATGCATAGAAAAGAGCAAAAGTAGTAATAGGAAAATTCAATTGAACGGAGCAAAAAAGATTAAAAAATATTTAAAATTAAATAGGTTCATTAAAAAGTCCAAAATCTTGCTGAAATGTCACAAACTATTATTTAAAGCTATAAATTCTAAATGTAAACCTATCACCTTGAGTAATGAACTCCTAAAGTGCCAGCACCAATTAGACCAGACAGTGGAGGAGCTGAATCATCGCTCCTCTGAACTCACCAAATTACAACTTAAGTTAAACGACATCAATAACAAGCACGAACTATCCAGTAAAGCACTACAGGAATACATAGCCTTTATGAACACTGTTCTAGCACCGGGCAGCGGCTACCCTCTGCGCATGGACTCCCCCCTGCCCCCGCCGCGCCTGGCGCCGCCGGGCTCGCCTGCGCCGCGCGCCGCGCCGCTGCCGCTCGACTCCAGCGCGACCACTCCGCGCCTCCAGCGCCGACGGGACCCGCACCCGGCCGGCCAGGGGCCACCGCCGGTAGCTCTCGAGCTGGCGCCATGTCCACCCTGCGCTGTAGAGTCGGCGCCTTCACCGGCCTGTAACGCCGAGCCGGAGTCATCGCCGCCGTGCGCCGTCGAGCCGGCGCCGCTGCCGGTACGCGCTGCCTCGCCGGCGCCAGCACCGCCTCGCGCCGCCTCGCCGGCGCCAGCACCGCCGCCGCGCACGCTGCTGTACACGGACGAGGCGGGCGCCGGCCTGGGCGCGCTGCTGGCGGAGCGCCTGTCGCAGGGCGTCCTCAACAACTGTCACCCGGGCGCCTCCGTCGATCGTCTGACCGACTGTATCTCTGTCGGCGAGTTTGAGCGCGATTCCACGCTTGTAGTGTTTGTAGGTAATAGTGTAGATTGCACCAAACGAGGCATCTTGCGTTTAGCCGAAACCCTGTCACGTATTGACCGGCGAAATTGTGTAAAAATAATTATCTGCGCCTTGCCTTATAGAATGTCTAGTAAAGTAAATGAGAGGGTTTATTCTTACAACTCCATATTTTATAATCTTGCTTTGTACAGTAGTACGATTTCGTATTTTGATACGAATAAATTTATTACAAATTTTATTATGCCCTATAATAGAACTTATCTTCCGAGAAGATGTATTATTGATTGTGCTAACCTGTTAGCATTTAATATTGAAGGCCCCGTCGTGTCTGACTCGACGGATTTAGACAGGGTGCCGTCTCGTGATGTAATTAATTATGATACGAATAAATATATTAAATATTCTTGGATGCCCTGTAGTAGAACTTACGTTCGAAAAAGATGTCTTATTGACTGTGCTAACCTGTTAGCATGTAATATTGTGGGACCCGTCGTCTCTGACACGGCGGATTTAGGGAGGGAGCCGTCTGGTGATGTCCATTTAAACTAACTCCTACGACAACGTGTGCACCGACCGGCTCTGTTCCCATACATAACTGCGATGCTAGTATGAGTAATAAAACCGATGATTTGTACTTAGTTCACCAAAATATTCAAGGGTTTACCAGTAAACAACTCGAAATTGATTTGTTCATACAACACTCGAACATTGACGTCCTTTGTATAACGGAGCACTGGCTTAAAGGTCATGAATTTATGTTTAATTTCAACAATCATAGTATAGTAAGTTCATTTTTTAGAAAATCCTCCATTCGCGGCGGGTCATTAATCATGGTCAACAATAATATAAAAAGTAAAGAGCGTAGAGACATTGTTGACTTGTCTGTGGAACGCCATATTGAACTTTCTTGTGTAGAGCTAGAACAGTTTATAATTATATGCGTGTACAGGCCTCCATTGGCAAACTTTAACTTATTCGAATCAGTGATTGACGAAGTTCTTACTAGTGTGTTTAGTTGTAATAAATGTGTAATTGTGTGTGGTGATTTTAATATTAACTTACTTGAATCATCATCCATGTCTGTGAGGTTACTTAGTACATTTAAATGCTATAATCTAGTAAATTTATTTTGTGAGCCTACTCGTATTACAGCGACGAGTGCTACATGTATAGATAACATTTTCAGTAACAAGGACGCGACTAGTAAATCCATAATAAACAATTTGAGTTCTGATCACTGTGGACAAAAAGCCTCTTTTAGAGGAAAAACTGAGGTTATTCCACAAAACACCATGTGCAGACCAATTTCAGAAAAGAGATTAGATTTATTCAGTCGCAATATGAAGAAACGATTATGTTGTCTTCCATTTACCCAGGAAAACCCTAACCGTATGAGTGTCGAGTTGTTTAACTGTATTAAAAGGGAATTTGATGCCTGTTTTATTCAGAGGAAGGTGAAGGGCAAGCTCAAGACTACATTTAGCGACTGGGCTACGCCGGATATCCATGAAAAAAGACGCCAGCTCTATGATCTATATGATTTGAGAAGTATTAATAAAAATCCGGAATTTCTGGAATATGTCAAGAACTTCTCCAAATCTTTCAAGATGTTGTGTGCCGCTGCTAAAGCTGATTATTTGTCCAAAAAAATCCAGAATTCCAAGGACAAAGTTAAAACAGTATGGCAAGTAATCAATGACGAAACTGGGAAACGTAAGATCAGAGATCCACACTATAACCTTCGTATTGATAATACTTTGGTAAGTTCTGACCAGGAAGTAGCGGATCATTTTGAGCAGTTTTTCTCTAATATACCGGTAGAAACAACAAAGTCTCTTCAATCATCGCCTGACGTCGCTGAGGTAATATTGAAAACGAATGTAGTGGAGTGTACAGAACTTTTCACATTTTCTTATATCTCTCCAAATATAGTTATTAAAACTTTTAGATCACTAAATTTAAAAAAAACTGAAGATCTTTGGGGCTTATCTATCAAAGTACTACACTCCATTGTTGAATCGATTGCACCACACTTAGCTGATATTTTCAACAGATGTATTGAATCAGGAGTATTTCCGGATATAATGAAGCACAGCAAAGTTATCCCCCTGTTTAAATCAGGATCGAGATTAGAACCAACCAATTTCAGGCCAATTTCAATACTGCCGGCTTTGAGCAAAGTTTTCGAGAAGCTAATTCTAAATCAACTCTTGACACATTTCGACCGAAACAAATTGCTCGATAGAAATCAATTTGGTTTTACTAAAGGTCGCTCGACCACTGATGCAGGTGCTGTCCTTCTCAATCATATATTTGCCGCATGGGAAAAAAAACAAGACGCTGTTGGAATATTCTGCGATCTTTCGAAGGCGTTTGACTGCGTCGATCATGAAAATTTAAAGAGAAAACTGTGCCATTATGGGATAAAACCAGGGCCCTTGATCTCGTTTCGTCTTATCTTTCGAACAGAACACAACGAGTGATTATTAATGGAGCTCAATCTTCCGGGTCCGCTATAGCACTTGGCGTACCTCAGGGCTCTATTCTTGGCCCGTTTCTGTTTTTGGTATACATTAATGACCTACCGAAACTTGTGAAAGATAAACATGACATAGTGCTGTTTGCAGACGACACATCGCTGATTTTTGAAGTGGACAGAAGGGAAAGTAACTTCGAGAGCATTAACAATGCTATCTCCACAGTAGAGAACTGGTTTACGGCAAATAACCTTCTTTTGAACGCCAAGAAAACGAAATGCATCAAATTTACTCTTCCCAACGTCAAGCAGATTAACAACAGCAAGATTGCAATAAACGGTGATACAATGGAATTTGAAAATCAAACTGTTTTCCTGGGAGTCACTCTGGACGCGAAATTGCAATGGCATCCACATATAGCCACCCTAGCAGGGAAACTTAGTTCAGCAGCCTATGCAGTGAGGCGGATCAGCCATTTAACGAACATTGAGACTGCCAGGCTGGTATACTTCAGTTACTTTCACAGTGTTATGTCGTATGGAATTCTGTTATGGGGTAAAGCGGCTGATATTGAGACCATATTTGTGCTACAGAAGCGAGCTGTCCGCGGCATTTATAAAATGCGCGGTCGAGCATCCGTAAGAGAAAAATTTAAGCAAGCAAATATTCTCACTGTAGCGTCTCAATACATACTAGAAAACATTATGTATGTGCGGAATAACATCCAAGAATTCAAACTTAACCGTGATATCCATATCTTTAACACTAGAAATAAAAATCAAATTGCTGTGCCCGGCCACCGCCTCGCCAAGGTTCGTTCATCTTTCGCTGGAAACTGTACACGCTTTTATAATAAAGTTCCTGCTGATGTAGTTAATTTGCCACAAAATAAATTCAAGTCATACGTCAAACACTATTTGTTAAGTAAGGAATACTATACTCTGAAAGATTTCATTGAGGATAGGGATGCCTTTAAGCCTGTAGCTTGATACTGTAGTACAGATTATTCCATTACTATATGGTCTTTACCTACTAGTGTCCAGTTTGTTTGACACGAGACATGTTGTTCTCTTCTTTTTTTATTTTATTTGTTATAATGTTTTATTTTACTCTTTAGACACTTAGGGACATTATACATCCCTAATTATTGTATTTATATTACTATTCATGAATATTTATTTGCATAAATAAATATTTATAGCTTCTGACGCATAGAGACATTTCTCTATATGCCTTTCATAACTAAAGTGTTATTTAAGTATGTAATGGACAAGCACAGAATGTGGCTTCTCACCAGGATGTACATGTGACTAAATTTGTTAATTGATAGAGCCTGCCAGCCTGAACATGTCATGCTCACTTAAAAGTCTTTGCTTATGGTGGCGTCGTTGATCGGGTCGCCACTTTCCCGAAGAAAGGTTGAGGGAGGCGATGGCTGAGATACGCGTCATACTCGTGAACGGGTGCTGTTTGTGGAGACCGGTCTGTTTTGGCTATTTGGGGCTATGTTTTAGGTAGTTTTCTTCTTGTTTATTTACGTGATACACTTCATTCGGTGCTTGTTTATCTTTAAAAAACAAAAAGTGTTAGTATATTGAAATCATGACACCTGGAGACCTTATACATCTCTGAGGTTTATTTGTAATAAGCATGTATTTCTATTTTTGTGTATATTTTGAAAACAAAATAACTATACATATAATATTTTTTGAAAATTTTGATTACTAATTTTGTAATTTCTAAATTAGAATAAAGGACACAATTCAGATAAGAAAGCATATGGAACGTTTTGTTAACTTCGTTCTTAGCAGTCAGATTTGGACTTTTAAGTAATTAATAATTATTTTTATTTTTCCTTTGGCAGAATTTTTTTGTAATTGTTGGATATGTTTTCTTAATGAATAACGCATTTTTATGTAATTTGTATAAGATATCTTTTGTAATACTGTTTTGAAAAAATAAGTCCCGCCGAGTTTCTTGCCGGTCATAAAAGTCAAAATACTTCTCGGGTCAGAGGTGTAGGGTTAGAACCGGTGTAGTTTTTATTTTTCTCTTTTACTTTTGTATACTCGACGTGTAAAAGTGCCCTTGTGGCCTACTTACTGAATAAACGTTTGAGTTTGAGTTTGAGTTTGGGTAGTTATGAAACTATCATTACAACTTAAAAAAAATGTATTTGTAATATGTAAAAACCTGTTTTGTCTAATTAAAATAAGTTTAATTTGAATTTGATAGGAAGCAAAAACCATAATAAATATAGAAAGCTAATTATACAAAGGATTTAGATAATATTAAGGTAAATATAGATAGGTAATTGAGTGCATATGAGAAGTGTATAATTCACTAAGGGCCGATTTTTCAATTGTCAGATAAGCACATATCTGACAGATACCCATAGAGTTCTGTTATTCGCCGAATAAGGCTTATCTGACGATTGAAAAATCAGCCCTCAATGAGGTAATATATATGTGACGGTATAAATATATTAAATATATATAATTTCTCAGTTTCACCGCTAAACCACTGTTCCGAAAATCTCGGCCTTTTGTAAATATAATTCCCGCAAATTACGCTTGAAGCTATCTTATCGGAGGAGGCAGATCGTTCCAGCATTTTGTAGCCTGAAACCACAAGGTGCCACGGAAGGCTGCACATTAAGGATGACTCACGTAACACCTTCGTGTCTCCTACACGTCGCCCACCCGAGCCTTCCGTTGCCCCACCGGGGCGGCCCGGGCCCGAGCGGCCCGTCACACGAATATTCACATTAACACGAACGTCGTTCCATGCAGCCATTTGATGCAAGTAGACGACCATCGCATGCCCATCGATACCCCGTTGACATCACGTCGCCTTCCCATCACCGGGCCGAGCCGAGTCTTTTTTCATAACTGTAACGGCTGTCGCATGACCGGCCCGAGCCCGGGCCTAGCAGCTCGGAGGGCTCGGAGATCACGGGCCGCTCTAACGTGAGTAAACCTTTATGCGAATTGTATTTATTATAGTACTTACCACGCAACATATGTAAAAAATGTCCAAGGCTGTCGTCGGTGTACTTGTATGATGCCCTGGAGTTTGCGGGTCGGGGTGATATGAGATACGGGGTATTCTGAACCTGGGCATATTTTTCTAAAAATCAGCGAAGGATTTTATCTAGTGAATTTGTCGTTTGTTATACAATGATTACGAGTGATTAGACACTATGATCTTACAATACTGGCACAATAGGGAGGTAATTTTTACCTATATTTGGAATGTTTTCCTTAAATCCTCGATAACCTACCTAATTATAGCAAATTTAAATTTATCCTTATTATTCTGGTAATAAACTTATGGATATTTTCAATTAATTTTGTATTGTCCACATTTTGTTTGCGCTGAGGGCCGAGGAGATGGCCGATGGGGTCGAAAGGTACTCGAGTGGAGACCATGGGCTAGCAAGCGCAGCGTAGGACGTCTACGCACAAGATGGACAGACGACCTCATGAAGGTCGCCGGAAGACGCTGGATGCAGGTCGCTTCCAACCGGTAAATGTGGAGGTCCAAGGGGGCCTATGTTCAGCAGTGGACGTTGTAACGAGACACAGTCTCTGTTTCAGAGAACACTGTGTATTTGTATGGGTTATACATGTTTAAATGTACATATACTTAGTAAATACAAATGAAAGCTCATAGGAGTCACTTTTGTGAAATAAAAGAAATAAATATTGAATAGCGCAATATTTAAACAATAAAATTATTATAAAGACTGTATTGTATCTGTGGTTAGTTATTCAACGCGAGTCTCGGGTCCCACCAGGTATTGCGAACATCGTGGTTCGTATATTTCATGCAATTTTCTCTTTTACTCTAACTGGAACGTCGTGGGGGCGACGGGGGTAACGCCCCTGGCACATCTCGCGAGTCTAACGAGTCTAACGATTACAACGAAGCCATCGATTCTGGCGAATCTAGCGAGTCTTTCGACTGCAACGATTCCAACGATTGCGGCGACTTTAACAAGTCCGGCGAATTCATCGAAACTAACGAATGCAACGAAAGAAAATGCTATAAATACCCGGCGGGGGGCACGGAGGATTCATTCACTCTCAGGACGCGGAACGGGAAGAAGAAGGAAAAGGAGAAGCAGGAGCCAAATCAGCGAGCGGGTGAGTGCTCTTATAAATAACTGCATTAGTAGAATAAAATATTAATCGTTCCACTAGTAATATTTTGTTGATATTGTGTGTATTATTTTCTTATGTAAAGCTATTACGATACATAAGGTGGGAATGGGTTCTATACCACATGACACCAGTTGTATTGTAGCTTTTTCCAGCAGTGATATCTTTTGTTTCGAAGTGTGTAAGTCAGATGACATCAGAACATAGGGACAGTTTAGTTTACCTAAAGTTCAGTCAGATTGACATAGAATATTGTGTGAGATCCTGAAGAAGGCGTCTATTGGTAAGTGTTCTCCGAGCAATTAACTCTTACTTTATTGATACAATAGTCAGTTGTGATTTCTATGCGTATAGTTTCACAGGGCGGATAAATTATACATAATTATTTATGGCTACATGTGTGCATGTGTGTAATCTATTGCGTATTTCGAAGTGAGTTTCCTACTGGGCTTTAGTATATACTAACTACATTTTATGTGTAACTAATAAGTGTTCATATCTACATAGGGCGGTAGAACTATTGACGGTTTGAATTTGAGCTCGTGGTGTGATCACGCATGTGTGTGTTGTGGGTGTCTTAGCTTTATCTAATTAAGATTACTATACATTTACTTTGGTTTAACTATCAATTTAATTAATTATTAGAAGGTGGGACAATAATAGGAACGCTATTTATAATTAACAGAGAGGGTAGACGAAATACGTATATCTAATAATGATACATCATCATATCGGTCGGGTCGGAGGGGCGTCCGCTGCTGGGCATTCCTAGGGGCAACGCGCGCTTGGTTTCCCGCCGGCCGCATATAGTGGCTTCTCGCAATATTTACCGGGTATTAAACATGTACTCTGAAGTTGGCTTATTAGCAGATTAATATCAATATTTTTATAAACAGACAAGTTTGATGTTCAGTATCGGAGAAGGATTGAAGGTTTAGCACTGACGGAGTGTAACACAAGTCAGGTAATCTAGTGTGATACTTGGAAAGCACTTTATTACAAGCATTATGAACCTTAAATCAATCTGAAACCGGATTTCACCAGATTTGGATATTTGGCCAAGGCCTCACTCTCACTATTCATCCTATTGTTTGACCAAGGAAAATTAATCTAAAGATATATGCCATCTGAAGGGTACTTTTACTAAACTGTATCAAAGATATTGGTCAAGGCCATTTATCTCTACAACATGATTACGTCTACGGACATCCAATCTATGGATCACTAATTAATACATATTATCTATGCTTACGGGTATCAGATCTATGGATCACTAATTAACAAATGTTATCTATACTTACGGGTATCAGATCTAAGGATCATTAATTCAAGAATTATTATCAATGCCTACGGGAATTAGTTCTAAGGATCTTTAATCTGAAAGGATTTATTTACTATATTAAACTTTATAACATAATTATATCTACGGATTTACACCACGGTATATAATCGAGTCTTTGTTTAAGACTTGTATTAGGTAAACATAATTAGGCTAGGCTCTGACTATTGTCTAGGGCTTCGCCTGAGTTCGTCGGAGGTTGACGCTTCTCTCCGTGGACTACGCGGTATCTGGAGCGTTGGTAAATTCCATAGCAATTGCGTTAACATGACACTAATTCATTATCTATCCCGAGGTTTCCTGAGGGTTAAGGAACTCTCCACCTAAGGGCGTGGATTCTCTGGACTCTATGGAGGAAGAGATGTAAGAGTTATACTTCATCCTTCGGAAAACTCCTTGACTAAAATAGCAAGTAACTTCTCTTTGTATAAACTTACATTCATTTGACGAAGGTCACCTTTACTCCGAATAGTAAAAGATTGGAGGGGCCCTGACCAGTCTGGGACGAGGGGCACTGTCTTCTGGTATTCCAGAGAGGGATAGCAATCTCTCAGGCGGATGGAGGAGCCTGGACTTTACCAATCAATAAAATATATTGTTTTAAGATTCTTATGTCATGTGAGTGCAATAAGAATTAGACATATTTAGGAAATATTATCTACCTTGTAAGAGTTAGTTCCAATTCTATCCTAAATGAAACCTGAGGTTATTTTATGTCACGACAATATCCCTACTAATTTCACAAGCCATATAGTTCATTCAAGACAGCATATCATCTTAGGAGTTCTATCTAAATAAATTGTTACACTTGGAAAAGATTGTTACAACTTGATAATCACATTACATGATAAACATTTTGTTTTGTAATAGAGTAGTAGTGCCCTACTACTCTATTACACTACTCTCTCTACTCAGGGTCACACCTTATCAGCTTTGAATAATAGTTCTGGTTAAAATAAACGAATATATAATTAAACATTGAAAGTGAAAGTAAACATAGTTCTAGTTATAATAAACAAATAGAATTAAATACTGAAGGTAATAATTAACAGTTGTAAAATGTAATCCAGATATTTCCTTAATGCAAAATATATAGTAATAGTTCACATTATTAGGGAAGGTTAGGAAGCTAGAAATATAGGTAGTCCGTCTTAGACTAACTAAACAATTCTAGTAAATGTTAAAGACCAAGGGGTTATTACGATCAACTGTAGGGTCCTGCTAACTAGACGATCACATCATTACATCACAAGGCCAAAATAATAAGCATGACAAATTAAAATTAGTTTTATAAAGGTTTTAGGTAAATTAGGGTGTAATATTTGTGTCAGCAGTTAAGGTAGGTAAAAATATATGGGGGATTAAAAAAATATATTGGGGGGGGGGGTGTTACAACGTCTAATGGCTGAGATGATGACGATGATCCTGATGACCCGAAAGATGTTCACTACCTATTGTTTTGCTAAATATTTATTGACATAAAAATATCCTTGGGCTGCATCGTTATGAATAATGTGTATTTTTCTGAAGCTGTAGACTTTTTAGGTTTATCCACTTATTATGATATATTATATTTGTCGACCGGTCTGGCCTAGTGGGTAGTGACCCTGCCTATGAAGCCGATGGTCCTGGGTTCGATTCCTAGTCAGGGCATTTATTTGTGTGATGAGCACAGATGTTTGTTCCTGAGTCATGGGTGTTTTCTATGTATTTAAGTATTTATATGTGTCTATTATATATATCGTCGTCTAGTACCTACAACACAAGCCTTACTGAGCTTACCGTAGGACTAGGTCGATTTGTGTCAGATTGTCCCGAAATATTTATTAATATTTATTTACTATATTAAGAATCCTAACCTAACAGAATACAATTAGTAAGCTGCGGCACTACCGCGAAATACGATATTCGTTTTCTGAAGATTGTCTCTATCACTCTTATGACGCCTTCATTGGATTACTGAAAGGTTTTAAAAGGAAGATGCTCGAAATATACGAACTTCGATGTTCGCGCTACCGGGCCTGATGTGTTTTCCAGAAAGTAATGTAGAGGCAAAATGATAAGTTATGCAATTCTTTTATTTTATTACATAAGGTGGCAAACGAGCAGACGGATTACCTGATGCCATGGCACCCGCAACACCAGGGGAGTCACAAGCGCGTTGCCGACCTTTAAGGGAGGTTGAAGCTCTGGGAACCTTACTCACCTTCAGGGACACAACACTACATATCTGAAAGGTAGCAGTGCTGTTATGGCTGTGGTCGTCTGTAAGGAGGAGGTACCTCCGCAGTTGGGCTGCCCCAGATTCAAGCGTGATGGTCATCGCTGTGCCCTACCTCTCATTGTTGGACGTAGTTTAAGGACATACCCGGGTCCTAATTGATGAATTCTGACAATATTTTTTCAGTAACCTGAGCCCTGAGTGTAAGTTTTTAACGTAATATTACTTTACCATTGCGTTAGTGTTTCCCATATAAATAACATTATCACTTTCGCGTTACAGAATTGTTTTTACGCCAAAAGAAACTTACGTTATAGCCTCAGTAACAGAAGTAACCATGACGAAGGATCTACATCATCAGAAGGGAATCATATATCATAAGAAAGACGTCCACTCCTGCTGAAGACAGGGTGCTATGGTGCTCTTTAGGGGAGCTATGTACTCTATACATTTCATCATCATCAGGCTACATATATAGCAGTAGCGGCATTTTTTTTCTTAGGCAAGACGGAGCCGATATGTCTTAGCCTTTCACGAGCCCAATGAAAACCGTTGGACTGCACTAAAGTTAGTCAAGCCGGCGGGAATCGGCTTGTATAAACGCGCCGCCACTGATATATAGGCGCCCCACAGTGGCTGGTTTTGCGCCACCAGTATCCAACGGATTCCTGCTTGTCATCGTTACTTTGAGGGGGTCTTCCATTAATAGAAAGGTCTAGAAATTAGTAGCAAAGTCCTTTTCTATAGCTCAGACAGCAAAGGGCATGTACCTCGGAATCATGAGTTCGAATTATCAAGGTACATTTTATTCGCTCTTTGACCTCTGCAATATTAGAAAGTATTTGTACAGAGAGTAGTTCAGATACTTCTGACGTTTGAACGCTTGCCCGCCCGGGGCGCGCATCAAATATATGAAATACAAACAGAGTGCTTCTGAATTTGAATGTAAATATTAAACTGCAATATAATAAATAGAAAGAGGAATTCATGTATACAATAAAATTTTCATATTTAAAATATAAATTTTAGTTGTACGACATCCACTGTTGGTTCATAGTCGCCACGATTGGCAGGCGGGTTGGCGACCGCAGCTGATTTTGACGGACGCTGCTACCCGTCGGTTTTTTACCCTTACGATCGCACGAAGATGCGTCAACCATGTTGAATGAAGACCGTGAGGCAGACGTAGTGTGGGATGCCCTACGGACAGGTGGAATGACGATCTGAGAAAGATTGCAGGCGAATGCTGGATGAGGCAAAAAAGAGCGTTATGGAGCGTGATGATGATGATGATGATGATAAATAAATAAATATTACAGGACATTCTGACACAGATTGTACATTGTACTACCCCACGGTAAGCTCAAGAAGGCTTGTGTTATGGGTACGCAGCTAACGATATACATATATAAAATACAAATACTTAAATAGGTACATAGAAAACATCCATGACTCAGGAACAAATATCTGGGATTTGAACCCAGGACCATCGGCTAATATGCAGGGTCACTACCCACTAGGCCAGACCTGTCATGATGATGATGATGTGCTATTGATAAATAGAAGGACACATAAACTCTTTTTTATCATCTGGTTGCTATGTGTAACTAAATAAAAGATAAAGATTACATTATCTTATACGTCATACCTAAATCATATAATAATCGCTAACAAAAACTAGAACAGCCAGTTCCTTTCAAATCGTCATCAGAACATGTCATCACAAGTGTGGTTGAGGTTTCAGAAGCAGAAGAGAGATGGGAGCGTGATGAAGTTGAGGATCCAGGATCTGCCGGATGAGAGGATCGAGGAAGCTACTGGGCTGATGGTGAAGTACTTCCTCAGGGATGAACCATTTCGAAAGGCAGTAGGTAATTATGAAAGCAAACTTTCGCGTTTTTCTTTTAATACGACGGTGGCAAACAAGCATACGGCCCGCCTGATGGTTAGCAGTTACCGCAGCCTACGGACGCCTGCAACTCCAGAGGATTCGCGTTGCCTACCCTAAAAGTTGTTGGAGCTCTGGGAACCTTACTCACCATGAGGAACTCAACACTACATACCAGAAAGGTAATAGTGATATTATGGCTGTGGTCTTCTGTACAGAGAAGGTACTTCCCCAGTTGCGCTTCTCCGGACTCAAGAGTGATGGTAATTCGCTGTGCCCTACCTCTCATTGTTGGACATAGTTTAATGACATACCTGGGTCCATGGACATGGAGTTGAGGATCTAGGATCTGTCGGGGGCTCAATCCGATCAAGAAAGGTCCTATCCCCTGATCAAGGAAGCCACGTAGCTCATGGTGCAGTGCTTCCTACTGTTATTACTACTATTTATTTTTAACCGGTGCCTCGCGGTGTAACGTAGGTTATGCGTTAATCCAGGGTGTCAGCTAACTCCATACCAAATTTTATTAAAATCGCTCCAGCCGTTTAGACGTGAAGAAGTAACAAACATACACACTCACAAACTTTCGCCTTTATAATATTAGTGTAGATTAGCGGAGGTTCCAAACTAGCAACATTTAATGCCCAGAATATTTTAGTATTTTTATTTATATCTTGTTATAAACTGTTTGATATGTTATGTGTTATCACTGTTTTGTAAGAATAAGTCCCACCGTAGTTTCTTGCTGGTATCTTGAGGTATGAACCGGTGGTAGATTTGTCTTTGACGTTCGTGCATGTAATGTGGCTAAATTGAAAATAAAAATCTTCAACCTTTTTTTTTACCAGAAAATTTTCAAATTTTGTATTTCACATATCACTAAAAAACATAGCAAATATTTAAGTACATACATTATTTTATTTTCACATTTCCCAAAGTGATATTTAAAATAAAAATGAAAAGTATCAAAATTACCATCAAAGTTCTCAAAGGATGGAACTTAAACTTAAAATCCTAAAAATTCTTCCAAGAAGTTTCTCGCACTTTTAGGAATGCTCTGTAACTTAATATTTTTATTTGATTATTATTACCACAAAAATATAGATAAAAACATAATAAAGATACTAACTAAAAATAAAAAAAATTACCTAGGTCCTGGTCATTAGGTAGGGTGCCCAGAAGGCTGGCTGCGTTTCCGCGCTGGATAGCAATGCTAATCCATTGGGCGAAATAGTGGCCAGCTCTCTGGTCACCAGAAACCTCTATAAGACGCGCCGATATCTCTTTGTAGAGCTGGCGCGCACTTGGGCCCCACGTTCTCTGTAACTTACAAATTGCTATTTTGAATACGTTTTCAGGGTTTCTAAATAATCAAGAAGCAATAGAGGAATACAGAACGTACATCGACCAAGTGTTTAGGTCCAGTCGCAATGTGATGTGCTGTCTCGACGCAGATGAACAGAATCCCGTTATCATGGGCCTCTCTTCCATCGCCATAGCCCGGGCTGCGTATTGGAAACTGGTAATATATTCTTCTTTATTCATTTTAAATCTTAGGCTAGGTTTTTTTTTTTAAAGTGAAATATAAAAATACATCTAAAACGTATCAAACCAATAAAACATTATAAATACCTAACCTAGGGTGCCGCCGGCAACGGGGCAGGGCCCAGGCTGCCGGTGGTTAGGGCTGTAGAGAGAGGAACCGCCGGACTATGCGCGCCGTGTCCAGGATTTGCCTTCTGAATCTGACCCTTGATCTAACCACAACCACGTAGCGAGTCTCTCAAGATGTTGGTCGAGACTCTTCGCTATGAGACCGTTCGCGGAAACAACTATCAGTAGAATGATCGCCGAATCAACTTCCCACATGGCGGTTACCTCGTGAGCTAAGTCTAAGTACTTGCTGGACTTCTCCTTCTCGGCCTTCACGAGGTTCTCGTCACTTATTATTTTGACGAGCATGGCGTATTTGTTTCCTAAGTCATGGGTGTTTTCTATGCATTTAAGTATATGTGTACATCGTAGACTAATCTTCTTCATTATATCATTATATCATAATATTCTTCCAGTTTTGTCTAAACTCACCTCGTTCTACAGTACTGTGCAATATAAAAAGGAATAAGCTGATAATTATGATATTCTCTTTTATGTAGACCAACAGAAGCGAGAAGAAGAAAAACATTACACATAAATATATAATAAAGCATTACAAAAGACTATTGTATCTTATCTTTTCATGGACTAGAGTCATAAATGTGTCTCTTAAAGGTTTCTATATAAATAGCATAGGTATCAGCAGAGCACGAGAGTTGAGGTGAATGGTAACACACACTGCTACATAAAGTACTAATAGCAAAAAAAGTAGCAAATGAACGAATGAGTGAATGGCATTTGAGTGCACGGTCGAATTATATATTTTCGAAAAATAGGTAAAGCAAACAGCCAGAAAATAAAAATATGCTTTAATAGTTTTACTAGTCACTTGACATATCTTCTTCCGATTATAATGTAATAGATAATTGTCTGAAGAGGTTTGATAACGAAATGACGAAGTAATTAAAATGTATGTAAAAACAACAAAATACAGAAATAATATTAAAGTAAAAAATACTTTACGATTAATATATTCAGTCGGATATGTTTGTCTAAAAAAAATATTGTAACTAAATTAATTGGAAAAAACTTTCGACAATCTTGCAGTTTGCTATTTTGCTATCGATACGAAAACAGAACCTATAGTAGTTTTGTATTTTTTGGCAGACTGCAGATAAAGGTACACCAGAAGCAACTACAATAAGCAATATGTATTACGACTTCATCCAAGCATGTGATCTGATGAAAGTGTTGAATCTCACTTCGTACTACTCTGCCAAATCTATATTGGTGATACCAGAACACAGAGGGTACGGGATAGCGGAGAAATTCCTTACAGTCAGGTGAGAGGTTATGTTATTTCTTTAAACGTTATTGGCACATCTTGAAAGCTACCCCGGACGTCCACTGTTGGGCACAGGTCTTCAATAAAGCCTCATGGAGCGATCATCGTGGAAATCTTTTCGGACGGCCATTTTTCTGTTGTTTTTTTTTTGGATATGGGTCCTATTTCTTGAACACGTCTTGTAACTTGTAATACAAGTGGAAATCTCTTTCTAACAACAGGTGTTAGTGACTTCCACTTGTATTACAAGTGTTCGGATAGGCCACTGGGTCCATAAACGACCAGACACCACTGGAGGACGATTAGTAGCGTCCCGTAAAGCGATAGACTGATACTGCGGTCGCCAACCCGCCTGCGAAGCGTGGCTTGCATTAACACCTCCATACTGCTTGTCTTAAGACTCATGTCCAGCGTTGACGACTGTCAAGTAGGACTCCTTTTTGCTAATGCCATGAATATTCCAGGAGGCTAATGTGTGCAGCCCACAATGTCCCAATAACTGGAGCTTGGATGACCAGCTATGCCTCCCAGATTGCCGCTGAGCGTGATGGATGGGAGACCCTCTACGAACTCCCTTACGAGTTCTTCACAAAAAAGTATGGCGTCACCTTCGAGAATGTTCCGCCCACTATTAAGCTCACTGTAGCCAGGCCTCATCCGGACTATAGCAGCCTAATGTCTAGTATAGTATAGTTTAGCCTAATTGCTCAGCGACATCAAAGAGATGTTGACACTTTTTCACCTTACTCCATTGTAATAAGCATACGTCGGACTATAGGGGGCAGTTTGAGGGCAAGGTAAAGTTTACAAAAAATTTTAACTTACGAATATTATAATGTACCTAGTATTTGTAACATAGTTAATTAAATGAGTTACCCGTTATCATTTATTCATCTTTAATGTGTAAATACTCTTTGAAGTTGTGTTTAATTTATTTCTCACAGCTGCAATTGTCTGAGGGACGGATAAAGCTAAACTAACTTTTTCGCCATTTTGATTTATGTGTAGTCCAAGTACGTTTATAAATAACGTAGTTGCTATGATAATTGGAATTTCACATTATAAATACTAGGTACCAAATACTCGAAAGTGAATTGATTGATTTGCGAACCTTACCTATCATTCTGACATGCCACGAAAATGCCCGCTGGAGTCCGACGTATGATAATAAGGTGGAAAAATGTTAACATATTTTTGACGTCGACTGTACATTGATGTTACAGACTATTGTCAGCAGCTTGGTATTTTTACGTTGTTCTTAGAGACAAAGGCTCCTAAAGAAAACAGATAAAAAAGGCACAGCTTTGTTAGGCCTGTACACAGTTTATTATCATAATTATACAGTACGATATTAAAAAACGCCGTGTGATGTCGGCTGACTAGAATAGCACCACCCCATCTCCTTCAGAGGGTGTCGTAAGAGGCGACAAAAGGAAACATCTTATGGACGGGCAGCAGCGTCCGTCGAAACCCAATCTACAACTACTGCGGTCACGAACCCGCCTACAAAGCGTGGCGACTATGGCAACTATCCCCCAAGATGATACAAGTCATATTTGTGGGAGGCCTATGTCCAGCAGTGGACTGCATACGGCTGAAATGTATGTAATGTATGTATATTTGTTGCGAACGCAACCTTTTTTTTATATAATTTATTCCGTGCAGTTGCTAAACGCTCAGGCTCGGCTAGTATTCGGGGGCTTCTTTTATGCACCAATGGCAGCGCACCACATAAGCTCCAGCGCAGCCAATTAGAATTAAGTAGGGACATAAGTTTACCTTAAAATTGATTGTAAAAATCACTACTTCATCTTGAGAATTCATACAGTCACCACCTTTCGCTGTTAACTGCTTTTTGGCACTATTCTTGTTAACCAGTACCTATGAGAGAATTATACACCTACTATACGAAACGAAGTTTTTATTTGAGTCGTCGAGATCCTGAGGTTGGCGGCTACAATATTAAAAAATAAATGATAATATTAGAAATCGGTCAGTTGTCAAAAAGACTAAACAAATTGCAGGTTTAGACAGTTTCCGCCAATATCGACTGGAAGAATCCGATATCGGTCGTCGAGTAACCCCAACCTCGAAATAGCTGTTCCCTCTTTGCTCGAGATCTGACACATTCCATTAAGAAGTGCTGCATTTCTTTAATCGTTCCGCAGTCTTCGCAGTTTGGAGACTGATGTCTTCATGAGGTCTGTAAAATTGTTTAATGGGATGTGTCCGGATCGAAGTCTGTGGGGTTTGTGTAACATTGTCACGAAATATATATATTTTTTACTTATATGTATATTTACTTAACTTTATTAAATATAGATTTATTCTCAACTAGATTACTGTACCAATTAGTCAAAACATGTAAATTAAACTGAAATACTATAACGATAAACTATACTAGGTTATAAATAACTTAAAAATAAAATAAACTATATTAAAAAATAATAACTAAAACTCTAAATTTAAGGTAGGCCCCTGTCGCATGGTTCCAAGAATGCTGGCAGCATTCCCTCGCTGTATCGCAACGCTTAGGCGTTGGGCGAGGAAGCTGCCAGCTCTTTTATCTCCGGTAGCGTCGACCAGCCGCTTAGCCAACTCAGTTTGATGTACTTTATTTTAGATTTAATGTAATTTAATTTAAATTTAATTATTCTTTTATAATTTTAACTATAAGTTTGTATTGTTAGTACCTATTTTTTGTGTAAAATAAATAAATCTAATACAATTAAATATATTAAATATTATTGAAGGTTATTATTAAATATTATTCTCGGACGGTATGTCCTTACACTACGTCCAACAATGAGAGGTAGGGCACAGCGATGACCATCACGCTTGAATCTGGGGCAGCCCAACTGGGGAACTACCTCCTCCTTACAGAAGACCACAGCCATAATAGCACTGCTACCTTTCAGGTATGTAGTGTTGTGTTCCTGGTGGTGAGTAAGGTTCCCAGAGCTCCAACTCCCCTTAAAGGCCGGCAACGCGCTTGTGACTCCCATGGTGTTGCGGGTGCCCATGGGCGACGGTGATTGCTTACCATCAGGCAATCCGTCTGCTCGTTTGCCGCCTATGTCATAAAAAAAAAAGGTAATCCAAATTTCATTATGGTTACAATCCACTTCTTATTGTCTTTTTTAAAAGTAAAAGGTACAAAAGTGCACCTGAAAATTACTCCAATATTGTACTGAATTTTATCCCCTTACTTACTTACTTCAAGTTAATATTACATTTTGTAGAGCCCTTTTAAAGGACTTTATTTTTATTTTTGTATAGATATTACGCAATTCATCTTATACCGATATTCAATTTCTACAAAGGCCAATTCAGTTGATAGAATAAATAAATTAAAGTCTATTCGGGGTAAATTGAAAACAAAAATAATGTAAAAATACCTACCCATTTATCTACATAGTTTCGCTACGCGCATACGCAAATAATAACGTATTAAATATTTTGTTATATGTGTCAAATATGTTTTTTTTTTCTTAGAAAGTCGGTTGTCTGTCTGTCATATTTGTGTACATTATAACCGTTTTCTATTGACACTGACTTTAGCATATTGTATTACTTATATGTTTATTCATGTCAAGAGTTTTGACACATGTCAATGCGGTGAAGACCTAATATTTCATGTACAACGCCAGTGTACAAAGCGTAAAGCGCCTGTGCAATAAAAATAGCAATTTCATGTTTAATGTACATTCATTTTACGACAGGCGCGTGTGAAGTTTGTTTTATTCCTGTTTTAAGTACACCCAAAGCCAAATATATCGTTACGTTTTAAGCGTCAAAATATGTATACATGTACTCTATTGCCTTAGTATTACGATGCGTGTATACATATTTCGTAACTTCAGACGTGTTAATATATATGACCGTACTAAGTTTAAGCTCGTGCACGGGATATGGTGTCGTAAGGTATAAGTGCTTAATTCTTGTGATAAAGAATCTTAGGTTATCGAGTTAAGATGTGAATATTAATTCTAAATTACTATTTAGAATTTGGAGTGACTTGACGTTCGGATAAATTAATGTCGGTGATTAAAATAGAATTATAAATAATTGTATTAATTATTTTGAACTTTTTTATTCTAAATAATCAAATATCCGACTATACTGGATGTTGGTGGCGTAAAACCGGCCACTGTGTCGTTTGGGACATATGTCCAGCAGTGGTCCTACTTCAGCTGGCGATCTCAACCGAAACTGAGTAGTGCGGACGGCACCGCGAACTGATGCTCGGCACTTCTAGTGTTTGAAAATGGAGATAGCTCTCCGAAACATGTCGCACGGGTTAATAAACTTGAGTTAAGCATTGTTATTTCTATAATGGTACAACAACAGTCGCCATCAGATATATGGGAGCTGTGGAGATGGTCATATATATCGGAACAACGCCTCTATTGTCAAGGCGATAAAGTGCATGTTCAGATATTTGTGACCACTTCCACAGCTCCGATAAATCTGATGGCGACTGTACTAACAAAAGATTAAATAAGGGTTATGGTTGAACCCATAAATACCTACACAGTAAGCTAATATGCCTCGGCCTGGGTTCAAGTCCGGGGATTCCACCTAGCCAGTACCGACTGGACCTTTGAATTATTATATTTCCATTATTTACAATCAGATAGGCAGGAGGGCAGAAAAGTACGTTGAACATACACATAAATGAGGGAGAGACCGTAAATATATTTTCTTTGATGTTTATACTTACTTGTATTATAGGCTAAAAATGCGGAATGAACTGTATATACTAGATTATTATCTAAAAAGGTCCTTGAGGCATTTGTACCAAGGATGCTGGCGGCATTGCCACGTTGCCAAGCGTCCAGGTGGTGTTTTTAAAGGGTAGGCAACGCCCCTGTAAATCCTCTTGTGTTACAGTCGTTCATAGGCTACGTTAACAACTTACTGTTAGGCGGACCGTATTTTGGACCGTATTTTGGACCCGGGTATGTCCTTAAACTACGTCCAACAATGAGAGGTAGGGCACAGCGATGACCATCACGCTTGAATCTGGGGCAGCCCAACTGGGGAAGTACCTCCTCCTTACAGAACACCACAGCCATAATAGCACTGCTACCTTTCAGGTAGGTAGTGTTGTGTTCCTGATGGTGAATAAGGTTCCCAGAGCTCCAACCACCCCTTAAAGGCCGGCAACGCGCTTGTGACTCTCCTGGTGTTGCGGGTGCCCATGGGCGACGGTGATTGCTTACCACCAGGCAATCCGTCTGCTCGTTTGCCCCCTATATCATAAAAAAAAAAATCTTGTTTGCCACGTTAGTACATAGTGACTGTACAAAATCCTACATAATCTCTCAGTACCTCGTATTAAGGCAACTTGCCTCTTACAGAAGCGAGAGAGGGAATCGCTATTTTCCGTCCTCTGTGTGTGTGGCTGGAACAAAGTGCTAAAGATGCATTTTTAGGATTCCACAGCGAACTGCACTGAAATTTTATGATATATCGCTACGGATGCAACGTGCTGAGTGCAATTTAAAGATTTATAGATGTAGGTCTCGTAATAATAATAAAAAATACGTCACCATGTAAAGGCATTTATTTGTGTGATGAACACAAATATTTGTTCCTGAGTCATGGGTGTTTTCTATGTATTGAAGTATTTATATGTATCTACATATCTACTCTACAAATAGTCTTTTAGTACGGTCAGGGACTTTAATTGTTGAGCCATTTAGGGTTCACTTTACATTGGGCATTTCTTGTATTAAGTACTAAACAAAACACTATTGCTTGAACCCTAAGTGGCTCAACAATTAAAGTCGGTGACTGATGTACCTACCTACAACACAAGCCTTCCTGAGCTTACCGTAGGACTAGGTCGACTTGTGTCAGCTTGTTTTTTTTATGACAAAGGCGGCAAACGAGCAGACGGATTGCCTGATGGTAATCAATTACCGTCGCCCACCACCCGCCCAGCAACACCAGGGGAGTCACAAGCGCGTTGCCGGCCTTTAAGGGTTGGAGCTCTGGGAACTCTACTCACCATCAGGAACACAACACTGCATACCTGAAAGGTAGCAGTGCTATTATGGCTGTGGCCTTCTGTAAGGAGGTACTTCCCCAGTTGGGCTTTTCCGGACTCAAGCGTGATGATACTTCGCTGTGCCCTACCTCTCATAAAATGTACTCTCAAAAACTTAGTAGCAAGTACTGGAAAGCTTTTATAAAATAAGATGAATTGTTTTGTTTGTGCTTCACTTAAATTACCCGTTTTCTGGAGACAGTGTCTCCCGGCACCTGCCTGAGTAGCTGAACTTAACCGGAGACGAGTAAAAATAAGGTACTCTGAATCTCCTTCCATTGTAATATCGATTATCAGAGGCTCTTGCACGTTTTTTACGTCAAAAGAAACCTACACTACCTTTTGACGTAAAAAACGTTTACGAACGCGTAAGTGATAATGTTATTTATATGGGAAACGCAAACGCGTTCGTGACGTGACGACGTTAAAAACTTACACTCAGAGGCTCTACTCTAGTGTAAGTTACTTTTGAAGTATAAAAACGTTTACGAACGCGAGGCGAACTAAAGTCACCGACATAGCCCACCAGGTTAGCAAGCTGAAGTGGCAATGGGCAGGGCACATTACACGCAGAGATGGCCGATGAGGTCGAATGGTGCTCGAGTGGAGACCACAGACTAGCAGCATAGGACGTTCACCCACAACATGGACAGACGACCTCATTAAGGTCGCAGGAAGACGCTGGATGCAGGTCGCTTCCAACCGATGCATACCGGTCAAAGGGCCTATGCTTTTTTTTCTTTTTTATGACAAAAGGTGGCAAACGAGCAGACGAATTGCCTGATGGTAAGCAATTACCGTCGCCCATGGGCACCCGCAAGACCAAGGGAGTCACAAGCGCGTTGCCGACCTTAAAAGGGTGTTGGAACCCTGGGAACCTTACTCACCATCAGGAACACAACACTACATACATACCTGAAAGGTAGCAGTGCTATTATGGCTGTGGTCTTTTGTAATGAGGAGGTACTTCCCCAGTTGGGCTTCTCCAGACTCAAGCGTGATGGTACTTCGCTGTGCCCTACCTCTCATTGTTGGACGTAGTTTAAGGACATACCCGGGTCCATGTATGTATGTTCAGCAGTGGACATTTTGTGGCTGATGATGATGATGATATATTAGTCTCTAGCCTATAACACAGCCCGACGAGACTCGAGTTAACGGTCTCCGCCCGAGTGTGGACGACGGACGGAATTCAATTTGTTTAATGGAAGTAACAATATACTTCGTAGATAAAAGCGCCAATTCTCAGCTCGGGCAACTAACGAAATCAACTGGATTTGGATTTATTTTATCTACGCTTTTATTGTTGCATTAAAAATATATTTTTGAACAGAATGGACTAGAACTTGAACAGAGTGTGTCGCTAGCTGATGGGCCTGGGTTTGAATCGTAGTGAGGACATTTATTTAATTTTGTGTGTGATGAGCACAGATGTTTGTTCCTGAGTCATGTGTTCTTTGTAAGTATAAGTATTTTGTGTCTATACACATTTCCAAGCATACTTCCCTGACCCTTTTTTTTTTTTTTTTTGTCGCTGGGAAAATGCGTTTGCGCATCCCCCCCGGGCCTGGGGTAGGGCCATAATGGTAGTGAGGGGGTATGTGGGACTCTCTCCTCGCTGCTCCTCTTGCTAGCCAAGAGGAGGGGAGGAGAATACCCACTAAAAACCCAGCGGCGACGTCCGCATTGCCGTTTGGGGGAGTGCCACTGGATCACGATCGCACTCGACGGTGACACTCCCCGGCAGCCCAGCTGGCAATAGCCGGGCACCCGCGCCTTAGGAGAAGAGAGCCATCTCGCAAATGAAAGAAAAGTTAAATCACTGTCAGTTTCGTGACTATCATTAAATTAGCTTTAGATAAAAACTTGGTTTTGATGTTCGTTTTGTAAACTTCAATCGATATTACAACATAATTAAACGTAAAAAGTCGACCTTAAAAATTATTTAAGGCTTATTTAAATCGAAAGAAAAATAGAAAAATTTGACTCGCAGCGGGACTCGAACCCACAACCACTCCAGTGGTTGTGGGTTCGAGTCAATTTTTTCTATTTTTCTTTTGACTTAAATATCTTTGATATGCTAGCAGACGTTTCTGCTTAATATAAAAATTATTTAAGGCTTAATTGTCGTCACAAAACTGACAGTGATTTAACTTTTCTGAACAACTTTCGCTAATTGGGTGCACCTTGAAAACTCCCTTTTTTGTATGTTTAAGATTTTTTTGTAATACTGTTTTGAAAAAAAAATTATTTCGAGTTTCTTGCCGGTCATAAAAGTTAAATGCTTCTCGAATCATAGGTGTAGGGTTAGAATTAGAACCGGTGTAGTTTTAATCCAGCAAGTACTTAGACTTGGCTCACGAGGTAACCGCCATGTGGGAAGGGTTAAATGCTTCTCGGATCAGAGGTGTACGGTTAGAATTAGAACCGGTGTAGTTTTTATTATTATCTTTTACTTTTTATATACTCGAGTTATATACGTGTAAAGTGTGGCCAGAATAAACGTTTGAGTTTGGGTGATATAAATTCGCAGTCAAATGGTGAGGTAACCTCGTATTACCTCATAACCTCACGTAAAATGCTAACGTATGTATTAATACGTCTGATGCGTGCTCTGGAAGTTAATTATACGGCGTTTTGGCTCCGTATTTCCTCAAAGAAACCTTATTAATTATAATAAACGACTCATATTCAGCTTTCATATTTGAGGAGTGAGTACTCGTAACACCGAAGCGTAGTAAAGCGCTAACTTAGATTTCGTCAGTTAAAAATAGTCTTTCATATTTTTCACACACGACACACGACAACGATGGCAGGCCCGGCACCGCGAACGTCGAAGTTCGTATATTTCTAGGCATATTTCTCTTTTACTCCAATTAAGGCGTCATTCATGAGAGTGACAGAGGAAAGCGTCCGAATTTTACGAATATCGTTTTTTTTAATCAGCCAACGGTCCTGGGTTAAAATCCCAGTAAGAGAATTTATTTGTGTGATGGACGCAGGTATTTATTCCTGAGTCATGGGTGTTTTCTATGTATTAAGTATTTGTATATTATATTATATATATCGTTGGTGGAGTACCCGCACCACAAGCCTTGGAGGAGCTCGATATGTACCTCAACCGCGTTACTTCCGCGTATAATAATTCCCAGTCGCATTTTTCCGCACCTGAATTTCTACACATTCGGGTATTTTTATAAGATGTTGATAAATAAATAAAATAAAGTAATATATCGCCAAACAATGGGTAGGTTAGGTTTGTTAGGTAGCTTTAGATGCCTGAAGTATAAACAGCACCCACTTCTTCCTGCGCCCGAAAACTGTTCCTCTAGCCACTTTTCCCATGATTATCAATTGCAGAGTATGTTTCTTGAGCACATGGCATCTTTCTCTTCTTGGTGGCATTCATCATCATTTTAGCGCGACATGTTTCGGAGAACATAGGCCTCCATTTTCAAGCACTAAGAAACTTATTAACTAAGGAGTGCGCGACGCGACGCGATCGGCGAACCGAACGGACACTCGGCACTCTTAGTGCTTGAAAATGGAGGCCTATGTTCTCCGAAACATGTCGCGCGAGTGACTAAATAAACGTGAGTAGAACAATGTTAATCATTAAAGAAAGATACTCGTTTTAGAACTTCACGGTAGACGACGGTGTAACAGGAGTCCTCCATAATCACATTTACGCCCTGACAAGTGGCTATATGATTGCCTTTCTAGACGATTTGTCCCGAAATGTCCCCGTGCGACGTTAATCGACCGTTTTTACAAGGTTAAGTGTAAAATTAATACCTTCATTCAAGAAACAACTTAATACAATTAAAACCCGGATTTTTTTTGGACCCGGGTATGTCCTTAAACTACGTCTAACAATGAGAGGTAGGGCACAGCGAAGTACCATTACGCTTGACTCTGGAGCAGCGCAACTGGGGAAGATACCTTACAGAAGATAATAGCACTGCCACCTTTCAAGTATGTAGTGTTGTGTTCCTGATGGTGAGTAAGGTTCCCAGAGCTCCAACCCCCCTTAATGGTCGGCAACGTGCTTGTGACTCCCCTGGTGCTGCGGGTGCCCATGGGCGACGGTAATTGCTTAACACCAGGCAATCCGTCTGCTCGTTTGCCTACTCTTCACGGCAGGTCAGCCATCTTTTTTAGTCGATATTCCGTTTAACAAGTTAAATAGTAATTTGTGCAGTAACTTATGCAGCCGGCGGCAGCTAATTTGAATTAAAGTGCACCAGGGCCACAGAATCCACAAACTAGACGGAGCTAGCTGAGAGTCAAGAGTTTTATCAATTCGGAGAGGATTAAAAATGTCCCGAAGACAACTTTCCTAATATGTCAGCATTTTCTATATCGAGTGTGACCTGTAATAACAATAATAATTTTAGGTATCGTTTTCTACACCACAAACGTAGCAATATTTGTTCTACGACTTTTGAAAATAACTCATAGTTTAATAAATATTAAGAAAAGAAGATTTAATTGTGAAAACTATGAAGTTGGCTGTCGACTAGACTGAAGAAAAAAAAGAAGAAGAAGAAGTGCTGTTCATTGAAAATACTGTTTAGAAAATTCGAAAAAATCTCAAGTAATAAATTACACAATATTTAAGTCACAAAAATATTTCGGGACAATCTTACACAAATCGACCTAATCCTACAGCTCTGTAAGGCTTGTGGTGTAGGTACTAGTCGACGATATATATAATACATTTATAAATATTTAAATAGGTACATAGGAAACACCCATGACTCTGGAACAAATATTTGTGCTCATCACACAAATAAATATTTATAATAGTGTATGTGTATTATGTATTTGTTTTATGTTTATGTATTATATGTATGGTAGTCTGTGTATTGGTTGCACCGCCTGCAATCTTTTCTGTTTTGCCCTAAGGTTGACTGGTAGATAATTCCTCATGGCATTAAGTCTTCCTTTTGTACGTTAAAGTTTTCTTATGTGCAATAAAGATTAAATAAATAAATAAAAGCACTGACAAGGATTCAAACCCAGGACTGTTGGCTTCATAGGCAGGCCACCCACTAGACCAAGCCTGCAGTCAAAATGATTCTGAGTAGAAGAAGCTCAAAAAATAGCAAAATGTCCGATGTGGTTTTTTTTTACGCAACGCTTACGGCATCTAGATGAGTCTGCGTAGTCAACTCAAGTTCCGAACTAAATTAGTTGAGCAAAAACATACTACACTACCTTTTCTACTCGTTGCTACTTTAAATGCTATGTTGAACTTGCACTCCGCTTGCCAAGCTTACTTCAATAAGTTGAAAGTTGCCTCTCATTTTAGGTTACCTCCTTATTGACATTCCTTAAGTTTTTAAATGAACGAGAAATTAGAAAATGGTTTAAATATTTACTCAATAATATTCCTTTTTTAGAGTACCGTAGTTAAATAGGTACTAGAGATGTGCCGACTAGGGTATGGGCCGACTAGCCGGCTAGTCGACTAGTCGGCAGTCAGGTGGCAGACTAGTCGGCCGACTAGTCGATGACTACGGTCGTCGCCTAAGTCATTCGGGTCGCCTGATACGCTGCGACACGTGCCTAACCAGCGGTTAGGTTGTAAAATTATACATATAAGTAGCTCTTTTTGTGATGCTTAACTTAAAATAAAGAAGTTTGATTAAATTATGGTAGTTATTTATTTTATTTCCTTATTTTTTTTGAAGAACTAGGCAGCCGACTATTCGGCTCATTTTGCTGACTAGTCGCCGACTATAAATATGGCCGGATAGTCGGCTTTCCCGACTAGTCGGCGACAAGTCGGCACAGCTCTAATAGGTACCCTTATACTCGTAGTTGGTCTGTCTGGCCTCGGCTATGCTCAGTGACAGTTAATTATGTTAATTTACCATTCGGACAAACTGGTCAAATAAAAAATAGAATGACATAAAAATTATAGTACCTCACCTAAATGTGAAGTGTTATTTTTTGCCAAACCCTAAAGTGTGGTGTGTAGTTAGATACTACAGTATACCAAAAAAGAATAAAGGTTTGGCAACATGTTTTTTTTGATAAAGCTAATATTTTTGGAAATAGTCACTCTGAAATATAAATAAAATATATCACTATTCTCCCTAGGTCGTCGTAAAAAGCGACAATGGGAAAAACTGATGGATTGGCAGCAGCGTCAGTCGAAACCTAATGAACAGCTACTGTCGCCAACCCGCCCATCAAGCGTGACTATGGTAAATCCCCCCCAAGATGAGCTCTCCCATCTCCAAGACCCGGACCCGGGTATGTCCTTAAACTACGTCCAACAATGAGAGGTAGGGCACAGCGTTGACCATCACGCTTGAATCTGGGGCAGCCCAACTGGGGAAGTACCTCCTCCTTACAGACCACAGCCATAATAGCACTGCCACCTTTCAGGTATGTATTGTTGTGTTCCTGATGGTGAGTAAGGTTCCCAGAGCTCCAACTCCCCTTAAAGGCCGGCAACGCGCTTGAGACTCCCCTGGTGTTGCGAGTGCCCATAGGCGACGGTAATTGCTTAACACCAGGCAATCCGTCTGCTCGTTTGCCGCCTATATCATAAAAAAAAAAGAACTATCAACAAGTCACATTTGGGGGAGGCATATGTCCAGCAGTGTACATCTTACGGCTGAAATGATGATTTGAGTTATTAAAATATATTTATTGCTTATTTGTATCCATTTGATAGAATGAATAGGCTGTTACTGAACCAGCGTGCTACACTTTCGTCCTCATCGACATTTACCATAAGGTGTGACTGAGGTCAAACGCTGGTCAGTTTTGTTTTAAAAAAAAACTAAGTCAATATTGTTAAAAGTACCTATTAACTGTTACTTCAGCCTCTTAATGGCGGCTATTCTGCACGTTCTTAGAAAAATAGAACAGACTAATTAATTCATTCCTGCTCACTCTTCCAAGCGTCGCCTTTCGCTCACATCGGTCAAAAGACGTTTCGTTACGGACTTAAAGGCTATCGACTCCAACTATCACAACCTATTCTAGGCTAGCCATTCACGTACTATTTTCCATCTGGGAATCTCGGATTTCGATCAAAATGCGACGGCACCAGAAATTTCAATCAATAATTTAGTTTAGACCCGGGTATGTCCTTAAACTACGTCCAACAATGAGAGGTAGGGCACAGCGAAATACCATCACGCTTGAGTCCGGAGAAGCCCAACTGGGAAAGTACCTCCTCCTTACAGAAGACCACAGCCATAATAGCACTGCTACCTTTCAGGTATGTAGTATTGTGTTCCTAACGGTGAGTAAGGTTCCTAGAGCTCCAAGCCCTCTTAAAGGCCGGCAACGCGCTTGTGACTCCCTTTGTGTTGCGGGTGCCCATGTGCGACGGTAATTGCTTACCATCAGGCAGTCCGTCTGCTAGTTTGCCACCATTGTCATAAAAAAAATGATTGTATTAAATGGGTGACATTTTCATATCCATTAATATGGTTTATTGTTTAGTGTCAAACGCCAAAGTGAAAATTAATATTTGACATTAAACAAAAGTTCTATAATAATGCATATGACAATGTCACTTATCTACACTAATATTATAAAGTTGAAATTTTGTGAGTGTATTTGTTTATTACTTCTTCACGTCTAAACGGCTAGATCGATTTTAATAACAGTTAGCTGATACCGTGGATTAAGATAATAGGCTACGTTTTTTGCCTATTTTTCTGGGGGTAACACCGCGGTGCATAGCTAGTTTAATATAATCATTATTTGACAGTTCGGGTAATGTCGTATGACACGCGTGGAAGATGGGATTCGAAGACTATAAGGTGCTATAAGGGATTGACGGTTGAACCTCAAAATGGCGAAGTCGTCTTGAAAAAGATAAAAAAAAAAGATAAAAGATCTTTATTTTTCAATTTAGGCACATAACATGCACTTATGAACGTCAAAAAAAAAAAATCTACACCGGTTCAAACCCTACACCTCTGACCCGTGAAGATACCGGCAAGAAACTACGGCGGGACTTATTTTTTCAAAACAGTGATACATCAAATCTTAAAGTAGGTACTTACATAATTATGCGTAGTCCGATAAGAAAACATATCAAAAAGTTTATTACAAGATAAGAAAATATTAAAATATAAAAGTAAAAATAATAATGTATAAAAAAAAATCGACTTGACAAAATAGACATACTTTAATATGCTTTCTTATCTGAACTGTGTCATTTACATTATCTGGCAGTACATACAATTGTTGAATTAATTGCTAGGCGGTTTTGTTAGTTTCTGGTTTGGGCCATGCATGTTTGTCTGTCAAATAATCCTCTACTCTGTAATAGCCCTTAGACATCAAAGACTTTTTTAAGTAATTCTTAAGTACTGGGAAGGGTAATTTTAAGGCATCATCAGGTAACTTGTTATATAAATGAATACATTGCCCAAAAAATGATTTATACACTTTACGCACACGACACTTTCTAATAGCAAGCTTATTCTTATTTCTAGTGTTATAGGTATGGATGTCACAATTTTTGGTAAACAACTGAAGGTTTTTAATAACGTACATAATATTTTCATATATATATTGACAGGCTACAGTTAATATATTAATTTCTTTAAAAGTTTTCTAACAGATGCACCTGCTCTTAAGTTATACATAAAACGAATGGCTCTTTTTTGTAATACAAATATAGTCTGTATGTCAGCTGCTTTGCCCCAAACCAGAATACCATATGACATTACACTATGGAAATAACTATGATAAACTAATCGAGCTGTCTCAATATTCGACAGTTGCCTAATTCTCCTAACGGCGAAAGCGGCCGAACTTAATCTATGTGCGAGTTTTGTTATATGGGGACTCCACTGTAGACTTTTGTCCAATGTTAAACCAAGGAACAATGTTTTATCTACTATCTCTAAGCATTCATTATTTAAAAGTATTCTAGTATCCACCGGTGTAACATTCGGCAAAGCAAATCTAACACATTTTGTTTTCTTAGCATTAAGCAACAGATTGTTAGTAGTAAACCAGTTGAGAACATCAGCTAGTGTGTTATTAATTACATTAAAATCTGTAGATTGCCGGTCAACCTTGAAAATTAATGATGTATCATCGGCAAATAAAACTATATCACAACGGTTTTCTACTATACAAGGTAAATCATTTATATAAACCAAAAACAGGAACGGGCCTAATATAGAACCCTGTGGTACTCCTAATTTGAAAATATATTTTTTGTTTTTTGTTCAAAAGTAGTTTAGTGTGTAATATTGATAGCGTATTATGCAGTGATCTAACGCAGAATTGTGCAGCTAATGAAGAATAGATTTCAAAACGTGTTTCACCACTATTTTGGTCATCACCCGGCAATCCCGGGGTCACGGCCGCCTCTTAGCTTTCTGTAAAGTCCAGCTACCACTTTACAAAACGCAAGGCCTACTACCGAACAACGTCATGCTCTAAGGGCAAACTTATATGTTATTATACTTATTTGTTATTACTTGACATTGGCGAAATCATCGATTCATTTATTGATGGAAGCCATATTTTATTAAAAGAAGAAGAAGAAGGTGCTATAAACTCGATGACAGTCAGTGCTTGCTGCTAGCAATTTATAGCATGCTGAGCTCTGTGATAGATGTACTTGGATGTACAGTACCACAGATAAGATACGTGAATGGCCAGCGTAAGAATTCCGATCCGCAAACAGAACCAATGTATTTTTAGGTGTTAAAACGTACCGCGACTCCGTCCATCATGAATAATGCGCATAATTAGCCGAGTAATATATACCAAAGGTTCTCAGCATTAACATTTGATGAATAAATAAGACCGGCCAGAAAGAGATTGGTTGATGAGTTCTCAAAACGGTTGTAAGCTTTTGTAAGAAGGGCCGGGCGTTTGTAAATGTGTAAACGGGGAATTAGTTTGCATTTCATATTCGGGAGCTGGTTACTGGGGAGGGAATGTTAGTCTTTAAACATCAAATCCATGTTTTTTTAATCATTATACAAGACTGACCAGCGTTTGACCTCAGTCGCACCTGATGGTAAGTGACGACGAGGTCGAAGGTGTAGCACCCTGGTTCAGTAACAGCTCTTTCCGGGAATACAGACGAAGGGAGCGAATTCCATTCCTTAGCAGTCCACATTAGGAAGGTAGAAGCGGATCGCTTCGTGCGAATGAATGGAATATTCACAACGTAAGGATGAAATTGCTCCCCTCGCCTGGACGTCAGGTGATGGAACGGAGATGGCGGAATTAAATCGTGCAATTCCTGAGCACACTCTCCAAAATGTATCCTGTAAAACACAGACAAACTAGCAACCTTGCGACGATGCTCAAGGCTCTGTAACCTTTACACTCACTAATTCGCCAATGAGTCTGCGAGCTCGGCGTTCTATTGAATCCAAAGCGGCCAGCTGATACTTGGCAGACCCGTCCCAAAGGTGGTAACAGTACTCCATACACGATTGAACCTGCGCTTGGTAAAGTTGCACCTTCGTGGATTTTTAATTGTTTGTAACAAACTGACCGGTGGTATAGTCATCATCATCATCAGCCGTAAAACGCCCACTGCTGGGCAAAGGCCCACAAATATGACTTCAATCATCTTGGGGAGTAGTTGCCCTAGTAGTATTGGCAGGCGAGCGGCCGCAGCAGCTGTGGATTGAGTTTCGACGGACGCTGCTGCCCATTGGATTTTTCTCTTTGTCGCCTCTTACCCGACTCTGGTCACACGTGATGGAAAGAGAAGACCTACGTTCGAGTTAATTGGTTCAGTAATAGCCTATTCACTCTTTGAAGAGAACGAGATCGTAATGATTGGGGAATGCAGACGGTGGGAGAGCATTCCATTTCTTGGCTGTCTATACCATTATCCGGTATGAAAGAGTAAGCAAATCGTTTAGTTTGGACAAATGTAATGCTCACAGCCAACGGGTATAGTATACTCGCTCCCCGCGCCTTGAAGTTCGATGGTGATGGATGCGGATGCGGAAGATGTAATTAGATCATAAAGTTATCGTAGGGAAATCTGCTTGCCTAATGTGGTCGGTTGTTTATCACTTGACACAATATCTGTCACGCTTTAACAAGCTAGACTAGACTTTCTGCTCCTGAAGGTGACTAATAAGCCCACCTAGCCTAGTTGGTGCATGCCTTGGATGTCCTTCATCATATCAGCCGAAGAACGTCCACTGTTGGACATAGGCGTCCCCCACCCACAATAACCGGTGTCCATAGTCCTTCGGTTAATTAGATTTCAGCATTTATGCTGAGGCCCATTTCGTGGTAAACTTTTTTATTTATATATTTTATGTCTAAAAATATGCCGTGTGATGCCGGCTGACTAGAATAGCGCCACCCCATCTCCTTCCGTGGGTGTCATAAGAAGCGACAAAAGGAATAATCCTACGGACGGGCAGCAGCGTCCGCCGAAACCCAATCTACAGCTACTGCGGTCGCCAATCCGCCTGCCAAGCGTGGCGACTATGGCAACTACCCCCAAGATGATACAAGTCATATTTGTGGGAGGCCTATCTCCAACAGTGGACTGCATATGGCTGAAATATATGTCTAAAAATGTTCAATATATGTTGTTATATGTTGTTTCATCATCATCTTCCATCATCAGCAGGCATCATTTTGCCATAGCTCATGGGAGCCTGCTTGGCTGAGTCCACTTGTCAACTAATCGCAGGTGTTGTTTATCACAAAATATAATTTGAATTTTGAATTTGAATTCAGGCTGTGCAAATATTGAAAGAGAGAAAGAAAACATTTATTCAAAGCATATAACATAACATTGCATAGTAATAGAAATAATCTTTATTTACAATAATTACGAGTTTACTACTTACTACAATAAATGTAAAAAATGCCCTTGAGGCATTGTACCAAGGATGCCTGCGGTATCGTAAAAATATCGTAAAAATACTGACGTTGTATTTATTATTATTGCTGTTTTTTTAGGCTATTGACTGCGCCGCATCGACCAGTTATGATCTATTGTGGCAGCCCTTTTTATAACTTATCACTGATTCCCGTTGAGTCCAGAAAGCTCCAGATTCTTTGGGCTGTAATGTTGTGGACCTCATAAGGTTTCAGTACCTGCCTAGGTGGATACTTCTTTTATGCATTAGTGGTCCGCAGGAGCAGAGGATGTGCATTGCAGTTTCCTCTGATTCCTGGCAGAACATGCATGTTGCATCTTGTTTCTTACCCATTAGAAACATATGTTTGTTCAACTTGCAGTGCCCGGTTAAAATTCTCGTTACTGCACAGGCTTTGTGTCTTATGAGCCCAAGCAGCTCTTTAGTAATATTGTTGTTGAACTATTAGACCTTTCGTTTTGACGTTGTAAGCAACCACCTCTTCGGTCTCACCAGTTATCTCATCCTTTTCGTAATTTCTGCAAAAAAATTGTGAGCGTCAGGACATTTGCATACTTCAGAGAACTTAACATGGGTTCCATGTAACAGTCGCGACTCAGCATGGTGCTCAGTGCTGACTTGGGGACCAGCTTTGCTAACTATCGCCAATTATATGTTTCTCGAAAAATATCGTTACATGTGGCCGATATTATAAAGCAATGGACCGGACCTTAATGCAAATTAGGTACCCTATATTATCCATTGTACTAAGCAAACATGCAAACGAGGCAAGCTTATATTAGTTGGTGACAGGTAATTGGAGTTCCCTGGATCGGGTGATAAAGGTAATATTAATGACGGGACTTGGGTGCTGTCCCTAAACCACAGGTCGGGCAGAATCAAATCAAAATATTTAATAAATACAGATTAATTTGATTATGACGACCGGTCTGGCATAGTGGGTATAGTGACCCAGCTTATGAAGCAGAGGGTCCTGGATTCGAGTCCCAGTCAGGTCATTCATTTGTGTGATGAGCACAGAAATTTGTTCATGAGTCATGGGTGTTTTGTATGTATTTAAGTATTTATACGTATATGTCTATTGTATATGTATATCGTCCCCTACTACAACACAAGCCTTACTGAGGTTACCGTAGATCTAGGTCGATTTGTGTAAGATTGTCCCGAAATATTTATTTATTATTATTTATTATGAGAGGTAGAACACAGCGAATTACCATCACGCTTGTGTCTGTAGAAGCCCAACTGGGGAAGTACTTCCTCCTTACAGAAGACCACAGCCATAATAGCACTGCTACCTTTCAGGTGTGTAGTTTTGTGTTCCTGATGGTGAGTAAGGTTCCCAGAGCTCCAATTGTTTCACTTTAAAATGAGGAATATAATCATGAGCCGTTCAGTTTGACCGACGCAGAATTAATATAGTTAAATCTTACGATAGTTTAGTGTTTTAAATTGTGTAAGAATGTCCTGTAATATTTATTTTATGTATAAGTATCATATAAGGATGTTTTTGTATTATTGTAACGAAAAATCCGCATACAAAGTAACACGTATCCATACAAACATTCGTGTTTTTATAATATTAGAAGAAGAAAGTACATTTATTAGCACACATAAAACACAATCACTTGTACAAAAAAAAAACTTATTTGTGCACTAAACGGGCCTCATATTAGTAATATAACTGCCAAAATTAGTAGCAGTATCATGGATGGCTTAGCCGATTTGTGCAGCTTTAAACGCTTTTACTAACGCTGTTTGAATAACAGCTTAGCTCCAGTTAAGCTAAACCCGTGACGTTAACCTCCGGTACGCTAATATCTAGTTATTACTTACCCATACGCGTACTGAGCAACACTCTTAGCTGTACAGTCGACTACAAAGATATGTATACATCTTTTCACCTAATCCTTTGTAATAAGGTGCAAGAGTGTATACATATCTTTGTAGTTGACTATACATCGGTAGACCTTACACGCTGACTGAGTACGAGTTCAAGAAGGCTTGTGTTGTGGGTACTCAGCCAACTCATACTAAATACAGTCAGCAGCAAAAGTGGCTGAGCGGGTGAAGTGTTCAAAATGACCTACACGCTCTTATTCTCTTGACAATAGACGACCGGTCTAGCCTAGTGGGTAGTGACTCTGCCTTTGAGGCACTGGTCCCACCGCGAGCTAGTAAGCTATGAGCTATCAGCTTTTCAAGGGACAAAAGATAGTCGCCCCCGTGTAAATAAAATATTTATAGCTCATCGCCCGGCGATAAACTACGATCGCCCGGCTATGACATATATGGCTCTCTTATTTATACGGAATCGATTATCTTTTGTCCCTTGAAATAGCTGATAGCTCATAGCTTACTAGCTCCCGGTGGGACCAGTGCCTGAAGCCGCTGGTCCTGGGTTCGATTCCCAGTCGGGGTATTTATTTGTGTGATGAGCACAGATATTTGTTTCTGAGTAATGGATGTTTTATATGTATTTAAGTATTTATCTGTATCTATCTATTATATTATATCGTCGTCTAGTACCTACAACACAAGCCTTACTGACCTTACCGTAGGACAGGTCGATTTGTGTCAGATTGTCCCGAAATATTTATTATTTATTTATTATATTTTATTATTATATCGTCGTCTATTACCTACAACACAAGCTTTGACTGTGCTTCCCGTAGGACTAGGTCGATTTATGTAAGTAATCCCGAAATATTTATTTATTTGTCATTAATAGAGATGTGTTGACCTCATTTTGAATACCTAAACCGCTTAGCTAGTTCTGCTGCTGACTGTACATAGAAAACACCCATGACTCAGGAACAAATATCTGTGCTCATCACACAAATAAATGCCCTGACTGGGAATCGAACCCAGGACCATCGGCTTCATAGGCAGGGTCACTATCCACTAGGCCAGACCGGTCGTCATTACTCATGAAATAAAACAACTAAAACGGATTACATCGCGTATACTAACTAAAACTTCATCCCGACGTTTCTTTACTTCACTAAAATTGTTATATAATTTATATGTGGGTGGGTTTACATTTTGTATTTTTTTGTTTAGGGATGGAGGTTTATTAATATTTTTCCTCCGTCCACCCCTCCACCCGATGACCACGAACGCTGCTAAGGGCTTCGAAACGTTGGGATGAAGTTTACATTAGTATACGCGATCAGTTTTACATGTTTAATTTTTTTCATATACTTAAGTATGTGTATATTATACATTTGACCCTTTAACGCCCAAAAGTCATTGTGGTCGTGCGTTCAAGCCTCCTCGCGGCTCAATTGTCCTATGATTCTTGTAAAGAAAAAAATACAAAAAGACTATGTTGCTGGGTGGTCATTTTTGCATTGCAATTTTGAAGTTGCCCTATAAAGGGTTAATAGGTCTCAATCAATTTGTGTAATGCTCTAATTAATGATACCGGATGTCCAGTAATCAATCTATATGTTACTCCTATGGGTCTGATAATATCATAATGGCTGCACATCCCAAATATGTATAGACTAACGACCAAATTGGCTATTTAGTAAATGAAACCTATTATCGTTAAACTTGAGTGCCGTTGGATTAACACATGATTAGCGGCAGTACCTTTAGTATTTAAGTTCGTACCTATGTTTGTCTGTCTGTGGCTAGATCGTAAAATGGTGGACCAATTTTGAAAGCAGGTTTTTCAATGGTTTCTAGACATGTATTATTAAAATAAGACGTGTCTATTCACCGCTAATAGAAGCCTTTTTAATTTGACCCCTGTTTTCCAGAGGCTCTAGTATAAGTTTCTTTTGACGTAAAATAACGTTAGCGGACGCAAAAGTGATTATGTTATTTATATGGGAAACGCTTTCCTGACGTAAAGTTCTGTTAAAAATTACACTCAGGGCTCAGAACATATACTAAGTTAGTGGGTGTAAGGTTACAGAGCCTTGAGTACCGTCGCAGGGTTGCTAGTTTGTGTTTTACAGGATACATTTAGGAGAGTGTGCACATGAATTGCACTATTTAATTCCGCCATCTCCGTTCAACCACCGGACGTCCAGGCGAGGGGAGCGGTTTCATCTTTACGTTGTGAATATTCCATTCATTCGCACGAAGCGATTGGCTTCTACCTTCCTAATGCGGACTGCTAACCAATGGAATTCGCTCCCTTCGTCTCTATTTCCGGAAAGATAAAATTTGGGTCTTTTCAAGACAAGTGAATAGGCTGTTACTGAACCAGCGTGCTACACCCTCGACCTTGTCGACACTTACCAGGTGTGTCTGAGCTCAAGCGCTGGTCAGTCTTGTAAAAAAATCACAGCAGCTCTCGCGACCCCACGCTGGACGGCCGATTAAGGCAAGCCAGGGGACCTGTCCCACCTGTCCGACAGGGCACTCAGGTACGTGGAGTCACAACTCTCCAACAGCTCGCCACAAGCTGCCCTGCGTTGACTGATTGCACTGGAGACATCACATCACATTCCTACGCCATTAATATATATTTATTTGTATGTCTCTTCCGTACACGGAACAATGGTGTTCCGGACATTTGGGAGGCGTACGCGGAGCCAGATCGAGCCAACGCGCAGAGGCCCTTCCGACAATTTAATGAAATGTAAGGGGTACACTAAGCGGATGTTGCCCCTGTCCGTATCATGGGATACGCACAGAGACAGCACCCGCCATGGTGTAAGGACTATTGAGTTATAATGGAATCTAGAATGTACTAGGCTATTGGGTGGAAAGGATGGACTAGCTACTGGGTTATTGGATAAAAAAAACCGGACGTCTGCCTAATAAAATAGTATTCAATTTAATAAGACGGTGACTCGCCTTATGCGAGATGGGCCCCACCAAAAAGCGACATCAAACATGGCTCAAGGGCAACACCGGTGCATAGGGCTAAGGGTAGAGAGGTGTCACTGGACTTTAAACATTAATATATATTTATTATTATATTCCCTTTATTACTCTTTTTTTTTATGGCAAAAGGTGGCAAACGAGCGGACGGATTGCCTGATGGTAAGCAATTACCGTCGCCCATGGGCACCCGCAACACCAAGGGAGTCACAAGCGCGTTGACGACCTTTAAAGGGTGTTGGAGCTCTGGGAACCTTACTCACCATCAGGAACACAACACTACATACCTGAAAGGTAGCAGTGCTATTATGGCTATGTTCTTCTGTAAGGAGGAGGTACTTCCCCAGTTGGGCTTTTCCAGACTCAAGCGTGATGGTACTTAACTTCGCTGTGCCCTACCTCTCATTGTTGGACGTAGTTTAAGGACATACCCGGGTCCAAAACAATTATCTAAAACAATTACAATTAAGTATAAAAACATAATAAAGAAAATGAAAACCCTAACAACTTAACTTAAACAAAATTAGAGATAAAAAACTTGGCGCAAATCGCTATCAACGGGCAAGGTACCCATTATATTTATATTTGGCCAAAAATGATGAATAATGATGATTCAATCAGTACTTTATATAGTTGTGTACGTCTTTCTTGTGGTACTACTTACTAATAAATATGATATCGCCTGTACTTATCTGACAGTGACCTTCTCGCAGTGTTAGAAAGAGAGGTCAACTGCGAGGGGTGACCTGTGTTGTGCAATAAATCATTAAATCAATCATTATTAACATTTTTATTCAATCTTCATTGCAAATAAAACATAACTGCGTTCATTGGCCGTTGTTAGAAATGATGTATATAAGTGGACCAACTGAGTCGGGCGAGAGTCGAACACATGACTCAGGCATACATGCCCGTCTCTCCCAACTGGACCCCGGGTATGTCCTTAAACTACGTCCGACAATGAGAGGTAGGGCACAGCGAAGTACTTCCCCAGTTGGGCTGCCCCAGACTCAAGCGTGATGACGCTTGAGTCTGGGGCAGCCCAACTGGGGAAGTACCTCCTCCTTACAGAAGACCACAGCCATAATAGCACTGCTACCTTTCAGGTATGCAGTGTTGTGTTCCTGATGGTGAGTAAGGTTCCCAGAGCTCCAACCCCCCCTCCCTTAAAAGTCGGCAACGCGCTTGGTGTTGCGGGTGCCCATGGGCGACGCTAATTGCTTACCATCAGGCAATCCGTCTGCTCGTTTGCCACCTTATGTCAACTGAGCTACAGAGACACACCCGATGGCTACGAATTTCTCCCCCATATCCGTCAATGTGACTAAGAAGCACATAGCATCTTGATTCTTTATGATCATTTCCTGTGACATAAATTTATTTGTACAATCAAGTTAGAAGATGATGATTTATTTACTAATCATCATCTTCGCGTTTTCCCGGCATATTGCTACGGCTCATGAGAGCATCGGGTCCGCTTGGCAACTAATCCCAGGATTTGGCGAAGGCACTAGTTTTACGAAAGCGACTGCCAACTGACCCTCCGACCCGGAGGGTAAACTAGGCCTTACTGGGATTATTTCAGTTTTCTCACGATGTTTTCCTTCACCGAAAAGCTACTGGGTAAATATCAAATGAAACTTCATACATAAGTTCCGAAAAACACATCGGTACAAGCCAACCTGCGACCGAATTGTAAGTCCCACGCTCTTACTGAATTAAGTAAATAAATACATTCACCCTAATAATATAAAAGGGCTATGCTGGGAGTCTCTGTGCTAACGCATCAGAAATGATGGCATTGGCACCAGAACCAAAGTAACCGATATAGCCCTCCGGATCGCTATACTTAACTGTCAGTGGGCAGGGCATGTAAGTAGACCAAATCGCCTTTGGGATGTAATGTTTCTTAAATGGCGACCACATACTGGAAGGCGCAGGGTAGACCCCACAAGGTGAATCGAAGACATGGTAGAGAACGTTAGAATCCGCTGGATGCGGGTGGCGAAAAACTTGGTCACTGTGGACCGCTTTGGGAGAGGCCTATGCAGTGGACGTAATTCGGCTGATATGATGATGATGAAATAAGTACATGTTTACGCATTCACATGTACTTATTAGACTATTTCTATTGACAAGAAGGTAATTATACTGTTATTGTTAAAGGTACTAATGACCGGAGTATCGTATGTTTTTATTCCTTGATAAAAAAATGTATCACAGTCGGCAAATAAAAAACAGTAAACCCACGGTTATTTAGTCATTCACTGTTCACTGGCCGGGGATTTGGAGAGCATGTCTCCATCAAACAAGAGAGCACAAGAAGACTTGTGTTGTGGCTAATCCAACGATATATTAAAATTTAAAATACTAAAATACATAGAAATCACCTAGGTATGTCCCATCCCGCCTTGGCCACAAGTATAGAGCGAATGAGCACATGCGAATGACATCATTTTTATATAACTTCTAAATATAATCTTATTCCGAATTACAAAAAAAACATCAGATGACGTAGAATATAATAATTGTTAATTTTAGAAACTTAAAAAAACTAAAAATACCTAGTAAACAGTGATTTTTTATGTACTTAATCGAAATGAAATTTAAAAAAAACCGTCTCAAAATACGATATAAAGCGAGCTATTGTAAGTTTTTTGTAAAATGATTATGAAATATTATTCTAGATGCTTTACGATAATAATTGAACTTTATTTATTTACAAAGATAGGAAACACCAATTCAATACTTTTTGGTTAAGGCTGTATAATATACAAATTCTTATACACATTGAAAACACCTGACTCAGGAACAACCTGTGCTTATCACACAAATAAATGTGATTTGAAGCCAGGACCATCGGCATCATAGGCAGGATAACCCATTAGGTCAGACCACTCGTTAATAAGGGGTTATTTACAAATCATTTGTAATGTTCTACCAATTAACGCTGACACGTTGAAATAATTACTTTACTGCGACACAGTCTATCCGTCGATCGAGCTGTGACAGTGCACCAGTGTTAACCGTGAACTTGAATCGTGATGGTCAATAATCGAGTCGAATCGACTTTTCTTTGTATCGATTAATCTCTATCCAGCATCGAATAAGTGTCAAAATCGAAACTTCAACAAATTGATAAGGTAAATGGCCGAGTGCTCAAAATGTCAAATGAATTTTCACCTTGCGTTTAATCTTTGAGCAAAGATGCGTTTTTTTCACAAGGATGTAAAGTAATTTCATACAACTGTGTATTATGAAAGTGTTGATGTTGGCTGGTTTAATGTTCCTTTACAGTATGTTTTTAAATAATATTTAATGGCAATAATTAAAAAAAAAATGTTACAGAGTTAATTTTTTCCACGCGGTTAGGAAGTGAAAAGTTTAGTGTTTCACTTGGGAGCAAAGTGCTTTCACTTCTCGTACAGTTAGCGTCATATATGCAGGCAGTATAGCCAAATATATTGATACAGATATATATTTATATAAAAGTAAAGAAGTGCATAGATATATAGAAATATAAATTATTTTATTCAAACAACACACCATTAAAAAATAAAAAAAAAAAACAAAAGAAAATACAATGAAATATTCATTCAAGACGTGGTGATTAATTGGTCCCCACTCAGCAATGCAGTCGGCACGACGAACGTGGCCAACAGCGCTGGTTTTCTGTGGAGCCAGCGGGCGTGCGGGACAGCATACCGCGCGACACAAAATGGCAATAAATACATAAATGCATAATTGATGAAATAGATAGCATAAAATATAAACTATAAAATATTATGAATAAAAACCATGCAAAATATATCTGATCATTCTGACCGTAAATAACTATGACACTGGCTGTACAAACTAGTTCAATTTTGGAATCTTTCGCTAGCTCGGGCCTCAGTATTAGCACGAGAAGGTAAACACTAACTTTGCTCTCTAACAAAGATTTTCACAATATTTAGCTTATTATTATTATTATTTTACCTATTTACAACACAAGCCTTACTGAGCTTACCGTAGGACTAGGTCGATTTGTGTAAGATTGTCCCGAAATATTTATTTATTTATTTAATAATTATTTATATAAAATATATTTTTACTAAGACTCTTGTTTGTTTAATGGAATTTGTTTTATATGGCAATCATATCGGTATACCTCAAAATGTGAGCAACAGAACATGTAAATATATCTGAGCAACGCTTCTATTGTTAAGGCGATAAAGTGCATGTTTAGATAGTGGTCACAATACAATACAAAACAAAAAACATATAGGAGCAGAATAAAAATAGAAGCAGACAAAGAGCGGTCATATCGCTAAAGAGCGATCTCTTCCAGACAACCTTTGATTAGCGGAAAACTAGACATATATAAAACGAGTGAGTAGGTGGGCCATAGCTCCGATGTATCTGATGGCGACTGTACAGTATACAGCAAACAAATATTCGCTAATTATATTCATTAGTGTGGATAATTATAAATCTCGTTATCTAATTGAAATAGATACGCAAGCAAATGAGTTCAAATATTTGGAAATATTTAGTTGTGAAAATACATACTAAGAATTATAATCCATACTAATATTATAAATGCCAAAGTAACTCTGTCTGTTACCTCTTCACGCTTAAACCGCTGAACCAATTGGGATTAAATTTGCTAAGGAGAGAGTTTGAGCTACGGGAAAGGATATAGGATAATTTTGATCCCGCAACCATACTTTAAAGACGGGCATGGCTGGCAGATAAAGTCGCGAGTAAAGGCTAGTTTATTATTAATGTGAAAGTAACTCTGTCTGTCTGCCTGTTACCTCTTCACGCTTAAACCGCTGAACCAATTGGGATGAATTTTGGTATGGAGAGAGTTTGAACTACGGAAAAGGATATAGAATATTTTTATCCCGCAACCATAGTTTAAAGACGGGGATGGCTGGTCGACGAAGTATAGTCCCACACCAATCTCATCTCACGGGTGTCGTAAGGGGAAAAAACCGACGGATAGGCAGCGCCTGATGAAATTAATATACAAGCTACTGAGGTCGCCAACCCGACTTGTCATTACTTCTTTCCTGTGGACATATAGTTAATGTCATAATCGTTTTAGCCGTAAGTCGCCCACTACTAGACATAGGCCTCCCCCAAACATGACCTGAATCATCTTGTTGGTAGTTGCCATAATCACCACGCTTGGCATGCGGGTTCGCGACCGCGTTTTCTCCCGCTTGGATGGGGTGTAGTTTTCGGATTTTCCAAGAAATCTTCTTCAAATATTTCCTTTCATAATAATGGCGCCTGATTCATAAGATTTTTCTAACATTAAAACTTCTGTTTGTTAATTAAAATCTGAGCGTTTATAATGATCTGATCATTAATTTAAATGCTTCTTAAAGAGTTTTATAACTCGGCTGAGGACATTGCTCCGTTAATGATGAGCTAATGACTTAAATAACGCTTAATTGGGTACTTGACAACTGTTGGATTTAATAATAGAACTTAGTTATAAATTAATTAACTTAGTTATAGGGACGTAACAACCCTATCGCCCACTGGTTTCCTCCAGTGCAATCAGTCAACGCAGGGCAGCTTGTGGCGAGCTGTTGGGGAGTAGCGACTCCACGTACCTGAGTGCCCCTGGGGTGCCCTGTCGGACAGGTGGGACAGGTCCCCTGCCTCTGGCTTGCCATAGCCGGCCGTGGGGCCGGAGAGTGGGGTCGTTAGAGCTGCGTTCTCGAGGGTAGATGTGGAAACCTAAGTGGCGAGTTGGCTATATGTTTAAAGTCCAGTGACACCTCTCTTTGCCGTGTGACTTCGTTTTGCCGTGTGATGCCGGCTGACTAGAATAGCACCACCCCATCTCCTCCCGCGGGTGTCGTAAGAGGCGACAAAAAGAAAAATCCTACGGACGGGCAGCAGCGTCCGTCGAAACCCAATCTACAGCTACTGCGGTCGCCAACCCGCCTGCCAAGCGTGGCGACTATGGCAACTACCCCCAAGATGATACAATTCATATTTGTGGGAGGCCTATGTCCAGCAGTGGACTGCATACGGCTGAAATGTGACACCTCTCTACCATTAGCCCTTTGCACCGGTGTTGCCTTAGAGCCATCTTTGATGTCGCTTTTAGGGTATCACCGTCTGCCGGAAATAAAATTCTATACTATTTTATTAGGCACGGCTCCGGTTTTTTAATCCAATAGCTCAGTAGCTAGTCCATTCTTTCCATCCTAATTCGCGAGGATGTCAACTATCGGAAAATAGTGAACACTGACATATTGTTTAACGTTTATTTTTCGTTATTAATGCGTAATTATATATCATTTATCTACATAATATATATTCAGGTTCAATTTAAAACAAAAATTAGGTAAACAAATATGGCGGACGGACAACTGAAATTCAAAGTAAAAACAAAAAAAAAAACAATATTTCAGTATCGTTGCATTGGTTGTAAGATAATTTTAGCGTAGCATCTCCGAAACCACTACCTATGAGCTAATTGAGGTATATTTTTTTTACTGTAATTTACGTTCTTTATTAATAACACAATTATATTAGAAAAAAAAAATGCATTTTTTTGCCATCCAAATGGTCCTGATTTTCAGGGCAACTAAAGAGAAAATTTGATATGTTTTCTTGTGGCAGTACGCATAATTACGAGTATGTAGTTTAAGATTTGATGTGTCACTGTTTTGAAAATAGAAGTTCCGCCGAGTTTCTTGCCGGTAATAATATTCTCGGGTCAGAGGTTAGAACCGGTATGAGGGTTAAAACCGGTGGTGGATTTTTTTGACGTTCGAAATATTTGTGCAGACATTGAGAAATAAAGATCTTACTTTTCTCTATCTTTATGTTTAATAAAAGTAGATTGTTTGACAAGGGGCTAAAGTAGGCCATAGTACCACGAGACAGTTATTTTCCCGAACGAAGTGAGGGAAAATTGTTCGAGGGGTAATATGGCGTTAAGACCCGAGTTATGCATACTAGTTTTCACTTCGATTGCGAGAAAATAAGATAAAATAACATTTCAACAATTAACAAATACAATTATATTCACCCGCAATGAATTCTGAGTCAAAAATGTTTAATTTAGCAGTATTTGTATTTTTTTTACTGTTTTGATACAGATAGGATATATCTACGCCGTGAATAAATGCCATAGACAACGTATAATTGGGGCTTCAAAGAGTTTGCCAACGATTTAAACTTTTTTTAATGCTTGTGAAGTAGGAGCTAAAAAGCACCTAATGCTTTGACAATTTGATTGCGTTTCCTCATTGGTCGATTTTAATATTGTGGTATTGTCTGATTGGTTGATACTTTATACAAAGTTTTTTTTAATGAATTCACATTTTTAAACAGTATTCGCACCAAAAAAGAATCTAGAGTTGCGATTAACTTCGATATGTGTCGTGATTGGTGGGTTTAATAAGATGAAGTGTTCTGGTTGGTCAATTTAAAACGTTTTGTATATCATAAATATGTATACATATTTTCCCAAGAGGCTAAATGTATTACTTTAGTCCGCCTTGGCAAGCATAATATGACACACTTTTAGAGCATGAGAAGTGAAAAGGCATTTTTCTATTTTTTCAGATGTCTTTCGCGGTGGAGCGAGGCAGCCCCGTTAAGTCTCAATTGCATCTTGACAGTATACTGGACTCCGTTATAAACAATGGCGGATCAAAGGCGAAAAGCAGAGAGGGTGTTAATCTTGTAGAACTAATCTATTACTGCTTTAGGACTAATCCGCAAATAATTCATTCGGTAAGAGTTAAAACAGGTATACAACTATACAGCTTTGGCCAAAAGTATTGAGCATTCACTTGTTTTTTTCTAACACTAAAAACCATCTGGTTGTTGGGTACTTAAGGTAGTATCTTGGTGCCGGCTGAGTAGAATAGCACCACCCTATCTCTTCCCGCGGGTGTCGTAAGAGGCGACAAAGGGAAAAAACATGGACAGCTGTAGCAGCGTCTGTCGAACTCCAATCTACAGCTACCCCGGTCTCCAATCCAAATATGACTTGTATTTTTTATTTATTATTTGTATGTCTCTTCCATATACGGAACAATGACGTTCCGGACATTTGGGAGGGCGTACGCGGAGCCGGATCGCGCCAACGCGTAGAGACCCTTTGGACAATTTTAATGAAATGATAAGGGGTAAAAATACAATACAATGTTTTTCTTATATAGCTTAGACTTGTCAATTTTATCTATTTTATCTTTACCAAGAAGGATAAAATAGAAAAAAAATATATCTCCTGCTACCCAAAGGTTGTCTGGTAGAGATCGCTGTTTAGCGATAAGACCGCCTGTTGTTACCTATTATTCTTAACAATTTCTGTTTGGTGCAATAAATAATACTACTACTTCTACTGGAATAGCACAATTGGTAGTGCACTGGGCTAGTTATCAACTTGTATCATCTTGTATCATAGTTTCCATAGAGGCCACGTTTGGCAGGCAGGTTGGCGACCGCAGTAACTGTAGATTGGAGTTCAATGGACGCTACTGCCCATACGTCGGTTTTTTCCGCCATTACGTATACAAAAAAAGTAATTAATATTGACAACCTTCAAGGTGAACCACGAATCATTACTCATCATGATTGCTATTTTAGGGTTCCGTACTGAAAAGGATCCAAATTAGTAACACTCCACTGTCCGTCGGTCTGTCTGCCACTGGCTGTATCTCATTAAGGTAGACAGCTGATATATTCAGTTGTAATAACGTAATAAAAATAAATAAATAATTTTTTTTTTTGATACACGTCACCCATGATGACGTATACGACGAGGGATAAGTAGAAAAAGTTTTACAAGTCTAAGCGGTACTCGTATAGCACAATTGGTAGTGCACTGGGCTAGTGATCCAGTGGTTGTGGGTTCGAGTCCCACTGCGAGTCATTTTTTTTCTATTTTTCTTTCGATTTAAATATTGTTATGAGACTAAATTTATTCTTATTCTTCTAAATAAAATTATGCCCCAATTGAAAAAAAATGTGTTGCCCTTGAACCATCTTTTTTGTCGCTTTTTGTGGGGCCCATCTCGCGCAGGGCGAGCCACCGTCCAGCCGGAAATAAATGTATAAAATTTTATTAGGCAGGCGTCCGGTTTTTTATCCAATAGAACAGTAGCTACCTAGTCCTTACTTTCCACCCAATAGGCTAGTACATTTCAGATGTCATTAAAACTCAATAGTCCTTACACCACGGCGGGTGCTGTCTCTGTGCGCGTTCATGACACGGACAGGGGCAACATCCGCTTAGTGTACTCCTTACATATCATTAAATTGTCGAAAGGGTCTCTGCGTGTTTGCTCAACCCGGTTGCGCATATGCCTCCCAAATGACAGGAAAGACATAATATAAACGTCTAGTATTCTTGGAGTTTTTTCCATACATATTTAAAATCTGGCCAGGAATGATAATCATATGATATTCCCAATCATTTTCTTCGCGTTGTTCCGGCATTTGCCACGGCTCATGGGATCCTGGAGTCCACTTGGCAAGTAATCCCAGGATTTCACGTAGGTACTAGTTTTGCGAAAGCGACTGCCATCTGACCTTCCACACCAGAGGGTAAAGTAGGCCTTGATGGGATTAGTCAGGTTTCCTCACGCTGTCTTCCTTTACCGACAGACGACTGTTAAATATTAAAATGATATTTCGTACATTTTCGATAAACTCATTGATACAGTTAATGCCATAATCGCCACGCTTGGCGGGTTGGCGATCGCATCATACTCCATTTTTATCATAAAAAATATTTCAGATTAACGCCGCAACCGGCGAAGAATTCACCAACGAGAAAATCCTCCGTCGCGCCGTCTCTATCGCTCGTGCATTGAAAAGCAAAGGTGTAATAGAGAGGGTGATAATAATGCTTCGAAACACGGAGCATATGTCTGCACTGTTCTACGCAGTGCTGATGGCTGGAGTGGTCCCGTTCATGGTGGAACCTCGCTCCACAGAATGTGAGTAACTCTGGCACTGAAAAAAAAAATCGGGACAATCTTACACAAATCGACCTAGTCCTACAGTAAGCTCAGTAAGGCTTGTGTTGTAGGTACTAGACGAACATGTATATAATAGATAGATACATATAAATACTTAAATACATTAAAAACACCCATGACTCATTAACAAATATTAGCGCTCATCACACAAATAAATGCCGTGACTGGGATTCGAACCCAGGACCATCGGCTTCATAGGCAGGGTCACTACCCACCCCGTCTTGTACCTAAAACACAAGCCTTACTGAGCTTAAATTTGTATTCTCAACCTTTTTTTTTTAATTTGGATTTTTTTGTGTGGTTTCTACTTAGGATCATGAGCTGTTTCGAGCCTGGTAGGAGAAAAAATGTGTCCTAAGCATTTTTATTCCATTCCATGACTATTTTTCGTACATTTCATATGGCGGTAACGGAATGGAAGTAATAAAAAATGTATGAACATTTTGGAACACTTTTTTTCTCCTATCAGACTCCAAAGAGTTCATAAGTCTGAGTAGAAGTCACACAGAAAAATCCAAATTAAAAAAGTTGAGAATACAATATTTTAATCGAAAGAAAAATAGAAAAATTAGACTCGCGGTGGGACTCAAACCCACAGTCACTGGATCACTAGCCCAGTGCACTACCAATTGTGCTACACGAGTACCGCTTAAAGACTAGTAAATTTTTTCTATCTATCCCTCGTCGTATACGTCATCATGGGTGACGTGTAAACACATCTACCGCAACACACACATACACTTAACGCCGCGAGTAATTTTTTTCTTTTTTTCTTTCGTTTTAAATATCGAAGATATTCGCTAGCAGACGCTTTTGCATAATAAAAAATAATTGAAAATACAACTTTAATTAAAATGGCCATTTAAGTAGATTTATTTATTCCCAGATGAAATCCAGCAGTTCCTTCCTATCGTTACCCCCCACGTCATCTTCTGTGAGGCAGACCAGGCCACCACTGTCTCCAGCGCGGTCGCCGGCTCCGCCATCAAGGTTGTGGTTGCTGACGGCCCATCGCTGGACAGATTCGTGGATGGATTCAGTGACGACATTGATAATTTCCAGTAAGTTTGCTTTAAACTTTTGAACCTTTCTTGTGTCAAAATGTGAATACGCCAACGTTTAGACTAGTGAAGAACGAAAGTAGACCTTATCTATCACATGTATATAGTTACATTTAATTCATTACCTAGTGACATAAAATTACTCACAGGAAATAGCTTTAAGAAAATTGCTTACATGGCTCTTGGATGAATGGTTCTACAGTGTATAAATGTATTTGGTTCACATGCAAAACTATAAAGTCAATGTGGGTAAGACCGGCATACTTATTTTGAAGGGAAGTCCGCCATATGAAACTAAATACCGATGAGATAATGTAGGGAACTGGTTGGTAGGCGGTCTTTCCTGATAGACGGTCTTACCCATATGGACCTTAATCTTAATTTATATTGACAATTATTTACTACTTTTTTATTGACATATTTACCACTTTTACATTGACATATTTACTATGATCTATTGAGATATTTACAATAGGTTCTGACTTAGTTTTAAGAATCTCTTTTTTTCCTGTAAATACTAGCTTAAAACTAAGTTTTAAAATTTGCACGCTTGCATGAAGACTAAACACACTAAACTAATTTTCTATACTGTAACACCCGTATGATTCATTTACTGTGCTTATGCAAATGCATTCTTTGAATCTTTGATTCAGGAAAATTGCTTTGACAGCGTCCACTATAGCCACTTTACGGGTCGGTGGCGTAGTAGGCACGACATCACGCGACCTCTTAAGGGGTTCTTAGTATTCAAAGGGTCAAACCATAACCAAATAACACCCTACTCATAGTCTTGTGTTTCGGCAACGACTGAGTTATACATATACTTCATATCCAGTACTAAAATCAAAGTACTATAGTATCAAAATGGCTCCCAAATGACCTGAATATTCTACTGACAGTTATTCCTCCTCTTACCTCTTCTTCAGCGTTAGCTATTGTCCTAGAAGCAAATTAAAAAAGTTGTTATTCGTTCATCAGAGTTTTGATTGGCTAAATTAAAATGTCATACATCAAACCTCATGCGCGTTTGAAGAAATATCCTTGACTTCGCCTTTATGGACTACTTATGGAGTGATTATCCAAACTTCATTCGTAATTTATGTGTATTATCAATATACCTAGATATTTTTCTAGCACGAACAATATATTGTAAGTGATTGGCAATATAAAAACATCAACAGTGCTGTTATCGATAAGTACATACAAGTTCAACGTCATACAGATAATACAATGACAAATATAGCGTAATAGGGTTAAAAATAAATAACAATAACAAACTACTATCTATTTATATTTTACATAGTTCAGAAAACGATTATGAACTATTCATTGCAAATTATAAAAGTAAATTGTAGCGAAAGTGTACAGATTATGTTCGTACGTAATTTCGATGGCATGCTGCATCCAGCCGATATAAGAGTGTGTGTCTTGTCGTTGAAGTAGTATGTACTTATCGATAACAGGATTATCGATGTTTTTATTATGGTAAGCACTAAGCAAATGTCGTTCCTGCAAGAAAAATATCTAGGTATAATTATCAATCGCTCTGATCCTGCCGATGAGTAAGGTGGTTGGTAAGTGTGGCAGGGCGTCCAGAGAATCACATCTATCTAAATATGAGTTATAACTCAAAGGTGAGTGACTGACTGAGTGACTGACATAGTGATCTATCAACGCACAGCCCAAACCACTGGACGGATCGGGCTGAAATTTGGCATGCAGGTAGATGTTATGACGTAGGCATTCGCTATGAAAGGATTTTGATCAATTCTACCCCCAAGGGGATAAAATAGGGGATGTGAAAGTTTGTATGAAATTTTGTCAATTTTAAACTGATCGGGCTGACACTGCATGCGTAAAGCTATTATGACGTAGGCATTTTTGGATAAAACTGCATTTTTCGAACAAAAAGCATGCATACATACAAAACTACGTTTTGAACGATAGTGTGCTAAAAATAACTTAAATACTTCTTAACGCGAGCGGAGCTACGGGCAAAAGCTAGTCTTGTATAAATCTGGACTGGAGCTCGGCTGAGAAAGCAATTGTTGACCAAAGCGCTTCCTCGCACAACGTATCAGCATTGCGATACAATGATGTAACTGTTTTATCTCCAGGCTGCCAGAAGCAGAGCCGGATTCGACCTGCTTCGTACTGCCTACTAGCGGTTCCACCGGCGTGCCCAAAGCCGCCTTGCTGAGTCACGGAGGCATAATAATTCAAATGCCAAGCTTATGGTAAGAATACTAAAATTAAGTACCAATGTACGAGCCGGATTTTGATGACCGGTCTGGCCTAGTGTGTAGTGCCCTTAAACTACGTCCAACAATGAGAGGTAGGGCACAGCGAAGTACCATCAATCAAGCTTGAATCTGGAGCAGCCCAACTGGGAAAGTATCCTCCTTACAGAAGACCATAGCCATAATAGCACTGCTACCTTTCAGGTCTGTAGTGGTTTCCTGATGGTGAGTAAGGTTCCCAGAGCTCCAATCCCCCTTAAAGCTGGCAACGTGCTTGTGGCCCCCTGGTGTTGCCCATGGGCGACGGTAATTGCGTACCATCAGGCAATCCGTCTACTCGTTTGTCATTTAAAAAAATCTCTAATCTTATCTTAAATCTGTTACCAACTTATCCAGGTCCAGCTACAGCCAGTTCCCTCGCCCAACTGGGCTGGCGCTACTGACGTCTACGGGACAATGGTTGACACATACCATCATCATGACCAGTTTCCCGGTCTACCAGGTCCCGATCCTGATGACTCCTCTGAAGATCACCGCGGAATATCTGGCTGAGCTGGTTGATAAGTATCGTGTGAGTACTGTTTGGTTATTATGTTGTTTAGTATGTCATTACGAAACATAAAATCTATCTAGATATATAAACGTGAAAGTCCTGACTAACTGATCAACGCCCAGCCAAAACCGCTTAACCTACATAACTGATTTTTTCACAATAAGTAGTTTATATACCGGAAGGATCTACAAAGAAGGGATTTGTGGAAATTCCACCATTAAGGGGGTAAAAAGGGGGTTGAAAGTGTGTATGTTGATTGTATAAAATTTAAAACGAGAGACAAGAAATTTTGTGTATACACTCCTTATTTGAATACAAGAAAAGTGACTATCGCACTTTAGTGAAATTTATCCTCTAAAGGGTTAAAAACAGTTTGCGTGGAGATGGAGTCAAATGTCAACTGAGAGACTCTTAACGTTGTGCTATAACTCAGTCAATTTGTGTAAGGCCATGTCCTGTAATATTTATTGAAAATTTTCTGTTTTGTCAGGTAACATGGGCATTTCTAGGGCCATCAATTGCTGTTCAGCTGGGACAGCTGGCTACCACGGAACAGCTGTCGTCTTTCGACAGATTGTATATCGGCGGCTCGCCTTTCTCGCCTGATATGCTCGCTGATCTGACGGTAAGTTAGATGAGAGGTTGAGAGGACCAACACATCCCTGCCATCTTTTACGCTTCCTTTCGACAACTACTGTAGACGATCGAGTGTATAACAATCGTGATCAGCATAACGCAATCACCAATTGTCTAGAGGAGTCTTAACTAGGTAAAGTTCTCGAAAAGAGATAGAGGTCATGTTCAGATATTTGTGACAACCTTGACACAACGCGACTACATAGGTGATTTTATATCCATAAAACGTAAGTTTTGTTATGAAAAACATGTGTATCCAATTGGTATCTTGGTTACAGTCCCCAGTTTTTTCAGAACAAGCTGCCAGTGCCCTGTCCCCTGCTCAACGGTTATGGCATGACGGAGTGCCACGGGTTCGTGACGGGAGGACCTGTTGGCACTCCCCTCACTTCAGTAGGGAAAATATGCAACATTTTCCAATATAAGGTAAGCCTACCTTCCATCATATGTATGCTAACATCATCTTCAAAAGTAAGTCTCTCTGTCTGTCTGTCTATTATCTCTTGACGCTTAAACCACTGAACCAATTGGGATGAAAGGTATGGAGAGAATTTGAGCTACGAGAAAGGACATAGGATATTACTACTTAGTTACAAACGGATAAACTCACGTGTAATTATATCGCACTAGGCGACATGTTTCGGGTAAGCTCTGGTACCCATCTTCAAACCGAGTCAGGACACACCGATCTAATTACATTCTAACCGATCTAATTACTAGTGCGACATAATTACACGTGAGTTTATCCGTTTGTAACTAAGTAGTAGTAACATGGCTCGCAACAGTTTTAATTATACTATACATAGGATATTTTTTATACTAGAACCATACTTTAAAGACGGGCATGGCTGGCCGGCAAAGTCGCGAGGAAAAGCTAGTAGTTAATAAATGAATCTGAATTCTTTGTTTCAGTTAATCAACGATGAGGGCAAAATAGCCAAGGAGCCTTACGAAAAAGGAGAATTATATCTTAAAGGAAGAAGTATTTTCAAGGTGTGTGTTTCCTTCTATATTTATGGCAAAACTTATTTAAAAAAAGATTAAATACACTGTGGAAAGCGCTGGCGGCCTACCGGTAAGAGGGCAGTTCTCCACAATGTCATTGTCGGATTTGTAAATATTTTGTTAATTTATGTAAAACTACACTCAACTTTTGAAGAATTCTTGTAACAATAGTTAACTTAGTCTTAATTAATCTTAATTTACGAAGTTTCTTCTTTATTTTCGGAGATAATTGCAAGACGACAAGACGTTTGTGGAGAACTAGCCAAGAGCATGCTACTTGCATTCGGAAGGTCGTAGTTTCAAACACCGGCTTGTGCCAAAGACTTTTTCGGAACTTATGTACGAAACATTATTTCATATTTAGCAGTCGCTTTTAGTTGAAGGAAAACATCGTGAGGAAACTGAACTAATCCGAATAAGGCTTAGTGTACCTTCAGGGTTGGAAGGTCAGATGGCAGTCGCTTTCGTAAAAGTAGCGTCTACGCCAAATCCTGGTATTAGTTGTCAAGCGGACCCCAGGCGTCAATGAGCCGATTCAAAATGCCGGGCAACACGAGGAAGATGTATACCTATAATTGTGGAAAGATTAAATGAAGCTAGTGTTGTTTACATTATATGACGATAGATATACACACCTATGTATATATAACACCTTACACCAAATTTTTGTGAAACAAAAGTCGGTCTATAAATAAATGTCCTATACCTGGATCTGAAACCGGAACCTCCAGGATAGAGGATGCCTTTAGACTCAGGAGGTAGGGTTAGGTACTAAAAAGAAGAAAAAGCATGTATTTAAAAAGAAACTCTAAAGCCCACCACACACAGCAGATGTTTCATATACCTAATCTTAGTCCATAATTTCTTCTCCAACATTTATCCCTTTTCGTGAGCCCCACGGTAAACTTGCCTTTTGGGTACTCAGCTAACGATACAAATACAAATACTTAAATATATAGAAAACACCCATGACTCAGGAACAAATTCTCGTGCTCATCACACAAATAAATGCCCTTATCGGGATTTTCGGATTCATAGGTCATCCATTAGTCCAGACCGGTCGTCAACTGTACAAAACCGTGTGCCCACTAGTCAAATTAATTGGAATGCGATAAAAAATAATGGGTTTTTAGGGATACCTTAACAACGAGGCAGCCTACCACGAGAGCATCACACCAGACGGTTGGCTGAGAACTGGAGACATTTTATATAGGAATGAGGACGATCAGATGTTCTTCGTCAACAGGGCTAAGTTCAGCTTTAAGTACCTGAACCACCATGTAAGTTTAAAAGTATTTTTTTTATGATATAGGAGACAAACGAGCAGACGGATTGCCTGATGGTAAGCAACTACCGCCGCCCATAGACACTCGCAATACCAGAGGAGTCACAAGTACGTTACCGGCTTTTAAGATGAATTTCTTGAAGGTTTGGAGGTCATATCGGTCCGGAAATACTGCAGATGACAATTCATTCCAAGTTACTACCCTATTATATTACTATCATCATCATTATATCAGCCAAAGGACGTCCACTGCTGGACAATGGACATAGGCCTAAGCGACCCCCTGTGGTCTTGCCCACCCGCATCCAGTTGATTCCCGCAATCTTTACCAGGTCATCGGGTTGTCAGGTAACCTTGTGAAAGTCAGAGCCCTCTCAGACATTGTATGTTATGGGCAAACCCAAGCTGTGCCTTCCGGCTATCGATTCTGTGTGTAATGTGCCCCACATACTGCTACTTAAGACTACTGATCCAGAGGGCTGTGTCAGTTACATTGCTTCTGGCTGCTAATGTCATTATTTCTGATGTGATCGCGCAGAGACACTCCCAACATAGCCCTCTCCATTGCCCTTTGGGTACATTACTATACAGGCTAAGAAACTAAAACTTGCAGATTCACACCACTCAGATTCGGTTAACACCGCCTCAACCAATCTCGTTGGAAGTGTAAGCTCAGTAGGAGTATTCTAATTATACAAATCAAGTCTGGTGCGGTAGGGTCCTGATTTTCCCCAGGTTACCTTCCCCCTGCACAGTCCACCCGCTCTAAAATCCCGAATGTAATATAGACATACAAGTAAAAAAAGTGTAAGTAGTTGGAAAAACTCAAAAATAAATATTCAAATACTCCCGAGGTTTTCGGAACTACGGTATGAGGTTCTTCAAAAAGGAGTGTATAGGTTCATAAAGGGTAGGCAGCAAGCGTGTGAATCCTCTGGAATTGCAGGCGTCCATACGGCTACACGACGGCAAATGGCTTAGCATCAGGCGGGCCGTATGCTTGTATGCCACCGTCGTTGTATAAAAAAGCAGTTCAGCGACGACCAGAATGCTCATAGCAGTTCCGAAACATTGGAAAAAGTACCTTAAATTACAACGCGCTAAAGTAACTGATGCTTCCAGATCTATCCAGAAGAAATCGAACGCGTCGTAGGCACGGTACCAGGAGTGGTGCAATGCGTGGTGGTGGGCACGGACGCTGGGCCAGCGGCCGCAGTGCTGCGGACTGGCGATGTCGCGAGAGAGGACATACAGAAAGCTGTCAGCTGTAAGTGTCAGAACCAGGGGACCAGATGTTTTATATGATAATCCTAACCATATACGTCCTCTGCTGGATAAAGACGTGCAGGGGGGTTTCAATGCCTTAGTCGCTACGATCGGCAGGCGGGTTGGCGATTACAATAGGTTCCACCGCTATAAAAGGACTGAGAAAGAAAGAAGAAGAAAGAAAAATTGTTTATTTGGCGTAATAAAAATTAATAGAGAAAAGAACATTACAGGATGTGACTGCAAATAAAACACCAAACATGATGCCACTCAGCATGAGTCGTTACATGACTGGCCATACAGCGACGCTGATTTGTTTCTTGTCGCGATTAGGAAGAATACCTGTCCTAATCCATTGGTTAATTATTATCTCAGTAATAATTATCAACCTTATCAGTAACCCTTTCAATCTATCATAAAATACGGCTCGTTATTTTTTGTCATGACCGGTTCAAGTCCCGTCTGAGGCAAGCAATTTTTCATAAATCCATAAATGCAAAATTTATTGTTTTTAAAAACAAAGAAATATTGTAAATACACAGAATGTCTATTTACAATATTTAAAGCAGTTGCCATCTATGTGGCATTTGATCTTCCACCTATATAATATACAATTACTTAAATACATAGGTAACACCGTGCAATAACTTAGGAACAAATACCTGTATACAAATTAATGCCCTTACTTGGATTTGAATCCAGGAGCGTCGGCTTAATAGCCATAAATCAGGGTAACTCACAAAACCAACCTGATCAAAAATGACAGTCAATTTATACATAAATCATTTTGACAGCTACCCTGAGTGAATACAAGCACTTGCGCGGGGGCATCGCGTTTGTGACGTCACTCCCCACCACCCACACCGGCAAGGTCCACCGCCCTGGATGCCTTCAACTGATCCAAGAACTCGTCAGTAAGGGAGAGTGCTTCTAGAATATTCTAGAATGTATAGTTACGGTGAAGTGTGGTAAGATAAAACTTTGAAAAATTGTTTTTTTTTTTTTTTGAGAAATGCTCATCAAGGCAATAATTATTTTTGAACTGTTTGATATGTTTTCTTATAGTATAACACATTTTTATGTATGATTTAGATTTTTTTTTGTAATAATAAATAAGTCCCGCCGAGTTTCTTGCCGGTCATAAAAATCAAAATGCTTCTCGGGTCAGAGGTGTAAGGTTAGAACTGGTGTCATTTTTGTTTTTCTCTTTTACTTTTATATTTACTCGACGTGTAAAAGTGCCCTTGTGGCCTGCTTACTGAATAAACGTTCAAGTTTGAGTATTTTTGTGGTATTTTAAACCGACTTCAAAAGCGTGGAAATTACCAATTTGGATGTTTCTTTTTATAAGATATTAATGCTGCTGACTGTGCAATCGCTTAAGATTAAAAAAAAATGATATTTTTTTTTTCATATAAAAGTGTATTTAAAGGAAATATATTTTGACATAAAGTTTTATTTTTAACGGGCACATCAATCCCTCGACATTATTACACGATAGATAATTTACAAAAAAATTAATACAGGACATATTTACACACACAACTTGATGGTAGACGTCCAAGAGAACCCGGTCCCACACAATGATCAGATCAGGTCTCCAAAGAACTGCAGATGCCGATGTCACAGACTCTCCATCAAGCTGAAGACCGCAATAAATGGAGGAGTCTATTGCAAGGTTTCCAAAGCCACGATTCTCAGAACTGAGGGAACGACTTGAGGAGGAGGTATCTCTGATGTTTTGGTATATTGTTTCGACCCATTAGGACAATATAATTATACACCAGTTTAACTGGCCTATAACCCTAAAAAATGCATCGATTATTTATTTACAAAGAACATACAACACATGGAAAAGAAATTCACACACACACACACACATAGACTTGAATAATGGCTTACAGAGTAATTATTTTAGCAGTATTTCTTTAGGCTTTAAACATAGTAACAATTTTTAACTTTTTCTCCTTAACATTAAGTATACATATTTATTAAGCACTTTTCGAAATAAAAAGAACATTTTGGCAAAAAGTGCCAATTTGTTCTCTTCTAGCAAGAAAGAAAAGTATTCGAAATATTTGGTACGGAAACGTGATTTTTTGCCGGTTGTTCCTTGACATTAAAATGTACCTATACAATGTCAAATGTGGTACAGATAATGGTACGACTCCTACTCTCACTTGCCCGTTTTTTCCGACTTGCCAAAGTCGGCAACAGCATTATTTTTAACGCTTTTCCGACCCTAAATGGCCAATACCTCACACGAGCGCGAATCTCACAATAAAACGTACCTAAAATACTTTAACCAATCACCTATCGAAAGAGGCCTATAACAATGAAGTTAACTTGAACCTTAAGACCTTTGGGACTGGAGAGGCCTGATACCATTGTGGGTAAATAAATAAGTGGGGAGTTGGATTGACTTAGGTACGGAAATTGAGTAAAAGGTTTTATTTCTGGTTTCGTGTGGAGATTGGAATTATTTTACTGTAGAAAAAGTTTCTAGCAAACCCTGTTCAATGAGAGGTAGGGCACAGCGATGACCATCACGCTTGAATCTGGGGCAGCCCAACTGGGGAAGTATCTCCTCCTTACAGAAGACCATAGTCATAATAGCACTGCTACCTCAGGTATGTAGTGTTGTGTTCCTGATGGTGAGTAAGGTTCCCAGAGCTCCAACCCCCCTTAAAGGCCGGCAACGCGCTTGTGACTCCCCTGGTGTTGCGGGTGCCCATGGGCGATGGTAATTGCTTACCACCAGGCAATCCATCTGCTCGTTTGCCGCCTATGTCATAAAAAAAAAATAGCGTTGCTCCTGCCGGTGAGTCATGACTCAATCCTTCAAGGATGACTTACGTTGCACCCTCGCCTCTCCTACACGTCGCCGTTTCGAGCCCGAGCCTTCCGTCGACCCACCGGGCACTCACCGGGGCGAATATTGACATTAACATGAGCGTCGTTCCAACCATTTGTTGCGAGTAGACGATCATCGCACGCCCGTCGACATCGCGTCCACATCACGTCGCCTTCCCGTCACCGGCCCGAGCCTTTTTACATAACTGCGTACTGTCGTACGACCGGCCCGTGCCCGGACCGAGAGACTCGGGCAGCTCGGTGTTCACGTGATTCATTCCATACAAAATGTCGCGATGGTGGCCTCGGTTCGGACACGGCCCGGTGTAACATGAGTCAACTGTGTTATATGTTACCTACATAGTAATATGAGTTGGCATGTGTCAAAGTGCCCAACTGGGGAAGTACCTCCTCCTTACAGAAGACCACAGCCATAATAGCACTGCTACCTTTCAGGTATGTAGTGTTGTGTTCCTGATGGTGAGTAAAGTTACCAGAGCTCCAACCCCCCTTAAAGGTCGGCAACGCGCTTGTGACTTCCCCTGGGGGTGCCCAAGGGCGACAATAATTGCTGACTATCAGGCAATCCGTATGCTCGTTTGCTGCCTTTTGTCATAAAAAAAAAAAGTCTCGCAGTTCTTTCTCAATTACATCTTGAACGGAAAGCACGTCTTTTACTGGTATTCCGCTATCCAGAAGTAACCTGTGTCCCGACATTAGAGCTCAGCTCACCTAACAGCGAAAGTTGATATGAGACAAGTTGGTTGTGCACAGCGTTCATCGTTCGCTCGGGCCGAATACTGGAGATAAAGTTTGTTGAGTTCCAGGTGCGACTAGTTTTGTTCTGCTACTTTTGTCTATAATTTGGGTCTTTTCCAGGTTAGAATGAATAGTCTGATACTAAACCAGCGTGTGCTACATCCTCGACCAGTTACCACCAGGTAAGGTAAAACGCTGGTCAGTCTGGTATAAAAAAATACTTTAAATCCTCGTGAACGTCTTAGAATTTTCTCACACTTTAAGAGAATTTTCTGCAACTTGATCATTGTTAGGTACAGCTTGACATCATATCAGCCGAAAGACGTCCACTGCTGGAGTTGGACCTCTCCCAAAGCGACCCACAAACTCAGGTTTTGAGCAACCCCGCGATTTGGATCCCCGCGATCTTAGTACTCAGGTACACCTAGTACACAAATAAATCCATAAATCTGTACTTTCGAAAAGTAAAATGTTTTCTCTTAATCTTAGTAAGCAGCCATCTGTGAACATCTTTTTACTTAAGAACTCCGTAAAAGCACAATTGGTGCGGATTTGTATTATTTCACGGGAATATGCCTCGAACAGGCTGGAAACGTCTTTACAATTTTGTAAATTTGTTTTGATTTGATATTGTTATCGTATAAGTTCAGTGACAATATTTTCCTAAGACGTGGGTGTTTTATATGTATTTAAGCATTTATATGTATCTATCTATTATATACATCGTCGTCTAGTACCTACAACACAAACCTTACTGAGCTTACCGTAGGACTAGGTAATATAAAAAAATAATAATTCAGTGGCTGGAGAAATATCATATAAGGTGACGGCCAGTAATGGACAAGGAACCAATCATGAACATTAGTGCTTATTTCAAAGGAGTTAAGTGTTGTGCATTTGTTGGGACATATTCAATTTATAACTTAATGATTTTTGAAATAAGAACTAAGTGTCCATTATTGGTGCCTGTCAGCTTCAAGTGTCCGACATTAATGGCATTACCTTATATGTCAGTAAACGAAAAATAAATTTAGATATCTGAATGCCGCGCTGAGTTTGTTACAAACCTCCGGGCCTTTCATATTTAAGTACTTTGGAAGTTAAAGTGAATTGGGAAAAGATTTTTGATTTGATCATGATTTTACTGGTTCAATCCATTAGAGAATTACATTTGTTTGTTATTGGTATATGAATAAATTAATAGTCATCGTTTTGCGGTCGCCAACGTGCCTGCCAAGCGTGGTGACTATGGCAACTCTCTCCCAAGATAATACAAATCATATTTGGGGGAGGCCTAAATCCAGCAGTGGGCATTTTACGGCTGAAATTATGACTCAGCATCATCATCACGTCCATTCTATGCCATAGTGGTCGGTTCTTCGCCACCCGCATCAAGCGGACTCCGGCGACCATCACCAGGTTGCCAGTGCACCTTGTAGGGGGGTTACCTACGTTTGTAATGTGGCATACCCTGAAATTTACGATCGATTTTTGCAGTATGACCACGTCAGGTTGTATACAAAATAATTAATCAATAACACAGCCAAGACACTCAAGTCCGGATAGGTTCTGATGGGTAGTGACTAGGGTTGCCAACTTTGATGTAGAGATTTGCGATACATTAACGAACACATTGCGGGACCAGGCTTAAAACCGCGGGACATCTACACCTAAGAGAGAATTGTAAGAACAATATTAAAAGTGTGTTAACCTGTAATACATGCATGAAAAAATAAAAAGTAGTCGTTACATAATAATTTATTAGAACAAAGTAGGTCACTACTTATAGTTAACAGGCTTTTATTTAATCACATCTAACAAGTTCTCACATCAACAAAATGATTGTAACATGCAAATCAAGGTTCGTTATGGTGCAGTACCCTTACCATGAGTTGTGATATTGACGTTTGCGATACCGAGTATCGAGTTTACTATCTGTGCATCTCGTTCGCACTAAAATAGTACAAGTGAGATGCACAGATAGTAAACTCGATACTCGTTATCGAAAACATCAATGTCACAACTCATGGTAAGGGTACTGATAATCTAGTCTATAGTCTGAAAACGGGACAATCGGCGTCCCGCGTATGGCCCCAGAAACGGGAAGTCCCGCACGACGGTTGGCAACCCTAGTAGTGACCCTGTCTATGAAGCTGACCCTATACATGGGTATCCATGACTCAGGAATAAATATATTGCTCATCACATAAATACTTTTACAGGGATTTGAGCCCAGGATCATCGGCTTCATAGGCAGGGTCACTCACAGGGCTAATTATAGGAGTACCTATGGACATGGACCTAGCGGGCCCAGCGCTCACAAACTTTTTGCAGAAATCGCGAAGCGTCTGGTTAACTGGTAACTGGTGACCGAAGAGCTGGCGGCTTCCTCGCTCAAAGTATCAGCATTTCTATACAACGAGGAAATGCCGCCAGCAACCTTGGTACAATTCTTCAAGGGCCTTTATTAAATTTAATGTAGTACCGTACCGTAGGTATCTAAGTAGTTAATAATATAATATTGTAATTCTTACATACACATACATTTCAGCCGTATGCAGTCCACTGCTGGACATAGGCCTCCCACAAATATGACTTGTATCATCTTGGGGGTAGTTGCCATAGTCGCCACGCTTGGCAGGCGGGTTGGCGACCGCAGTAGCTGTAGACTGGGTTTTGACGAACGCTGCTGCCCGTCCGTAGGATTTTTCCCTTTGTCGCCTCTTACGACACCCGCGGGAGGAGATGGGGTGGTGCTATTCTAGTCAGCCGGCATCACACGGCCAAGTCAGCCGGCATCACACGGCAATTGTAATTCTTGTATATTATTTATTAGAAAAAAAAAAATAATTATATGTCAATTTAAAAATTATTTTTATACTGCCAAGACTCTATCAATTTCAGTGTCTCTATATCTAAACTAGTACAGTGAAATAAAAATAAATTTATACTTTAACTTTAAGACTCAAAATCATTTAGCAGAGTATTTTTAAAATTCTATCTAAATGACCTTGGAATATTTTGGCTGCGCAAGCGACTCTATCATTAAACCACTTTATTTAGAACTCTCATGAAGGATAATATGTACTGATAAAGAGTTCATTTTTACTGGAATACTGTTTAAAACTATTTCCGGTATCAATAATAGTGGTAGGCCTGGATTACATTTCACATTTCGTGAAACTTTCGCGAGTGGCGGCCGTGAGGAAAATTTTGATAACAGTTTTAGTGCAATAAATAAAATTACACAGATAATTCCCCATAATTTCCGAAAAGCCTAAAGCCCAACTGAAGATAATATGCGTTGACAACGATTATTAAAATAATTTGAAACTATGAAGCAAAAGATGCAGCGTATTTGAACAGACGACCATGGATTTATGAATTTTGTAAATGATAAAGAAGATATCAGCGAGGATTTTTACTGGACTGGCTCCCTAGTATACAGCTACTGGAAACCACCTAAACCGTACATAGCTACTGACTTCTAGCGACCCCAAGGTCCCTCCATTTAGTTTGAAGCAAACAGCGTTCGCCAAAAATGGTTCGTGTCCATAGCAGAAGCCATTTCAACCCATCAAGGATATCTCAGGCTACCGGGATACCAGTGCCGGTTATTATTGGAATTGTAAGTACATGATAGTTTTTTATTTTATTTGTACGTTCGTGTGAAATCTTGCAACTCAATTTTGAAGGACATATTTATTTAGAATAACCAAGAATTTACAGAAAAACACAAGACATTTAAGTCGAAAGAAAAATAGAAAAATTTGACTCGCAGCGGGACTCGAACCCACAACCACTGGATCACTAGCCCAGTGCACTACCAGTTGTGCTATACGAGCGCCGCTTAGACGTGTCAAATTTTTCTATCTTATCCTTCTTGGTATATACGTCATTACGGGTGACGTGTAGCGACATCTACCGAAGAGTATTGAAGAGTATTGATTGAGTTTGAAAAATTTTTCTATTTTTCTTTCGACTTAAATGTCTTTGATATGCTAGCAGACGTTTCTGCTTAATATAAAAAGAAAAATACAACGTAAACAATAAGACCAAAGAAAAAATAATGATATAAATTTAAAAAACGTCGTTAAAATTGGGCCCCTTTGGCATGGTGCCGAGTATGCTGGCAGCATTCCCCCGCTGTATCGCGATACTGATGCGTTGCGCGAGAAAGCTGCCAGCTCTGCGGTCACCAGTGGAGTCGACGAGCCTTTTAGAAAGGTCTTTGTACATGATATGGGCGCTGGGACCCCACGGGTATAGGGTTTCGACTCCGAATGGCATAAAAATGTATTCGGAGCCGAGACCCCGGTATTTGTAGTGCTTAAGCTTTTATATGTCCATCAAAAAAAAAAAAAAAAATTCTCATGCTCTAAAAGTGTGTCATATTATGCTTGCCAAGGCGGACTAAAGTAATACATTTAGCCTCTTGGGAAAATATGTATACATATTTATGAAACGTTTTAAATTGACCAACCAGAACACTTCATCGTATTAAATCCACCAATCACGACAGATATCGAAGTTAATCGCAACTCTAGATTCTTTAACCATCTAAAATAACCATCTCGTGGTACTATGGCCTACTTTAGCCCCTTGTCAAACAATCTACTATTGAAGCAGATATCTTTAACCGAGCTGAAATTTACAAAGAAAATACATTCACGAAATTACTAGCAAAGCATGCGCTGTCATTTATGGTCGCGTTCATGGATAGTTATGTCTGTTTTCTGTAGTTTTCTTTTTGTTTTATATTTTTGATTTTGTTTGATGTTTGATGATTTTGTAAGTATGAATTGTGGTAATCTTGTGTGTTATCTGTCGTGGCATCACCAAATGGGCTCAGCGGAAGATCAGGGCTGGCTCCTAAGTCAGTTAGAGTCGAGTCAATTTTCTGACGCACGCCGCGTGTATTTTTCTTTTATGTCATTTTTCTGTATATGTGTTTTATCTATAAACTTATTGTTTTCCCAGTCTACAATAAATATAATTTCATAAAATGATTATTCCAGGTGGTGATTATCAAGATCGCTTGTTTCACGTGTTGCTGTATCCGTTACTGCAAGAAAAAACGGAGACAAGAGGCAAACAAGGGTCCAGTGATCCAGCATCCCAACGTGGTCCATGAACACCCTGGTCACGAACTCCCTCTACAAACTCCTGTAAACCCTAACTATCCGAATAACATTTATCCGCCTAATTATACTACAGATTATTCTTTAGTATTCGATCCTAGTAAAACATCACAACCTGCGCCAGTTTACCCTATGCAGCAGATCGGTATATACCCTCCTTACCCTACAGAATATCAAACTCCAACTCCTTACCCTATTGCCAGTACTGAAACAGTGAAACCCGATAATCATATTCTGACAGATGTGGTCGTTAACCCTGTAACTACAGCAGAAACTCACCATACTGAACAATTTAGTAAAGATTCTTGTCATAATTCAAAATGCGATAAAAGTCAAAATCTTAAGTAAAGAACCATGTCTATGTAGTTGTGCAGAGAATTAATATGGAAATTAAGTTAAAATTTGAATATAGAACGACGACATGCGTGTACACACGTTATTACTACGTTTTCGATAATGAGTATCGAATTTACTATCTGTGCATCTCGTGCGCACTAAAATAGTATAAGCGAGATGCACAGATGGTACAAGTGCTTTAGCTAAGTATTTTATCTATACAGATAACAATCTATCAAATACAGTCTTACATATATTGGCCAACAAAAACTGACGGGCCTGGGTTCAAATCCCAGTAGTAAGACATTTATTTGTGTGATAAGTTCAGGTCATACAAATAAATGTACCTACTGCTACTGGGATTTGAACCCAGGCTCGGCGGATTCATAAGCATGGTCACCTGTCATCAATATAATTATGTAACGACGGTTTCACTGTATTATAATCAAAAAGTTTATGAATCTAAGAAAAAAGTTTATGGCAACATATTTTTTCAACAATAATTACGTACCTAAAACACATTGATTTATGGTTATAATTTTTACCATAAGATAACTAAATTCGTCTCTATTTTTTTTAAGTGTTTTTAACTAGGCTTTTATTCACAAAAAAAAAAAAAACAGAATTAAGACGTCTTACGACTGAAATTATGAATTAATAAGTTAATGAATGACTGAACACCAATAAAATAAGGAAATTTTTACTTATACACAATAATATAGCATTTTGAGTTCTTTATAGATATATTATTTGTTTTTATACACGACTGACCAGTGTTTGACTTCAGTCACTCAATTTTTTTTTTGTTGGTAGTTGACTATCTTAAACACTTGTGTTTTGCGATGCATAATGAGAGGTTGTAAAATGTTTGTATAAAATACACATATATTGATAAGTATAATTTATTTGCCTTCCTGCGTAAGAACCCACGCGATCGCATTACCGGGATATCAAGTATCATCATTAGCCCGTTACAGTCTGTTTTGGGGGAGGTGAAATGGGCATGGGTTCAGAGTAAACACAGATTGAGATTAATCATCAAGTAATATCTCAATCCAATATTAATTATTCATAATCCGGGTCCATATTGACTCTCATAAAATTTGTATCCCTAATTACGATTTTACTACGGATTCGTGTTCATAATAGTCATTTTTCATATTTTTTTTCTTCATACATTTTATGTTCATAAATTTTAATTACTATAATCGGAACTCATAACAGACAGTTGTCATATTTTTTTCATTCATAATGTTTTAACTTAGAACATGTTTAAACTCATATATTTTTATTCAGAATAGTTTCCTTCATAACGTAACCTAACCTAACCCACCTTTCTGGCGGCATTTCGGTTCTGTGTGGGTCGCAGTTCTAACCTAACCTAACCCAGTTTTCTGAAGAATTTCAGTTCTCTGAGGGTCGCAGTTCTAACCTAATCTAACCCACCTTTCTGGCGGCATTTCGGTTCTGTGAGGGTCGCACTTCTAACATAACCTAACCCACCTTTCTGGCGGCATTTCGGTTTTGTGAGGGTCGCAGTTCTAACCTAACCTAACCCACTTTTCTGGCAGCATTTCGATTCTGTGAGAAACTACATGTGTATATAATTAATAATAATATATTTAATTTTTCTATTGCAGGTACACAATCTATCTATTATTAATCTTATTGTAATTAAATTGTGTGCAAATAAATAGTAGTACAAAACACTGTATGATCATTGACAGTATGAACTTCAATGTACAGGATAAATAACACTTATGATTAAGAAATATATGAAAACAAAAATTAGAATAAACAAATGTATGAATAATGGCATTATGAATTTTAATGATTAGGAGTTTCGATCCTTTAGTATAAAAAAGTATGAAGACTGATCATTATGATGTAAAATTGTATGAGAAACATTTTCGGACTTCCGATATTAGGATTTAAAAAGTTATGTAAAAGAAAGCGCACCCGTTTTAAGTACCTAAACAGACAGGTCTCTAGTCACTACCCACTAGGCCAGATCTGTCGTAAAATTCCATTGAATAAATAATGCATTCATACAGCCATTTAACATGTTTCTCACACTCATAAATAATACTGAACAGCGGAATCTAAATCATGGTTCCGCTCATAAATCCATCAGGGTTCCGTAGCGAAGATAAACTGCTCTAATATCTGCAAGTGTACCTGGACTTGATTCCAGTTTGTTTAATTAAAACTCGAAATAATATTGTTCATTTTAACGAAATATTTAGACGACTGGTCTGGCCTAGTGGGTAGTGACCCTGCCTATTAAGCCGATGGTCTTGGGTCCAAATCCCAATAAGGGCATTTATTTGTGTGATGAGCACAGATATTTGTTCCTGAGTCATGGGTGTTTTCTGTGTATTTAAGTATGTATCTATATGTATCTATCTATTATATATATCGTCGTCTAGTACCTACAACACTAGCCTTACTGAGCTTATCGTGGGACTATGGATTTGTGTAAAATTGTCCCGAAATATTTATTTATTTAACTTCTATCATTTCTCTACATGTATAGCTATTTTTTTAGGTTTAAACGTAGCTAAGCTAGGTATTACAATAACTATTTAACTACTCTAGACTAAATTTAATATAGGCCCATGAGGAATTGTACCAAGGACGCTGGCAGCATTCCCTTATCGTATCGCAATGCTGATACGTTGTGCGAAAAAGCCGCCAGCTCTTCGGTCAACAGTTACGTCAACCAGACGCTTCGCGATTTCTGCAAATAATAAAAACGTATTATATCTCTAGTTTCCAGAACCCCACTACCGCAGCATATTTCTGAAGGTCTTCTATTTAGTAATAATTTATCAACGTCACTTTGAGACAAAGGGCTTGTGTCAGTTCACTTTGCGAAATAAAAAGGGCTGTTCAAGATTCTGCCCTTCAACGTGGAAACAAAAGTCGCTTATAATTAACAGTATGGCCTAGTTGGTAGTAACCCTGGGTACGAAGCAGGCGGTCCATATTTCGAATCCCATTTGTGTACATGTGTTCATGAAGAATAATGTTTTTAATGAATTATGATGACAAATAAGCACACAGCTTACCTAACGGTAAGCAATAACTGTCCCCCCATGGGCATTCGCAACACCAGGGGAGTCACAAGGGTGTTGCCGGCCTTTAAGATATTAGTAGCCGTGTGATGCCGGCTGACTAGAATAGCACCACCCCATCTCCTCCCGCGGGTGTCGTAAGAGGCGACAAAGGAAAAAAATCCTACGGACGGGCAGCAGCGTCCGTCAAAACCCAATCTACAGCTACTGCGGTCGCCAACCCGCCTGCCAAGCGTGGCGACTATGGCAACTACCCCCCAAGATGATACAAGTCATATTTGTGGGAGGCCTATGTCCAGCAGTGGACTGCATACGGCTGAAATGTATGTATGTATGTAAGATATTAGTACACTCTTTATTATTGGGTAATTTATTTATTTGTCGGGTTATGGATGTTTGAGTTATATTTAGGTCCTTGGTTCAAATAAGTAAGGGCATATATTTATGTGTGATAGATATTATATGTATTTAAGTATTTGTATGTCTTTCCCGTACACGGACCAATGGTGTTCCGGACATTTGGGAGGTGTACGCGGAGCCGGATGGAGCCAACGCGCAACGAGCCAATTTAATGATTAGTCAGGGCTACACTAAGCGGATGTTGCCCCAGTTATGGGACGCGCACAGAGACAGCACCCGCCATGGTGTAAGAACGTGGAGACGCTACTCTACAGTCTACACAGCTCGCCACATAAATTATTATGCAGAAACGTCTGCTAGCGAATATCTTCGATATTTAAATCGAAAGAAAAATTGAAAAAATTTACTCGCAGCGGGACTCGAACCCAAAACCACTGAATTACTAGTTACTATTTAAATATCGAAGCTCGCCACATGCTGCCCTGCGTTGATTGATTGCACTGGAGAAAACCCATGGGCGATGGGGTCATCACATCTTTGAATTTTTGGACCCGGGTATGTCCTTAAACTACGACCGACAATGAGAGGTAGGGCACAGCGTTGACCATCACGCTTGAATCTGGGGCAGCCCAACTGGGGAAGTACCTCCCCCTTACAGAAGACCACAGCCATAATAGCACTGCTACCTTTCAGGTATGTAGTGTTGAGTTCCTGATGGTGAGTAAGGTTCCCAGAGCTCCAACCCCCCTTAAAGGCCGCAACGCGCTTGTAACTCCCCTGGTGTTGCGGGTGCCCACGGGCGACGGTAATTGCTTGACACCAGGCAATCCGTCTGCTCGTTTGCTGCCTGTCGTAAAAAAAAAAAAGAATACTATATATGTCGTCGTCTAGTAGGTACCTACAACACAGCCTCATTGAGCTTTACTGTATTTGTGTAAGATCATCCAAATAATATTTATATTAAATACAACAAAATAATCTTCAATAATATGAAAAGATTATACGATTAACCCTCTCACTGGCAAGGATAAAGCATTCGTCGGAATATACTTAAAGTGAATAGGGTTGAACTTTTAGTAAAAGTTCGCCAAAGCCCCGACTCGAAGAGTTCTAAAGCTCAGGGTAAAGCTTATTTAGCTCAACGTTGAAACTTATTCAGGTTTTAGACCTTTAAGTGAGGTCCTGAATAAGTACATTATAATCTTAGGTCATGTAGAACTTATAGGTATTAGGTATTAAAGGTTGTTTTGTTAGGTTTTCATCTTTGAAGTTGGATTTGTAAATCTAAGATTGAGGTATATATTCAATCCTAATCCTACGGTAAGCTCAGTAAGGCTTGTATTGTAGGTACTAGAGTACGACATATATAATAGATAGATACATATAAATACTTAAATATATAGAAAACACTCATAACTCAGGAACAAATATCTGTGCTCATCACACAAATAAATACCCTGACTGGGATTCAAACCCAGGACCATCGGCTTCATAGGCAGGGTCACTACCCACTAGGCCAGACCGGTTGTCAATTATGTTTTTGATAAATTCTTCGTGTCGTAGCAGGTGTACAAGCATCTTTCTTCTTCTATTTTCTATGGTTCTCAACAACCTTCTCCTACCATAAAACCTCTTCATATCTAAGATATCAGTAACAAAATAATGGCCAAGTATCACCTATAAGCCAAGTTTATCCACAATTTCAGACCAATGTTCAATATTATAATGACCATCCATATTAATATTAACTCAAAATCATAACCCTTACACAATCTCTTCTATAACTATCAAGCTGTTAAAATTGAACCCTAACAGCAAGTAATAAAGTCGGTTATAAAAAGGCATGTATGTGTGAGATACGAGGTTATCATGGTGGGGTAATTTGTATTAATGTTAGCTGTAACTAATCGACATAATATTGAGAGACCATTGAGAATTCGAAACGTCTGATTATGGTATTGGACACAGATGCAGACAGATGAAACAATCATAAGCTATTATAAAACGAAAATTGCTAATGGAACCCACCAGGTGTGGGCGTCCACTGCTGGACATATAGCTGAACTTAACTAACAAAACCAGGTCTTAAAGTTATCATTATTATGGTAACAATTTTTTTTTTATGACGAGCAGACGAATATATAACACGCAGTCACACGGGGTTGGAGCTCTGGGAACCTTACTCACCATCAGGAACACAACACTACATACCTGAAAGGTGGCAGTGTTATTATGGCTGTGGTCTTCTGTAAGGAGGAGGTACTTCCCCAGTTGGGCTGCTCCAGATTCAAGCGTGATGGTCATCGCTGTGCCCTACCTCTCATTGTTGGACGTAGTTTAAGGACATACCCGGGTCCAAAAAATGATACGGAAATATAATTATTTTGTACCGAAAAATACAAACTACTGAGTGAGTATACTGAGTTGGTGAGTGTAAGGTTAGACAGCCTTGAGCACTGTCGCAGAGTTGCTAGTGTGTCTGTATTGTACAGGATATTTTGGAATTGGTGCACGATTTAATTCCGCCATCTCCGTTCCACCACCGGATGTCCATACGAGAGGTTTCATCTTTGCGTTCTGAATATTCCATTCATTCGCACGAAGCGAACACACCTCCACTTCTACCTTCAAAATGCGGACTGCTAAGGAATGGAATTCACTCATCATCATCATCATCAGCCTATCGTAGTCCACTGCTGGACATAGGCCTCCCCAATTTCACGCCATCGTGTTCGATTTTCGGCTGTTCGCATCCAGCTCCTGCCAGCCATCTTGCGCAAGTCGTCACTCCACCTAGCCTGAGGGCGCCCTACACTACGCTTGCCGAGACGCGGTCTCCACTCAAGAACTCGTTTACCCCAACGGTTATCGGTTATCGGAATTCACTCCCTTCATCTATATTCCCGGAAAGATATAATTTGGATGAATAGAGAGTGAATAGAGGCAAAACTGAATAGGCTGTTACTGAACCAGCGTGCTACACCCTCGACCTCGTCGACACTTACCATCAGGTGTGACTGAGGTGAAACGCTGGTCAGTCGTGTATACTAAGCAACGTGTCAAAACCAAATAAAAACACACAAGAATGATGAGTGTGTGTAGTCGGTTGTGGTAAACTAACCAATTACCTAAACGCTAGGCTATCTAACTACCTAACTCTAGGGATGAATAGTAAGTGAATCGCATTTCTTGTTTATTTAGTTTCCTTGTTTTACCTTTGGTATCCAGCTAATTCTACTCCTTCCTGTTATTTATTTTATTCTATATTCATTCGTTGGTCTTGAGTTGGCTTGAATTTTGTAACAAAACCATAGGCGATCAGAGAGCTGTACCCTTACCATGAGTTGTGCCATTGAGGTTTTCGATAACGAATATAGAGTTTACTATCTGTGCATCTCGCTTGTATTACTTTAGTGCGAACGAGATGCACAGATAGTAAACTTGATACTCGCTATCGAAAACGTCAATGTCACAACTCATGGTGAAGGTACTGGCACGTACCTCACTCAGCCTATCAGATTCACAGTTCAGCGAGGAAATACTGCCAGCGTCTTCGGTAATACGCTTGAATCTGGGGCAGCCCAACTGGGGAAGTACCTCCTCCTTACAGAAGACCACAGCCATAATAGCACTGCCACCTCTCAGGTATGTAGTGTTGTGTTCCTGATGGTCAGTAAGGTTCCCAGAGCTCCAACCCCCCTTAAAGGCCGGCAACGCGCTTGTGACTCCCCTGGTGTTGCGAGTGCCCATGGGCGACGGTAATTGCTTAACACCAGGCAATCCGTCTGCTCGTTTGCCGCCTATGTCATAAAAAAAAAAAAAAAATCGTTATCAAAATTTACAGAACGCTAAAAATATGGAAAAATCATCTGCCTCGGGCGAGACTCGAACTCGCGACTCTGGGTTACATGCTCATCGCTCTACCAACTGAGCTACAGTACATACATACATACATTTCAGCCGTATGCAGTCCACTGCTGGACATAGGCCTCCCACAAATATGACTTGTATCATCTTGGGGGTAGTTGCCATAGTCGCCACGCTTGGCAGGCGGTTTGGCGACCGCAGTAGCTGTAGATTGGGTTTCAACGGACGCTGCTGCCCGTCCGTACGATTTTTCCCTTTGTCGCCTCTTACGACACCCGCGGGAGGAGATGGGGTGGTGCTAGTCTAGTCAGCCGGCATCACACGGCATAGAAGAGCTACAGTGGCTTGCCCAAACATAACCCTTTCCTTTATTTCTAAGAATTATGATTTCGTTAGCAAACGTTTCTGCTTATAAATATAATTTGGCTAAAAATTTAATTATTTTTTTACTCCTTACAACGTACTTATCCTCTAGCCGCCCAGAGCAAAGCTTGCCAGGCCAAATGCAACTCTGATTTGTCATAATTAAAATTCAAAATGGCATTCAATGGGAGACCTTTTTATAGGTCTCCGGGCGGCTAGAGGTTATATCAAACTCTAATCATGTTAACGCAATAAAAAATCGAGGATATTCCTGGAATTCCTCCAATATTCCTCAGAATCTCAGAAACTAGAGGTCATAAGTACCATAGTAAAGTAACAGGAGTTACCGCCTTCCGGTTTGGAGTTAGGAATGTAAATATGATAACTAAAACCACATTATTATGCCTGCGTTATTAATGCTGGGTTACTATTTAAATAGGAGGAATGAGGGTATAGGGTTGTCACAAGATAACCGTTTGGGCCAGAAACATAAAAATATGAATCAATATTACAGGACATTCTTACACAAATTGACTGAGCCCCACTGTAAGTTCAAGAAGTCTTGTGTTGTGGGTACTCAGCCAACGATATATATAATATGCAAATACTTAAATACCTATACAGTCATGACTCAGGATCAAATATCTATGTGCTCATCACACAAATAAATACCCTGCCTCCCAAATGTCCGGAATACCATTGTTCCGTGTACGGGAAAGACATACACATAATAGTACATTGTGCAACGAGGATGGTAAGTAAGGTATAGTAAACGCGAGCCTATTAGAAGCCCGACGACGAAGTCGAAGGGCTTTTAATGGCTCAAGTTTGTTATACACTTACCACCCGTGGTACATACAATGTTTTTCATCACATTTGCGAGGAAATAAAATAAATCGTTGGTAAAGTATTAGTTACTAGTGTAGTGTAGTTTTACCTATCAGACCGCATCCACTATAAAAGATTGTCAACAATGTCAACTTTGTTCAATGTCTTCCACAGATAATGTTAACAACTGCGTTTTGTTTTCGAAGTTGATAGATCATCCTGCCAAATAGTATCAATTATCAAAATCAAATAGAAAACAACTATTTTTAATAAATACTAAACATTAAATTGCAGTCAAATTTAATATAAAGATATGTTTTATACATATTAAAAGTTGGTTGTAGCAAACTTTTGAAGATATGAAATACACCTTGGCTGTTTAGAAACATCCTCAGTCCAAGTGAAGTATAGGTTCGGTATATTTTTAAAACTAAACTTAACAGCCCGTGTGAGCTAAATCGGCTATAACTGCTCTGTACTCTCGCAAGTCACAACGCCATTGACGAGCAAGTGTGATGAAAATATAATAAATACTCGTAAATACACACACACGCGCACATATTATGCATGCATACATACACAGATGTGCGTTAGATAATAAATTGTAAATAACTTCTAAATCTGTTTGAATCATATTGTTTTAAGTTGTAGTCTGAAATAAAAGGTAGTTAAATGCTGGTGACCGAAGAGCTGGCGGCTTCCTCGCACAACGTATCAACATTGCGATATGAGGAATGCCGCCAGTATCCTTGGCACAATGCCTCAAGAACCTTTTTTAAATTTAATAACTAGTTAAGTACTTGTATTTTAATGAATGTTATTGATGTAAGTTAATTGCTAACTGAATTAATATTGACAGCCGGAAACACAGTTCATGTGATACATTGTAATAAAAATCAAAAAATGTTAGTGTAAGCTGATAAATTATAAGTAATACCTAAAGATAATAAATAAATATTTCAGGACCATCTTATACAAATCGACCTAGTCCTACGGTAAGCTCAGTGAGGCTTGTGTTGTAGGTACTAGACGACGATATATATAATAGATAGATACATATAAATCCTTAAATAGAAAACACCCATGAATCATGAACAAATTTAAAATCTGTGCTCATCACACAACTAAATGCCCTGACTGGGAATTAAACCCAGGACCATTGGCTTCAAAGGCAGGTTCACTACCCACTAGGCCACACCAGTCGTCAAAATATAAAACTATTTTGAATAATGGAATAGTAACTTAAAGAAATTGTTAGTCAATTGAATATTTAGCCAACCGGAAACATACCCCATATCATTTAGTTCAAATGAAGGTAGTCGCTGCCGTAGGATACCCTTTAGGATAAATAGTAGTGAGCACCATTGGGTGGACACATTAATAATTACATACACAAATAATTGTAATTACAAAGAGAAGACAACATACTCGTAACATTAATAAGCGATGTTTTGACAACCCTGACGGTGCGAGTCAATAAATCAGCGCCGGGCCCGGAGTGGCGCAGCTATGGTAATGCAATGTTATTGATATTGGAATTAATTGTTGTTTCAGAGCCGCCATGATCGACGAGAATCAACATAAGGACGTCACGGGTGATTAAGTTAGATTCTAATTGGAGATACTAACATTTTGCATAATAAATTAGTAGCGCGTAATTACTGCGCAGTAATATAATTGTGACGACCGCTCTGGCCTAGTGGGTAGTGACCCTGCCTATGAAGCCGTTGGTCCTGGGTTCGATTCCCAGTCAGGACATTTATTTGTGATGAGCACAGATATTTGTTCCTGAGTCATGGGTGTTTTCTATGTATCTAAGTATTTATATGTATCTATCTATTATATATATCGTCGTCTAGTAGCTACAACACAAGCCTTACTGAGCTTACCGTAGGACTAGGTCGATTTGTGTCAGATTGTCCGGAAATATTTATTTATTTATTTAATTGTCTCCGCACTAGCTCGAAAATAACTGTTTAAGTCTTTAAATACAGAGCCCTTTACCCTTACCATGAGTTGTGACATTAAGGTTTTCGATAACGAGTATCGAGTTTACTATCTGTGCATCTCGCTTGTACTATTTTAGTGCGAACATGATGCACAGATAGTAAACTCGATACTTGTTATCGAAAACCGCACTGTCACAACTCATGGTAAGGCTACTGAGTGTAAGTTTTTAACGTAACTTTACGTTACGAACGCGTTTGCGTTTCCCATATAGATAACATTATCACTTACGCGTTCGTAAACGTTTTCTTATGTCAAAAGTAACTTACACTAGAGCCTCTGATAGCAAAGTTGCTATATACTCTAGGTGAAAAATTGTGTGTTTCACTCGGTAGGAGAGTGTGTTGTCCTTTCGTGCTTTGAAACCCTCCCTTGCTATGCTCGGGGTTCAAATTGGGAATCTCGGGTTTCAACATTAGCACGAGAAGGTAAACACTAACTTTGCTCCCTCGTAAAATAATTAACTATTAAGATTCGATTGTTAACATCATTGTGAAGAAAAATGGAGGCAAAAACTACCCAATAAGCGTAAGTGCTAGCTAATTAAATCTCGTTTAAGAACGAACGTTTCCTGTAAAATAATAAGGTAAATATTGAAGAAAAAAAAATGGTAAAAAGTTATTGCACTTATGCTTTGTAGGGCAGAATATACAGACAGCTTTTACATTCGCTTTTACATGAGAGGTAGGGCACAGCGATGACCATCACGCTTGAATCTGGGGCAGCCCAACTGGGGAAGTACCTCCTCCTTACAGAAGACCACAGCCATGATAGCACTGCTACCTTTCAGGTATGTAGTGTTGTGTTCCTGATGGTGAGTAAGGTTCCCAGAGCTCCAACCCCCCTTAAAGGCCGGCAACGCGCTTGTGACTCCCCTGGTGTTGCGGGTGCCCATGGGCGACGGTAATAGCTTACCATCAGGCAATCCGTCTGCTTGTTTGCCGCCTATGTCATAAAAAAAAAATATTCGCATGACGGCAATCGCACGATTTCTCTAATCCTAAAAAATCAGGCAATGAGTGGAAAATATGTTCACTTCCTAATATTATTGGAAGCAAAATACGAATAAATAAAATAAATAAATATTTCGGGACAATACACAAATCGACCTAGGTAGTCCTATGGTAAGCTCAGTAAGGCTTGTGTTGTAGGTACTAGACGACGATATATATAATAGATAGATAAATATAAATACTTAAATACATAGAAAAACACCCATGACTCAGGAACAAATATCTGTGCTCATCACACAAATAAATGCCCCGACTGGGAATCGAACCCAGGACCACCGGCTTCAGAGGCAGGGTCACTACCCACTAGGCCAGACCGGTCGTCAATGTCCTAGGTTTATCTAAACGATAAGTTTGTCCTTTCAAACCTAATTAAGTCATCTCGGATTCAGAACACGTTAGGAAAAAGATCGCGTTATTTTCCATACGCGTCGGTACTTACAATCGCCATAAGATACCACAGTAGAGTTCAAAAATACCATGAATATGAACTTTATCGCCTTGGCGATAGAGGCGTTGTTCCGATATCTGTTCCACAGCTCCGATGTATGTCATATGTATATGTATATGTCAAGTTTTCCAGACGGACTGACCCTTTCCCAACAGTAACTTGCGGGACAAGTGTTCCCAATTATTTCCTATTTCCATTCATGTCAATAAATAGGCGTGCAAGAAGTAGGAGAAGGCGTTTATGGAAATTTCCATATTGAAATATTAAATTGGAAATAGATGACATATTTATCTACAATAATAATCACAATATTACGAGGACTTAACTGTTTTCTACATTCAATCTAAAAAAGGCCCTTTAATCATTGTACCAAGGATGCTAGCGGCATTTTCTCGTTGTGTCGCAATGCTGATACGTTGTGCGAGGAAGCCGCCAGCTCTTTGGTCACTAGTTACGTCAACCAGAAGCTTCGCGATTTCTGCAAAAAGTTTGTACGCGCTGGGACCACATGGACCTAGCGTTTCTACACCAGATGGTACAAAATGGTGCTCTCTGCCTAGGCTCTTATAGTTGTCATATACATCTACCTAGAAGAAGCACTGGTGGCCTAGCGGTAAGAGCGTGCGACTTGCAATCAGTATTATCCAAAGGTCGCAGGTTCAAACCCCGGCTCGTACCCATGAGTTTTTCGGAACTTATGTACGGAATATCATTTGATATTTACCAGTCGCTTTTTGGTGAAGGAAAAAAAATGTGAGGAAACCAGACTAATCCCAATAAAACCTAGTTTACACTCTGGTTTGGAAGGTCAGATGGCGGCCGCTTTCGTAAAACTAGTGTCTGCGCCAAATCCTTGGATTAGTTAGGCTCACGGAAGCCTGGCGTCCACTTGGCAACTAATCACTTCATTCGTTCATTCGTCATGTTTGTATGTGAAATTCTAGTAAGAAACTGCAAATCCAAGGGTATTTATTCCCAAACTCAGCTTCTTTTCTTACTCCTGTAATCACTCGCTTGTGTCATACGCCACTTTCGATTAGCTATCTCGGTCCCCCACATGTTGTTCTAATGATTCCGATGGCGAATAAGCTATAGATGGGTTAAGAAATAATGAAGATACGCAGTTCATCCCTCCGGTGCTATAGTTATATAGTCGCCAACAGATATATGGGAGTTGTGGTTACAAATGTGGCATTATCTATGATAAGGGACTTTATTGTCGATGGCGCTTACGCCGTTGTTCAAGGTGCCGCAATAGAAACGCAACGCGCTTCAACGTAAGCGACATCGACAATAAGGTCCCTTTTGCTAGATAATGTCACAAATATCTGAACAACGCCTCTATTCAAACTCTAACATTTATTTACTTACTGCCATAAGGGCATTTTTACACGTCGGGCCATAAGGGCAGTAGACTTACCTTTTCAAAAAAGAATATAAAAAAAAACTTAAGCATTAATAAAAATGCGATATTCTATAAGAAAGTTAGTCTTAAGGCGATAAAGTGCATGTTCAGTTATTTGTGACCACCTCCACAGCTCCGATATATCTGACGGCGACTGAATGACCCATATCTAAAAATATGGATACAATTATGTAGCAAAAATATGTAAGTTTTGGATGTTCTTACAAGCTTTTTATTTAAGTTACAGTTAGTATCTGATGGATGAGCAGTAGCTGCTGCATTCGCCAACCAGCCTGCCAAGCGTGGCGACTATGACAAACGATTTGCATGCGGAACCTATAGCCGTTGGGTAAAGGTTCTCGAGTGGCGGACACGTACCGGAAGGCGCAGCGTAGTCAGAACCCCCACAAGGAGACCGACGACCTAATAAATATCGTGGGATGCTTACTGGATGCTGCTGACGCAAAATCGGTCATTGTGATAATGATGATGATGATGATGATGACATTATTATCATGTACTCATTCATTCCATTCCCTTCAGGGCAGCTCTTGTGAATGGAACTGTACTGTAAGCCTTGAATCTCATCATTTCTTCAAATTTAGAGGTTCCTAGAGATTATATTTTTGGACCCGGGTATGTCCTTAAACTACGTCCAACAATGAGAGGTAGGGCACAGCGTTGACCATCACGCTTGAATCTGGGGCAGCCCAACTGGGGAAGTACCTCCTCCTTACAGAAGACCACAGCCATATTAGCACTGCTACCTTTCACGTATGTAGTGCTGTGTTCCTGTGGTGAGTAAGGTTCCCAGAGCTCCAACCCCCCTTAAAGGCCGGCAACGCGCTTGTGACTCATCTGGTGTTGCGGGTGCCCATGGGCGACGGTAATTGCTTACCACCAGGCAATCCGTCTGCTCGTTTGCCGCCTATGTCATAAAAATAAAAATAAATAAAAAGGAAAATTTGGCTGCCATCTGTCACCAATGATTTTTCACAAAATTGTCAGCCATGTAAACATCGAATTACAAAACCAATATTTCAGCGGAAAAACGTGTTATATCCTCACAATTTTTCTGTAAGTCAGATTCAATTTGGGCTCGCACCCTTTCGGGATATAGGGGCTTTTGTCACGGGTTGAAAAAGCAAAATGGGAAAACACGAAAGCAACGCATGTAGGAAGTGGATTTGTGGAAGATTGTCCCAAAATAATACTCTATTATAATAAAAACACACCAAAGACATATATACAAAACATTAAAAAAAAGCTAACCTAGGCCGCCAGCAGTGGTTAGGGCTGCAGAGAGAGGAACCACCGCGAAGTGTCCAGGATTACTGTCTTCTGACCCTTGGTCCAACCAAAATCACGTAGCGAGAGTCTCACAAGACGTTGGTCGAGACTCTTTGCTATGAGACCGTTCGCGGAAACAACTATCGGTACAATGATCGCCGAATCAACTTCCCATATGGCGGTTACCTGGTGAGCTGAGTCTAAGTACTTGATAGACTTGTCCTTCTCGGCTTTTACTTTGTGTCTGTCACATTCAAAATTTATTTCATTATGTAATTTATGAAAGTGGAGACCAGTAGGATGATTTGTGACCTTCAGCGGTGAAATTAAAATATTATAGGGGCGATAATATTCTTAGTTCGTGACGGGCCGGCCACGCGATCTGCGAACCAAATCCAGTGGGAATGTCGGGGCTTCCAACCTCTGTACTGACCAGACTCTGACTCTGTACAGGCTGACTGACATATTTTGGAATGACCGACACTAAATTTAAAGACTGACAGGAAAAAACATTGACAGGAGGAAACCGTCAGTCGAGGACAAGAACCAGACAAAGACGGTTCAAGAATACTCGGCACTCTTAGTGCTTGAAAATGGAGGCATATGTTCTCCGAAACATGACTCCCGAGTAACTAAATAAACGTGAGTAGATGCGTGTTTATCATATATATAACTTTAATATGTCTCATTAAAGTTTAAACAGAAATGATTTGTTCTTAGTTGCAAAGGTAACTTTTTTGTTGCATTTTGTTTTGACAAGGGTGTACGTTCGGCTGTCAAAAGTTGTAATGTTTTGTAACAATACTTTTTCAATGGCCGATAGCTTTAAAATTATAAAGCGAGTTTCCAACAAGTTCTTCAATAAAACTTGGAACTATGACACTCCGGCCCGGGGGCAAGAATTAATAACGATACTTTGGCCAAGTTTGGGCCAAGTTTGGCCAAGTTCAGGCCAAGGTCTTGGTCGGGCGCTTATTAAGGATTAAGGTTTTATGAGTCTTTAAGATAAGGCGATAGGTATATTTCTGAGATCGTTGAGAGAAATCGAGGTTACAAAACTTCAGGTATCTTTTTCCTTTGTCTATTGTGTTGCCAGTGATGATATATGGAACTAAAACTTGGCCTACTATGGGCGTTATAAGAAGGCTCAAAGTGACCTAAAGGACAATGGTGAGGGCTATGCTGGGAGTGTCTCTGCAGTCTGCGCGCATCAGAAATGATGTCATTTGTAGCAGTTAGTTTCAGTTAGTTAGTGTTTTTATTCGAGTTCTAAATAAAACCCGACCCGGGTATGTCCTTAAACTACGTCCAACAATGAGAGGTAGGGCACACCGATGACCATCACGCTTGAATCTGGAGCAGCCCAACTGGGGAAGTACCTCCTCCTTACAGAAGACCACAGCCATAATAGCACTGCTACCTTTCAGGTATATAGTGCTGTGTTCCTGATGGTGAGTAAGGTTCCCAGAGCTCCAACCCCCCTTAAAGGCCGGCAACGCGCTTGTGACTCATCTGGTGTTGCGGGTGCCTATGGGCGACGGTAATTGCTTACCACCAGGCAATTCGTCTGCTCGTTTGCCGCCTATGTCATATAAAAAAAAAAAAAAATATATATAATTCTACCTATTCTATTCTATTCTATTTGTCATTCGGAGCAGAACCAAAGTAACTGATATAGCCCTTCGGTTATAACCGAATCACCAAGCCAATAGGTTTATCTGTTTTCAAATCAATAAAAACTACAACATCCATACTAATATTATAAATGCGAAAGTAACTCTCTCTGTTTGTCCGTCTATTACCTCTTCACGCGTAAATCGCTGAATCCATTGAGATGAAATTTGCTATGCAGAGAGCTTGAGCTACGAGAAAGGACATGATAGTTTTTATCCCACAACCATACTTTAAAGACGGGCACGGCTGGCCGACGAAGGACGAAAGCTAGTTTTTTTTTCTTTTTATTAGCCTGTGTTTGTGTCCCACTGCTGGGCAAAGGCCTCCCCTCTTGTTCTCTACTCAACCCTGTCACTTGTGTGATCCGCCACTCTACGCAGAATGCGTCCAAGTCATTCCACATACACATACACATTTCAGCCGTATGCAGTCCACTGCTGGACATAGGCCTCCCACAAATATGACTTGTATCATCTTGGGGGGTAGTTGCCATAGTCGCCACGCATGGCAGGCGGGTTGGCGACCGCAGTAGCTGTAGATTGGGTTTCGACGGACGCTGCTGCCCGTCCGTAGGATGTATCCCTTTTTCGCCTCTTACGACACCCGCGGGAGGAGATGGGGTGGTGTTATTCTAGTCAGCCGGCATCACACGGCACCCAAGTCATCCCGCCATCTCCAAAAGTTTTAATATAAAGCGTTATTTCCTCAAATGACTTGCGGGCTGTAAACTGTTAGTGGCGTATATTTTTTTGCTTTTCTTTTATAAATGAGCTGATTCACTGTTTTGTAAGTGTTATGCAACTGGAAGGGGATGTTTTTGATGTAAATTAAGAAGGGTTGGTTCACTGATCGAACCGTGGGCTACGTGTAGCCAGCATCGTGAAATTCGTACCAATCAATATGACTAGGGCCCGGAATTTTGCGTGTGGTTTTGGAAAAGTCTAAGGGAGAGAATACTAATGTTTAAAAAAAATTATAACTCAAACTTTCCGATGATACATTTGCTCTTTCAATGATTAGTGATGAAAAATGTACGAAATGTATGTAGATAATATAAAATAATTTTATATTAGACGGGTATGTTATCTACAAAGAATTGATAACCCGAGTAGATATTGGATTGCAATAATGCAAGTATTATTTCATTAAAAATAAATTAATCGCAATGACTCTGAGTACACGACCGATTTATCGACACATCGATAAACGTTAGTGTTCTCTCCCTTAGACTTTTCCAAAACCGCACGCAAAATTCCGGGCCCTAAATATTACCCAATATCGGGTGTGGCCTGTAATAAGAGCAATAACCAGGGTCCGTAATTTTCATGCCGATGTCAATAATTTGACGTCACGCTCCACATAGCGTGATCCCAAATAGTTTTATTGTAAATTATTCATCAATACTCGTCAATCATTTTATTTATGTACAAAAATAGAAATTAATCGAATCAGGCATTACTTTGCGGAAGTCCATATTATTAACAACAATAATATTACTTTGCTATGAACATTAATGCATGAAAAAAATACACAAGTAAATATAACGGGTTGGCACTGATTGACTAGCAAGTTATTAAACAGCGGAAGAGCAAAGTAATATTATTGTTGTTTACAAAAATAGAATAAAATACCGATTCCCTAATTGTATTAGGTAGTTGTTGCAATCAGAAAAATGTGTCTATCAATTATCTATTCTGAATGAATATTGCATTTCAACAATACCATTTAATACAATAAACGTATAAAAACAAATCAAATAGTTTTATGTAAGTTTCAGATATCAAGTAGTTAATTCTTCCACGTTAAAATAAACTAATTTTGAAGTCATTTAAAAATGATTAAAATTATTAACGACTAATGATTAATCATTTTAATAAAAACTATTTAGGATCAACCTATATGGAGCGTGACTTTAAATTGACATCATTGGCATTAAAATTACGGGTTCTGCAATAACTTTAGGCATCGTTTCTAAACCACAAACATTTGGTTTATAGATACTAGAATACGGAGTACATCCCGGGTACATTCGCCATCAGATATATCGAAGCTGTGGAGGTGTTCACAAATATCTGAACTTGCACTTTATCGCCTTTACAATAGAAGCATACATCATACATTACATACATACATTTCAGCCGTATGCAGTCCACTGCTGGACATAGGCCTCCCACAAATATGACTTGTATCATCTTGGGGGTAGTTGCCATAGTCGCCACGCTTGGCAGGCGGGGTGGCGACCGCAGTAGGTGTAGATTGGGTTTGGACGGACGCTGCTGCCCGTCCGTAGGATTTTTCCCTTTGTCGCCTCTTACGAGACCTCCGGGAGGCGATGGGTTGGTGCTATTCTAGTCTAGGCATCACACGGCATGCCGGCATCACACGGCACCGTTCCATACTACAGTATATAGCCTCCAGTTCCATACTAGAGTAGTAGGAAATTGAACAGAAACAACAAATGACGATGTAGGTACTTGAAATCAAATTAAGGAACTTAGTTAAGTAATCACATAGAATAACGCCTGTGTTAATTCCGACCCTGAATTCCGGCGTTCACGAACTGACAGGGGATAGATGCAGCTTATGGGTAGATACGGTATGTTTTGTACGGTATGTCCTTAACCCTTTATAAGGCAGAGGCGATGTATCGACCACATATGCTCACTTGGAAATTCAACCGTACTGTCTTTCTATTATGGCACAATGGCGCTTGTACTTGTTGAAAATTTTACTTGCTCTTAAAATAGGCTTTGAAATGTAGGCTTCCGATAGCTGCAACGAATTCTGCGATACCATGTCAATGGGGTCTAATAATGGGTTAAACTACGTCCAACAATGAGAGGTAGGGCACAACTAAGTACCATCACGATTGAGTGTAGAGAAGCGAGATGAGATAATAAAATAAAATAAATAAATATTACATGACATTCTGACACAAATTGACTGAGCCTACGGTAAGCTCAAGAAGGCTTGTGTTGTGTGTCAGCCAACGATATATATAATATACAAATACTTATATACATATATGAAACAACCATGATCCTGGAAGAAATATCTGTGCTCATCACACATGAATTGCCCTTATTATTTGGACCCAGGACCATCGGCTTCATAGGCAGGGTCACTACCCACTAGGCCAAACCTGTCATTAAAAATAACTTCGCGGCACATTTTATATTTCTCTTTATTTGTTATTAATGCACTTTTGTTTCGTAAATAAATAATTTATATTTTTATTTCATCTCGCTTCTCACTAACCAACCACCTGCTCTTCTCAAAACGACATATCTATCCTGTTATTCTATCTACGTATTAGATGAAATTACCACAACCGCTAGCCTTTTCTACCCTACCAAAACAGAGTGAGACACAACCATTTTTCGTCTAAATTTGAAAGTAATTTGGAAATGTTGGTTTACCTTAAGTTAGGTGGTGACAGCGGCAGTAATTACTTTAAAATGTATTAAGGGTTGTGTTATTAGTGGGGGTTTGTGGCAAAATTGTTGTTCGGATTCTGTTTACTGTTTGCGGTGAAACCAAAAGGTCTGGATATTACTTTTTACCCTACCGCGCCATAAGGCAGTGTATTTGTATTTGAACTTTCATGAATAATTAATTAGTAATTAATAGAAAAAAAGGCTGTAAATTATTTAGTCACTCGCGTGACATGTTTCGGAGAACGTAGGCGGCCATTTTGAAGCACTAAGAGTATAAGTTATGTATAAGGGTTATGTATAAGTTTCGTACCAAGCAACTTGTTCGTTGTGACTGAATTTTTTATTTTATTTTCTTTTGAGTTTAAAGTGTATAATAATCAACTAAATATATATTTTTTTTAACAAGACTGACCAGTGACCAGCGTTTGAACACAATTGCACCTGATGGTAAGCGTCGAAGAGTTCGAGGGTGTAGCTCGCTGGTCCAGTAACAGCCTAGTCACTCTTGCCTCGAAGGGACCTAAACTATATGATGCCGGAAACACAAACGAAGGGAGCGAATTCTAATCCCTAGCAGTCCTTATTAGGAAGGTAGAAGCGAACCGCTTCGTGCGAATGAATATCTTATTGTTGTTATTCTGTCCCATCAGCCAGTGGACAACTCAAGAATAGTTTGTTACAAGAAATGTGGCCCTGCATACTACTGACGCGCTTGGTAGGTGACCCATTATGGAAGGGACATATAGCTTCTACAGATATGTATGTTTTGTGTATTTAGATGTAATTAAACTGTGACGTAGGGAAACGTTATCATGGCAACGGGACAATAGTTGATTGAGGCACAAAAAAAATAATTACTGTTATAGACACTAGTTTTACGAAAGCGACCATTTAACCTTTCAACCCAGAGGGTTAACTAGACCTTATTTAGATTAGTCGTTTCCTCACTATGTTTTCCTTCAACGAAAACCGACTGGTAAATATGAAATGATATTTCATACATAAGAAAAATTATTGGTACGGTCAGGGACTTTAATTGTTGAGCCATTTAGGGTTCACTTTACATTGGGAATTTCATATAGTATTAAACAAAAGAAAATCACTTGAACCGTAAGTGGCTCAACAATTAAAGTCTGTGACTGTACAAGGGGTTTAGTCCTCCTGTTTGCGAATCGCACGCTCTTACCGCTAGGCCACCAGCGCTACGTGGTCCAATATTAACAAAAAAAAAACGATATATCCACATGCTATTGCTTTAGTATTGAAAAACAGTATTATCTCAAATCTACTATGTTTTCACTTGAAACTTGATACGTAATATGCTCTTCCTATATTTTGATAAAATGCATATATCGGAACTAACACAGAAGACATAGGTCATAACCATATGAAAACTCATTCAATTATGTGTCGTAATTCGACGTAATAAGGCCCAAATTTGAATGAATTGTTGCGTCGAAGAGAATACGACGTACGATAGTTAGGTTATAAACCGATCGTTCATGAGTACCGTAAGGACATAAGTTTGTAAGTCAGATGGCAGGTATCGACTGAACAGATTAGGGATGTTACAAATGTCGATTATTTTACATCTGCGGATGCGGATGTGAGAAAAGATATTTATATCATCATCATCATCATCTCAGCCATAAGACGTCCACTGCTGAACATAGGCCTCCCCCTTGGACCTCCACATGTACCAGTTGGAAGCGACCAGCGTCTTCCGGCGACCTTAATGAGGTCTTCTGTCCATATTGTGGGTAAACGTCCTACGCGGCGCTTGCTAGTCCGTGGTCTCCACTCGAGCACTTTTCGACCCCATCTGCCGTCTTCTCTGCGTGCAATTAGGCCTGCCCATTGCCCATGGTATTAATATATCAAAAGGGAAACTTGACATTTTTAACGAGAATACTTTATTAATTTCGGAAATTAGTAAGGTGAGAAAAGCATTAGTAAGCTTCCTCTCGTGGAAGAGGCGACAAAGAGAAAAAATCTACGGATGGGCAGCAGAGAGCAAAAACCTTTGATTCGCGTCGGCCGAGCCGAGGCGCGCCGAATTATCTTTACCCACAACACAAGCCTTTTTTAACTTACCGTGGGGCTCACTCAATTTGTGTAAGAATGTCCAGCAATATTTATTCATAAAGATTTTATGATTTATTTTATGAGAGGTAGGGCGCAGCGTAGAACCATCACACTTGAATCTGGAGAAGCCCAACTGGGGAAGTACCTCCTCCTTACAGAAGTCTACAGCCATAATAGCACTGCTACCTTTCAGGTATGCAGTGTTGTGTTCCTGATGTTGAGTAAGGTTCCCAGAGCTCCAATCCCCCTTAAAGGCTGGCAACGCGCTTGTGACTCACAGGTGTTACGGTTACCCATGGGTGACGGTAATTGCTTACCATCAGGCAATCCATCTGCTCGTTTGCCAACTTTATTATAAAAAAACTATTTACCGGCTTTAGTCGAATCTGAGTAAACGTAGATCGAAGCACCGCATCGATTTTTGATGTTGCGGATGCGGATGCAAATATCTGTAACATCCCTAGATAGATCGCAGTTCAGTCCCCAAGTAGCTTTGGAGATTATAGTTAGTATTTCCAGAATCTCAACTTGGATCTTCGCTTTGTGGGGATTTGGTAAGAAGAGGTATCCTCAGTAGTGTTCCGGTTTTATATTTATACTTAATGATGCCCGCGGCTTCGCCCGCATGGTTAGAGGAAAATGTAACAAATTGAGTCTCCCCGTATGAGATGTTATCCCGCTGGAAAAAGTAGCCTATGCCACTTTCCATCCTTTCAACTAACTACCTCCACTTAAAAAAATCACATCATTTCGTCGCTCCGTTTTGACATGAAAGACGGACAAACAAACAGACACACTAATAATATTAGTATGGATTGGTTTGCGCCAAGCACATTCAACGAACTTCGCTCGTACGAGTATTTAAACTTTTGTGAGTCATTCCTATATTCTTGTATTTAAATTTTCGTGAGTCATTGTAATATTTTATCAGTGGAATTAATGGCTTTACTCACGTTTAAAACTAGTGGAAATAATGGCTTTAAGCCCGGAATTATCAGGAAAAAACAAAAGACTGTCGCAAACATACTAGTATTAGATGCATTTTTTATCAACATCGACAGTTGTGTAATGGAAGAATAAAACTATCCAATAAAGAAAAAAAAAAAAATACGTATGGTATAAAATTACGTAGAACCAGATGAAAGTTTGTCTGAAATCCACATCAGTAGACGCAGCATCACATGATATTTTATTTGGTTTCTGATAGTGATAAGAGTATATATACTCTGGGAGTAGATAGTTTCATTTATCACTATAAAAGCCATTTGTGTAAACTGAATAAGCAACAAAGTAAATTAATGACACATCTTCAGTTCACTTTATCGATAAAAAAATGCATCTAACACTAGTAAGTTTGCGTGTGTTTAGGATTCATAGCCTATCAAAGAACAGTGCAGTATTGTGTATACGTAAAATTGCCTAACAATTATCAGCAGGTGCTTTTATGTTATAATACGGATTTTAACATCATACCTTAGGTACTTGCTATACGATCTTTGTATAAGTCACATCGATTTTTATTAAATTTGTTATAAATGGTTTCTGGGCAATTAGGGCCTATTCCACAATCTCCAGATAAACTTATCTGCTAGTTAAAATTATTGTTATCTTTTTCTCCAGTCATATAAAAGGAAAGGACAGCAAACATTTATCTGACAAATATTCTTTAACTGGAGATTGTAAAACAGGCCATTAGGCTAACAGAATTAACTATTACTATGACGTAAACAGACTTGGTGCAAACCTCAGTGCTTGTAAGGTCTAAGATACTCAAGTCAGGCATCCATGTTATATGGCACATCATGCTGGCCCATGGCTGGCTTATGGCGATGGCATGGCCGCGATGTGGTCGCTTGTCGATCGCATATCGTTATCACAAGCCATTCAAGCCATTGTGAAGTGGCGTTTCAGTCATCGGATGTCCTCGCTGGGCCCAGGGCGCCATCATTAAGAGGAGCCATTAAAATAATGCATGCGTTTGGGAGCCGCCGCAGTACGCTGCTCATATTCTTTGGAAGTTTGACGCTTTACTGCACTCCGTAGTCAACTCAACAAAATGGCGTCGTAAATCAAAATGGCGTCGTCTGGTTCCTACAACAAGCCTTTAATGTTAGGACCAAAATTATTTGTGTAATATTGACCAATATGTGTCGTGGGTACTTGGCCAACGATATGTATATTATACACATACTTAAATACATAGAAAACACCGATGCCTCAAGAACAAATTTGTTATTAGAATTTGAGTGTTAGAACCACAAAACCGTCGTTTAAGTGGCGCAGGGGATCGGAACTATGACAGTAAAGCCCCATTAAGACCAGGCAAAAACTTGTATACGATTTTCATTACATTGCGGGCTATCGGCGTACGGCGAATTTGGTCGCTTTATACAGTATGTATCAAGACGAGAGGCCAAGCTTTGAACCCGTTAGTGGCCATGACGAATGTAATATTATTTCGCACTTTCTGTTAGTGTTTACCGATTATTTATTGATTCATCATTTTTATTTATAATTGAAAATTTGTACCTTTTCCAAGTCGGTTAACACTTATATCAAAAATGAAATGTTATGTTATTCTCATAACAAAAAACACATCTCGATGAAACTGTAAACACAACTATTAAGGCATTTCATTAAGTGCAACTTGTCATTTTTAAAACTAGATAAATTAACAGAAGTACCAGTCGAATTATGTGGAAGTTATCGTGAAAACAGTACCCACTAATACCTACGTTATCAATATCTTAGATGTCACGTCAATGTCAATTTATTTTTCTTAATAATATTGACAAATAAGGTTGGCTCACCATTTTCATTGACAAACTTTCTTCAAATGACATTTCGTTTTGATCTTAACCTTGACTTTTCAGATCTTAAGATTGTAAATATTGAATAAGTACAGGATGCTTCACAATCAAAATGAATTTATCATTATCTGAAGCAAAAAAATAATACGAGCTTGTATTTCAATAATATATCTACCTAGACCTTGTTTCTTACTTACACTTTCACGGGTTTAAAGCTTGGCCTCTCGTCTTGATACATACTGTATAACCCCGCAATGTAATGAAAATCGTAAAGTTCTTGCATGGTCTAAATGGGGCTTAAGTGACATGAAATAGTTGATAGAGCCATATTGAATTCAATCCAAAGTAATTGATGTTATTCATTCATTTAATCACATTTCAAACAAGCAGAAACGATTACTAGAAGTTAACCGATTTAATCGCGACATGATGCCTAAATAAAATCAACTCCAAAGTAATCGTCACAATCAATTCACAGCCTTATTGCGCATAAAATAACGGTGTAGCTGAATGCAAATGGTGTTTGAGTTGTGTAACAATTGAATTTGCAGAGTGTAGTCTAATTTGAATCGTAAAACGAGAGTGATTGAGTTTAAATTACAACTTATCGATCAACCGCAGACTTCACTCCTGACTTACTTACTAAAAGAACATCCTATACGAATCAACATTTGTCATTGTAAAATGAGTTCTAATACGTGCATAGTAACATTGATTATACAAAGCAGTTTGTTAGAAATGTGAGATAAAAATATTGCGTACCCGTTTTGCCCTGAATAATTTAGTATAAGTACGGCGCGTTCAAGTGAATAGGTAAATATTTTTGCAGGATTTCAAAAAGCCAAATTCGGGCTACCGCTATTGTAAACGTCGTTTTATTTCTTGGAAGTTCTTAAATAAGTTCAAAGGTCGGTTCTAAAGGTATTGTGGACCTTAATAAAATACTTTATTGTTGTACAATGAAATGGATATTGGCTTCGTTTAAAAAAAGCTTTGTTATTTAATTAATTGGAGTTTATACGGAGCCAAGGCTACGGTATGAAGGGAAAGTACTTTGTATATCGTTAAATGTTAGTAATACTAAACAAGAAGGAAGTTAGTGTTAGTTTCTCTGGGTTGGAAGGTTAGATGGTAGTCACTTTCGTAAAACTAGTGCCTACGCCAAATCCTGGGATTAGTTGCCAAGCGCACCCCAGGCTCCCATGAGCCGTGGCAAATGCCGGGACGACGCGAGGAATAAGATGATGAATACTAAACATTTTACATTTCAGCCGTATGCAGTCCACTGTTGGACATAGGCCTCCCACAAATATGAAATATATCTTGGGGGGTAGTTGCCACGCTTGATAGGCGGGTTGGCGACCGCCGTACCTGTAGATTGGGTTTCAACGAACGCTGCTGCCCGTCCGTAGGATTTTTCCCTTTGACGCCTCTTACGACACCGGGGAAGAATACGGCATTCAAATATTTTGTTAATATTTGCTTCGCCTGCTTAATCGCGTAATGGCATCATAATTGGGTGTTTCGATTATTGTATGGACACAATATTTTTGTACGATGGCTTCTGTGTACTACCCGTATTTGGTCTTCACTTGCTCACCTGGGTCGTGCCAACATCTCAAGCATCTCCTGAGGATGCCTCATAGAGAGGCGAAACACGTGTCGAGTTTTGGTATTATTGGTGGTGGTTTGTTATATTTATTTGCGTATTTAATTTTGTGGTGGGAGGGAGGGAACATTAATGCATGAAAAAAATACGCAAGTAAATATAACGGGTTGGCACTGATTGACTAGCACGTTATTAAACAGCGGAATAGCAAAGTAATATTATTGTTGTTAATAATATTATAAATGCCAAAATAACTCTGTCTGTCTGTTACCTCTTAGCGCTCAAACCGCTGAACCAATTAGGTGAAATTTGCTACAGAGAGAGTTTTAGCTACGAGAAAGGACATAAGATAATTGTTATCGCGTAAGAATACTTTAAAGACGAGCTAGTGACGACGAAAAGCTAGTATAATAAAGACGCTTTTATTTCATTTCGAACACTTCTGCAACTGATTGTACTGTTTTAGAGCCTTGCTTGTACAAGAAGTTGCGACTGTTATCTCAGCCGTGAGGTCTGACGTAGAACGTCGCCGCAAGCCAGAAAACTTCGCACACAGCTAAGGGCTCCCCCACATCTAGCGTCTTCCGTCGACGCCTCACTAACGCCCGCGCGGCGTCGACGCCGCGTTAGCGCCGCGTATCCTCGACGGCGGTTGTCCAGCGTCGGAGCGTCTTGTCGGCGCCCACGCAGCGTCACTGCGACGGAAAGAGCACGCAACCACTGCGTTACCACAATATCAGTTCGAAGTTTGTTCGATTATCAAATAAAAGTCATGGCTTCCGACGAAGAAACCCAGGGACCCGGGTATGTCCTTAAACTACGTCCAATAATGAGAGGTAGGGCACAGCGATGACCATCACGCTTGAATCTGGGGCAGCCCAACTGGGGAAGTCCTTACTCCTTACTGAAGACCACAGCCATAATAGCACTGCTACCTTTCAGGTATGCAGTGTTGTGTTCCTGATGGTGAGTAAGGCGCTTGTGACTCCTCTGGTGCCCATGGGCGTGCCCACGTGCCCACGGTAATTGCTTACCACCAGGCAATCCGTCTGCTCGTTTGCCGCCTATGTCATAAAAAAAAAAAAGAAACACTCCTGTTAATGTTACTCTTGAAAATGAAAATTGTAAAACATTGACATTAGGTTATTTTATTAATCTGTGATTTATTCAGTGAGAATTTTCGGGCGTTGCGTTGGTGAGGCGTCGACGTTCGACGCTAGATGTGGGGGAGCCCTAAGAGCAAAGATAAGTTAGTCTTAAACAGCCAACAGCGCTTATGACATCTTGTTTGACGACATATCTGGCTTAGTGGGTAGTGACCCTGCCTATGAAGCCGACGGTCTTTGGTTCAAATCCCAGTATTTAGCATTTAGTTGTGTGGTGAGCACAGGTATTTGTTCCTGAGTCGTGGGTGTTTTCTATTTATTTAAGTTTTGGACCCGGGTATGTCCTTAAGTACGTCCAGCAATGAGGAATGAGGTAGGGGACAGCGAAGTACCATCACGCTTGAGTCTGGAGAAGCTCAACTGGGGAAGTACCTCCTCCTTACAGAAGACCACAGCCATAACATTAGGTACTGCTACCTTTCAGGTATGTAGTGTTGTGTTCCTGATGGTGAGTAAGGTTGCCAGAGCTCCTAGAACTATTAGGGTAGGCAACGTGCATGTGAATACTCTGGAGTTGCAGGTATCCTTAGGCTAGCGTAACTGCTTACCATCAGGTGGGCCGTATGCTTTTTTGCCACCGTCGTTGTATATAAAAAAAAGTTATTTTTTATGACAAAGGTGGCAAACGAGCAGACGGATTACCTGATGGTAACACCAGGGCCATCACAAGCGCGTTGCTGACCTTTAAGGGGGGTTTAGTCTGAGCTAGCCGTGAAACTCAGTCAACTTGTAAAGGATGTCATTTTGTAAGTCTAAAACGCTTCAATTATCAAGTGCATGTTCCGATATTTTCAGATACCTGGGCTGCTCCGATATATTTGATGACGACTGAACAGATGCCGTGTGATGCCGGCTGGCTAGAATGGCACCACCCTATTTCCTCCCGCGGGTGTCGTAAGAGGCGACAAAGGGAAAAATCCTACGGACGGGCAGCAACGTCCGTCGAAACCCAATCTACTTCGGTCGCCAACCCGCCTACAAGCCTGGCGACTATGGCAATTACCCCCCAAGATGATATAAGTCATTTGTGGGAGGCCTATGTCCAGCAGAAGACTGCATACGGCTGAAATGTATGTATGTATGTGAACAGTATTGAATAACAGAATACTACGGAACCATACACTAAACATGCCCTGACATGCTCTTGGCAAATTTATAAAATTAAAACCAGGAACTGTATCAAACTGGCAAACTGGTTCACCAGCTTCACTATCATCATCATCATCATCTCAGCCATAAGACGTCCACTGCTGAACATAGGCCTCCCCCTTGGACCTCCACATGTACCGGTTGGAAGCGACCTGCATCCAGCGTCTTCCGGCGACCTTAATGAGGTCACTACTTCCCTTATAATAATAATAATATACCGGGTGTTTTCTGGAACAGGAGCAATAATTTTAGGGATCGCTTCTACACCACGAACCTAGCAACATTTGTTCTACAATTTAAAAAAAATGTGTAATTTTTTACTTGTGATTTTTTCGAAATAGTATTTTTAATGAACAGCATCCAATAGTCTAGTTCACATTAAATTGCTTATTTAAAAAATCTCTTTTTATTAATATTTTGTGAACTATCAGTTACTTTCAAAAGTCATAGAACAAATATTGATACGTTTGTGGTGTAGAAACGATGCCTTAAGTTATTGCTCTTGTTGCAGGAAACACCCCGATATATATCATCATCATCATCATCATCAGCCCGTTGCAGTCCACTGCTGGACATAGGCCTCTCCCAAGGTACGCCACAGAGGCCGGTCTGCTGCTTTATGCATCCAGTCGCTGCCGGCCCTCTTACGCAAGTCGTCCCGTCATCTGGTCAGAGGGCGTCCCACGCTACGCTTGCCCAGACGCGGTCTCCACTCCAGAACACGCTTACTCCAGCGGTTATCTGTTCTGCGACATATGTAAAAAAAGATAAAAGATCTTTATTTTTCAATTTAGGCACATTACATGCACTTATGAACGTCAAAAAAAAAAATCTACACCGGTTCAAACCCTACACCTCTGACCCGTGAAGATACCGGCAAGAAACTACGGCGGGACTTATTTTTTCAATACAGTGATACATCAAATCTTAAAGTACTAACATAATTATGCGTAGTCCGATAAGAAAACATATCAAACAGTTTATTACAAGATATGAAAATACTAAAATATAAAAGTAAAAATAATAATGTATAAACAAATTCGACTTCACAAAATAGACATACTTTAATATGCTTTCTTATCTGAACTGTGTCATTTACATGATCTGGCAGTACATACAATTGTTGAATTAATTACGTGGCCAGCCCATTGCCACTTCAACGTGCTAACTATATATATATTATCCCTAAATTACCTCCTATACTAAACCAGAGTTAATCCCTAATTTAGTTTGCAGAGAATACACTGATAATATACTTTGTACGACAAAACTTAAAGTTCAAAAGACAAATATACATATTATACACAGCGCCAAGCTAAAATGGTGACAGAAAATCTCAAGTTTAGTTCGAAACTTTAGTAATCTCAGTCAAGTTTTCATAAGCTTAGATACAAAGGTTGAGTTAATACAATGAAATCTTAAGCGCCTTCTACACAGACGGCAACACTGTCCAATAAATAATTATATAATAAATATATCGGGACAATCTTACACAAATCGACCTAGTCCTACGGTAAGCTCAGTAAGGCTTGTGTTGTAATAGACGACGATATATATATTAGATAGATACATATAAATACATAGAAAACACCCATGACTCAGGAAGAACAGAACTATCTGTGGTCATCACGTCGTAAATGCCTTGACTGGGATTTGAACCCAAGACCATCGGCTTTATAGGCAGAGTCACTACCCACTAGGCCAGACGTCAGATATGTTTATCGTCGGTCGTATATGTAGATCAAGATCTAAGAGGTTTTTACTGGGTCGGCACCGCGTGAATGATGCCTCGGCATAAACGTCCATAGCGGTGACCGCCTACCATCAACCGGGCGGCATGCTTGTTTGCACCTTTGTGGTATAAAAAACAAAGCATTCAATGCCGTAAGCCGCGCAAGGCGGGTTGGACACTTCATCGCTCTAAACAGACGCAGCTGTCCATCGCCGCGTTTCTGATAGCAGTTTAAAGACTCATGTTCAGTAAGCAGCAAAAGTTGCTAAGCGTTTGAAGTGTTCAAAATGACCTACACGCGCTCTTATTCTCTTGACAATAGAGACGTGTTGACCTCATTTTGAACACCTCAAATGCTTAGCTACTTCTGCTGCTGACTGTTCAAGCCAGTAAATAAATATATGACAGAATCACTTACGCTTTGTTTGGGGAATATTTACAAAACGAAAAACTTCCCACTTTGGAATAACAGATGAGGGTGGGCGCCTGTACAGCCCTGTCTAACTTGTCCGGGAGCTGTCCAAGTGTTTTTGTTGAATTTCTAATGCCTTCCTTACTGCGTTTTAAACTGTGCCTTAAGGCACGTGCAGAGTGAACGAAAAACGTCCAGACGAGGGGAGTGATTTCATCCTCACGTTGTGAATATTCCATTCATTCGCACGAAGCTATTCGCTTCTACCTTCATAATGCGGACTGCTAAGGAATGGAATTCGCTTCCTTCGTCTGTATTCCCGGAAAGATATAATTTGGGTCTCTTCAAGGAGTGAATAGGCTGTTACTGAACCAGCGTGCTACACCCTCGACTTCGTCATCACTTACCATCAGGTGCAACTGAGGTCAAACGTTGGTCAGTCTTGTGTAAATAAAAAACGCAGGATAGTGTCAACTAGATCAGCTGTTCCCTTCAGAATGAAAAACGCCAAGTTATTCATTCCTATCATGAATCAATAACTAGCCTATTTATTTATTTTTTACTGGCATTGTTTTGTGACGATAATTAAGCATATTTCTATAAACAGGTAAATTTAGTGATCGTTTCATAAACCATATGACATTTCAAACGTTACAATGCAAAAAAGACAAAATTATATTTCCATACAGATTCAATGCTTTTCATCACAGAGGCTCCAGTAAGTTTCTTTTGACGTAAAAAACGTTTACGAACGCGTAAGTGATAATGTTATTTATATGGGAAACGCAAATGCTTTCACCTAAAGTTACGTTAAAAACTTACCCTCAGAGCCCTGACTGTTGATTTTTGTAAGGATACAGTTTTACCCGCGCGATCTCACGTGAAAAAAAAATGTGACTTCCCAATAAACTCTCTAAAGATACGTCATTTTAAATTCCGGGACAATCTTACACAAATCTACCTAGTTCTACGGTAAGCTCAGTAAGGCTTGTGTTGTAGGAACTAGACGACAATATATATAATAGATAGATACATATAAATACATAGAAAACACCCATGACGCAGGAACAATTATCTGTGCTCATCACACAAATAAATGCCTTGACTGGGATTCGAACCCGAAACCATCGGCTTCATAGTCAGGGTCACTATAATTATAGTCACTGCCCACTATGCCAGACCGGTTGTCAAAGTATGGTGTGCCGTGGGTGTGCCTTAGGAGGATATATCATTAACATTTATAATATTGATATAATTTAATACGTTTTAACAGATTAATGTATTTATCGCATACATATAAATACTTAAATACTGTTTAATTTTGCGTACAAATAAATAAAATCATCCCTCGTCTCGCCGGTGAAAAACCACCTTTAGAACCGCGCGTTTCCGATCTCAATCTAAACTCCTCCTAAAAAGTAAATGATGCAAGTTTGTTGAACATTATGTTACGGAGTTGACTTAATGCCAGAACTTGGTTTCGTTCACTTTACGAAACTGACGTGTTATAATGTAATTACTTGTTCTAATTGGAATATAAGATTGTTATGTAAAATATGTGTAAATTTCATCTATACAGGATGATCAATCCAAATGGGTCAGTAGGGGGAATTCAGAAACTATGAGAGATAGCGAAATCTGTTCTTAGGAACCATAGTTTTTTTTTATGACATAGGCGGCAAACGAGCAGACGGATTGCCTGGTGGTAAGCAATTACCGTCGCCCATAGGCACCCGCAACATTAGATGAGTCACAAGCGCGTTGCCGGCCTTTAGGGGGGGTTGGAGCTCTGGGAACCTTACTCACCATCAGGAACACAGCACTACATACCTGAAAGGTAGCAGTGCTATTATGGCTGTGCTGTGGTCTTCTGTAAGGAGGAGGTAACTACTTCCCCAGTTGGGCTGCCCCAGATTCAAGCGTGATGGTCATCGCTGTGCCCTACCTCTCATTGTTGGACGTAGTTTAAGGACATACCCGGGTCCATTTTAGATGCTTCGATTTTAGATGAAATATTAATGGCATTCAAACTTTTTGTAAATCTCTCATTCATAACCATAATTGAGTTGGTGTCTTGTAAACAATGTTAGGCGTAAATCTGAAAGAGTTTTCGTTGTTATTGTTGATGGTACGAAACATAAATTCATGAGTCATAAAAATTTTAAATATTGTATAAGTAATTGACTAAAAAACCCAACAAAATTATTATATTTCAATAAATGTTGAAAATGCATTTTCCTGTATGCAAAAATTAATTCTTCTTAAAACGTTTGAATGCCATATTATTAAATCTAAAATCGAAGCCATGGTTCCTAAGAACAGATTTCGCTATCTCATATAGTTTCTGACTGTCCCCCACTGACCCATTTGGATTGATCACCCTGTATAGTACGGTTCAGGAACTCTGACCATGGAGTCCCATACATCGACACTAACATTATAAAGGCGAAAGTTTGTGAGTGTGTATGTTTGTTACTTCTTTCCATCTAAACGGCTGGAGCGATTTTAATAAAATTTGCTTTACGGCTGAAAAGTATGTATGTATGCTAATTTTATGTTAAAAACCATGCTAATTATAATGCTAAAAGCTATATGCTAATGCTAACCTAAAAGCTACGCTAATTATGAATATAAAGCGGGGAGTAATCTATATGATGCTATAAGCGACTCTAGTCGCTTGTAATTAATTGAACATTGCGAAGACCGATTTAGAGGAACCATATCCAGCATCATTTGTCCGCGTTTGTAATGTTTATGGCCGTAATCCGAGAAACCCTCGCATTCTCATGTCGACGTCTATGTTACTAGTACCAGTGCTCGACACGAGCTCAGTAAATGACACCTTACAACTATTATAATGCAATCGTTGTAATGTGACCGGCCATGTGAGAGTGACCCATAATTTCAGAATTTTTTCTTCGAGACATTATTACGTTCCTAGGTTATCCTTTGCGTTGGAAGGTCAGATAGCAGTTGCTTTCGTAAAAACAACCGCCTACGCTAAATCCTGGGATTAGCGGACCCCAGACTCCCATGAGCCGTGGGAACAAACTGTGGCAACACGAGTGTTGGCGACTGGCCGGGTTGCGCCCTTTATTTTTATATTATTCTACTTTTAAATTTATAACATTTTGTATGGCATTACTACAATAATTCAGTCTGCCTCTGTAAGTGAAAATAACAACTTGTGCTTGCAGTAATATTCGTATTTATTAAAATAGTTTCAATTTGTTCAAAGTGTTTCCATCAAATTCCCATTTAACATTATACAGACAACTCCACTCGCTATCAACGCAACGAGGGAGATATTTTCCTTCACCGAAAAGCGTCTAGTAAACATGGGGTTCCCTTTATTTGGCATAATTTGTTTTGTTCGAACCTTAGTACGCATACCAAGTTTCGCAAAGGAATTTATTTACGCCGAATGTTAATGTTGCCGATTTTTATTAAGCATGATTCTTTATTAGCCGAATATTAATTTGTCCGAAAATATATTGGCATACTATTATTGAGGCCGAATGTCCGAAAGTGAGTTAGGTTAGGTAGAACTGTGACCACAATAGCCCCAGGGCTGCCCCAGATTCAAGCGTGATGGTCATCGCTGTGCCCTACCTCTCATTGTTGGACGGGTGTCGCAAAAACGGTCATTGTGGGTCCCTTTGGGGGCCTATGTCCAGCAATGGACATCCTTCGGCATGTCCACTGAAATACCCAATACCAGTATCACGTAGGTAAGATTTTTGGCACTTTATGGATTGGGGGACTTTTGGGATTATGGCACTGCCGATAAATCTGGAGCGCAGCCAACACCGGAGCCAATCAACATTGCGTCCTAAACGCTTAGATATACAACTTAAATTAGATTAACCCAAATTTGCCAAAGCAACGCATTCGAATATCAACTTTATGCTACAAGGAATAAAGAACAGCTGTCAATGTACTGTTGTAAATTTAGGGGGTAGTTGCCATAGTCGCCACGCTTGGCAGGCGGGTTGGCGACCGCAGTAGCTGTAGATTGGGTTTCGACGGACGCTGCTGCCCGTCCGTAGGATGTTTCCCTTTGTCGCCTCTTACGACTCCCGCGGTAGGAGAAGGGGTGGTGCTATTCTAGTCAGCCGGCATCACACGGCACTGTTCAAAAGGTATGATGGATTAATTTTATTACAATGATAAAATTATAAATATTACACAAATACTAAACACGGCATGAGCATCAACTGTTTTAAAGAGATGATTTTAGTAAGTTAATAAATTAATTTACATTCAAATAGATGTCATATATAAGTACTAGCGTAGGCAACGGGCATGTGAATCCTCTGGAGTTGCAGGCGTCCATAGGCTACGGTAATTGCTTACCATCAGACAGGCCGTTTGCTTGTTTGCCACCGTCGTTGGTTTTAAAAAAACTTAAGCAAAAGTGACCAGAGGCTCTAGTGTAAGTTTCTTTTGACGTAAAAAACGTTTACGTCAAAAGAAACGAACGCGTAAGTGATAATGTTATTTATATGGGAAACGCAAACGCGTTCGTGGCGTAAAGTTACGTTAAAATCTTACACTCAGGCCTCAGGTTCTCCGGCGTCCGAGGCAGGATTTGAACCCACATAGCTGTCACGGCTGACGGCCTAATCAATATCGTTAGGTATTTGGTTAATGCTTCAGCCGCAAAAACTGTAAAAGCGGGTTGATATCCAGCCTCGGACGCCGTCGGCACCCTTTCACGAGTATGTATACAGTATGTATCAAGACGAGAGGCCAAGCTATGAACCCGTGAAATTGTAAGTAAGTAACAAGGTTTTGGTAGATATATTATTGAAATCCAAGCTCGTATTATTTTTTTGCTTCAGATAATGATAAATCCATTTTGATAGTGAAGCATCCTGTATTCAATATTTACACTCTTAAGATTTGACAGGTCAAGTGGGCATTGTTTTCACGATAACTTAATTCGGCTGGTACTTCTGTTAAATTATCTCGTTTAAAAAATGACAAGTTGCACTTAATGAAATGCCTTAATAGTTGTGTTTATAGTTTCATCGCGATGTGTTTATTGCTATAAGAATAACATAACATTTCACAGCATGATATGGGAAATGTTAACCGACTTGGAAAAGGTACAAATTTTCAATTATAAATAAAATGATGATTCAATAAATAATCGGTAAACACTAACAGAAAGTGAGAAATAGTATTTCATTCGTCATGGCCAGTAACGAGTTCAAAGCTTGGCCTCTCGTCTTGATACATACTGTATTTCATGTATTTAAATGTTATTTTTCTTTGACGTTGCATGAAGTGATACTTCTGTACACAATACTATTAACTGCCCTGTGACAGTACATCGTCCATCACTATTACTCTTTATGAAAAATACGCCATTTTCCAAACCCACTACACTCCACTCAACCCACTCCATCATGTCATCTTGCATAAAAAAATAATCTACATTTCGTGCTGACTGTACCAACACTCTAGACGTCATTTGTCAGTCTCTACTGACAACCCTATTGTTAAAATGCCAATTCACTATCAACAGCCCACTTATCTCTTATCTCTTTAACATAAAGTCGATATTAGTTTGTTTTATAAGTAAACGTAATTTTGTGTTCGCAGAAGTTAGCAAGTGATTTTATTAGGCTGTATGCTGTAAGTAATAGGGTTGGGATTTGTGTAAGTGAGTGGTATGTGTAAGTTGGTAGTTGAGATCATAAGTAGAGTGACAATGTCTCAAACAATAGGGCTGCCCTTAATGTCGTGCGTGTCCTATAAAGAGTTAAGGTTGGTTTACATGACGAGTACCTCAAGTACAAATTACTACTAAATTAAGTGACTAATGGGACTTAATTTAGGCTTAATTAAGGTCTCCCCCAAGTATGACTTGGGGGAGGCCTTTATCCAGCAGTGAACATCTTACGGCTGATGATAATAGTGATGGAATTACATACATACATACATACATTTCAGCCGTATGCAGTCCACTGCTGGACATAGGCCTCCCACAAATATGACTTGTATCATCTTGGGGTAGTTGCCATAGTCACCACGCTTGGCAGGCGGGTTGGCGACCGCAGTAGCTGTAGATTGGGTTTCGACGGACGCTGCTGCCCGTCCGTAGGATTTTTCCCTTTGTCGCCTCTTACGACACCCGCGGGAGGAGATGGGGTGGTGCTATTCTAGTCAGCCGGCATCACACGGCAAAAAACTAATGACTATGGAATTAAGTACCTAGCTTCTTCCCGCGACTTTTTCTACATAAGATTCTACGGGATCGCATTAGCGTGATAACAATGATTTCTATATATCAATTCAGATCTTTACCTATCTCTATGCCAAGCTTCATGTAAATCTGTTCAGCCGTTATTGCGTGATGTAACAACTCCACAAACTTTCAGATTTACGATATCAATAGGATTTCTAATTGGAACAAAGAGAGAGAGAATAAATCTAATGTTTCTACAGATTTTCGAACTAAATTAAATAAATAAATAATTTCGGACATTTTTTTACTCAAATCGACCTAGTCCCACGGTAAGCTCAATAAGGCTTGTGTTGCAGGTACTAGACGACGATATGTATAATAAATAGATACATATAAATACTTAAATACATATTTTCGTCGTTATGTTATGGTATTGATTTCAAATTCAACTTTTTTTTGTATCGGATTTGAATTTAAGTTAATAATAACATGAAACGCACCGAGCATTTACTTGCATATAAGTATTTTAAAATAAATAAATATTTCGGGACAATCTTACACAAATCGACCTAGTCCTACGGTAAGCTCAATAAGGCTTGTGGTGTAGGTACTAGACGACGATAAATATATTAGATAGATACATATAAATACTTAAATACATAGAAAGCAACCATGACTCAGGAACAACTATCTGTGCTCATAACAAACGTACACAATTCATTTAAAAATTACTGAATTACCCCGTCTACAAATAAAACCTAGCCATGAACTGACTACTCATTATAATCATTACAGCCGTAAGACGTCCACTGCTGGACATAAGCCTCCCCCGAATATGTGTCTATTCCATCCAACTATTCCCCCCCCTCCCCCCTACTCACTCAAAAAATCACTTAAAATGTATTAATTCTACTGATCGCCAGCTCCATGTAAGAGGTTATACGCGGATGGCCTAGAACGCAAAATGACTAGTGTAATATTTTGCCTATATCGCAAAAGGTACATCGTAAACGGTCTAGAACGCAAAATGCCTACATCACTTTCGTCGCTTTATTTTTAAGTTAGAGTTTTTTTTTTTTATGTCATAGGCGGCAAATGAGCAGACGGATTGCCTGATGGTAAGCAATTACCGTCGCCCATGAGCAACACCAGGGGAGTCACAAGCGCGTTGCCGACCTTTAAGGGGGGTTGGGGCTCTGGGAACCTTACTCACCATCAGGAACACAACACTACATACCTGAAAGGTAACAGTGCTATTATGGCTGCGGTCTTCTGTAAGAAGGAGGTACTTCCCCAGTTGGGCTACCCCAGATTCAAGCGTGATGGTCATCGCTGTGCCCTACCTCTCATTGTTGGACGTAGTTTAAGGTATGTCCGGGTCCGCTTTATTTTCAAGTTAGCGATGTCGACGGAGCCCCGCTGTTGCAGGGCTCCTCTTCTGTACCGTTTGGCCTTCGGCCATTTGAAGAAAACTAACAAACCTAACCTACCTAGTGATATAAGAGGATATAAATAAGTGGTCATTTTGCGTTCTAGACCATTTGCGATGTAGTCCGCTTGCGATGCAGGCAAAATATTACACTAGTCATTTTGCGTTCTAGGCTTTCCGCGAATAATACCATGTAAGCCTATACAGCCTCGGGTCGAGTGCTACCTGGCAGCCTCCCTTATTAGCCTGAGTCGTGTACTGTGTATTCATAAATATCTGTACATCTGTCGACCTTACTGCGTCTTAACTGAAAGTGTAAAGTTGTATACTTCTTTATGAACACTGCTGTCTCATGTTATAATTAAACCTACAATTTTTATAGTATATTTATGTCGCAAAAATACTATGTTTGTAGTAGGTACAGTCAGCACCAATAGTAACGTATTGAAAAAACTCACCAAAAGTATCGTGCCATTTTGTGTATTTGATTTACAAATGAGATATTTTATATAATTTGCGTTTCAAAGTTTCTATCGAATTTCAATTGGTAAACAGGCAGGAATCTGTCCCTATTTGTTGCCACAATCAACACGCTTGCTAGGCGGGTTGGCGACTCAGTAGGCGATTTTTGCGATAACACAGCTGGTTCCAGCGGGACCATTTATGAACCGCAATTGCTGCTGTATGTGTGTATAAAAAAAAATGGAACTGAGCAAATAATTACCAACAATTAATTGAATTACTGATTCAGCGTAAAACCAATAAAACTTCCCTCTACATAAACCACGTCTAATGCGATTCACACCAAACACCGGAAACAAAGTTATTGATATTGCCTCATTTACTGTATTTAATTAATTAACGAACAAACAGGAAAACGGCCGTAGGAATATATTCCATTACTTGATAAAGAATGAGTCGAACACAAGAACCCCGGTATGTCCTTAAACTACGTCCTACAATGAGAGGTAGGGCACAGCGAAGAACCATCACGCTTGAGTCTGGAGAAGCCCAACTGGGGAAGTACCTCCTTACAGAAGACCACAGCCATAATAGCGCTGCTACCTTTCAGGTATGTAGGGTTGTGTTCCTGATGGTGAGTAAGGTTCCCAGAGCTCCAACCCACTTATAGGTCGGCAACGCGCTTGTGACTCCCTTGGTGTTGCGAGTGCCCATGGGCGACGGTAATTGCTTACCATCAGATAATCCGTCTGCTCGTTTGCCACCTTTGTCATAAAAAATAAAATAAAAAAATTACTCGCAGCGGGACTCGAACCCACAACCACTGGATCACTAGCCCAGTGCACCACCAATTGTGCTATACGAGTACCGCTTAGACTTGCCAAATTTTTCTATTTATCCCTCGTCGTATACGTCATCATGGGTGACGTGTAAACACATCTATCGCCAGCGTATTGAATACTTAACGACATCGAAGTCTCAATTTTCATTGAGAATTCATCGATAACAATGTGCTACCCCTCTTCAAAATGTTACAATGTGTATTTGTGATTATGGGCAATTTCACTTTCAGGGACACCCAATTAACTTAATTGTCAAATAAAAGTTAAATCAGTGGTCAGTTTAGTGTCGACAATTAAGCTTTAAATTTCAATACAATCTACTGTTTTATGTTCAATCCATAAATAATACGTGTTATTGTAATAGAAAAATGCGAGTAAAGATGATTTACATAAAGATTTCAAGCTTAATTGTCGTCACTAAACTGACCACGGATTTAACTTTTATTTGACAATTAAGGTAAATGGGTGTCCCTGAAAGTGAAATTGCCCTTATGTATTTCAAGCTGTTAATGAGGGGTTATTGTGATTTGGAAATTAAAGGACACAGTTCATATAGGAAAGCATATCAAACATTTCGATAATTTCATTCGGACCCCGGTATGTCCTTAAACTACGTCCAACAATGAGAGGTAGGGCACAGCGAAGTACCAACACGCTTGAGTCTGGAGCGGCCCAACTGGGCAAGTACCTCCTCCTTACAGAAGACACAGGCATAATAGCGCTGCTACCTGTCAGGTGTGTAGTGTTGTATTCCTGATGATAAGGTTCCCAGAACTCCAAACACCCTTAAAGGCTGGCAACGCGCTTGTGACTCCCCTGGTTTTGCTTATCATCAGGAAATCCATCTGATCGTTTTCACCTTTGTCATAGAAAAATGTCGCGTTTGAAATGTGGTGTTGGCGTATACTGCTGCTGCTACCCTGGACAGCTAGAAGAACTGGCATCTTCATCTTAGCTCAATATTCTTCCATCTAGCAGCATTCGTGGTCATTGGGTTTGGGTCTACCCGATAACCATGAATGCTACTAAAGGATTCAATACGTGGGTTGAAGTTTAAGTTAGTATATGCGATATAATCCGTTACAGTTGTATTATTTCATGAGTAATTTTCGCGGCAACCGAAATAGTAGGTTTATGTATCTGTGCATAATCTCTTGTTGTAATGCCTAATTATGTAATGCCTAATTATCTATACATACACTACTTTATCTACACAAATATCATAAATGTTTTAAGATGGGTTCAGGAACTGTAGGGAAATGACCTGCAGTATTACTAGTGTCACTTGAAACATTAAAAAATCAACGAACAAAACAAATGACAGCTTGGAATGGCGGCGTTGCATATTTCATATCTCAGTCAAATATTTTTTTAAACCATAGACAAGCGAATGAACTCCCTATTCTATTGTCACTCGAGTTCAAATATCGTTCGATTTATATTAAAACAACATAAAGAATTGGCGTTTCGTATCAATGACTGTTTTAATATCTCTAGATACTAGAATAGACACCCCACTTGAATTTGACAGCTGTTCCAAATTTGAACTCATAACCTACTGATTTCAGTAGGTAATGTTAACATTACATCTCCATTCATTTCTTATGGTTGGTAATGCTGGTCATTGCCTACGGTTTCTGGACGCATTTTAGAGCACTTGTGAGATGTACGTAGATAAACAATTTTATGAGCTCAATATTGTCACAAGACTTTCCAATATGTCATAAAGCCCTTAAGTTTTTATGTATGTTAAAGATTTTTTGTAATGTTATTTTGAAAAGATAAGTCCTGTCGAGTTTCTTGCCGGCCATAAAGGTCAAAAAGCTTCTCGGGTCAGAGGTGTCGGATTAGAACCGGTATAGTTTTTATTTTCCTCTTTTACAATACTCGACTCGACATGAAAAAGTGCCCTTGTGGCGTACTTACTAAATAAACGTTTGAGTTTTGAGTAGAGTTCTTCGGGCATATTATGCTCATGGTAGCGGTACTGGTTTGGATTCTGTACGACTCTTACGGTCGGCAAAGGAGAATAAAGCCCGGGGAATCCGCCATAAACCGTTTATTACCCCCCATAAAACCACCACCTACAGTCAGCAGATTAACTATATTACTTATACTTATGATTAAACTTTTGAAATTAACTTGAAAATACCCAACGATATGTTCAAATTTCTAAATTAACTACAAGAAAATAATTCTCTTAAATTAAAACTGTTGTGATTCACATTTAGCACCGGTGAGAATTTTACGAAAATTAAGAAATTACTCATTAAATATTCTTGCGCCATTTCTCGAGCAAAAAAATCGCCTGACGGTAAGCAATGAAATACCAGAGTGGTCACAGGCCCCTGCAGACCGGGTTGGAGCTCTGGAACCTTACTCACCACCAGGAACACAAAACTACATACCTGAAAGGTAGCAGTGCTATTATGGCTGTGGCCTTGTGTAAGGAGGAGGTGTACTTCCCAAGTTGGGCTTCTCCAGACTCAAGCGTAAAGGTAACAGTGCTACTATTATCATCATCATCATGTCAGCCGAAAGACGTCCACTGCTGGATATAGGTCTTCCCCAGAACGACCCAAGAAGACCGATCCTGCGCCTTCAAGATCCAGCGGCATCCCGCGACTCTAACTAGATCGTCGGTCCACCTTGTGGTAGGCCTACCTACGCTGCGTCTTCCAGTTCGTGGTCGCCACTCCAGAACCTTTCCGCCCAACCGGCCATTAGTTATTTACACAATGTGCCCCGCCCACTGCCACTTAAGTTTGACGATCGGCAGGGCTATATCGGTAACTTTGGTTCTACTGCGGATTAAATAATACCTGATGCGATCACGCAGAGACTCTCCCAACATAGCCCTCTCCATTGCTCTTTGGGTGACTTTGAACCTTCTTATGAGGCCCATAGTGCTACTATGGCTCTGCAAATATCTGAACAAATACCTCTATTCATTGTATAGAAGCGGGTAGCTCGCGCAGTAACGCGAACGGCTCATGATTATACTCCTCGTTAGTGCTTCTAGTGAAACATGTCGAGCAATATTCGACTTAAAAAACTTGAGTTACCCATTTCTTCTGAGTGTGGCGTGTAATAGAAGCAATAACTTAGGGATTGCTCCTACACCACATACGTAGCAACATTTGTTTTACAACTTTAAAAAAATTGTGTAATTTATTACTTGGGATTTTTTCGAACAAACTAAATAGTATTAAAAAACATCTAATCGTCTAGTTGACCTTTACTGTCAAACTACAAACTTTATAGTTTTCAAAATACATTGTTTGCTTGGAAAATCTTGTTTTATTAATATTTCGCAAACTATAAGTTATTTTCAAAAATCGTAGAATAAGGTGTTGCTACGGTTATGGTGTAGAAATGATGCCTTAAGTTATTTCTCTTATTACAGGCCACACCCGACATACAATTAATATGTTTCAATCCTACGCTGCATTTCCTAGTCCGTGGTCTCCACTCGAGCACTTTTCGACCCCATCTGCCATCTTCTCTGCGTGCAATGTGGCCTGCCCATTGCCACTTCAGCTTGCTAACCCAGTGGCCTATGTCGGGTCATGACTTTAGTTCGCCTACGGATCTCCTCATTCCTGATTCGATCGCGTAGAGAAACTCCGACAGGTCGCTTCCAACCGGTACATGTGGAGGTTCAATGGGGAGGCCAATGTTTAGCAATGGACGTCATATGGCTGAGATGATGATGATCATGATCTCACGATAGTTTTGTAATAAAACGCTGTTTCCTCATTTCACAGCTCCAATATTTCTAAGATTGCGACTAAATCACAACCCGAATTGAGCTTGTTATTGTACCAGGTCGGATTGTGCAAAACTGTCCTGAAATATTTATTTATTATTATAGCTAACAATACATTGACATGGTATTCTAACTTTTAGTACCTTGTATTAGAGTGCAATGTCGTATGACGATTCAATTTACAGTAAAATACATCACGGTTTTTGCTGGCGCAAAGTATTGCGATAAAGGAAGGTAACGGATTTCGATAACGTTATTTCTGAATAACGAAACGTAATAACCGTTTTAATTTGTCTTGATACAAAATATATTTATCATTTTGTGGGGTCTATATAGAAGTAGAAACTCCACGATTAATCTTTGGAAAATATATTTTTAAACTTTTAAAATATTAATTCACATCAAAATTATTACAAGACATTGAAGTGACATTTTTACAATTGACATTATAAAAACTAATCTACGTACATATTAAAGGCTAGCAAGAGGTTTTATTCTGATAGAGCGAGAGCCACCACATCAGCCCCCCTCCAGACCCTTAGGGTCGATACCAGTCGGGAAAATGCACATGTCGACCTGAACGTGTCCGACGCTCCGGAGCTTCACCCTGCTGTACATCTTCCTCCAGCATGTGAGCCGGCTTAATGCGGTCGATGGACACGTTTACATGTTTCCCACGAATCTCGAGCTTAAAAACTTTTTCACCTCTACTGATCACTTTGTAGGGTCCCGTATATGGGGGTTGAAGGGACCTGCGGACGGCATCTTGTCTCAAAAATACATGAGTTGCTGTACTGAGATCTTTATGCACGAAAACCTTGGAAGGACCATGGCGGACAACCGGAGACGGTTGTATGTCTTGAATATGCCTCTTTAGACGGCATACAAAATCGGTGTAATTCAACGACTCTTCTCGTGGCGAAGATTGGAAGAAATCACCGGGCAGGCGCAAAGGCTCGCCATAAACTAATTCAGCTGTAGATGCCGCTAAATCCTCCTTCCATGCCGTTCTGATTCCCAAAAGAACTAAAGGCAAGCGTTCTAACCAATCATTGCTACCATGACACATAATTGCGGCCTTCAACTGCCTGTGAAACCTTTCCACTAATCCGTTTGACGCTGGGTGATAGGCAGTGGTATGAACGACGTGAGCACCTGTCATGTTGGAGAGGCGACGGAATATGTCAGACACAAATTGTCGGCCTTGATCAGTAGTGATTCTGTCTGGACATCCAAATCTAGACACCCAACCGTTTACAAATGCTGCACTGACCGTTTCAGCTTTAATGTCGGCAATCGGTATTACCTCGGGCCATCTAGTATATCTATCTACGGCAGTCAAGCAATACGTGTACCCACGACAAAATGGTAATGGCCCAATCAGATCTATATGAACTTGTGAAAAGCGACTGGATGGCAAGGAAAAATTATGTACAGGAGCGTTAACATGCTTGTTGACCTTTGAGCGTTGACAATCCAAGCAGGCTTTTGTCCACTCACGACAATTTTTCCGCACTCCGGGCCAAACAAACCTTTGCGTCACTAATCTAGTCGTTGCCTTAGCGCCTGGATGACTGAGGCCATGCAGCAAATCAAATATCTGACGACGAAATTCAGCTGTCACGTACGGTCGCGGTGTGCTCAGGGAAACATCGCAAAACAATTCCGTTGTTGATCCAGGCAACATTACTTTAGTTAGTCGAAGCGACGATTCTTTACAAAGATAATTCTGTAATTCGCAATCCGTATTTTGTGACGCTGCCAATGCGTCATAATCTAATGCATTAATCGCTTCTACGGGACGGGATAGTGTATCGGCAACTTTATTATCTTCACCAGAAATGTGTCTGATATCCGTTGAAAATTGAGCTATGAAATCTAAATACCGAAACTGCCTAGGTGAACATTTATCAAGCGATTTTTTGAAGGCAAAAGTAATGGGCTTATGGTCAGTTAGTATAGTGAAAGTTCTAAGTTCTAACAAGTGTCGGAAATATTTAACACTCTCGTATATAGCCAACAATTCCCTATCATACGGGCTGTATTTTCTCTGAGCAGGATTCAGTTTCCTGGAGAAAAACCCAAGAGGTTCCCAGCTATTGCCAACACGTTGCTGAATAACTGCTCCAATGGCTATGTCCGATGCGTCAGTAACCAGAGCAATTTCAGCATTAGAACGTGGATGACAGAGAAGTGTTGCGTTCGCCAAACTGTTCTTGCAATTCGAAAATGCCTGTTCCAAGTTGGGACTCCAGGTTATATTATCCTTGTTACGAACCTTCGGACCAGCCAGTAAATGATTAAGTGAACTCTGCACCTGCGCTGCATGCGGTATAAACCTTCGGTAAAAATTTAGCATTCCCAAAAAACGTCTAAGTTCCTTAATAGTGCTTGGTTTGGGAAAATCTTGAAGGGCCGTAACTTTATCAGGTAGTGGCGTAATACCTGCACTGGATACACGGTTTCCTAAAAACGTTACTTCTGCCTTACCAAAGTCGCATTTTGCCGTATTGATAAGAACACCGTGTTCTTTCAAGCGTTCGAAAACGAGCTTTAAGTGACGTTCATGCTCCGCCTCGTCTGTGGAAGCAATCAGGATATCATCGATGTAGGCGAAACAGAACGGTAGATTGCGCAGTATTTCATCAATGAATCGTTGAAAAGTTTGCGCAGCATTCCTTAAACCGAACCCCATAAAAGGGAATTCGAATAAACCGAATGGGGTAGTTATAGCTGTTTTATGTATATCTTCGGGGGCCACAGGAATCTGGTTGTATGCGCGAACGAGATCTATAGTCGAAAAAATGCTGCAGCCTTGAAGGATATGGGTAAAATCACAAATATGCCTTACCGGATAACGGTCTGGTATGGTCCTGGCATTTATTGCCCGGTAGTCGCCGCATGGTCTCCAACCACCGGTCTTCTTTGGAACCATATGTAGCGGAGATGACCACGAGCTATCAGAACGGCGCGCGACACCTGTACGAACCATATCCTCAAACTCCCTTGTCGCTATCTTCAACCGGTCCGAGTCGAGTCGGCGCGGCCTGGAAAACACTGGTGGTCCAGGGGTAGTGTTGATGTAGTGAAGAGTTTTGTGCTTCACCTCACGCTCCGTAGGGTCCCCGGCAGGTCTAGTAATCTCAGGGAACTGTTGCAGCAACTGGTGAAAACGAGAAGAACCTGCAACAGCTTTAATATGGCAGATAGTGATGTCGCTGGACACCGGAAAAGCACACGCGGTAAGTAGCGTAGTGCTGTCAATTAATCGGTGATTTCTGGCGTCCACAAGCAAACCGTAAAATGATAAAAAGTCTATGCCGATTATAGGTTTAGTGACATCGGCAATAACGAAGCGCCAATTAAAACTACGGCGTAATTTAAAATCGAGACATAAACTAATCCATCCATAAGTTGCGATTATTGTACCATTCGCAGCAAACAACTCATAGTTCGTTTTGTGACGTTTTTCACCTCGTAAAAACTTAAGCGGATAAACACACAAATCAGAGCCAGTGTCTACTAAATACTGTACTTTACTGGAACTGTCCGTCACAAATAAGCGGCTCGGTTTTTCAGTACAGTCGCTCGCCGCAGATAGCGACTGTTTTAATGGTTTTTTGGATATGAGCATGGAGGTATACATTTGTGAGATTTCTCTCCATATTGATCGTGGTACCAGCAGAATTGTTCGTCTTGAGCAGTGGCGCGACTGCCGCGGCTGCGAGAACGGAATCGGCGCTGGCCGCGCGATCTGGAACGCGCCCTGCAGGTGCGACATTCTTGCGTTAATGCCATCACATCCAAACGTCGCGTCAATTCTTCCAGCTTTCGATCTAAATCCTTCATAGCCGCAAAATTTGATGTAGCTGCTGCTACCTCCATCGAAGGGGGTGCAGAAGAAGCTGAGGCAACGTTTGATAGTCCGGAATGCGAATGTACTTCCATGATTTTATCAGCGAGTTGCGCTACGTCATCCAGTTTCATGCCGTCTTGAGTCGTGATAATAGCCTGCAAGTAGCTAGGTAAGCGATTTACCCAAATGGAACGGAGGAAATCATCTCCGACATCGTCCCCAGCCAGACTACGAAGATGACGCAGGAACTGACTAGGTTTTCGATCACCCAACTCTTCATTATTTAATAACTGGGTTCGGCGCTGGTGCTTGGATGCCGATAGACGATTTATTAGTTCTCGTTTTAATGTATCGTACTTGCCCTGGTCCGGGGGATGCGTAATAATATCTTCAACCTCTACGGCATATTTGTAGTCAAGAACGGAGATGACGTGGTAGAATTTGGTTGCATCCGCACTGATTTTCTTTAATGTAAATTGCGCAAACCACAATTCAGGTTTATGTGGCCAAAATGGTGGCATTTTAAAAGTAGATCGACACAGCGCGATCTCAGCGTCCGACGTAGACTCTGCCGCCGGCTCGGGCGGCGCTGACATAGCCGCACCGAAAGATTCACCATCATTAGACATTATTCGTAAAAAGTAAGTCCGTTTGCACAACTTCAAAATATTCTCGGGGTCACCAATTTGTGGGGTCTATCTATAGAAGTAGAAACTCCACGATTAATCTTTGGAAAATATATTTTTAAACTTTTAAAATATTAATTCACATCAAAATTATTACAAGACATTGAAGTGACATTTTTACAATTGACATTATAAAAACTAATCTACGTACATATTAAAGGCTAGCAAGAGGTTTTATTCTGGTAGAGCGAGAGCCACCACAATTTCATTAGATTTTTGTGCCTATGCCAATGAAGCCGATGGTCCTGGGTTCAAATACCAGTGAGGGCATTTATTTGTGTGATGACATTTTGTTCCTGAGTCATGTGTGTTTTCTATGTATTTTGTATCGTTGGCTGAGTACCCACACTAGCCTTCTTGAACTCACCTTGAGGCTCCGTCAATTTTTGTAAGAATGTCTTGTGATATTTATTTATTTAGTTTTAGGTAGTTTGAGGCTGACACCGACTCCATAAATAACAGATTGTGTTATTGAAGACGAAATTATTATTTTTTTCCTTATAGTGCGCCATTGTTTTTGGGTTAGTCTTGCACGGACTAGAACATAAAATGAGTACATCAGCTCATAGTCCATAACTCAAAGTGGCAGAAACACAAAATGACTACAACACAATTAGTCGACGGAGCTCCGCTTACGCGGAGCTACAAAACGAACATAACCTAAACCTACCTGAGAGATACAAAACGAACATAACCTAAACCTACCTATAGGACAGTAGGTTTACTTTTCCGCATCTGGTGTTTTTTCGTATGTGACTAATTGTGTTGTAGCCTTTTTGTGTTTCGATCATTTTGAGTTATGGACTATGAGCCGATGTAGTCATTTTGTGTTCTGGTCCGTGTGAGACCTAAGCTTGTTTTTTGGGCGGCTTTTAATTTTTTTTAAGTTTTTTAATATATATAGTCTTTTACGTCCCCTTCACGCAATTTATTAAAGTTGCACACATAGTTCCGATCACTTCTAATAACGAAACGTTTTTCAACGAAATACCGAGTTTTTTTAAAACGTAATACCGTTACGGGCCACAACAGCGCAACATCACGTGATATATGGACACCGGTAATGGCGCGACAAATTAAGTTCTAGCATCCTGCTTATTGGATATTGTGATGTGTGGTGTCCACAGACCATGTCTACCACTAGACGATGCACTTCATCACTACTTTGAAAAATACTCGTATCTTGATCTGTAGATCAAAAGCAAAATGTCGTAACTGCGTGTGAAATGCATACAGAGTAACTGCTTTTAAACTTGGAGTTGCAGTGGGAGAGACGAGATTATTTCAAAGTACTGACGATTTAGACTACACATATTAACGAGGCTTCAGTAGTCTTACAAAGTCGCCATTAGATATATCGGAGCTGTTCAGGTGGTCACAAATATTTGATCGCCTCTATTATCATGGCGATAAAGTGCATGTTCAGATATTTGACTCCTCACCTCCGATATATGCATGGCGACTGTACTTATAAGGATGATAATGTTTTTCATTTTAAAAGCATTAAAAAAATGTTTTAAAGCTCTGAGTGGCATAAATGCTACTGTATATTAAGTTGCGTTTATGACGTTTATTTTGTGTGTTTGTAATCAATATGACGATAGCTTTGGCCTAGTGAGTAGTGACCCTGCCTATGAAACCGTTAGGTTACTGGGTTCAAATCCCAGTATTTATTTGTATGATGAGCGCAGATATTTGTTCCTGAGTCATGGGTGTTTTATATCTATATTTAAATATTAGTATATTATATATATATATATATATATATATGCCTATAAGAGTATCCCACTGCTGGGCAAAGGCCTCCCCTCTTTCTCTCCATTTGGTCCTATCCATTGCACGCTCTCGCCACTCTTTAAAAAATGTGTCAAGGTCGTCCCGCCATCTTCGTTTTGGTCTTCCTCTACCCCGAGACCCGTCCTGTGGGACCCAGTCAGTTGCTAGTTTCGTCTTACGGATACTCTTATAGGCTAATAATAAAATAATAAAAATAAATATATATATATGACTGAATACGCACAACATAACCCTTCTTGAAGCTTACAGTGGAGCTCAGTTAATTTGTGTAAGAATATCCTGTAATATTTATTTATTTTTTGTAGTCTGGTATGATCGGTCTTTTATCATTTGTCACAGTGTTTGTCATTCTCCAACAACTATATGAATGCGAATGTGATGGATAGTGCATAGATAACAAAATGGCAACCATGCTAACCGTTCTTAGGTGTATAGTAAAAAAAAATGTGTAATACTGCTTACCTTGACAGCTAGAATAATAGTAACCTTCACTTTTTGAAAGTATTAATGATGACCTCACCGAATATGTAAAATAACTTTTTCCCCTCACTAGCTCGTAAAGCGCTTGTTTATCTTTTAATACGAGAGGGTAAAAACGCATTTTATCCACTAGTGGTTAAAGTAAGTTGACTTCTCATAGCTCTTATTGCTATGGTTTTAAAGTCTAAATTCGCGAAGTACAGCCCACGGGTGCAATTGTAATATACTTCTCGTGTATTGAAACGCTCGCTACGCTCAGGATTCTATTTTAAAACCACTCGCATTGCTCGTGGTTAAACTATAGAATCCATTCGCTTGCTCGAGTTTCAATTCCACACTCGCAGTTAAAATACAATTTTGCACCCTTGTATAACAAATAACTATTGAAATAATCTATATACCATCATATAAAAAGGTCAAAGTCACCGTGTTTTTTTTTAAGAAAAAAAATCTTTTTTAAAAAATTATCAATAAACAGCGATTCGAACAGACATTGCCCAGAAACAGTGATTATTCAAAAGAATCAACGTGATACCATTTCGTGGCTACATTTCGCGTCTCAAACCTTGTTAGTTGTTACATAATTATTATTTTTTTTGCATTTAGCGGTAACGAGCCATGATGCATGTATAGTCTGTGGCAATAATGCAGGTGACTGTTATTAGGACCTAACTTTTGCTACGCGGAACCGAATGGGAGGAAATTGAGCGCTGGCCAACTAACCAGTTGTATATGAAGGTGAGAAATATTTCGTTTCCTTTTTCTAATAAATAAATATTCATCATCATCATCAGCCGAAGGACGACCACTGCTGGACATAGGCAGTGGACATAATAGGTAATTTATATTTTGATTTCAACATGTATCGTTTTATAATTAAGAAAATAATTTAATGCTAAATTGACAATATATTATTATTCTTTCACCTAAATATAGCAAAAATCAAACTGTCAGAGGGATTGACCTAAGTGTTTTATCGACTTATCGATATATATTTGTCACTTACCGAAACAAAGTTAAAGGAATGAAATCAGGTTTTTGGATATACCTACAAAAAAATGTCCCCAATTAGCTGACCGCTACTGAATTAGTATAATTGTAAAGAATAAAACAGAAAATAATTTTAATTTACAATTATCACGAAAATTTTAATACAAATATTGCTAAGAGTAGGTCACTAATTTTCGTTCAAAATAACAGTCGAAATCTAAATCTGTACTAAATATGTTTTCTTCATCTTCCCTGTAGTAAAATATATGGAAATGCAAGTTGCTTATCAAAGAGGTCAAATGTTACAGAATAATCTTTTAAGATGATTATGGATACCTAAGGCGATATTATTCCGTAACATCGATAAGTCGATAAAACAGTTAGGTCAATCCCTCTGACAGTTTGATTTTTGCTATGAAAAATTCCGCTCCTTGATTATTTATTTATGTTTAACATTGACTAAATTGTATCGCTTTAATTATATTGTCAGTTTTGCTCTATCAAATTGTATAATTGGCTTTTTTCATTGTTATGTTATTGTTATTATTATGTTCTACACAATATTTTTTGTTTCAAACGAATAAAAAAAAAGGTCTCCCCCAACGCGATACGGTGACCGGTTTTGCTCCACCCGCATCCAGTGGGTTCCCGCGATCTTTACCCGGTGGTCCACCTTGTGGGGGTCTACCCACGCTGCGCCTTCATGTTACCAGTGTTGCCACTCGAGAACGGTTACGCCCCAGCAGTCAACGTTCTAAGCACAATGTGCCCCCGTGCCTTGTGACCAGTGGCGGCGCGTTTATACAAGCCGATTCCCGCCGGCTTGACTAACTTTACGGCAGTTCAACGGTTTTCCTTGGGCTCAAGAAGAAAAGGCTAAGTCTTATCGGCTCCGTCTTGCCTAAGAAAAAAATTGGCGCGGCACTGCGGGAGACTTAAATGGAATAAAAAATGATTCATTATATCATGACATTCGTAAAGGATATGATAAAAAAATATATGAATAGATGACATATATTTAAGAAAAAGCGACGAGGACCTCCGGCGTTGGATTTGAACCCGTATCTCCAGCTATCGAGGCTGACGCCTTAGCCTTTAGTGGTAGTATAGTATTACTATTTAAAAATTAAAGCAAATCAAAAAATAAATAAATATTTCTGGACAATCTTACACAAATCGACCTAGTCCTACGGTAAGCTCAGTAAGGCTTGTGTTATAGGTACTAGACGACGATATATACAATAGATAGATACATATAAATACTTAATAGAAAACACCCATGACTGAGGAGCAAATATCTGTGCTCATCACAAATAAATGCCCTGACTGGGAACCCAGGACCATCGGCTTCATAGGCAGGGTCACTACCCACTAGGCCAGACTGGTCGTCAAATATTCACAAAAAATAATTTAATCCGTTCTTAGTTGTAGACTATGATAGTTTATCTTATTAAAATACCAATTATAACCGACATTTATGAATAGATTACAATATCTCAATTATTTGCTAATTTTGATAAGATAAACATTGATTTTTCGATACCAGTTCAGATCCGATTCAGTGCATCTGTGGGTGTATTACATAAAAATCAATAAAATTCAGCTAAAACTTACTTAAATCTATAAAGGCCTTTGCGGCATGTTACCGAAGACGCTGGCAGCATTTCCTCAGTGAATCGTGTGGCTGATAATTATATTAAATATTGGATTATTGTGGTTTTAATAATGGTGTCACTTCATCCGGCTGTAATAGTGGCCGTAATGTCACTAATGGTTGGAACCGCCATTGTAAGTTATTTTTAACCGACTTCAAAAAAAGAAGGAGGTTATCAATTCGGTTGGCATGTTGTTTTTTATTTTATTTTTTATTTACAAGTTTCGGACAAACGCCCGTCATTTTGAAAACATAACCCTGTCCCGTACAACGGAGACTTCCTTGTGATGCTACTATATTATATTTTATATTCTTTATTCACTAACGCGTCTCTTTATTATCCGACCTGGCCCGGTACCTCGAACATCGAAGTTCGTATATTTCGAGCATCTTTATCTTTTACTCCAATCAAGGCATCATAAGAGTGACAGAGACAATCGTCCGAAATTTACGATTATCGTGTTTCGCGGTAGCGCCGCTGAAGTCAATTGCACCTTTCATTTATCGCGCAAGTGAAAAGATGTCAACAATTAGTCGTTTTTTTTAACCACGACAGTGAATCGTTTACATAACTCAGCGACAATCAATGAAGCTGGAATGGTCACTTACGAATTATGATATAAAAATGTTAAAAATAATTATATTTTACAACATAAAGAAGTCTCCGTAGCACGGAACAGGGTTGCAAGTAAAGATCTCTTATCTTATCTTATGTTTTCAATATGACGGGAGTTTGTGCGAACCTTGTTTATTTACTATAATAGTTTTATCTCGCGACTTCGTCCGCCAGACATGCCTGTCTTTAAAATATGGTTACGTGATAAAAATATCCTGTCTTTTCTCGTAGCTCAAACTCTCTCCATACCAATCTCAATTGGTTCGGTGGATTAATTTGACGACGTATCTGGCCTGGTAGTGACCCTGCCTATGGCAGTGGGTTCAGATCGCAGTCAGGGCATTTATTTGTGTGATGAGTAAAAAATATTTGTTATTTATCATGGGTGTTTTCTATGTATTTAAGTACTTATATGTATCTATATTTATCGTCGTCTAGTACCTGCAACAGAAGCCTCACTGAGCTTACCGTAGGACTAGGTTGATTTGTGTAAGATTGTCCCATAATATTTATTTATTAAGCGTAAAGAGGTAACATACAGACGGATAGAGTTACTTTCGCATTTATAATATTACTATGTATATGAATTTATATGCCGTAGTTTCTTGCCGGTATCTTCTCGGGTCGGAGGTGTAGGGTTCGAACCGGTGTAGATTTTTCTGTAAGTGCATGTAATGTGCCTAAATTGAAAAATAAAGAACTTTTTATCTTTTTTACAAGAGAAAAGTTTATAATTTTAACTGTAGCATGTCGACTACTGGACATAAGCCTCTCCCATATATGACTTTGTATCTAAGTGATCTAAAGTGATCATAGACAGAGAGATAGAGTACCACTCACTCCTGAGTAACCCTACTCAGGAGTGAGTGGTACAAACGATATGTCTCCGTACTCTCTAATCACTATATAAGATGTTCATAAATTAACCACGGCTATTTTTACAGCTGATACTCGGTTCTAGGAGTATATTTAAGTATGAAACATGTTATGGTTTTTTTGGAGAAAACTAGGAATCAAAGCAAAGTTAAAACAAGCTGTTAATAAGATAATTAAATGAGACCTCTTTAGACATTCTAGAATCTCTTTAAACTATCATTCAACAGGTCACTTGAAATTGATAAATCAAATACATAATAGTATGTAAGAAAAACTATTTTTGACGTGACAGTGCACAGTGTTAAACATGAAATAAAACAACTAAAACGGATTAAATCGCGTATACTAATTTAAACTTCATCCCGACGGTGACGCCGTGTGAGGCCATAGTGTTGGACAGTGTGGACATTGTATTTTGTAGTTTATAAAATTTTTTGGACTTTAATTTGTAATAAGCCCCTCTGGCGTATGCAATTATCATGTGCAAGCCCCCAAAATTGTTTAATAATTTATATGTGGGTAGGTTTGCTTTTTGTATTTTTTTGAGGATGGAGGTAAATTAATATTTTTCCTCAGTCCACCCGATGACCACGAACGCTGCTAAAGGGTTCGAAACGTCGGGATGGAGTTTAAATTAGTATACGCGATTTAATCTGTTTTAGTTGTTTTATTTCATGAGTAATTATCACGGCAACCGAAGACAATATATATTATACAGTGTTAAACATCTTGACAGGTACATAATAGGGGTGTTTATTTTAAAAAATAAAATTATTATTATATTTTATTTTCGTTGGTAAATGGAAACAAAAAAAATAATATACAAAGGTTCCTCAAAAGTTAACAGTTACTTTAATTGTTTAATACAGTGTGTAAGTCTAATACGGGCGAATCTCTTAACGGAGGGTAGAATAGGACAAGAAATATATTTAGATTACTCTTTCTTAGAAGTACAATTAAAACATTATCCATATAAAAAAATTCGCCCCGCAATGTAATGCAACACACTCGAGTTAAACACTCATTGACAGTTCGTTTCAAAAGCTTATATCGCAGTACATTACTGCTCAGAAATTTTACAAAAAATAATTACATAATGTATAATAGGTTTAATCAAAGAAATACCTTTTGGTTAATGATTATACTGGCAAATCCTATGTCTAGTTTAATTCTTCGCCCGTATTAGACTTATTATAATTATGGCTGGGGCATGTTCACCGTATGTGCCCCGATAGATTGCCTCGTGAAGTCATACTGGGAGAAATCGCTAGCGCCAAAATACCCGTAGGCCGCCCGTTTTTCAGGTTTAAGGATTCATGTAAACGGGATATGGAGTCTTTCCACATGAATGTAGACGGTTGGGAAAAGCGCGCAGATATGAGACCAAAATGGCTGAATGTGGGAGCACGACAATGCCTGGTTAGGTAACCTGGGGCACAAGAGGGTTCGCTGCCGCACAGCTCCACCTCCTGACTCGCGCTTCACCTGTAACAAGTGTGGCAGGAGATGTCGTGCTGCCATCGGACTACTAATTAGTCATCAGAGACGTCTCGGATCTATCAATTGACTGTGTTAACTGTAGTTGCACACTGCAACAATCATCTGTCAAGATGTCGTGGCCAATCATGATAATTAGACTTACACACAGTACAATCTCTTAAAATATCCTTGACTAGTTGATTAGCTCGTTACATAATTTAGCTTAACTTGTAACCTTTGTTAGCCAGACACTTTATACACACACTCATCAACTTCAAGACTAGCGTCATATAATAAACAGACAGAGATAAGCTTCATGAACCGTGCTGCGATAAGTAAACTAGGTACATTCGACTACAAAGATATGTATACATTTATTCACCTTTTTTGGACCCGGGTATGTCCTTAAACTACGTCCAACAATGAGAGGTAGGGCACAGCGATTACCATCACGCTTGAATCTGGGGCAGTACCTCCTCCTTACAGGCCAACTGGGGAAGTACCTCCTCCTTACAGAAGACCACAGCCATAATAGCACTGCCACCTTTCAGGTATGTAGTGTTGTGTTCCTGATGGTGAGTAAGGTTCCCAGAGCTCCAACCCCCCTTAAAGGCCGGCAACGCGTTTGTGACTCCCCTGGTGTTGCGGGTGCCCATGGGCGACGGTAATTGCTTAACACCAGGTAATCCGTCTGCTCGTTTGCCGCCTATGTCATAAAAAAAACCTTAATTCTTTGTAATAAGGTGCAAAACTGCATACATATCTTTATAGTCGACTGTACTACAAGCGCGTTGCGCGTGTGTGGGCGAGCATTCCTCCGGCGCTACCGCGATAAACGATATTTGTCAATTTTGGATTGTCCCTGTCACTCTCATGACGTCTTAATAAGAGTAAAAGAGAAACGTGCTTGAAATATTCGAAATTCGAGATTAGCGGTACTAGGCCTTCTCACGTGCGCAGAGAAACGGGTTTCTATTGGCTCACATGGAGCTCAACCGCAGAGATGCGGCGCTATCGCGATAAACGATATTTATAACTTTCGGACCATTGTCTCTGTCACTCTCATGGAGCATTGGAGTAAAAGAGAAATGTGCTCGAAATATACAAAGTTTGTGACGTTCGTGGTAGGTACTAGGCCAGGGCTGCAACGAAGCACCAAAATGATATTCGTAAATTTCGGACTGTTTTCTCTGTCGCTCTCATGATGCCTTAATTGGAGCAAAACAGAAAGATCCTCGAAACATATAAACTTATACGTTCGAGGTACCAGGCCTGCTTAAAAAAAACTCCTACCATAATTAAAATCTGTTTTTATTTTTTCAGGTAGTTTTCATAATCACGGCCATAAACACGTGGAAGAGGCGGCGTGTGACGGAGAAGGTGGAAGGTAGACCTGCTGATGCCGTACTGCCGGTCACTCACCAGAGGTCAGGGGAGGACCATGTTCTGGATAGAAACATAGGCTAGGGGAACTAACAGGATTTCCAAAAATGTCTTGTTATCGCGATAGCTCTTTATCAAATAAAACATTTTTTTTTCTAAGAACAATTTTTTATTTATTTGCTTTCGGTTTAAAGTAACACTATTAGCCCTACAGACATAGCCCACCGGGTTAGCAAGCTGAAGTGGCAATGAGCAGGCTACATTGCACGCAGAGAAGATGGCCGATGGGGTCGAAAAGTGCTCGAGTGACCACGGACTAGCTAGCGCAGCGTAGGACGTCCGCACACAAGATGGACAGATGACCTCATTAAGGTCGCTGGAAGTCGCTAGATGCAGGCCGCTTCCAACCGTTACGTGTGGAGGTGCAAGGGGGAGGCCTATGTTCAGCAGTGGACGTCTTTTAGCTGAGATGATGATGATGATGACTATTAGCAATACACACACTACACTTATAGCCATACTAATATGCCATAACAATAGAGGCGTTGTTCAGATATTTGTGACCACCTCCACAGCTCCTATATATCTGATGGCGACTGTACAAAGGCGAACTTATCCCTTTATAAGTTGAAAGTTAGGTACATAGTAGCCGGTACTGGCCCGGGACATCGAAGTCCGTATATTTCGAGCATCTTTCTCTTTTACTCCAATTAAGGCGTCATGAGAGTGACAGAGACAATCGTCCAAAATTTACGAATATCGTTTTTCGCTGCTGAGTTTTGACAAACAAATATGTCATACCTCCAGAACTAGGTCAATTCCAGCTCTGGACACGGTCCTTGAGACACTCGAACATAAACAGTTAAATAATAAAGACTGCTACCTACACTGTGATAGCGATTTTCATTTGTAAGTACTTGAGCCTCCCATTTTATTTTTACGCAATCAAGCATACTGCAGACCTGATAGGAGGCAAGAGAAGTAAGCAGAGGATCCACACTTGCGTTGCTTACCCTTTAAGTATCTGAGCTCTCTGGATACTTCTCACCGTGCACCGGCAGGAACACTAGAGTAGGGACTAGAGCTTGCGGAGGGGTAAAGGGAGGGCAACGCTACAGCGTTGCTATAACACGCAGGCAGCAGGTACGAAGGTGACGAACCTTCGTTCACCAGAGGCTCTAGTGTAAGTTTCTTTTGACGTTTACGAACGCGTAAGTAAGAGATAATATTTATATGGGAAACGCAAACGCGTTCGTGACGTAAAGTTACGTTAAAAACTTACACTCAGGGCTCAGAACCATTAGGGGGGCCAGCGGGTACGGGACCAGCACTGCACGGCCCAACACGCGCCGTCTGGGGAGAGGTCAAGCGTTTCTGACCCATGTCCATCTCTCAAGCATGCAGCGTTGACCATCACGCTTGAATCTGGGGCAGCCCAAATGGGGAAGTACCTCCTCCTTACAGAAGACCACAGCCATAATAGCACTGCCACCTTTCAGGTATGTAGTGTTGTGTTCCTGATGGTGAGTAAGGTTCCCAGAGCTCCAACCCCCCTTAAAGGCCGGCAACGCGCTTGTGACTCCCCTGGTGTTGCGAGTGCCCATGGACGACGGTAATTGCTTAACACCAGGCAATCCGTCTGCTCGTTTGCCGCCTATGTCATAAAAAAAAAATGCACTGGCAAAAAAATTGGGGCGGCCGGAGAGTGCCATGATAGAATGTTCGCGATCCCATGGCACCCCCACAAATGGCTAAGAGTAAGAGTAATCATTACCAATCTTTACTACCAACTTGTCTATACTGACAAAGACAAGAACACTCCCGCTAACAAGTTAGAAAGGGATGCTAGAGGGAATTCAGTTGAAATCCTAGTGCAATTTTAAAGTTTCCTCTGTAATATATAGCTTAGATAACTTTGTCGAAACGTGATGTATTAGTTCTGAGTTCTAAGACGGTGTGGATCTTATCGGAAGCTCTAAGAAATATATCTGAAGTTTGGAAAAATAGGTTTAGACGCTAATACTTACCGTATTTCACCGCAAACTGCTTTAAAAATATGGTTCATTCAACTATTATTTGTCCCTCGTTGCCATGGTTACGTTCCCCTCACTTTTAATTGCATCCGAATACACAAAACATAGATATTTGTAGAAGCTATATGTCCCTTCCATAATGGGTCATCTAACAAGCGCGTCAGTACACAGGGCCACATTTCTTGTAACAAACTATGCTTCAGTGGTCCTGTGGCTGATGGGACAGAATAACAACAAATAGATGATTCATTCATATGACTTCCATTAATGTATCAATCGATGATTTCGCCAAGTACCGTAATTCGGGGTGAGTTGGCGCGAAATCGAAGTTCAAACCTAGATAAAAGTTTATTTTTATATGTGGCACATTGATTTATATACAAAAAAGTGTTCCGGAGGTATGAATTTTATTTTGTCAATGATAGTTTGTTGCTACATTGCATAGTTTCTACGAAAAATGTATAATAGTAGGCAAAACCAGCCCACCTGTAGTTGGGGTGAGATGGTTTACCAAAGGGGTGAGTTGGAAAAATTGCTAGGGTTGCGACTTTTGGATTAAGATTAATAGCTGGACTTGTCAAGAGATTTTTTTTTATTAATGTAGCAAATTTATGTATTAAGCCAATTCAAATAGGAGCATATCCTATTTGAATTGGCTTAATGTTTTCGATAAGTAGTGACCCTTATTTTTATGACGTGCTAGGTTTTGCCCGCGGCTTCGCTCGCGTTATAATTTCACCCCCTGGTGTGACTCCCCTGGTGTTGCAGGTGCCCATGGGCGACGGTAATTGCTTACCATCAGGCAGTCCGTCTGCTCGTTTGCCGCCTATGTCATAAAAAAAAAACCAGCCAATAAGTGATCATTTGATCAAAGATAATATAAACAGCTATATGTATATTTCAGTGCTCGTACGAGCAACCACAAAACCAACAGGCCGAGTGATCAAATAGAGTGGTTGCCTCGACCGCAGTTCGCGTATTTTGATGCTAACACTGTATACAGGGTGATTCGGGAGACGTGAGAGATAACTAGGTCATATTTGGCGTGTTGTGACGCATCTAAATAGTTCGGTTTCATACAAAGCACACAGCCCACACAGGTACTGCACAGGAGCGGTACCGCGAACATCGAAGTTCGTATATTTCGGGCATCTTTCTCTTTTACTCCAATTAAGGCGTCATGAGAATGATAACGACAATCGTCCGAAATTAATCGTTTTTCGTGGTAGCGCTCCAGGTCCTCCCGCGGACAGTGTCCAGAAGACTGGGTCATACTTTTCCCAACGCACCAGAGGCGCTACCGCGAAAGACGATATTCGTAAATTTCGGACGATTGTCTCTGTCACTCTCGTGACGCCTTGATTGGAGTAAAAGAGACAGATGCCCGAAATATACGAACTTCGATGTTCGCGGTACCGCTCCAGTATTGCCGGCCAGCGAGGCAATCGCCAACCTTCTGGGTACATACTGACACTGATTTGGAGCCCATTTTAGATTTGTAAATGTATGTTATTTCTTATTATTCATTAATCATTATTACTATTAATACGAACTGGAAGACGCAGCGTAGGTAGGCCTCCCACAAGGTGGACCGACGACCTAGTTAGAGTCGCGGGATACCGCTGGATGTGGAAGACGCAGGATCGGTCTTCTTGGGTCGTTCTGGGGGAGGCCTATGTCCAGCAGTGGACGTCTTTCGGCTGACATGATGATGATGATGATGATGACTATTAATTATATCACTTAAAACAGGAGTTTCTCTGAAGATATTGCTTGCAACAGTACCAAAGTCTCAAAAACTTACCAACATAAACATAACCAGTACATGGTAAGTATAGTTATTGTGAATGGCTACGTTATCGTTACCTTAAAACAGTATGGAGTGATATTTTACGTAACTAAGATGCAATGGAGAAAAATATATATTTTCCCCTCACTAGCTCTTAAAGCGCTTGTTTATCCTTTAATACGAGAGGGTAAAAACGCATTTTATCCATTAGTGATTAAAGTAAGTTGACTTCTCATAGCTCTTATTGCTATGGGTTTAAAGTCTAAATTCGCGAAGTACAGCTCACTTGCCCCCGCGGCGGCGGCGGCGGGCGCGGGCGAGCCTCGCTAACGCACCGAGTTGAAAATCGATTCAGAACATTCGAAAATCGTACTGGCCATCACAAGCTAACCAAGCTAAAGGCACCTTTTGTAAAAATGTTGAATGTATCTAAACGCAAAGAACAAGTCAATGCGATTTCAAAACGTTTTTTTTTTGCATATTTCACTTTCCTCGCTGTAGTGAGGAGAAAAGTTTTGTGTTAAACACGGGTGCAATTGTAATTTAATTCTCGTGTATTGAAACACTCGCTACGCTCAGGATTCTATTTTAAAACTATAGAATCCATTCGCTTGCTTGAGTTTCAATCCCACACTCGCAGTTAACATACAATTTTGCACCCCTGTATAACAAATAACTATTTTACTAAAATAAACACTTTAAACCGGCTCAAACGTCCCCACGATGCCCGTGGGGACGCGCGTGGAATAGCCGCAATAGATGCAATTAATCAAAACTATAGGTGCACCTACCTTTATTTTAGTCACGTCTCCTGTACCAACCTGTATGTCATATGTCCAGTAGCTACAGAAATGGCCGAAGTTATCAAAGTCAAAGTTAATTTAAACCACGAGTAAACGGATACGCAATAGCCCGAGTAATTATACAGGGTGAGCACGAAGTTTGTTTATGAAATATGCTATTAATTTTAGTGTAACGTGTGTGTAAAAATAAATAAATATATATTTCGGGACAATGTTACACAGGTCGACCTAGTCCTACGGTAAGCTCAGTAAGGCTTGTGTAGGTACTAGACAACGATACATATAATAGATAGATACATCCTCGCTCCGCACACAAATAAATGCCCTGACTGGGAATCGAACCCAGGACCATCGGCTTCACAGGCAGGGTCACTACCCACTAGGCCAGACCGGTCGTCAACGTGAGTCATCCTTAAAGCTCAAACTCAAACCCCTTTCATACGACTGAATATAGTATAAGCTGCTTCCATTATACTCAAGTACTTTTGCCATACAAAACCATCACTCAAAGTCAACACAAACGCAATATACCAATAAACAACAAATAAAAATAACACTAATCTGGAAAAAGTCTTTTCTCAAGCTCCTAAACGACTATTGGTGACATTATCTACGAAAAGCGACATAATTGTCTATGGCGCTTATGTCGTTGTTCAAGACGATACAATACAAACGAAACGCGATTCGACGTAAGTGCCATCGACAATAAGATCCCTTTTCCTAGATAATGACACATTATATTCAACCTAAACTGTCCAGACAAAAACTCCACGAAGACCCCTGGTGTAACATAACTGACAAGGGATTCTGTTATAGGCCAGGGGTCATGTTATATGGAGCTATAAATATCATTGCGTGCGGGCTATTGGCTATAACTTATTACCTTCGTATACACGATGCCACAATTGACATAATTATGACACGACATTTACGTCCACTGGATCTTGGGGTTAGTTGTCGTAGTCGCCACGCTTGGCAGGCAGGTTGGCGGCAGTAGCTGTAGATTGTGTTTCTACGGACGCTGCTGCCCGTCCATAGGATTTTTCCCTTTGTCGCCTTAAGCGACACCCGCGGGAGGAGATGGGGTGGTGCTATTCTAGTCAGCCGGCATCACACGGCGACTGTATAGTCAACCATTTTGATTTCTAGGCCACTTCGAACCTTGTCACAGTGACGTTCATAAGATATCTTTTGCGTCTTTCATACAGATTTTCACTGTGACAAGGAACGAAGTGGCCTGTAAATCAAATTGGTTGACTGTACAGAAGTTATTAAAGCTATCAAATTTGATAAGGACGCACATAAGGTCCATTCAGATAACCAGATGCGAGTCCTTATACCTGAATAACTTTTGGTGCGCATTTCTTAATAGGGTCATTCTATCAAAAAGATCCGGAGGCGTTAGGGACCAAACTATATAATGGGTCAACTATTCTGTCACTCGATGCCATAGCAACTGTTGCCTGGACAACTGTTTCGAGTTTTTTTTTTAGATAGGAGCGAGCTCCCTTCGTCTGTATTCCAGGAATGATATAATTTGGGTATTTTCAAGGCAAGAATGAATACAAAACTATCGTGAGATTGAAACATATTGATTATATTGTCACGGAGAGCTGCGGCCCGCAGTCTGTTAGCCAACCCGAATGGCTCATGATTATGCTCCTCGTTATCGAGTGAAATATGTCGAGCAATATTTGACTTATAAAACGTGAGCTACTCGCTTTTATACAATTAATATGCAAGAGTGAATAGGTTGTTACTGAACCAGCGTGCTACACCCTCGACCTCGTCGATACTTACCGTCAGGTGCGACTGAGGTCTTTTTTTTTATGACATAGGCGGCAAACGAGCAGACGGATTGCAAGAAGACAGGTAGAAGATATACGGGTCATACGCTAGACTTGTATAAAAAAGCTGAATAAAAGAAAACATGCTATTATAATGCTATTTATGACTTCAAAATTCTAATCAACAGTTAGGTATTTGTAACAATTTAACCATCGTCATACTTCTATCATTGGCTTTCTGGCTGGGCTGTCCATGGCTCGATTGAACCTGGGTCCGGTTGAAAAACTTAGCCCATGATTTGGCATGGTACTAGTTTTTCTGGAAGTGATTGCCATATAACTTTCCTTCAGCGAAAACCTTTTTGTTTTACGACAAAGGTGGCAAACGAGCAGACGGATCGCCTGATGGTAAGCAATTAGCGTCGCCCGTGGGCACCCGCAACACCAAGGGAGTCACAAGCGCGTTGCCAACCTTTAAGGGGGTTGGAGCTCTGGGAATTTTACTCACCATCAGGAACACAACACTACATACCTGAAAGGTAACTGCTATTATGGCTGTGGTCTTCTGTAAGGAGGAGGTACTTCCCCAGTTGGGCTTTTCTAGACTCAAGAGTGATGGTACTTCGCTGTCCCCGACCTCTCATCGTTGGACATAGTTTAAAGACATACCCGGGTCCAATTTATGCGCTTCAATAAATTTTGCTCGTATTTTACGATCGCTGGTTATAATATACATGTAACATAGTTAATCAAACCTAATTTAGCGTTTCAGCAAACAATTGCGCCCGGTGTCGGCCATATTTCAAACTGCGGATCTTAACCAGTCACTGTACATCTATTACGGCCTTTGTACTATCTTAGTTCCGGCGCCGGTCGGCAGAATTAAGCCATTAGGGGAGCCCGGATCACAGCACACAAGATGGAGTCTTTTTGTTCTTTTACCGTCGGTTTCAAAGTGCGAGGCCGGAAGGTAGCGACGGTTAGGCCGTGTTCAAACCAAACTTTTTTGGACCCGGGTATGTCCTTAAACTACGTCCAACAATGAGAGGTAGGGCACAGCGATGACCATCACGCTTGAATATGGGGCAGCCCAACTGGGGAAGTACCTCCTCCTTACAGAAGACCACAGCCATAATAGCACTGCTACCTTTCAGGTATGTGTGTTGTGTTCCTGATGGTGAATAAGGTTCCCAGAGCTCCAACCCCCCTTAAAAGCCGGCAACGCGCTTGTGACTCATCTGGTGTTGCGGGTGCCCATGGGCGACGGTAATTGCTTACCACCAGGCAATGCGTCTGCTCGTTTGCCGCCTATGTCATAAAAAAAAAACTGCGTAACGTTCGCTCACTTTCGGTGGCTTACAGTCAGTCTGGTTTGAACACGGCCTTACTGACCGAGGCATCTTGGAGTGCTCATCACACAAATAAATACCCTGACTGGACTATAACCCAAGACCATATCGGTCATCTAATAATAATGTGATGATATTTAAGTTTTAGCTTACCTTTTAAATTTTCTCTATCTTGAAATACATTGTAACTAAAAAAACATTGCCGCAGTGATGAGCCGATGTTGTCGAAAAGTGCTCGAGTAGAGACCACGGACTAGCAAGTGCAGCGTAGGACGTCCACAAAATGGATAGACGACCTCATTAAGGTCGCCGGAAGACGCTGGATGCAGGTCGCTTCCCGGTACATGTGGAGGTCCAAGGGGCAGGCCTATGTTCAGCAGTGGATGTCTTATGGCTGAGATGATGATGATGAGATACAGTCTGATGACGGACTGACAGATAGAGGAGTCTTAGTAGGCTTCCCGTTTTACCCTTTTAACCTTAAAAATTAATGATATTTCCGATTGTGACTGTTATATCATTTACTCGTAAGTACCAGGGTATCATAAGTTTAGTTAGGTTAGTGCCTAGTAGGAATAATGACTGGAGAACGCATCCGCGTGCGCCAGTAAGGGACAAATATATTCTGGGTTTTGTGGCCCAAAATGTAACAATTCACTATAGTTTTGCTTTACAGGACATTCTTTATAACAAAAACATTAGCTTATTCTGTATTAATTACGGCAAATTTGGTTGAAAACCCAAGAAAACTCCAATTGTATTTGTTTGTTCCCCTCCAACTTTGACAGTTCAGAAGGGTCCAGTTTGGAGGGGAACAAAAATGTGTGAAACTATGACAAGGACGGACGAAATTAGTGCCGTCTCTGCCATACCTATGGAAAGTTACATAAGACCATCCCTTTTGATCGTGGTATTATTATTAGCACGCTCCGTCTAGTTAAATGGTAAGTCTATGGGTTATTGCTATGTTTGTGTTAGGTTTTAATGTCTTTATCCATATAGAGTATCTAGTTGGGGGTATCCTTGTAACCGATGACTCGACATTTTGCGAATACCCCGCTCGCTAAATAGGCGTCGCCTTAGCACGAGCGGAAAGCGATCGCATATATTAATTTTTATCATCATTGAAAATATTTTTATTTAACCGAATGACTGCTGGATAGGCTTCCTTTAAGGATAGCCAAAACGATGAATCCTGCCTACCTTGACCAAATTCACTCGACGTCAAAGATATGTTTACACTATTAAATTTCACCTTAATCATTTGTAATAAGATGCACTTAAGACAAGTGTAAACATATCTTTGACATCGACTGTACCTTGAGAAGGTCTACCCACAATACGCTTCCGTGGTTCCCACCAGTTTTTCGGCCATCTATTCTTCTGGGTTCTGCAATTAGTTTGGATAAATGGCAAAAAACTTTTTCCACATTCGGGATCAATAGAAAACGAAAGTGTTGTAAATAAATATAAATATAAGAGAAAAATATATTAAAGATGCGTGTTGACACGAGTGTTTATTAGAACGAAGTAACCAAGGAATTTCAAACAATAAAAATAATAGAAATAAACAACTTAAAAAGTATAGTCTGCACAAGAGAGGTTAGTTTATACAACAGCCGCCCTTAATCGAAGTTGTGACAGACAAACAAACAAAAAATATACAACTTAAGTTTCTATCCCTAAATTAATCGTACACCTTTTATGTGCAATAGGCCCAAGTGGCTTCGTAAGTACATCTGCAGGCATATCGCAAGTTTTAATATATGTTACATTAATAATATTATTAGATACTTTTTCTCTTATAAAATGGAATCTGGTATCTATATGCTTCGTCCTGCAATGGTGTACCGGATTATGTACGAGGTTAATGGCACTCTGACTGTCAGAAGCTAAGTTAACTGGATAGAGTTTACCTGTTATCTCGTAGATAAACCGTCGTAAATAACACGCTTCCTTCGCAGCAGAGGCTAATGCCATGTACTCCGATTCTGCTGAGCTAAGGGCAATGGTAGGTTGCTTCTTGGACTCCCAGGATACTGGACCTCTACTCAACATAAAGGCATAACCAGTGTATGACCTTCTGTCAAACGGACAATTTGCCCAGTCCGCGTCGCAAAAACCTTTCAAAGGTTTTCCACTCTTTCTGTAAACCAATGAATAGTTTAAAGTACCCTTTAGGTACTGCAGAACCCTTTTTGCAGCATTCCAGTGTTCTTTAGTAAAACACGTATTAAACTGACTTAACCCTTAAACGGGCCTGGCGATTTTTTTACTTTTGAATCCTGATTTCGGTAGATAATAGCGTTAGTAAAAAAGTAATTTCTTGGTTTTTTTTTTAGTATCATTATTTTCAAAAAAAAACCCTGTGGTCAATATAAGCCCTGTGCCCGTTACCAAGAACCCCTCGTGGTCCGTATGTGGCCTCTGCCCTACTGGCTATACATTGAGGTTTTAAGGGTTCGTCATAATGTTTACATGTAATTTTCGGCAAAATAAAACCACAATAAAAGTAAGAAAAAAATGTGTTTATTTTAATATTCAAGTGCCATTTAGCAAAACTACAGAAAAGCTACAAAAATTTAAATTTTGTTACAAAACTTAAAACTTTACTATTTTCTCAGTGATTAAGACATTTCAACAACAGTTATGAACTTACCCTTAAATAACACAAAAATACCCTGACAGGCAATGGGCACATACAAACCACTTGTACCGCACCGAAACGGGGAGAGGTCCTATAGGGACCACAAACTTTATGAGCAAAAATTTTACATAATAAACTATTACTGTAACTATTTATGACATACTACACTTAGATTACCTTATATACTAACAATATAAAGCATCACATAGTACTTACCTTAATTTTTTTCGGCACAATATAAAATTTTACTCAGCAAAACACAAAAAAACGGCCACTTTTCTTGAATTTCAGTTTGACAACTAAACCGTCACAAAAAATTGTTTTGACACATCAACTTTGGGTGCGTTCCGAAATCAGTCAGTTCCTAGACTATACCTCAATGACTTTTAGTGTCTTCAATAATCTTCCTGCTCGTCAGAAAAAAAATATATGCTAAGTGGCCGCTATGAGATCACTACACGTTTAAGGGTTAAATAACTCGTTGCGTACGTGATGTCAGGTCGTGAGTTTACTGACAGATACATCAGACATCCTATTAAATTCTGATAAGGATAACACTCACCAGTTTGACCATCAGGTCTCCGTTCCATATGTTTTTTAACTAATGGAGTAACCGAGCGATGCGTACGTTCCGCAACTCCACACTGTTGAGGACTGTAAGGCGTCGTCGTTTGATGCTCGATACCTTTAGAAGCAAGATAATCAATGAACTCTTTATTAACAAATTCTTTGCCTCCGTCAGTCCTAACAGTTTTTATTTTCTTGTCTAATTGATTTTCAACAAAGGATTGAAACAGACAGAATTTATTTTTAACTTCATTTTTGGAAGACATAAAATAAGCGAATACCTTTCGTGTATAATCGTCTACTACCGTTAACATATACTTATTACCTTGAAAAGAGGTTGTAGAGACCGGTCCCATGAGATCCATATGAATTAACTCCAACGGGGACGTAGCCTTATTGGAAGCTACTTTCTTGAAAGGTTTTCGCGCTTGTTTACCTTCCACGCAAGCGATGCAACTATTTTTATCTACAACTGTAAATTTTACGCCTACCTCGTGATTCTTCAGTTGTCTCATACCTATACGACACAAATGGCCTAACCTTGCGTGCCAAAGTTTATAACTATCTTGACAGTCAGAGTGCACATCGTGTGTCAAATAATTGTCCGCCGCATTCACGGGATTTTTGACTGTACCATCTAAAACATACAGTCCACCGCAGGGCGAGGCATGAGCAACAGATTCACCTGTAAAACGAAAATTATCAGATTTATAAAAGTTACATCCATTTATATCAAAAACACATACAAAACCCTTTTCAACAGTTTTGTGTACAGATAGTAAATTAGCTTTTAAATCTGGTACAAAAGCAACATCACTAATCTTGTTTACAACGTTTTCTGGTGTATTTATAGAAATATTTCCAACTCCACAGCACTTTATCTGTTCTCCATTTGCGACAGTAACGGTGCCTTCATTTCGCATCGTTATATTTTCAAACCAATCACGTCTAGAAACCATGTGCCTAGTACAGCCCGAATCAATATAGAAGATATCCTTGCAGGAGCTACTAGAAGTGTTGAGCGATGTAATTGTAGTATTATTGACAGTTACCGCATTTGCTTCCTTCTTCTTGCTCTTCAATGGACAGTCTGGTCTCTTATGACCAGGCTTTTTGCGTTCGTAACATAATATTTTCGGCTTCTTTTTAGTATGAAAAACGGAATCTAAAGATGAAGTTGCAGATTTGGACATTTCGTTCAGCAGTTTTGTCTTAACAAGTTCTGTAGTCACTTCGACATTACTGTTTTCTAAAGCCATAATGAGAGGCTCGTATTTTGGAGTAAGACCTCCCAAAAGTATCGCAGCAATAGAGTTATCTTTTATGACTACATCAATATCCGCTAGATCCTGTGCGGTTGACATTACTGCGTTAATGTACAGTTCCATGTCATCAAAGTCCGACAGACTCAACCTGTACAGCTTACGCTCTAAAACTAACCTTCGTCCTATTCCCTTGTCTTCAAAAGCGTTCTGCAAAGATTTCCATGCTTCAGCCGCAGTTTTCGCACATCTCACGTGAGTAATCGCTGCGCCGTCTACTGTTAAACATATTTTTGCAAGTGCTTTAGAATCACGACGTACCTTGGTAGAGGCAAGAGTTTTATCACCTTCGGGGTAGCCACCTATTGTTTCCCACAGGTCCTCATGTACAAGATAATTACGCATCTTAAATTTCCACGTAGGGTATCCATCTTTTCCTTTTAAGCAGAAGAATGGAACAGATGAGCTGGTCGTAGGGGAATTTTTCACACACGTAACATCTCCTTGTTCAAGTGACATTTTTAAATGTATCTATTATTTAGTCATAAATAAACAAATTTAATGATTTTTCACTAAATTTACATTAAAACTAAGCTCTCTATGTCTATTTTAGAGCCTCGTGCTGATAACGTGTTGTAAATAAATATAAATATAAGAGAAAAATATATTAAAGATGCGTGTTGACACGAGTGTTTATTAGAACGAAGTAACCAAGGAATTTCAAACAATAAAAATAATAGAAATAAACAACTTAAAAAGTATAGTCTGCACAAGAGAGGTTAGTTTATACAACAGAAAGTAATACAAACAAACACATAATTTACCGTCATTTCTTTAATTTAAAAAATACGGAATCCTAAAAACACCCATGGTTTCATTATCATTGTATGGGTACACATGTTTGTTATTTACATTGTTGTTTATATCATATATAGGTCAAGCTAGTATGTATGTCAAAATACTAGTATATACTAGCTTTTCCTCGCGACTTCGTCGGCCAGCCGTACCCCTTTAAAGTATAGTTGCGGGATAAAAATTATTCCATGTTCTTTCTCATAGCTCAAACTCTCTGCATACCTAATTTTATCCCAATTGGTTCAGCGTGAAGAAGTAACAAACAGACATTTACTTTTTTACTTTTGAATTTATAATATTAGTATAGAAATATGTAGAGTACACAAACATAAAAACAGAACATTAGATTCTTATATACCAATATTTATATTTATTTTTATTTTATTTAAATAGGAAAACTTACAGCTAGAATAACAAGATAGATATTAACATAGCAAAAGGGAGATAATTAAAAGTTTCCACAGATAGACAGCATAACATATATACATATGTTAGAAAAAACGTGCTACTGTCCATTGAAGGACCCGGGTATGTCCTTAAACTACGTCCAACAATGAGAGGTAGGGCACACCGATGACCATCACGCTTGAATCTGGGGCAGCCCAACTGGGGAAGTACCTCCTCCTTACAGAAGACCACAGCCATAATAGCACTGCTACCTTTCAGGTATGTAGTGTTGTGTTCCTGATGGTGAGTAAGGTTCACAGTGCTCCAACCCCCTTAAAGGCCGGCAACGCGCTTGTGACTCATCTGGTGTTGCGGGTGCCCATGGGCGACGGTAATTGCTTACCACCAGGCAATGCGTCTGCTCGTTTGCCCCCTATATCATAAAAAAAAGAAGGGATGCGGCTGAAATGAAGATGATGGTAACAGCGTTTTCTTTCCGCTCCGCTTATGCCCGACCACAGCCTTACACCCATAATATTTACCCATTAACCTGACTTATGGTGTTTCTAAAAGCCTTGAATATGCAGTTTTATATCAAAGCTTAATTATTGCTTTCTAAATATCACTTATTATACATAAAGAGAGCCAGTGGCCTAGCGGTGAGAACGTGTGACTTGCAATCCAGAGGTCTCAGGTTGGAACCCAGGTTTGTATCAATGAGTTTCTCGGAACTTTTGTGCGAAATATCATTTGATATTTACCAGTCGCTTTTCGGTGAAGGAAAGCATCGTGAGGAAATCGGACTAATCCAAATAAGGCCTAGTTTACCCTTAGAAGGTCAGATGGCAGTCGCTTTCGTAAAACTGGTGCTTGTGGCAAATCCTGAGATTAGTTGCCAAGCGGACCCATGATTACATGTCAGCCGTATGCAGTCCACTGCTGGACATAGGCCTCCCACAAATATGACTTGTATCATCTTGGATAGTTGCCATAGTCGCCACGCTTAATTTTTTTTTATGACATAGGCGGCAAACGAGCAGACGGATTGCCTGATGGTAATCAATTATCGTCGCCCATGGGCACCCATAACACCAGGGGAGTCACAAGCGCGTTGCCGGCCTTTAAGAGGGGTTGGAGCTCTGGGAACCTTACTCACCACCAGGAACACAACACTACATACCTGAAAGGTAGCAGTGCTATTATGGCTGTGGTTTTCTGTAAGGAGGAGGTACTTCCCCAGTTGGGCTGCCCCAGATTCAAGCGTCATGGTCATCGCTGTGCCCTACCTCTCATTGTTGGACGTAGTTTAAGGACATACCCGGGTCCAAAATGACTCATGATTAATTTTATTTTATTTAATCTACACTATATTATGACAGTGATCAGTTACATGTGGATTCTGATAGCTGCTGTCACCTACGCTGTGATGATGATCATGATGGTGATGCCCCTGGTGATGGCGGTCAGCTCTGGCGTCCACATAACTGACAGGCCAGCCGTGGGCCCAGTAGCTGAAATCGTGGTCGCTGTTGGTTCTTCGGATTTCCGGTTCCAAGTCTTGATGGTAATTCTTGCACCAATAACAGCAATAGGTGACCAGGAGTAATACTAGCTGGAAATAAAAAAAGTTATTTTAGCTTGATGAGATTTGGAAATGTAGTCTATACTTAAGGCATATGTGTTAAAAACAATGCATACATACATACATTTCAGCCGTATGCAGTCCATTGCTGGACTTAGGCCTCCCACAAATATGACTTGTATGGGGTAGTTGCCATAGTCGCCACGCAAGCGGGTTGGCGACCGCAGTAGCTGTAGATTGGGTTTCGACGGACGCTGCTGCCCATAAGTAGGATTTTTCCCTTTGTTGCCTCTTACGATACCCGCGAGAGGAAATGGGGTGGTCCTATTCTAGTCAGCCGGCATCACACGGCAATAACACTTTAAATTATGTTTTGCGTTTCTACACATATTGACTAATTAGCGTGTCACCCGGTGTAACCCGCGGTTTATTAGAGAAAAAACGAAGCCTATGTGTTAATCCCGGGTGTCAGCTAACTCCATCATCATCACCATCACAGCCTATCGCAGTCCACTGCTGGACATCGGCCTCCCCAATTTCACACCATCGATCTTCGGCTGTTCGCATCCAGCTCCTGCCAGCCATCTTGCGCAAGTCGTCACTCCACCTCGCCTGAGGGCGCCCTACACTACGCTTGCCGAGACGTGGTCACCACTCAAGAAAACCAACTCAAGCTAACTGCATAACAAATTTTATTAAAATCGCTCCAGTTGCATAGACGTGAAGAAGTAACAAACATACACACGCAACTTTCGTCTTTATAATATTAGTGTGATAGTTATTCCTCGCGACTTCGTCGGCCAGCTATGGCTGTCTTTAAAGTATGGTGGCGAGATAAAAAATGATCCCGTCCTTTCTCGTAGCTCAAACTCTCTCCATACCAAATTTCATCCCAATCGGTTCAGCGGTTTAAGAGACAGACAGACAGAGAGATTTACTTTCACATTTATAATATTAGTATGGATAAAGTAGAGAACTGGTCTAACGCCAATTAAAATTAGTACCAACGTTTCGACGAAACTTGCACTGGTCTTTCGGTGTTATATGTAGAAAAGATGTATTATCTACTACACTAAAATATCTAGGTTTCATATAAGCATGGGTGCTCACTAGCTTTCTGGCCAAGGCATATACTTTTATATATTTGAATATTTTTAGGACCTCTGGCATCTGAGACAGGATTTCAACCCGTATCTCCAGCTATCGCGGCTGCAGCTATCAGCTTTATGGCGGAAGTCCTCGTCAGTATATATCATCTATTTCAATATTTAATATATTTTTATTGTCAAAAACAATACCAACTAAAATTAAAATAAATATCTACCGTGTAAGATCGGATTGCTTTGACCCTATGAGGTTCCTTAGTCTACCCATGGAAACCCATTTTATTGAATTAATTTTTGTTTTAGTTTAAAAGCGTTTAATATTACGGTACCAAAAAAAAACTTATACAAAACTCACCAAGAATATTATCCATAAATAAATTGTCAAATCCATTATGACTATCACTTCCTCACAGCACTGAATGATAAGCTATCACATGTACACAAAACATACAGCCCATGGATTGTTGAGCCACTATACGTAACTTAGTCGTATAATACAAATCCAGTATGGCACAATCACTTTGATTGTCTCTATCACTCCAATTACTATTTAATTTGAAAGAGTAAGACACTCGAAATTAGCGTCAGGTACCAGGCCAGCAGAACTACTGCGAATATCGAAATACACACGAACGATTGTCGCTCACTCATACGCTTTGGAGTAAAAGAGATATATAAAAAAGTCACCGGTTATTCATAAAGTACGTTGGTAAGTAGTGCGCAATGAAGCATAAATATTTAAACACTGTTGCACTCTATTACAATGCAGTAAGGTTGACGTTTGTTTACATGTTTCACTGTTCATGGAATACCCGATATAGGTACATCCCCGTGTTCCCACATCAGTCAACAAATGGTTAGTCACATTTGGCTTCCAGTAATTCTTACTCATGAAGTGCGATCTGAAAGATAGTAAATGGCTTTCGTAAAAAAATCATCATCATCTCCCTCGATTTGTCCCGGCTTTGGCAACTGGGAGCCCAAGGTAAATAAAAAAAAGAAATATATATTACATGACATAGTTACACATTTTTTTTTTTTTTTCTTGACTGTTTTTATTTTATTGTATCAATCGATCCCTTTCATTCTTACACAAATTGACTGAGCCCCACGGTAAGCTCAAGAAGACTTGTGTTGTGGGTACTCGGCCAACGATATATATAATATAGAAATACTTAAGGTGACGGCACCAGTAATGGACAAGGAACCAATCATGAACATTAGTGCTTATTTCAAAGGAGTTAAGTGTTGTGCATTTGTTGGGACATATTCAATTTATAACTTTATGATTTTTGAAATAAGAACTAAGTGTCCATCATTGGTGCCTGTCAGCTAAAAGTGTCCAACATTGGTGCCATTACCTTAAATATATAGAAAACACGGAAAATATATCGTGGTCACACAAATAAATGCGTTTCCTAGGATTTGAACCCATGACCTTCGGCTTCATAGGCAGAGTCACTATGCACTAGGCCAGACCTGTCGTTAAAGGGTGATTATTCAGGCGTTTGAACCGTTCTTATTACTCTGTCCAGATTTTTGTAAAAATGATTACACAGTTTGGTGTTATTTTTGGTTAACTAGTAGACAGCTGGGCTGGCTAAATGACAACGAAAACGCCCGAATAATAACCCTAAAAAGGGCCTACTTACCCTTGGACTAGGTTGATTTGTTTAAAATTGTCCCGAAATGTGTTATTATTTTTATTTTTATTAATTCGTATTCATACGTCAGCCATTATTGTCACTGCGTCTAATGTCTTGGTCGCCATGGGCTTCAACTCTTCTGTAGACATCTGACGTACGCCGGTCAAAATGTCTGCACCAACAGCAGAAATATACTACCAGGATGAGGGCAACCTGAAAAAAAAAAATACGTTTGACTTGAGGATCGGATGGCCTAGTGGGTAGTGACCCTGCCTATGAAACCGATGGTCCTGGGTGAATGTGTCTAGAGTCGGGTATGTTCTTAATCTGCGCAGCTAAACTAGGCCTTTAGAAAATCATTTAAAATGTAAAAAAAACATTGTCTCTTTAAATTTGACGATAGGTCTGGCCTAGTGGGTAGTCCCTGCCTATTAATCTGATGGTCTTATGGTCTTCCCAGCAAGGGATATATTACGGTAAATATATATTACAGGACATTCTTACATAAATTGATAGAGCCTCACGGTAAGATCAAGAAGGCTTGTGTTGTGGGTACTTATATGATAATATATAATATACAAATAGGTATTTAACGTTTTCGCCGCCACGCAAAAAAATCTAACGTGCGTCACACCGCAAAGGTTTTTGCAAGCAAGCGAAAATAAATCTTACCTCCCATATGTAGGTCCAGGGCCTCGACATGATATCAAGTGGTGGCGTATGGGGCACGAAATGTTAGGACTTCATATCAAGTCAATGGCGGCGAAAGGGTTAAATACATAAAACACATCAATGACTCAGAAACAAATATCTGTGCTCACACAAATAAATGCCCTTACTGGGATTTGAAACAGACTGCTTCATACACAGGGCCACTCCGAACCTTTCGTCAAAAACTAAACGAAAGTTACTTACAAGATGGCCAATACTTACCAATAAAGAAATCCACACATAATTTATGGAATTCATATTTAAATAACTAACAACTAACCGCCCATACGGCGATACTACGACTGTCACAGAGTCTGCTGTATTATCTATTTTACCCGTGTATATAACAGCTCTAATATAACCCTTATGTCCCTGTGATATGGTGCATTTGTCAATAACAGTGGCCATCAGATAATTATGCTGTGGAGGTGGCTATATCAACGCCTCTATTGCCAAGGAGATAAAGTGCATGTTCAGATATTTGTGACGGCCTCCACAGCTCCGATATATCAGTTGGCGACTGTACGTCTAGAATAGTCCAGTCCAGATTGCTGGTTGCCAATTTTATCGTTTATCGTGTTGTCCGTAACTTACTGGAGCGTGACAGATATTATGAGAAATGGCCATGGGCCAGTATTGTCATTTCCGTCCCTGCCTGGGATTTGAACCCAGGACTATCGGCTCCATAGGCAGAGTCACTACCCACTAGGCCAAATACAAATAACCGGCTCATACAATTACTTAAATACATACATGAAACACCCATGACTCTCGTACTTACTTAAAATCTTCATGTTTTAAAGAGCGCTGATAAAGGTTGTAGTACATTATAACGGCACGGATTCAACACGGCTCCAATCCGGCTTACTTGTCATTCAAATTAGAGCATTAAAACCTGTCGTCAAATGTATAATATCATCTAATGATAAAAAAAAACTTTTTTCAGTACTTGCTTAAAATCTATTGAAAATGTTGTTGCGGGGCAGCTGTGTCGTTGCTGTGCCACTATAATGCAATAGAACCTTAAGGTTTGAAATAATACACATAATTAACCTAAGGCTTTTTACAAACAGTCTCTGTTTATTTACCTACATAACAAATACTATTAGAATTTCTATCGCTTCTACCTTGGATGGGATTCGCTCCCTTCGTCTGTATTCCCGGAAAGATACAATTTGGATCTTTTCAAGGCAAGAGTGAATAGGCTGTTACTGAACTAGCGTTCACCCTCGACCTCGTCGACAGTTACCAACAAGTGCGACTGGGGTCAAACACTGGTCAGTCTTGTATAAAAAAAAGTTGCATTACTCAATGGCCAAAAAAGAAAGAGAAAAGAAAGAGAAGAGAAAGAAAAATGTTATACCGGTATTTTTTGCATAGAGAAAATACCGGTTCCGAGCCCTGGATATGGTCTTAAACTGCGTCTCAACCTTACCCTTAAATCATTTACATTTCAGCCGTATGCAGTCCACTACTGGACATAGGCCTCCCACAAATATGACTTGTATCATCTCGGGGGTAGTTTGGCAGGCGGGTTGGCGACCGGCGTAGCTGTAGATGGGTTTCGACGGACGCTGCTGCCCTTCCATAGGATATTTCCCTTTGTCGCCTGATACAACACCCGTGGGAGGAGATGGGATGGTGCTATTCTAGTCAGCCGGCATCACACGGCGAAATCAATTAAAATGTTAGAAAAAAGTAATTTACCTTTTTAAATTAATATACAGAACTTCATACACCAAACGTTTAAATACAAACAGAAAGTTTGTAGTGCTAGCCTCGGTGTAGCCGGTACAATCGCTGAAAGCTCTCGTCACTCCATAAGTTCCGAAAGCTCTCCACCTAGCTACAACTACTGAATGAAAGCTCATTTAATTACGACCCTTATTCCAAGGGAATAAATGTTAAAGTCCAACAGGCAGTTACGCGTGCGAAGCTTTATCAAATAGCTTTAGTTTTAAACAATATTAAATGTTTCCATGTACAGTCAACAGCAGAGTTCGAGATGATCTTGACATATGCTCATATTGTCTTCGGTTGCCGCGATAATTACTCATGAAATAAAACAACTAAGACGGATTAAATCGCGTATACTAATTTAAACTTCATCCCGAAGTTTCGAACCCTTTAGCAGCGTTCGTGGTCATCGGGTGGATTTAATCCATTTTAGTTGTTTTATTTTATATGCTCTTATACTGTTAAAAATATAGTAGTGTAATAGAGTTGGCTCACGAGGTAACCGCCATGTGGGAAGTTTATTCGATCATTGAGAGCTCCAACCCCCCTTAAAGGCCGGCAACGCGCTTGTGACTCCTCTGGTGTTATGGGTGCCCATGGGCGACGGTAATTGCTTACCACCAGGCAATCCGTCTGCTCGTTTGCCGCCTATGACATAAAAAAAAAAAAAAATTGTACCGACAGTTGTTTCCGCGAACGGTCTCATAGCGAAGAGTCTCGACCAACATCTTGAGAGACTCTCGCTACGTGGTTGTGGTTGGATCAAGGGTCAGATTCAGAAGGTAATTCTGGACATGGCGCGTATAGTCCGTCGGTTCCTCATTCTGCAGCCCTAACCACTATAAGTAGCAGTAGTTTATCTATAAGTAGTAGGTATAGTAATATGAACAGGTTAAATTATACTCTTTCTGTGTTTATAAAAATCTTTAATTTTTCACAAATCTCTTTCAATTGTATATGACATAGTTAGTTGTTATTTTTTTTTTAATACGACGGTGGCAAACAAGCTTACGGCCCACCTGATTGTAAGCAGTTACCGTAGTCTATGGACGCCTGCAACTCAAGAGGATTTACATGCGCGTTGACTACGCTAAAAGTTGTTGGAGCTCTGGGAACCTAAGCCCCATTTAGACCAGGCAAGAATTTGTATACGATTCTCATTACATTGCGGGCTATCGGCGTACGGCGAATTCGGTCGCTTTATATAACCACGCAATGTAATGAAAGTCGTATACAAGTTCTTGCATGGTCTAAACTCAATTAAATTTCTATACAATAACGTCTATCCTACGTACATTTTTTATGTCATTGGCAAAAAAGGTGGCCACAGTTGACTATAAACAACTCAAGTCTAGGAATGTTTATGGGCACTTTGATTACACTTTAAGTGACTTGTACTCTTTGGTGGGAACCTGATACGTAGGTCAATCCTTGGCTTTGTCGGTGATACCGCCTTATAACAGGCCCGGTACCGCGAACATCAAAGTTCGTATATTACGAGCATCTTTCTCTTCTACTCCAATTTAAGGCGTCAGGAGAGTGACAGAGACAATAGTCCGAAAACGAATATCGATGTTCGCGGTAGCACCGCAGTTTTACGGATTATCTTTGACTTCCTTCACGACCCTTATAATTATAATCACGGAATAAAAATGCAAACTGATCGCACGTGGCTGATCCATAATCCGACGTAAGCACTTCACTATAAGGTTCATTTCCCTAGCACATTACTATATTCACTTACACTGTTTTTAATATATTGTAAATTCACTGATAATATCCCGGTTGGTTAGTGGTCTAAGCGGAACCTGACTTGACTTAGGCTCTATGACCGTTCGGTACGAAGCTCATGATTATGGACTGTGCGGGAATTGGTAGCCTGGGGAAAATCCAGGACCCGGTTCCGCACCAAGATACGTTTATATATATTTCTAGTATGTCTGAGTCTCACGGGAGTTTTCTATTAAAAAATATATTCACTGATAATTCATCCCGGTTGGTTACTTAAGCTTGGAAGCCATTTGACGCCTACATTTTCGGATAAACTTTCGTTACTCAGTTTAAATCTTACCGCCATCTAGCGACCGATTCAGTAACTTTTCTTTATTTATATACAAGCGGCATTTTCAATCTCAAAACAAGACTAGGTATAAAACCAATTTAATGCAGTAGTTGCAATTCACCATTTTTAGCTGAATGTAAGGTGTTAAACTCAAAATACGATTTGTTAAGAGGTAATGATACTTAAGCACTTTTTCAAATTTCAGATTTTTAGGCGCTCCCGGCGCGAGCGCATGTGTGTACGTCTCATTGAAGATAAAAAAGGGTATGGTAGAAGGAGAATATTATGGGCAAGTACCTATCATAAGAGACTGGTTAGATCTGGGCAGTGCAAATAAAATAATTCGCATAACTTCTGATACTAACAAAGAAATCACGAAGCGTCTGGTTGATGTAACTGGTAACCGAAGAGCTAGCGGCTTCCTCGCACAACGCATCAGTATTGCGATACAACGAGGAAATGCCGCCAGCATCCTTGGTACAATGCCTCAAGGGCTTTTTTTTGATTTTATACTGTTACTAGTTAAGTACTTGTAGTTAGCATAATACGATTGTAATTTCTATAAAGAAATAAATATTTCGGGACAATCTTACACAAATCGACCTAGTCCTATGGTAAGCTTAAATAAGGCTTGTGTTGCAGGTACTAGACGACGATATATATAATAGATAGATACATATAAATAATTAAATACACATAACACCTATGACTCAGGAACAAATATCTGTGCTCATCACATAAATAAATGCCCTGACTGGGAATCGAACCCAGGACCATCGGCTTCATAGGCAGGCACTACGCCAGACCGGTCGTCATATAGAATGGCATATAGACTTAGGCTCCGTTTCCACTAGAGATGAGCTAGGATGTGTAGTGAGGAATGTGTTTTTAAGAAGCAATAGAATTGACGACCGGTCTGGCCTAGTGGGTAGTGACTCTGCCTATGAAGCCGAAGGTCCTGGGTTCGATTCCCAGTCGGGGCATTTATTTGTGTGATGAGCACAGATATTTGTTCCTGGGTCATGGGTGTTTTCTATTTATTTAAGTATTTATATATATTTATCTATCTATCTATTAAATATATCGTCGCCTAGTACATACCTACAACACAAGCCTTACTGAGCTTACCATAGGACTATGTCGATTTGTGTAAGATTGTCCCGAATTTTTAATAAAAAAAAATATATATATTTTTAAGAACCAATATAATCACATTTTTTATCGAGGACAGGAGAATGACGTAATTCTATTGGTTGTTAACAAATACATTTCTCGCAACGCATCCTCGCTCAGCTCTAGTAGAAACGCAGCCTTAAGGACACCTCCGGGATCGAGAACTCGAAGAGGAAGTCTATGCAGTATCACCGAATCACCAAGTGTTATGGATAAACTAAGATTTGTCCTGTATTTTAACTGTCATTTTTCGCCTTAATGTCTGCAGGGCCGTCATAGAGAACAGCCATCATTCTGTTGTGGTCGTTCTCCTGTTCCTTGTCCAAAGTTTGTCGGTGTTTGTGCCAGATCCAACACTGCCATAGTGACGAAGTTATTAGCTGAAATATAACAATACATATTATAGGACTTTAACAACAGTAACACAGTAATCGGGGCGAGTAAGCGTCAGTTACACCAAGTTTAAAAATGGGTACCACGCCCCTATTTCACCACAGCGACAATCGTCATGCATGATTCCCGACATATGTAAATTTCTGACGTTGCAGGTCCATTGGTTCCATTCGCCGCTTACCATCGGATGGGTGTGCTAGTTTGCCAGCAACACGTTAGTTTCAATAAAATGCTGTTATTTTTTATTATATCGTCAATAAATAGGTTGTAGTTTGGTGAAGAGCTCTTGGCAATTGTCACGATCCTCAGAAGAGATTTCGATATTTTTCGACATGTGATTAGTCCTCTGTCGGAATTTTGTGACAATACTACACTACTACAAACCAGGGATCGAATACCGGTATTATTTTCATGCAAATTAACCGGTATTCCATTTGGGTATGTCGGTTGTTATTGCATATTTTTGCATTTTATTTTGCTAATCAGATAAAGTATTCTCCTTACCTAAATAGCATTTGAAAATATAATGCTTTTTATTTTATTTTAACGAAAATATTTAGGTTTTTAGTAATACCGGTAACGAACAAAACGTTGCTACAAACTACCTTTTTTTTTATGACATAGGCGGCAAACGAGCAGATGGACTGCCCGGTGATAAGCAACCACCATCGCCTATTGGCACCCGTAACACCAAGGGAGTCACAAGCGCGTTGCCGGCCTTTAAGGGGGGTCGGAGCTCTGGGAACCTTACTCACTATCAGGAACACAACACTACATACCTGAAAGGTAGCAGTGCTATTATGGCTGTGGTCTTCTGTAAGGAGGAGGTACTTCCCCAGATGGGCTGCCCCATGATCCATCCCAGATGGGATGACACAAGCGTGATGGTCATCGCTGCGCCCTGTTGTCTCATTGTTGGACGTAGTTTAAGGACATACCCGGGTCCAAAAACACTACCTATCTATTGATGATATAATAAAAAATAACGGTATTTTATATGGGTCTTACCCGCAACATGTCGCCTACTGCGATATAAGTACAAGTGAGTTCATTCGTAAATAAATAGCGTGACTCACAACAGTTTGTTGTCATCGACGACTCAACTTGTTTTGCGTTGTAAACTCATAATATTAATTATCTTAATTCACTGACAAGCAATATAACAAGTTAATTTGTTAAGGATTTTAACTGGTAAGAATCTGGCTTTGTCCGGGCTTCTCTTTCGATTCGTTCATGATGGATTTACCTTATAACACAATTTTCGCATCACACAAAAAATAAACAAAAGCGAGGACTCTCGTGTGCCCAGGCGACTCTCCCCGCAAAAAATAACATGTTTTGGACCCGGGTATGTCCTTAAACTACGTCCAACAATGATAGGTACGGCACAGTGAAGTACCAACACGCTGGAGAAGCCCAGCTGGGGAAGTATCTGTGAAGAAGTGTTGTGTTCCTGATGGTGAGTAAGGTTCCCAGAACTCCAATCATAAAGGTCGGCAATGCGCTTGGTACTCCCCTGGTGTTGCTGGCGACGGTAATTGCTTACCATCAGGTAATCGTCAGCTCATTTGCCACCTTTGTCATAAAAAAAAGTTAATACTCACAACTGCAGCAATGAAGGCCAGTATAACGTACACGACAATCATAAAACCCATAGCTAATTGTAGTTCGGAAATGGACAAAAACAGTTTTTGCACTACAAGGAAAATGCGAGCGGCGGAGATGAGCGCTGGTGTGCAAGTAACCTTGGTTGGTGGATGACATCAATGTTGTGAGCCGTGAGTTAATTAGTTTATTCTTGTTTACGTTATTTTAAAACACGTCTGGCCTAGTGGGTAGTGGCACTGCCCACTACTAGCCATCGGTCCTTGATTCAAATCCGGGGACATTTATTTGTTGAGCACATGTATTTATTCCATTATAGGCGCTTTGGTACCACAAAGCGCCTATAATGGAATAGGTGTAAGCTTATGATTGTAATTGAATAAATAAAATAAATAAATGTGTGTTTTTCTTATGTTTAAGTATAATGTATGGACCCGGGTATGTCCTTAAACTACGTCCAACAATGAGAGGTAGGGCACGGCGATGACCATCACGCTTGAATCTGGGGCAGCCCAACAGGGGAAGTACCTCCTCCTTACAGAAGACCACAGCGATAATATCACTGCTACCTTTCAGGTATTTAGTGTTGTGTTCCTGATCACCATCAGTGAACGTGTTCCTTGTCACCTTACTCACCAGTAAGGTTCCCAGAGCTCCAACCCCCCTTAAAGGCCGGCAACGCGCTTGTGACTCCCCTGGTGTTGCGGGTGCCCATGGGCGATGGTAATTGCTTACCACCAGGCAATCCATCTGCTCGTTTGCCGCCTATGTCATAAAAAAAAATCTTTATTTACAATCATTTTTTTCATTAAAATACAAGTACTTAACTAGTTATTGTTATTTAATCTACAAAAAAAAAAACAATTACAAATTAATATAATTCTACAGTATTTATGAGCTCTTTATTAGTTGAAATTTTTGTAAATTCTGATTGAGAAATATAATTTTCCATTCTGTAATTTAAAAAAATGTTGATACAAAGAAAAGAGGAATAAGGAAAGGCCGTAAATAATTTCTGAAACACAAAATGCCATTTATAAATACGCCAGATTCCATTTGTCTTTGAAAATGCGATAGCTAATTTATAATTCTTCTTTTCTTAATAGAGCATTTTAGGAAATTACAAGCGTTGGTAACCTCGTGGTAGGCGCGTGTGACTTGCAATCGGAGGTCGCAAGTTCCGACCCCGGCTCGTACCAATGAGTTTTTCGGAACTTATGAGCTATGTACGAAATATCAGTCGATATTTACCAGTCGCTTTACGGCGAAGGAAGAGGAAAGCGGACTAATCCCAATAATTTTACCCTCTGGGTTGGAACTTGGAAAGTCAGATTGGCAGTCGTTTTCGTAAAACTAGTGCTTACGTCAAATCCTGGGATTAGTTTCCCATGTGCCATGGCAAATGCTGGGACAAAGCAAGGAAGATGATAAGAGTATTTTAGGCCTTATAACACTTGAGTGATTTGACGACCGGTCTGGCCTAGTGGGTAGTGACCCTGCCTATGAAGCCGATGGTCCTGGGTTCGAATCTCAGTCAGGGCATTTATTTGTGTGACGTGCAAATATTTGTTCCCGAGTCATGGGTGTTTTCTATGTATTTAAGTGTTTAAATGTATCTATCTATTATATATGTCGTCTTCTAGTACCTACAACACAAGCCTTACGGAGCTTACCGTAGGACTAGGTCGATTTGTGTAAGGTTGTCCAGAAATATTTATTTATAATTATAATTTATAACTCTAAAAAAAAATTCGCTAACAAATCGTTAGTGTTTGTTGAAGATAAATAAAATAAAGAAAATAGGTTATGTTTTTTTATTTTATGGAAGTCATGCATTTGTATAAATCGTCTCTTAATACCTAAAATACATACCTTAATTGAGCTTAATATACAACTGGTTCTTTTTTGTACTTATAAGTAGTTATCAATTTTCTTTTAAATTGAACAAGGTAACATATAGGAAAAAAAATAGATGACATATACTTAGGACACAGCGACGTGTACCTTCGGCATCCGAGACAGGATGCAGGGTGCTTAAGTATATGTCATCTATTTAAATATTAAACTCATATAATAGTATTAATACTTAAAAATCAAGGAAATCAAAATATTTCATTTTAAAAAAACTATTTGTTCTTAGTTGCATAACATATAGGCACTTAAGAATTGATCAGGGCCACCCATCTTTTTCTCAAGTATTTAGAAATCAAAGCAAATCAAAATATTTAATGAAAAATATATACATTTTCTCTTAATTGCAACCTTACATTTAATTCAATATAATTTTTTGACGCCTGTATTTTTTATCACAGCAATGTCACAAATATAGGTATTGAAACAATTCTGAACGCCTGTCATTAATTGAATAAAGTAACTTAATGTGGACTGGGGTATTTTCCATTGAGTTAAAGGACCGGATAAAAGCCGGGAAAATTGACTTTTAAAACAAATAATGTTTGACTAATTCTTAATTAGCGCTATTGAAACACCCAATTAAGAGTTACGAGTACATCTTATAACAACTTTGGCAATTTTCTCAGCAGCACATTAAAAAAAATGTGTACTACATGGTATATTTAAATAACATACACTTATAGCTATGAAGCTCTGGTAAAAAGACACCCAAAAAGGTATTTTTATGGCACCATTGACAATAACACGTTCACTGCCGTACGGGGTTGATTCGACCCCGTACAAGATGGTTAACTAATTGCCGCAGCGAAAGTGTTAAAATTAAACATTATCTAACACTGTAGATAATAGTCATAGAGAGCTCATTTAACAATTAAACATCATTAACTAACGACATTATCATACCAACAATACAAATAAAAAGCTATAATATAAACCAATCCCGTTAAGTTTCCATTTAAAAGTTCAACTTTAACATTCAAAAACATTAATTACGCCAAAACCTTATAAATTTTTAAACGTAGTCTAATCAACACCTCCCCCACCGCCATCACCTCCCCCACTGTCACAACCTCCCCCACTGTCACAACCGCCACTGTCCCAACCTCCCCCACTGTCCCAACCGCCACTCTCCCAACCTCCCCCATTGTCACAAGCGCCATTGTCACCACCGCCATTGTCCCCACCGCCATTATCACCACCGCCATTGTCACCACCGCCAATATCACCAGCTCCCCAGCTATGGCCTCCCCAATTATTCTCGCTGGTGAAGACTACGTTATCGTAGGTAGGAGGTAATCTGTATGGTGAATGGAACCCTGACCTGATGGGTCTACCATGCAAGTATTTTGGGACATGTTTGGTCTGGTCACTCTCCTCGTCACCGCAGCAGGATTTGCATATTTGGCAGATCACGAACATAATCTGAAAAAAAAAAAAATGTTGACATATTTAACTTCACAAAAACTACAGCTACTAAGGTCATCAACCCGCCTGTCAAGCGTGGTGACCATGGTAACTCCTCCCCAAAATGATACAAGGCACATACAGATCAATAAGATTTGGTCTTTTCGGTGGACATTGTATTTATCGTTCGAAAACATTAAATAAAGGTACATCGAACCAGTTAATAGTAAAAAGAACTAGATTAGCAATAAACAATTTGTAAGAAATCACTTGCACACCTGTAAATAAAATGCAACTTTCTATCCGTTATTAAAGAATAAAACCGTTCTTTTCGAGCTGAAATAACTTACCATTATAAATGCAGAAATACAAATGATTCCCACCATCACCCAGAAAAACCAGGGGGCGTTGAAAGAATCCATTTCTTAAGATATCACTGTATTTTTTTATATAATTAAATAAGTGTACAATAAACTATATTAACTAAAACACTAATTGCACAAACATATTATTAAACTCCATTGTAAGGCACAAAACTTGAACTGTATAGAACAACATCTCATACAGAAATAATCAAACGCGCTGCGCATACAAGCTTGTATTACATTGGATTTCCCACTTGTAAGTGCATTCAAAATCAAACCTAGCGCTAAGACAATAAAGTCCAAAACTAAAATACTTCTATCGTCAAGTATAAGACATTTAGGCGATGCACGACCGATGACTCATTAGTACCTTATGTCTATTACTGAAGAGCTAAATTCCTATAGCATTCAATCCTTTGAAACTACCTTAAGCCAATTAGCTAAGATATATTTTCGCGTGGCAGTAGTATTTTCCTGCTATGCTACAAGTTCTATCTCTTGGTAGGAATTAATAAGGAAGGAAAAACCATATAATTTATGCTCTGGTTTGTTATTTCCGAAGATAATACGTGAACCACTTTTTATGCCATAATGATTTCATAATAGCAGTTTATGTCACAGCTACATTTTTTTTTATTACACAGGCGGCAAACGAGGAGACGGATTGCCTGGTGGTAAGCAATTACCGTCGCACATGGGCACCCGTAACACCAGGGGAGTCACAAGCGCGTTGCCGGCCTTTAAGGGGGGTTGGAGCTCTGGGAACCTTACTCACCATCAGGAACACAACACTACATACCTGAAAGGTAGCAGTGCTATTATGGCTGTGGTCTTCTGTAAGGAGGAGGTACCTCCCCAGTTGGGCTGCCCCAGATTCAAGCGTGATGGTCATCGCTGTGCCCTACCTCTCATTGTTGGACGTAGTTTAAGGACATACCCGGGTTCAATAATGTAAGTCATAAGAATATAAAATAATTAATTAATTACAGGACATTCTTACGTAGCTTGAATAAGCCCCGCTGTAAGCTCAAGGCTTAGTTACTCAGCCAACGATATTACTAATACTATATTAAATACTTGATTACATACATGAAACACCCATGACTAAGGAACAAATGCCATTACTGAGATTTGAATCCAAGACCCTCAGCTTTATAGGCAGGGTCAAAACCCACTAGGCCAGACCGGTCATCAAACTTACTTATTACTTAAGTACCTACAAAGCAAGAAGGCAGGATTTTTTTTATAGTTTGTAAGTGTGGTTATTTTTTTTTTCTATTATCTAAGATGTCTATGTAGGATTTTTGTTATTCTAATTATAACTGTAAATAAAACAAAATATAAAAAAATCCTAATACTTACTTACTTTTTTTATTTTTTATTACTTATAAATAATTACATGTTCAGTCTTATACACTTAAGGCAATATTCATAAATGCATTTTACATTTATTAACAATTTAGTAACAAACTGTTAATAAGCGGTTGTTCCTTTCCAACTTCTTGAAATGTCTATTTGTTAGAAAGGGATCAACATATCTTACGTTCACTAAGCGTTTTATGAGTAAGCGTTAGTAAGTATAATCGAAAGCGCATATTTAAGTACTTAATCATAATAATTACATATATTTGTATAAAATAAATCTAACATGTATATTTTCATGTTTGTATAGTAAAACTATCATTAACTCTCAAGGCTCCCCTAAAGGCTGATGGCCCGGCCATGGGCCAGCCAGATGGCCATGCGATGGTTGAAATATTACAAGATGGCGACATCGTTACGACCCACTCCCTTTGATGTGCGGCCGTCACCACTAGCCACCATTGACCCATCTTAACTATAACAAAACTTCTTAGTCATTACACCCTCCGCCACTATCGCAACCGCCGGTATCTCCCCCGCCACTGTCACAACCTCCCCCGCCACTGTCACCACCTCCCCCGCTGTCACAACCTCCCCCGCCGCCGGTGTCACAACTGCGTCCCGTGTCATTGTCACAACCTTTGTCTCCGCTATCGTGATAATTGCCTCTGTCACTATGATGTCCTGAATCAAAGTGATGAGTCCCACTGAAACAATAATGATTTTTTTATGACATAGGTGGCAAGCGAGCTGACGAATTGCCTGGTGGTAAGCAATTAACGTCACCCATGGACACCCGCAACACCAGGGGAGTCACAAGCGCGTTGCCGGCCTTTAAGGGGGGTTGGAGCTCTGGGAACCTTACTCCCCATCACACAACACTACATACCTGAGAGGTAGCAGTGCTATTATGGCTGTGGTCTTCTGTAAGGAGGAGGTACTTCCCCAGTTGGGCTGCCCCAGATTCAAGCGTGATGGTCATTGCTGCACCCTACCTCTCATTGTTGAACTTAGTTTAAGGATATACCCGGGTCATTGTCAAGAATTAGATTGATAAATGTGAATATCGGGTGTGACCTGTAATAACAGCAATAACTTTTAGGCATCGTTTCTAGTTACACCATAAACGTAGCAACATTTGTTCTACGACTTTTGAAAATAACTTATAGTTTATACCCGTCTTAATTGGGGTAAAAGAGAAACATGCCCGAAATATACGAACTTCGATGTTCGCGGTACCGCTCCAGGCCACACCCGGTAAATCGCACTAGGCCACATATCTCGGGTAAGCTCTGGTACCCATTTTCAAGTCAGGACACTTTCATTAACAAAAATGGATACTTTAATTGACAAAAAACTAATTCACAAAACGACTTCAACATTTTGATGTTAAACCGGAAAATCCTTTTTCATACTTACATGACATCTCCAGAGTGTCTATTATATGTGTCAGTGTCATATGTGTATACGTTGACAGCCGGAGTGACAGGCCATTCATCATCATCATAACCTCGGCTTCTGTCATGTCTTTTGGTCAGTCTCGATCGATTTCCAGAATTCTGGAACGTCTGATGAGAATTCGCTCTTCGTCCACGCTTCTTACAGGTTTTGCAAAGTCTAGCTATTGTGAAGCATGCCTGAAAAAAAATTATGATGTAGGTTTTGAAAACTGAAACATTTTTTATAATTATAACGGTGCATTGTAAAAATATTTTACCTAATTAAGAATGTGTAATTATTTTTATATTAAGCAGAAACGTCTGCTAGCATATCAAAAATATTTAAGTCGAAAGAAAAATAGAAAAATTTGACTCGCAGCGGGACTCGAACCCACAACCACTGGATCACTAGCCCAGTGCACTACCAGTTGTGCTAATACGAGCGCCGCTTAGACGTGTCAAATTTCAATACTCTTCGGTAGATGTCGCTACACGTCACCCGTAATGACGTATATACCAAGAAGGATAAGATAGAAAAATTTGACATGTCTAAGCGGCGCTCGTATAGCCCAACTGGTAGTGCACTGGGCTAGTGATCCAGTGGTTGTGGGTTCGAGTCCCGCTGCGAGTCAAATTTTTCTATTTTTCTTTCGACTTAAATATCTTTAATGCGTAATTACTAATTAGTCTAAATTCAATGATTTTATTTGTGTTAAGACAATTAACGATATTAAATGTATTGTAATACTTAACTCATACTCATGTATAAGTCTATACCTATACATGAGTATGGGTTGACTATTCAACCATTTTGATTTCTAGGCCACTTCGAATCTTGTTACAGTGACGTTAATAAGAGGCCTTTTGCGTCTTCCATATACATTTTCACTGTGACAAGGAACGAAGTGGCTTATAAATCAAATTGGTTGATCGTACAGTCTTGGCCAAAAGCATTGAACCCGACATAATTTTTATATAACTTAAAAATAAAATCTTCTTTCTCCTAATTCTTTTTTCATTGCAATTGGACCAATAAATATTACTTATAGAACATCCTTACACGAATTGACCAAGTTCCATGGTAAGAAGACTGTTGTGGGTCAGCCATTTATATTATTATACAAAATACTTTAATACATAGAAAGTACCCATGACTAAGTAACGACTTGTACTCGTTACACAAATAAATGGGATTTGAACCCACGACCGTCAGCTTCGTATGCAGCATCACTACCCATTAGGACCAGACCAGCGGCGCTACCGCGAAACACGATATTCGCAAATTTTGGACGATTGTCCCTGTCACTCTCATGACGTCTTAATTGGGGTAAAAGAGAAAGATGCCCGTAATTTACGAACTTCGAAGTTCGCGGTACCGGGCCTGTCGTCTAATATAATAATTATGTTGTGTCATAGAATTCAAATTACACGCGATTGTCTCTGTCACTCTGATTACGCCCTAATTGGAGTTACAGAGACATATGCCAGTGATTTTGAAACATAGACTGTGCCTTCGACTTCATCTGAAGTATTCGATTGACATAACGCCTGCATAAAATCGAATAGCAAACTTTCAATTATACGTAAATGCGCTCGGCAACGCCTTAAGGGACAATGTCCGATATCAAAATATCCCAATTATAACATTTATAACATTGAACTTGTATGGTAATAACAAAATTAAGAATGTTTTTTTACAGTTGCAAAACAAGAAGTTCAGTTTGCGGGTTAAAATTAAAGCTAGCATTTAAAGATTCATTGTCAAAGACGCCCAATTTACATACATTAAATCTATAAACAATTGTAAACTTACGAATATTACAAAAATTAACACTCCGATCGCCACACATAAGTAATAAGTACCATCATAGTCACTCATCGCGAAAACTATACACTGATATTTCACACTTTTTATCCTGTACAAAATTAAAAACGAAAATTCACGTCTTAATAAACCAACCTTTGCGTTACCGACTAAAGAGAATGTGACTGAACCCCAACTATAGTTGATTAGCGTTATGCAGAATTTGAACCTTATGTCTTCGGGATAGGTTCTAAAATAAAAACTAGCTTTATGCTTATCGAGCTGTTTTGATATGACGCGCCAACTTAACGCACATGGTGCGTATGTATAGCGTTTATGCTAGTGAACCTTAAGTCGACTGTTTAAGGTCTATAATCGGATAGCTTGAAATGACGTCATGCAGAATATGTTTATCTCTTACTTTTATGTAGAACAAGAGAGAGATGGTAAACTGCTCTGTTAGTGTTTCGTGCTCGTCAATGGATGAATGAAGAATTTAAGGCCGAATTTATAATCAGTTATATTATCCTCTAGCCGCCTAGAGATAAAAAGTTGCCAGGCCAAATGCAACTGTGATTTGTCATAATTAAAATTCAAAATGGCATTCAATGGGAGACTTTTTATAGGTCTCCGGGCGGCTTGAGGTTATTGTATAACTTATGATATTTTTTAAGCATTTTTTTTTATTGAATGTACTTAAACATACTTCAGACTCTAGTTTTTATAAATAAAGTAACTAAACTCTTTGCGAAAATCGCGAAGCGTCTGCTTGATGTAACTGATGACCAAAGAGCTGGCGGCTTCCTCGCACGACGTATCAGCATTGCGATACAACGAGGAAATGCCGCCAGCATCCTTGGTACAATGCCTCAAGGGTGATTTTATACTGTAACTAGTTAAGTACTTGTAGTTATCATAATACGATTGTCATTTCTGTAAACAAAAGTATATTTCAATAATAAAAAAAAACGGAATAAAAAAAGTATCTAAAATAATTATTACAAATATAATTATATTTGACCACAGGTTTGGGCTGGTGGGTATAGTGAGCCTGCCCATGAAGTCCTGGGTTCAAATCCCAGTAAGGGCATTATTTGTGTGATGAGCACAAATATTTGTTCCTGAGTCATGGGTGTTTTATATATGTTTTTAAGTATTTCTATATTATAAATATCGTTTGCTGAGTACCCACAACATAAGCTTTCTTCAGCTTATCTTCAGACTCAGTCAATTTGTGTAAGGATGTCTTGTAATATTTATTTAATTAATTACAACACAATGCACTTAAAAAAAAATGGACATTTAAAATTAAAGTTAAGTACTTAAAAATTATCAGATATTTGTTAAAAATAATTTATCACAGTTAAACTTTTATTGACATTAAATAATTTATAATTAATTAGGATGAGCTGAAAATTAATAATTTAATTTTTAAAGTGAGTCAACCGTAAAATATTCGCTTCACCGCAAATAAAATAATTATATTAATATTTCATTGAAATATATTTTTTTGAGAGCTTTTGAATACTTACACTAGAGCCTCTGAGGCTCTGATAATGTTATTTATATGGGAAACGCAAACGCGTTCGTGACGTAAAGTTAGATTAAAAACTTACACTCAGGGCTCGTTGTCTTCAAACGATACGTAGAGACGGAAATTAGCACACTTATGTAAGTTTGGTGACAATGCAATATTATGGTACCTCTGATGCTGGAGCTAGGAGGTAGTTGTAGCAACTCCTGACAAACACAAGATAAACCCGCGGTGTTTAGGCTTGTTAGAATCCTCTCGATAAGTAGAGGATATGAGACCCGGGTATATCCTTAAACTACGTCCAACAATGAGAGGTAGGGCACAGAGAAGTACCATCACGCTTGAATCTGGAGAAGCCCAACTGGGGAAGTACCTCCTTCTTACAGAAGACCACAGCCATAATAGCACTGCTACCTTTCAGGTATGTAGTGTTGTGTTCCTGATGGCGAGTAAGTTTCCCAGAGCTTTTAGGGTAGGCAACATGTGAATCCTCTGGAGTTGCAGGCGTCTATAGGCAGCGGTAAACGCCATCAGGTGGGCCGTATGATTGTTTGCCAACGTCGCCGTTTTAAAAAAAATATGATGATTTTGCAAAAAAGTACAGTCGGCAGTGAAAGTTTGAACCAAAAATTAAATTTTTGACAGAATCTTATTTCAGTTTAAATAATTAATTTTTCCGATAAAAGCAATCAGAAATTGGCAGTAGAACCAAGAAAGGCAAGAAAATGTTACAAGGAAAGAACAGGAAAGAAGTTGGCACGGCGACTGCCATGCCTTAAATGCTTCCTGGCCACAGACCACTACACTAGACAATGTATAGTCAACCAATTAAATTTCTAGGCCACTTCGAACCTTCGGCGCTACCGCGAAACACGATATTCGTAAATTTCGGACGATTTTCTCTGTCACTCTTATGATACCTTAATTGGAGTAAAAGAGAAAACTGCTCGAAATATACGAATTTCGATGTTCGCGGTCCCGGGCCTTGTCACAGTGACGTTAATAAGAGATATTTTGCGTCTTTCATAGAGATTTTCACTGTGACAAGGAACTAAGTTACCTATAAATCAAATTGGTTGACTTCAGGTTAACTGAAGATGCTACAAAAACGTGGTTTGACCGGGTACCAAACCAAATACCCGGCGCTATCGGATACGGCACGAAGTATTTTTCCTAAAAAAAAGTCATTTCTAAGAGTGAAATTACCCTCGACGTTTTGAGAATGTCATGGTCTCGTGGTCTCAGATGAAGCCTCAGAACCACGATGCCAACGGCATTCTCGAAACGTCCGAGGTATTTGAGGCTAAGTCGCGTCTGTTTAACATGTATTTACTGTCTATGCGAACCATATAATCAAACACGTACTTTTTGTCATTTTATGTTATACTGTATTCAGAGCGCTGGTAGCCTAGTGGTAAGAGTGTGTGTCATGCAATCCGGAGGTCGCAAGTTCAAACCCCGGATTATAACAATGATTTTTTTTTTTTCGGAAATAATATAATTTGATATTATTTCCGAATTACCAGTCGCTTTTCGGTGAAGGAACAGGAAACCAGATTAATCCCAATAAGGTCTAGTTTACCCTCTCGATTGCAAGGTCAGATGGCAGTCGCTACGCCAAATCCTGGGATAGTTGCCAAGCGAACCCCAGGCTTCCGTGAGCCTTGGCGAAACGCTGGGACAAAGCGAGGAAGATAATGAAGTAATTTCAAACCCGATAATAATTTCTTAATGTCAATAGGGCTTATTTTTTTATGGTTCTTTTAGAAAAATAACCCGTGTTAACATAAATAAAGCTTTTTTGAAAATGCGGGGTCTAGAGCAGGTAATCTGTGTACCAGTCTTAAATCACTGTGCCTCGTCGTGACGTCACGTACTAGTATCTAGTAGATGTACAGAATATAGCTATGTTGAAGAAATTGTTTATTTGTAGTTCATCATCATCATCATCATCAGGCTACAGCCACATAGCCCTTCTCTAAAGAGCTCCATAGCGCTGTCTTCAGCTTGCCGCATCCAGCATCTGCCTGCAATCTGCAATTGGACCCGGGTATGTCCTTAAACTACGTCCAACAATGAGAGGTAGGGCACAGCGATGACCATCACGCTTGAATCTGGGGCAGCCCAACTGGGGAAGTACCTCCTCCTTACAGAAGACCACAGCCATAATAGCACTGCTGCCTTTCAGGTATGTAGTGCTGTGTTCCTGATGATGAGTAAGGTTCCCAGAGTTCCAACCCCCCTTAAAGGCCGGCAACGCGCTTGTGACTCTCCAGGTGTTGCGGGTGCCTAAAGGCGACGGTAATATCTTACCACCAAGCAATCCGTCTGCTCGTTTGCCACCTATGTCAAAAAAAAAATCTTTCGCAGATTACCATCCCACCTGGTCGGAGGGGGTTCCACAATATGTATGTCGAGTCGCGTAAAATCTATTTCAGTTTTTTTTATGACAAAGGTGGCAAACGAGCAGATGAATTGCCTGATGGTAAGCAATTACCGTCGTTCATGGGCACCCGTAACACCAGGGGAGTTACAAGCGCGTTGCCGGCCTTTAAGTGGGGTTGGAGTTCTATGAACCTTACTCACCATCAAGAACACAACTCTACATACCTGAAAGGTAACAATTGTTTTATATCACGAATTATCACGGCAACCGAAGAAAAATTATAATTAAGAAATAATAAATATTTCGAGACAATCTTCCACAAATCGACCTAGTCCTACGGTAAGCTCAGTAAGGCTTGTGTTGTAGGTACTAGACGACGATATATATAATAGATATATACATAGTAAACACATCATGACTCAGGAACAAATATCTGTGCTCATCACACAAATTCGAACCCAGGACCATCGGCTTCACAGACAGGGTCACTACCCACTAGGCCAAACCGGTTGTCAAATTAAATAATAAATTTAAAAAATATATTAATAGTTTTAATATTTCAAAATTAGAATAGCTCTGTTTCTGTCTCCCACGTTACTTTGAAGCTTCCAACTCCCTCTGCGGGGATCGGCTACGCCGGGTATGTGCTACGACGTGCTGCAGAGCTACGTGCTACGCGCTACGTGGCGTAGCATTTTCAGGTAGATGTTGTTGAGTGTCGATAAATTCAGGTGTTAGTTATCGATACTTTTCTAATCTTTATCTTGGTAAAGTTATAAAATATGTGGCGCAACACTACGAGCTGCCAACAACACTAGAGACGTCGTGTCACTGTCAGTCACTTCTGAATTTTCCTATCACGAGCTGCACAATTGTAAATCCTAAATTCCATTGTAATTATTCATTGTAAATATTCTCTCAGTATAAATATCCATCTTAAATCATTACTTATTTTTATTGTTAGTGCTCAAGCACAACGGCACTAAATTGGTGACCCCGAATTTTTTTTCGCCATTAAAGCGCGACATTCAAAATGACTGAAAATTTCGAAGACAGTTAGCGATAGAATGGAACCTGAACGATCAGTCGCGGCGGTGGATCGTTCCAATATGCGGTTACCACCATTCTGGGCAGAAGATGCAGAAGTTTGGTTCGCCCAAGTCGAGGCGCAGTTCATCGTTTGGGGCATAAAAGCAGACTCGACGAAATATTTCCAAGTGATCCGAGAGCTAGACCCTAAAACCGCCCGTGAAGTCCGAGATATCATCACGAAGCCCCCAGAAACTGAAAAATACGAATAGTTGAAAAAAGAATTGATCAACCGTCTGTCAACGTCGCAAGAAAACAAAAGACGTCAGTTGCTGCAATTTGAAGAACTCGGAGATCGGAAACCAAGCCAATTCCTTCGTCACCTTCGAAGTTTAGCTGGCGATAGTGTCACGGACGATTTTCTGCGAAGTTTGTGGTCGAGTCGTTTACCTACTCAAGTACAAGCGATCATCGCGTCTCAGAAAACAGCTTCGTTAGATGACATCGCGGTTCTTGCTGATCAAATCATCGATGTAACACCTTGTTCTTCTTTTAAGCAGGTTGAAGCAATGAGCTCGTTCGAAGATATGTTTAAGAAGATGGAACAGTCAATAACAGCCCGTCTACAAAGCGAAATGACGCAACAGATCGCTCAGTTAAGCAGTGGAAACAGCAGTGGTCAACGTCGTTCACCTTTTAACCGGAGAAGTAGCAGGCCGCGCAGTCGCAGCAGGTCCAAGTCGCAGGGTCGGTATCGAACTGTCAAAACAGGTGCAAACAGGTGCTGGTACCGTAGTCACTTTAACACCAACGCACGCAATTGCGTCCCGCCATGCAACTTTAAAGCGGAAAACTAGTACGACAGTCTACCGTGGCGGCTGCTGACTGTCATACTACGACCAGCCGCCTATTTATCACGCATAGAGCAACTAAAATTCAATATCTTATTGACACCGGATCTGACCTCTGCGTGCTGCCACGCCATTTTATGCCTAAATGCAAGTCGCCTGATAACTACTCTCTTACTGCTGCCAATGGTTCTGTCATACCTACGTACGGTATAATCAAGCAAAAGTTAGATATAGGATTACGCAGAGATTTCATTTGGAACTTTGTCGTTGCAAACGTAACAAAACCTATAATCGGCGCTGATTTTCTTGCACATTATGGTATTCTTATAGATTGCAGAAACCGACGCTTACTTATTGACAGCTTAACCACCTTGTCAACAACTGGACAACTTAAGCACTGCAACCAATCCAGCGTCAAGGCAATCTCGGGTAACAGTGAGTACCACCGCTTGCTAGCAGAGTATCCCAGCTTAACGAAACCATCTGGACTGCCGCGAGAGGTAAAACATTCAACTGTTCACTACATCCGAACTACTCCAGGTCCTCCTACATTCTGTAGACCCCGTCGCCTAGCTCCAGACCGGCTGAAGATCGCCAAAGAGCAGTTTGAAGAAATGCTTCGTGACGGTGTAGCGCAACGAGCTGATTCACCGTGGGCGTCGGCTCTACACATGGTACCTAAGAAAGGAAATGGTTGGAGACCTTGCGGAGATTACCGCGCGTTAAACGCACGCACAATCCCAGACAGATACCCTGTACGTCACATAGAAGACTATGCTCATCGTCTGGCTGGTAGTAAGATCTTTTCAAAACTAGATTTAGTAAAAGCATACAATCAAATTCCTGTTTACAAAGATGACATTTGCAAAACTTCTGTGACCACGCCTTTCGGAATGTTTTTATTCCCTTTTATGCCATTTGGACTCCGTAATGCTGCTCAGACCTTCCAAAGATTCCTGGATGAGGTTCTCCGAGATCTGGACTTTGTATATAGCTACATTGATGACGTACTTATCTATTCTAAAGATGCCGAACAGCACTTACAACATCTAAGGCAAGTTTTCGATAGATTCCAGGAGTATGGCATCCTAATCAACGAATCCAAGTGTTCTTTTGGTCAGAAAGAGGTTACATTTCTTGGATTTACTGTCTCTGAAGAAGGCACGCGTCCCATCGACGAAAAGGTAAAAACCATGCAGGAGTTTCCTCCGCCAAAGACTGTTGGTGGATTACGCAGGTTTCTTGGCATGCTCAACTTTTATAGGAGATTCGTTCCTCACGCTGCCGAATACCAAGCCTCTCTTCACGACATGCTAGCTGGACCTAAACTCAAGAGTTCATCTCCTTTAACTTGGACCGATCAACAGTTAGAAGCATTTCAAAATTGTAAGTCAAGTCTTGCTAAATCTACATTACTAGCTCATCCTATAATGGACGCTCCACTCGCTCTTGTGACTGATGCTTCAAGCATAGCCTTGGGCAGTGTACTGCAACAGCTGGTACAAGGACAATGGCAACCACTAGCTTTCTTCTCAAAGAAGATGACACGGCAACAGACGCAATACAGCGCGTACGATCGGGAGTTACTCGCTATTTATGAGAGTGTCAAGCATTTCCGATACATGGTCGAAGGCAGACATTTTGTTATTTATACAGATCATAAGCCGATCACATTTGCCTTCCAGCAAAAAGATAGAAAATGTTCCCCGAGACAATTCAACTACCTTGATTTCATTTCGCAGTTCACGAGTGACATCAGGCATATTGCCGGGAAAGACAACATCACTGCTGACACGCTCTCCCGCATCGAGACTATTACCGTGCCACCTGACTTCGAAGCCATCGCGCAAGCTCAACAGGAAGATCCAGAGCTTCAAGAACTTCTTGCCAAGCGATCTTCGTCTCTCAAGCTAGAGAAAGTACCCGTGCCAGGTACCAATATTTATTTATATTGCGACACATCGCAAGCAAGGCCACGTCCGTTCATTGTCAAACAGCATCGGCAGAAAATATTCAACACAATCCATGGTCTAAGTCACCCAGGTACCAGATCTACAATTAAACTTGTAACTCAGAGGTTCGTATGGCCATCTGTACGCAAAGATTGCAATACTTGGGTACGCGCATGCGAATCGTGCCAAAGAGCTAAAGTACAACGTCATACCTCTTCTCCTCTTGGTAAATTTAAATTACCCGAAGGAAGATTCAGTCAAGTACACATTGATCTGGTTGGCCCTTTGCCACCTTCATCAGAATTCCGTTACCTTTTCACAGCCATAGACAGGTACACACGGTGGCCTGAAGTGAAGCCACTGTCTGATATCACGGCTGAGACGGTAGCCCATGCATTCTACGAAACATGGATATCTCGATTTGGTTGTCCACAAACTGTAACCACTGATCAAGGACGCCAATTTACCTCACGTATGTTTAAGGTTTTAGCAGAGCTTTGTGGTGCGCAGCTACGTCACACGACAGCTTACCATCCACAAGCCAATTCCATGATCGAACGCTTACATCGCACGTTAAAGGCAGCTATCATGGCCCACAACAACACGCGTTGGACTGAAGTGTTACCGACCGTTCTACTCGGTATCAGAAGCGCGTGGAAGGAAGACATAAAATGCTCAGCTGCAGAGATGGTGTACGGTGAGCTTTTGCGCATCCCGGGTGAGTTCTTTCATTCTAATAACTCATACACGCTGCAGCCTGATGACTTTGTCACTCAATTACGACGTCAGATGTCAAATCTCAGACCTGTCCCCGCATCAAGGCACGGAAACAAATCAGTCTTTGTTCATAAAGATTTAAGTTCCTGCAGTCACGTTTTCCTCAGACAGGATGCACTGCGTGGATCACTAGAACCGCCTTACACTGGCCCGTATCGCGTGCTAAGTAGGACAGACAAGACAGTCACCTTGGATTTAGTACGAGGACCAGTGACAGTCTCCATTGACCGCGTCAAGCCAGCCTACATGCAGAGCGACACAGCTTCACCAACAGCAGCGTCTAAACCCGCTCAAGCTGTAGTCCCGGTTAGAACCACTCGATCTGGCCGGAAAGTAACTTTTCCCTCTCATTTTCAGGCAGGACTCTGATTCTCCCAGGGGGGTCCTGTGGCGCAACACTACGAGCTGCCAACAACACTAGAGACGTCGTGTCACTGTCAGTCACTTCTGAATTTTCCTATCACGAGCTGCACAATTGTAAATCCTAAATTCCATTGTAATTATTCATTGTAAATATTCTCTCAGTATAAATATCCATCTTAAATCATTACTTATTTTTATTGTTAGTGCTCAAGCACAACGGCACTAAAAATAACTTTTTTTTCAGGTCATCGGTCCACATTGTTGGGGGTCTGCCCACGTTGCGCCTTTCGGTACATTGTTGCCACAAATAACGATAACACAAAATCGAAATGTTTGGATATACATTATTATCTCTTTCTTTTGTGTTTTGTATGATAGATGTGTTACTTTTTAAAACAATACTACTGATTTTACTTCTGTTAACATAGGGCCGGTTATAGTTTTGAAAACAAAAACATTTGGTTTAAATTATGAACCTAGCCAACAACTAGCCTTAGGCCGTATACACATAATACTGCGTGTACCACAAAAATCGAAATTCGCAAATTTCGGACAATTGCCTCTACCACTTTGATTAAGCTTTCATCGGAGTAAAAGAAACATATAATACAGAAAATTAACTTCGTTTTACACGGTTAGCAATCTTATGTGTTAAAGAGGAAGAAAATTGCATCTTTAAGAAAATATATATTGGAAACACATGTTATTCAAATATCGATATGGTTACTAAAATCTCAACACTAGCAATCTTTTGACACCGCACTGACAAGATAAGGAAGGCTTCCCAGTTGCCGACTTTGGCAAGAACGTCAGATGTGCAACATGCAATTTGTGCAGTTTTACGTGAGTGCATAAGACTCTCCATACATTACAAGGGAAGTGGAGTTGTCAACTCATTCCTATTTTTTTTTAATACAAAATTTGGAAGTAACCTTTGAACATAAGCCTCCACCTCATCATTGTCTTACCTGGCTTTCGCCGTACAGACCGATTCGCGATTGTAATTAATTTTCTTTTTAAAAATTCCACATACTGGTCCGCAGCGTGGGCAGATCCCCCACAAGGTGGACTGACGACTGTACAGATCGCGGGACCCATTGTATGTGGGTGGGGCAAAACCGACCCACAGTGGTCACTGTGGGCCGATTTGGGGGAGGCCTATGTCCAGCAGCGGACTTCCTTCGGCTGATATGATGATGATGAATATTTAGTCATCATCGGTTCACCTTGTGTGATAATTTGACGACCAGTCTGGTCTTGTGGGTAGTGTCTATAGAAAGCCGAAGGTTCTGGGTTCAAATTTCAGTAAGTACGTTTATTTTGCGATAGGGTATTTGTTCCTAAGTCATGGGTATTTTCTTATACAGTTGCCCGAGTAGGCACAACAAGCCTTACCGTAGGGCTCAGTCACTTTGTACAAAAATATCCTGTAATATTTATTTAATACTACGAGTAGTTGATGCCCGCATGGTTAGAGGCAAATGTAACATATTGAGTCTTCCCGTGGGAATGAGATGTTTTCCCGCTGGAAAAAGCAGCCTATGTCACTCTCCATCCATTCAACTACCTCCAATTAAAAAATCACGTCAAATCGTTGATCCGTTTTGCCGTGAAAGACGGATAAACAAACAGACACACTTTCGCATTTATAATGTAACTAGGAGTAGCGGCATGATGAGTGACTGGTTGACTTAGACTAGTTTATTCCTTACTCGCTAGTGCATAATATATACATGTGTGCCTCCTTAATATTACGTTATTAATCTACATCTGTACAATCCTAATCGTACAGAATCGGCGCGTGATAAAATACTATCGACCTAACGTCACGCGCCAAAATAGTACACACACTACTGCGTGCCTACCGGCACGGTCCCGGCCGTTCCCAGAGCTCCAACACACTTATAGGTCGGCAACGCGCTTGTGACTCCCTTGGTGTTGCGAGTGCCCATGGGCGACGGTAATTGCTTACCATCAGGCAATCCGTCTGCTCGTTTGCCACCTTTGTCATAAAAAAAAAAAAAACACATATTACTATAAATACTGGCTGTACTTTAAAGTAACCATATTCGATCTTATAGTTATAGCCCACTGATGGACACAGGCTTTCCCCATAGACCACAGAGCTCCAGCACACTGCGACTAACCATATACAGCGACCCATATCCAAAAATACAACCCGGATGCTAAATCATGTCCCCCGGGTCACAAAGTTGAAATCTCCGATTCGAAATGTCGAAAACTCGGATTTGCGTATTCAAATAAACTCATTACTTTGTGTTTACACAACGTAACTCAGTAGGGTCGACAACGCGCATGTAACACCTCTGGAGTCGCAGGAGTCCATAGACTGCGGTAACTGCTTACCATCAGCCGGGCTGTGTACTTCTTGGCTAGATGTTAATTTTTATTTTTGGAACAAATGTTTATTTTGTTTTATCACTAGAATTTATATTTTAAATTTCGAATGTTAGAACTTCCTTAGATAATTTGATTAATAGAAAAGTTGATGCTGGTGCGGCTGCATCCTCAGCTGAGAACCACAAGCGTCGCAAGTATGTCGCACTGGGCAGTAGTTACATATTTGCGGCGTTTGGGGTTGAAACTCTGGGGCCGTGGGGCCCAAGTGCGTGCCGACTCTACAACTAGATATCGGCGCGTCTTATAGAGGTTTCTGGTGACCAGAGGGCTGGCCACTATTTCGCCCAACGGATTAGCATTGCTATCCAGCGCGGATACGCGGCCAGCCTTCTGGGCACCCTACCTAATGACCAGGACCTAGGTCAAATTTTTTATTTATAGTTAAGTTTTTAGTTAGTATCTTTATCATGTTTTTATCTTATATTTTTGTGGTTTTTTAAATAAATATTCATATTTATTTGATTAATAATAATATTTGACCTTAGCTATAAAGCATAACATATTCTTCCTTGCGTGTTCCCGGCATCCCTGGTAGCCTGGGGTCCGGTTACCAGCTAATCCCAGGAATAGGTGAAGGCCTATTGCGACTGCTATCTGACCTTCCAACCCAGAGGAAAAACTCGGCTTAATGGCGTAGTCCGGTTTTCTCACCATGTTTTCCTTGACCGCGTTTTTCCCATACGTTCCGGAAAACTCATTGGTACGAGCCGGGGTTTGAACCTGCGTCCTCCATATTCAAAGTTGATTGTAATCATGAATAGATTCACAAAATATAACTTTGTATTAACATTTTGATTTCACCCAATATATGAACGTGAAAGTCCTGACTGACTGACTGATCAACGCCCAGCCCAAACCGCTTAACCTAGATAGCTGATTTTTTCACAATAGGTAGTTTATACATGTACCGTAAGGACCCATTAAGAGGTTTTTGGAAATTTCACCATTGAGGGCATAAACAGGGGGTTGAAAGTTTGTATGTGGGATTGTGTAAACTTTAAAGCGAGAGACTTGAAATTTTGTGTACTCCTTATTCGAATACAAGAAGAGTTATTTCAGCGTTTTTTTGAAATTCATCCCCTAAATAGTCAAAGGAGTACTTCTGCGCGTGCTAAGCCACGGGCAAAAGCTAGTAACGTGTTAATACTTTTACGTAAAACGGTGAAAATGTAAATCAGTAAAAACATTCGTATTTCAGAACAAACTAATAATTTTGACATAAATTAATTTACACCAAACGCGTCAAAATGAATTCCACGTTTAGTTAATCAGCGCTAACGACGCCAATAACGTTAATCTGGCAGTTACTGTCTCGTTAATTTTAACGTGAGTTGTTCATACCCATTAACGGATTGCCATTTATGTCGACAATTACTGTGAACAGCCCTGGGATTCTGTAATTGCCACTATTTCGGATGTAAAGTGCTGAGTTTAATGGATTAAACGTGTCATAAATTCATACTGATATTATAAATTCGAAATTAACTCTTTTTTATGACATAGGCGGCAAACGAGCAGACGGATTGCCTGGTGCTAAGCAATTACCGTCGCCCATTGGCACACGCAACACCAGATGAGTGACAAGCGCGTTGCCGGCTTTTAAGAGGAGTTGGAGCTCTGGGAACCTTACTCACCATCAGGAACACAGCACTGCATACCTGAAAGTTAGCAATGCTATTATGGCTGTGGTCTTCTGTAAGGAGGAGGTACTTCCCCAGTCGGGCTGCCCCAGATTCAAGCGTGATGGTCATCGCTGTGCCCTACCTCTCATTGTTGGACGTAGTTTAAGGACATACCCGGGTCCAAAAACTCTCTCTGTTTCCTCTTCATGTTTAGACCGCTGAACCAATTGGGATGACATTTGGTGTGGAGAGAGTTTGAGTTACGAGAAAGGCCATAGGATATTTTTTATCCCAATAACCATACCTTAATGACGGGCATGTGTGGCCGACGAAGTCGCGAGGAAAAGCTAGTTAGAAATAAATGTAACAGGACATCCTTAAAGAAGTAATTGACAATTGTATGAAAATTAATTGATTATAATATGACCGGTCTGGCCTAGTGGGTAGTGGCCCTGCCTATGAAGCCGGTGGCCCTGGGTTTGAATCCCAGTCAGGGGTTTTATTTGTGATGAGCGCAGATATTTGTTCCTCAGTCATGGGTGTTTTCTATGTATTTCAGTATTTATATGTATCTATCTATTATATACATCGTCGTCTAGTACCTACAACACAAGCCTTACTGAGCTTACCGTAGGACTAGGTTGATTTTTGTAAGATTGTCCCGAAATATTTATTTATTTATTATATGGTTGCGGGATAGGCTTCCCCCAAAACGACCCAAAAAGAAGTGTCCTGTGTCTTCTACATCCAACGGCATCCCGCGATCTTCACCAGGTCGTCGGTCCACCGTGGACCTACCTAAGCTGCATCTTCCAGTCGTGGTCGCCACCAGAACCTGTCCGCCCCATCGGCCATCGGTTCCGCGCGAAATGTGCCCCGTCCCCTCAAGTTTGGCGATCCGGAGGGCTATATCTTAACTTTGGCTGCGGTTGACATGATTCCTGACGCGATGATTTCTCTATCACACCCACTCAAAGAGAAAAGGACGTGGGTGGCAAGACTCCAATTTAAAAACAAAACAATGGATTTAAGAAGAAAATCAACGTTTTAAGTATAAGCTTGTGTAGGTAGGGCCCGTGTCACACATCGGGGCTCCGTAATCCGGATTAGACTGTAAGACGGGGTTCAGTGACATGACTCTTGTCTGAACTAAAATACTGCCCGTTTCCTGTAGGTACAGTCAGCAGCAGAAGTAGCTAAGCATTTGATTGAGGTATTCAAAATGAGGTCAACACGTCTCTATTGTCAAGAGAATAAGAGCGCGTGTAGGTCATTTTAAACACTTCAAACGCTTAGCAACTTTTGCTGCTGACTGTACTTGTACGAATCCGGTCCTGGGTTCAACACCCAGCATTTATTTGTGTGATGAGCACAGACATTTCTTTCCTGATTCATTTGTTAGAACTTTACTCCAAAAGATTATTTTTTTATAGTAATTTACTGTGCTTTTCACCTTGATTGAACCACACTATATAATATGTATTCTTTTGACGACCGGTCTGGCCTAGTGGGTAGTGACCCTGCCTCTGAAGCCGATGGTCCTGGGTTCGATTCCCAGTCAGGGCATTTATTTGTGTGATGAGCACAGATATTTGTTCCTGAGTCATGATGTGTTTACTATGTATATATCTATTATATACATCGTCGTCTAGTACCTACAACACAAGAGATGATGATAAGCACTCAAATAAATCGTCACGATTCGACCTTCACTGACTAGTTAAGGAGGGTTATGTTTTACGAACAGGGGTGAAGTTTAATGGATATTACTTTGAACAAGGTACCCTGGCTCAGTCATTCATCACAATCAAATCCCGACCCACAGACAAGCCATCACTCCGGCTTGCTCGACCGCGATCCTGCAATGCTTTTACTTACCAGATTATAATGTAATGATTTTCCTTTCCATATTGATTGTAAGACTTCACTTTATATTGTTATGATAATCAGATTGTCACGGCTCATGGGAGCCTGGTAAACGCTTGGCAACTAATCCCAGGATTTACGAAACTAGTTTTACGAAAGCGTCTGCCATCTGACCTTCCAACCCAGAGGGTAAACTAAGGCCTAATTGGGATTAGTCCTTTTTCCTCACGACGTTTTCCTTGACCGAAAAGCGACTGGTAAATATCAAATGATATTTCGTATATAAGTTCTGAAAAAGTAATTAGTACGAGCCGCGGTTTGAACCTGTGACCTCCGGATTGCAAGTGGCACGCTCTACGTAGGCTACTAGCGCTCTATTTATTTTCCTTTCCATATTGATTGTTAAACATCACTTTATATAATAAGTAATAACATTGTTACGACTCATTGGAGCCTGGGGGAACGCTTGGCAACTAATGCCAGAAATTTTCGTACAAACAGGTACTTTAATTGTTGAGCCATTTAGGGTTCACTTTACATTGGGCATTTCATAGAATAAGTATAAAACAAAAGGCAACATTGGCTTAACAATTAAAGTCCGTTACTGTACTAGAATAATTATTTATTTGTGAGCACATACTAGTACAGGAGTGGTACGAAAATTTGTAGGCGAGGATCAAAATAATTCCCACAGAAGCGGAGTTTGTTTTTTTTAGTTCTTTGTATGCATCTATTTGACATACTAAAAATATAGAAAAATACATGTGTGCAAAATGTGATTTTTCACACGGCAAACATTTGAAAAACTGAGAATTCTCCATATAAAACTCATATTTTGTGTGGTCTCAAATTTCAGGAAATTACACACTAAAAACTATAATGAGGTTAATTTTATAATATAAATGTAAATAACAAAGTGGTGAATAAAAAAAAAAACATTTTTCAAGCAAAAATTTTTTTTTCTTTAAATTGAAAATTAAACTTTACCTTTATAGACTATACACATCAATATACGTTATAAAATAACATGTTTAAAATATGATATATTATACAAAACATATAGGCTGTATTTTAATTAGCACGAGAAAATATAGACCTCACCCATAGACTGCCACATGGAGCAATCTTCAACATAATGTAGTCACTGCTACCAGCGTTAGTTTAGCGTTTGTGCCTGTGGATGTCCAATATTGCGCTTTCCTAGACGTAGTCGCCACGAGGATTTTTCTGTCTTAACGGCCATCGACTCTCCGAGTTACGTGGCCTTCCCATTGCCACATCAGCAATATATGTGTGAAAAATGCGTTCTTTTGCCCCACAAAAATTGTATCTTCGAAAATTCATAAAATTTATTAAAAATCGTGTGTGGCATCGAATTACAGGAAAATTAATGGTAAAAAAGGTTATGACGTTAATTTCTAAAATTAAAATTAAATAACCAGATGGTAGAAGATTAAAAATAAGCTTGTGCAGTGTTCAACATGTTATATCATCATCAATATTTAAGAATGATGGTGGAGTCTACTTTTCCCTCTGCTAGTCTTATAACAACAGCCTTCTTCTTTACGTGTCTGAGATATACATATCTTGGCCTTCCTCGGTCTGTCATCCTCTCGATCTTGGTATCCAAAATTTTAAAATAAAAGGTCTTATACCTCATCAGATGCCCTATCTATGTCTCACCTTTTATCTGTAATAAACAAATTTTGCAAGACGTCTCCTCTCCATTAGTCATGATTTCTGTCCAGCATTTGTTATGAGGTTTTTGGTAACAACAAAATTATTGTATTACTGTTAGTTTTAAGGCTGAATCTATCAAAGATTTCATCATTTTTAAAGTGTCTGCTGTAACTTGTTACTATTCTCTGCAAATGGCGCAATGTCGTCTGCTAATCTTGTCAATTAATTTAAATTTCACAATTAACGTGTTCTTCATATTTAAACTTATATGCTGTTTTAGAATAGGAATTCCACCATCTTCTGCAGCTTTACCATTTGGAATATTCGACATGGCTTTCAATAACTCTTCTTCAAGTATTATTTTCCAATCTATTACCTATTTTACTAACTATGTATACCTATCTTACTACCTATTCTATCATCTCTAGTCTACTAGCTGTTCATCTTCCATATCATCTTCATCGAACTCGACAGGACTTATAAAGTTCTTCCATGTATCTTTTCCAATTGTTTAATGTTATTTGTAAATCTAATAATCTTAAATCACAGAGCAATAGAGAACATGTAAATCATTCTATGCCATATGTCGACACATTATTATCTGCCACTACAACATTACTCATTTGTATACGGTTTCGGGAGTATCGACCATATTTACTATTAATATATTAATTAAAATTCTAGTGTAGGGCTCAATTGACATATTGAGTAGTTGTTTTTTTCCAACTCCCCTTCAAAGGCTTTCTTATAGTCCACAAACGCCAAGCATAGTGGCTGATTACATCGTGGTTCGATCGAGACATGGGCTGTACTTCTATTTCTTCACCGATCACCGATAGAGCTCTGATCTAATCCAGCCGCACCGAGGTGTAAGACAGGAAGATGTCATTCTCCGAACCTGTTTGCTGCACTGGAAGATGCCTTTAAGGTACTGCCGATTTTAGCAGGGTGGATTTCGCCAACGTCAGGTAGAGTCAACTTTCAATCAATGTTAAGAGCGAACACCTCACTCACCTTCGGTTCCTAGACTATGTCATTGTCATGTCTGAGCACTTCAGGACCTTAGTAGAGTTTCAGAACAGGCTGAAAGTTAACATAATAGAAGCACCAAAGATGTCCTTGTCGCCATGTATACGATATCGGTTGGGAACGTTGCTGTCGAAGTTGTTGACGAATATTTGTATCTGGGACATGTAGTCCAGTTAAACAAATTAAACTTCGAAAAGGCAATATCAAACTCGGCAGTGGAGCATTAAGGAAGACCCGTGCACGTTCCAGTGCACGCTACCGTGAAGATAGCGTGCACTGGAAAGACCTATCGCTCGGACTATCGCCACGTAGATGCAGTTCAATGATGTTCCGTAAAAAAAAGACAGAAAAACCGTCATGGCTCGTAGAATTGCACTGTTGAAGTGGCAGTGGTGGTCGATGGCCGTTAGGACAGAAAAGTCCTAGTATAGTGGCGACTACATCTAGGAAAGCGCAATATCGGACATCCACAAACGCTAAACTAACGCTGGTAGTCAGTGGCCGCAGCATGTTGAAGATTGCTCCATGTGGCAGTCTATGGAGGAGCTCTATATTTTGTCGTGTTAATTAAAAGTCTATTTTTTGTATTATTTAAGTATAATAGGAAATATTCATGTATTAAACATGCATTTCTTTTTGTAACGCATATTGATGTGTATATAGTCTATAAAGGTTAAGTTAAGTTTCATTATCAATTTTAACAAAAAAAATTTTTGCTTGGAAAATCTTTTTTTTTTTAGTCTCCACTTTTTAATTTACGTTTATTTTATTAAATTAACCTCATAACCTTCTTTTGTGTGTAATTTCCTGTAATTTGAGACCATACAAAATTTGGGTTTTATATGGGGAATTTTCAATTTTTCAAATCTTTGCCGTGTGGAAAATCGCATTTTGCACACATATATTTTTCTATATTTTTAGTATGTCAAAAAGATACACACAAAGAACTAAAAACACCAAACTCCGGTTCTGTGGCAATTATTTTGACCCCAAACGCTATATCTCCTCTACTATACTAATATTTACACGAAACATACAAACTACTGCCATCTGATATTCGTAGATTTCGGACGATTGTCTCTATCACTCTCATGACATCTTAATTGGATTAAAAGAGAAAGATGCCTGAAATATACGAACTTAGACGTTCGCGGTACCTCCTCTGATCTTCCAACCCAGGGTAAACTAGGCCTCATTGGGATTAGTCCGGTTTATCGCGATATAATACTGCGCCGAAAAGCGACTGGTAAATATGAAATGATATTTCGTCTCTGTATTTCGTACATAAGTTCTGAAAAACACGTGGTACGAGCCGGGGTTTAAATCTGTGAAGTGTGAACTTCGGATTGGAGTCACACGATTTTACGGCTAAGTGTTAGTGAAATTTGACCAGTGGCGTCAATGAGCCTTGGCGAAAAATATTGAGAACACACTTTTCTTCTAACTCGAAAAACGACCACTTTTTAAATGTATTTAAACAATTATCTGATATTTCAAACCTTAATATATGTACAAGAAAAGAACATGAGTTAATAATATTTTAAAAAACATTACATAAGAAAACAAAAAGCACGAAAAATTCGGATCTACAACGAAGTAACTTTGTAAATTTTATATGCAATCACTAGTCACAACGACCAATACCTAATCAGTTTGAAATTAATTAGTAAAATGTTATCAGAAAAGACGTAAATACTACACTAAATATCGAGTTTTCATGTAAAAAGCATGGGTGCTCAATACTTCCCGCCAAGGCTGTAAGTTGGAGGTTATTAAACTGGCTTTCATTCATTTCATTTCAGCCGTTTCAGTCCACTGCTGGACATAGGCCTCCCACAAATATGACTTGTATCATCTTGGGGGTAGTTGCCATAGTCGCCACGCTTGGCAGGCGTTTGGCGACCGCAGTAGCTGTATGGGTTTCGATGGACGCTGCTGCCCATCCGAAGGATTTTTCCCTTTGTCGCCTCTTACGACCGCCGAGGGATATGGGGTGGTGCTATTATAGTCAGCCGGCATCACACAGCATCGCTTGCATCGGTAAACTGGCTTTACCTCGTGCAAAATCCGTCGTGATTATATAATTATATAGAGCGGTTCGACCGAATATTTAACCAAAACTAACTATGCTAAGGGTACCTAACGTAACTACGTACCGTATCTTACAATCTCAGTAACCTACGTTAATCCTCGCGCCCTCCCGAGCTGAAGCTTAAAGATGTCAATTAAAATTCCATCCTCGACATCTCGTAGTTCCGAGGCCCATGTCTCCTCAAGGAGGCTAAACTACGAACATCTACTTATGTTGGGCGCTTACGAGTTTCCAAGAAGACCGAGCTTGGAACCGTTGGCTCTTTATGGAGCCGGGTTATTGTGAGTTCTAATTGTTTGGGCTTCTCACGTATACTACTTACAATGACTAACAGACGTAACGAGCATTACAATTCTCATTCAACTCTGTACCGTATGCCTACGGAATAAAGTTAAAATTTGAAAGAATGCCTCGGTTGTTTCAGCTGTTAAGTTTTGTAAGTAATAAGATGCAAAGAATTCCGGTATGAAAACAGCGAGGTGGCACGCATGGTGTTTTCATTAACTGAGGAATTCAGGGTGGGAACGTGCAGTGAAAACTTTATATTAATCGTTCGTGTTGCAATTTTCTTAGTAAATATATTTCTACTCCAGTAATTTTGTTCTCTCTTGTATGGAAATTGGCATGACTAAGAGCACCACGCGGTGTCTCAGCTTGAAAAAATCGGAAAAAATCGTAATACACATACGTTTCAGCCACTATACGTATGCAGTCCACTGCCGGACATATGCCTCCCACAAATATGACTAGTATCATCTTGGGGGTAGTTGCCATAGTCGCCATGCTTAGCAGGCGGGTTGGCGACCGCAGTAGCTGTAGGTTGGGTCTCGATGGACGCTGCTGCTCGTAGCATTTTTCCCATTGTCGAAGAAGTTCTGGAGGAGCCCGACTGGGGAAGTACCTCCTCCTTACTGAAAACAGCCATAATAACACGATGTAGTGTTGTGTTCCTGATGGTGAGTAAGGTTCCCAGAGCTCTTTAAGGCCGGCGACTCGCTTGTGACTCCCTTGATGTAGCGGGTGCCTATGGGCAACGGTAATTGCTTACTATCAGGCAATCCGTCTGCTCGTTTGCCAGCTTTGTCATAAAAAAACGAAAAATCTCAACGCGGCTGTCATCCGAGTGTCTACGCAGAATCCTGGAATAGGTGAGGAATGTATCTCTCACTGCTGTCCGCTGCCTTGCTCGACGTTTCGCTTGCCGCGCTCACTAATTGCATGCACTTTTTGTAAAGGCGCTACCGCTACACTCGTCTGTAGTATATTATTATCGGACCCAGTAACCGATAAGCATACTGTATCCACTCCACTAATGCTTCGCTTCCACGCTGGCGGTAAGCCGTAGCCACTATGGTTAAATTTAGGACGACGCCCGATTTCAATGGCCTCTCAGATCTTGCGTGGGACAAAGCATCTCGCACCAACACGTTCGTCTTGTCGAAGCGAATGAAGTGTGACGTGTCTGTGTCTCAAGCATGTTCCGACATGGCAAAATTACTCCAGTCCATTTAATTCACGCTTCGTATGTGTTCAGTACCCTTACCATGAGTTGTGACATTGAGGATTTCGATAACAAGTATCGAGTTTACTATCTGTGCATCTCGCTTGTACTATTTTAGTACTTAGATTTAGCTTGTAGTAAACTCGATACTAGTTATCGAAAACGTCAATGTCACAACTCATGGTAAGGGTACTGACGGCCTAGTAGATACGTTCTGTCTGGTATCGTATGCTTTACCGCAATCGCATATTATCACATATAATATGGTAACTAAGTAGTAGTAACATGGCTCACAATATGTTTAATTAGACTGGGAGTTATAAAAAACGTGATACAAGATTATCAAACCGGCATCTGTTCATGATTTTGAACATCTTTTACTATGGGGTCAAGTTTGTAAAATTAAATAAACCCGGGTATGTCCTCAAATAACGTCCAACAATGAGAGGTAGGGCACAGCGATGACCATCACGCTTGAATCTGGGGCAGCCCAACTGGGGAAGTACCTCCTCCTTACAGAAGACAGTCATAATAGCACTGCTACCTTTCATGTAGTGCTGTGTTCCTGATGGTGAGTAAGCTTCCCAGAGCTCCAACACCCCTTAAAGGCCGACAACGCGCTTGTGACTCATCTGGTGTTGCGGGTATGTGCGACGGTAATTACTTACCACCAGGCAATACGTCTGCTCGTTTGCCGCCTAACTCATAAAAAAAAATTGAGCTTTTCCATAGAAAAGGTCAAGTATAAGTTGACGAAAATGTATGAGAGAGTTGTTTTTTATTTACAATTTACAAAGTAATATAATAATATTTACAAAGTTGAAACCAGATGCCGGCTTGATAATCTCGTATCACGTTTTTTATAACACCCGGTATTGATAAGTGAGTCGGAACTTCTTATAAATAAATAATATAAATAAACAAATATTACAAGACATTCTTACACAAATTGACTGAGCCCCACGGTAAGCTCAAGAAGGCTTGTATTGTAGTTACTGAGCCGACTATATATATATAATGTACAAATACTTAAATACATATATGAAACACCCACGACTCAGGAACAAATATACACATCACACAAATAAATGCCCTTACTGGGATTTGAACTCAGGACCATCGGCTTCATAGGCAGGGTCACTGGCCACTAGGCCAAACCTGTCTTCAAATTATAAGTTTTTTTATTTTATTTCAGCCGTTTGAAGTACACTGCTGGACATAGGCCTCCCACAAATATGACTTATATCATCCATAATCGCCACGCTTGGCAGGTGGGTTGGCGACCGCAGTAGCTGTAGATTGGGTTTCGACGGACGCTGCTGCCCCTCCGTAGGATTTTTCCCTTTGTCGCCTCACGACACCCGCGGGAGAAGATGGGGTGGTGCTATTCTAGTCAGCCGGCATCACACGGCTCAATTATAAGTTATGTAACGACAAATGAAACGTTTAAAAAACGTTTTTTTTTTATGTTATTAACTTAACAAATTGAATACCATAAACATGATAGACGTGGCACAAGAAGCGAGTTTTTATTAAAGATACGGACCAAACCTTTTTAATATACAAGATCCATTTTACTTTGCAAGCGGACGGATAATACTTGTTAAGGGTACAAAAGGCGGAGGTCAAACTGACAGGCCGGGGGCAAAGTCAATGAACACTAGTAGTTCATTTATTGTTCTCCGAAACGATTTTGTCATAACAGACTTGGCTTAATCGATTTTCGCCGAATCATAATGTAGCAGATTTTTTTGGCATAATTGAATGTGCAGAATAGTACTTTCCAAAAATATATTGGAAAACTTATATTGTGGCCGCAGTTATGAAGTTATGATGCAGTTAATATAGTCAGCAGCAGAAGTTGCTAAGCGTTTGAGGTGTTCAAAATGAGGTCAACACATCTCTATTGTCAAGACAATAAGAGCGCGTGTAGGTCATTTTGAACACTTCAAACGCTTAGCCACTTTTGCTGCTGACTGTACAAACGTATTGGAAAAAGTGAGTTAGTATCACTTGTAAGGCAAAAAAAAGGTGATAAACATTCGTCATTATGATTTGGGCCATCGAATTTACCCATAAACAATATTCTGACAAATATTGCTGAAAATGTCACATCAAATAATGCTAAACTTGACTATGCCACAACAGCTTTTCCACAAAGCACATTATGACTATATAATATACACCATGTAGAACCGAGGAAAACTAAAAAAAAATCCAACCCCTTACTGCCTTTACTGGATTTTAACCGACTCGGCTGGGCGATTTATACATCGGTTAGAAGAGATAGTCAGAAGCTGGATAGGCAACGCGCATATGAATCATCTGGAGTTGCAAGCGTCCATAGGCTACGGAAACTGCTTACCATCAGGCGGGCCGTATGCTTGTTTGCCACCGTCGTTGTATTAAAGGGAAAAGCTGTTGTACTACTGTAACTTTTAACTTTACTATCACTGGATTCTCTAGTTCACCTCGGGGCAAAGCGTCCATTATCCGTCGTTATAACACTATGAATAATAAAGCTTAGACACTCATAATCTGTCTGTCAGATGCTAGGTATCATACGTATAGTCAACCAATTTGATTTCTAGGCCACTTCGAACCTTGTCACAGTGACGTTAACGAGAACTCTTTTGCGTCTTTCATATAGATTCTCACTGTGACAAGGAGCTAAGTGGCCCATAAATCAAATTGGTTGACTGTACGTAGGTAGGTAGGTATTACCTGGGGTAGGAAGATCATCTGGGTAATAATACCTTGGTAGTTTAGGAGTTGCATCACAATTTCACCTACAGTTCTTTGAAGACATTTTTTAAATTGAAAATATTGTGACTCATTTATAAAGTTGGTAGATTTTTGATTTAGATTTTTGGAGCTACAGTATCATCTTCAAGTTGATAGGTTTCTAAAGAGTAGACAACGCCTCTGGAAATATGGGCTATAAGTAACTGTGTATTTACCACCAGGAGTGTATGCTTGTTTCAGAGAGTCTAAATCAGTTAAATACGTAAATCATAAAACTAGAAACAATTTTGTTTTATGCATGACTGATCAGCGTTCAGTCGTGCACTCGTTCGTCAGTCACACCCGATGGTAAGTATCGACGAAGTCGAGGGTGTAGCACGCTGGTTCAGTAACAGCCTATTCACTCTTGCCTTGAAAAGATCCAAATTATATCTTACCGGGAATACAGACGAAGGGTGCGAATTCCATTCCTTTGCAGTCCGCATTTAGGAAGGTAGAAGCGAATTGCTTCGTGCGAATAAATGCAATATTCACAATGTAAGGATGAAACCGCTCCCCTCGCCTGAGCCCTGAGTATAAGTTTTTAACTTAACTGTACTTCACGAACGCGTTTGCGTTTCCCATATAAATATCATTGTCACTTACGCGTTTGTAAAAGTTTTTTTACGTTAATAGAAACTTACACTAGAGTTGACTAGAGCCTCTGGACATCCAGCGGATAAAGTCAGTGGAGATATGTTTTATAGAAAAAAAAATGACTTGAAGATAGATGACATATACTTATCACTTGTCACTTTTTTTTCTTAAGTATTATGTTATCCATTTTCAATTTATAATTTACATAGTAGTATATTACTACATACAAATAAAAGCAAATAAAAATACTTATAAAAAAATAATTAGCTTCGTTTTCAGTTGCATAAATAGCAGCACCGTCTCTCTAGCTATATCAGAATCCCGAAAGTTCTAGTTTAGCACCAACAAATACTAAACTAGATAGGTATTGCATTGTATCGTGAGGACTCAGTTGAGCGAGCATTTCTTTGTGTTGCGGCGAGCTGGCGAGATTACATCCTAAACGGAACAGGTGACTCAGAACTGTACAGAGAAAAACTTAAAAAAAAAATACCACTTCTTTCTCGCGTTGTCCCGGCATTTTGCCACGGCTCAAGGGAGCCTTATCCGTGTGATGCCGGCTGACTAGAATAGCGCCACCCCGCGGGTGTCGTAAGAGACGACAAAGGCAAAAATCCTACGGACGGGCAGCAGCGTCCGTCGAAACCTAATCTACAGCTACTGCGGTCGCCCCGCCTGCCAAGCGTGGCGACTATGGCAACTACCCCCCAAAATGATACAAGTCATGTTTGAAGGAGGCCTATGTCCAGTGGACTGCATACGGCTGAAATGTAATGATTTATGAGCCTGAAGTCTCGCTAACTACTAATCCCGGATTTTACGACACTAGTTTTACAAAAGCGACTACCATCTGACCTTAAAACCCAGAGGGTAAACGCCTTATCAGGATTAGTCCGGTTTCCCCACAATTTTTTCCTTCACTGAAAAGCAACTGGTAAATATCAAATGATATTTCGCACATAAGTTCCGAAAAACTCATTGGTACGAACCGGGGTTTTTTTTTTTTATGACATAGGCGGCAAACGAGCAGACGGATTGCCTGGTGGTAAGCAACTACCGTCGCCCATGGGCACCCGCAACACCAGGGGAGTCACAAGCGCGTTGCCGGCCTTTAAGGGGGGTTGGAGCTCTGGGAACCTTACTCACCATCAGGAACACAACACTACATACCTGAAACGTAGCAGTGCTATTATGGCTGTGGTCTTCTGTAAGGAGGAGGTACTTCCCCAGTTGGGCTGCCCCAGATTCAAGCGTGATGGTCATCGCTGTGCCCTACCTCTCATTGTTGGACGTAGTTTAAGGACATACCCGGGTCCAAAATTTCGAAATGATGAATTTGAAATTTCGACCTCCGGATTGCAAGTCGCACGTCTTACCGCCAGGCTACCAGCGCTATTTCAATCGGTCAAAGATATCTGCTTCAAAATTGATTTGCAAGATTTCACACGAACATACAAATAAAATTTTGTGAAAAACCATCATGTACTTAGAATTCCAATTACAACCGGCACTGGCATCCCGGTGCCCTGAGATATCCTTCTTGGGTTAATGGCTGCAATGGACACGAACCATTATTGGCAAGCGCTGTTTGCTTCAAACTAAATGGAGGGACCTTGACCTGGGAGTCAGTGGCTATGTATGCTATAGGTATCCTGTGGCCGTATACTGGGGAGACAGTCCAGTAAAAGTCCTGGCTGATACGATATATTTTTCTTAATTATCATTTGTAAACTTCTTCAACAGTCCATGGTCGTTTGCTTAAAAGCGACTGGTAAATTGTCAAATTTAGTTTTCTTAATGTTAATTAAGTAACAGATTGTTAGTAGTAAACCAGCTGAGAACATCAGCTAGTTAATGTGTTAGAGAACATCAGCTAATGTGTTATCATGCTATCAATTACATTAAAATCTATAGATTGCCGTTCAACCATGAAAATTAATGATGTACATATGATCGGCAAATAAAACCATATCACAACGGCTTTCTACTATACAAGGTAAATCATTTATAATGGGTGTGGCCTGTAATAGGAGCTAAAATTTTAGGGATCGCTTCTACACCATGAACGTAACAACATTTGTTCTACAACTTTAAATAATTGGGTAATATATTACTTGTGTTTTTTCCGAACAAACTAACTAGAATTTTCAATGAACAACATCCAATAGTCTAGTTGACGTTTACTGTCAGCCTACAAACTTCATAGTCTTCGCAATACATTGCTTGCTTGGAAAATCTTTTTGTATTAATATATATTAAACTATAAGTTTTTTTCAAAAGTCGTAGAACTAATGTTGCTACGTTTGTGGTGTAGAAACGATGCCTATAGTTAATGCTCCTATTACAGGCCACACCCGGTATATATAGAGCAAAAACATAAAGCTCCTCTAGACAGGGTGTTATGTACAACAACTGATCTAAATAACACCCAGTCAACAACTCTTGATCGAATTTATGGTTTACACGCAAATCACTAGCTTTCAAATGAAAAAGAATAGTCAAAATCAGTCGCGAGCGATTTGACAATAGAATTTCAAAGTCATTCAATTGAGTTTGTAACTTCTTTGAATATGAATCTGGACTTTATCAAGATTTTTGCTGACGTGACGTTTCCGAGAATGCTGTGGTCGTGGAGGGATCAAAGTAACAATATCAGAAGTTGTAATAGAATTCAGTCCCGATTAATTTTACCTCCTGTATCATAAAAAAAAACCTGCCACCTGCAGTTTTTTTGTGTAAAATACCAGTAGAGCGCTAGTGGCCTTGTGGTAAGAGCGTGCACAGAGGTCGCAGGTTTGAACTCCGGTTTGTACCAATGAGTTTTTCGGAACTTATGTACGAAATAACATTGATACTAGTCGGTTTTCAGGAAAACATCCTGAGGAAACCAGACTATAAGGCCTAGTTTATCTGGTTTGGAAGGTCAGATGGCAGACGCTTTCATAAAACTAGTGCCTACGTCAAATCCTTAGATTAGTTGCTAAGCGGACGCCAGGCGCCCATGAGCCGTGGCAAAATGCCGGGACAACGCGAGGAAGATGGCTATTGGTAGAAATGCATTAGCTTGAAGTTGAAAATTATCAAGGTTTGTAATGAATGTAAATTTAGAAAGATCATTTTTAGAGTTGAAGAAAAAAGTGTAGTACAGTCAGCAGCAAAAGTGGCTAAGCGTTTTAAGTGTTCAAAATGACCTACGCGCGCTCTTATTCTCTTGACAAAAGAGATGTATTGACCTCATTTTGAACACCTCAAACTCTTAGCCACTTCTGCTGCTGACTGTACTCAACACTTTTGGCCAAGGCTGTATTACGTAATCAGAGATTTGTCAATAGCTTAATAACCCTTAGTTTCACTAAATGAAAGAGCTAGAGGTATAAAGACGAACTTATTACTATGAGGGATTTAGGCTGGTGACAAATATGATTACCAGAAAATGATTTATTTTCTTGCCTAAACGTGACCCTGCAAACGAAGCAAAATAGGAGGTCCCGGGTACAATACTTGGCAATGGCATTCATTTATCCGTTTATCCTGGATGTTTGTACCTGAGTTATAGACCGTATCTGTGTATTTACATATACATATTTATCAACTATAGGATAAGAAGCCTAGTACCTAAATCACAGGCCTACAGCACAAAGCACAGCGTAAAGCCTGCACCATTCTAATTATCAGTGCTCTTTTTTATGACAAAGGCAGCAAACGAGCAGACGGATTACCTGATGCAATTACCGTCGCCCATGGGCACCCGCAGCACCAGGGGAGTCACAAGCGCCTTACCGGCCTTTAAGGGTGCTTGGAGCTCTGGGAACCTTACTCAGCATCAGGAACACAACACTACAGACCTGAAAGGTAGCAGTGCTATTATGGCTATAGTCTTCTGTAAGGAGGAGGTATTTCCCCAGTTGGGCTTCTCCAGACTCAAGCGTGATGGTACTTCGCTGTGCCCTACCTCTCATTGTTGGATGTAGTTTAAGGACATACCCGGGTTCAAAAACGGACAAGTCATCGCAGAAACAGATATGGACATGGAACAAGACTATTGAGTCGAGACTTAAGATTATTATTTTCTAACGCGGATATTTTCGTAATTTAATATTTGACCTTTTTAGTCACATACCTGTCATGGATCTGTCAAAGTGGTATGCTTGGAACAATTTTGTGGTGACAATTTAAATTAATACAATTATTTACTTAATCATGGTTATTTCTAAATTTATAAAAAATGGTGCAAATAAATACAATGCAGCATTTAAAAAATGTTAATGGAAATACCTTCACACACGCTTGGTGAATTTTTGGTTGCAATATGTCATTGAAAAATATAATTAAATAATTATGTATAAAATGTGATTCTATTAATCTTGTTCTATTGCCTTGTTGCGATTATTTTGCGATGACTTGTAGGTACGTTTCCGTTTTATTTTATGTGCAATAAAGATTAAATGGACTTAAAAGCTTTTTTGAGCTTAATGTAGGACTAAAATTGTGTAATTTCGACAAAAAATAAAAGCTTTAGACCAATGTAACGAACTGAGCTAGCTGTTACTTCAAACTGTGTAAAATACAAGCAGCAAGTGTTCAATTTGTAAAAGTTGCGCGGCGACGCCGGGGACAGCCGCGCCACTTTCAGCAGATATATGATATTTGAAAAACTTTACACCACAAATAAGGATAAAGCGGGATTTGTGGCTCTGTGAACAGCTAGAATTATGTTCAGTAATTTTCTACTCTGTGCTCCGGTTTTTGGTATAACTATTAATAAGTTTTCTATGTAATTCAAAACACAGGAACGGTCGGACAGTTTAATCTTTCGTTTCTCTTCTTTTTTTTTATGACATAGGCGGCAAACGAGCAGACGGATTGCCTGGTGGTAAGCAATTACCGTCGCCCATGGGCACCCGTAACACGAGGGGAGTCACAAGCGCGTTGCTGGCCTTTAAGGGGGGTTGGAGCTCTGGGAACCTTACTCACCATCAGGAACACAACACTACATACCTGAAAGGTAGCAGTGCTATTATGGCTGTGGTCTTTTGTAAGGAGGAGGTACTTCCCCAGTCGGGCTGCCCCAGATTCAAGCGTGATGGTCATCGCTGTGCCCTACCTCTCATATTTTTCTCATTTTTTTTTCTTATTATTTCGATTGTGTTTTTTTTTTTGTTATTCTGTATGTTATATCTGTCGTGATGTCTCTCACCTGATGGCCTCATCGGAAGACCAGCGCTGGCAACATGCTAGCAATATGCTGAGATGGAGCCATTTCGTGGTACTTCCTGTAATGTCATATCGTCTGTTGCATGTTTTTTTGTAAATAGTATGTGTTTTACGAATAAAAAAATTGTATTCTATTCTATTCTATTTTAAAATGTATGTGGGTTAGCATTTCCTTTTTTTAAGTGTCTGTTTTTATTTATGGAACAAAATTTTGGGTCTTTTCAAGGTAAGAGTGAATATGCTGTTACTGCAGCGTGCTACACTCTCGACCTCGTCGTCATTTACCATCAGGTGCAACTGAGGTCAAACGCTGGTCAGTCTTGAATAAAAAAAAAGAATGTACAATTAATAAGAATATTTTTTTTGTATTTAAACTTACGCGAGACATATTTAATAATTTTCCTAACTAGTGCGTAAAAGGGCACACAGGCTTTTTAAGGCACTTGCTATGAAAAATTAGGTCCGATACTCGTGTAAAAACTTCTTTAAGACTCGGGTGATTGTCACCCTTGTTTCACTCGGGCTCCAACGTTCACCCTCGTCGAAAAAAATTTTTTTTTCACTGGAATCGAAATGTACTATAACGATTAATACGGCTCTACTCGCGTTTATTTAGTCACTCGCGACACATGTTTTGGAGAACAAAGGCCTCCATTTTCAAGCACAAAGAACCGAACGGACACTCAGCACTCTTAGTGCTTGAAAATGGAGCCATAATGTTCTCCTTTAATTATTAAATATATTTTTTTTCAATAGACAACACCTATGACTCAGGAACAAATATCTGTCTTCATCATACAAATAATGCCCTTACTGGGATTCGAACCCAGAATCGTCGGCTTCATAGCCTCCCACTAGGCCAGATCTGTCGTCAAAAAAATGATGTCGTGCAATACTTAGGCCATTGCTTCATAATGCGATGCATTGACAACCTACCAACTAAGTCTGGTTTCAGTTGAAGCCACAATGCAATTAGAGCCAACGCGACGCCACCGCACGTAATTAGTGTGGCGTCACACGCCAGCGTGGCGTTCGCATGGCGTTTATTAGAGCCAGGCTGCGTGTTAGCAAATCATGGGTGGTCTAATTGAATTTTGACTGCCCGGAAACGACTTGTAGCGGTATTTAATATGAGTTATGGCAACTACTTAGTTACAAACGGATAAACTGTACTGTACGTGTAATTTTATGTTTTTTATGACATAGGCGGCAAACGAGCAGACGGATTACCTGGTGTTAAACAATTACCGTCGCCCATGGGCACTCGCAACACCAGGGGAGTCACAAGCGCGTTTCCGGCCTTTAAGGGGGGTTGGAGCTCTGGGAACCTTACTCACCATCAGGAACACAACACTACATACCTCAAAGGTGGCAGTGCTATTATGGCTGTGGTCTTCTGTAAGGAGGAGGTACTTCCCCAGTTGGGCTGCCCCAGATTCAAGCGTGATGGTCAACGCTGTGCCCTACCTCTCATTGTTGGACGTAGTTTAAGGATATACCCGGGTCCAAAATCGCACTAGGCGACATGTTTCGGGTAAGCTCAGGTACACATTTTCAAGCTGAGTCACGTTTTTATCACACCGATCGCGTTTTTATGCAATAACTAGTTAATCACTCGTAGTTTTCATAATATTGTAATTCTTGTAAATAAAGTCATTTGTCATCAAAAAAAATTGTATATTATATACATATATATAGTAGGCTCACTCACAACACAACGCAAGCCTTCTTGAGCTTATTATTGCTTTTTGGGCTATTATTTGCGCCGCATCGACCAGTTATGATCTATTGTGGCAGCCCTTTTTTTTATAATTCATTACTGATTCCCGTTGAGTACAGAAAGCTCCAGATTCTTTGGGCTGTAATGTTGTGTACCTCATAAGGTTTCAGTGCCTGCCTGCCTAGGTCGATACTTCTTTTATGCATTAGTGGCCCGCAAGAGCAGAGGATGTGCATTGCAGTTTCCTCTGATTCCTGGCAGAACCTGCATGTTGCATCTTGTTTCTTACCCATTAGAAACATATGTTTGTTCAACTTGCAGTGCCCGGTTAGAATTCTCGTAACTGCCCAGGCTTTGTGTCTTTTGAGCCCAAGCAGTTCTTTAGTGATATTGTTGTTGAACCCTTGAATTAGAGCTTTCGAGTGAGCGTTGACTTTGACGGACTTCCACTCTGCGATTGCCCTAGTTCTTTCTAGATTGTTCAGCAGCGAGTAGACCTCCCGTTTGGTGATTCCGGAAACCGGTTTTGGGCCGACCATGGGTGTGTCCGCGCCCTTCCTGGCGAGTTCATCTGCTGCTTCGTTTCCAGTAATGTTGGAGTGTCCTGGTACCCATCTAAGTGTAACTTTGTTGGAGTTAGCCAGAGCGTTTAGTTTATACTTGCAGTTCTGGACAAGTCTAGAGTTGACCTCGAGGGACTCTAGTGCTAGCAGTGCAGCTTGACTGTCCGAGTTGATGTAGATATGTTGGTTTCTTAGGTTTCTGCCCAGATTAATATCCGCGCATATGTTAATAGCGAGGACTTCTGCCTGGAACATTGATTCTTGAGCTTACCGTGAGGCTCAGTTAGTTTGTGTAAGAATGTCCTGTAATATTTATTTACTGATCGTTTACATTGCATTTTGACGCGAGAGGAAAATGTTAATACGGAAATGTAAAACTGTTGTTATAAAAGTAAAATTTATTATTAATATTTTAAGTAAAATTATTGAACAGAAATGAAAATTTAAAATTAATGAAATACCAAGTTCTCGAAACCGAGCCTTCTGTAATTAATTTAAGAAAATTAAGGAAGGTTACAACAAATAAGAATAAGGAAAATTGTTAAATAATTGTTTTCCTTTATGATACCTTTTTGTTTCGAGTTTAATTTGAAAAGATAAAAAAATATCATTATTTTTCAATTTAGGCACATTACAGCACTTATGAACGTTAAAGAAAAGTCCGGGAAACCACCGGTTTATAATTACTGTTGTAAAATCCTACCATGATGAAACTAAGATGAAATTGGCCCTTTGACTCAGTACAAAGACGCGCAGTGCGACGTATGCTTGTTTGCCACCATTTTTTTTTTAAATTCAATATTCACTACGGGTGACCAGAGGGCTTCTTCCTTGCACAGTGTATTGGAATTGCCATCCAGCGAGGGAATTCTGCCAGCCTTCTGGGTACCCTTCCATCCAGCTCAGAGGCTCTAGTGTAAGTTTCTTTTGACGTACAAAAAAGTTTACGCGTAAGTGATAATGTTATTAATATGGGAAACGCAAACGCGTTCGTGACGTAAAGTTACATTAAAAACTTACACTCAGGGCTTAGAGCTCGAGCCAATTTTCTACTTGTAAATATGTACATAAGTAGTATTCAAGTTAGCTTTTAATTTTGTATAATTATATGTATTTATATATTTCTTCTTAATACAAATAAAATTTTATTATATTTCGATTTAGGTATTTTGATTTTTAAGTAGTGATACTACTATAAATAAATATTTTCGGTTTCCATTTAAATGAATGAGTATGAATATGAGTTAGTTAAGTAATACAGATGTGCGGGACAATAATGCAGAATCACCAAGTACAGTCGCCATCAGATGTATCGGAGCTGTGGAGGTGGTTACACATATAGATAGAAAGCCTCTATTGTCAAGGCGATAAAGTGCATGTTCATTTTATGAACTTCACAGCTCCGATATATTTGATGGCAACTATACAAAGGTCTGCCCTAATTTTAGAAGGATATCCCATTTTACTGTCCAAAATAGAATTTGTTTTTATAAATAAAAAATAAGAAGGCATAAGAAAAACCATTCTCAAAAGATAATATTGTCAACCCCATTATGGCATTTAAAACTTGACGCAGTAATATCAAAAAAATCCCATTTTAAGCCCTATTGTATAACACATAAGATAAACATTTGTATAGCAGAGAATTGTCAAGGGATACGTCGATTCGACGAATAGTACACGATTGCCCCCGGGCGTTTGTTCCATAAATAAGGCGTCCCAGAGGCGGCCCTGAATCGCTGCCGGATTCGTCGTTCGCAATGCCAGGACGAGTCTAATCTAGCAATGGACCGAGAAGTTTTGGACCCGGGTATGTCCTTAAACTACGTCCAACAATGAGAGGTAGGGCACAGCGAAGTACCATCACGCTTGAATCTGGAGCAGCCCAACTGAGGAAGTAGCTGCTCCTTACAGAAGACCACAGCCATAACAGTACTACTACCTTTCAGGTATGTAGTGTTGTATTCCTGGTGGTGAGTAAGGTTCCCAGAGCTCCAACCCCCCTTAAAGGCCGGCAACGCGCTCGTGACTCCCCTGGTATTGCGGGTGCCCATGGGTGGCGGTAATTGCTTACCATCAGGCAATCCGCCTGCTCGTTTGCCACCTTTGTCATAAAAAATTAAACGTAAACTAAAACACGTACTTGCCGTGTGATGCTGACTAGAATAGCACCCCCTCATCTCCCGCGGGTGTCGTAAGAGGCGACAAAGGGAAAAATCCTACGGACGGGCAGCAGCGTCCGTCGAAACCCAATCTACAGCTACTGCGGTCGCTAACCCAAGCGTGGCGACTATGGCAAGTACCCCCAAGATGATACAAGTCATATTTGTGGGAGGCCTATGTCCAGCAGTGGACTGCATACAGCTGAATTGTTGAAAAAAATGTAAAACACATAGGTAGCGTACCTATACTATAAGTATTTTGTGGAACAGTTAAATAATGAGGTTAAAACCCCTAAAAATTTGATTTGAGGGTCGAAGTTCCAAAACGAAGCGTAGCTGTGTTGTATACCAAATATGTTATTGGCATATTGAAGTGCTAGAATAGAAAAACTATTTTTACACTAACGTGGTGGTGAACCAGTATACGGCACGCTTTATGGTAAGCAGTTACCGTAGCCTATGGACGCATATTTCCAGAGTCGCAAGTTCAAACCTCGGCGTGTACCAATGAGTATTTTGGAGCTTATGCATGAAATATCATTTGATATTTAGCAGTTGCATTTCGGCGAAGGAGAACATTGTCAGGAAACCGGACTAATCTCAATAAGGCCTAGTTTATCCTGGGTTGGAAGGTCAGATGGCGGTCGCTTTCGTAAAAACTATTACCTACTCCATATCCTTTTTTTTGACCCATGGAAAATGCATTTATGCATCCCCCCAGCCCTGGGAAAGGGTTTTTCAGGGGGTATGTGAGGGGAATACCCACTAAAAACCCTGCGACGTTTCCGTCTTTGCCGTTAAGGGGGGGTGCAATGGAGTGGCTTGGCATTCACCACGGCAGCCTACTCCAAATCCTGGGATTAGTTGCCTAGCGGACCCCAAGCTCCCATGAGCCGTGGCCAATACGGGGACAACGCGAGGAAGCTGAAGCAAAAGATTGCTACTGGTTCTTTTACAACTTAGACTCCTTAATCGGGCGTCAGGAATATAGTAACATATAAAACCCAAAATTGAGTCAGTCGGTCCAAGCAAAGCCATTTATGAATAAAAAAAGGCTTTGAGGATTGAGCGGATCTCATCTGAACACAGTGTACATGTATGAAAAACCGGGCAAGTACGGCACGAATGGTTTCATATAAATATATAAATAAATATGTCGGGATAATCTTACACAAATCAGACGACGGACTAGCAAGCGCAGCGTAGGACGTCCGCACACAAGATGGACAGACGACCTCATTAAGGGCGCCGGAAGACGCTGGATGCAGGTCGCTTCCAACCGGTACATGTGGAGGTTTAAGGGGGAGGCCTATGTTCAGCAGTGGACGTCTTATGGCTGAGATGAGGATGACACAAACCGACCTAGTCCTGCGGTAAGCTCAGTAAGGCTTGTGTTGTAGGTACTAAGTAGACGACGATATACATAATAGATAGACGCATATAAATACTCGAATACATAGAAAACGCCCATGACTCAGGAACAAATGTGTGCCCATCACACACATAAATGTCCTGACTGGGATTCGAACCGAAGACCATCGGCTTCATTGGCAGGGTCACCCACTAGGCCAGACCGGTCGTCATCAACCAGATTTTTAAGTAGTAACACTTTTAAATCAATCATACCCTCGTGCCCTAGAACCCTAAAAATAAGATTTTTTTTATACAACGACAGTGGCAAACAAGCATACGGCCCATTGATGGTAAGCAGTTGCTATAGTTTCTTAAGTAAAGCCGTAATTCGTCCACTGCTGGACAATTGGACACAACCCACAACATGACTTGTATTATGGGGGGTAGTTGCCATAGTCCCCACGCTTGGCAGGCGGGTTGACGACCATATTTCAATTTATCTGGAAATTGAACCCTGTCTTTTGGACCCATAATCCTGCTAATCTACCCCACTTTGTTTTAATCCCACTTTGGTAAAGCGGAATGGGGATGCAGGTAGCTGTCGAATGCGATTCGCTCGCTGCACGGCAAGAGTGCAAGTTACTGCATAGTGCATATGCAGCGGGCACATACGAAGTCCGGTAGCACGACGTTTTAACTAAGGATTAAAATTCGTTGATGTAACTGGGTCGTTTTATTCCAAGTTATACTTTTTTATACAACAAAGTTGGCAAACAAGCATACGAACGTAAAATATCCGACTGGCCAAATTAGGTTTAAACGCTTAGAGCGCGTGATGTCAATTTAACACAATATTACTTTTTTTTAATACAACAACGGTGTCAAACACGCATATGGTCCTCCTGATGGTAAGCAGTTACAATAGCCTATGGACGCTTGCAACTCCGGATTCAAGCGCGTTGTCTACCCAAAAAGTTGTTGGAGAGCTGGGAACCTTACCATCAGGAACCGAACACTACATAACTGAAATGATGCAGTGCTATAGCTGTGGTCTTCTGTAAGGAGGAGGTACTTCCCCACTTAGGCTGCTCCACACTCAAGCGTGATGGTACTTCGCTGTGCCCTACCTCTCATTGTTGGACGTAGTTTAAGGACATAGGGTTCAAAATACTATCAATATTTTTTTAAGTGTATTTTTTCGTGTTTTTCTCCTCCCAGTCCTGGTTTTAAAGTCAAAGTGACTGAAGTATGATATATATTTAATTATTACAGCATTTTAAATGAAAAATTCAGATATAAGCCATGACAACGAGCGTCGAGAAAAAGTTTAAGTAATAAATCACAAAGCAGTTTGGCTTTTATAAACAAAAAGCGGATAAATGAATTTTGATTAGACGTAATTATACCGCAAAAGTTTTGAGAGTCTTGTGATTAGAGATTGCAAGACTGCCCGGGGGCGCTGTTCCACTTGTATTTGTGCCCAAGGATCATGGAAATAATTGATTGAGAATGTCTATACAAAGCGTTAGTTCAACAGCGTCATCTATGAGCTCGTGGTGAGATATTTTGACAGCTCGACAACTCCATAGTACTAGCACGTACTAGTGTACAAATGAGATTTTTTTTTATGACATAGGCGGCAAACGAGCAGACGGATTGCCGTGGTAAGCAACCGGCCTTTAAGGGGGGTTGGAGCTCTGGGAACCTTACTCACCATCAGGAACACAACACTACAGACCCGAAAGGCAGCAGTGCCATTATGGCTGTGGTCTTCTGTAAGGAGGAGGTACTTCCCCAGTTGGGCTGCCCCAGATTCAAGCGTGATGGTCATCGTTGTGCCCTACCTCTCATTGTTGGACGTAGTTTATGGACATACCCGGGTCCCAAAATTTGATTTGTGCTGTTAAACGTGATAGATGGCGGTGGTGTGTTTGCGAGAAGGGGGATGCCATCTTGTATTAAAGCTTGGGAATCTATTAATGCTATGGCTTATTAAACGTGAAAACTGGAAAAATATGTCATGAGGGATTCCAATTCATTGTAGAAACGTAATCGAAATGAGAAATATCGTATGGAAAAGATCACGTGTTATCCTTCAATGTGCCATTCCCATACATAATTTTTATGGGGATATGGTTACACCATCTCCTCCCGTGGATCTCCTGAGAGAAAGAAAAAAAAGTCGGAACCCAAACAGCTACTGCGTTGCGAAATGGCAACTACCCCCCAAGACGATACAAGTCATATTTTGGGAGTCCTATATCCAACAGTGGACGATTACAACTGAAAAAATGAAAAAAAAAATGGAATTATATCTATTGCCCTTAATCAGGTAGCTACAATTCTGTCAATTCCGTTGCCAAAAAAACTAAATTTTTTTAATGTACGCTAATTGATTAATAAAATGAACGTTTACCCTCTAGGTTGGAAGTTCAGATGGCAATCGCTTTTAAAACTAGTGCCTACGCTAAATCCTGGGATTACTTGCCATGTGTCTCGTGGTAAAAAGACAACGCGAGGTTAATAAATAATTCTAATAAGTATATAACTTAAACTTACTTTTTGGACCCGGGTATGTTCTTAAACTACGTCCAACAATGAAAGGTAGGGCGCAGCGATGACCATCACGCTTGGATCTGGGGCAGCCCAACTGGGGAAGTACCTCCTCCTTACAGAAGACCACAGCCAAAATAGCACTGCTACCTTTCAAGTATGTAGTGTGGTGTTCCTGATGGTGAGTAAGGTTCCCCCTTAAAGGCCGGCAACGCGCTTATGACTCCCTTGGTGTTGCGGGTGCCCATGGGCGACGGTAATTGCTTACCACCAGGCAATCCGTCTGCTCGTTTGCCGCTTATGTCAAAAAAAAAAATTATGAGAATCACAAAATACGACGTTTTGTGTGCAACCAGCCCTCCAATATAAAACTTGCCGGGGTGAATACAGTCCGCAATAAAAGGAGGGTATTGCTTTGAGCATAATACTTGCTTTCAGGCGCATTTAGTTTCATTGTGGCGTGTGGCGTTTGAGGCGTGGCGTGTAAAAGGCACGTGCTACTTTAAAATTGGTCTGAGTGGTTACTTACGTGCTGAGATAGTGCATAGAATATGTAGGCAACATATTCAGTGTGTTATAAATACTCTCCGTAAGTTTCGGACCCGGAGATGTCCTTAAACTACGTCCAACAATGAGAGGTAGGGCACAGCGAAGTACCATCATGTTCGAATCTGGAGAAGCCCAACTGGGGAAGTACCTCCTCCTTACAGAAGACCAGAGCCATAATAGCACTGCTACCTTTCAGGTATGTAGTGTTGTGTTCCTGATGGTGAGTAAGGTTCCCAGAGCTCCAACCCCCCTTAAAGGTCGGCAACGCGCTTGTGACTCCCCTGGTGTTGCGGGTGCCCATGGGTGACGGTCAATGCTTACCATCAGGCAATCCGTCTGCTCGTTTGCCACCTTTTGTCATAAAAAAAAGTATATGTATGTTATCTGACGACCGGTCTGGCCTAGTTGTGATCCTGCCTATGAAGGCGGTGGTTCAAATCCATGTCAAGGCATTTATTTGTGTGATGAACATTAGATATTTGTTTCCGAGTCATGAATGTTTTTTATATATTTAAGTATTTATATACCTACCTATTATATATATCCTCGTCTAGTACCTACAAAACAAGCTTTACTGAGCTTACCGTAGGTCTAGGTCGATTTGTGTAAGATTGTCCCGAAATATTTATTTATTATTCGTTATAGATATGCTATGCCACTGAAGGGGTAACGCGCACTGGTTTTGGCTATTGAAAAAAAAGTCTTAGGATCCCAAAACATCTCATGCAAGTCACTAAATAAATATTGTGTGCGAGTGTCCATGGGCGGCGGTAGTTGCTTACCATCAGGCAATCCGTCTGCTCGTTTGCCTCCTATATCATAAAAAAAAAATTATATATAAGTGAAACCGTTGTGCTCAATTAAATGTTTCTTCTTACTTCTGATAAATCAACTCTGTGGCGATTATATTTTTAGATTTTTCATACACAAGTCGCTCGTAGATATATTTTTAGCCTAAGCCAACATTTTGAAGCAATAAAGAGTTCCCAGCGAGAAGTGGCGAGAACAAACATGACTCGCTAGTAACTAAATTATATCGAGTCACGCCCTAGTTTATAGTAAAATGTTAGTGACTCAAGTATTACAAAAAGAAGCATGACTCTCGGGAACTGTTTAATCCTACACCTGGCTCTGGAAATCTCTGGATTATGGTGCTCAGAGGTCAATTTTCTTCTTGGGCAGCTTGAGAGAGAGTCTTATATCCACTCTCTGGTTCGCTCCTTTTTTTTATGACATAGGCGGCAAACGAGCAGACGGATTGCCTGGTGGTAAACAATTACCGTCACCCATGGGCACCCGCAACACCAGATGAGTCACAAGCGCGTTGCCGGCCTTTAAGCGTGGTTGGAGCTCTGGGAACCTTACTCACCATCAGGAACACAGCACTACATAGCTGAAGGGTAGCAGTGCTACTATGGCTGTGGTCTTCTGTAAGGAGGAGGTACTTCCCCAGTTGGGCTGCCCCAGATTCAAGCGTGAAGGTCATCGCTGTGCCCTACCTCTCACAAACCTCTCCTGGCGCAGAGCCTGTCCAATTCGGTTTAACGCGGCAACGCGGTGAGAGTAATGGTCATCTTTCCACTTGGAGCGATGCAGGCTGAATTTTAAGAACAGTCTGGTAAATTATACTTTCTTGTGTGTCATTCGATAGTGTTCATTTGATATTTACCAGTCGCTTTTCGGTGAAGTAAAACATCGTGAGGAACCGGGGTAATCCTAAAAGACCTAGTTTACAAAAGCGACTGCCATCTGACCTTTCAACCCAGAGGGGCTTTTGTGAAACTAGTGTCTACGCCAAATCCCAAAGATTAGTTGCCAAGCGGACCCCAGGCTCCCATAACCTCCTGAGAACTAAGTATCAAAGTTTGGCAGCGTAATTTTCACTCTATCATATTGATAAAGAGTCATCATTTCATTGGGGCATATGTACTACATGTAGGACACCAGTCTTCAGGAGGATAAGCCGTGACAATGCGAGAAAGAAAAAAACTTTGTTACAAATCTGGGTTAAAAGAAATATTATAAAAGAAAGTAATAAGTATTTTTAGCTGCCTTTTTCATTAAGGAAACTCGCCAACAATATTCGTTAAAAATTTCAACGGAACTATCATTTCCAGGAAGTGAGGAATAATGGGCTTGCTTTTAAGAACGCGCCAAAGAAAACCTTCTTAATTATAAGATAACTACGACAAGAAAATTGTTATAACGTCGTAAGTGTTAAGAATATTAAACATTATACAGCGTTCTCGTTTTGAGGTGGTTTAGCTCAACGTCTGAGCTATAAAATGCTTCTATGACAGTAAAATCTTGCATCTTTGAAGCCAAGAAACTAAACGCGTATGTTGATCATAAAAAGTTATTTTTTACATTTTCACATTACGAAAATATTAAAATTAAAAGCTAATTTATCTACGTACATATCATTAGTGATCTAAAATGCGTCCAGAAACCGTAGACAATGCCAACCATCAGGAATTAATGAAGATGTAAAGTTAACATGATATGTGTATAAAGTAGTGTATGCAACTATACATAATTAGGCATTACAACACTCGTTTTTTTTTTTATGACAGAGGCGGCAAACGAGCAGACGGATTGCCTGGTGGTAAGCAATTATCGTCGCCCATGGGCACCCGTAAAGCGCGTTGCCGGCCTTTAAGGGGGGTTGGAGCTCTGGGAACCTTACTCACCACCAGGAACACAACACTACATACCCGAAAGGTAGCAATGCTATTATGGCTGTGGTCTTTTGTAAGGAGGAGGTACTTCCCCAGTTGGGGTTCCCCAAATTCAAGCGTGATTGTTATCGCCATGCCCTACATCTCATTGTTGGACGTAGTTTAAGGACATACCCGTGTCCAAAATGTGAATGTGATGTTATTATGAAACTCATTATGCACAGTTGCATAAACTACTATTATCAACGCGTATAGGTGAAAACTTAAGTAAAGGACCATGTTAATGTAGTTGTGCAGAGAATTAATATGGAACTTGCGCAACATTTGTATATAGAACGCCGACATGCGTATGTCCACACGTTATTACTACATAGGCCAGGTGCTTTAGCTAAGTTTTTCAGCGCGTATTACTAATTGCAATTAATTAATATATGTGACAACCCCACAACTCGGAATCCACTGATACGGCTATCGCAAAACCGGTCACTGTGGGTCGCTTTGGGGGAGGCCTATGTCCAGCAGTGGACGTCGGCTGATATGATGATGATGCATCTCTTACAAGTAAGCAGCCTTACGAACCGCCGACCGAATCTCGTTAAAGGTTAATGGAGATTTGAGCACCATCATTAGAATAATCGATTAAATCAATTTGGCCGTAAGCCATTTTTACGATCGTTTTATTTAATCTCCTTAGTCTTCTTACTGATAGTTATTTTTTTTTATGACAAAGGTGGCAAACGAGCAGACGGATTGCCTGATGGTAAGCAATTACCGTCGCCCATAGGCACCCGTAACACCAGGGGAGTCACAAGCGCGTTGCCGACCTTTAAGGGGGGTTGGAGCTCTGGGAACCTTACTCACCATCAGGAAGACAACACTACATACCTGAAAGGTAGCAGTGCTATTATGGCTGTGGTTTTCTGTAAGGAGGAGGTACTTCCCCAGTTGGGCTGCCCCAGATTCAAGCGTGATGGTCATCGCTGTGCCCTACCTCTCATTGTTGGACGTAGTTTAAGGACATACCCGGGTCCAAAATGCTTAATTGATTACATTACAGTAGATAATACTAGTTTATGTCACTGCTACATTATGTAAAGCATAAAAATACAAAATTTGGTTTTATGAAATGAAGCCAATCTGAGTAACATGATATATACGACCGGTCCTGGCCTAGTGGGTAGTGACCCTGCCTATGAAGCCGATGGTCCTGGGTTAAAATACTAGTCAGGGCTATTTGTGTGATGCACAGATATTGTTCCCGAGTCATGGGTGTTTTCTATGTATTTAAGTATTTATTAGTATATATCTAAGATTGCGCAACAACTATGGCGCAGATAAACCAACAAACTTTTTGTGTCCGTTCAACATCATCACCCGATATGAATTTTATTATCTTTTTGGCCTTTTTCGCCTCTTACGATACCCATTTCAATGTGTCCGTTAAATTTTTTTGGACCTGCGTATGTTCTTAAACTACAAACAATGAGAGGTAGGCCACCTCGAAGTACCATCACGCTTGAGTCTAGAGCAGCCCTACTGGGGAAGTATCTCCTCCTTACAGAAGACGATGATGATGATGAGAAATAATTAACATGACTCGGGTATGTCCTTAAACTACGTCCAACAATGAGGTAGGGTACAGCTATGGCCATCATGCTTGAATCTGGCAGCCCGACTGGGGAAGTACCTCCTCCTTACAGAAGACCACAGCCATAACAGCACTGCTGCCTTTCAGGTATGTAGTGTTGTGTTCCTGATGGTAAGGTTTCCAAAGCTCCAACAACTTTTAGGTTAGGCAACGCGCATGAATCCTCTGTAGTTGCAGGCGTCTATAGGCTACTGTAACTGCTTACCATCAGGAGGGCCATATGCGTGTTTGACACCGTTGTTGTATTAAAAAAAAGTAAAATTGTGTTTTAAATTGACGTCACGCGCTCTAAGCGTTTAAACCTAATTTGGCCAGCCGGATATTTTACGTTACCTGGCAACATCAAGCCATGTTTTGCTTAAATTATGGTAATACTGCAAACAGGCGATATTTCATTCTACACTCGTTCACGCCGAGTCGTGCGGGGATTCTCATTTCCTCTTTCGGAGTTAATTACAGCGCCGCCATAAATAAATATACACTCTCCCACCTTATATTAATGGCATAGTGTTTAGATATTTTGCATCTGCCTGCTGGAACGATACGTTTAAGGTTTAAGCTAAAAACAAGCTGATGAGACGAAGTTATAATTACAATTTTAATGAGGTTAAATAACAAAAAATGTCTTGGCGGGTACAGTCGCCACCAAATATATCGGAGCAGCCAAGGTATTCAAAAATATCGGAGTATGCACTTTATTGTCTTTCTAATAGAGGCGTTGTTCCAATGTTTGTGACTACCTTCACAGTTCCGATATATCTGATGGCGACTGTACAAGGCAACTTACATTCAGATACTTTGTATGAGGAAATAGTTATTTGTAATATTGAGACCTAGGCAAGTCAAAAAGTGAAATCTTGATCGTTGGGAGGGTTTTAAGGCACGAGAGAGAAACAAATTTTGCTGCTGAGTTAAACACAAAACTTTTCACCTAGGAGAGGAAAATTGTAATTTTTATTTCCATCTCCACGTGTGTCGTAAGAGGGCGACCAAAGGAGAATAGCGACTAATAGGCAGCAGCGTCAATGGGTATCCTAAGCTGTCGCCAACCCGCCTGCTAAGCGTGGCGACTATGGACACTTAAGATGAAACAATCCATATTTGGGATAGACGTATGTCCTGCTGTGAACGTCTTATGGCTAGTTCCGAAAAACTACCTGAACAAACGAACCTGCGACCTCCGGATTGCAAGTCGCACGCTCTTGCCGCTAGCCCACCAGAACTCTCAAGAATAACTCTATTTAAATTTATAATGCTGTAAATAGTATAGTATGCTTGTATATACGAGTAGATAATGAAGTGCCATAATTGCCTACATTATTTGAACAACATCGTTCAGTACACACTAATTAGGCTTTTGCTTTGTGCGATTTCTACTCATATTTGTTAATGAAATTCTGCCTTTGTGTACCCTCTGTTAAGAGCACACAGCCGCAGGGACCCTCTAGAACATTTTCTTTTGCAGAGCTTACCATACTAATGTTCGATTCTATGACATTTAATAGTAGTTTATGTTGCTACTCCATAATCTAAGGCATAAAAACACAGGTATGGTTAGGTACGCTTGAATCTGGAGCAGCCCAACTGGGGAAGTACCTCCTCCTTACAGAAGACCACAGCCATAATAGCACTGCTACCTTTCAGGTAGGTAGTGTTGTGTTCCTGATGGTGAATAAGGTTCCCAGAGCTCCATCCCCCCCCTGAAAGGCCGGCAACGCGCTTGTGACTCCCCTGGTGTTGCGGGTGCCCATGGGCAACGGTGATTGCTTACCACCTGGCAATCCGTCTGCTTGTTTGCCCCCTATAAAAAAAAAAGAATATGAAACGAAGCGAAGTTTCATACATATAACTACATCAAACAAATATTTTATGCCTATTATGTACAGTGATATGCATTGATTTGTCTACACACAAAGTAAGCTATGAATAATAAATTATAGAGCCGTAAGAGAAAAGTCAAATGAACATTTGTAATGGCGGTAAATGAAAATTATTTTCAAGCGACCGTAGCTTAGTTTTCTTTTAATTCAGAGATAAACTAGAGCCAAGACCAATTTTCATATCGTTTCTTTAGTAAGTAACTACTTGCCAAGGATCGGACAAACGCCCGTCATTTTGAAAATATAACCCTGTTCCGTACAGAGACTTCCTTATGTTAATAAAAAAATAGTATTTTATACATTTATTGGACCATAATTTATATCCAGTGACAAATTAATTTATGATTGACATTCCGAAATTTACTTTCGCCAATAAATAGATAGTTATACTCAATAGATAAATCACAATCAAGTCACAATCATAGTCGTCAGAAGCGGTTGGAACCTCCTAAATGGATATTTAGTGTTAGATTGTTATTAAATAAATCTTATAAAATAAAATATTTTAACAGCATAAAATAAGGAAGTCTCTGCTGTACGGAACAGGGTTATATTTTCGATATGACGGGCGTTTGTTCGATCCTTGCTAATTGTTTTGTTATATTTATTAAATAATTTTGTTATATATAATAATGAGGCAATAATATAATTCACACAGATAATAGTTATTTGTTATATAAGGGGGCAAAGTTAGTGTTTACCTTCTCGTGCGAATATTGAGACCCGAGCTAGCGAAAGATTCCAAATTGAACCAAAGCATAGCGAGTGGTTCTAAGAATGGAATCTTGAGCCCTCCGAATGGAGGGTCTCAAAGCACTCGAGAGGGGAACACATTTTGCTACCGGGTGAAACAAAATTACTCTAAAACTATAAAAAAATATTCAAAATTATTGGTTTCCATCATTCATCATTCAAAAATATTAAATAAAAAACATCCGACCAGATAATATAAAAAAAAAAAACAATCGATTAGTAATAAATAATTTGTATGAAATTACTTTGCACATCTGTGAATAAAATGCAACTTTGCTATCAGTTTATGAACAAAACAGTTCTTTCCGAGCTAGCGAGGTAAACAATTTTTGCTGTTTTTTTTTTAACGCATCATGGAGGGGTTACGTTATAATGCGTAAAAACAAGTATCTTAATTTTTTTGAAACAGAAACGTCTTCTATGTTTAATTATTATTAACCAATGTCCTCTTGTTGTGTACAGTCAGCAGCAAAAGTGGCTAAGCGTTTGAAGTGTTCAAAATGACGTACACGCGCTCTTATTCTTTTGGCAATAGAGATGTGTTCGTACCTGGCTGATCCGTAATCTGACGTAAGCACTTCACTATAAAGTTCACTTTACTGACACGTTATTACACTTCACTTATACTGTTTCTAATCTACTCGATTCACTGATAATTTATCCCGGTTAGTTACTGATTTAAGCTTGGAAGCTATTTGACGTCTAAATTTTTTGATGAACTTTCGTTACTCAGTTTCTCTTTTAAAAAGCGCCATCTAGCGACAAATTCAGTAACTAATTTTCTTTATCTACATACAAGCGGCATTTTCAATCTCAACATCCTCCGCCGCCAAGGAAGTATTCCTTGATTACTAATTTGGAAGTCGACACAGCTTGGTGATTGGTCGTTGTGTTATCCCAAAAGCTGTGCGAATGTCATACATCCGAGTCAATCCATCAGAACCGGAATACTTCTTTAGTATTCTTCCTACTCTCCAGTTCGCTGGTGGAAATCTTGGATCTTTTATTAATACCAACTCTCCTAGTTCTAAATCTCTTTGTGGAGTATTCCATTTTGGACGAGTTTGTAAACGAGAAAGATACTCGCTTTGCCACTTAACCCAAAAATCTCGAAGCATTCGTTGAGTTAACTGCCATCTCGATAAGCTAGATATAGAACTCTGCTCGTTACTGCGATCTGGTATGCAAATGAGAGGTTCACCGACCAGAAAATGTCCAGGTGTCAAGTAGTCTAAATCCTCAGCATCATCACCCAACGGAGCTAATGGACGGGAATTAAGGCACGCTTCAATTTGAGAAAGCACGGTATATAGTTCTTCAAACGTCAGTGTTGACTCTTGTATTATTCTTTTCAGATGGTACTTAGTTGATTTTACACCTGCTTCCCAAAGTCCTCCAAAGTTTGGTGCTCCAGGGGGAATGTATCTCCATCGAGTTCCTTTTTTATCTAACTGTTTGAGTAAATCATCAGGGACTTCGTTGCGACCTTGCTGCCACATTTTCAAAAGTTCTTTTTCAGCTGCAACGAATGTAGTACCATGATCACTCCATAGTTCCTTGCAATGGCCACGTCTTGACACAAATCTCTTAAAAGCCGCGATAAATGCTTCTGTAGTCATATCACTTACTAGCTCTAAATGTATGGCCTTGGTAGACATACAAATGAATAATGTTATGTATGCCTTGTATGTTTTCGCTCCTCGACCTTTACTCATTCTGCACGTGATAGGACCGGCGAAATCAACACCGCTTATAAGAAAAGGGCGTGAAGGTTTCACTCTGACTTCTGGTAAGTTTCTCATCAACTGAGTGTTTGTCTTCGCATTGTATCTTGCACACTTAACACATTTTTTGTAAAATTGTTTAATTGAAGATCCTCCTTTTATAATCCAGTATTTACTTCTCAGATATGGTGTCATAAGATGAGGTCCTCCATGAAGGGTATTTTTGTGAGCATCGTCCAACAAAATAGGTAATAAAACATTATCTTTAGTTATTATAACGGGATGTTTTTCCATACTCAACTCTGCGTGTTTCAGTCTTCCACCTAATCTCAAAAGACCTTTATCGTCCAGATAAGGTGTAAAAGGCAATAGACGACTACTCCTCTTAATCGGCTTTCCAGTTTTCAGATGATTTATCTCTTCAGGGAATTCCATCTCTTGGGACATCTTTAAACATAAGGTGAGTGCTTCATCTTTTTCTTCACAAGTTATATGTTTACTGATATTCTTTTCTTTTTTCAGGACTTTCAGCCATCTTCTACAGTAAGAAACCACATCTAACAATTTTTGAAGAGACGAGTATTTATTAAGTAAGTTAAGCTTTTCAGAGTCTGTTTCTACAGTTGTCGTGTTACATTTAACAAACAAGCGTTTTTCTAAGTCTGTTTCAGGTATGTAGTCCACGGATACAGTGAAATCATTTTTGTGTAAAAATGCTGGACCGTTGAACCACAACTGATTTTGTTTCAGCTTGCTTGGTGACAGACCTCTGGAAGCTGGATCTGCTGGGTTATCCTTAGTGTTTACATATAACCAGTGTGTATCTAAATTGCCTCTTATGTCAATCACTCGATTCTTTACATAGGGCGTCCATCTATTCGGATCTCCTTTAATCCATGCTAAAACCACTTTTGAGTCTGTCCACGCATATGTCTGTTGTAACTCGATGTTTAGAACTTTCATCACATGCTTCATTAGTTTGCTAAGCAACGACGCGCCGCATAGCTCGAGGCGTGGCAAAGATAATGGTTTAATAACTGGGGCAACTTTTGTTTTTGCTGTAATTAAAGACACTTGACATTGTGTTCCATCTGTGTGTACAACTCGAATGTAGATGACTGCTGCGTATCCTGTCTGACATGCATCAGAAAATCCATGTAACTCGATCACTGATTTTTTACTAGAACCAGTCCAACGATCAATTTGTATCTCTGATAATGTAGGTAAGTCTTCTTGATACTGGCTCCATTTATCTTTTAGATCTGCGGGTAATTCCTCATCCCAATCTAGCTTCTCCAGCCATAGTTTCTGCATGAACATCTTTGCTGTCATGATAGCTGGTGCTAACCAACCTAACGGATCAAAAAGTGATGCTATTTGTCCGAGTACATTTCTCTTCGTTACAGGTTTAGCATTTTCAACATTGATTTGTTTCTGTGTAACTTTCAAGTTGTCTTCATCTATATTCCAGATTATTCCTAGTGTCTTTATGTTGCTTTTTCTATTCATATCTAATGTGTTTGAACTCTCTCTCTTCTCAGGTTGTATGACAGACATAAATTCTCTACTATTAGAAGCCCACTTTTGTAACTCAAATCCACCGTTTTTCATTACTTGGTTCAGTTGTTCATGTGCTTCTAATGCTGACTTAACATCATCAAATCCTGTAAGTACATCGTCCATGTAAAAGTCTCTGTCAATAATTTCAGATGCTATAGGAAATGTTTCCTTCTCTTCTTTGGCTAGCTGTTTTAATGTTCTTATTGCCAAATATGGGGCTGATGCTGTACCAAAAGTCACAGTTAGCATTCTGTAGTCTTGGATTTCTTTTTTTGGGTCGAATCTGTACAAAATTCTCTGATAGTCAGTGTCTTCTTCTCGAACTTTGATCTGTCGATACATCTTTACAATGTCTGCCACAAAACATATTTTGTTTTGTCTCCATCTCATGATGATGTCTCTCAAATCTTCTAGTAACGTCGGTCCGACCAATAGTTCATCATTGAGTGATACTCCATTAGATCCTTTGCAGGATGCATCAAAAACTACTCTTACTTTTGTGGTTTCTCTGTCTTCACGAACTACAGCGTGATGCGGGAGATAGACTGTGTTTTTCTCTTTCTCTGGTTTGTCTACTGGTTCCATGTGGTTTAAAGTAAGGTATTCTCTTATCACATTATCATACTCGGTTTTCAATTTGCTGTTATGTGCTAACTTTTTCTCAAGACATTCTAGCCTTTTCACAGCAATTGTGCGGGAATTTTCGGGTACAATCGGGGCATCTCGTGCAAATGGTAGTCCTACTATGAACCGTCCATCCTCATCTCTTGCTAGTGTTTTCTCATAAATCTCTTCAGCTCTTTTCTCAACAGGCGTCAGAGTGTTTTGGGTCTCAGTATCTAACGTCTCCGATTCCCAAAGTCTTTGAAGCATGTTGTCTAAACTCACACTTAAATGCATGCTTACAAACTTTCCATTTCTCCCTTGCTCTTCAGTGCGCTTTCCTCCTGAAATTATCCATCCGAATAATGTACGTTGCGCAACCGGTGATCCTGGTTTGCCCTTGATGACTCCGCTTATTAAAATGTCAGAATAGACATGCACACCAAGAAGCAAATCAATCTGTCCAGGATTGTAGTATGTGGGATCAGCTAATTCCAACCCATGTAGTTGAGACCATTGTTCTTTATTGATCTTTGTAGCAGGCATTATGTCAGTAACTTCATCCATTACATAGGCGGTGCAATTTAGCTTGTGGTTTTCATTTATTCTCGATAAGAGTTGTAACTCCACCGCATCTTTGATCGCAGTCTGCATTTTCCCAATACCTGTCACATGACCCTCTATCCTTGTTCGTTTTGAGTTGTAGTTTTCTGACTGTTTCCTCCTTTATAAATGACTCTTCTGAACATGGATCTATAAGTGCTCGAACTACTTGCGGTCCTCTGTTTGTCATAATATTCACTAGTGCTGTAGCTAAAAGAGTAACTTGACTTCGTGATGCACAGTGAGATACTATGTTGATAGTAGGTATAACTTGCTCTTTGTTTTCTTGCTCTGGTACCTCTTCTCTTGATACCGGGATAAGTTTAGTAACGTGTAATAATGTGTGGTGCTTTCTTTTACATTTCAGGCATGAAGTACTACGTTTGCAAAATCTCACGCTATGTCCATACCTTAGACAGTTGAAACAAAGACCTCTTGCTTGAACCTCCTTGGATCGTTGATCAGGATCCAGTTTTCCAAACTGTTTGCAGTTGTAGATAAAGTGTTCTTCATTGCAAAAACCGCATTGTTGATTGGAGTCCGAGGTACTGCTAGGTGTGTTGGCAACATGGTACGTCTTGGCTTTAACTTGAGGCTTCTCTTTTGTGTGGGCACTTTGAACCATCTCTAAAACTCTAAATCTTCCCTCCAAAAATTTTGTGAATTGTTCCAGAGTTGGTAATTCTACTACAGATATTGTCTTCAGGCCTTCCTCCCAATGCTTGTGTGACTCCGTATCTAATTTGTTCACCAATAAATGAATTATAATTGGATCCCAATTATCGACACTAATGTCATTGTTCTTCAAGCTGTTCAAACATTCCGTAGAAATATCTAGCAACTCCTTGACACCTCTGGCAGATTCAACAGTTAACTTCTTTTGACCCAAAAATCTGTTCAAGATTGAGTTGACCATGATCCTCTTGTTATTATATCTATTGTGTAAGATTTTCCATGCTACTTCATAATTCTTGTCTGTTATCTGAATATGCTTTAGCAGTTGTTCAGCTTCACCACCAAGACTACTCTTCAAATAGTGCAATTTCTGCACTGGGCTCAATGAACTCTGGTTATGAATGAGAGATGTGAGAATCTTAGGTAGCTTCACTTCTTGGCTCTGTGGTCTGATGGATTGCTTCTCCGTTCCTGACGTATGACTCGGTTGATCGTATTCCAATATCGCTAGCATATGTGCTTTGGTATCCAAATATAATTCTTCAGCAATGTCGTATATCTCATTCTTAAAATATTCGTGACTTTTTCGTTGTTCTGCTGTTGCTGTCTTCACAATCTCTCTATGAGTGTCTTGAAAAACTTCCCAAAGTTTGTCTATATTCTCCACTCTGACTTGCAAGTATGACTTCGTAAGTCGTACCTTGGGACACTTCTTTAAGTTAGCAGTCGCTTTCTGAAGTAATTGTAAGTTGTCGGCTTGGACCGGAAATATAGTTTCCATTTCGACTAAGTTCTAAAAATTTTCTAAGTTATCAATAAATTTCAAAGTTTTTGAAACACAATATTTTTCTAAGTTTCAAATTCTATGAAAATTTTCTAAGTCTCGGAAACTACGAATTATTGTAAGTCCAGAACACAACGAAATATTCTAAGTCTCAAATATCGCAGAATTTTACTAAGTCCAAATAAATAAAACGATCTTACTCGATTATAGTCCTTAATGCAATCCGATAGAGTCCACTTTTCACTGCACTACACGTCACTATCACTCGCGTTACAGCCTGATCCGACTCGTAAGGACCAAATGTTCGCACCTGGCTGATCCGTAATCTGACGTAAGCACTTCACTATAAAGTTCACTTTACTGACACGTTATTACACTTCACTTATACTGTTTCTAATCTACTCGATTCACTGATAATTTATCCCGGTTAGTTACTGATTTAAGCTTGGAAGCTATTTGACGTCTAAATTTTTTGATGAACTTTCGTTACTCAATTTCTCTTTTAAAAAGCGCCATCTAGCGACAAATTCAGTAACTAATTTTCTTTATCTACATACAAGCGGCATTTTCAATCTCAACAGATGTGTTGACCTCATTTTGAACACTTCTAACGCTTAGCCACTTCTGCTGCTTACTGTACATGTATTAAGGTTTGAAATATTAGAAAATTGTTTAACTGCATTGAGAAAAATATGTTTTTTATAGTTAGAAGAAAAAAGTTTGTGTTTAATACTTTTGGCCAAGTCTGTAGCTGTGTGTATCATACTTTAAACCACATTTGTAGTGAGATAGCTTCGCGGTGTTGATTACTGTGGGATTTTCACAATGTACAAATATATTATGCTGACTGTCCTTTTTCAAAACTTGAACGGTCTGTGGCGCTACCGCGAACAACGATATTCGTAAATTTCGGACAATTGTCTCTGTCACTCTTATGATACTTTAATTGCAGTAAAAGAGAAAGATGCCCGAAATATACGAACTTCGATGTTCGCGGTACCGCTCCTGGTTCAAACCCGGGCCCGTACAGTCAGCAGCAGAAGTATAGTGAAGTCAACTTATGTGAGAAATATAATTGAATATTGATCAAATAATTTCTTTAATATTAGTAAAATTGTTATACAAACAGGTATTGAATATTTATAATTAACGATTAATACGGTACTACTCACGTTTATTTAGTCACTCGCGCGACATGTTTCGGAGAACATAGGCCTCCATTTTCAAGCACTAAGAGTGCTGAGTGTCCGCTCGGTTCGCCGCTCGCGTCACCGGCTCGTCGCGCACTAACGCGCGCCGCGCTGCCCGTGTGCGCGTGAGTAGTACCGTGTTAATCGTTAATTATTAAATATGTCTCATGTAAGTTTAAATACGAATATTTATAAGTTTAGCTTTTAATTCTTATTTTAGGTCTAGGTTTAATTGCTCTTAGTTTAATGTTGTATATTTATTTTTACAATCTTACACTAATCGACTTAGTCCTACGATAAGCTCAGTGAGGCTTTGTAGGTACTAGACGACGATATATATAATAGATAAGATACATGTAAATACTTAAATACATAGAAAATACCCATGATTCAGGAACAAATATCTGTGCTCATCACACAAATAGATGCCCTTTTTTTTTTTTTTTTTTTTATGACATAGGCGGCAAACGAGCAGACGGATTGCCTGGTGTTAAGCAATTACCGTCGCCCATGGGCACTCGCAACACCAGGGGAGTCACAAGCGCGTTGCCGGCCTTTAAGGGGGGTTGGAGCTCTGGGAACCTTACTCACCATCAGGAACACAACACTACATACCTGAAAGGTGGCAGTGCTATTATGGCTGTGGTCTTCTGTAAGGAGGAGGTACTTCCCCAGTTGGGCTGCCCCAGATTCAAGCGTGAAGGTCATCGCTGTGCCCTACCTCTCATTGTTGGACGTAGTTTAAGGACATACCCGGGTCCAAATACCCTTACTGGGATCTGAACCCAGGACCATCGGCTTCATAGGCAGGGTCACTACCCACTAGGCCAGATCTGTCGTCTATGTTTTCACATATTTTTTCTAATTATATAAACAGGATTCCTAATGAACCCGCATTAATTAGCTCAATCATATTTTGAAGATAATATTGTCTTCGGTTGCCGCGATAATTACTCATGAAATAAAACAACTAAAACAGATTAAATCGCGTATACTAATTTAAACTTCATCTCGACGTTTCGAACCCTTTAGCAGCGTTCGTGGTCATCGGGTGGACTGAGGAAAAATATTAATTTACCTCCATCCTCAAAAAATTACAAAATGCAAACCTACCCACATATAAATTATTAAACAAATTTTGGGGGCTTACACATGATAATTACACACGCCAGAGGGGCTTATTACATTTTAAAGTCCAAAAATTTTATAAACTATACAGTACAACAATGTCCACACTGTCCAACACTATGGCCTCACAGTCTTGCCTGCTGTTTTAATCCGTTTTAGTTGTTTTATTTCATATTTTGAAGAATTATAAAGATATTCACTTAGAAGCAAATACAAGTGCCTTTAATAAATGCCCTTCATAATTGAACCTGCGACCTTGTACATTATAGGCAGGTCAACTGACTAATAGGCTACGGGATTTAGGAATAATAAGAGATAAACCTTTTTTTACTGAGAGAATAGTAAATCAAAGAATAATTACATTCTGAAAAAATACCCTTTGACTTATGTAAATGTTAGACTAAAAATTACTTTTGATCTTTTTATTAACTGTTAATTAAATGCCTTTTTTACTGATAATATCTTAGTTACAATATTACGAGTACTTAACTATTCACTACATTAAATATAAAAAAGGCCCTTTAGGCATTGTACCAAGGATGCTGGCGGCATTTCCTCGTATCGCAATGCTGATACGTTGCGCAAGGAAGCTGCCAGCTCTTCGGTCACCAGTTACGTCAACCAGACGCTTCGCGATTTCTGCGAAATGTTTGTGCGCGCTGGGACCCCATGGACCTAGCGTGTCTACGCCAAACCGTACAAAATGGTACTCTCTGCCCAGGCTAAATAGACTTAGTTACTTAAGAATTATGTATCACAACCATGGTCTGAATCAATGCGCTGCTGAAAAAAATCGACTGGTATGTCCTTAAACTACGTCCAACAATGAGAGGTAGAGCACAGCGAAGTACCATCATGCTTGAGTCTAGAGAAGCCCAACTGGGGAAGTACCTCCTCCTTACAGAAGACCAGCTAATAGCACTGCTACCTTTCAGGTATGTAGTGTTGTGTTCCTGATGGTGAGTAAATTTCCCAGAGCTCCAAGCCCCCTTAAAGGCCGGCATTGTGCTTGGGACTTGGGACTCCCCTGGTGTTGCGGCTGCCCATGGGTGACGGTAATTGATTATCATCAGGCAATGCATCTGCTCCTTTGCCATCTTTGTCATAAAAAAACATCCAACCCAATCTAATCAAAACCGTCAATACCGGTATTGTTTTAACCCATATATATAACGGTTATGCAGTCTGCACTGAAAGCAAGGATTAGCAGTTTGACAGCTCCGCAATATGAAATATTCTGACAGATTCATAGCCCCGGCGTCGGTTTCCAATTTTAGCTGGCCGTCATAAATTTTACTGTAGAAATTTTAAAATTTGCACTAGAACAGTAGAAATACCTACGTGATATGAAAAATTCTAATCTATCACAAATTTATGTACCTCTATACATGCTCAAATATTGAAATGTTCATGCATTCAGAATCGTATATATATATATAAATAAATATTACAGGACAGTCTTACACAAATTGACTAAGCCCCACGGTAAGCTCAAGAAGGCTTGTGTTGTGGGTACTCAGCCAACGATATATATAATACACAACTACTTAAATTTTCTTAAAAAAAAAGGAGCTATAGCTCAAAAATTTGAAGAGATATATGTACCTACCTCTATATTATAGTACTGAATTACATAAATATTTACTTCCATAAGCCAGAACCAAACTTTCGCTATAAACACTCAAATAAAATAAATGTCTTAGCTAGAATTCGAACATGGACTCACTGCTTGCTTAAGGTACCCTATTAATTAGCCACATACGTCCGTTGCTGGACATAGGCATTAGGGGATTGCAGTATGTTCCATCCTCCTGCAGTTTGTGGTCGCAGTTTCGGGACAATAAGGTCTTGTTATAGCAGTGGGCGTTAATAAATATTATGGAACGAGGCGTGGATTGAGATTCCATCCCTATGTTGTGGTTATACCTTTAACCAGAACAAACCGCTTAGCTACTTTTACTTCTACTTTTCTGATCCGCACAGCCAGGGAGTGGAACTCTCATCCAGCTTACCTATTTCCGGTGCAATACAACCTGGATGTCTTCAAGTCGAGAGTGAATAAGCACTTGTTAGGTAAGCATGCTCCATCATCGGCCTCATCGTCGCTTACAGTCAGGTGAGATTGGGGCCAAATATCACAAAAAAAAAACACCGTGGGAGACTCTTGTTACGTGGTTGTGGTTGGATCAAGGGTCAGATTCAGAAGGCGGTAATCCTGGATACGGCGCGCATAGTCCGGCGGTTCCTCTCTTTGCAGCCCTAACCACCGGCAGCCTGGGCCCTGCCCCGTTGCCGGTGGCACCCTAGGTTAGGCTTTTTATAATATGTTTATTGTTTTGATATTTTTTGGATGTATTTTTATATTCTACTTTTATAAAAATATTGTAAAAAACCTAACGTAAGAGATAAGATAAATAAACGATAATAATATAATTATATCCCTATCACCGCACCTTTTGCAGTTTTTGAGGTAAAAACCTTGTAACAGACATCTAGACACACAGTAAAGGCTAGTTTGCCACCCTTTGGGCACGGCAGCCTAAACAGAATAAACATTTTTAACTATCGCAGTGCGACAGGTCAGCAAACAAGTTGGGTCGTAAATCCGTCAATTGACCCTATACGGAGCCGGAATCCGTTCCGGCGGACCGGACGTCGATACGACGGCAGATAAGATCAATGGCATCTTGTGTTGTGTTGGCTTTTTTATTTTTAAATTATAGACATACCTATTTTATTTCACCAATCGTGTTTTTTTCTTCGCCAGAAAAAATATACCAGAGTGTCACAAGTTATATCTTGTTTCTGTCGTTTTAATAGACTTAGATAACAACGAAATGTATAATTATTTTTTACCAAAAGCCGTATCGTGTCTTTATCCACATAACATGTAATTATTTTTGAGAGCAAAGTCACAAATGTGTTTTCTTTCACAAGGTACATTTTAAAAGACAGCCTTACACAAATTGACTGAATCCCACGGTTAGTTCAAGACGGTTTGTGTTGTGGGTACTCAGCCAAAAATATATATATCAGGTGTTTCCTGTATCGTGTAGGTATCGTTTCTACAAACCAAACGTAGCAAAATTTGTTCCACGACTTTGGAAAATAACTTATAATTTACTAAATATGAATAAAATTATATTTATCTACGTACATATCATAAGTGCAGTGCTCTAAAATGCGTCCAGAAACCGTAGGCAATGACCAGCATTACCAACCATCAGAAATGAATGGAGATGTCATGTTAACATTACCTACTGAAATCCGTAGGTTATGAGTTTAAATTTGGAACAGCTGTCAAATTCAAATGGGGTGTCTATTCTAGTATCTACAGGTATTAAAACAGTCATTGACACGAAACGCCAATTCGTTATGTTTTTTTTAATATAAATCGAACGACATTTGAACTCGAGTGACAATAGAATAGGGCGTTCATTCCCTTGTCTATGGTTTAAATAAATATTTGACTGAGATACGAAATACGCAACGCCGCCATTCCAAGCTGTCATTTGTTTTGTTCGTTGACTTTTTAAAGCTTACAAGTAACCCTAGTAATACTGCAGGTCATTTCCTTACGGTTCCTGAACCCATCTTAAAACATTTATGATAAGTGTGTAGATAAAGTAGTGTATGCAACTATACATAATTAGGCATTACAACAATCGTGTGATATTATTACCCACAAACCCACACTCTTGTTGTAATGCCCTTCATTATGCACAGATACATAAACTACTATTTCCTGGCAATCAATGTATTGCGAATACTATGAAGTTTGTAGGCTGGCAGTAAACGTTAACTAGACTGTAGGATGCTATTCATTGAAAAAACTATTTAGTGAAAACGAAATCTGAAGTAAGAAATTACACTTTTTTTTAAGTTGTAGGTAGAACAAATATTGCTACGTTTGTGGTGTAGAAGCGATCCCTAAAGTTATTGCTCTTATTACAAGACGCCAGCTGTAATATACAAATACTGTATAGAAAACACCCATGACGCAGGAACAAATACCTGTGCTCATCACACAAATAGGCCTTTTCTGGGATTTGAACCCAGGACCGTCGGCTTCATTATCAGGGTCACTGTCCACTAGGCCAGACCTGTCGTCCCAACAGCTGAAAGTCGTATATAAAGTTGCCAACTTGCCGGTCCGGTCGTAATTCCAGATTTCGTCGATACCGTCCGGCCTTTTGAATACGTCCGACAGATTTATGTGTCGTGAAGATGGATGGACAGTTATATATTAGAGTGAAACTTTGAGCTGGCCTGTTTTGAAGGCATTCCAATCTGGTCAGTAGTAGTAATACATCTAACACCAGGTTTTTTTTTCGTTAAGTTGTACATAAAATAATATTAAGTGACGACCGGTCGGTAGTGGTCCTGCCTATGAAGCCGATGGTCCTGGGTTCAAATCCCAGTAAGGACATTTTGTGTGATGAGCGCATACATTTGTTCCCGAATCTTGGGTGTGTTATATATGTATATAAGTATTTGTATATTATAAATATATCGTTGGCTGAGTACCCACAACACAAACCTTCTTGAGCTTACCATGGGGTTTAGTCAATTTGTTTCAGAATGTCCTGTAATATTTATTTATTTGTAATAATGTATAAACATATTTGTACCAGAACTGTGTCATTTAAATAATCTGGCAGTACATACAATTGATGAATTAAATGCTAGGCGGTTTAGTTACAGTTCCTGGTTTTGGCCATGCAAAAACAATCAAAGCAAAGTGTTTTCTCTGTAAAATACTCTACGCCGTCATCAGAGTAAAATGAATGTCTGCCCCACACCATGTGAATTTGTTACTGAGTGAATTAAATTGAATGCAGACTTGAATGGTGGTAGAAATTTGTGTGGTTTAGTTTATTGAGTTTTGTCATGAATATACCTCGATATTTATTTGTTAGCTGTACTTATTTTTAATTTTATTTATCTATTTTTATAGTAATTTATTATGTGCAAGGAAGTATATGTATGTTTATGAATTCATTTATTTATGTATATGCAATATTTTTATGTATTGTCTAATTCTAATCCAGCTTCACCTACTCGAATTCAATTTTGCTGAGTATTTTGTATAGTTTTTCACCATCCAAAGGTTGTCTGGAAGAAATCGCTTTTTAGTGATAAGACCGCCTTTTGTCTACCACTGCACATAACAGTCTTAAGTTAACTTTTGTGTTGTATTGTATATTTTTCTATCAGGAACAGCATATGTTTAGTGCTTGACAGAATAAAAATATCGACAATCCTGTTATTGATAAGTACATACTACTTCAACGAAAAGACGTAAATACCTACAGTCTTATAGCGGGTACCTACTTAGACGCCGCGTGCCAATCTTCAACAAATTTAACGTAATCCGTTACACTTGATCTAATTTACTTTTATATACTTATATATATTTTTTTATGACAAAGGTGGCAAACGAGCAGACGGATTGCCTGATGGTAAGCAATTACCGTCGCCCATGGGCACTCGCAACACCAAGGGAGTCACAAGCGCGTTGCCGACCTATAAGTGGGTTGGAGCTCTGGGAACCTTATTCACCATCAGGAACACAACACTACATACCTGAAAGGTAGCAGTGCTATTATGGCTGTGGAATTCTGTTAGGAGGAGGTACTTCCCCAGTTGGGCTTCTCCAGATTCAAGCGTGATGGTACTTCGCTGCGCCCTACCTCTCATTGTTGGACGTAGTTTAAGGACATACCCGGGTCCCTTTGCTGTCCATTTGCAATGAATAAATCCAAATTGTTTTCTAAAGTATGTGAAATATAAATAAATATAAACTTTTGTTAGTATAATTTATTTTTAAACTACGATTTGTGTAAGATTGTCCCGAAAAAATATTATTTTATTAATACTACCCGTTTACCCTTTAATAAGACCCCAAAAGTTGAAAACCCGACTAGTATACCGTGGCAACGGAAGACAATATTAAAAACTTACTTATCAAACGTTATAAAGGATCCCTCGCCCTTAATAAAGATGGCTCCCGGCAATCTTGGAGACCTTTGTCAGCCGTTCAACAAGACCGACAGGAACAAAGATGTGCTATTGCCAAATTTGTCGGAAATATTGCCATGGGAATATTATTGTTGCAGAGTTAAATAACTTGCCTATTGCGAGTTAGACCTCAGTACCATTATTTAATAAAGCCCGCAAAAATCACGTTTTTATAGGTGAAAAACTTAACTGTAAAACCGCGTGTATATAGTTGTGCAAAGAATTCATATGGAACTTACGTTAAAATTGGATCAGGTCCTTTAGCTAAGTTCACCTATAGTAATAGAATATCCCATAAATATTTATTTTATGCTATTCTATAGTTACTATAGCGGCAACAGAATACATCATCTGTAAAGAAAATCTACTATAGACTCCAGTGGCGGCGCGACAATTTTTTCCTTAGGCATGACGGAGCCGATATTTCTTAGCCTTTTCTTGTTGAGCCCAAGGATAACCGTTGGACTGCAGTAAAATTAGTCAAACCGGCGGGAATCGGCTTATATAAACGCGCCGCCACTGCACACTGATAGACTCGTAACTATCATTATCAAAATTTTCATCCGGAAATATCATGCCTGAAAATATTGCCACCTACATCCCCAGCAATGCATAAATGACTAATATTTTAAAATAAGTAGCTAATCTGATCAACAGTTTGGCTCTTTTAACCCTTAATAGGGCAGAGGTATTAATTTCAGAAAAAAACAAATCGATCAACTTTTTTAGACATTTATTGTAGCCATAATCATCATACTATCAATGAAAAAAATTTCAGGAAATCCTTTTCTCTGAAAAACAGGGTGGTAATTATATGGCCATTGCCTCATAAGAGCGTGTAGAAAGTGGTAACCATTTTACCGTCGCCCCATCGTCCTGCCTAGGCCATACTATCCCCAGGTTGATGATGTGTGGACATACCGTCTGTGGATGCACAATGAAAGTTTTTAAAGCACGGCGTGGCACATGGAGCTACTTTGCACACGTCACACCGTACCCGTGATCGTTTTTCAATTTTTGACAAACCTCGTACAACTTGACTATCGTAATCATGATCGAACACCAAATTAGAAATATATTCCATGTCATCATCTGAGTCACTTTCAAGACTGGAAAGATCATTTTCAAGTAGTTCTTCAATATTTTTATCATAAAGTCTCTTTTTTTAGACATTCTCACTGTAAACTAAAAAAAAAATACAATCGATCCGTTCTTTTTTGACGGTACCGGGCAATGGTAAAATATTTACCACCAACTTAGACCTGTCTTTCAAAACGGTGGAAACAGATATTCTAAATGGCTAACACTTATATAACTAGGTAATATAGTGTACTACTACGAAAAAACAACAAAAACCACTTACCGGAATGTTGCGTTAACAAATCGGCAACAAGTATTTACCGCACACCAAAAAATTGTACGAATTTTGAATGTTTTGACAAGCAGCAACAGACATACGTTTTGACACTACACAGTGTTGCCAACGTATTTTTTTTATGATTGACAGGTTATGTGTGCGTTCATAAACCTAAATGAATGACGTTTACGTCAAATAGTTTTTAATCTGTGTCCTCCAAAGCCAAGTGGTAAAAATATGACCACTGCCTTATTAAGGGTTAACTTTTGTATCTTTGTCGTTCAACTGTTGTAATTGTTAACTATTTTGAGGTGTGCAATAAAATAACGTGTAAATATTAATTCAATGTGTGTATAATTTCTGTACCACGATATCATGTAATTATATATAAGTAAAACCTTGCAAGTAGGTCAAATTTCCAACTGTAAATATTGCCAGCAATATTCACAGCACTCGTCGATAGCTAACAACGTAACAACGGCACACCACTACTCTGAAAAATGCTAAATTCAGTCCGGAAGCGACCCAATAAAAAGTGTCCCAATTTGTGATAACCAGTCCCAGGGAGAATTGCCAAACCCGTATTGTCAATGTTTCTGTTTCTTTTCCTGTCAGTTCTGCCAACCAGTTTTTCGGGGAAATTTCTGGAATTAAATTCACGATAGTTAATCGGAAATTGGAATCCGAAAATTTTCACGAATTGCGTAAAAGGTACCTACATCCGACCGATGCCAATCCGACGGATGGGCAGTAGCAACATTTGAAACCTAATCTGCGGTCGCCAACCCACCTGCCAAGCGTGGTGACTATAGCAACTCCTCAATATAATAAAAGTCATATTTGGGGCAGGCCAGTTGACTACTTTTGAATAAAATTATGATAAAAACTCATTAAAATTAAATTAAATAAATATTTCAGGACAATCTTACACAAATCGACCTAGTCCTACAGTAAGCTCAGTAAGGCTTGTGTTGCAGGTACAGGGTGTCTGGCGGCAGATTTACAATTTCAATGTTAAATAAAAAACGTAATATTTAGTATACTATAATATTAATTATATCCACAGTTTAAGAAATAATGCGGATTTCATTTTTAAAAAATAATGTTGGCCAAATGTCTTCCATTTAGTTGTCAGCATTGGTCGAAGCGAAGCCTAGTGTTTCTCGCCACACGCTGAAGCAAATCTGGTTGAATGTTGCGGATTTCGATACGGATGTTTTCTTTTAGGGCCTCGACAGTACGCGGATTGTTGTTGTAAACTCTTTCTTTGAGATGACCCCATAAGAAAAAATCCATTGGGGTCAAATCAGGTGACCTCGGTGGCCAAGGGATGTCCCCAAACCGACTGATCAGTTTTCCAGGGAAAACTTGTCGCAGCAAATTCATTGAAGTTCTAGCCGTATGTGGGGTCGCCCCATCCTGTTGGAACCACGTGTGCGACGAGAACGATGGATGAGCTCGCAAATTTGGTAAGAAGAAATCCGTAATCATTCTTCCATAATTTTCGCTGTTGACATTCGTCGCTTGTCCCCGGGCATTTTCAAAGAAAAAAGGTCCGATAATCCCATTCGTTGACAAAGCGCACCACACAGTTACTCTGGGGCAATGCAGCGGCTTCTGATGTTTGATTCGTGGATTTTGTGTTTTTGGAGACCAGTAACGACAGTTTTGTTTATTAACATGACCGTTTAAGTGGAAATGAGCCTCGTCACTCCAAAAAATCGAATTCGTGGTGCGAAACACAAAGTCATTTTCCTTCAATTCTTGGACGATCTGGATTTTAAACGCATGACATTAAGTCTTATATCTTAAAAATAAATATATTAGATATTTCAAAGCATAAACATTACCAACGTGAATATATATGTGGTACCCAACAGTGACATTATTATCTTAGTGTTGTGTGAACTATTAATAACTAAAACACCTATATTCAAAACATTGCAATTGGTGCTAAAAACAGTGTTAAATATATAGACTGCAGTGTGCTAAATCAATGATAGTGAACGCCTAAACAATTCAAATACCATTACAGTGCTTTTGGTCTTACTAATAAGAAAACAATCAAAATCGTAAACTATTGTGACGGTTATTTACATTCAAAATTGGTTTGGACTTTGAACCTAACGATATCAGCTGCTAGTTATTATTCAAGTAAGTCTTTACCAGAGCGCCATCTAGCAATAATAGAATGTAACAAACAGAACCAAAGCTATCGATCTTCTACAGCGCCATCTAGCGATATCTTCCAATAATAATTAGCGATTAAGCAAACGACCCGCCACTTGATTAAGAAGCTCCAAACTGTTCGCTCACTCCTACCACTCTCACCGTCTTAGTTCCACAGTTTATCACCAGAGGGCGTATATATTAAGATGAATAAAAACAAATCAAAAAATTATATAACGACTTGTTCTAAATGTAAGAAACCAGCCGACACAAAAAAGAGCGCTTTATGCTCACGATGTAACTCCACTTATCACCTAGACTGTGATGGTTTCCCGGAAAAGCTCTTTAATATGTTGGAACCACAGAAAAGAGATAATTGGAAATGCAAACTATGCAAGGGAAAATCAGAGGAAACGCTGAATAACAAAAAGAACAAATTAAATAAGCCCTTGTTACTTCCTTCTAACATTACGATGCGGAAAAATAAAACCCACAAAACTACCAGTGACGCGAAGCCACAACCTTCTACATCCCGCCAATTATCGAGCCATTCTTCCAAAACATGCATATCTAGCACTCCACACACACAAAAATCGGAAGAATCAGAGACCTCGCCACAATATGAAAAAAACGTAGTGCCGGTTGCTTTACATCTACATGAGACTTCAGATCTAGAGGCCGCTGAAGATTGTTCCCACGGAAGCACAACTACATTTTCAGATTCAAGCTCGCAGATCATAAATGATAAAAATATATCTGTAAGTAATATGCAATCACACGAAAAATTGTCAAAAAGCGTGGATTACTCGGTTAGCGAAATGCTGTCATTATTCGAAATTAAAGAAAAACTAAACCAAACGGCTTCTGAACTCGCTTCCACTCAAAACCAATTCGATGAAATAAGCATCGAGAATAACGCCTTAAAAAGAAGGATTGACAGACTAACATCCGAAAACGAAACATTAAAAAGTTTCTGTAAAAATCCCAACACGATTCGAAAAAATAAGGAGAGAAGAAACTCAACACATAAACTGCACAACGTAGCAAATTACTCTGCCTCTGGTTCGCCAAACCTTCCACAAAATTCAGTATCGCCAGACGGCGCAAGAGACAATCTAGATGTGAATACCGAGGAATTTTCAAACTTAACTAAAAGGATAGAAACATTAGAAAATGAGCTTTATGCGTTCAAGGAAGAGATATTTGCGCTACACACTAAAGTTGAATCCTTGCAAAAAGAAATAGTAAACTCTAACAACACGCAGATTCAAGATGAAAAACCAGCCCTAAGCTATACATTGGATCGTCCAGTTAAATCGGCATTGCTTAAATCCAGATTCTGTGTAATTAGTAACCAGAGAAATGATATGCTACGTTTGATACAACAGACATTCCTTAGTGAAAATACGTGTCTTTACCTGTCTCCTGGTGCTGGTACACGCGAACTACTTCGTGGCATACAAAACAAACTTCATGATTTCACCCACCACGACTTTTGTATCATTTACATCGGAGACGAAGATTTTAAACATAGTGTAAACTATTACAAACTGACTCAATACATAAAAGAACAGTTGAGTACAGTACTACATACCAACGTAATTATATGCCTACCAACATTCAAAATTAATCCTTATTCTAATTTATTTACAAAACGCGTGGAAATATTCAATAACCTACTGTACAAAAATAATCTGAAACATGAATATTGCTACATTTTAGATAGTAATTTGAATTTGTCATATGATGTCGATATGTTTTCAAGGCTTGGGAATGTAAAAAAGCAAGGTTTCAGTACGATCTTCAATGACCTGTTGGATCTCCTGAATACAGTTTCATCTGGCTTTGAGGAGGGGACTCCTGACACTAGCGTTACTCACAATAATGAGCAGGACCATAAAATGCCACAACAATTTTCTTATCCCCCGAGACTGGCTTCGCCCGAGATTACTAAGGCCACCCCATTTTTTCGAGACTAACTTAAACATTCTATATCAAAACATGCGAAGCGTATGGAACAAGAGTCACGAACTACAGGCTTTCATAGAAGATAATCCACAGGTACATGTAATATGTGTGTCTGAGTCTTGGCTGGATAAAGACAAAAAAGACTTGTTTATATTAAATAACTTTAATATATGTTCTTATTTTTGCCGAGAATACCAGCAAGGCGGCGGCGTAATGATATTATCAAAAAACGGACTTGAATACCACGACAGACCAGATATTACATCTATATCCCTGGAAATGATTTTTGAAGTTAGTGCAGTAGAATTGCCAAAACTGAATATGTTAATAATAAACATTTACTGGCCCAACAGTAAAAGGGAAATTGAAAAATTTTATTTATGTCTTAACAAGTTATTAAAACTGATTACCCGGAAAGACAAAAATAAACAAATCTTAATTGGAGGTGACCTTAATTTAGATTTTCTATCAGAAAGTAAGGAAAAAAACAGATTATCAGAATTAATGCTTTGTCATAATTTTCAGCAAAGAGTGATGCAAGCTACCCGAGTAACTCTCTCTAGCTCTACTTGTATTGACTTATTGTTTACTAACTTTAACTTTAAGGATTCCAAACTACTCGTTAATGATTTCGGTTTCTCTGACCATAGAGGTGTTTTAATCAGTACGCCCACTTTCCCATTGAATATTACACAATCCTGGGTTATGTATAAAAGAATCTTTAGTCAAAAAAATATCGAATATTTTAAAAGTGAACTTACAAAGATAAAATGGGACAGGATAATTAAAAACGATAAAACTATAAATGAAAATTATAATTCCTTTGATGACACAATTAAAGTAATACTAAATAAATGCATTCCAGAAAAACAATTAACTTTAAAACCTAAAAAATCATACTTAACACCTGGACTGAAAGTATCGTGTCGTAATAAAAGACTTTTAAAGCAGTTGGTAGTACAGTCCAAAAACAAGGTTCTACAAAATTATTACGCAATGTACTGTAAAATACTTAAAAAAGCGGTGTGTAAGTCCAAAAAAATATACAATAAATATCAATTCGATAACTCCAATAACAAAATTAAGTCGATGTGGCAAATAATAAATAGAATAACAAATAAAAACACCCAAAAAAATAAAGTAAACCTGAAAATACGAATCGCAGGCCAAGGTTTGACAAATGACCCAAAAAAAATTGCTAACAGTTTTAATGACTTCTTCGCCTCCATTGGTAATACCAGCCCCACTCCTGTTAACAGATTACCTCTAACGAACACAATAAACAATTCATTTTTCCTTATGCCAACTGAACCAGAAGAAATAAGAGCTATTCTAAAAAACCTTAAAAATAAATCTTCTTTTGGTATAGATGAGATACCTCCTACTTTAATAAAATCATGTGCAGAGCTCCTTACGATTCCCTATACACTACTTGTAAACCAATCGTTCTCTCAAGGCGTCTTTCCAGATGCATTAAAGATTTCGATAATAAAACCAATCCATAAAAAAGGAGACACTTTGGACATAAATAATTACCGCCCAATTGCATTGTTACCAACTTCTGCAAAAATTTTCGAAACCGCGATGGTTAAACGCATCTACAGTTTTTGTGAAAAGTACAGAATATTCCATAACAGCCAACATGGATTCAGAAAAAATCATTCCACTACCCTAGCAATTTATAAGTACGTAAAAGAAATCCTCAGCATTATAGACACAAAAAAATATGCTGTAGGCCTTTTGCTCGACATGAGTAAGGCCTACGATAGAGTCTGTTTTCAAACGTTGCTGGATAAATTATGCAACATTGGAATTAGAGGCACTGCACTGGACTGGTTTAAATCCTATTTAAAAAACCGCTTCCAGTATGTAGACATAGAAAATATAGATTTCAATTCAGGTAGAATACATCACGTAAGATCAGATAGAGTGGCCGTAAAGGGCTCTATTCCCCAAGGTAGTGTTTTAGGATGTGTTCTCTTTCTTATATACATTAACGATCTTCCTAATATAATAGACCAGCATTGTACGCTCTTTGCTGATGATATAACTGTATTGTTCTCCTGCACTAATGTCGCAGAAATACAAAACAAATTAACCTCAACGTTAAACAAAATTACAGACTGGCTGCAAACTCATAATCTCCTACTCAACGTAAAAAAATCAAAAATTATCCAGTTCAAACCGTACCAAAAAGCAGCATTATCAATAGATTATAAATACAAAAATATTAGACTAGACAGCGTTAACACTGCCACCCTTTTGGGCATAGACTTAAACTCCAATATGAATTGGACGGGCCACATCCAAAAACTAACAAAAAAGTTATCATCCTTCATCTATGCCCTCTACCATCTAAAGCGCGAAACAGATATGAATACAGCTATTGCAGCATATTACTCGTATGCTTACTCGCGAATATCATATGGCATAGTCTTATGGGGAAATAGCACTGATATTGATAAAATCCTAATTTTACAAAAAGAATGTATTAGAATAATAGAAAATATAGATATAGATCAAATTGATTCACACAAACCATATTTTATTAAGCATAAAATCTTAACAGTAACATCTATATACATACTAGAATCGAGTAAATTTGTCAAAAAACATTTCCAATTATATTCACCACAATCTTCAACCAAAATTAAAAGAAACGATCGACAACTAAACAAACTAAAAATCCCATTTTCTAAATTAAAGCTCGTCACTAGTAACCCCCATTATATGACCATTAAAATTTACAATCACCTTCCAAATCCTATAAAAAACCTGGACAACCTAACACTGTTTGGTAAACACTTGAAACTGTTTTTAGCCACCAGATGTTATTATAGTTTAAACGAATTCTTTAATGATAAAAAATGTACCTAGTGTAAGTGCTTTGCTCGTGTTTAACTTATAATAAGGCTGTATATACTATAGTAGAATGTAAATAATGTGTTCCTGATGTTGCTACGCCCTTGCAGGGTGTCACATGTATACCACTGACTTATATGTAGAACCACCTATGTCTGTAATGTGATATGCAATAAATAAATTCTAAATTCTAAATTCTAAAGTCTTTTTTCAAAATTTTATGCACCGCTGCTCTAACAAGTCCCAATGAGGCTGCCCTTTTGCGTATCGAAAGTCGTGGATTTTCACGTAAACTTCTTTCAACGAGTTGAATGTTTGCGGGGGTCCTTGAAGTCCGGATATGCCCTGGGCGTGCTCTGTTCATAACCGAAGCCGTTGCGCGGAACTTTTCCACCCAAGAACGAATTAAATTCACGCTCGGTCCATCACTCAATCGTCGAATATTGAAGTGTGCACAAAACTGTCGACGAGCGATAACGTAAGAATCACCGCCCTTAAAGAACGACTCTATAAGGAAAGCACGATGCACTTCTGACCACCGAGGCATTGTGGCTAACAAATCCGCACAATCAGTGGTTCGAATGACGTGACTGACATTTCGCATTGTTTTTTACTTTTTAAAATAATCGGTTATAAAAAAGTAAATTTGCGGCCAGACACCCTGTACTAGACGACGATATAATTATAATAGATAGATACATAAAAATACTTAAATACATAGAAAACACCCATGACTCAGGAACAAATATCTGTGCTCATCACACAAATAAATGCCCTGAATGCATCGGCTTCATAGGCAGGGTCACTACCCACTAGGCCAGACCGGTCCTCAAATTATTATTTATTACGTAAGAGATTATTATGTAAGAGTATTTATTGCAACTGCAAACCACAATGCATGTCATTTTATTCACATTACGTAAAGAGTACAGTTAAATGGCGGATTATGTAGTGGTAAATATGCGAAGCTTTTTCGGCTGCGGTTAAAATATATACTGAAATTACCTCTATCTTCCTCGCCACTCGTAAGGACGTAGCATCCATAAGAAATTTCATTTCATTTTGAACCGTATTCTCGCGTAATAAACTTCAAATTTTAACCGACATTACTCTTTTAGTAGTGCGACACATTTTTAATTAAGCGCTGTATACATATTACAGGATATTCTAAAACAAATTGACTGAGCCTCACGGTAAGCTCAAGAAGGTATGTGTTGTGGGAGTCAGCTAACGATATTTACCTACAGTATTTATTTTTCATACGCCGTGTGATGACGGCTGACTAGAATAGCACCACCTCATCACCTCCCGCGGGTGTCGTAAGAGGCGACAAAGGGAAAAATCCTACGGACGGGCAGCAGCGTCCGTCGAAACCCAATCTATAGCTGCTGTGGCCTACCTACGCTGCGTCTTCCAGTTCGTGGTCGCCACTCCAGAACCTTTCCGCCCCAACGGCCATCGGTTCCGAGCACAATGTGCCCCGCCCACTGCCACTTAAGTTTGGCGATCCGGAGGGCTATATCGGTAACTATGGTTCTACTGCGGATGAAACCATTCCTGATGCGATCACGCAGGGACACTCCCAACATAGCCCTCTTCAGCAGTAGTCGATATCCCAGACTAACAATCAGATGAAACCCTTTATTTGAAAAATTCCATTCTGCAGTGAAAGTGATAAATCTCCAAAGTTCATTTCAAAGTGGATTTTATGATATACGAAAAATGGTTGAATCTGTCTTGTCACCTCAATTTCCTTGCACATAAAATATTATCATCAGATTAGATCATTTCCAGGCGCAATATATTGGTAACTTGCTTACTTTGCCGTGTCTGTATGTATATATGTCTCATCTCATGGAAAAAAGTTATAGTATCTGATATTTTATGGTGCCTTAGTATCGTCAGATGGAATATAGATTCCTCCTTCGAGTTCAAATACTGACAAAAAGTTTAAGTTCAATTTTATTGACGACAAGTCTGGCCTAGTCGGTAGCTACCCTGATGCCTATGAAGTCTAAGGTCCTAGGTTCAAATCTCAGTTATGGGATTCTGTGTGATGAGCACAGATTCCGAGTAATAGGTGTTTTCTGTGTATTAAAGCTTTTGTTTATTATATTATATAATATATATCATTGCTAAGTTGTATGGTTTGACGACAGGTTTGGCCTAGTGGGTAGTGACTCTGCCTATGGAGCCGACGGTTCTGGATTCAAATCCCAGTAAAAACATTTATTAATTTGTGTGATGAGCACAGATATTTGTTTCTGAGTTACCGGTGTTTTACACATATTTGGCCCAAGATGATACAAGTCATACTTGAAGACCTTCGTCCAGCAGTGGACGGACTGAAAATGATGATGATGCTGGCTAATTGTTTTCAAAGAAATTTAAATCTTCTTAAAAAAATGTATCGTATTCAAATATAATATCCACTTCAATGGCTTATTAAACGGTACCCAAAACTTACTTCAAACTTTACAACTACTCATAGTTACTTATGTAAAGTAAAGTACCCCTTTGATTAGTTTGTGAAATTAATTAACCCAGATAGTAAGTTTTGTACCAACAAACAATATGGTTTCTGATTGGTGTGAAATAACAAAAAATATAATAAATAATAAATAAATATTTCAGGACAATCTTACACAAATCGACCTATACTACGGTAAGCTCAGTAAGGCTTGTGTAGTATATACTAGATGACGATATATAACAGATAGATACATATAAATACTTAAATACATACAAAACACCCATGACTCAGGAACAAATATCTATGCTCTTTGGACCCGGGTATGCTTAAACTACGTCCAACAATGAGAGGTAGGGCACAGCGATGACCATCACGCTTGAATCTGGGGCAGTCCAACTGGGGAAGTACCTCCTCCTTACAGAAGACCACAGCCATAATAGCACTGCTACCTTTCAGGTATGTAGTGTTGTGTTCCTGATGGTGAGTAAGGTTCCCAGAGCTCCAACCCCCCGTAAAGGCCGGCAACGCGCTTGGTGTTACGGGTGCCCATGGGCGACGGTAATTGCTTACCACCAGGCAATCCGTCTGCTCGTTTGCCGCCTATGACATAAAAAAAAACAAAAAAAATGCTCATCACACAATTAAATGCCCTTACTGGGATAACCTAATTAAACTTGTACATCGTGTGTTAATTGCTTCAGTGTACACCAATTATTAGGATACGAGGTGTAAAGAAAGGTTCTAACTAAAATATTCACGTTTTTAAACTGACTTCCAAAAAAATCTGAATACGTTTTTTCATGCGAGAGTGTAGCACGCTGGTTCAGTAACAGCCTATTCACTCTTGCTTTGAAAAGACCCAAATATCTTTCCGGGAATACTGTCGAAGGGAGCGAAATCCATTCCTTAGCAGTCCGCATTAGGAAGGTAGAAGCGAATCGCTTCATGCAAATGAATGGTATATTCACAACGTAAGGAAACCGCTCCCCTCGCATGGACGTCCGGTCGTGGAACGAAGATGCCGGAATTAAATCGTGCAATACATACATTTCAGCCGTATGCAGTCCACTGCTGGACATAGGCCTCCCACAAATAAGAATTGTATCATCTCGGGGGTAGTTGCCATAGTCGCCACGCTTGGCAGGCGGGTTGGCGACCGCAGTAGCTGTAGATTGGATTTCGACGGACGCTGCTGCCCGTCCGTAGGATTTTTCCCTTTGTCGCCTCTTACGACACCCGCGGAGATGGTATTCTGACTAGATGCTATTCTAGTCAGCCGGCATCACACGGCAAAATCGTGCAATGCCAATGCACAATCTCAAATGTATCCTGTAAAACACAAACAAAGCAACACACACCTATAACCTATGAGGCAGCGAAGTACCATCACGCTTCAGTCTGGAGAAGCCCAACTAGGGAAGCCCACAGTCATAATAGCACTGCTACCTTTCAGGTATGTAGTGTTGTGTTCCTGATGGTGAGTAAGGTTCCCAGAGCTCCAACGCCCTTAAAGGCCGGCAACGGGCTTGCGGCTCCCCTGGTGTTACGGGTGCCCATGGGCGACGGTTGCTTACATCAGGCAATCTGTCTGCTCGTTTGCCGCCTTTGTCATAAAAACACAAATAAATCTATCTATCGGTTTTCTATATTCAAATGTTGACGTAAGTTCCATATTAATTCTCTGCACAACTACATATGTAGACCTATGCCTATCAAGGAGCATTCCTTCGGTGAAGTTTTTCGCCTATAAACTGATATTTGAATCACTTATAAATAGAATGTAATTAGTTTTGTTTTCTAATTGGTTGAATCTAAACAAAGGCTGATCTACTCTAATTGAGAGCGGTTTGAATTTCCTGGTTATTTTGTATTTGTATTTAAACAATGGAGCTCGAAGCTAAAATCTGCCACAGAATCTCGGATAACAGACAAATAACGTCTGGTGTTCTCGTATTTATTCTCATAAATTACAATCTAACTACAAGTACTTAACTAGTTAAAGTATAAAATCTAAAAAACGCCCTTGAGGCATTGTGCCAAGGACGCTGGCGGCATTTCCTCTATCGCAATGCTGATACGTTGTGCGAGGAACCCGCCAGCTCTGGTTAGCTTCGTACATATGTATATCTCTTTTTGATCAGTTTCCTCGTTTGTATAACATATATGTGGTCTCATCGGAAGACCAGCGCTGGCGATTGCTGGCATTACGCTGAGATGAGGCCATTTCGTGGCACACGTCGTTTGTGTAATGTTTTTTTTTGTTAATATTATGTATGTGTGTGTATGTCATGAATAAATGTTTTTTATTATATTTATAAATAATAAATGTCACAGAACATCCTTACACAAATTGACGGACCTCAAGAAGGCTTGTGTTGTGGGTAATCAGCCAACGACATACAGGCTGACTTAGACGTGAGCAGAACTAATCCCACGACTTCAGATAATAATAAAGCTACTGTTCGTAACAGTCTTAGTGAAAATAATAATCTTTTTAGGGTTCCATATTCAACTAGGAACCCTTATAGTTTCGCCATGTCTGTCCGTCCGTCCATACGTCCGCGGATAATCTCAGTGAACGTTTTTATTTTAAGTGTTAAAAAATTTAGTTTTCAATTATATAAAAAGTGCATGGTCACCCTGCCACACCATAGGCTCCCGGCAAATTAGATGTCATCAACTCGTCAGCCCGGTTACCTACTCTTGATAATTTACTTTCTTCATAATCAAAGATCTGTCATACTAATAAAGAGGATTTATGTTCACTAATTAGTTGTTGAAGGGTGACCATAATTTCTGAGCAAAAAAGAATAAGGAAGTGGCCTACTAAACTATATAATATCATTTACTGTCGGCTCGATCCTACTCACGTCTTATGACTCATCCTGTATATAATATAATTAAATACATATATACAACATCCATGACTCAGGAATAAAAATGATTCATCACACAAATAAATGCCCTTACTGGGATTTAAACCCAGGACCTTCGGCTTCATAAGTAGGGTCACTACCCACTGGGCCAGGCCTATCGTCTATATAATATTGTTTAATACATACACACAAAACAAGCCTACAGCTGCGGTCGCCAAACCGCCTGACAAGCGTTACGACTATGGCAACTGACCCTCAAAATTATACAAGTCATATTTAGGGAAGCCCTATATCCAGAACGTCTTATGTCTAAGCCTTTTTACCGTAAGCGCAGTCAGTTTGTGTGTTCTTTAAAAAACCCAATTTTAGTTTCATTAAATTCTTCCTTACATCGGTTTGTTTTCTAACAACACACATCGCAACTTTCATTGGATAACACACACATCCTTATGTCCTTGAATATAAATGCTTATTCCGTTTGTTTCTTGCAAATGCAGTTAGCAAGATAGTTTGGATTTCCCGTGGGCATGTGTGCAACAAGATGCGATTACATGCAAGGATGCAAACAAATGTCATTATATTGCGCGGTCAGCTAGCTTGGGGTCCTCTGGGATTGCGCTAGAAACACTAATATTCTTGTATTCTAATTTGTATTTCTTGGTGCTTATTCAGAGGATATTATATTATATATTGGACGGTATATGTCCTTAAACTACGTCCAACAATATGAGGTAGAGCACAGCGAAGTACCATCACGCTTGAGTCTGGAGTAGCCCAACCGGGGAAGTACCTCCTCCTTACAGAAGACCGTAGCCATAATAGCTCTGCTACCTTTTAGGTATGTATTGTTGTGTTCCTAGTGGTGAGTAAGTTCCCAGAGCTCATCCCCCTTGAAGGCTGACAACGCGCTTGTAACCCCCTGGTGTTGCGGGTGCCCATGGACGACGGTAATTGCTTACCATAAGGCAATCCGTCTGCTCTTTTGCTACCTTTGTCATAAAAAAAATCATTACCTATCAGAAATAACAGACGTCTGCGAATATCATTATTATTTCAGCGGAATGACAAGCGATCTTTGGGGTCGGTGTGTGCCATGGCATATATGACTTGTTTTGCGCTGTCATCCAAAGAGTTTGTGCAACTTTGGGAAGGTCGTCGGACCACCTTGAGAAAGGTCTACCTTCACCTTCAGGTACGTGTTCTCAAATTTCTGTCACCATCGGCCATCAGTTCTTCTGACAATGTGCCCTGCCCACTGCTTAAATCTAGCAATGCTGAGAGCCCCGATATTGCAACTTTGGCTCTCTTACGTATCTCCTTAATTATAATCATAACTGTATATTGCTCTTAATTATTATCTCCTCAATTCTAATTAAAATCTATATCAGAAGAAAACCTTGAGCATAAATCTCTCTTTAAGTTTTTTTGATTAAAAATACTGATCACAAACATAAATAAAAATAGTATGTTTTGGTTCAACAAAATTAATCTTTTTAATAATAATCTATTAAAAATATTTGGTGATCTTCGATAAAAGGTTCTCCACGGAAGGCCTTAAAATACCTTGCTTGACATCAAACTTAGTACCTTTCCAGTGACGCAATGATTTCAACCATGTACTATGTCACTTGTTAAACTAAAGTTATTTATTCCATATTATACCAAAATAGGTAATATCAACGACAAGAGATATAAATAAATATAAATATTACAGGAGATTCTAACACAAACTGACTGAGCCCCATGGTAAGCTCAAGAAGGCTTGTGTTGTAGGCACTCGACCAACGCACGATACCAATACTGAATGAAAACACCCATGACTCAAGAAAAACATGTGCTTATCACACACATAAATTCCCTTAGGTACTTTGATTTGAACCCAAGACCATCAGCTTCATACGCAAGGTGACTACCCACTAGGCCAGATATAAAGTCTAACTAAAATTTTACGATAATTCTTTATAATAAAAATTGATGTCTGCGAAGATCAAAGCAAGTCCATTTTGATAAACATATAAGCCCATTTGGTTCGCGTTTGAATACATATTTTTGTTTCTCTTTGATCCCGTTATTAATGGTCAGGGTTCCATCCTTATGAAACTTCTATTTCAACAATACAAATAACAATAATTTATTATTTTGATCTCACTAGCTTTAAATCATTCTTTTATTTTTTTAAATCAGCATTTTACAAACTGCATTTTGTTCAAAGTAATTTCATTCAAATTTGGAGTGTTTTGTGATGATGATTTATTTGGTTTTAATTTGTAATTAATGATTCAGAGATTTCGCTACGCTCGTGATTCAATTTTGGAATCTTTTTTTTTATGACAAAGGTGGCAAACGAGCTGACGGATTGCCTGATGGTAAGCAATTACCGTCGCCCATGGGAAGTCGCAACAACAAGGGAGGAGGGATAAGTGTGTTGAAGCTCTGGGCACCTTATTCACCATCAGGAACACAACACTACATACCTGAAAGGTAGCAGTGTTATTATGGCTGTGGTCTTCTGTAAGGAGGAGGTACTTCCCCAGTTGGGCTTTCGGTAGCTCGGTTCACGATGTTAGCACTAGAAGGTAAACGCTACTCGGATATGTTTTTAAACTGTCTAACAAAGAGTGGTAGGGCACAGTAAAGTACCATCACGCTTGAGTCTGGAGAAGCCCAACTGGGAAAGCACCTCCTACTTACAGAAGACATTACCAGCACTGCTACCTTTCAGGTATGTAGTGTTGTGTTCCTGATGGTGAGTAAGGTTCCCAGAGCTCCAACCCTTTAAAGGCCGTCAACGCGCTGTGACTCCCCTAGTGTTGCGGGTGCCCATGGGCGGTAATTGCTTAACATCAGGCAATAGGCAGGCAGTATCGAGTTTACTATCTGTGCATCTCGTTCGCACTAAAATAGTACAAGTAAGATGCACAGATAGTAAACTCGATACTCGTTATCGAAAACGCCATTGTCACAACTCATGGTAAGTGTACCGTCTGCTAGTTTGCCACCTTTGTCATTAAAAAAAAACGCTAACATTTGACCGTCGTATAACAAATAACCATTACCAATATATTTGGCTATTTTGATTGCAATTATTTACCGCTGACTAAACTTACAGTTCATTATAATATTAATAAGCTCATGGATTACTGTTATGAATAATACAATGCAATAATGACATGCATAATTGCATATTTGATGATGCATTATCTTGTAACCCGTCCAATCAGCCACGGGGCGTGAGCATAGCATGGCTTCAATGCAATAATCGCCACGCTTGGCAGGCGGGTTGGCGATCGCAGTACATGATTATCTCTAAAAATTATAATCATATTATCTTATTTCACTCGACTGTAACTTCTTCCCTCGAACCTTAATACCCCTTATTATAGAAGTGTTGCACAAAATAGTCGAGGTTTTCCCTAGGTACTGCAGTGTGAGGCTCTTCAAATAAGGAGTGTATAGGTTCTTAAACAGTAGGCAACGCGCATGTCAATCCTCTGGAGTTGCAAGCGTCCATAGCCGGCGGTCCATATGCTTGTTTGTTGTCGTTGTATAAAAAAGATGGCCGGCGTTACTCTTCAAATACTAGTTACTCCTGAGGCTCTAGTGTAAGTTTCTTTTGAAGTAAAAAAACGTCTCGAACGCGTACCTAAGTGATAATGTTATTTAAATATGGGTACCTATAACGCGATGATGATGTTTTGTTACGTTAAAAACTTACACTCAGAGGCTCTAGTTTAAGTTTCTTTTGACGTATAAGTTACATTAAAAACTTACACTCAGGGCTCTGAGTGTAAGTTTTTAACGTAACTTTACGTCACGAACGCGTTTGCATTTCCCATATAAATAACATTATCACTTACGCGTTTGTAAACGTTTTTTTACGTCAAAAGAAACTTACACTAGAGCCTCAGGGCTCTGATGCAAAGTTACACAAAAAGTTATGCAAAACGCGTATATTTTAATACAAACGCTCTGAAAGCAGTATTTAAAAGCGACTCAAATATATTCAAATTGTAATAAAACCCATCTAGCTTTTAGTCACTTAATACGAAAGAAAAGTATAAAATGGAAGAGCTTTTTGCGACGGCTTTTGTACTTTCCAGCTTTTTTTTAATATCACAATATTAAGCTTTCAATGGAGTCTAGTGGGCAGAGTGCTTTCTTGATATAAAGGCGCTTTATTTTATTTCGGACGAAGCTTAATGCTTTTACTTGTGAAGATTTTGTCAATATGTAGTTTTAATGTATCAAATTTCCAGAAAATAAAGAGAAACTTAGTTATTTTAAAAACGAAAAGTATATTTCATTTCGTTTCTTTTTTCGACATATACAGCATGTATTTGACTGTGGGGCATTTAATTTGAACACCCAACTGAGTATCTTTTGTTTTACACCTTTAAAATATGTCCATTCTTAAATGCATTACGTTCATACAAGTTAAATATTATTTTCAATGTATGGAGTCCAATACAAAATTGACAGTTCGCTACTTTTTGTTTTCACCTGCAACCTCAAATGGCCCTGTACCAAGCAAATGTCGCCCTCGTACCACGAGATAACGATAATATCTCAATGTTTGATACGCTGACTTCGCGACTAAACATTTGTCGTCTAATGAGTTGCCAATTAGATTTTACCCTTCTTCTGACATTTAGATTTCATTCTAGACAGTTCTAGACTAGTATTTATAAACAAGATTTATTTATTATTATTCTGGAGTTGCAGGCGTACATAGGCTACGGTAACTGCTTACCTCGTACCTGCTTATTCGTTTGCCCATTTATTTGGTACAACGACGGTGACAAACAAACATACCGCCCGCCTGCAACTCCAAAAGACTCATATGCGCGTTGCCTACCCTTTAAGAACCTATACACTTCTTTTTTGGAGAACCTATCGTTACATTATTATTGATATACACATAAATATTATTTTGTAATAATTTTACCAATACATTGCTCTGAATTAATTATTCATTAATTTAATTTTAGATTATAAGATTATATTTGTATTTGACTAGTCGAAAGTGCCTAGTGAAAATTGAAAATTGTTGTCTGAATTGGCAGTCTTTTTTAAAGTGGCAACACAAAATTGAATCAGTAAACTGAGTGGAATCGAGCTTGCATTTAAAGTTCCACACTCGAACATAGGCACGCTGTATTAGTATAATTTTTATACACCAAAACGTTTTTTTTTGTTTTCTAAGATATGTTTTTAATACTTTACATACAATAAAAATAATCAAAAAATTTTAATGTGACTAAGAACAATGCAAATTATTTTAAAGAATTTATTTGCTTTATATTTTCAGTAGTACAGTCGCCATCAAATATATCGGAGGTGTGGAGATGGTCACAAATATCTGAACATGCACTTTATCGCCTTGATAATAGAGCTTTTGTTCCGATATTTGTGACCACCTCCACAGCTCCGATATATCTGAAGGCAGCTGTACAACTACTAAGTACATAAATAATTATAATTGAAATAAGAATAAGTAATAGTTGCTACAACTGTAAAAAGGTTGCTTTATAGTTTATGTAAATACTGGCACGTTATAATGTGAAGAATATGAAAACAATTGAATAAACGTCAGTCAACTTCCAACCGGCTTTTCATTTACTGCAATAGTGATCATAAATAACAAATACAATACAATTAAAATCAGTTAAGACTTCGGCCAACCTCGGTAATTGTCGTGAATCCCTCGTCTATCACATAGAGTTATCAATTTACAGATTTGACCTTTAATTATATATGTTACTCGTTGTCTTATTGAATACAGTAGGTACAAGAACGATATGAGCAACGAAACCTCCTTTGTAGCTCAAAACTAACACAACCTTTATATTGAAATAAGAAAGATGCTAGCAAGTACTAGATAGTTTGACAGTCTGCCTTCTTAGTGTCACATAAAAGATACAGTCGTTAATGGTGCAAATTTTAGACTTTTCAACACTCGCAAAATCTACGGGGTACTTCCCGTGAATTCAGAAACTTGAAATTTGGCACGAAGCACCCAGATCAAGGAAAAATTACGGAAAGCAGACATTTCAAACAAAAAATTTTTTTTAATTTTGAGCTTAGCTTTGTTGTTTTACTATATGAAAATGAAATATTGCCAAAATCGGCCAAGCCGTTTACGAAATATGAATAAAAAACGGTTGAAGCCGGTTTTTTTTAATTTTAATTTTATGATTATTTTATTATCAATGATTAATGCGACATAATATCGTACCTACTTACACCAAACAGTAAAATATTGACTCATGTATGTATTCAGCTTCATTAAATAATGAATGTTCAAATTAATGTCGCTTCTGCATAACAAATTTCCTAGGTCTACCGGTTAATAATGTCATCTTGGCAGGTGCTTAACATTGCGTTTATAATACTTCAAATTAAATGCTACCTAAAAGTAATCGCGGCAATGTATATCGTGTCATTTCCGACTCCGGAATTAAACGATGATACCCGAGAAAACCGAAGTCTTAACTGATTTGAATTGTACTGTACGAATGCATTTCAACGCCGCGGGAGGAAATTTCTCCTAAACTGTAAAACCATATTATGCAGGCGGGTTGGTGATCGCAGTGTTTTTCACCGCTCCGCAGGGATCTTCCTCGCGTTGTCCCGGCATTTTTGCCACGGCTCATTGGAGCCTTGGGTCCGCTTGGCAACTAATCCCAGGATTTGGCGTAGGCACTAGTTTTACGAAAGCGACTGCCACCTAACCTTCCAACCGAGAGGGTAAACTAGGCCTTATTGGGATTAGTACGGTGTCCTCATGATGTATTCCTTCACCGAAAAGAGACTAGTAAATATCAAATGATATTTCATAATAAGTTTCGAAAAACTCATTGGTACAAGTCGGGGTTTGAACCTATGACCTCCGGATTGCAATTCACACGCTCTCACCGCTAGGCCATCAGCGCATTAAATCCTGTTCTCCTAAGGTAATTGTTACAATTGAGGGACAATATCCGGTTCACACAGGGTGTTAGAAGCCCCAGTTAAAAATGTGTGTTTTATTATAAAATAAATAGTATTTTTTTCATACCATTAATAACCAAGATTTATTTAAATTCCCATCATTAAGAGCATAAAGCCGAGCAATAAGTGCGTAATTATGTTTCCTTAAAAGCCTCTTTTTAAGACAAATTCGGTCCGACAGGGATTTGCTCCACTTTGAACGCGGTTCAGGGGCCTCTGGGATTATCAAGGAGGAGTGGCCCACGGGTGACCCACGGGTGACCAACAAGGGTGCCATAACCGACTAGCGACCCGCCCCGGAATCGCACGGTTATACAGGTTGTAATTTTTTTACATGATTCAAAATATATTTTTTCGAACTCCATAATCAACTCAGAAGTGAAAGATGTAATTACTCTGATTATAAAACACAATATTTTTAAATTCTTTTTATTTACATTTTCTCTTTTTTACTTGTAAAGGATATTATGATATTAAAACTGCTTTTATAAGATATTTAACAAGTTCGGGGACGGTAATTGGTATAGCCGTAGTTACCAATCAAATTGAAACTTTATATCAGAGCTGCACGGCAATCACCGTAAGTACCGCCGGCGAACTTATTAAAATGTAATATTAACGAAATTACTTTAAAAATGGCGTATTTCACAAAAAAAATGTTATTGACAGTTATGATTGACAGCCCATTCAAATTATTAATTTAAATAGCCTAATAAACCGTTATAATATCCAGAAACAGCTGTTAAAAGTAAAATAAAAAACAAGATTTAAAATATTATGTCTGATTTCAGCGAAAGCATTCAATTGCAAGTTGTTTATGGAGTTAGAAAACCATATTTTGTATCATGCAAAAAAATTACATCCTGTATTATATAAATATTCGAATGCTATAATATCATGAAGTCTTAAGTGAGGAAAGCCTATATCCAGCAGTGGACGACCTTCGACTGATAGGATAATGATAATGATTGAGATTCATAAAATATAACACCTAAGTCAGGTAAAATAAAAATTGAAGAACCAAATAAGAAAAAAATAAAATTATACGATTATAACAGCAGATTGAGAGCGGCCATTTAGTTTGCTCAAATATTATTTATCACCATGGACCGGAAGTCTCCATAGCAAAAATCAAACTGTCAGAGGTATTGACCATGTTTTATCGACTTATCGATAAATAACTGTAGACCAGTAACCTTACCATAACCTGGACATAATTCGATAACTGTAATTTTCTTTTTCGATGATATAAAGTATTGTTAGTTCTTTTTAAAATATTAAAAAAAAATTAAGGTTCCGCGTCAATGCAAAAAACCCAAGACCGTGGGTATAACATTAAAAGTAATATATATTATCCATACAATTACATTTTGGCGACCTTAATGAGGTCGTCTGTCCATCTTGTGGGCGGACGTCCTCCGCTGCGCTTGCTAGTCCGATGGTCTCCACTCGAGCACCTTTCGCTGGATGCAGGTCGCTTCCAACCGGTATATGTGGAGGTCAGGCTTTTGAATATACAAAATATCAAACAATTACAGGAATCAAATACCATGAAAAAAATTATAGATAAAATAACTTGTAAGTCCAAATATGACTGCTTAGAATTAAATTAACATGACGTGATATGCTTTCTTATCTGCACTGTGTCATTTACTCTAATTTCCAAATTATAATAACTTCAGTGGTGGTCTTACGGCTGAAATGATGATGATGACCAAGGCTAGCAAACGGTAAGTTTTCTTGGGGTCCATAATACTACAACTGGATAAAAACGCATTAATCAGATTTTATAACGATATAAAATGTAGAATTAATATTGCGTTTAAATCAGAAGGATGACTCGCAAGGGAGTTATATATCAGCAAGTAACCTAGGTTTTATTTTATTTACACAGCTTGGAACTTTATTAATGTTTTGCATTTATGATGTTATGAGACGCTTCAATCGGGGCAGCCCAACTGGGGAAGTACCTCCTCCTTACAGAAGACCACAGCCATAATAGCACTGCTACCTTTCAGGTATGTAGTGCTGTGTTCCTGATGGTGAGTAAGGTTCCCAGAGCTCCAACCCTTCTTAAAGGCCGGCAACGCGCTTGCGACTCATCTGGTGTTTGGCCCATGGGCGACGGTAATTGCTTACCACCAGGCAATCCGTCTGCTCGTTTGCCGCCTATGTCACGGATCTACATCCCGAGGCTACTTTGCATTATTAAGATTAATATATTCAGGGAGTTCAATCGATTTATCTACGTTGGGTTGCTTTCTAATATAAGCGTTTTAGAGGAAGTAAATATCTTCGATATTTAAATCGAAAGAAAAATAGAAAAATTTTGACTCGCAGCGGGACTCGAACCCACAACCACTGGATCACTAGCCCGACGTATACGACGAGGGATAAATAGAAACATTGACAAGTCTAAGCGGTACTCGTATAACACAATTGGTAATGCACTGGGCTAGTGATCCAGTGGTTGTGGGTTCGAGTCCCGCTGCGAATAATTTTTTTTCTATTTTTCTTTCTTGTTAAATATCGAAGATATTCGCTAGCAGACGTTTCTGCATGATTAAAAATAATTAGGAAGTAAGTAAATATACCTTGCGACGCCAGGTCAGGAAACCATGGCTATGAAGCTGATGGTCCTGGGTTCAAAATCCCAGTAAGGACATTTATTTGTGTGATGAGCACAATAACCTGTTCCTGAGTCATGTGTGTTACATATTATGTATCGTTGACTGAGTACCAATTTGGACCCGAGTATGTCCTTAAACTACGTCCGACAATGAGAGGTAGGGCACAGCGAAGTACCATCACGCTCGAGTCTGGAGAAGCCCGACTGGGGAAGTACCTCCTCCTTACTGAAGACCACAGCCATAATAGCACTGCTACCTTTCAGGTATGTAGTGTTGTGTTCCTGATGGTGAGTAAGGTTCCCAGAGCTCCAACCCGCCTTAAAGGTCGGCAACGCGCTTGTGACTCCCCTGGTGTTGCGGGTGCCCATGGGAGACGGTAATTTCTTACCATCAGGCAATCCGTCTGCTCGTTTGCCACCTTATGTCATAAAAAAAAAGAGTACCAATAACACAAGCCATCTTGTTTACCGTGGGCTCAGTAAATTTTTGTAAGGATGTCCTCTAATATATTTTTTTAAACTTAATGTAATGATAGTCTCGTAGCTAAGTTGGTAGTGATCCTGCGATGAAACAGCTCCTGGGTTCAAATCCTGAAATGGGCATTTGTTCGTCGAATTAGTTTCACATACACATAAATATTCTATATCAATATTCTGAACAGATTTCTGAAACGATTTAAAAAGAAGATTAATGGATGAGTTTATTTACTAGAGAATTTCACGACAATATTTCTGATATAGATTGGATTGTCTCTAAACTGTGACTGGAAACCTCCGAAAGCATGCAAGACTCCATTTCTGGTGATGGAACGTGGCTTTTTAAAAGGGGAGGAGAGTGCCAGGGATCTCTCATATCTCTTGATCTGGTTCCGGGGGTAATGCAAGGTTTCTGGACGGTGCATCCTGAGGGCAATGGTAAGCGATTTATTGTTGGCTCGCAAGAGTTCTTACCGAGTACTGGTGCTGTAATATCCTATATGGAGGAGATGGGGGGTCCCCTGTCAGGTGAGTTCGCGACAGATGACTCCTTTGGCTTCTTTAGGGGATTCTTGGACAGGGTAACGTGTGTCGTGTGCCATTGCGTGGTGGCCGCTATATCCTATTGACAGGGTCTGCCAATAACTAAGTCGGAGCGGCGAGGTGTGAATGGGCGAAAGGATCTCTGGATCCTCCAGGGTTATGCTCCTTGGAAATTACGCTACAGCATGCCTTGTGGTGGGTTTGGTGGTGAAAAGCTGGCACTCATGGCACCACCAGTAAGGCACGGTAACATCAGCATCCCAGTGTTTTAGTTTTTTTTATGACATAGGCGGCAAACGAGCAGACGGATTGCCTGGTGGTAAGCAATTACCGTCGCCCATGGGCACCCGTAACACCAGAGGAGTCACAAGCGCGTTGCCGGCCTTTAAGGGGGGTTGGAGCTCTGGGAACCTTACTCACCATCAGGAACACAACACTGCATACCTGAAACGTAGCAAGGTGCTATTATGGCTGTGGTCTTCTGTAAGGAGGAGGTACTTCCCCAGTTGGGCTGCCCCAAATTCAAGCGTGATGGTCATCGCTGTGCCCTACCTCTCAATGTTGGACGTAGTTTAAGGACATACCCGGGTACAAAAGTAGTTTAGTAGGCCAGTGTGGTCAATCGAAGATTCAAACATAACTAATGCGCAATAACGGGATTTGCCCCGTTTGCCCATAATAAATTTCACTGATTAAAAAAAAATGGAAAATACTGAGATCGTCAACCAGCCTGCAAAGCGTAGCGCTGAACACTAACCCCACATATATTATACATACAAGCGTTTCAATAGTTCTTACACAATAGTTGCTATCTTCATTTCAGCAATACAGTCGATAAAATATCCAAGTTAACAGCCATTTGGAAAGTCTTTCTATTCTGTATCTTATTCTTATGAAATAGATTTCAAAATTGAACTAGTGACGATGTTACTTACGACGTTATAATTACATGTTTGATTTTCAACCATAGGAATAGACTGTCAATTAGTATTTCCGTCTTGCGTCGTCCCGTTTTGTATCTTAAGCTTTGTAAGGAGAAACTAAACCAATATGAATATAATTCCTAGAATTCTGGTATACTAACGAGATCTCTGTCACACGCTTGCATACAGTACCTTTACCATGAGTTGTGACTTTGAGGTTTTCGATAACGAGTATCCAGTTTACTATCTGTGCATGTCGTTCGCACTAAAATAGTACAAGCGAGATGCACAGATAGTAAACTCGATACTTCGCTATCGAAAACCTCGATGTCACAACTCATGGTTAGGTTAGGAACACTAGGTGAAATAGAATACACTAGATATATAGGTGAGTCGTGAGATGTAAGCAGGATCGAACCCACAGACACAGTAAATGATATTATATAGTTTAATATCGGACTTAACTAAAATACATATGACGCATCACTACGAGCTGCCCACAACCCTACAGACATCGCGCGAAGGCTCGGAACCGGTTTACAAAATAGCGGTTAAAACCGATTTAATTCTGTTTTACTCCGAACTATTATGAGAACGCGAACGTTTGAAGAACTTTATTAAAACCTAAATAAACCGGTTTATTCCACGATTGACGATGGCCGGTATGCCGCGTGTGCCGCGTAAATACATATACGTAGCAAATTGCTACTAGCAACTTATGCTTTTTTTTTAATAAACCGGTTTTCAAAGTTCCAAACCGGTTAAGTTGACAAGAACTATATGAAAATGTTCCCATAAAAACCGGTTAAAAATAACGTTAAGAAATGAAAAGGTTTTGCGTCAAGTACATGATAGCGGTTTGGATATTTAACCGGTATCCGAGCCTTCGCGTCAGTGTCATTCACTTCTGAATTTCCCTATCGATCACGACTACACAATTGAAAATCCTAAATTTATTGTAATTATTAATTGTAAATATTCTTTCATTGTAAATGTACATCCGAGATCATTTCTTATTTCTATTATTAGTGCTTGAACGACTGCACTAAACACAAGCACTTTTTTTTGAACTTTTTGTTAAGAAACAATGCCTTGCTTTCGTTCTTCGCTTTTTGTTTTATTATTTGAAACGTACTTTTAAGTATAATTAACAGATTTTCTCTTATTATGTATATGTATTAGGGTTTTAAATATCAGAAAATTTTTTAACTGAATAAAGAAAGAAATGGTTTTTAAAGTTAGAAGAAATATGTGCTAATACTTTTGGCCAACGAAGTAGTGTGCTATGTCTATTATTATATAAACCATTGATGCATAACAATTTACAAGTAATAATATTAGCGGTATGCCGTGTGGTGCCGGCTGACTAGAATAGCACCACCTCATCTCCTCCCGCGGGTGTAGTAAGAGGCGAAAAAGGGTAAAAACCTACGGACGGGCAGCAGCGTCCGTAGAAACCCAATTTACAACTACTGCGGTCGCCAACCCGCCTGCCAAGCGTGGCGACTATGGCAACTAGCCCCCAAGATGATACATGTCATATTTGTGGGAGGCCTATGTCCAGCAGTGCACTGCATACAGCTGAAATGTGTAAAAAATATTAGCGGAACTCTCTTTCTCATAAAAGGAATTCGAAAGGGACTACCGCTAATATTATGAGTTACAATTTGTTATGCAATAGACCCCAAATATATATAAAGAAAAAATATCAGCCTGAATACTGATAATGGGCAAAAGGAGGAAACGACAAAAATATATCATTATTATTATCCATTATTTAAGGGAAAATCCAGATAAAAATATGACAAAGAGTTTTTTTTCCGCTCATGAACGTCCAGTGTGGGGCCATTAGAATCATTTTTATTTAGATATATATGACTGGAGAGTCGCAGAAAATATAAGTTACCGATTATATTTCGTTACTGTTTTAGTTACGGTATAATTGACTTTGTTAATATGGTAACGCTTCGTTTATAACGGTAAGACTATAAATATATGCTTGACTGTACCGTATTATGCTACAAAAATCTTTCGGTTGTCCTATCACACCTAACTAAACAAATCGATATGACCTCATACCGGTATCGTATCAATTTTGATGTAACGGTTATCTGCTCCTTTTTTTCCTATGGTCCTGTACCAGGTGCCTTTCTTTTGAGATCTCACGTCAAAGTATTTCCAGTGAATAAGCATTCCCGTATACCGAGAGACTACATTTGAAAAATTTGTTGCAACATTATACACAGTTCCCTCAGGCTTTGGTCTGCTATTTTATGCGACGCGACATTTTGCGTCAGCGTCAACGTTCCTGAACGAAGAAAACGCGTGTGAAAGACCACAACAGTACATCTCTATAGGCAGCTTTGTGACGCAGTCGCTGTGAGCCTTAGGAGACCATAGCCTCAGAAGCAGCCGTATGTACACACAGCTCAAACGTTTTTTCAGTAAGTAGGCCACAAGGGCATTTTTACACGTCGAATATATAAAAGAAGAAAAAATAAAAGCTACACCGGTTCTAACCCTACACCTTTGACCCGTGAAGCATTTTGACTTTTATCACCGGCAAGAAACACACTCTTAACTGTTATGTACATCGGTGGACTTTATGCCCTATATAATAAGGTCTACCAATGTATAGCTAGGAGTGTTGTTGACTGTACGACCTTGTATCAACAGCAAGCGTTTTGTGGCTCTACCTCCATGGAGATACCAGCGATACAGATTCAGCGTTATTGTCCCGGACAGGCCTGTAAGTGATTTGTCCCGGGCTATCAATTTTGACATTCCGATGTCTCCAAGTTGATCGTTTTTGGAAGGCCAAGGTTGTTCTTAGAACGCAATGTTTGTATTTTTTATGATATAGGAGGCAAACGAACAGACGGATTGCCTGATGGTAAGCAACTACCGCCGCCCATGGACACTCGCAACACCAGAGGAGTCACAAATACGTTGCCGACCTTTAAGATCTCTATACACTCTTTTCTTGAAATACGGCACATGACAATTTATTCCAAAGTTTTGCTGTGCGAGGCGGGAAGTTTCTAGAAAAACGCACAGTTGAGGACTGCCAACCATCCGAGTGGTGATGATGAAAGTGTTGTATAGTAACCATCAGATATATCAGAACTGTGGATGTCACAAATATCTGAACAATCTCTCTATTGTAAAGGCGAAGTGCATGTTCAGATATTTGTGACGTCCACAGTGCAGGTAGATTTGTTAGATCTGTAATATAAATAAAATCATATTTTCATAGTAGCGAATTTTCACATCGTGTTTTTTCTTGATCGCAAATTTATTAATTCGCGTTTTTTCATGTAGCGTTTTTTAATAAAGCGGTTTATAATGTTCGAAGTCATTGCCATCACGATTAATATCAACGGAGCCCCGTTTCGCAGGACTCTTATATCTGGGTTGTTTGGACTTCGGGCACCTTAAGATGACTAACAAACCTAACCTACCTATCAATGTATAATATTATAAAACGCTTTATGAAAAAACGCAACATATACATATAAATAAATTAGCGAACAAGAAAAAACATGATGTGAAAATTTGCTACTATGGAAAATGCTTTTGTAAAAATTGTCTAACAAGTCCTCAGGTATATCTGATGGCTATGTACAGTCAGCAGCAAAAGTTGCTAAGCGTTTTAAGTGTTCAAAATGACCTACACGCGCTCTTATTCTCTTGACAATAGAGACGTGCTGACCTCATTTTGAACACCTCAAATGCTTAGGTACTTCTGCTGCTGACTGTACTGAGCTGTGACATTTGTTGTTCATGAAACAAAACAACTGAAACGGATTATACCGAGTAGACTAATTTAAATTCATCCCAACGTTTGGAGCCCTTAGGCAGCATATTCATTGTATAGAAGCGGGTAACTCACGTTTTATAAGTCGAATATTGCTTGACATGTTTCATGTGAACGGCTCATGATTATGATCCTCGTTACGGAGACTTCGTAATACGGAGTGAAGCAATTTTTTTTATTTTTATATACCGGGTGTGGCCTGTAATAGGAGCATTAACTTTTTGCGACCTTTCTACACCACAAACGTAGCAACATTTGTTCTACGACTTTTGAAAATAACTTATAGTTTAATAAATATTAATAAAAAAATATTTTCCAAGCAAGCAATGTATTGCGAAAACTATGAAGTTTGTAGGCTGACAGTAAACGTCAACTAGACTATTGGATGCTGTTCATTGAAAATAGTATTTAGTTTGTTCAAAAAAATCACAAGTAATATATCACCCAATTATTTAAAGTTGTAGAACAAATGTTGTTATGTTCGTGGTGTAGAAGCGATCCCTAAATTTTTTGCTCCTATAACAGGCCACACCCGGTATATTAGATGTATTTTTATATTGTACTTTTATAAAAATGTTATATTAGGCGTAGTCTAAGACAAACTAGGAGTAAGTATATAACCAATATGGAGTAGCCATTAAGAGGCGTTCCCCTCTGCCAAAATCACTCGGCCGCCGGTCATAGTTCTTAAACTTGTGTGAATATAGTTTATGCTAGTGTTTAGTAATTTTGTCGTGTGCGTGTGTAGCGACGCACGTGAAAAATGCATTAGTGTTAAAATTATTTATGTGTGTTACCTCACCCCCGCGCCGAAAACGGCAGAATTTTTCGATAGTGCGTGTGTCGACTCCATATTGGTTATATCCTCCTAGAAGACAAATTAATACAGGAAATATATTCTTACACAGAGAATGAGTGGTTTGTCTAGCAGATCCCTAACTAGGTCGGGTCTGTGTCTTATTGTAAGAAATTTAATAGCGAAGGTTAATGACCTTTGGAACCTAAAACAGTCTTAATAGCAATTAGAAATTGGAATCAAGACGGTAAACCGAGTCCCTAGCGTCTCGACTAATTAAGTTACATACCAATTAATTGGCGTGTCCTGTTCATCATCATCATATCAGCTATAAGGCGTTCTCTGTTGGACATGGACATCTAGCTTGTATCAATTTGGGGGGGCGTGGCCATAGTCGCCACGCTTACCTGGAGGGTTGGTGACCGCAGTGTTGAACCCGTTTTGCTGGGTGCTGGGCGCTGCTACCGTCTGATTTTTCGCTTTGTCGCCTCTTACGACACCAGTGAGAGGAGATGGGGCGGTGCTATTTTTAGCCAACACCACGCGGCCTGACTAGTCAGCCATGGACTTACACCGCTGTGCCTCCTCCGGAGATCTCAATGCCAAACAACCAAATTTATATTATGCCAGCTAAAACATTCTACAACATGAAAATAGGCGTTTTGAAAAATGACATTATAAAACGCAAATGTTGAGTTGGTAACTGAGCCTTGAGTGTAAGTTTTTAACGTAACTTTACGTCACGAACGGGTTTGCGTCTCACATATAAATAACATTATCACTTACGCGTTCGTAAACGTTTTTTTACGCCAAAAGAAACTTAAACTAGAGCCTCTATTGTTAGTTGGCAAATGAAACAAACAAAGATAAGTTGGGAAGTGAACGTTCGGCGAAATAAAATTACACGAAACATGAGTTGAGAAGTGATAATCGGCCATACAATTTTCGGCGATACATAAGAGAACCATATTTACGTTACCAGCGAGAATTAGGCGGTCTCAAACGAATCTGTCCCAAACCCGGGTATGTCCTTAAACTACGCCTAACAATGAGAGGTAGGGCACAGCGAAGTACCATCACACTTGATTCCGTAGAAGCCCAACTAGGGAAGTACCTTCTCCTTACCATACCATACCAGTGTTGTGTTCCTGATGATAAGTAAGGTTCCCAGAGCTCCAAGCCCCTTTAAAAGCCGGCAACGTTGTGATTTCCCTGGTGTTGCGTGCCTATGAGTGACGGTAATTGCTTACCATCAGGATCAGAAGTTTGCTCGTTCACCACATGGTGATATAGAGCTAATGAGAGTTTTGTCGCTGGTTCGCTTACCGCCGAAGACTTGAGTAAGAAACTCGGCTAGGCCTGACCTTTGTCGGTGTGACTGGTGACCACAGAGCTGATAGCATCCTTGCAAAACGTATTAGTATCGCGTTACAGCAGGGCAATACTGCCAGCATTGTCACCATGTCAAAACGAGTAATTTTTTCTTCTATTATATTGTTTAGTTTTAATATAAATTCTTCAGAATACGATATCAAATGTTATTTGACCTTTAAAATCTATAATGACACTTAGACAGTCGACTCTTAATAGCAATCAGAAACTGGAGACCGAGACCCTTGGCGTCTCGTCCAATTCACTAAGTTGTAAACCAATTAATTGGCGTATCGTATTGACTTAATAAAATATATCGGAGACACGCGGTAGAGTGTCAAGCCAAGTCCAAGCAATGGAACTTACATACATACATACATTTCAGCCGTATGCACTCCACTGCTGGGCATAGGCCTCCCACAAATATGACTTGTATCATCTTGGGGATAGTTGCCATAGTCGCCACGTTTGGCAGGCGGGTTGGCGACCACAGTCGGTTTCGACGGACGCTGCTGCCCATCCGTAGGATTTTTCCCTTTAACGCTTCTTACGACACCCACGGGAGGAGACGGGGTGGTGCTATTCTAGTTAGCCGGCATCACAAGACAAACTTATTACGGCAATGGAACTTTGATCTGCATTATTTTTGCGTTGAAGCCCTCAGCCAGGCTTAATTTTTGTATTGAACTTGGCTCTCCTTTTTTACATTTATGTTTTGGTGGGATATTTATTTACTTGTTAGGGTAAACTGGTGTAGATATACAATAGTAGATTGTGTCATAAAGGAGCAAAATTAAAAAATTACGGCGAGGGCCTACATTAAAACCTAAATGAAGGCAAGGTATCTATAATAGAATCTCGAATACAGTTTTTCATCATCTTTTAAGAAAATAAATTATACCGGACACTTTTTTTGAGGATCAACACTACCATTGATAATTATTTTACATTTATATTCAATTGTATTTGTCTCTTATAGGTACCATTAGTGTGAACGAGACAGCTGTATTTAATGTGTTGAAATAAATATCTATTGAGATTCGTCAATTTAGAAAGAGGCAAAATAATTATTTTTTATTATGCAGAAACGTCTGCTAGCGAATATCTTCGATATTTAAATTGAATTGAGACTTCGATGCCGTTAAGTGTTCAATACGCTGGCGGTAGATGTGTTTACACGTCACCCATGATGACGTATACGACGAGGGATAGATAGAAAAATTTGACAAGTCTCAGCGGTACTCGTATAGCACAATTGGATGTGCACTGGGCTAGTGATCCAGTGGTTGTGGGTTCGAGTCCCGCTGCGAGTCAAATTTTTCTATTTCTCTTTCGATTTAAATATCGGAGGCAAAATAATAACGTCATAATTAAAAAAAAAAACAACGCATGGGTTTAATCGATTGTAAAAAAGAATCAAATTGATTATTTTCAGACGCACTGGCTGGAAAAAAGTATTTAAATGTCCTAGAACACAAAAGTGCGTGTGAAATAGTTATGTTATTGAATTACGATCTATAAACTATACTGAATCATAAACGCTCTTATATTACCAAGTTGCTTGAACGCGGGCGTTCGCGACCTGTGGTCGTTGCAAAAAGTGCTGCGACGCGCGATCAGCTTCGCTCGGCTGCCGTCGTATCCGGCCGGCTCCGTGCGTCGGTCGTCGTATCATTGTGCGTGCTCGTTCAATTATGTGATCTAATAAGCTCGTTCAATTATGTGAAGCAAGCGGTGCCGATACCTGTCATATACGCGTCGAGATCCTACCGGACGCGCTCGGCTACCCCCGCATACGTCCGTATTCTTTCCTATCCGATCCGATGCGGTCCGATTGGTGTTTTTTTTTAATATGTAATCAAAATTATTCATGAATTAAGCAGCAAAAAACGGATTATACCGGGTGTTATAAAAACGTGATACAAGATTATCAAGCCGGCATCTGGTCATGATTTAGAACAATTTTTACTATGGGGTCAACTTTTTAAATTGTAATAAAAAACAACTCTCTCATACATTTTCGTCAACTTATACTTGACCTTTTCTATGGAACAGCTCCATATTTCCAATTCCATTTCCAAGTACCAAATAAAATAACAATGAATTCTCCAGATGCTTCATATTAACTTTACGTACTGGTGGGGCTATTTAATTAACTTTATTCAGTATTGGTCGAATCGGAAAAGGCTATCACATTCCCGAGTACAAGTAAGCAATCAAAACAGATTGGTTTAAAAGCAAAAAAAAGTAACAACTTTTTAGTATCCCATTTTGGTAGGACTATAGAATAGTTATTTGTTATACAAGGGAACAAAGTTAGTGTTTACCTTCACGTGCTAATATTAATACCTGAGTTAACCATAGTTTCCAAAATTGAAACAAGAGCATAATGAATGATTCAAAATGTGAAATCTTGAGCGTCGGGAGGGTTTTAAGGTATGAGAGGGGAATAAACTTACAACCTAGCTGACGGCAAAAAATGCAGTTTAACTAAATAAATAAGTAAATATTACAGGACATTTTACACAAATTGGTTGAGCTCCACGGTAAGCTCAAGAAGGCTTGTGTTGTGACTCAGTCAACGATATAACCTCCTAAGTCCCAAATAGCTTTAAAAAGGACAAAATGGCGTTCATGGTTGAGTCCTGAGTTTTGAAAAAAAAAGATGTCATTATGACCGAAAGAACTTTTAAAAGGCCTAAAGCTATATAGTCATTGAGTCCTGAACTTTTAGCGGCAATTTAATCTAATTTATACGCAACTATACCATTTTACCTAGAACAAACATTATTCAGTAATAAAGAAACTTTATTTTGTACTAAGTCAGTTAATCCATACTTTTGTTCTTTTTAAAGGACTCTCGTTCTTAGTGTGTAGCAGGAAACATAATAATAGTAGCTAAATAAACAAGGACGTTTTGGTTACAACCTTTAGTTTTATTCAGTCTAATTACAACCAAAACAAGAAATCAAAAAGTAAAAGTTATCAAAAATATTTACCAGAATACATACGTGTACTCGTAACAATAACAATCTTAATTATGTTTTAATTCAAACATTATGCAACCGTGTGATGCCGGCTGACTAGAATAGCACCCCGTCTCCTCTCCCGGGTGTCGTAAGAGGCAACAAAGGGAAAAATCCAACGGACGGGCAGCAACGTCTGTCGAAATCCACTTTACAGCTACAAGCGTGGCGACTATGGCAACTACCCCCAATATGATACAAGTCATATTTCTGGGAGGCCTATGTCCAGCAGTGGACTGCATACGGCTGAAATGTATTATGCAACTTTGGTTGCAAATGAGCTCACATCCCGCCCGACGGTAAGTGGTAACTGTAGCCTATGGACGCCTGAAAAGCCAATAATGGACACTTTTCATAATTGTCGCAGTGTCCACACCACGTGTCGTTACTTTATATTTAATTATTCTAACACAATTGTTATTTTTACAAATTAACTTAATAAGAATATTATTAAATTCAAGCCAAAAAGAAAACTAATAACAAAACACTATACAACTTTACTTTATGCACTAAGACCAAACACACTTTTAAAAGGACAAATTATTTTACTTTGAAAAATCACCGTTCATGCCGCATGGTCTTCAAAAATACCACAATGTAGGTATACTTTATGAATTTATAAGTGCACACACAGTTTTGATGAAAGTAAATGTCAATATTTGGCTAAAATATGAATACATTTACTTATGTAGTTTCCGACCTGCTGCCATTATGACCTGTTGCTGACTACTGCAAATAAATATGGCATCTTGCTATGATTCCATTCTATGCGTGCGAAAGGGATGACCATATAAACCTTAAGATAATGACTTTATGGTCTTAAATATCGCGGTAAATTTCGAAAAATGATATTGTACCTTTGAAAGGCATCTCGTGCTTAATGACAACTCTTGCTTACGAATCGTCAGGACTTAACAGTGGTTGCCGTTTTATCCTTTTAAAAGCTATCTCGGTCTTTATAACAACTATTTTTTTAAAAGGTCAGGTCTTAGGAGGTTAAATAATATAAAATACTGAAATACATAGAAAACACCCATGACTCAGGGACAAATATCTGTGCCCATCACACAAGTAAATGCCCTTACTGGGATTTGAACCTAGGACCATCGGCTTCATAGGCAGGGTCACTACCCACTAGACTAAACCTGTCGTGATTAAAAAAAAATATATATATATCATCGTCTAGTACCTACAACACAAGCCTTACTGAGCTTACCGTAGGACTAGGTCGATTTGTGTAAGATTGTCCCGAAATATTTATTTAATTTATTTATTTATTATTTAGTAAAATATTTACTAATGACGTTAACAAAATCTTCATTCAACGGAGTAGAGTAAAAGCAATTAAGAATTACGGAGCTGAACGTAATTATCACAGTGAATGGGACCGGATTGAATGAGTGAACGAATGTGGACGTCATTCACTCGAAATCGTGTTGCAATCAGGCACTGTTGTTTTTCGTGATTATGTACTTTGAGAGCTTTAATACTGCATCAATTCAGCCAAATTACGTCCACTGCTGGACATAGGCCTCCCCTGTTGAACGCCACAACGACCGATCCTGCGACCTTCACCAAGTGATGACTAAGGAAGAGAAGCTGATACATCCACTAATATTAAGTATAAATGCGAAAGTAACTTTCTGTCTATCTGTCTGTTACCTCTTCAAGCTTAAACCCCTGAACCAAATGGGATGAAATTTAGTATGGAGAGTGTTTAAGCTACGAGAAAGGACATAGGATAATGTTTTTCCCGAAATTATACTTTAAAGGGTTAGCTGGCGGACGAAGTCGCGAGGCAAAGCTAGTAATTAAATTCATTTGAAATTTACAATTTCCATAAGGGCCTGATTAAATATTGATTAGTGTTTAATGCGTTTTCATACATCTACCACTTGTGTTTAGTAATAATTTGTGGCATTATCTATGATAAGGGACCTTATTGTCGTTGGCGCTTACGCCGTTGTTCAAGATGCCGTAATACAAACGCAACACGGTTCGACGTAAGCGCCATCGACGGGTGCCCGTCGCATGCTCTAAAATTGTATGGTCTAAAATTATTTCGTCGAAAATGTTTGGTATAATATTTAATGGCTTACTTATTTTTTAATAGAAAGAATATTTTACATACATATTTTATGTCCGAAAGTTTTTTGGTCTACAATTTAGAAACCTAAAATATGAATTACTACAAGGTAAAATCCATAATATTGTTAGATCTAATTGTTATTTAGCTTGACTTATAATGTCCTAAAGGTATGTCACGTCCTCAACACACCCGACTTACTATCAAGAAAGAAAAATACATTCCCAAAGTCACCGTTAGGTACGACAACGAGCGAAGCGAGGAGGAGTGTTAGGTATCTTGCATCCCCAACACACCCGACTCGCTATTGAAACGGAAATATAGTCCCAGAGTCACCGTTAGGTACGATGAGGAATTAAGTGCTAACAGTTTTCATATAAATGTTACTCGTATTTTTCGACCAAATAAGTTTATGCCAAACAATTTCGACCAAACGATTTTCGACATTTTAATAGTTCGACCAAACGTTGGTATATCAAAGAATATGTCTACGAAAGAAAAATATACAAAAAAAAATTCGACAGCCCGATATAGATCCCCTCTTACTACACCCACGTGATTTAACGTAACTGGTGACCGAAGAGCTGGCGGCTTCCTCGCACAACGTATCAGCATTGGGATACGAAGAATTTAGTTAATGAATAGGTAACGAAAAAATACATAAGAATGTTGCTTCAAATATTAAACCAATTAAACGGGATAAACCTACGCATTTTCAAATCCGGTTGTAACTAGTTTCGCCTCCCACGGGTGTTCATTAACGCCCGGTTGATTACCGGGTATCCGGATAAGCAGGCAAGTTTTAAATAAAGTGATGAGACATGTACAGTCTGCACCAAATGTATAGGTAAAAACTTAGCTAAAGCCCCTATGTAGTAGTAACGTGTGTGTACACGCATGTCGGCGTTCTATATTCAAAATTTAACGTAAGTTCTATATTAATTCTCTGCACAACTACATAGACATGGTCCTCCAGTTACGTTTATCACCTATATCTACCGTTTTTTTTTAATTAGCCAGATTTCTGCGTGTTTATCAATTTTAAATGCGATAGAAATTTTTCCTAACTAGTGCGTAAAAAGTGCACTTTTCGCGTGCGTAAATTTCACTTTTTGAAAAACATGGCACTTGCTATAAAAAATTAGGTTCGACACTCGTGTAAAAACTTCTTTAAGACTCGGGTGATTGTCACCCTCGTTTCACTCGGGCTCCAACTTTCACCCTCGTCGAAAAGAAATATAAGCACAGGTGAAGCGCTAAGGGGATGAATTTCAAGCCCCTCAAAAATAGGGTTAAAAGTTTTTACGGAGATGGAGTAAAATGTTAACTGAGATACTTCTTTAAACGTTGTGTTTAAACTTGATTAAAAATAACAATAATAATAATTGCTACCGGTTACAGTTTTTTTTTTAACAAGACTGACCAGCGTTTGATCTCAATCGCACCTGATGGTAAGTGTCGAAGAGGTCGAGGGTGTAGCACGCTGGTTCAGTAACAGCCTATTCACTCTTGCCTTGAATATACCTAAATTATATGTGTCTGGGAATACGAAGCTGCGGGCAAAAGCTATTATATTTATATTCGAACTTAAGACCTTCTAGATACGAGGAGAATATATAGACAGTAAATTTTGTAAACAAATCTGTAATGCTTCATAAAATAAGTAATTTTGTTTATGAACCAATAAAATATGAAAAAGGCCATCATTCGCTCGATGGCGTATATAAATTAAGGTCGTAGGTGGGGACTGTTCCACCATCAAATGTAGCTCCTATAACATACATACATTTCAGCCGTATGCAGTCCACTGCTGGACATAGGCCTCCCACAAATATGGCTTGTATCACCTTGAGGGTAGTTGCCAGAAGTGGAAGTCTTTCGGCTGCTAGGATGGTCGGTGATCGGTTATTTGGATTCTCTTTCGCGGGATGTCATATATAGAAAAGTCAATATGGATACGACAGTTTCTATATTAAAAACAATTTAAATTGTCTGTAAGGGATTCTTTACTTACTCGCCGAACTTTTATCCAAACGGTTACAAAATGTGCCACTTTGGTGGCAGCAAATGTACTGTCACCGTGAACACTTGTGCTCATTTGTTCGATTTGGACAAAAGAACGGCGAATAAGTTCGCATGTCTATCAGCTACTTAAAAAGCTGTCTATTAGCTGTTTTAAAAATCAATAAAAGCCAACTTAAAGCCCGGATTCTCGGGACATATCCGTAATGGTTGAGGTCGTTCACCCCGTGTCTAATCCAAATAACCGATGATGATAATTACGTACAGCAAACTTTTAAATTGAATCCGCTTCTTTTTATAATTCCGTACACAAAATTAAATACCCTTTTTTCATCGTAAATAAACTGCAAAGGATTAAATTTTCCCGTACGTTACAAATTCGACAATAAATTTAAAGTGACACAGCCCGACATGGGTTTAGCCGGCATTAAAACGACACTTTTATGCGTACAAGCCTATTCTCCTGACACATAAAATAAACCCATTACATAAAACGACCTATTTCTAAACTAAATACAGGATGAGTTCAGTACCCTTACCATGAGTTGTGACATTGACGTTTTTTTTTTATGACATAAGGTGGCAAACGAGTAGACGGATTGCCTGATGGTAAGCAATTACCGTCGCCCATGGGCACCCGCAACACCAGGGGAGTCACAAGCGCGTTGCCGACCATTAAGGGGGGTTGGAGCTCTGGGAACCTTACTCACCATCAGGAACACAACACTACATACCTGAAAGGTAGTGCTATTATGGCTGTGGTCTTCTGTAAGGAGGAGGTACTTCCCGAGGTGGGCTTCTCCAGAATCGACCGTGATGGTACTTCGCTGTGCCCTACCTCTCATAAATACTTAGACTTAGACGTTTTCGATAACAAGTATCGAGTCTACTATCTATGCAAATTGCTTGTACTATTATAGTGCGAACGAGATGCACAGATAGTAAACTCGATACTCATTATCGAAAACCTCAAAGTCTGAACTCATGGTGAGGGTACTGAATCGTGATCCACGACCAGTTTTTCTGACTCAGTAACTGGAATTCGTAGTTTTTGATCAGTGAATCCAAAACGCTTTGACCGATCAAGCTAAAAAAAATTGTAAAGGCCTTTACTGAGATTTACTTTTAGTTTTTTGGTTTATAAGTTAAAACGTCTATTTTCGTTATTAATATCGAACAAAAAACTGCATTGAAATAAGTTTCTTGTAGGTATAGAAGGCCTTTAAATATTGATTTTATTCTGTCATGTTAAACTTTTAACTGTATAAGTAGCTATCACGGTTCATGAGATACAGTTTGAAGATCGACAGACAGCCGGGATCTTAGTAATGAGGTCCTTTTATCCCTTGGGTACGGAGTTCTAAAAAGTACAAGGTTTTTATTGAGTTTACTTGAATTCAAAAACTTTGAGGACTAAATAGTTTGACACAAATGTTTATTTGCACATAATTTCTATCATTCATGTTTTTAAAATGGTTCCTCCACAGGGTGGACCGACATGGTAATCGCGGGTATCCACTGAATGCAGGTGGCGCACGACCGGACACCATGGGTTGTGGAGGAGGCCTATGTCCAGCGGTGGACGTCTTTAAGGTGATGATGGTTTCTAAAATGCTATTTTATTGTTTCTGAGAGAGTTTAAACTGCCACGAGTCGAGTAGTCAACGCTCAAAAATTTTCCTCTCACAACTCTTCTCACTAAAGCATTAATATCATTATCATCTACGTATTCTCCAAACCACGCCATTAAATCTCGATTTGCACGTACATTTACCATCAGATATATCGGAGCTGTGGAGGTGCACGTGGTCACAAATATCTGAACAACGCCTCTATTATCAAGGCCATAAAGTGCATGTTCCGATATTTTTGAATACCCTGGTTGCTCCGATATATTTGATGACTTATACAATGTGCATGCACGTAAATACACTACGTCTTCCAGAATCTTCCAAGCTCTCGGCATGGCGTACCCCGAGCAGTAAACGAGCCACATTCAAACCAGTATAATCTTGAGCTATAGGTACATACGAATATTACGCTACTGGAGATTAAGTTTCACTAGCTTAGAACTTGGCTAAGCTATTTGCGCTAAAATAGCTGTTATAAAGTGCCTTTAAAATTCCATCTTCGATCGAACGAGCGGTATCCGGAGGATTTAAGGCTTGCAATGTGATTCTGATCGCTGGAAGATCACAGGAGACTTGCTGGCTCGCCTGTACACTGACGAGAACTTTCGAAAATTGTGAATTTCTTATGGAGGTATTCCATTTTGAACATTTATTCTGATGCCTTAATGTTAATGTCCATGGAATTTATTATGTAGATACAGACTTTATGTAACTTAAACATCAAATGAAGCTATCGTTATTTATTTAGAACCTTGCGGGAATCCTTGCTGTGAATAAATTAACCTCAAAATGGCGAAGTGGTCTTGAGAATGTATTTTGCTTTTTGTTCAACGTAGTTTAGTGTGTAATTTTGATAGCTTCTAACGCAAAAATGTGCAGCTAATGAAGAATTGATTTCCAAGCGTATTTCACTACTATTTTGCCGCGGTCATCTCTTAGCTATTTTTAGAGTCCAGATATAACTTTACAAAACGCAAGGCCTTCCACCTAACAACGTAATACCCTAAGAACAAACTTGTAATGTTATTTTACTTATTTGTTACTTTACTGGATATTGGCGAAACCATCGATTGATATATTATATCGATGGAAGCCATATTTTAAAACAAGAAGTACATTGCGTAATAAACCCTAATTCTTAATACAATTTTCTCTATTGAAAGAAAGCATTTATTTGTGGCACCAAAAAGTCAAACATTACAATACAAAGACAAGTTATTGCAACTTATAGACATTTTTATCGTTAAAGCGGCAACAGAATTTTCTTAAATGTTCCAAAATTCTGCATTTTGTTTATTGCTAGGCTTGCCCGAATTGGGAAATACGATCTGATCGATCACAAGGTTACCAAGTTAAGTATTATGAATGTTCAATTGGCTTGAAAGGTCAAATAGCAGTCGCTTTTGTAAAAACTAATGTGTATGGTATGCGAAAGGAAATATAGGCATAGCAGTGAACGACTTATGGAGATGATGATGATGATGATGAATACGTATGGATCCAGGGATCACATGCCACGCGGGCCCCAGGGCCATGAGCAAATGTCGGGTCAATTAAATAAAAAAAAAATGAAGAAGAAGAGTAAATTCAGCAGCAGAATTAGCTAAGCGGTCGATATGTTCAAAATGAGGGTAACAAAACAGGGGCTTGTTTTTTTATACAATGACGGTGGCAAACAAGCATATGGCCCGCCTGATTGTAAGCAGTTACCGTAGCCTATGGACGCCTGCAACTTCAGATGTTTCACTTGCGCCCTTTAAGAACCTACACACTCCTCTTTTGAAGAACCTCATATCTACTGTAGTCCCCAGGGAAAACCTCGCCAGGGAGTTAATTCCACATCCGAATCGTTTGCGGGAAGAAATTCCTGTTAAACCGCTCAAGTGTTAAGATCATTATGAACACGTGGGCCGTTAAGCTACTTCTGGCGCTGTTAATCCCAGCATTACATTTTCTTGGCAACTAATTATAGTTGGCAAACTAGGTGGCTGTAAATAAATAAACTTATTATGATGTGATTTAACTTGGTGTAAAAGTTGGGGCAAACACGGAGTCGCAGTGTTGAATCCAAGTTTCGTTGCTAACTTACAAGGACAGGATTCTAATTATGTTTTAGTAAGTTTACAAAACATCAAATGTAATTTAATTACTAATCTTTTCGGCCGTGTGATGCCGGCTGACTAGAATAGCACCACCCCATTTCCTCCCGCGGGAGTCGTAAGGGAAAAATCCTATGGACGGGCAGCAGCGTCCGTCGAAACCAAGACTATAGCTACTGCAGTCGCCAACCCGCCTGCCAAGCGTGTCGACTATGGCAACTACCCCCAAGATGATGTAAGTCATATTTGTGGGAGGCCTATGTCCAGCAGTGGACTGCATACGGCTGAAATGTACTAATCTTTAATTCCAACGGAGAGTACAAATCGTTGGTTGCCAGGATCTCTCAGATCGGCTTGATCTACGCTGCGTAGAGATGTAGCCTCGCTCTGCATCTTCTATAGCATTTACAACCATCCCTGCCTCCTTCCGCCATCGTTCTACGCAGCAACATTTCCACCCTCACAACCCTGGATGGTTGGAAATCCTCTTCTGTGAGTTTCTCTAGAAACTTCCTACCGCGCACATCAAACATTCTCCGAGATTATTCCTGAGTCATGGGTGTTTTCCTTGTATGGTTACTAGCAACTAGGTATCCGAACCTTACTCACCGCCAGGAACACAACACTGCAGACCAAAAAAATATAGCAGTGTTATTATGGATGTAGTCTTCTGCAAGGAGGAGGTGTAATACACTAGTCCGGCTACTAGATGATTGGCTGTGCCTTACCTCAGATACTAGAACGTAGTTTAAGGACATACCCTAGTAGGATAGATCTAAAACCTAATATAAGAACATTTACTACATCTGATTCTTAATTAGTCCGGTCAATAGAAAACCCCTTAAGGCCACGAGAGCGGCGATTAGGCGTGACAGCGGATCATCGAGCGGGCTTGATGAGGGCTAATTCTTTTGAGAGATTGATGACCCCGCGCGGTGCGGCCAAGAAAAACGTGGATTTGAAATTAAAGTAAACTACGAGGAAATGATGTTAGTGCTTCGGTACCATGCCGCAGGGGCGTTTTTGGATTTATGCTAGTTTTAGTTCAATGTATTGTTAGTATTAATGTATAAATTGTTGTTGTAGGTATTTAGTATTTATTAAACTAAAAAAATATGTACAAAAAATATAACAAAATAAAAACTAGTTATTTACAAATGGATGAACGTGTACTTATATCGCACTAGGCGACATGTTTCGTTTGTAACTATGTAGTATTTAGTAACATGACTCACGTGTGTTTCAATTAATATTTAATCATTATGTGTGAAGTTCTTCTACTGCTTATATTTTTTATTATGATACCAAACTTGGTTTGAATTTTAATTATCTACATGTATCAACGAAGCAAGTGCCACGGCAATTGATTGAGGCTTCAAAATGTAATGTAGGTATACTGTGTGTAAGTCTAATACGGGCGAAGAATTAAACCAGACATAGGATTTACCAGTATAATCATTAACCAAAAGGTTTTTCTTTAATTAAACCTATTATACACATGTAATTAATTTTTGTAAAATTTCTGAGCAGTAATGTACTGCGAACATTACGTGATATAAGCTTTTGAACTAACTGTCAACGAGTGTTTAACTCGAGTGTGTTGCATTACATTGCGAGCCGATTTTTTTTTATGGATAAAATTTTAATTGCACTTCTAAGCAAAAGTTATCTATGTTTCTTATGTCCTATTCTACCCTCCGTGAAGAGATTCGCCCGTATAAGACTTACACACTGTATAGTAAAGGAAAGGATATTGATATGGAAAAAGTTCCATATCATGTGCTTTAATATTAAGACAATAAGGTGCACTTCTGGCACTTTGTTTGGGTCGATAACTCTGATCTTGAGTGTACAAAATGCAATATGGAAATATAAACTTTCCACAGCAATAATTTTCAAACATTTTTTCGGTGCATTAGTCGTACAGATATTAAGACTACTTTCTGACGTTCAATATCGATTTACGAACAAAATGCGAGCATTGGCATACGACCAAATCGCGGTCGTCGTGGCCTCATTACCTCATCTAACGTGTTTCCTATTGTTTTTTGGAACTAATGACCTAGGCGTCTGTTAAACCTAGCTTTTAGTGACTTAAATAAATAAATAAATATATCGGGACAATCTGACACAAATCGACCTAGTCCTACGGTAAGCTCAGTAAGGCTTGCGTTGTAGGTAATAGACGACGATATATATAATAGATAGATACATATAAATACTTAAATAGGTACATAGAAAACACCCATGACTCAGGAACAAATATCTGTGCTCATCACACAAATAAATGCCCTGACTGGGAATCGAACCCAGAACCTTCGGCTTCATAGGCAGGGTCACTACCCACTAGGCCAGACCGGTCGTCAAACTTAAACATATACACTCTGTATACTTGTAAATATATACAGGGCGTGCCAAGAATATGGGACATCAAGGGAAAGTACGTTTAATATCGTAGATGGAATATTTTGCTGCAAAATAAGTTATTTAAAAAAAATGTAATAAGCTCAGCTACCGAGATAATTAGGTTCGTGAATAAAGAATTCTAGAATATATTTGTAGGTTTTATGTCATTGTTGAACCCGGGTATGTCCTTAAACTACGTCCAATAATGAGGCAGGGCACAGCGAAGTACCATCACGCTCGCTCGAGTCCGGAGAAGCCTAACTGGGGAAGTACCTCCTCCTTATAGAAGACCACAGCCATAATAGCACTGCTACCTTTCAGGTATGTAGTGTTGTGTTCCTGATGGTGAATAAGGTTCCCAGAGCTCCAACCCCCCTTAAAGGTCGGCAACGCGCTTGTGACTCCCCTGGTGTTGCGGGTACCCATGGGCGACGGTAATTGCTTACCATCAGGCAATCCGTCTGCTCGTTTGCCACCTGTTGTCATAAAAAAAAAAATTGTTTCAGTTCAGCCATAAGACGTCAACTGCTGGACATAGGCCTCCCTCAAATATGAGTTGTATCATGTAGGGGGGCAGTAACCATATAGTCAGGTCCAACCAGTCAGGGGCAGTCTCCACGCTAGGCAGGCGTGTTGGCGACCGCAGTAATTGATTTAATTTCGACGAACGCTGTTGCCACACTTCAGCCGTATGCAGTCCAATGCTGGCCATAGGCCTCCCACAAATATGACTTGTATCATCTTGGGGGTCGTTGCCATAGTCGCCACGCTAGGCAGGCGGGTTGGCGACCGCAGTAGCTGTAGATTGGGTTTCGATGGACGCTACTATCCGTCAGGTTTTTCCCTTTGTCGCCTCTTACGACACCCGCGGGAGGAGAGGTTTTCTATTCTTAGCCAGTAAGATACAGCACTTTATCTAAGTATATTAATATTACAGCTGAGTGCTTTTATGAAGAAAATAAATATACAGGAAAGGACAAGTACTAGATGGAGACATTACTAAACATGACAAGATGTCAATTATTGTGATATTTGGGACATGATTATTTCTCGGTAAATCTATCATCGGATCGCTAAACTTAAACCGGACGGGGAACCGATGGTCGTTGGGGCGTAGAGGTCCTAGAGTTGCGTGGGCAAACCCCACAAGGTGAACCGACGAACTGGTAATCACTGGAATCTAGCTTTGGCTGATATGAAGATGAAGGCATCTTTGTATTTAAACTTTCGTGAGACATATCCGATAAATTAAACATTAACACGGCTCTACTCACGTTTATTTAGTCACTCGCGCGACATGTTTCGGAGAACATAGGCCTCCTTTATCAAGCACTAAGAGTGCTGAGTGTCCGTTCGATTCGGCGATCGCGTCGCCGGCCCGTCGCGCACTAACGCGCGCCGCGCTGCTCGCGCCGCTCTTGATGTCAAAACCGGTTGAGGGCGGTCCGACACCGGAGCCGCTGTAATGGTAGAACGCGGGTTCGATTCGTCCACCAACAACGACTCTAAACACACCGAACTCACTGTGTCCACTAAACTGTTACAACACTCCCTAAGGTTTTGATGTTTGCCATAGATGGTTTTGAACATGTCGCGCGAGTGACTAAATAAACGTGAGTAGAGCCGTGTTAATGTTTAATTTATGAAGGCATCTATCAAATTATTTATTTACAATAATTACAATATTACGAGTACTCAACTATTTAGTACATTAAATGTAAAAAAGGCTTGAGGCATTCTACCAAGGATGCTGGTGGCATTTCCTCGTTGTATCGCAATGCTGATACGTTATGCAAGGAAGGCAGCTCGTCGGTCACCAATTACGTCAACCAGACGCTTCGCGATTTCTGCAAAAGTTTTGTGTGCGCTGGGACCTCATGGACCTAGCCTAGCGTCTCTAATCTCTACGGAAACGATACAAAATGGGACACTTGGCAGAGTATATTTGTTACATTTAAAAAATTCAGCGCTTTCCGCCGCTGCACCCGCTTTTTCATTAGTAGAGATAGGAGGGCGCTAATATGTCTATCATGTTTATTTAGTTCATATTATGTTTTACTAACTGCCAACCAGACCCCGTCTGCGGTGGAGAGACGAGCTATACTCCTCTGTTTTAAGATTTTGCTCGCTGTTTTGTATATTTTCTTTTGTACATTTTATATCGTTTTCCCTTCATCATATTAGCTGCTGTGAATTTCTCACCTGATGGTCTCATCGGAAGATCAGCGCTGAGTACTACCACCATGCTGAGTTGAGGCTAATTTGTGATATATATAGCTATATACTTAATAAGCGCTGGTGGTCTACCGGTAAAAGCGTGCGACTTGCAATCCGGAGGTCGCAGGTTCAAACTCCGGCTTCTACCAATGACTTTTTCGAAACTTATGTACGAAATACCATTTGATATTTACCAGTCGCTTTTCGGCGCTTTGCGTGAAAAAACCGGACTAATCCCAATAAGGCCTAGTTTACCCCCTCGGTTGGAAGGTCAGAAGGCAGTCGCTTTCGTAAAACTATTGCCTACGCCAAACCCTCGGATTAGTTTCCAAGCGGACCCAAGCTCTCATGAGCCGTGACAAAAATGCCGGGACAATGCGAGGCTGATAATGATGATTATACTTTTTTTTTCTACAACTACATACGTTTCGTGAACAATGTGATTCTAACAGAGAACCAATCTTGTTAAGTGCGATCTTTATCCATTAAGAAGGATTGCCTTAAGCCTTAAAAGCGATAAGTCCAGACCCAGAGGCGCGACAGCGGAAAACGATATTCGTAATTTTTTTTTTTTATGACATAGGCGGCAAACGAGCAGGCGGATTACTTGATGGTAAGCAGTTACCGTCGCCTATGGGCACCCGCAACACCAGGGGAGTCACAAGCGCGTTGCCGGCCTTTAAGGGGGGTTGGAGCTCTGGGAACCTTACTCACCATCAGGAACACAACACTACATACCTGAAAGGTAGCAGTGATTATGGCTGTGGTCTTCTGTAAGGAGGAGGTACTTTTCCCCAGTTGGGCTGCCCCAGATTCAAGCGTGATGGTCATCGCCTCTCATTGTTGGACGTAGTTTAAGGACATACCCGGGTCCAATAAATATAAATACCGGGTAAATATCGGACAATTGTTTTTGTTATACCCATGACGCCTTAATTGGGGTAACAGAGAAAAATGCTCGGAAGAAATGAACCAGACAGACATAGAGCTAAATAAATACTTAGTTTTGTACAGTCAGCAGCAGAAGCTAAGCGTTTGAGGTGTTCAAAATGAGGTCAACACATCTCTATTGTCAAGAGAATAAGAGCGCGTGTAGGATTTTGAACACTTGAAACGCTTAGCCACTTTTGCTGCTGACTGTACCTAGGTACAGTGTTGTCCGGCTAGCTCCGCAGCAAACACTAAGTGAACTATTGCGTTTGTCTAACTTTTAGATAGGCTATTTAACTTATCTGACCTAAAAGCTGGATTCTGGGCTGTGGATAATTTTATATCTTGTTTTGTGAATAAACCGGAAAATGTATAAGTTAATTCCTGTGTTTCAACTTGGCGTAGCATGAGATTCGAGTTTTTTTTTTTTGGTAACAAATTTTGATAAAATGAAAATTTTCAGTGACATTTTCTTTGTTTTTTGTCAGGTTACCAATTTAAATAGGTATTAAAAGCGCTTTATCAAAATCGCATTCATATGTACCTTTCCTCACAAGTACCTTGTCTCCACTCATAAGTTCATGCAATAATTACCTCATAAATATCCAGGAAATAATAATTACACTAACTAAATTGAAACATTATTAGACATGACATTGTCTACTGTGCGTTTCTCTAGAAACGCACAGTTATTTTAGTTACAAATTGACTGATTCCCACGGTAAGCTCGAGAAGACTTGTGCTGTGGGTACTCAGTCAACGATATATATAATATACAAATACTTAAATACATATATAGACACCCATGATTCAGGAAAATGATTTGCCGTCGGCGGTATTTCCGGACCGATACGACCCTCATACCTACTTTCTAGAAAAGAGCGTACTACCATCTTAAAAAGGCCGGCATCGCGCTTGTGACTCCCTTGGTGTTGCGGGTGCTCATGGGTGACAATAATTGCTTACCATCAGGCAGTCCGTCTGCTCGTTTGCCATGTTTGTCATAAAAAAATGACAAGATGACAATTAATGTGATATTCGGGGCACTCATTATTTTCACTCATAAGACCCTGCAATAGTTACCTCATAAATGATTTCATTATAACCATACGGTGTATATTTTTGTTCCACGGCTGAGAAAGGGTTATAAAGATCAGCCAATTGGATGGACAAGAGAAAATTAAACAGGTTAATGGAGCGGATCCGGTGAATTCCGTGTAAAGAATAAGCGACAGCGAATATATTTTTAATAAAGTACTAATACTGGCTTCTCTCTATTTGGCACATTTATTTATGTACGCAACTCTTTTGTCATATCAGACTTGGCATAATCGATTTTTGACAATCTCAATGTAACAGAAATATTATTTAGCATAAATGACAATATTGAGAAAATTACTTTATCGGAAAATATATTGGCATACTTATATCGTGACCGAATGTTATTGACGCAGTTAAAACAAACGAATTGCTAAGAAAATGTGGGTTTGGTTAGAACTGACACCTCGGCAGTACCTAATTCACTTGTACAACATAAAAAATTAATATATATAACACATAAATACACTACAGAATATAATATAATTAAACTTTTGTGAGCCATGTTACTACCTAGTTACAAACGGACAAACTCACGTGTAATTATATCGCACTAACGATATATCCACTTTTAGTAGCTGTAGTTACCGGCTGTCACCCTTATTTTATTATAATAATAGAGGTCACTGAGAAATTTCAATCATGTGAGTGGATATATAATATACAAGAACAAATATCTGTGCTCATCACACAAATAAATGCCCTTACTGGGATTTGAAGCCAGGACCATCGTCTCCATAGGCAGGGTCACTACCTACTAGGCGAAACCTGTCATCAAATTAATATTAGGTTGATATATATAATAAGACATGAGGATTTGAGGCGCACATATGCATACTCTAGCTTAAACAAAAATTGTTAGAATTAAATGAGAAAAATGTATTAAAAATTTACATTGAGTAAGGATTTATACAAATTGGTTAAGAAATTACAACTATTATTTATTTGCATGTACATAATGCAAATAAATAATAGTAACTATTACGTGAATTGCTGAAAACGAAGTTAAACTTAATCATTTTTTAAGCGAATGCAGCATAAATTAATAATCGCTATCTCTGTGTTACATCTATCGAATTTCGTTTGAGAAATAAAAATCCCTTATTTGAGCAAGGCAAAGTTAACTATATACAGAAGGCAATGTTGAGTAAGCTTAAAACACTGAAACTTAGCGTTTAGTACAGTTACGTTAAGTTATAAAGGCTACAAGCTTCCTCATAAATATTAAACGACGTGTCACTACTCGCACCGTACAAACTTTCAATCTCTTCGACAACATCTGGAGACCTGCGCACACTGAGTTAAAATGCTACAAGTTACCTCATAAATATTGAGCTCCGCTGCGTCCCGTCCCGCGAGCCGCTCAACTATTGTTAGTTTTAGCGACGGATGTGGACCGTGACCGAAAATTAAATAAGTTACCTCATAAATATTTACAAGGGACGTCGCTTAAAGGATAGATTGAATAAGTATTAGATTAATGGAATAAATTAAAGACCGCAACGAAGTTTAAAGGGGTGCAATAATGAAGGATGTTTTGTAGAATTTAGGTATACCTCAGCGGAGCTACCGCGAAAAACGATATTTGTACGGACGACTGTCTCTATCACTCTTAAGGCGCCTTCATTGGAGTAAAAGAAAAATATGCTCAAAATATACAAACTTCGATGTTCGCGTTATCAAACCATGACATATTATAAAACTTTCAAACATTCGAAATTAAAAACGATTGATTATAAACGAGTGGTTAGTGACCCTGCCTATGAAACCGATGGGTTTGAGTTCAAATGCCGTAAGGCATCCATTTGTGATGAGCACAGGTATTTGTTCCCGAGTCATGAATGTCTATGTATTTAGCTATTTGTATATTATATAATTATATATCGTAACCACACGTTTCATTTTGGACTACAGGTAATGCACAGCGAAGTACCATCACGTTTGAATCTGGAGAAACCCAACTAGGGAAGGACTTCCTCCTTACAGAAGACACAGTCATAATAGCACTGCTACCTTTCAGGTATGTAGTGTTGTATTACTGATGGCGAGTAAGGTTCCCAGAGCTCCAACCCCCCTTAAAGGCCGGCAACGGGCGACGGTAATTGCTTACCATCAGGCAATCCGTTTGCTCGTTTGCCACCTTTGTCATAAAAAACCACGTAAAGTACCCACGACACAAGCCTTCTTGATCTTAGGGCTCAGTCAATTTGTCCTTTAATATTCCCTTACGGATTCTGAGAGTGCTGCCATCTATACAACTAGCAACAAATTATTTTATTAAATATCATCATATCATATTATATCAGCGTTGTCCCGGCATTTTGCCACGGCTCATTCCCATGAGGCTCACGCCTGGGGTCCGTTAGGCAACTAATCCCAGGATTTGGCGGCACTAGTTTTACGAAAGCGACTGCCATCTGACCTTCCAACGCAAAGCTTAAACTAGGCCTTAGTGGGATACGTCCGGTTTCCTTATGTTGGTTTTTCTTCATCCAAAATCGACTGGTAAATATATAAAAAAATCGCACATAAGTTCCGAAAAACTCATTGGTACGAGCCGGGTTATAAACTTGCTTCCTCCGGATTGCAAGTCGCACGCTCTTACCGCTAAGCCACCAGCGCCAAAAAACCTTGACGAAGAACATAATCCCAGGATATTTCAAGTAATCAGCGGAGCCGGATAGCTCAGCAACCGTCATAACATAACGACTTTTCCCGGAACAAACGAACGTTCAACCTAATTTGTAAATATCAAAAGTTCAGGAGATAATTTACGTTCTACAATTTATTTTGCCGCTGCAAAGCCGTTATAAGTCTGGCCTTTATACTGCTTCCCTTTTGCCCTACACAAGTAATATAATATATAATAGGTGAAACATTTAAAACAACGCCGAAGAAATTACGGCAGAATTTCGTTTGTTAGATGCCTTTTTGTATCATCATCTCAGCCATAAGACGTCCGCTGCTGCACATAGGCCTCCCCTTTGGACCCCCACTGGTTGGAAGCGACCTGCATCCAGCGTCTTCCGGCGACCTTAATAAGGTAGTCTGTTCATCTTGTGACTGGACGTCCTACGCTGCGCTTGCTAGTCCGTGGTCTCCACCATCTGCCATCTTCTCTGCGTGCAATGTGGTCTGCTTCACTTCATCTTGCTAACCCGGTGGGCTATGTCAATGAGTTTAGTTCGCCTACGGGTCTCCTCATTTCTGAGTCGATAACGTAGATAAACTCCGAGCATTGCTCTCTCCATAGCTCGTTAAGCAATTTTGAGTTTTGAGATGAGGCCGATAGTGAAAGACCACGTTTCGGAGCCGTAAGTCATCACTGGTAACACACATTGTTTTTTTTTGTAAAGTTAATTTTTAATCTTTATATTCTACGTCATCTGATATTTGTGTAATTCGGAAAGAAGATTTAATTTAGAAGTTATATGAAAACGATGTCGTGCTAATTTTTTGGCCAAGACTGCAGCATAAATAACTAATTATTTATCGCCCACAGAAATGAGAATAATTTAATCTATCACCAGTGACATAATACTTATACAATGGCGGGGCACGACCACTCTCGAATAGATCCGTGAATATTTGATGCTGGGACTTTGTCGCGTCACAGTGGGCGGTCTGGCGGGTTGCATCGAACGGAGAGTCGAACCGTAGAGGCCCTCGGACCTCTCAGACCCGGGTATATTCTTAAATAACGTCCAACAATTAGAGGTACAGCGAAGTACCATCACTCTTGAGTCTGGAGATGCCCAACTAGGGAAGTAGGTACCTCCTTACAGAAGACCACAGCCATAATAGCACTGCTACCTTTCAGGTATGTAGTGTTGTGTTCCTGATGGTGAGCAAGCAGAGCTACAACAACTTTTAGGGTAGGCAACGCGCATGTGAATCTTCTAGAGTTGCAGGCGTCCATAGGCTACATTAACTGCTTACCATCAGGCGGGCCGTATGCTTGTTTGCCACCGTCGTTGTATAAGCAAAAAAAACTCAGAATGAAATATTCGGCATCCTCGCCTAGTCGGTCACCTAGTAAGTACCCAAACAAGGTTTTTTTTTATGACATAAGGTGGCAAACGAGCAGACGTATTGCCTGATGGTAAGCAATTACCGTCGCCCATGGGCACCCGCAACACCAGGGGAGTCACAAGCGCGTTGCCGGCCTTTAAGGGGGGTTGGAGCTCTGGGAACCTTACTCACCAGTAGGAACACAACACTACATACCTGAAAGGTGGACTGATAACTGGTTAAGTCCTAGACTGGTCATTGTGGACGAGTATTCGACATCTGTTCCTAATAGAGGTAGTTCTTCGCTCAATTCGTCATGGCACCTGATGGTCTCACCGGAAGACCAGCGCTGGCGGCGACGCTGAGATGAGGCCATTTCGTGGCACACGTCGTTTGTATAATGTTCTAATTTTTTTTTTTATGACATAGGCGGCAAACGAGCAGACGGATTGCCTGGTGGTAAGCAATTACCGTCGCCCATGGACACCCGCAACACCAGAGGAGTCACAAGCGCGTTGCCGGCCTTTAAGGGGGGTTGGAGCTCTGGGAACCTTACTCACCATCAGGAACACAGCAATACATACCTGAAAGGTAGCAGTGCTATTATGGCTGTGGTCTTCTGTAAGGAGGAGGTACTTCCCCAGTTGGGCTGCCCCAGATTCAAGCGTGATGGTCCCGGGTCGAAAATTAATGTATTTTTTTTTTGTTGTTATTATTATGTGTGTGTGTCATGAATAAATGTTTCTATCTGTCAATATTTAAACAGAGTACAGTTTTTCCGTTGGACTATGCCTCAGAAGCATGTAGGAATACCACAAGCGTGTATTATTGAATAGTCTGCATTCGGCGAGTCTATTGAAAATAGCCATTTGACTGATAATATATTCAGTTTGCCAGCCTGCTACTGTGGCAGGAATAGAGGCAAACCTTTTTTTGCGACCGCCAACCCGCCTGCCAAGCGTTGCGATGTCAACTCCAATATGATACAAGTTATATTTGGGGGAAGCCTATATCTATCAGTGGACGGCGTACTGAAATTATGAGATATTTCAAAATTATCGCTGATAATAGAACTCAACTAAGTTATCAGAAATCTTTAAAACTCACCAGTTAAATCATTTGTCTAACTTTCAGCTGTCTCAAATTTCAAGTTATATATTGAATATCAATAATTCAAAAGCCTTTTCAAATTTGACTTGAACGAAACTTTATTGAACTAAGTAAACTGTTATTATAGACTTCAAATGTTAACTTAAAGTTGAAAGGTAAGAATGGAATCTTGTAATATACTGTGTGTAAGTCTAATACGGGCGAAGAATTAAACCACACATAGGATTTACCAGTATAATCACTAACCAAAAGGTTTTTCTTTAATTATACCTATTATACACATGTAATTAATTTTTGTAAATTTTCTGAGCAGTAATGTACTGCGAACATAACGCGATATGAGCTTTTGAAACGAACTGTCAACGAGTGTTTAACTCGAGTGTGTTGCATTACATTGCGGGCCGAATTTTTTTATATGGATAAAATTTCAACTGTACTTCTAAGCAAAAGTTATGTAAATATATTTCTTATGTCCTATTCTACCTTCCGTTAAGAGATTCGCCCGTATAAGATTTACACACTGTATAAGGTGCTGCTAACAAATTAGTCACGGATATTATAAGAGATAATACATTACATTAAAACTATTAACTTTTAACTATAATTAAGGAACCTTTTTTTTTGGACCCTGGTATGTCCTTAAACTACGTCCAACAATGAAAGGTAGGGCACAGCGATGACCATCACGCTTGAATCTGGGGCAGCCCAACTGGGGAAGTACCTCCTCCTTACAGAAGACCACAGCCATAATAGCACTGCTACCTTTCAGGTATGTAGTGCTGTGTTCCTGATGGTGAGTAAGGTTCCCAGGGCTTCAACCCCCCTTAAAGGCCGGCAACGCGCTTGTAACTCATCTGGTATTGTGGGTGCCCATGGGCGACGGTAATTGCTTACCACCAGGCAATCCATCTGCTCGTTTACCGCCTATGTCATAAAAAAACCTTTGTATATATTTTAATTATAAAATAACCATCCCCTATTATGTTGTACCTGTTGAGATGTTTATCACTGTCTGGCATATCACGTCAATGGCATGTCACGTCAAAAGTTTATCTTAGATGCCATTAATAACGGTCCATTACGTATTTGATTCATCATGATAGTTTAAAGAGGTTTTAGAATGTCTAAAGAGGTCTCATTTAATTATCTTATTAACAGGGTTTTTTAACGTAGCTAATTTGTTTTCTAGATTTGACTCGAAGCGGGACTCGAACCCACAACCACTGGATCACTAGCCCAGTGCACTACCAATTGTGCTATCCGAGTACCGCTTAGACTTGTCAATTTTTTCTATCTTATCCTTCGTGGTATAGTTACGTCATCATGGGTGACGTGTAGTCACATCTACCGTCAGCGTATTGAACACTTAACGGCATCGAAGTGTCAATTTACATTGAGAATTCATCGATAACAATATCGAATATCGAAGATATTCGCTAGCAGACGTTTCTGCATACTAAAAAATAAAACCAATGATGTTTCATACTCCATACTCCAATCCAAAAAATATCCATGGCTAATTTGTTAGCACCTTATATATTTTTTACACTACGGTGTTAAACAAGCATACAATCCGCCGGATAGCAAACAGATACCGTAGCCCATGAGTATTAGAAGTCCTTATTTTACTTTCATAATTAAGGGAAAGTATCGTCTGTAGAACTTTTGGGGGTTCAACAAATCCAAGGCAAAAGATAAACAACCCTTTATACTTGGGGGAGTGTCGACTCAGCGAGTTTGAGCCCTTACAGTGACCCTTAAATACGAGGGTTTTATTCCGACTAATTCATCATCATCTTCCTCGCGTTGTCCCGGAATTTTGCCACGACTCATGGGAGCCTGGAGTTTTGGCAACTAATCCCAGGCTTTGGCATATGCGGGTTGGGGGTGGACCAAAACTGGTCATTATGGGTCGCTTTGAGCTATGTCCAGCAGCGGACAGTTAGTAAAGCGCCACCTATCGGAGGTATCGAGAACTAAGTATTTATCCATCGTTTATCGACAAAATACGTTAACCTACGTTGCCAGCCAGGTTTAATGTTAGTACATATGAAGCTATATAGATGGCGCTGTTGCAAACAAAAAATATTCTGGGTTAATTTATAAGAACTTACGCAAGATTTATAGCTAACCGTCAACATCATAGATAAGATAATTGTCAGTTATGAAATTTTCCTTAAAAAAAAGAAAACGAAACTTACAACAACATAACTTTAATCAAAATATTTTTCCATTCTTCAAACACATCTATATCCTTGGAACCTTTTCCCGGCTGGACATTTGCATGAAGAGCCTTTCCAATTATCACCAGCGTCATTCGAAGCCGTGTGCATGTGAGAAGCAAACACCAGGTTCAAGATGAAAAGAGTATTGTCTTCCACTCTGAGTTCAGGAGCCATGGTCATCAGGGTTGATCCCTGGACGGTGACGGCATGTGTCTTCATTGCTGACAATATTAATATGATGAGGAAAGCTACGTTGATCAGCATTTTTGATCTGTAATACAAACATTTGGACGTGATAAGCATTTGTAATGATACGAATAGGTACCATGCCAATTATAAAATAAATTATATAATTAAGGGGGCTCCGAGCGTTTCGCGCTACTCAATGCAATTTAATCATGGCGGCTCAGGGCTCGGCTCAGTATGGGCAAAATGCTCGCAAATTTAGAAATTTTCGTTCGTATTATTTATATATAATATATATAATATTACAAATGGTAATTTTGTTATTATTATAAAACTTACGACTATACACGTATGACTTATTTAGTTCCTTCGTTATCCTTTAATATGTAACTTATGACGCACATAGATTAAGATTAAGGCTTAGCTATACAAAAAAGGTATCTAACAAACGAAATTCTGCTGTTATTTCTTCGGTGCAGCCTTAATTCTGTTGTGAGCCATGTTACTATTACTTAGTAACAAACGGATAAACTCACGTGTAATTATAGCGCACTAGGGGACATGTATCGGGTAAGCTCTGGTACCCATTTTCAAGGCGAGTCATAACACCGCTCGGGGTGATGTGTATGACCACCTCCACAGTTCCGATATAAGGATGACTCACGTTACACCGTCGGGTCTCCTACACGTCCCCCTCCCGGGCTCCAGTCTTCTATTGACCCACCAAGCACCCACCGGGGCGGCCCGGGCTCGAGCGGCCCGACACTCGAATATTGACATTAACACGAGCGTCGTTCCATCTAGCCATTTGTTGCGAGTAGACGATCGTCACACCTCGACATCGCGTCGACATTAAGTCGCTTTCCATCACCGAGCCGAGCAGAGCCTTTTTATGTAGCTGTAACGTCCGTCGCATGACCGGCCCGAGCCCGTGCCGAGTGGCTCGGAGGGCTCGGTGAACACGTGATTCATTCCATACAAAATGTAGCGACGGTAGCCTCGGATCGGTGACGGGCCGCTCTAACATGAGTCAACCTATATTTGATGGCGACTGTACAGTCAGCATCAAATAGTTTCTGGCAACCAATGTGGCCAAATATATCGATACAGATCCTTATTTCTATAGAAGTATGTGTATCGATATATTTTGCCATACTGACTGCAGCTAACTGATGCTGGCGATACCCGATATGAGGGCCTACTGTGAAAATGGTCGATCAAAAATTTTACTCCATCTCTATCGCTCTTACTAATGTTAGTGACAAAGAGGAGACGAAGGAAGTTTGCGGTAGGCCCTTTAGTTTCGGGTTCCGTTATATTTTAAATTAAATTGTATTTTATAAGAAAACTACTTACGGTTTTGTTATTAATGACGTCTATCGCAAAACACTGTTGGCAGTTGATTGGGACTAATTAATCTTTAATGAGTTTGTTGTATCTATAAGGAAGTTTTGCAATACAAAGGAAAAAATACTCAAATCTTTATTACCATAACATTATCTACTCCACCGTATTTGTATTGCATTAAGGTTGATATTGGCGCAGTTCCAGTGGCGGTTATTACATTTTTATTTCTTGAAATATTTTGTTTTGTTACCTTTTAAATATATAATACATGAGTTGTTTTGTGCAATACGTATTTTATTTTTTATTTTTCGGACGAGAACCGAACTCGCAACTCCGGGATACATGCCCATCGCTCTGCCATCTGAGGCGCTACCGCCAAAAACGATATTCGCAAATTTCGGACGATTGTCTCTGTCACTCTCATGATGTTTTAATTGGGGTAAAAGAGAAAGATGTCCGAAATATGTACCGCGAACTTCGACGTTCACGGTACCGAGCCTGAGCTAGTGGACATTTCTGCTTAATAAATTAAAATTTTATATTTATGGTATGTATACTATTTGAGAAAAATCGCCGGGTTACGACTTGTCCAGGTAGTCTAGTTTAGGGCGTCAGTCGTGGACACCGGTTGGCTGAGGGTTGCCCGAGACCAACATGTCGCGCGAGTAACTAAAAATACCGTCATTTCCATTCATAAAATGTTACATTATCTCACGAAAGTTTAAATTGGTAGTGACCCTGACTACGAAGCCAATTATAATTATGACACTAAGATTTCGAACGTCTCTGAAAAACAAAGAAACTGGTTAATTTATATCTAACGTATGTTAACTTTGTAAGATAGTTGTAAGTATTTTTTTGACATTTGTTTTATCTTTTTTGTACTTAATAAAAAACTTTCATTATTTAGATATAGAAACAATATGAGAATTGCGCTTGACTAGTTTGTCTCTGAATAAAAAACGGTTGCTTGGAAAATTCTTTCATTCGCCCCCATTACAAATGTTCGTTTGGCTTTTCGTTTGCGGTTCCAGAAAATATTATTCAAAGCTATTGTGTGTAGATAAAGCAGTGTAAATATATTACTTACACAATCAGGCATAAATATACTCGTATGAAAGACAGGGAAAAAACCGACGGACAGGCAGCTGCGTCCGTCGAAACGCAATCTACAAATACCCTTTAGGCGGAGTACGTCATTTTCTTTACTAGTCACGTTCTGGTTAGGTCACGTTCTGAAGACGCCACTTTCTGTGGATGCCACGTTCTGAGGACGCCACTTTCTTAGAGCGTCACGTTCTAAGAATGTCACTTTCTTAGATTGCCACTTTCTGAGTTCGTCACTTTCTGAGTTCGCCACTTTCTGACTTTGTCACGTTCTGGGTTCGTCACTTTATGATTTTGCCACTTTCTGACTTCGCCACTTTCTGACTTTGTCACTTTCTGATTTCGTCACTTTTAGGTACCTACAAGAAGTTTATTTTATTTTTCTTATACCTAACTGCCAACCTTTTAGCTTGTACAGATTAGATATTTAGAGCGGCGTGGCTTGGCTCGCTGTATGTATGCGTAATAGACACGCACACTAGGTACTACGAGTACATCGTGCGATCGCTTCCTAAATAGGCTGTTACTGAACCAGCGTGCTACACCCTCGACCTCGTCGTCACTTTCCATCAGGTGCGACTGAGGTCAAACGCTGGTCAGTCTTTTATAAAAATAAAAAAAAATACTACGCATTATTTTAGTATCTTCACATTGTAGGTTGAATTTATGTGCTTAATTGTTACTATTATTACAACCTAATTATTTTTCACCGACTTCAAAATATGTGAAAGAAGCGGTTTTTTCAATTCGTTTGTTTTTCTTACGCATACATACAGCGAGCCAAGCCACGCCGCTCTAAATATCTAATCTGTAAAAGCTATTACTGCGGTCGCCAACCCGCCTGCCAAGCTTGACTATGGCAACTACCCCGCAAGATGATATAATTTATATTTGAACAAAAACTCATTAATATCTAAAAAAGTATTGTTCTGTAAAATGAAAACAGAGACAAAGTTTTGAAACAAAGGAAATTGAAACGACCCACCTTGGAACTTGGAAGCCGTTTCCGATTCAAAATTAGCAAGAAAACAATTATGAAACAACAATTTATAGCTCAAATTTCTTCCCAATCTTAATGCAACTTATATTAGTTTCAAACTCCTTTATAATATAATGTAAAACATAAATATTTCGGAACAATCTTACACAAATCGAATTAGTCCTACGGTAAGCTCAGTAAAGCTTACCGTAGGTACCAGACGACAGTAGGTATATATAATAGATAAAAACATATATATAAATACTTAAATACATACTCGACCGAACACCAACAGAACAGTGGTTGTCGATTCGAGTCCCTCTTCGAGTCAAATTTTTCTATTTTTCTTTCGATTTAAATATCGAAGATATTCGCTAGCAGACGTTTCTGCATAATAAAATAAAAAAATACTTAAATACATAGAAAACACCCATGACTCAGGAACAAATATAATATGTGCTCATCACATAAATAAATGCCCTAACTGGGATTCGAACCCAGGACCATCGGCTTCATAGGAAGGGTCACTACCCACTAGGCCAGACCGGTGTTCAAAATATTATATGTCTCAAGTTATATTACACTGAGTTTATAATTGGCAATCGCTTAACACAGTCGTCCTAATAGTTATGTGTTTTACAGGATACATTTTGGAGAGTGTGCACAGGAATTGCACGATCTAATTCCGCCATCTCCGTTCCACCACCGGACGTCCAGACGAGGGGAGCGGTTTCATCCTTACGTTGTGAATATTCCATTCACTCGCTCGAAGCGATTCGCTTCTACCTTCCTAATGCAGACTGTTAAGGAATGGAATTCGCTCCCTTCGTCTGTATTCCCGGAAAGATATAATTTGGGTCTCAAGGCAAGAGTGAATAGGCTGTTACTGAACCAGCGTGGTACACCCTCGACCTCGTCGTCACTTACCATCAGGTGCGCCTGAGGTCAAACGTTGGTCAGTCTGGTAAAAAACAATGAGATAACTATAAAAAGTTGCAATTTTTCATAGATATATCGGAGCTGTTTAGGTGGTCACAAATATCGGAACAACGCCTCTATTGTCAAGGCGATAAAGTGCATGTTCCGATATTTATGACTACCTCCACAGCTCCGATATATCTGATTGCGACTGTTCAGTTGACATTAAGCTGCCTTGGGATTCATAAAATAATATTACTGGGGAAAATGTAAATAAAAGTTGACGTGGATTTAAAATCTAGAATAATGAATATAGCTTTTTAATCAGAAGGATGACTCTCAGGGGAGTTATATATCAGCTAGTAACCTAGGTTTTACTTTATTTAGATAATTTGTAAGCTATAATAATGTAAATATGTATACGATTTGCCGTGTGATGCCGGCTGACTAGAAGCACCACCCCGCTGGTGTCGTAAGAGGCGACAAAAGGAATAATCCTAAGGACGGGCATCGGGCAGCGTCCGTCGAAACCCAATCTACAGCTACTGCGGTCCCCAACCCGCCTGGCCGCCAAGCGTGGCGACTATGGCAACTACCCCCAAGATGATAATTGTCGTATTTGTAGGAGGCCTATGTCCAGCAGTGGACTAGTGGACATACGGCTGAAATGTATGTAATGTAAATGTAAGCTATACCGATACAGACGGACTGTATCTTTGTCTCCCAAAGTTTGTATGAGAACTGCACGTCGACTGCATCCCAACTGCACGGCGACTGTATCCCAACTGCACAGCAACTCCGCTTCCCCCAAAGCAACCTATGTCTTACATGAGGGTATATAAGCCCTGCTTAGAGATCGCTCCCTGTGGCTGTTCACGGGGGAGACCTGTAAATAAATAATTAACAATACATTTCACAATGACAGCTAAGTAATGGCTGCATTGTGACGCACTGAGTCGACTAATGCCGCGTTTTTTTTATGACAAAGGTGACAAACGAGCAAACGGATAGCCTGATGGTAAGCAATTACCGTCGGCCATGGGTACAATATATTGAAATACAAAACTTTGTTTTTTTTTTAATGATAAAGGTGGCAAACTAGCAGACGGATTGCCTGATGGTAAGCCATTTTCTGTCGCCCATTACCCGCCGCAACACCAGAGAAGTCACAAGCGCGTTGCCGGCCTTTAAGGGGGATTGGAGCTTGAACCTTACTTGCCATCAGGAACACACTACTACATACCTGAAAGATACAGTGCTAATATGGCTGTGGTCTTCTGTAAGGAGGAGGTACTTCCCCAGTTGGGCTTCTCCAGACTCAAGCCTGATGGTACTTCGCTGTGCCCTACCTCTCATTATTGGACGCAGTTTAAGGACATACCCTGGTCCAAAACCCCTGGTCCGGGGGTCGTTTTTGACAAGCAGCAGAAGAAAGATCGGCCGGATCAGCGCTGACTCTCGGGTCAGCATTTATGCTGAGAGCCATTTCATGGTAAACTTTTTGATTTACATTGTTTATTTATGAAGTGATTGTTTTCTATAAGTATATTTATATATTATGTATAGGTATGTACGTACGGTACGTTAACTGAGTACCCACGACACAAGCCTTCTTGAGCTTACCGTGGGGCTCATGTAATATTTATTTTCTCAAACATGCAATGAAATATTGTCTTTATAAGTACACTAGCTTCTGCCCGCGACTTCGTCCGCGTAGAATAGTTACTTTTGGTCTTCGCTTATGATATATAGCCTTTATCTATAAATGGGCTACACACACACACACTACTGAAAGGATTTTTCAAAATCCCAAAATTACTTTGAAAAGGCATATCAAGTTAAAATAACATACACACACACACAACATAACAAAACATTCATCCGCTATGTGGGCTTGATCCTCCTGTACCTATAGTACCTCCTTATACACTACATTTTTGGTTGTCCCTTGAGGTGCTAGTATGACCAATCTGCTCGGGGAACTAACTCTCGAACAAGCCACATAAAACTGGCCGTGTGAGAAGCAGTCCATCAATCCCTGCCATTTTCAACGATTGACCCTGAGATTTATTAATCGTCATTGCGAAACAGACTTTAAGCGGGAACTGCAACCTTTTAAATTCAAATGGGTAATCTGATGGTATAAGAGGTATGCATGGTATATACATGGATTCACCTCTAGCACAACCAGTAATAATAGTTGCCTCTACCACATTCCTATGTAACGCTTTTATGCGCAATCTGGTCCCGTTGCATAACTTGGGAGGGTTTAGATTTCGTAGCAACATTACTGGAGCACCTACTTTGAGGCTTAGTTTATGGCTTGGTAGTCCCGGTGGGTTGAGTGTATTGAGGAATTCCACTGGATATTGTATAGCATCATCCGTATTTACCACAGAGTCCACAGAGTTGTATTGGTATTCTGCGCCTTCGAATGTCTTTAATAAAGAGTCATTAATAATGGAAGCTTGGTCATTCTTAGGGCACAGAATAGCACGTTCGCATAACCACTCTGTGGGCTTATTGTGCAGATTTTGAATATCTGGGTAAATTTGGGCTATTAGTTCTTGGATGGTGTAAACAACTGACGCAAGTTCTGGTGGAATGAACATTTTGCCCTCGGTTATCGGATATTCTCCATTGCCTATTTTAAGCAGAAGATCGGAGAATTCCCCGGCGCACACGTCACCCATAAGATGTACTCGCATGTTTTTAGTAATGCTCAGTTTTTTTATTAAAGGCCAAATATTTGACGCCTTAATGCATGCTTTGACTTCGTCAGCTCGAGTTCCCCTTGGCACTACAGGCAGAGTCTGACGAAAATCACCAGCTAATAAAACCGCAACCCCGCCCATCGTAAAGTTGTTTCCTCGGATATCTTTAAGGGTTCTATTTAACGCTTCAAATGCTCCTTTGTGCGCCATAGTGCTTTCGTCCCAAACTATAATTTTGCAATCGCGCAACACTTGTGCTACGTTGCTTTGTTTTGGGATATTGCACAATGGAGTTTCAGTATAATTAAGATTTAGCGGCAGCTTGAAAGCCGTGTGAGCAGTTTTTCCTCCCTCCAGTAGTGTGGCAGCGATTCCTGATGATGCGACAGCCAGAGCAATACCCCGGTTAGATCGTACTTTTGCTAATATTAAGTTAATAAGAAAAGTTTTCCCAGTGCCTCCGGGGGCATCTAAGAAAAAAATGTCCCCAATCTCTCTTTCTACGCTGGCTAAAACTTCCTGATAAACATTTGCCTGTTCATCTGTCAATAATTCCTCGTTACGCGATACAACTTCTTCCAAGGCGAAAGGATCATAATTTGTCTCTCGTAGATATTCGCGATTATTGAGATTTACTGTTGATCTTTTTGGTTTAGTCAATCCGTACTGATCCAAATGTTTTCCAGCTTGCGCTATAACTGCATCTTCGATCAGTATTAAGCATCTGTTATACACCTCATCAATGTGAAACTCCGCTCTGTTATGCAATTGTCTCTCAAGTTGTCGTTTAATGTCGTCCGAAAAGCAGTCCTTATATTTTTCCCAGAGGCTTAACGGATCAGAAAGTTGACAATAAACAATCATTATTGTGAACAATTCGCGAAGCTTGAAGGGAGAGTCGCACAATGCAGCTTCCTCCAAAGTTGTGTCCCAATGTTTATCGTCCTCTAACAATCCAAGGGCGTTACACGCTGACTGAAATGTTTGATGGAGGATACCGTTGACAGTTTTTAAATATTCGAAGGATGTCGGCCCTCTAACTTCATGTAGTAATAAGCGTAGGTGGTAGCACTCGGAATTATTTGGATGTACGGTATAGACCCTACCCAGAACGTGCTCTTTTTTTACTCCAGGCCAATCCTGAACCGCTTTTCCTCTTTTTCTTCTGGCAAATTTATTTTTATTCCAGACAAAGTACGATGGGACTTCAGAGTACAGCAGAGTCTTAGCAAAATCATCTGTTTCGCAAATATCAAAGAAAGCCATTAACGTTGTCTGAGGTGGGTTGTTTATTTTTTCTGCGATGTTATTCGAGGTAAAATACACGCGCTGACCATTCTCAAGGTGAACACTGAGGTGTACGACGGGAGGAAACCTTTCATGTATAGGAAACTTCAAGATCCTCCAAACTGCTTCGGAGCTACTTATATAACGGCCACTTTCATAAATTTTTATCTCATCATTTTCATTTTCGAGAGTTAAAGCAGCCTGATCACTACCCTTATGCACGTACTTGCAAATGTATTTGATCGCTTTAACAGAATTACATAATTCTATGTTTATATGAGCAATAAAAGTACGCGACAGGACAGGATTATAAGGCACTATCCAGCGGTTGTCTAACTCCAAATCTTTTATCTGTATTGTGTGACCGCCATCAGCCGGGGACCTTCTCCTATATTGCGGATAGCTGTCATCCCCTGTTTGAGTGTCTTGGAGAAGTGGTCGAGGGTACTTCTTAGTGCAGTTATTATCTTTCATGCAAGGAGACTTGTAATTTAGACTGGCGCAAGGACCATGGACCATATGTGCTTTCACAATCTCATAGAGCAGAGGGTCTTGCTCTAGGTCGGGTATTTCAGCAGAGATGACTTTGTCAATCTTGTCTGGGGTGATACGCTGCTCTAACCATAGTAATATATGGACGTGTGGAAGTCCACGTTTTTGCCATTCCACTGAGTAAGTATAACAACGCATCTCTCCAAATATGCTGGCTTTTGAAAGAAGGCCCATCATCTTTTTTACCTTTAAATGGAATACCCTTGACACTATATCATGTCGTTCAAATGGTTTTTGGCCAGGCAGAAGCAAATCAGTTATGTCTTTCCATCGGGGGTTACACGTAAACGTTATAAAAAGGTCAGGACGACCGTAGTGACGCACATAGGTCATGGCGTCTTGAGTACGCTCGTGCATGTCACGTGGTCCTCCAGTAAAAGATGATGGGAGTACCACCTTTTGACCTAACTGATCACCATCTATGTCTTGTCGCCCTATGGCGTCCCGCAAGTGTATATAACTGTCAGCTCGAAGCCGTGCCTGGTTATTTCTGATAAAATTTAATCTCTCTATCTCTACTTTGGCGTACATATCTACCAAAAATTGACTAAAAAGGGAACGGAAATATAACAGGTGATTATCTTCTCCCTGTCTTATCATCAAGCGGAATGAATAATAATTTGCAGAGGAGACTGTTGTTTTAAGAGGCAGTTTTGTAACGGGATGACGTTGAGGTATAGAAATGGAATACCCGTCCTCCCCACGGCAAAACAATAGTGGGTACTGTAGGGCATCATAGGACCGATGGATCTCGCTTATGCGTTTCAAGGAGTTGTCATGGCTTTCAATGACAATATCTCGCTTTTCAAATTGCTGCCCTACCATTACCAAGGCTACCTCATTAGATGTAGGGGCATTGAAACATCCCCGGTGAGAGTCGGGCGGCTTCCTCTCAGCATTGATGACTACTTTAAATGTTTTAGCTGTTGCAGGCACCTTATCTAGGGCAACTTTAAAATCTTTTACATAGCCATTATATGTATGAAGCATCCTCTGCAGTTGCCTTACTAAGCCAGGTTTGATGTCGGAAAAGTTTTTACACCTCAAGTCCACTTCTCTATCATCTTCTCCTACAAAGTATATTTGTAAATATTGTGGCTCCTTTTGAGGTGCAGGTAATAAACTTCCAACTAAATGATATACTTGTCCCTGAACTTTGAACGTTTGCATGAAACCGTCTTGTATTACTTGTTTAGCTCCAAATGAAGTCATCTGGAAACAGCCATTATACTTACGGACGCATTTCATGAAATGTTCATGTTCAGGGTGCAAGTCCATTACTAAGCTATAGAGAGGCTCGGGTAGTGGTTCAAAAGGTAGAAGTTGCACCTTGCCAGCACTACAACACATGCCGGGTGCTTCTTCTTTCCACTTCAGAGCATTACACCATTGGCACTTCATGTTCATAGCACCCAAGACCACGGTGCTGTCAGTCTCATACTCTGTCTCGATTTCATATGCCATTCCACTCAGAGCCTTACTTTTCCAGACACGCCTTCTTCTTTCTACCCGTACGCCAGGATTATTTTGCTCATATCGAGACTGCGTCGCTCTATGCTCTTGAGGGTGAACTTGCTGATACCGAGCAGACGTTTCTCGGTTCATATCAGGATGAGCACGCTGATACCTAGTAGAGGTTTCACGGTTCACCTCGGGGTGAGCATGCTGATACCTAGTAGAGGTTTCTCGGTTCACCTCGGGGTGAGCTTTCTGATACCTAGCTACTGCTTCTCTGTTTACATCAGGGTTCATTTTTTGGTAGTTCCTCACAGCAGCTCGGTGATCTGCTGATTTATCTTGCATATATTTATTTGCAGCAGCTTTGAGTTGTTTGCTACGTGTAGCATTCGTGTACCTTGCACGGCGTTTTTTAGGATTTTTTTTGGTGACAGTAAGAGACAATGATGACTCACATTCCGATTCTAAGTTGGGTGGTGGGGTAGTGGCTACTTCATCTCTTCTCGTGATAATCTTCTTGGCAACCACAGGTAGTGGTGAAGGGGAAAGGGGCTCGAATACTGTTGGGCATAATTCACTACGAATGTATACATCAAAATGACCGCTAGACAAATCACTTGAGAATCGTAGTCGGCCCACTGGATTACCCTCAGTACCAAATCTGATATATAACTGATTGTTGCGGAAAACTTCGAAAACCCATGGGAAAAGCTGTCCTGCAGCTACCAATTCGCATAGACTACCGAAAGTATACGGGCGAGACATTTCGAGGCAGTATTCAGCGGCACTGGCGTAATTATTACCGTCACTGTTATGAGACATAACGGCAAACTCGTTCCAGTTGGCCACCACATGACTAACGATTTGCTCACGTACCTCCCTGGCCATCACCTGCGTATCATACACAAGATAGGAGATGGCGCGAAATAGACAGGCTCCATCTCCAATTATCGGTACTACTGTATGAGGCACCACGGTCCCGTCAATATCTAATAACTCAACAGTCATATTGTATAGTACTAAGACACAAAGTTGTGAAATAAAGATGCTTTTACTACATACAATTCAATTATCATAAATCATAAACGATTGGCTGCTGCGCTTAACGTGTTAGCGGCAAAACTGTCAAATTTATAATGAGAGTGCCTGCTTAGGCGAGCGGCTTATATACCCGACGACGGCGGAGCGCGGGGGGCGGCGAACTTAAGTAATCCGTATTTGAATATTTGGAATTTGGAATCGAAGGATTAAGTATAATTGAATTGCAAACAACACTGTTAATTAGACACGTATGAACTTTATGTCGTAGCAATAAGGTTCATACGTCTCTAGCTAACAGCTTAGCTTAGTAGCTTAGAACACCGCCTGTTGTATGTATGTACCTATGTGTGTTAACACTTAAACTTTTAAACCACTTTCCCGTAAAACTTCGCTTTCTTAGGATTCCGTACCCAAATTGTAAGAACGGAACCTTATTGCTTAGACTTAAAACGTCGGTCTGTCTGTCTGTCTGACGGCTATATCTTATGAAAAGTGTTACCATAAAAACTGTTTTATTTACCAATGATACGGAACTCTTCGCGCGCGAGTCTGACTCGCACTTAGCCAATTTTTTTATGCCTATTAAGTATATGAAACGTCTACAAACGACTGCACATTTGTGCAGTGTAGCACATCTTTATTTAAAGGCAATACGGACTTTTGACACCTTCATTTGCGTATGACTGTACCTACATTCCAACCCCATAAGCGATTAAAAAACGCTCATCTCATTTCATATCAAATGACGCTGAAATTACTCATCTTGTTCCTTATTAAGTACTACTGTGAAGAGTGTGAAATGTAGGTAATTCTTTTTTTATATACTTACCCTCTTTTTGAAAAATACTTTTTTAGTGCACATATTTTAAAACCGTTGTTGTTTTTGTCAACAGCGACCCGATTAACCATAGGAAACATACACATGTCGTTTTTCAGACTTTTTAAACCCCATTTTCTCCTATTAGGGGTTGAATTCTCAAAAATGCTGAAACACGTGTTTACTTATTTGTCGTTAGGAATACTATTGTGAAGTTTCAAATTAATTGGTGTAACTAATCATAAATCCCCATACAAACTTTGGACCCCCATTTCACCCCCTTAGAGGGTGAATTTTTAAAAATCCTTTCTTAGTGCACCCCTAGACCTTATAAGGAACCTGTGTGCCGAGTTTGGAAACTTTAGACCCAGCGGTTTGGGCTGTGCGTTGATTTAAGTGAGTCAGTCAGTCAGTCAGGACTTTGAGATTTATATATATAGATTCCTTATAATAGACTCGGGAGTATTATTTTTTGGGCGCGGCATCTGAAGGGGACGGAAATGGAATTTCATATAAGGCCCAGGCATCAGTCATAGCAAAGAGCTGATGTTATTTTTTAATACATTTCGATTTCATTGTTAGTTGTGATTTTGAAAATTTCATTTTTGAAGCATTTCTTTTATTTCATTGTATGTTTGAGAAAAGCACTATACATGCCTCGTCGTGAAAACGGATTCCCGGCCTCGTATATACCCACTTGGCCAGAAATACTCATTTTCCCGGCCTCTGATGTAATGTTCTATTATTTTATAATAGTAAGTTGGATTCTGCCATATCTTAGAAAACTCGGTGTTATCCATCGCAGTGCGATTAATTTTCCCGAAAGCGGGAAGTTACTTGAACAACAACTAAGCTGCAGTCTTGGCAATTGGTAGCGACGTTCGGACTTACTCAAACTAGCCGACATGGCAAGTGACGCGAGTGGCAAGTTACTGGAACCAGTTACTTAGCGGTGCAAGTTCTGACGCTATCGGGCCAATTGGCTATCTTCTTTTTTTTTGACTTAGGCTCTATATACCGTTCGGCACAGTAGAGCGATCGGACTGCGAAAAGGTAGCCTGAGGAAAATCCAGGACACTTCCGCACCAGACTTGACTTGTACTACTGGAATACTTCTACTGAGTTTTCGCTTCCAGCGAGATTGGTTGAGACGGTCTCAACCGAATTTGAGTGATAAATTGGCTATCTAAGAAACAGGCTGACAAAAGTTAAACTTCGTATTGGTCGTTTTAAATGGGAGTAAAAGAAAAACAAATAAGAGTAGGCGATCGGCCTGCAGAATGTCAATTCATCATCCCAGCTTTAAGTCGTCCACTGCTTGACATAGGCCTCCCCCAAATATGAGTTGTATTATCTTGGGGGGTAGATGGCATAGTCGCCACGTTGGCGACCGCTGCCCATTCGTCGGTTTCTTATGACACCCGCGGGAAATGGAGTGGTCCTATTCTAGTTAGCCGGCACCGCGATGGATAAGCGACTGATAAAGATCAAATGATATTTAGAATATAATTATTTATTCGTGAGCACAAACTATTTATACAAACATGAAACAGACAATCATCGACATCGACATCATCGATCAGACGAACATAACAAGAAGAACATAAAAAATAATAAATAAATACATATTTCGGGTCAATCTTACACAAATCGACCTAGTCCTACGGTAAGCTCAGTAAGGCTTGTGTTGTAGGTACTAAACGACGATATATATAATAGATATACATATAAATACATAGAAAACACCCATGACTCAGGAACAAATATCCGTGCCCACATAATTAAATGTCCTGACTGGTATTTGAAACCAGGACCATCGGCTTTATAGGTACCTACTAGGCCAGGCCGGTCGTCAAAAGTTCCAAAGAATTGGTAGAAGCCGGGGTTTTAACCTGCGACCACTGGATTGCAAGTCCCTCTTATCTTACCGCTAGACCACCAGCGCATTTTTGCACTAGTGTTATATTTATGATGTCTTAATAGTTACCGTAATATATTTCAAAGGAGTCCATTTCCTCGCCGGGCGAAGTTTTCACCTTAATTTCTTTAAGTAAGCTGTAGGAATGTCTACCAGACCAGACTTCTAGGCAATGATTAATCAACATAATTACGCTATTTGCGGAGGAAAGTTCTCGACGGATTTATAGCTCAGCCATTTTTGTAAAACGCAAGAAAGTGCAGTTTTAAATTTTTAATTGGTTAATGTTTCTGAAGACGAGCACAGAGATATCAAGTGGTTTTAATTTTGAGTATCTTTTCTCAATCATGTGATCTCATCTCCAGTGATTGTGGGTTCGAGTCCCGCTGCGAGTCAAAGTTTTCTATATTTCTTTCGATTTAAATATCGATGATATGCTAACAGACGTTTCTGCTTAATATAAAAACTACCATGTTTTTTTATGACATAGGCGGCAAACGAGCAGATGGATTGCCTGGTGGTAAGCAATTACCGTCGCCCATTGGCACCCGCAACGCCAGGGGAGTCACAAGCGCGTTGCCGGCCTTTAAGAGGGGTTGGAGCTCTGGGAACCATACTCACCATCAGGAACACAACACTACATACCTGAAAGCTAGCAGTGCTATTATGGCTGTGTTCTTCTGTAAGGAGGAGGTACTTCCCCAGTTGGGCTGCCCCAGATTCAAACGTGATGGTCATCGCTGTGCCCTACCTCTCATTGTTGGACGTAGTTTAAGGACATACCGGGTCCAAAACACCATTATGACGTTATGTTCCTTATAATAGGGTCAACATGGCGACTATGTTAACCACCCCCAAGATGACACATATTTGGGGGAGGCCTAGTCCAGCAGTGGACGACTTACCACTCAAATGGTGATGACATCTAAACAATATATAGTGGTCCATGGGGTCCCAAATTCTTAAACGTAACATATATAAAAGCCTGGGCAGAGAGTACCATTTTGTACCGTTTGGCTTAGAGACGCTAGGTCCATGGGGTCCCAGCGCGCACAAACTTTTTCCAGAAATCACGAAGCGTCTGGTTGACGTAACTGGTGACCGAAGAGCTGGCGGCTTCCTAGCGCAACGTATCAGCATTGCGATACATCGAGGAAATGCCACCAGCATCCTTGGTACAATATCTCAAGGGGCTCTTTTAGATTGAATGCAATAGTAGTTAAGTCATCATATCATCATCATGTCATCCGAAAGCCGTCCACTGCTGGACATAGACCTCCCCCAGAACGACCCAAGAAGACCGATCCTGCGCCTTCCACATCCAGCGGTATCCCGCGACTCTAACTAGGTCGTCGGTCCACCTTGTGGGAGGCCTACCTACGCTGAGTCTTCCAGTTAGTGGTCGCCACTCCAGAACCTTTCCGGCCTAACGCCCATCGGTTCATTAATGTGCCCCGCCCACTGCCACTTAAGTTTGGCGATCCGGAGGGCTATATCAGTAACCTTGGTTCTACTACGGATGAAATCATTCCTGATGCGATCACGCAGGGACACTCTCAACATAGCCCTCTCCATTGCTCTTTGGGTGACTTTGAGCCTTAGTAGTTAGTACTCGTATTTAATTATTGATAATAATTAATAAAGTTAAACTATATACACATCTACAATTGACAGCAGATTCAGAAAACTTTTGGACCCGGGTATGTCCTTAAACTACGTCCAACAATGAGAGGTATAGCACAGCGAAGTACCATCAACGCTTGAATCTGGGGCAGCCCAACTGGGGAAGTACCTCCTCCTTACAGAAGACCACAGCCATAATAGCACTGCTACCTTTCAGGTATGTAGTGGTGTGTTCCTGATGGTGAGTAAGGTTCAGGCTCCAACCCCCCTTAAAGGCCGGCAACGCGCTTCTGACTCCCCTGCTGGTGTTGCGGGTGCCCATGGGCGACGGTAATTGCGTACCACCAGGCAATCCGTCTGCTCGTTTGCCGCCTATGTCATAAAATAAAAATTAATAAAAAAAAAACATATACATATCTAAAAAAAAAAAAAACATATACATATCTACAAGTGACAGCAGATTCAGTAAACTCCATTTCACAAAACCTACAAACCACACCGTTACACTTCAAAGCGATCGTTTGGCTATGAACCCCTTCCATTCAAGGGTTCCGTAAATTACCTTAGTTACGGTAACGATGGTTTCAAATGAACCTTCCCATTCGGTTTTATGGTAAAATTATTACAACAGGCATAACGAATTTTCCCAAAAAGCCTCGAAAGAATATTATGGAAAAGAAAAAAAAATTAAGCGTATGGAGAACTACTTCCCAATGGTTGACTGGTAGTGATTGCCTTTAGCCATTCAGTCTGCCTTTCGTACATTAGGTTTTTGAAAGCAAATTTTTTTTTTTTATGACAGGCGGCAAACGAGTAGACGGATTGCCTGGTGGTAAGCAATTAATTACCATCGCCCACGGGCACCCGTAACACCAGGGGAGTCACAAGCGCGTTGCCGGCCTTTAAGGGGGGTTAGAGCTCTGGGAACCTTACTCACCATCAGGAACACAACACAACATACCTGAAAGGTAGCAGTGCTATTATGGCTGTGGTCTTCTGTAAGAAGGAGGTACTTCCCCAGTTGGGCTGCCCCAGATTCAAGGGTGATGGTTATCGCTGTGCCCTACCTCTCATTGTTGGACGTAGTTTAAGGACATACCCGGGTCATAAAAATTATACTAATGTAAAAGCGGGTGCAGCGGCGCAAATGCGCTGATATTTTAAAACGCACCAAATATAGGTAAGAGCCTGGACAGAGAGTACCATTTTGTAACATTTGGCGTAGTCCATGAGGTCCCAGCGCGCACAAACTTTTGCAGAAATCGCGTAGCGTCTGGTTGACGTAACAGGTGACCGTAGAGCTGGCGGCTTCCTCGCACAACGTATCAGCATTGCGATACGAGGAAATGCCGTTTGGTAAAAGGAGCACTTTTCGGGTTTCGTAGCTACGAAAATTAGTTTTCCGTTCGTTTTCACGGCACGGTGTAAGTTAGATTGCCACCTATTTCCTACGTATCTCCAATCCTAACCCGTCCTCGATCAAGAAGGGTTCAGTACTGTTTGTTTTACCTCAATTGATTGGATGGGCCTCTCGCCGAAAACTTAATACCGATGGAACAATATCCTAGACCCTTTTGTTGAAAAAACATTCTGAGAGCTGAGCTGGGTTATGTAAGATTTTTAACCTTTTCCACGCCAAAGACGTATATATGTGTCCTCGACACCAGAGCAACTTAGACCTACGCGCAGTGCATGTTCAGTTTTGACATTTCGATTACGTGGCGTGTGGGAGGTAGCTTTTGCGTTTGACGCCGAAAAGGTTTATATAGCAGACCTTGCAAGCAATGCAAGCGTGGTGAATATTAGCATTCAACCCCACCCCCCCTAGTGTAGAGTCAGCTGCAGAGAAAAGGTACCACTCCGCCATAAGAGTTTGTAGGCCATCTTTTCTCTGCAGCTGACGGTAACGTCAAAAGAAAATCTATCACCGGTCCCTACACCTCTGATCAGACAAGATTATTAGCGGCAAGAAACTCGGCGGAACTTATTTTTCAAAGCAGTGATACATCAAATCTTCAAGTACTTATATGTAATTATGCGTAAGTCACACGAGAAAACATACAAATATGAATGAATGAATGAATACTTTATTGCACACCTCAAAAAGTAGAACAATATTACACAAAGGAACAATAAAAATAAAAAGAAAAGGAGGCAAACAACAGGCGATCTTATCGCTAAAAAGCGATCTCTTCCAGACAACCTTAGGGTAGCGAAGCAAAAAAAAGGTGTAGGAATTGAGAGAAACATTGAAACAAAAATAAAACCAAAGAAATAACATATGAACATATATGATACACAAATGAAATAAATACATATAATTAAATGTATGACATAACATAAAATACATATAAATAAATACATAAATCAGCCAAAAAGATAAACCAAATATACAAGATATAACTAAAAATACTAAAATTTATAAATAATAATGTATAAACAAAGACACGAATATACATTTTTTAATATGCTTTTTGACATGAACTGTGTCGTTTAAATAATCTGGCAGTACATACAATTGATGAATTAAAGGCGGTTTAGTTATATGTAGTTACTGGTTTAGGCTATGCATGTTTGTCTGTCAAACAATCCTCTACTCTGTAATAGCCCTTGGACATCAAATTTGCTTAAGTAATTCTTAAGTGCTAGGAAGAGTAATTCATTTTAAAACATCATCAGTACTCGTACCATGAGTTGTGACATTACGGTTTTCGATGACGAGTATCGACTTTACTATCTGTGCATCTCGCTTGTACTATTTTAGTGTGAACGAGATGCACACATAGTAAACTCGGTACTCGTTATCGAAAACCGTAATGTCACGTCACAACTCATGGTAAGGGTACGGAGGCTCTAGTGTAAGTTTCTTTTGACGTAAAAAAACGTCTCGAACGCGTAAGTGATAATGTTATTTATATGGGTAACTCTAACGTTTTGTTACGTTAAAAACTTACACCCAGGACTCTGGTAACTTGCTATATACTCGTAAATGAATAAAATTTATGAAAACTATTTTTAAAAATACAACAAAATGAACTGCAACAACCACATCATAAATAAATGTTTTAAAGTGCAATAAATACCGATGCAATACTCCAATTATTTATTACGAAAATGCAGTTTTCATCGGAGAACACATTGCGACTTTAAAACATGGCACAAACGTGATTTTCATCTCATCCTTTCCATCAAGGCTTTCTACCCTTTTTATTAATACAACGACGGTAGCAAACAAGCATATGGTCCGCCTGATGGTAAGCAGTTACAGTAGGCTATTGGCTCCTGCAGCTCCAGAGGACTCACATGCGCGATGCACGTTGCCTACCCTTTAAGAACCTACATATCCTAGACTTCTTTTTTCAAGATAAGTAGTGTATTGGTAGAGACCCTGCCTACGTAGCAGGAAGTCCTGACTTCAAATCCTGGCATGGCAATTTAGTGTATATTACTAATATTTACCGTGTGGTGCCGGCTGAATAGAGTAACACCATCCCATCTCCTCCAGAGGGTGTCATAAGAGGCGACAAAGGGAAAAACAAACGGATGGGCAGTAGTGTACGACGAAACCCAAACTACAGTTACTGCGGCCAACCCGCTTGTCAAGCGTGGAGACAATGGCAACTGGAATATTATACAAGTCATATTTAGTGGAGGCCTGTGTCCAGCAGTGGACGACTTACTTAGATGGACATTTAGTTACATGGGGGACTGTTTTACCATGACAACGAATGACATATTTTCAAGAGAAATTCCACCTTGTGGTGGTCTTCCCACGCTGCCAAGATAATACATATTTGGGGGAGGCCTATGTCCAGCAGTGGACGTCTTACGGCTGTAATGGTGATATACTCATACTTTAGACAATAGTGGCATTTCTTTTTAAATCTTAGATTAGTATAATTAAAACTTTTGTGAGAAAAGTAGTAGTAACATTACTATTTAGTCACAAACGGACAAACTCATGTGTAATTATATCGCACTAGGCGACATGTTTCGGGTAAGCTCTGGTACCCATTTTCAAGCCGAGTCAGGGTCACAGGACACAGGCAGGCAGTGAGCGATACACCCTCAACGCGAGCGGTGTGTCCTGACTCGGCTTGAAAATGGGTACCAGGCCCCTATATCACCATAGCGACAATTGTCACGATTCCCGACATGTAAATTTCTGATGTTACAGGTGTCCACTGGCTACATTGACCGCTTACCATCGGGTGGGACGTGTGCTTGTTTGCCACCGACACGTTAGTTTCAATAAAATGCATGTAAATTTTTTATTCGTTCGACCAGGTTCGATTCCCGGTTATGTATGAGAGATTTAAAAAAGTTTGAATGTAATTATTATTAAATCTAAAATCGACGTCATGGAACTCCTAAGAACAGATCTAACTAAAAAATAACAACACTTTATTGAAACTAACGTGTTGGTGGCAAACAAGCACACGTCCCACGCAATGATAAGCGGACAATGTAACCAATGGACACCTGCAACGTGAGAAATTTACATATGTCGGGAATCGTGGCAAATTGTCGCTTTGGTGAAATAGGGGCCAGGGCTTACCCGAAACATGTCGCCTAGTGCGATATAATTACACGTGAGTTAATCCGTTTGTATTTCATATTACGTCGTTCGTATAATATTTTTGAAACACGAATAATGTCTGTTCAATTCCATTTGCGACTTTCCAGGCTATTTCATCTGCAAAATTATGTATGCGGGATAATTTTTTGGATGAATTATATTTACATTTGGTTTTGCGACGGGAATTTTATTATAATTCTTCGGTTTTCTGCTCAGTCGAGTACATACGCTCGTAGGAATCATTTATTAGACACTAGCTACCAGAAGACCGCGACTTTGTCTGCTCAAGATGAATGGTCGCGTACCCAACGGTTTCAGAGGAATTTCCTCCCGCGTACGCCAAGGTTGTGGAATGAGCTTCCTGCGGAGGTCATCCCAAAGGACTACAGTATGGGGTTCTTCAAAAAGGGTGTAAAGAGGTTTTTAACGCAACGCGTGAATGATGCCTTGGTATTGTAAACGTCCATAGGCTGCGGTGACCGCCTACCGTCAAGCGGGCCGCATGCTTGTTTGCCACCTTTGTGGTATAATTTTTTTTTTTTTACATATACACAAGATCTTTATACCTACTTAAATATTTAAAAAAACGTCTCTAACCCGTAAGTGATAAATGATAATGTTATTTATACGGGTAACTCTAACGCGATGATGACGTTTTGTTACTTTAAAAACTTACACTCAGAGCCGAGAGAGTGTAAGTTTTTAACGTAACTTTACGCCACGAACGCGTTGGCGTTTCCCATATAAATAACATTACCACTTACGCGTTCGTAAACGTTTTTTACGTCAAATGAAACTTACACTAGAGTTTCTGGTGTCCGAAATTTACGAATATCATTTTTCGAGCTGCAGGTTTGACTGAGAAGATTAGATTGGAAAAAGTTGTTACTTTTTTTGACGTGGCGGGGAAAAGGTCATATTTTTATTTATACATAGATATTTTTCCAGCATGAACCTGGGCTTCGTGCTTGCCACAATAAAAATATCGATAACCCTGTTATCGATAAAGTACACACTACTGCAACGACAAAACGTACCTACATATAACCACAGACTTATATCAGCTAGCTACCTAGACGCCGTGCTCCCGATCTTGTACAAATTATTTAAACGTACCATCCATTTTGAACCAATTTATTTTTATAATTTGGAATGAATAATTCAAAATCGTTTTCTGAAGTATGTTAAATGTAAACAATCCGAGTGCCCATAGGATTTACAAGGCTTTGGTGTCACTTTTAATTGACACTACAGGTGACAAGAAGGCTGGCCTATAATAAATGTATTTTGCTCGGTGAATTAGTATTACCAACCATCCAAAATGGCAATGCGGCCAGCCTCTTGGGCACATTGCTTATTAGCAGCGATTTGGGAGTTATTTTTTATTTTACTTTATGTTTTCTATATTTATTATATATAATATTGTTATAAGACTAAAGTTACTAAAGATAGTTTTGTTACTTTTTTTTATTATGCAGAAACGTCTGCTATCGAATATCTTCGATATTTAAATCGAAAGAAGTCCCGCATCGAGTAAATTTTTTTCTATTTTTCTTTCGATTTAAATATCGAAAAAAGTTTTGTTATTATGTCGATTTTGTAACGCCCTTATTTGTCTTTGTGCATGACGTTGAAGTGGTACTTATCGATAACAGGACTGTCGATGTTTTTATTTTGTCAATCACTTACAACAAATCGTTCGTACTAGAAAAATATCTAGGCATAGAATATTGCTGACTGTTCCTGACCTTTTATTTCAACTCAATCGACTTCCTAACTTGTCTGGACTTGTTGCTTGGAAAACGGTCTTCGCCTGATGGATGTTTACAGCCTCGCCTTCTCCCAGCATCATTCGGCCATAACTACTTTACCATGCATCCAATTGTATACCGTATTCTTAGGTAATAAGTACTAAATTCAAACTAGTTTTCCGATGTACTTACGGCGTTTATACTGACTAATACAGTCGACTGAATAATTAGCTACGATCAGTTAGTCCAATAGCTAACCGGGGCCCGGTACCGCGAACATCGAATTTGGTAAATTTCGAGCATCTTTCTCTTTTACTCTAATTAAGGCGTCATGAGAGTGACAAAGACAATCGTTTAACATTTACGAATATCGATTTTCGCGGTAGCACCTCTGGGGCAGTTTGGCATTATTTATTGTCTCACAAATTAGTATTCTTTTTTCGGTGTTGTCTTTTCTTTATTAAATGTTTTGGAAGCTTTTTTAAAACTTTAGGTCATCATCATCATTTCCGGTTATGTCAGAGAGTTCAGAAAAAAGTTTTAGATAAACATCCAAACTCTTAAAAAAAAATTACAATCATAAAATAAAACAACTGAAACAGATTATATCACGTTATAGTCATAATTAAATCTAAAATCGACGCTATGGTTCCTCAGATCAGATTTCGCTATATCTCATATAGTTTTTTTTTAATCATATAGGAGGCAAACGAGCAGACGGATTGCCTGGTGGTAAGCAACTACCGCCGCCCATGGACACTCGCAACACCAGAGGAGTCACAAGTACGTTGCCGGCCTTTAAGATCCCTATACGCTCTTTTCTTGAAGGTTTGGATGTCATTTCTAACTTTTACATATACTGACCCATTCGGATCGATCACTCTGTATACCTACAACACATTATTGATCTTTCTATCGGACTAGGTCAATTCGTGTAAAATTGTTCCAAAATAATTGTAACCCCTATTAGGCAAGTAATCATTAAATGTCATCATCTCAGCCATAAGACGTCCACTGCAGAACATAGGCCTCCCCTTTGGACCTCCACATGTACCGGTTGGAAGCGACCTGCATCCAGGCTCTTCCAGCGACCTTACTGAGGTCGTCTGTCCATCTTGTGGGAGGACGTCCTACGCTGCGCTTGCTAGTCCGCGTTGAGCACTTTTCGACCCCATCGTCCATCTTCTCTGCGTGCAATGTGGCCTGCCCATTGCCACTTCAGCTTGCTAACCCGATGGGCTATATCGGTGACTTTAGTTCGCCTACGGATCTCCTCATTTCTGATTCGATCATTTTTTTTTTTATGATATAAGGTGGCAAACGAGCAGAGGGATTGCCTGATGGTAAGCTCTTACCGTCGCCCATGGGCACCCGAAACACCAGGGGAGTCACAAGCGCGTTGCCGACCTTTAAAGGGGGTTGGAGCTTGGAACCTTACTCACCATCAGGAACACAACACTACATACCTTTTCAGGTACTTTGCTGCGCCCTACCTCATTGTTGGACGTAGTTTAAGGACATACCCGGGTCCAAAATTAAAATTAAGAGAAACTCCGAGCATAGCCCTCTCCATACAATTAACTTCGTATTTTATCATTATTCATCTATCATTTTAATTATTCACCCCTGTTCCGGCCCAACCCTCATTAAATTGCCATATAATTCATATACATATAGGCTTAGACCAATTATTCGTATCGCCTTTGATGTGCAATATGCCGGGAATTTCAGCACAGGACTACCTTGCTTTAATTAATAGAATTATACGTTAATTCATCATCATCATTCAACCGTGAGACCGTAACCGGCTGGACTTAGACCTCCCCTAAGGCGACGCACAGCGACTGATTTTGCGCCGACCGCATCCAGTGAAAGAAGTGATAGTCTTTATTATTTTTTATTTCTTAATTTATTAATATGAAAAAGGTTACAGCTTAATTAGTGACAAAGTCCCACAAAATAGTTTACACGGTTTGACTGTGGGATCGTGCAGTCTCTACTCTCTACTTATAATAGAATATGTGACATTATCTAGCAAAAGGGACCTTATGGTCGATGGCGCTTACGTCGAACCGCGTTGCGTTTGCATTGCGGCATCTTGAACAACGGCGTAAGCGCCATCGACAATAAGGTCCCTTATCATAGATAATGTCACATATAAACTTATGACATAATAAGGCTCTGAGATTACTCTACTCTATACATTCTACAAGGTGACAACGCAGCTTTTTACCAAAATCGTTTTTTGAAAAGGAGCATTTGGTTACTTACTATGGAAACGATATGAGAGTTGGGCTTGACTCTAGTTTGTCTCTGAGTAAAAAATCGACTACGGTTGCTTGGAAAAAGTTTTCTTTCGCCGCCATTACAAATGTTCGTTTGACTTCTCGTTTGCGGTTTAAAATAGTACATTTCGATACTAGCAAAAAAAAAATTTTTTTCGACGAGGGTGAACGTTGGAGCCCGAGTGAAACGAGGGTGACAATCACCCGAGTCTTAAAGAAGTTTTTACACGAGTATCGAACCTAATTTTTCATAGCAAGTGCCTTAAAAAGTGAAATTTACGCACGCGAAGCGTGCGAAAAGTGCACTTTTTACGCACTAGTTAGGAAAATTATTATTGACGCCTTATATATTGAGTGTTAGTAAAGCAGTGTATGTCACTGTCTATGTACAGTGACAGATTAGGCATAAAAATATAAGCATGGTTAAAAAAAGGCCCTTGAGGCATTGTACCAAGGATGCTGGCGGCATTTCTTCGTTATATCGCAATGCTGATACGATATAAGCATGATTTAATATTTTATTTTATATTTTATACTGTAAGGGCCTGCTAAAAATTATTATTATTTATTATATTCTAGTTTTTTATTTTATTTCTTTTATTTTTTATTTTATTGTTATTGCTTTTTTGTTTTTATGTTATATTATGGGTGTCCTGCCTGCACAATAAAACTTTATTTATTTATTTATTTATTTTATTTTATTTATTTAAAAAGGATTTTTGGAAATTCCACCAATAAGGCGGTAAAAATGGGGTTGAAAGTTTGTACAGGGATTTGTAAAATTTAAAGCGAGAGACTGGAAATTTTGTGGGAACACTCCTTATTGAATACAATACAAATAATCTAAGCAGTATTTTGAAATTCATCCCCTAAGGGGTCAAAAAGGGTGTTAAAAGTTTGTATGACGATGGAGTCAAATATCCTGAGATACTTTAAACGTTATGTTTAAACTCCTTATTTAATTAAAAGAAAACAACAACAATAAATTCTACCAGTTACAGGTTTTCTTCTGTGCGTGCGAAGCCGCAAGCAAAAGCTAGTTATATAAGCTTTTTTTTTTCAAACTTTATCCATGGTTCTAGACGCTTCGGCTCCTATACAAAACAGTAAAAGAGACAATAGACTTCGCATACGCTTCGCAAACTTCTCTTTAGCAAACCAAATTGATATGAGTATTTTTATCATTTTAGGGATAAACCAATTTTTTAACAGACTTCAAAAAAAGGAGGAGGTTATAAATTCGGTTGGTATGTTGTTTTTTTAACCGACTTCAAAAAAAGGAGGAGGTTATCAATTCGGTTGGCATGTTGTTTTTTTTTTTTTATGTGTGTTACTTCAGAACTCCGTCATTAATAGACCATTCCAAAAATTTTTTCGTTGTTTGAAAGCATCTACTTCAAGGTTGGTCCCATTGTTACCAGAATTCAGATCTGATGATGGGATCCATGAGGAATTAAGAGAACTCGTCAAAATTTATAGGTGCATGAATAACGATTTTAGTATATTCGGTGACAAGTCAAGCATTTGTATTCAGAAAATAGTATTTGGTGAAGAAGAACTGATGAAGAAGACCATAGGTGGTCATAGGAAACTCCTTGTGTTTCCTGGGTGGCGTTGAGATATTTCAATTGAAATACTAAAGCGACTATGACAAAGCCAACTTAAATATTTCTGACGAAATGTTACCATTAACCTGATCTGGTGGTTGGACCCGGGAGGTAGGCAACGGAACACAGAGATAAAAAAGTGTAGAGTGGCCATGTTTGGACTTAATGGAGTTGTCATGAGTTGCAGTCTTATAACCTTGACTAATGTTTTAACCGACTTTAAAAAAGGAGGAGAATGTCATTTCGATTGTATTTTCATTTTTTGCGTGTTACCTTAGAACTACATCATTTATGAACGAAATTGGTAATTTTTTTCGTAGTTTGACTGCATATACTACAAGGTTAGTTCTGTTGTTACCAGAATCTAGTATGATGATTGTAGCCGGATAGGAGGCAACGGAACTCCATGATAAAATAGTGTAGCGGGTCCTGTTTAGGCATAATGTAATCGTCATGTAATGCATTTTGGTAACCGTGCATGTATTTTTAGCCAACTTTAAAAAGGAGGAGGTTCTTAATTCGGTTGCATGTCCTTTTTAGTGTATTATCCCCGAATTTTGTCATTCGGGACACTTAAAAAATGCAACAGGAACGTATAAATAATTAAGTTTTTCGGCGACAGTTCAAGCATTTATGTTCAGAAAATACCACCTTCTGGCAATGGAACCGAGTGATATAAAAGAGTAAGTTAGCCGTTTTTGTGCTTAATTGAGTTCCCATGTGATGCCCTCTGGTAACGACTCTCTCATCATCAACATTATAATCATCATTATAACAACCAGAGGACGGCCACAGCTGAACATAGATCCCCCCTAAAGTGACCCACAATGACCGCGGTTCTGCGCCATTTTTCGCACACCTAGCCCCGTTGCTACACTGGCCGCTAAAGTAACCAGGGTATCGGGGGCCGCTGGGAACTCAAGGCCATGGCTTTCGTGTGCCATAATCGCCACGCTTGGCAAGCGGGTTAGCGATCGTAGTGTTCCACCACATTCCAGATCGCAGTATTGCCTGTGTCTGGCGTTGCATTACTTATGTGCCACGATAAGTATCAGATGACGATTTCGAATCTCATCATCTCCGTTAAGTTAACGATCTGTAGTCAAGTGTTGGGTTTGACAGTTTATTAGCGTCCAAATCGGCCGTAAGCTTCGAACACGACTCAATTAGACATACATTTTGTATCTTATCTTATCTATAATATTTCCTCGTTTGGCAAGGACACTGTCTGCCCATATTCGTTTATTAAAAATCAGTGACAAAATGAGAAACTAAAAGGCTTAAAATAAATAAACTTTTAACAAAAAATAAACCCGACTTCAAATAGGTACTAAAAAGCAACAAATAATTGTTTTCTTTATCACTTGATAAGTACCTTTGGACTATTTAGAACAAATCAATTTCTTAGGACAATTATATACAATTATTTTTGGTTTTGGAGTCGGTGCCAGCCACTTTTTTCGTTTCCGAAGCCTTCGGTAGTCGTGAATAAATTGATATATGAAGCGCTACCGCGAAAAAAGAAATTCGTAAATTTGGGGCATCTTTCTATTTTACCCCTATTAAGACCTCATGAGAGTGACAGAGACTATCGTTTGAAATTAACGAATATCGTTTTTGGCGATAGCGCCTCAGTTTCAATATTTCACTTCCCTCTCGGTACACTCTGCACTATAATTCGTCGCTACCTTGAAAAAATCTCATAAGTCATTCTGGCAATCAAAAAAAAAAATTACGTAACTATATGGAATGAGTACAGAGTTACTGCGTTTCAACCTACAGTATCTGTGTCAGATACAAGATTTGTTCAAAGTGTTGACGATATATATGTATTATATATTTTCATAGTTCATTTGTCAACAAATCAAAATCAAAACAGCTGACATGCACGTGCAACGGTGTAAAAAATATGAGTTTCAATTGTATGTTGAGTAGCGTGGCTGGCACCGACTCCAAAACCAAAAATAATTGTATATAATTGTCCTAAGAAATTGATTTGTTCTAAATAGTCCAAAAGTACTTATCAAGTGATAAAGAAAACAATTATTTGTTGCTTTTTAGTACCTATTTGAAATCGGGTTTATTTTTTGTTAAAAGTTTATTTATTTTTATCATTTACCGCTATTGACAATTTTGGTTTGCCAGAGACACCTCAAAGTCTAGTCTAGACAGCTCATTCAAGGTGACATTCCTATATTTAGGCCGAAAGCAATGTTACTACGTAATACGTAGTACCGATTACATACTTTGATTGATCCTCGCATCTTGTTCACTCAATCAAAAGAAAATTGGCGTTACTAAGTATGGGATGCTTACGAAGTTATTACATTTCAACTTTGAGTAGCGATCCGAGATACGGGTTTTCAAATTAGTGATATATGGTCTGCTAAAATTAGGTTAACGTATGATTTAGTACTAAAGATAATACAGGTTAAATCAAAGATACATAAAATAGATTCTGACATATTTGAGCTTTTTATTTTTAGTTTAGCTAGTAATGTAATCTTAAGCGCATTAAGATTGACTCACGTTAGAGCGGCCCGTCGCCGATCCGAGGCTACCGTCGCCACATTTTATATGGAATGAATCACGTGTTTCCGTGTGATGCCGGTTGACTAGAATAGCATCACCCCATATCCTCCCGCGGGTGTCGTAAGAGGCGACAAAGAGAAAACAGGCAGCGGCGTCCGAAACCCAATTTACAGCTACTGCGGTCGCCAACCCGCCTGCCAAGCGTGGCGACTATGGCAACTACCCCCCAAGATGACACAAGTCATATTTGCGGGAGGCCTATGTCCAGCAGTGGACTGCATACGGCTGAAATGTATGTATGTATGTATGAATCACGTGACCACCGAGCCCTCCGAGCCACACGGCCCGGGTTTGGATCGGTCATGCGACGGCCGTCACAGCTATGTAAAAAGGCTCGGCTCGGCCCGGTGATGGGAAGGCGACGTGATGTCCACGCGATATAGACGGGCGTAAGACGGTCATCTATTCGCAACAAATAGCTGCATGGAACGACGCTCGTGTTAATGTCAAAATTAGAGTGTCGAGCCGCTCGGGCCCGGACCACCCCAGTGGGTTAAAGGTGGGCTCGGGCTCGGGAGGGCGACGTGTAGGAGACGCGATGGTATAACATGAGTCATCCTTTATATGGAAATGGAGTGAAGTCAGAATATCAGACATTTTTGACTGATTTTACGCCATTAACGGAAAACAAGTACTCTTCTCATATAAATACATATCAGAGACACCACAGGAGACAGAAGAGCTGGCAGCTACCTCACTCAGCGTATCAGTCTTACGATTCAACGAGGAAATGCTGCCAGCATCTTCGGTACTATGCCGCAGGGGCCTTTTTTAGATTTATACTAGTTTTAGCTAAATTTATTGTTAGTTTTAATTAGTTTTAATGATTTATTGATTTTTTACGTATTTAGATGTCTAAATTAAATGATAAAGATTAGATTTAGTCTTATTTGAGCCTATGTCAGCAGTGGACGATTTACGGCTAAAATGATAGCGTTAAAACTCTATGCCCCAGATATATGAGATTCCAGTGTAAATTGAATACATATTATCATCATCATATCAGCCGAAGGAAGTCCACTGCTGGACATAGGCCCCCAGCGACCCACAATAGCAGTTTTAGCGCAACACGCAGGGTTCGCATATTGAAGACTTAAAGGCGTTTTTGTCTGCCATATTTGAAAATGGAATTACAGAATCCATTTTAAGAATTGCGCCGTAAAGTTAACGGCAGATTCGACAGAATATAGAACTGTATTCTGACTTTTTGAATCTGTTTTCAACTGTTTGACAGAGTCTGAGTTTGACGACCGGTCTGGCCTAGTGGGTAGTGCCCCTGTCTCTGAAGCCGATGGTCCTGGGTTCGATTCCCAGTCGGGGCATTTATTTGTGTGATGAGCACAGATATTTGTTCCTAAGTCATGGGTGTTTTCTATGTATTTAAGTATTTATATGTATCTATATCTATTATATATATCGTCATCTAGCACCTACAACAAGGCTTACTGAGCTTACCGTAGGACTAGGTCGATTTGTGTAAGATTGTCCCGAAATATTTATTTATTTATTTAACTAGGAGGAATAATGACAGGAGCACCCATCCACGAGCGCCAGTAAGGGACAAAGATATTCTAGCTTTTGCAGCCTAAAATGTAACAGTTCACTATAGTTTTGCTTTACAGGACACTCTTTATAACAAAAATATTAGCTTATTCTGTATTAATTACCGCAACTTCGGTTGAAAACACAAGAAAACTTTAATTGTATTTGTTTGTATTCCTCTAACTTTGACAGTTCTGAAGGGTTCAGTTTGAAGGGGAACAAAAATTTGTGAGACTACTTAGACTAAATATATACCTATAGACGCACAGTCCCGAACAAAGGAGTCGGAAAAAATGGCCTCAAATGACATTCTAGTTTTCAAATAAGTAACATATAAACCGTTTTCGTCGGATCACCGCGATACTGGCAACTACTGAAACGTCATTAGAAAAATAATAAATGTCAAACTCCAAGTCATCAGAATATCGGATGCATGGAGTCGCATAAATAATATTAGGCACGTTGAGTAATAAAAAATGTCTAATAACAAAATAAGTTTATTTACACTTTTTACATTTTATATTACAATATTTGACTTAAGACATCTATAATAAACAAATTCACTTGTTTGCCAAATTGGCAGTATACCTAGGTTTTCGTTATAAATATAGTCTTTTTTAGGGTTTCGTACCCAAAAGCCTTTATTGGTCAAATATATGTTTGGCGCTGGGAAATGGGCCGAACACACGGGACGCCAGTCGTTAGGTCTGAAAAAATCATCACCCCTATCTCGTGCTATGATAGCGGCCCATTCCGATCGTCGCTTGGGATCCCGTGGGAATCTAGAATTAAAATATAACGCTAATATAGTACATACGAGACGAAGTGATTAAATCTGCCATTTCAAATTTGCTAGATGTAATTTAAAAATGTACAGTCAGATATATCGCAACGTACGAGTTACTCAAAGATATCAGAAAACGTTCTCAATTGTCAAGGCGTTAGAGTGTATGTTCAGATATTTTTGAACATCTCGTTTATTGCGATATATCTGATGGCTACTGTACACTCCCTATCTCCTTTTTCATCAATAGGTACATGTATAAGAAAACGCACGTAAATAAAATATTAGCGACTCCGTACCTTTATGTTCCATGAAAATCCTTTATTTTTGCAATTAATTAAATTCATTCTAAAACACGAAACTGCATCGAGTTAATACATAATTTGTCAATACATTTGAATTACTTACGTAAAAAAACTTATCCCACTGTCCTTCTTGTGTTTTTTTGTGCTATTGTTACATGTCTTAACTGAGCACGAAGACATTGTTATTTGACGCCGGTCGGTGAAAGACTAAGTCACCAACTCCATCCTTTTTCGAAATTACTAGAGTTTGAATGTAGCCATTTTTTTCGCCTGACTGTGTATTTGTATATATTTAGTCTAAGTGAGACTATGACAACGACGTACGAAAATAGCGCCGTCTTTGCCGTTTCTATGGAAAGTTACATAAGACCCCTTTCGATCGTGGTATTATTATTAGCACGCTCCGTCTAGTTAAATGGTATGTCTATGGTTTTCAATCATGTTTTCCTATCACAGGAAGATACAGAGTCGCTATAAAGAGGATTAGAACAAGAGCTACATGGCCTTTTCTAACTGTATTATTTATTGAGGGATGGCCTGTCTTTCTCGGCACGAGAAACTGTCACGCCCTTTTATCTACTCTTGGCCTACAGATATATCGGAGCTGTGGAGGTGGTCCCAAATATCTCAAAGAAATGTTATAATTTTAAATTGAGATACTCAGTAACAAAATAAGCTACTACTAGCGCCACCTATCGACATTAACAATGTAACCAGTTCTGTAAAATAAGAGTTAAGCCCCATTTAGACCATGCAAGAACTTGTATACGATTTTCATTACATTGCGTGGTTATATAAAGCGACCGAATTAGCCGTACGCCGATAGCCCGCAATGTAATTAAAATCGTATACAAGTTCTTCCCTGGTCTAAATGGGGCTTTAGTCTGTTGCGAACCAACTCAAAGTTTTATTAAGAAATATTTAAATGAGCCGTGACATAATGCCGGGACTAAGAGAGATGACCACAAAACAGACAAAACGAAGGGATAAAATGTTTTTGAGGCAAAATGAGATAAATTTGTGAAGTTGGAATGCCGCTTAAAGGACGTGACTTCAATTTTAGGCGATTAGAAAACTCATTCCAAGTAAGGATGATAGGTAAAAGATTTTTATCAGAACTATATATTCTATAGACGCTGGATGCAGGTTGCTTCCAACCGGTACTTGTGGAGATCCAAGGGGGAGGCCTATGTTCAGCAGTGGACGTCTTATGGCTGAGATGATGATGATGATGATATATTCTTTGAAAGCAACGGACAAAATCGCATTTTATCCACAAAAGTGAAAAGTAACTTACATATCGTCATCATAATCTACCTGGCGTTGTCTCATCATTTTGCCACGGCTTCTGGGAGCGTTGGGACCGCTTGACAACTAATCCCAGGGATTTGGCATAGGCACTAGTTTTACGAAAGCCGCTGCCTTCTGACCTTCCAGAAGGAAAACTAGGCGTTATTGGGATTATCTTTATTTCTATGGTAAATATCAAACGATATTTCGTACATAAGTGTGTGTCATGGTTATTTTATATGTATTTGTATATTATATATGTCATGGACCAAGTGACAACTTGGGTATTATTGAAAATGCCCGGGCATTATGAAAAACGTCCAATATCAGAGGGCAATTTGATTATAAATATTCAAATTATTAAATTGACCGAGCATTATTAATAATGTCTATCACCTATTGGGCAGAATACTAAGCTAACTATATCGACCAAATTATAGATGAGTTGTGCATAATGCTCAGGCATACATTTTTGAGAAAACCCCCGGTCCATAATTTTTTTTATACAATTAGTACTGAGCTTGGACAATCATATTAGGGCAAAACAGAAATTCAGTAGGTACGAAGACCAGCGAAGCGAGGAGGAGTGTTATGTTTTCTGCGATCACAACACAGCCGCCTCGCTAAGAAAAATCAGTTTAACACGTGTCACGAGTTTGTTTTTCTCCCCGACCAAATTGCCCAACGACGATGTAGCAGTATTCATAATGACTAGACAATGTGATAAATATTGAAGTTTAGCTGGTCACTTGCCACTTGGCCCAGTATAGCCAGTCATTATTCATAATGCCCGTCCTTATCACTTGGTCCATAACATATATATCGTTGGCTGAACCACAACACAAGCCTTCTTGAGCTTATCGAGGTGCTCAGTCATTCACTTATAAAATGAGCTTCTCGAAAATAATTGCGAAAATTGTGTGCAGACGAGGTCACGGGCGAAAGCAATATATAAAACTGTTTTTATATTTATTTACCTTATTAGAAATATGCTTGGCTAGATCTGACAAGCAGTATTATTTAGTGGACTGGCCTTCGTCTGCTATCTCCGTGATTTACTCTCGTCCTACAGAGATAAATGAAAAACCTTTGCTTGTGAAATATCTACGTATTTGACTGCTAGCCTGGTGTTCGTATATATCGAGCAACTTTCTTTTTTTTTATGACAAAGATGGCAAACGAGCAGACGGATTCCCTGATGGTAAGCAATTACATACACAAATTGACATTCTTTAACAAATTGACTCAAGAAGGCTTGTGTTGTGATTACTCAACCAATGATATGTGTAATATAATATACAAATTCTTAAATACATAGAAAACACCCATGATTCAGGGACAAATATCTGTGCTCACCACACAAATAAATGCCATTACTGGTATTTCAACCCAGGACCGTCGGCTTCATAGGCACCACTAGGCCAGACCGGTCGAAGACATAAATTACATTTCAGCCGTACGCAGTCCACAGCTGGACATAGGCCTCCCACAAATATGACTTGTATCATCTTGGGGGGTAGTTTCCATAGTCGCCACGCTTGGTAGGCAGGTTGGCGACCGCACTAGCTGTAGATTAGGTTTCGACGGACGCTGCTGCCCGTCCGTAGGATTCTTGTCGACACCCGCGGGATGGGGCTGAGCTATTCTAGTCAGCCGGCATCACACGGCACACGGGTATCTAATATGTAGCAAAATACAAAACACACAACATTTGACAAAATAAATCCAAATGGATGCAAATGTGTCCCTCCCGACAAATGTACAGTTAGCTGTACATTCTCCGATGATTCACGGCGCGTGTTTGTCAAAATTATTCGCGTCGACCTTACACAGATCTCACAACGCTAGAGATACAATAGTTATTTGTTATGCAAGGCTGCAAAGTGGTTATTTGGCGAAAGTGTTGAAATTGAAAGCTGAGCAAGCGATGGAAGCTAAGATTGAACCATGAGCGAAGCGAATGGTTCAAAGATAGATTCCTGAGCGTAGCGAAGCTTTCAAGACACGAGAAGCCAAATAATTTTGCAGTCATGCGGAACACACAAGTTTTCACCTCACTACAGCGAGGAAAATTCGAGCGGCAAGAAAAACAATAAAACAAAACTTATCGCGCGATTTTTCAGGGAAATCATATCGGCATAGCTACTAGAATCATTCATTTTTATAGTTCAAACGTTGAGTTCAAAGAGTTTAGAACAGGACAAATCCGACAAATTTACGTGAATTGTGATAACTTAAAACTTAAAAAAAATTTCTTTCGTTTGCGTTCAGAAATTACAATAAACCTATGTTTCAATTTCTTTATCAAATAAACATTGAAATCGTCTTTTATTTAACAAATAGTATATATAATAAAACCTATTTGACATAAAATAAAGTGTAGGTAAAAATAAAAAAGTTAAAAATCTGTAATCAAAAACATGTTTCTGATTGGTTAAATTATCTATGGTTATTATGAACTCACCGCGGTACTGCGGACATCGAAGTTCGTATATTGCGAGCATCTTTCTCTTTTACTCCAATGAAAGTGACAGAGACAATCGTCCGAAATTTACGAATATCGTTTTTCGCGGTAGCGCCCCAGTGACGCGTTGAAGGAGTTTTATACTTTAAAAAAAGTTGTGATGACCATCACGCTTGAATCTGAGGCAGCCCAACTGGGGAAGTACCTCCTCCTTACAGAAGACCACAGCCATATTAGCACTGCTACCTTTCAGGTATGTAGTGTTGTGTTCCTGATGGTGAGTAAGGTTCCCAGAGCTCCAAGCCCCTTAAAGGCCGGTAACGCGCTTGTAACTCATCTGGTGTTGCGGGTGCCTATGGGCGACGGTAATTGCTTACCACCAGGCAATCCGTTTGCTCGTTTGCCGACTATGTCATAAAAAAATATTCCTTTTAAGACTGCGGCGAAAAAATTATAACATAATTCCCTTTGCTAGATTCCTTTTTTGTACTGTTAATACTTAATATTTAGTAAACGTGTGTCATAAGTTAAATATTAAAGGATTAAATCAATAAATAATACGATTCAAAAACACGATTGCTTGAATTTTGTTTAATAGAAATTACATCCAAAATGACGTCTAAAAAAGAATGGAATACCTTAATACAACGCAAATACTCATCAGCAGGTCTTTTTTTTTTAAATAATAACAAAACTACTTATTTTCTATAACGTATATGTCTTGCATTTGAAGAAAAATATATTTTTTCGTAACTAGTGCGTAAAAAGTGCACGTTTCGCACGCTTCGCGTGCGTAAATTTCACTTTTTAAGGCACTTGCTATGAAAAATTAGATTCGATACTCGTGTAAAAACTTATTTAAGACTCGGGTGATTGTCAACACGTTTCACTTGGGCTCCAACGTTCACCCTCGTCGAAAAAAATTTTTTTTCACTAGTATCGAAATGTACTATTTTAATTCGCGAGCGGTTCGACCATCCTTACCTTAGCCCCCATGGTTAGATGGAATCAAAAAGCTTGACGCTCCCATAAAAGACTACGAATTTGAGGTGCTTGCAGTCGAGACTATGGGTCCCTGGTCGTCAGATATGAAATCATTTATAAGAGAACTGTAGTCCCGATTAATTCACCCACGAGCAGGCTCCTATTTTTTGAAGTATGTAAAATATAAGTAAATATATAGTTTTGTCATTGTTATTTTGTTATTTATTTTAAACTCTATGTTTGTCTTTGTATTACTTGTAGACGCTGAAGTGGTACTTATCGATAACAGGGGCTCTAGTGTAAGTTTCTTTTGACGTAAAACTTCTCGAACGCGTAAGTCATAATGTTATTTATATGGGAAACGCAAATGCGACGCGTTCGTGACGTTTTGTTACGTTAAAAACTTACACTCAGGGCTCTGGACTGTATTTTTTTATTTAGTCAATAACTAACAAAAATAAACTTTTAACAAAAAATAAACCCGACTTCAAATATGTACTAAAAAGCAACAAATAATTGTTTTCTTTATCACTTGATAAGTACTTTTGGACTATTTAGAACAAATCAATTTCTTAGGACAATTATATACAATTATTTTTGGTTTTGGAGTCGGTGCCAGCCACGCTACTCAACATACAATTGAAACTTAGATTTTTTACACCGCTGTACGTGCATGTCAGTTGTTTTGATTTTGATTTGTTGACAAATGGACTAAGAAAATATATAATACATATATATCGTCACTACTTTGAAAAAATCTTGTATCTGACACAGATACTGTAAGTTGAAACGCAGTAACTCTGTACTCATCCCATACACAGTTACTTAATTTTTTTTTTATTGCCAGAATGTCTTACGAGATTTTTCAAGGTAGCGACGAATTATAGTGCAGAGTGTACCTAGAGGAAAGTGAAATATAGGGGTAAAATAGAAAGATGCCCGAAATTTACGAATTTCGTTTTTCGCGGTAGCGCTTCAGATATCAATTTTTCACGACTGCCGAAGGCTTCGGAAACGAAAAAAGTGGCTGGTACCGACTCCAAAACCAAAAATAATTGTATATAATTGTCCTAAGAAATTGATTTGTTCTAAATAGTCCAAAAGTACTTATCAAGTGATAAAGAAAACAATTATTTGTTGCTTTTTAGTACATATTTGAAGTCGGGTTTATTTTTTGTTAAAAGTTTATTTATTTTTAGCCTTTTAGTTTCTCATTTTGTCACTGATTTTTAATGAACGAATATGGGCAGACAGTGTCCTTTGGGCCAAGCGAAGAATAGTTATTTATTATACAAGGGTGCAAAATTGTATTTTAACTGCGAGTGTGGGATTGAAACTCGAGCAAGCGAATGGATTCTATAGTTTAACCACGAGCAAAGCGAGTGGTTTTAAAATAGAATCCTGAGCGTAGCGAGTGTTTCAATACACGAGAATTAAATTACAATTGCACCCGTATGTAACACAACTCTTTTCCCCTCACTACAGCGAGGAAAGTGAAACATGCAAAAAAACGTTTTGAAATCGCATTGACTTCTTCTTTGCGTTTAGATACATTCAACATTTTTACAAAAGGTGCCTTTAGCTTGGTTAGCTTGTGGTGGCCAGTACGATTTTCGAATGTTCTAATTCGATTTTCTACTCGGTGCGTGTGCGAGTTACCGCCACCGCCGCGGGGCAAGTGGATTAGACTTTAAAACCATAGCAATAAGAGCTATGAGAAGTCAACTTACTTTAATCACTAGTGGATAAAATGCGTTTTTACCTTCTCGTATTAAAGGATAAACAAGCGCTTTACGAGCTAGTGAGGGGAAAATATTATAATAAAAGGAATACATATAAACGTTGCAAAGAGACAAAATGTATGTCTAATTGAGTCGTGTTCGAAGCTTAGGACCGATTTGGACGCTAATAAACTGTCAAACCGAACACTTGACTACAGATCGTTAACTTAACGGAGATGATGAGACTCGAAATAGTCATCTGATACTTATCGTGGCACATAAGTAATGCAACGCCAGACACAATACTGCGATCTGGAATGCGGTGGAACACTACGATCGCTAACCCGCTTGCCAAGCGTGGCGATTATGGCATTTACCCTCATGCAAGGCACCCGAAAGCCATAGCCTCGAGTTCCCAGGGGCCCACGATACCCTAGTTACTGTAGCGGCCAGTGTACCAACGAGGTCAGGTGTGCGAAGAAGGCGCAAAATCGGTCATTGAGGGTCACTTTAGGTGGAATTTATGTTCAGGCCCCTATTTCACCACAGCGACAATTGTCACGATTCCCGACATATGTAAATTTCTGACGTGCTTGACTTGTCACCGAATATACTAAAATCGTTATACATGTACCTATAAATTTTGAAGAGTTCCCTTAATTCCTCATGGATCCCATCATCAGATCTGAATTCTGGTAACAATGGGACCAACCTTGAAGTAGATGCTTTCAAACAACGAAAAAAATTTTGAAATCGGTCCATAAATGACGGAGTTCTGAAGTAACACACATAAAAAAAAAAAAAAACAACATGCCAACCGAATTGATAACCTCCTCCTTTTTTTGAAGTCGGTTAAAAATTCGTTCGTGCTAGAAAAACATCTAGGTATACTTATAATCGACATAAGTATACATACTACGAGATGTTAAGTATTTTTGTTTAACAGTGGTGTATCTGCCACACGTATTATTAAATGATCAGGGCGATCCTAACTCCACCGCTTAGCTTATGGATGTTTGAGTAAGACAAATTGTTTTTGTTGTTTATTCCATTTTTTGCTGCCAATGTTTGTTTGTTTGCCAATATTTTTGTTAATCTGTCTTTGTTATCTTTACACGTGATAATATTTGATATATTTGATACACCTACGTATCTAACTAGGAATAAGTAGTGGGTAGTCATCCCAAAGGACTACAGTATGGGGTTCTTCAAAAAGGGTGTAAAGAGGTTTTTACTGCCTCGGTATTTTAAACGTCCATATGCTGCGGTGACCGCCTACCATCAAGCGGGCAGCATGCTTGTGTGACATCTTTGTGGTATACAAAAAGCGACCATGCCTATGAAGCCGATGGTCCTGGTTTCAAATCCCGGTAAGGGCAATTAGGGTCGCCAACCCGCCTGCCAAGCATGGCGACTATGACAACTGCCCCCAAGATGATACAAGTCATATTTGTGGGAGGCCTATGTCCAGCAGTGGACTGCATATATACTGCTGAAATGGTAAGGGCAATTATTTATGTGATAAGCACAGATATTTGTTACTGAGTCATGGGTTTTTTATATGTATTTAAATATTTGTTCTGGAGTGGCGACCACGAACTGGAAGCCGCAGCGTAGGTAGGCCTCCCACAAGGTGGACCGACGACCTAGTTAGAGTCGCGGGATACCGCTGGATGTGGAAGGCGCAGGATCGGTCTTCTTGGGTCGTTCTGGGGGAGGCCTATGTCCAGCAGTGGACGTCTTTCGCCTGACATGATGATGATGATGAAATATTTGTATATTACATATATCGTTGGCTGAGTCACAACACAAGCCTTCTTGAACTTACTGTTGGGTTTATTCAATGCGGGTAGCGCATAACCGGTCGTTGTGGGCCACAATGGGGAAGGCCTATGTCCAGTACTGGACGTTCTTTGGCTAATTTTATGTTGATGATGATGTCTTGTATTTCAATCTATAATATATATAGAGTAAAGGACATAGTTCAGATAAGAAAGCATATCAAACGTTTTGTTAACTTCGTTCTAACAGTCGGGTTTGGACTTGTAATTTTTCTTTTCTTTCCTAGTCAAAAATCGTCTTTTCTGTAGTCAATAGTTCACGGTTTATGTTATTACAAGTTATATTTGTTTTATAGTTCTACGTACGGAGGTGGGTAATGTTGATATTAAAGAATCAAAAAAAATCTTTCAAAACCTTAACTTCCACAGTGTCCACAGGAGAGACGTGAACTTAAACCGCGTGTACACAACAGCACTGATTTAAAAGTTGAAATATAAAACATATACTTAAGAAAAAACGACGAGGACCTCCGGTGTTCGAGACGGGATTCGAACCCGCATCTCCAGCTATCGCGGCTGACGACACTGATTTGTTAGGGCGCAGCTACACGAGCGGAATTTCTGCTGCGTAACTTCGGTCGGACGCCGTTTGGTGTCTGACTAGAATAGCATCACCTCATCTCCACCTGCGGGTGTCGTAAAAGGCGACAATGGGAAACAACCACAGCAGCGTCTGTCGAAAACCCAATCTACAACTAGCCAAACAACCCGCCAAGCGTGGCGACTATGGTAACCAGCCCTGTAGATGATACAAATCATATTTGTGGGAAGCATATGTCCAGCAGTGGACGACGTAGTTTTTTTTTTTTACCTGACTTAGGCTCTATGACCGTTTCGGCACATTACAGCGATCGGACTGTGTGAGGGAAGGTAGCCTGGGGAATCCAGGACCCTTCCGCACCAGACTTGACTTGTACTGGAATACTCCTACTGAGTTTTCGCTTCCAGAGGGACTGGTTGACACGGTCTCAACCTAATCAGAGTGAAATGATGATAAATAATAATAATAAATAAATAAATATTTCGGGACAATCTTACACAAATCGACCTAGTCCTACGGTAAGCTCAGTAAGGCTTGTGTTGTAGGTACTAGACGGCGATATATATTATAGATAGATACATATAAATACATAAATACATAGAAAATACCCATGACTCAGGAACAAATATCTGATGTGCTCATCACACAAATAAATGCCCCGACTGGGAATCAAACCCAGGACCATCAGCTTCATAGGCAGGGTCACTACCCACTAGGCCAGACTGGTCGTCGTATTGATGATGATCGATGATGATGAAGTCCGGACGCGGCAAACAACAAGCGGGTCATGATACAAAGTATGGCACCACCAAATTTACGCGGCTGAAATTACACTCATGCGGCTTCAGTATTACAATCGTAAACCGCGCGGTCAGCCGCGGTTCGTCTCGCGATGTGAACTCAGCCTAAGTTTCAAAGCAAACAACCCTTTGACGTCAAACGTTCTAAACAGTTTATCCCCCGTAAATATCCGTGACGCGTCATTTGACGTCGCGCCGGACCGTAATCCGGACGGGTTATCCGGATTTGTTGGAGTGCGTGACAGATTATGTCCGGAAGGTGAGAGGTTTCAATTCTATAAAGGCTATTTATATTTCTTATATTTATTTATTTTCATATTCTAGCAAATAAACAGTTTAGTGTCGCCTGTAACTCGAGAGGAATTTACAAGTGCCTCGCCTACTTTAAGGCCGCACCGAAGATATGCTGCACAGCATAATTTCGTTTGCTAGATTCCTTTTTTTGTATAGTAAATCCTTAATCTTAGTCCATGTCTGTCATAAGTTAGATATTTAAGGATTAACTCAATAAATCATACGATTCAGAAAAACATAATTACTTGAAATACAGAAGAAGATGGGTTTTTTAATAATAACAAAATTACTTATTTATAACGAATACGTCTAACATATAAAAAACAAAAAATTAATAATACGGAGAAAATTCCAAAATTTGCGAACCTTTGTTTGTACCAATGAGTTTTTCGGAACTTATGTACGAAATATCATTTGGTAATTACCAGTCGCTTTTCGGTGAAGGAAAACATCGTGAAAAACCGGACTAATCCCAATAAGGCCTAGTTCACCCTCTGGTTTGGAAGGTCTGAAAACTGGGGCCTACTCAAATCCATTAGTTGCCAAGCGGACCCCAGGCTCCAATGAGCCGGGGCAAAACGCGAGAAAGATGATGATGATAGAAACAGACCTATATTTATGTACGTTTGAGCTACAGCGTACATAACTATCTAGAAACTATCAAAGCAGAGATTGTGCATTCGACATGGCCCCGAGCACTTCGTGTACGGAGCAGAACTCAAATGCCGATGCACACTCAAGTTTATACCAATCCTGTAAGTTTCATATCTTGGCATTTTTGTAATACTACATCGGTGGAAAACAATGGTAAGACGGCTGGCTCATGCCCGGAGAATTAGCATCGCTATTCAGCACAATGCTGCCAGCCTTCTGGGTACCCTACCATACAGCGCTGAGACAGCTCCCATGTTTTATTTGACGACCAGTCTGGCCTAGTGGGTAGTGACCCTGCCTATGTAGCCGATGGTCCTGGGTTCTAATCCTAGTCAGGGCATTTATTTGTATGATAATAATTATGATAAATATATCGGCACAATCTTACACAAATCGACTCAGTCCTACGGTAAGCTCAGTAAGGCTTGTGTGGTAGGTATTAGACGATATATATAATATATACATACATATAAATACTTAAATACATAGAAAACACCCATGGCTCAGGAACAAATATCACGCAAATAAATGTCTTGACTAGGATTTGAACCCAGGCCCATCGGCATCTTAGGCAGGGTCACTGCCCACAAGGCCAGACCAGTCGTCATTAAATTAATTTAGTATTCCCAACGGCTATTTTCTATCTAACATACCCTACGGCTCGTAACAGTATTATTGTAACCCCCTGTACAGTCAGCAGCAAAAGTGGCTAAGCGTTTGAAGTGTTCAAAATACACCTACACACGCTCTTATTCTCTTGATAATAGCGATGTGTTGACCTCATTTTGAACACCTCAAACGCTTAGCCACTTCTGCTGCTGACTGTACCTACTGTAATAATAAAATTTTACCTTTACCCTGAAAACGTCAGGCACGTCACAATTCCCGCAAACATGTTCTATCATGTCTCCGGCTGTCTCTGAATAGTTCTATAAAGTTTCCGCGGAGAGCTTTCTCCGGAGCATGAAAAGTGAAAAATATCTCTGTCCCTTCCGGGCTTGTACGCAGGTCGCAGTTAAAACTGAAAAGGCACTCACTCGGCAATAAATGATCCAAGCAACTGTACTTTGACATCAGACCTCTGATCGTAAGTAGGTTTTAACTACGTAACTAAAAAACTAACCGATCAAATTCAGAATATTTTTTCTTGAAAATGAAGATGAAAATCGTTTATTTCCATAACCATACTTTCACCACAACCAGAATCATCGATTTATCGTCGCTAAATGTACGAGTATACTTATAAATTTATGATATAGAAATGTTTAAAATAATAATAGTATGTTTTTATAAAAGGAAGTCTTAGTTGCACAGAATTGGGGTTGATTTTTGAGCACACGACGCTCGAATCGTGACATTTTAAACGCTCAAACACGGAGAAATGGCATTTAAGAAGCATGAATGACATAAGTAAATAATCTTTGGTATCGAAACTATACATTTTGTGCAAAAATTATGGTAAGAAAGTTTTGTGTGTGATTATTTGCGTTCTCAAAGTGCAAGACTCTCCAAAAATGGCCCCTTGAGTTATGTTTTCAAAATGCCGTTTATCCGAGCCTTGTTGGTAAGGAAAGTAGGTTTTGGAATGTACTGTGAAGGTTGTGACCTTCACAGACTTTTTGATGATTGAGATTACGGGCTGGCCTAGTGTCAGTTCTTAATTAAAATTCTCTTTCTAACATGTAACCAGAGTGTTTCTAGAGGAGTCAGTGGGAGACATTATCAGCTCTCCATCTAGGCGCGAACCCCCCTTACAGTACCTACCTTAGATGCCAAAATCCTACTTTCCTTATCACTCTACAACCTTATGCAGAGTAGCCCGGACATCAACTACGAACTAGTTTTCTGAATAACAAACAGTCTTCTTTTTACTTCTGGGAACGAGTACCGCAGCGGTTGCAAATTTATTCTCGTCTGCGAGAAAACGCCGAGAAAATTGAACATAATTCTGCTTTCAGCCATTGTTTTGTTGTGATTGTTATGGATCAGTGTGGCTTGGCGTAGTTATTTAAATAGCAAATGATATACATCTATATCAAGCTTTTTGCAGAAATCGCGAAGCGTCTGGTTGATGTAACTGGTGACCGAAGAGCTGGCTTTCTCACACAACGTATCAGCATTGCGATACAACGAGGATTTGCCGCAAGCACCCCTGGTACAAATGCCTCAAGGGCCTTTATTAGATTTTATGCTGTAACTAGTTACGTATTTTTTTATTTAAATAAGAAAAGATAATTTAAAAAAGCTGGGCATATTTTCGGACTTCCATTTGAGCCTGAAAACCAAACAGTTCGTTAAAAAGGTGTCGAAACATCTAAAAGATGTCTAGGGCGCCAACAACTCAGAGGTTGTGTCTGGTCGTGCAGAGAGCCCCACGTTAATTCCTGGGATTTCCAAGCGGACCACAGGTTCCTATTTTGGCAAAATGCCGGGACAACGTGGGAAAGATGATCGTTGTTAGTGTGTAATATTGATAGCTTATAAAGCAGTGGTCTACCTAAGAATTGTGTAGCCAAGTCCCGGGCTCGAGGTAGCCTCGTAGCTTTCCGCAGTCAAGCTACCAACTTTATAAAACGCATTACCGAACATGCCGATGTTGTTACATCCATAATAATATTATAAATGCGAAAGTAACTCTTGTTACCTCTTCACGCTTAAACCGCTGAACCAATTGGGATGAAATTTGGTATGGAAAGAGTCTTAGCTACGAGAAAAGACATAGGATAATTTTAATCTGCAACCATAGTTTGAAGACGAGCCTGTCTGGCTGAGGAAGTCGCGAGAAAAAGCTAGTTATTATATATACTTATTTGCACTTAGACATTGGCGAAAACATCGAGGCCATATTTCAAAAAACTCAGCAGATTCTAACTTTCAGCATAGCGTAACTTTGCTAAAGTCTTGCGCGTTCAAATAAAAATCTCAGTACTAAAAGCAAGTCTATAAAAGTGAATTATGAAACCGCCAGCGCTTATTAACAATGTGTTATCATGGTTTACAGCCTCGTAAACCTTGTGATAACATTACTGAGGCGCCATTATGTAAAGCGGCCCGCATCCCCCAAACGTTGCTTTGAAAAAAATACATACAGTCGAACATAAAAATAATAAAAAATAAAATAATGAATAAATATTTCGGGACAATCCTACACAAATCGACCTAGTCCTACGGTAAACTCAGTAAGGCTTGTGTTGTAGGTACTAGACGACGATATATATAATAGAACACCCATGACTCAGGAACAAATATCTGTGCTCATCACACAAATGAATGCCCCGACTGGGAATCGAACCCAGGACCATCGGCTTCAGAGGCAGGGTCACCACCCACTAGGCCAGACCGGTCGTCAAAAAATATGAACTCGTGCTTTAAAGTCGTTTCAAAATGGTGGCTTATATAAATTCACATGCAGATCCATCTGGTGGATTTCTCCGTAAACATCTGTATGTGATGCAGTGATCGGTTGTTTGGATTCTCCATAGCGGGATATCAAGTAGAAAAGTTAATATAGATACGATAGTTTCCCGCGATACCGAATAAAACGTTCAAAAAATAAAACAATTTAAATTGTCTGTAAGGGTTTTTTACCTACTCGCCGAATATTCATTCAAACGGTACAAAATGAGTCACTTTGGTGGCAGCAAATGAGCTGTCAGTGTATACACTTGTGCTGACTTGTTCGATTTAGACTAAAGAACCGCGAATAAGTACACGTGTCTATCAGAGTTTAAAGTGTAATAAAATAAACAAATTGTATTTGCCTTTTCTAACAACAAAGCCCGGATTCCTGGAGCATATCCATACTAACATAATGATTGAGGTCGTTCACCCCGTGTCTAATCCAAATAACCGATCACTATGATATGTATTAAGATTTCCACAGCATTTTTTATCTGGCGTGTTCCTGCCAGCAAGTAAGGTAAGAGAGCGCGGTGCCTTAATGGAGTTACAGCCGTCTGTAGGGTGGGGTAGGGTGACTGGTTACAATTTTTCAGGCCGTAACCATGCGTAAAGTTTAAATAATTGCTGGTCCACCCGTAAAGCCTTGGCCAAGAGTATTGAGCATACACTATTTTCTTCTAACTCAAAAAAAAACAAGTTCCTAAATGAATTCAAATAAATTGATAATATGTCATCAGACATGTAAATATTACACTAAAATATCGAGTTTTCATATAAAAAGCATGCGTGCTTAATACGTGCCAAGGCTGTATTTCTCATGATATAAGTTTTTTTTTTATGACAAAGTGTCAAACGAGCAGACGGATTGCCTGATGGTAAGCAATTACCGTCGCCCATGGGCACCCGCAACACCAGGGGAGTCACAAGCGCGTTGCCGACCTTTAAGGGGGGTTGGAGCTCTGGGAACCTTACTCACCATCAGGAACACAACACCACATACCTGAAAGGTAGCAGTGCCATTATGGCTGTGGTCTTCTGTAAGGAGGAGGTATTTCCCCAGTTGGGCTTCTCCAGACTCGAGCGTGATGGTACTTCGCTGTGCCCTATCTCTCATAAAAACTAGTAACTTTTAAATAAATACATCTTGTAATAAAATTTAACAAAATGTCAACATTCTTATTATGATTTACAATCGCATTTTATCTGTAGGATCAACTCGAAAGCTTGTTCACTGAATTCATTAATCAAAAGTAATCTTTCGAGAAGTGAAAACGTCGGAACAATTAGCGAGTAATTTACATAAATGATAGAATTTATCACGTTCAGCCCTAATGACACACCGTATGAGAGGTAGGGCACAGCGATGACCATCACGCTTGAATCTGGGGCAGCCCAACTGGGGAAGTACCTCCTCCTTACAGAAGACCACAGCCATAATAGCACTGCTACCTTTCAGGTATGCAGTGTTGTGTTCCTGATGGTGAGTAAGGTTCCCAGAGCTCCAGCCCCCCTTAAAGGCCGGCAACGCGCTTGTGACTCCCCTGGTGTTACGGGTGCCCATGGGCGACGGTAATTGCTTACCACCGGGCAATCCGTCTGCTCGTTTGCCGCCTATGTCATAAAAAAAAAATGACACACCGTCTGTGATCTTAGTAAACCTTCAATGCCAGTGACACAACGTCTGTGGTCAAAAATCATCGAACTCATCATCATCATCATCATATCAGCCCTTTATCGCCCACTGCTGAGCATAGGCTTCTCTTCTAGTACACTTGTCCCGGTCCTGAAATATGCCAGTGAAACATATATTTGTGTATAAACGCTGTTTGTAAAATTGAGTGAAACATTGTATGACATTGTATTGCATTGTATTGTATTTTAGTTGTATCTTAGTTCATTTTTAGTTTTTAGTTTAGTTTCATTTATAAATAATGTATAACGATTAAGCGCGTCAGTACAGCTGCCTCGTCAGCGAACGGTGCACACCTGTGTCACAACGGAAGAACAGCGCTGGCTTTGCCAGCTACAATGCTGAGTTGTGACCCTTTTGTGGCAAAAATGTTTTTTTATTTTTATTTTATTTCATGTTAATGGTCTTTTTGTTTTGTGTTGTTTTGTCATAAATAAATGTTTTTTTCTTTCTTTCTTTCTTTCTTTCTTTCTAAAGATCTTTCTACTATGTCACTTAAGTGTGGTCATATTTTACCTATATTTTTTTAATAAAACTTAAGTTTAGCGGTTACGTTTTTGCGAATGACATCATTACCGCGAAAAACGATACTCTTAAATTTCGGACGACTGTCTCTACTGTCATGACGACTTAATTGGAGTAAAGGAGAAATATCATCATTTCAGCCGTATGCAGTCCACTGCTGGACATAGGCGTCCCACAAATATGATTTGTATCATCTTAGGGGTAGTTGCCATAGTCGCTACTCGGGGCAGGCGGGTTGGCGACCGCAATAGCTATAGATTGGGTTTCGACGGACGCTGCTGCCCGTCCGTAAGGTTTTTCCCTTTGTCGCCTCTTACGACACCCGCGGGAGGAGATGGGGTGGTGCTATTCTAGTCAGCCGGCATAGCACGGCAAAAATGCTCGAAATATACTCAGTAGCGGGCCTGGGGGCCGATTTTTGAGTCCACAATTTTGGTACACCAAAGCTGCACCTAGCTGACAAACGGTTTGAAAGTGTCATTAAATTGATTTGACACTTTCAACCATTTGCGATCTAGGTGGGTCATGATTCACTTTGTTCGATAGTACACCACAATTTTTGCATAAAATGTATCGTATAGCTTCGATACCTATGATTTTTATTATATATTTTTTATACAACGACGGTGGCAAACATGCATACAGTCCGCCTGATGGTAAGCAGTTACCGTAGCCTATGGACGCCTGAAACTCCAGAGGGTTCACATGCGCGTTGCCTGCCCTAAAAGCTGTTGGAGCTCTGGAAACCTTACCATCAGGAACACAACACTACATATACCTGAAAAGTAGCAGTGCTATTATGGCTGTGGTCTTCTGTAAGGAGGAGGTACTTCCCCAGTTGGGCTTCTCCAGACTCAAGCGTGATGGTACTTCGCTGTGCCGTACAAGTTATTATCAATATCTATCATTCATGTTTCTAAAACACCATTTCTTCTTCACTGACAAAGATTAAAATGTCACAAGTCGAGTACTTGTGACATTTTAACGTATTTCGACACTAAAAAATGGCCCCTCTGATGCGATCGCGCTGCTTCAACTTGTAATACAAACTTTTTTATTTTACCCTTAACCTGGCCTTAAAAGTTTCCAGGAAGAGTAACAATAATGAAGATTATCGCGATTATCGGCCCAAGTTAGGGTAATTCATTATTACTCGGCCGTACCTTACCCTTACCATGAGTTGTGACTTTGAGGTTTTCGATAACGAGTATCGAGTTTACTATCTGTGCATCTCGTTCGCACAAAAATAGTACAAGCGAGATGCACACATAGTAAACTCGATGCTCGTTATCGAAAACCTCAAAGTCACAACATGGTAAGGGTACTGCAAACGTTGCCTAAACTTAACTAATTTAGAGACACTTTTTGGAACAAGATCTCCTGATCTTTTTTTATTATAACGACGGTGGCAAACAAGCATACGGCCCGCTTTATGGTAAGCAGTTACCGTAGCCTACAACTCCAGAGGATATTCACATGTGCTTTACCGACCCATTAAGAACCTATACACTCCTTTTTTGAAGAACCTCATAGGGAAAACCTCGGCGTCTCATTCCACAGCCGGAGCGTTCGCGGGAGGAAATTCCTTTTAAACCGCTTAGTGCGTGACCCTTTCGGCTCCAGGGTGTGAAGATGACTGCAATGATGAAGGATGAATCTTTAAATAATCTTAAAAAATATCGTTAGGAGTAATACTAATTAAATACCGGTTAATTTGTTCTTGTATCGCACAGTCGACATGTTTCGGGTAAGCTCTGGTACCCATTTTTACGCCGAGTCAGAGGTTCTAGTGTAAGTTACTTTTGAGGTAAAAAAACGTTTACGAACGCGTAAGTGATAATGTTATTTATATGGGAAACGCAAACGCGTTCGTGAAGTAAAGTTACGTTAAAAACTTACACTCAGAGCTAAGGATCACACCGCTCGGAGTGAGATGAGTGACCCTCGTTTATAGGTGTATAAATTAGCGATATAAGTTTTTTATTCGATTTTTTATGCCAAGAATGTAACTGTACTAGATTTTTTTAATTTAAACCACCCGTACTCCAGTACATACTAAAACTAAGTCGCTGTAAACGGCAAAACCTTAAACCGCTTCTTTGTAACAAGGGAGGCGACCGAGTCAGACGGAAAAGAGAAAAAAATTGAAACACAGATACTTTTTCCAGAGGCATTACTTATAAGTTTTTTTTTATAATAATTATTGATAGATGCGTACCTACCTATTGTTACAAAGTCGCCAAACAAAAGTTTAACGGTAACCGTAGCCGACAACCGGCACTCACTCTCCCCTATTTAAAATTCATCTATAACATAGACATACCATTTAACTAGACGAGGCATGCGAATAATAATACCACGATTGTGAAGGCCGAGAACACAAGTCTAGCAAGTACTTAGACTTGGCTCACGAGGTAACCGCCTTGTGGGAAGTTGATTCGGCGATCATTGTACCTATAGTTGTTTCCGCGAACGGTCTCATAGCGAAGAGTCTCGACCGACAGAGACTCTCGCTACGTGGTTGTGGTTGGATCAAGGGTCAGATTCAGAAGGCGGTCACTCTCTCTGCGGCCCTAACCACCGGCAGCCTGGGCCCAGCCCCGTTGCTGGCGGCATCCTAGGTTAAGTTTATCATAATATGTACTTATTATTTTGATATGTTATGGATGTATTTTTATATTCTACTTTTATAAAAATATAAATAAAGGAAAATAAACTTAAAGTATATTTTACATTTTTGGTGCTGAATACTATTACAATAACATTAATAAAAGGAGCTATCATAAAAAAATCAGTGCATACTCCTTATTTGTAATTTTTGAGCCATCCGAGTGCACCAGCTGCGCGGCAGAGCTGCGGCCGAGTGTAACGAGTTGGTTCGTTATTTACTTTTAAGCGCCCCTCTAATTGTCTTCGGGACTTGGCGGGTGCTCTACCAAGTTTGTCGTGTTGTCCATACACATGTACACACATGTTAGATATACGGACATTAAACCGCCATTGCAGATATTTTAACGGGAAATATATTAAAAAAATATCTGACTATACAGTATGTCAACTTACTAAAACCATTTATTAAAATCAAATCAAATCGCGGCATGTATAGACGATAAATAAGGTTGTGGTATACAAATTATAAAAAATCGAATTTATAATTTAAATACCTACGTAAAAATAAATTCAATGACTATACTTCTAAATCATCCTGTATTATTTGCTTACGATCAAGAAACTTAACAACAAAAATTAGGACATTCATTAAAAATTTTGCCTGATAATATCCGCTTAGAACCTGACAAGATTAATTTTCATAAGCTCCTTAAGAAATATTTGTTTGAAACATTTTCAAGTTCCTGCAGACAAACTATGTAAATAATTTTGCAGGATTTTTGTTTAGTTTTTAAGTTTGTTCAATGTCTAATAATAAAGATTCAGAAGGCGGTAATCCTGGACACGGCGCGCACAGTCCGGCGGTTCCTCTCTCTGCAGCCTTCACTACCAGCAGCCTGGGCCCTGCCACCGGCGGCACCCTAGGTTAGGTTTATTAAAACGTTTTTATTGTTTTGATACGTTTTATCCTCTAGGCGCCCAGAGATCAAAACTAGCAAATGCAACTATGGTTTGCCATAATTAAGATTCAAAATGGCATTCAATGGAAGACGTTTTTTTAGGTCTCCAGGCGGCTAGAGATTAGATTTATATTTTACTTTTATAAAATGTTATAAAAGGCTAACGTAAGAGCTGAAATTAATATAGAGAATGAAAAAAAAAATATATTGTTATTAGAGACAATATTGCACACATTAAACTTAGTTTAGCTAACCTTGAAGTTTGAAACAGTCCATCTTGTGTGTGGACGTCCTACGCTGCGCTTGCTAGTCCGTGATCTCCACTCGAGCACTTTTCGACCCCATTTACCATCTTCTGTGCTTGCAATGTGGCCTGCCCATGCCACTTCAGCTTCGCTAACTCGGTGGGCTATGTTGGTGCGGTATAGACGGTATAACCTAAAATCCTCAGAAAAACTACTTTCAAATAATTGAAAGTATTTTTAGTAGTGTCACTAAATCCAGTTACAGTTTTCGCTAGACACGAGACAAACGACTGGATCCCGAGAGATGACAAGAATATATGATTCTCTTGAGATATGAATATGACAAAGCTTTGAGACTAGCAACTGTGAAAAGTCGTAAGAGACATTGTTGACTCATTCAATTATATATCGTATTGTCGTAGGATAAATACGTATTTTGAATTATGTATGATCATATTACTTATACTTATGATAGTTAGATAAACGTAAGTATCGGGTGATTCCGAAAAAATATCCAAAAACATTCAAATTCCAAAAAATCTCTTCCTGGTATTAGCTGCCAAGCGAACCTCAGACTTCCATGAGCCATGGCAAAATGCCAGGACCACGCGAAGAAGATGATAACCAAAGTTTTTCCTAGAAACTGATTTTCTGAAAGCAACAACATTTTTTTGAGCAGATAACAACCTTTACGTAATACTCCAATTTCGCTTATAAAAAGCCTTGCTGTGTTCTGAATACATCATATACTTCTAAAAATAGGCCAAGGAGACTTACGGGAACTGAAGGGTTCTTGAATGTAAGTGAAGGATACGTAGATAATAACCTTCCTATCAGTCCATCAATGATAATCTCATTGGGAGACCCTTAGGGTCCCATACAAATATTATTACTTACGGAATATTACAGGACATTCTTACACAAATTGACTGAGCCTCACGGTAAGCCCAAGAAGGCTTGTGCTGTGCGATACAAATATACAAATAATTAACTACATAAAAACACCCATGACTCAGGAACAAATATCTGTATCATACAAATAAATGCTTTGGGGTTTGAACCCAGGACCATCGGCTTCAGAGGCAGGGTTACTACCCACTAGGCCAGACCTGTCGTCTAAATTACTAAAAAGGTTATGCCAGGATTTTTGAATATCGAGCGTTCGAATAAAAAAAAAAAAAATTTGAGGATCGATTCTCAAAATTCTCAAATAAATAAAATGAAAATACAGACAGTTGAACATGGAACTGAATTTTTTTGGGGACGATAATGGGCCATTTAATTTAATTGCTCCCTTCGTCTGTATTCCCGGGAAGATATAATTAGGGTATTTCCAAGTTAAGGGTGAATGACTAAACCAGCGTGCTACACCCTCGACCTCTTCGACATTTATCAACAGGTATGACTGAGGTCAAACGTGAGTGTATAGTTCTGTGGATATATTACCGATTAGCTAATATATCCACAGAACTATACACTGTGTCCAGGAGTAGATTAACGGATGAAATAATGATGTTGAATAACTGATTTGAAAACAATCCTTTTACACGTTGAATATAAAAAATCACAGCGATTTCACGTCAAAAGGTTTATCTTAAAGCTTCTCGGAAACGAATAAAATTGCTTTCTCCCTGCTTATCTGAGCCCGCCATTGTTTGCGAGATATTTTAAATCGTTTAAGCTAAGAAAAACGCAATTTTCAACCTTTTTCGGTCCACTTAACTGCCAGTTTAGAATGGCGTTAAGAATCAAGAGTTTAAAATATCATAGCCATTTTTATTGAGTTGAAAATGATTAAAGAGTCCTTGAGGCTTATTAGTCACAACAATTTTTCCCTAACGTCATTTCAGCTACCTTCGGTTCTAGAGTGGCGACCACGGACAGCAAAGCGTAGCGTAGGTAGACTCGCCATGAGTTGGATCGATGACTTGGTAAAGATCGCTGGAATCCTGGATGCGGGTGGCGCAAAGCTGGTCACTGTGGATCGCTCCTATGTCCTGAAGTCCTTTGGTGTCTTTTTTTTATACAATACTGACCAGCATTTAACCTTAGCACCTGATGCTAAGTGTCGACGAGGTCGAGGGTGTATGCGAGGCGGTATGGCACGCTGGTTCAGTAACAGCCTTCAGTCTTGTCTTGAAAAGACCCAAATTATATCGTTCACGGAAAACAGACGAAGAGAGCGAATTCCATTCCTTAGCAGTCTGGAAGGTAGAAGCGAATCGCTTCGTGCGAATGAATGAAATGATGAAACCGCTCCTCTCTCCTGGACGTCCGATTTGATGATGATGATGATGATTTCAGTCGTCGAGGGGCAGCGGGCAAGAGGAAAACCCTTCAAGATGGTCATTCCATTAGAATGTAGTTCTATGCTGAAGGCAGCTCAGAAGGGTCATAAGTTATTGGCCATGATCCGTGACAGTAGACCGTGGGTATAGACACCGACTGAGATAATAGTGATCAAGTTCTGGACCCGGGTATGTCCTGAAACTACATCCAACAATGAGAGGTTGGGCACAGCAAACTACCATCACGCTTGAATCTGGATAAGCCCAACTGGGGAAGTACCTCCTCCTTACAGAAAACTTATACACAGCCATAATAGCACTGTTACCTTTCAGGTATGTAGTGTTGTGTTCCTTATGGTGAATAAGGTTCCCAGAGCTCCAACCCTTAAAGGCCGATAACTTGCTTGTGACTCCTCTGGTGTTGCGAGGCCCATGAGCGACGGTAATTGCTTACCATCAGGCAATCCGTCTGCTCGTTTGACAATCGAATCGAATAAAAAAAGTAAAGAGCTTTGTAAGTTAACTGGTATTCTGTACAGTCTGTAAACATCTCGGAAGGTACGCGTGTTTACCCAACCCTCGGCTTGTATTGGCTCGGCAAACATGGGAGATACTCTTGTAAATATTGAGAGGAATGCGCTGTTTAATCGGAGTTGCTGACAAATGTTTGACTTTCTAAATTTATCAGGCACAGACGTCCACAGCTGGACATAGGCCTGGTAGGCTGACTGGTAGAAAACGCCTAACGCGTGTGGTTCACAGAATGGACTAGAGCGTTGGGAGGATTTGAAGGCACAAGGAAAAATTTTGCCGCCGAGTGAAACCCAAAAAAATCACCACAGCGAGAAAAAAACCGACTCTAAAACATTAAAATGTACTCCATAATATTAGTATCCATCATTTATTTTTTCGCGACCCAGCTAACCGCAAGAAACCGCAAAAAACATCAAATCCTGTATGAAATTACTTTCTTCTCTTTGAAATTTTGTGTTAACACTCGTCCTTATTCTACTACAAGAATTTGAATATCGAAAAATCAAAGCTATACTCATATTAATTTATTACTAACAATCATATTTACAACTAGCTTCTGCCCGCGACTTCGTCCGCGTAGAATAGTTACTTTTGGTCTTCGCTTATGATATATAGCCTTTATCTATAAATGGGCTACACACACACACACTACTGAAAGGATTTTTCAAAATCCCAAAATTACTTTGAAAAGGCATATCAAGTTAAAATAACATAGACACACACACACACAACATAACAATACATTCATTCGCTATGTGGGCTTGATCCTCCTGTACCTATAGTACCTCCTTATACACTAAATTTTTGGTTGTCCCTTGAGGTGCTAGTATGACCAATCTGCTCGGGGAACTAACTCTCGAACAAGCCACATAAAACTGGCCGTGTGAGAAGCAGTCCCCTCTTAGATCAATCCCTGCCATTTTCAACGATTGACCCTGAGATTTATTAATCGTCATTGCGAAACAGACTTTAAGCGGGAACTGCAACCTTTTAAATTCAAATGGGTAATCTGATGGTATAAGAGGTATACGTGGTATATACATGGATTCACCTCTAGCACAACCAGTAATAATAGTTGCCTCTACCACATTCCTATGTAACGCTTTTATGCGCAATCTGGTCCCGTTGCATAACTTGGGAGGGTTTAGATTTCGTAGCAACATTACTGGAGCACCTACTTTGAGGCTTAGTTTATGGCTTGGTAGTCCCGGTGGGTTGAGTGTATTGAGAAATTCCACTGGATATTGTATAGCATCATCCGTATTTACCACAGAGTCCACAGAGTTGTATTGGTATTCTGCGCCTTCGAATGTCTTTAATAAAGAGTCATTAATAATGGAAGCTTGGTCATTCTTAGGACACAGAATAGCACGTTCGCATAACCACTCTGTGGGCTTATTGTGCAGATTTTGAATATCTGGGTAAATTTGGGCTATTAGTTCTTGGATGGTGTAAACAACTGACGCAAGTTCTGGTGGAATGAACATTTTGCCCTCGGTTATCGGATATTCTCCATTGCCTATTTTAAGCAGAAGATCGGAGAATTCCCCGGCGCACACGTCACCCATAAGATGTACTCGCATGTTTTTAGTAATGCTCCGTTTTTTTATTAAAGGCCAAATATTTGACGCCTTAATGCATGCTTTGACTTCGTCAGCTCGAGTTCCCCTTGGCACCCTTGGCACCAATGATACGGAACTCTTCGCGCGCGAGTCTGACTCGCACTTAGCCAATTTTTTTATGCCTATTAAGTATATGAAACGTCTACAAACGACTGCACATTTGTGCAGTGTAGCACATCTTTATTTAAAGGCAATACGGACTTTTGACACCTTCATTTGCGTATGACTGTACCTACATTCCAACCCCATAAGCGATTAAAAAACGCTCATCTCATTTCATATCAAATGACGCTGAAATTACTCATCTTGTTCCTTATTAAGTACTACTGTGAAGAGTGTGAAATGTAATTCTTTTTTTATATACTTACCCTCTTTTTGAAAAATACTTTTTTAGTGCACATATTTTAAAACCGTTGTTGTTTTTGTCAACAGCGACCCGATTAACCATAGGAAACATACACATGTCGTTTTTCAGACTTTTTAAACCCCATTTTCTCCTATTAGGGGTTGAATTCTCAAAAATGCTGAAACACGTGTTTACTCATTTGTCGTTAGGAATACTATTGTGAAGTTTCAAATTAATTGGTGTAACTAATCATAAATCCCCATACAAACTTTGGACCCCCATTTCACCCCCTTAGAGGGTGAATTTTTAAAAATCCTTTCTTAGTGCACCCCTAGACCTTATAAGGAATCTGTGTGCCGAGTTTGGAAACTTTAGACCCAGCGGTTTGGACTGTGCGTTGATTTAAGTGAGTCAGTCAGTCAGTCAGTCAGTCAGTCAGTCAGTCAGGACTTTGAGATTTATATATATAGATTAATAAAGAGAAATAAATGTCTTTGTTTTTTCGCTGCACATCTGTAAATAATAATAATAATATAATAACGACAAGCACCAAGTAAATTCCATGTTAATAAGCTATTCATACACACACACACATACACAATATCAATATATTATCCTTAGCCATATATCCCTAATATTATTGGTGTAATCCTTCGATTTACCCCATAAAAGAAGGCCATAGGAATAAATATCGTTTATCGCGGCATAATACCGATAAATCTTCTCAATGCACGCCTCCATTGAACCTTTTTCTTGATAATCCTTACTTACAATGAGCAGATGAACGTTATGTACATAAAATACATGTAAGAACACGTTTTTTTGTATTTTTTACCGAAGAGCGAATCTTAGGTAGGTACATATTATTAAATAAAAATAAATAAATATTTCGGGACAATCTTACACAAATCGACCTAGTCCTACGGTAAGCTCAGTAAGGCTTGTGTTGTAGGTACTAGACGACGATATATATAATAGATAGATACATATAATTTACTTAAATACATCGAAAACACATAACTCAGGAAAATATATGTGCTCTGTATCAATAATTAATGCCCTGTTTGTAAATGTATATTATGTTGTACAAGTACATAGTTACGTGTGTAGAATAGATTTCCGTCAGTTTATGTTTGTATTATGTATGTATGTTATATAATATGTTATTGTATATAATATGTTGAATTTATATTAAAACTAGCATTTCCTCGCGTTTTCGTCGGCCAGCTCTGCCGGTTTTCAAAGTATGCTTGCGGGATAAAAATGATCCTAAATCCTTTCTCGTAGCTCAAACTCTCGCCATACGATTTTTTTTTTCAATTGGTGCCACGGTTAAGCGGGAAGAGGTATCAGACAGACAGAGAGTAACTTTCGCATTTATAATATTAGTAAGGATGTGTTTTGTTTTATGTTTTATTTAAATTTATTTTGTTACAAACCGCCTTCAACCTCTGCTTTGGTTGCCAAAAGGTTGACTGGTAGAGAATGTTTTTGTAGCATCAAGACCGCATTTTGTTTTTTTTTTTTATGATATACCAGGGGAGTCACAAGCGCGTTGCCGGCCTTCAAGGGGGGGTTTGAGCTCTGGGAACCTTATTCACCATCAGGAACACAACACTACCTACCTGAAAGGTAGCAGTGCTATTATGGCTGTGGTCTTCTGTAAGGAGGAGGTACGAGTACTTCCCCAGTTGGGTTGCCCCAGATTTAAGCGTGATGGTCATCGCTGTGCCCTACCTCTCATTGTTGGACGTAGTTTAAGGACATACCCGGGTCCCGGGTCGGATTTGGACTTTTGTGCAATAAAGGTTTAAGAAATAAATAAAAATCGAGCCTTGAATTTAATTCTCCATAGTCGGAGGCACTCCCATCATTATCCATAAGTCAAGGAATAATAGCCGTTATGCTAATGCGGATTAGGTCCATATTGCGTTTTTGTTATTGCTGGGTGCTTGCCAACCGCAATACTTAAGTTACTAGCAATTTTATCCTTAACCAATAAAGCTAATATATTACTTACTAGCTTCTGCCCGCGACTTCGTCCGCGTAGAATAGTTACTTTTGGTCTTCGCTTATGATATATAGCCTTTATCTATAAATGGGCTACACACACACACACTACTGAAAGGATTTTTCAAAATCCCAAAATTACTTTGAAAAGGCATATCAAGTTAAAATAACATAGACACACACACACAACATAACAATACATTCATTCGCTATGTGGGCTTGATCCTCCTGTACCTATAGTACCTCCTTATACACTAAATTTTTGGTTGTCCCTTGAGGTGCTAGTATGACCAATCTGCTCGGGGAACTAACTCTCGAACAAGCCACATAAAACTGGCCGTGTGAGAAGCAGTCCCCTCTTAGATCAATCCCTGCCATTTTCAACGATTGACCCTGAGATTTATTAATCGTCATTGCGAAACAGACTTTAAGCGGGAACTGCAACCTTTTAAATTCAAATGGGTAATCTGATGGTATAAGAGGTATACGTGGTATATACATGGATTCACCTCTAGCACAACCAGTAATAATAGTTGCCTCTACCACATTCCTATGTAACGCTTTTATGCGCAATCTGGTCCCGTTGCATAACTTGGGAGGGTTTAGATTTCGTAGCAACATTACTGGAGCACCTACTTTGAGGCTTAGTTTATGGCTTGGTAGTCCCGGTGGGTTGAGTGTATTGAGAAATTCCACTGGATATTGTATAGCATCATCCGTATTTACCACAGAGTCCACAGAGTTGTATTGGTATTCTGCGCCTTCGAATGTCTTTAATAAAGAGTCATTAATAATGGAAGCTTGGTCATTCTTAGGACACAGAATAGCACGTTCGCATAACCACTCTGTGGGCTTATTGTGCAGATTTTGAATATCTGGGTAAATTTGGGCTATTAGTTCTTGGATGGTGTAAACAACTGACGCAAGTTCTGGTGGAATGAACATTTTGCCCTCGGTTATCGGATATTCTCCATTGCCTATTTTAAGCAGAAGATCGGAGAATTCCCCGCGCACACGTCACCCATAAGATGTCCTCGCATGTTTTTAGTAATGCCCCGTTTTTTTATTACAGGCCAAATATTTGACGCCTTAATGCATGCTTTGACTTCGTCAGCTCGAGTTCCCCTTGGCACCCTTGGCACCAATGATACGGAACTCTTCGCGCGCGAGTCTGACTCGCACTTAGCCAATTTTTATGCCTATTAAGTATATGAAACGTCTACAAACGACTGCACATTTGTGCAGTGTAGCACATCTTTATTTAAAGGCAATACGGACTTTTGACACCTTCATTTGCGTATGACTGTACCTACATTCCAACCCCATAAGCGATTAAAAAACGCTCATCTCATTTCATATCAAATGACGCTGAAATTACTCATCTTGTTCCTTATTAAGTACTACTGTGAAGAGTGTGAAATGTAATTCTTTTTTTTATATACTTACCCTCTTTTTGAAAAATACTTTTTAGTGCACATATTTTAAAACCGTTGTTGTTTTTGTCAACAGCGACCCGATTAACCATAGGAAACATACACATGTCGTTTTTCAGACTTTTTAAACCCCATTTTCTCCTATTAGGGGTTGAATTCTCAAAAATGCTGAAACACGTGTTTACTCATTTGTCGTTAGGAATACTATTGTGAAGTTTCAAATTAATTGGTGTAACTAATCATAAATCCCCATACAAACTTTGGACCCCCATTTCACCCCCTTAGAGGGTGAATTTTTAAAAATCCTTTCTTAGTGCACCCCTAGACCTTATAAGGAATCTGTGTGCCGAGTTTGGAAACTTTAGACCCAGCGGTTTGGACTGTGCGTTGATTTAAGTGAGTCAGTCAGTCAGTCAGTCAGTCAGTCAGTCAGTCAGGACTTTGAGATTTATATATATAGATAAGAAGATAAGAAAAGAGTATTTCTGTATACAGGGTAATTTCTGGGTCGTGATCCCGAGCCAGTTTTTCTGACAGTAATTGGTCAATATATGGACCCGGGTATGTCCTTAAACTACGTCCAACAATGAGAGGTAGGGCACAGCGAAGTACCATCACGCTTGAGTCTGGAGAAGCCCAACTGGGGAAGTACCTCCTCCTTACAAAAGACCACAGCCATAATAGCACTGCTACCTTTCAGGTATGTAGTGTTGTGTTCCTGATGGTGAGTCAGGTTCCCAGAGCTCCAACACCCTTTAAAGGTCGGCAACGCGCTTTTGACTCCCTTGGTGTTGCGGGTGCCCATGGGCGACGGTAATTGCTTACCATCAGGCAATCCGTCTGCTCGTTTGCCACCTTTTGTCATAAAAAAAAAATATATATTATCTCATGGCAGTATTTTAGTTTATTTTTGAGGGCTGGTAGCCTAGCGGTAAGAGCGTGCGACTTGCAATCCTGAGATCACAGGTTCGGACCGCAGCTTGTACCTACCAATGAGTTTTTCGGAACTTATGTACGAAATATAATTTGATATTTACCAGTCGCTTTTCGGTTAAGGAAAATATCGTGAGGAAACCAGACTAATCCCATATGGACGGCGTATAGCTTCCGTCAATACCCAATCTACAGCTACTGTGGTCGCCAACCCACCTGCCATGCGTGGCGATTATGGCAGCTACCCCCCAAGAAGATACAATTCATTTTAGGAGGAGGCCTATGTCCAGCCGTGGACAAGTGGTTAAGCTTCACCGATGAATTCTATACCACACCGTGTTTTCTTGCTCTACGACTCCAAAATCACCCTGTATACTTACATGTCTTACAACACAAAAGTAACATTGAATATCATTTCCTCCTCTCCATGTTAGAAAGAGACAAAGATCAACAAAGCTTTGGTTATTATTCAAAGGGTTGAAACAAAGCGAAATGAAAATTTGTAATATTAGTCGAGACGAGGATCCAGAGGCTCAAAGGAAAGTCAACACACCCAAGAAACTTTGCAAAGCAAAGTCAATAAATAGTCCTTAACCCTTTGAACGCCATGAACCCCTAAAGTGGTCGAGTGATGTCGTGCCTTCCACGCTACCGACCCCCAAAGTGGCTATGGCGGACGCTGTCAAAGCAATTTTCCTACTGACAGATAAGGTATATATTTGTTCTTCACTGGTCGAGACGTTGGCGTACACGTCACATTTGGACGACAGAGGAATAGGTAGTGACCATATGGAAGAGGAGGGCAAAGGGTTGAATCCGGGCATGTGTATTTAATAATGGTCACTTAGTTATGAACGTTTGGCCCAGGTATTGTCTTTAAACTGCGACCAGACACTTCCAGAGAGGCAGCAGCGTAAGGTAGAGCAGTGGAATATGCTGCGATCACCAATCCGCCTGCCAACCGTGGCGATTACTGCATTCAGCCCCCATGCTGTTTATTATAGGCGTCACAGGTGACATGCGTAGCTGAAGTAGTATAAATAAATAAATAAATATAAATATTTCGGGACATTCTTACACAAATCGACCTAGGTAGTCCTACGGTAAGCTCAGGCTTATTTTGTAGGTACTAGAAGACGATATAATATAATAGATAGATACATATAAATACTTAAATACATTGAAAACACCCATAACTCAGGAACAAATATCTGTGCTCATCACACAAATAAATGCCCTGACTGGGAATCGAACCCACGACCATCGGCTACATAGGCAGGGTCACTACCCACTAGGCCAGACCGGTCGTCACAGTATGAACGATATCTATGTCCAAGGTGGCAGATCATTAACATATTTTTGTAGTTTACTCACGTTTTAAATTAAGTAACTAGTTACGCCACTCGCCGCTCATTTATCGCTTGTCGCTTGCCGCTCACCGCTAACGCTTGCCGCTGTTTGTCGCGAGTCAACACGCCGCCCGAATTTTCACTGTAATTAGCGTGGTGCATTCACAAAGCACGTTGTAACTACTACAAGAAACATCTGGCATATCCTGAGCTTTAAACCTTTGAGGACTCCGTATTATCGAAACTTTGTTAAAATTGGATATTTGCTATAAAATTGTGAATTGTCTTATCTTAATTGTTATCAAAATCACACAATTTTGGGGAAACGAGTTTGAGGAAAATATGACTATCAAGCTAAAGTTTTCGCTACCAGAATTTTATATCATCCAAAGTATCTTTGCGATACGGAAAAGAAATTATTCAAAATAAACTGTTTTTAATAAAAAACATACGGCACGCCTAATGGTGAGCAGTAACTTAGCCTATAGACGTATTTTTTATACAACCGAGAACCGGAATAACTGGACCACGCATCCGCGTACGCCAGTAATGGACAAAGATCGCTTTTGCAGCCCAAATTGTAACAGTTCACTAGAGTCTTGCTTTACAGGATACTATTTGTAACAAAAATATTAGCTTATTATGTATATATTACCAAAACTTCGATTAAAAACACAAGAAAACTCCAATCGTATTTCTTTATTTCCCTCCAACTTTGACAGTTTTGACAGGTTCAGTTTGAAGGGGAACAAAATTATGTGAGACTATGACAAGGACGGATGAAAATAGCGCCGTCTCTGCAATACCTATAAATAAATAAATAAATATTGCGGGACAATCTTACACAAATCGACCCAGTCCTACGGTAAGCTCGTAAGTCTTGTAGGTACTAGACGACGATACATATAATAGATAGATACATATATACATAGAAAACAACCATGACCCAGGAACAAATATCTGTGCTCCTCACACAAATATATGCCCCGACTGGGATTCGACCCCAGGACCATCGGCTTCATAGGCAGAGTCACTACCCACTAGGCCAGACCGGTCGTCAAACCTATAGAAAGTTACATAAGACCATCCCTTACGATCGTGAGGTATTATTATTTATATGATATATCTGTGGTTACAGGTTAATTGTAACAAAAGGACAGACCCGGGACCCGGGTATGTCCTTAAACTACGTCCAACAATGAGAGGTAGGGCACATCGAAGTACCGTCACGCTTGAGTCCGGAGAAGCCCAACTGGGGAAGTACCCTCCTTACAGACCACAGCCATAATAGCACTGCTACCTTTCAGGTATATAGTGTTGTGTTTCTGATGGTGAGTAAGGTTCCCAGAGCTCCAACCCCCTTAATGGTTGGCAACGCGCTTGTGACTCCCCTGGTGTTACGTGTGCCCATGGGCGACGGTAATTGCTTACCATCAGGCAATCCGTCTGCTCGTTTGCCACCTTTTGTCATAAAAAATAAAAATAAAAGACAGCCAAGAAACGAAAAGGTTCTGTATAGTTAGTCTTTTCAATTTAATGCTTCATCTAACGCTGAGGAAGAAAACAGGTGTTTTAGCTTGACAGCTATTTTCTTTGAGGGGCAATCGAGCATTCTGGAGAGGCAACTAGCTATAACCACATCGTTCAAGTTCCGACGGGCGGTACAGCCACAGAGGACAAACAGCTAGACCACACTTCGTCACAGGGATTGTTGAGCCACTTGTATATTCGTATCGTAATGTTACAATCCCTGGTACAATGCCTCAAGGGCCTTTTTTATATTTAATAACTACTAAGTTAAGTACTTGTATTTTAATAATTTATATTAGCATATTGTATGCATTAACTAAAACAACACCGGAGGCGAATGTGTTAAAATCGCAGAAGAACCCAGCAGCTATCGCGTTAGTTTCCTATATAAGTAAATAACATTATCACTTACGCGTTAGGGACGTTTTTATACGTCATAAGAAACTTACACTAGAGCTTCAGAGCCTTAAAGGTTAAGTGAAGAAGCCCTGAAGTTACAGGCCTACTACCGTGACATTTTATCATCAAGCGGGCAGTATGCTTGTTGACCACTGTCGTAGTATATAAATAACCTGCTTGATAAAAGTGGTCCTTCTTCGTATATCTTAGTCTGCATTCTTCCGGAAACGCGCGGGAATCGAATTTTAAAGCCCGTTTTATGGAAATTGCCGGAAAAAAAACCCCACTAAGGACGGGAAGTGGGAATTTACTAGAATTTTTCCATTGCAAGCCGTTTATTGATCATATTGGAAGCTGTCAGTTTGCCTGACAATAAGTGTTTGACGGAATTAATGGAATTTTGCTGTTCGTTCATTGAAGGCATTTGTGACAACTGGGGCCTATTTTTTTTTTATGACAAAAGGTGGCAAACGAGCAGACGGATTGCCTGATGGTAAGCAATTACCGTCGCCCATGGGCACCCGCAACACCAAGGGAGTCACAAGCGCGTTGCCGACCTTTAAAGGGTGTTGGAGCTCTGGGAACCTTACTCACCATCAGGAACACAACACTACATACCTGAAAGGTAGCAGTGCTATTATGGCTGTGGTCTTCTGGAAGGGGGAGGTACTTCCCCAGTTGGGCTTCTCCAGAAACAAGCGTGATGGTACTTCGCTGTGCCCTACCTCGCATTGTTGGACGTAGTTTAAGGACATACCCGGGTCCAAAATAAAAAAAAATCTCGAACATTTGTAACTTGTAATACAAGTGGAAGTCTCTTTCTAACAACAGATGTCAAAGAGTGACTTCCACTTGTATTACAAGTGTTCAAGAAATAGGCCACTGGTCTTTCCTTTCTACCGCTATCCGTCGAAGGACGTCCACTGCTGGACATAGACCTCCCCAAAGTGATCCAAGTGACGCATTCAGAGAATTCCCGCGATTACCATGTCGGTCCACCTTGTGGGGGGGGGGTCCGCCCAGGCTGCACCTCTACTTGAGAACCTTTACGCCCCAACGGCCATAGGTTGAGCAATTGCGTGATCAAGTAACAAGCATCCAAGCTTCTTCACACACTCTCATCATCATCATTTCAGCCGTAACTCGTCCACTGCTGGACCTTTGCCTCCCCCAAATATGACTTGTATCTTGGGAAGTAGCTACCATAGTCACCACGCCTGGCACCGACCATTGTAGCTGTAGATTGGGTTTCGACGGACGCTGCTGCCCATCCGTTCAAATCTAGAATATTTGTAGGATATACATACTAGCTGTCCCGGCGAACTATATACCGCTTGAAAGTCTATAAATGTGGTCTTTTTCATTGATTGATTATTTTTCTTTTTTAAGCATACCTACTATTAAACTTTTGGCCTAGACGATCACAAACGTCACAAACAAACCCAAAATCGTCCAAATCGGTTCAACCGTTCTCGAGTTACGAGTAGGTATATAAGCCTGGAAGTAACACAACTTTCTTTTATTAATATAGATAAATATTTCGGAACATTCTTACACAATTTGATCTAGTCCCACTGTAACCTCAGTAAGGCTTGTGTTGTGTTGTAGGTACTAAATGACGATATATATAATAGATAGATACATAGAAAACACCCATGACTCAGGAACAAATATCTGTGCTCATCACAGAAATAAACGCTCTGACTGGGATTTGAACACAGTACCATCGGCTTCATAGGCAAGGTCACTACCCACTAGGCCAGACGGGTCGTTGAAAGTATAATAAACTTATTAAATCCTTGACCAAACTGTTGCTTCGACAAGAAAAAATATTCTTCTGTTGCCGGCGGCGTTACCGCGTAGATTTTGTCACTCTGTCACTCTCATGACGCCTTCATTGGAGTAAAAGAGAAGATCGAGATCGAAATATACGACCTTCGATGTTCGCGGTACCAGGCCAGATTAGGGGTTATCAAAAATTTACTCCCCAGAAATTTTGGCCACAATTTAATTTACGTGATTGAGGTTAAATCCCGGAGGCTTTAAGGTTTTAATAAAAAATGGACACTTAGCTAATTAGTTTATTACGAAATGATAAAGAAATAGCTGCGATTAAGGCACATATCACAATTTTGTCTTACATCTAACATGTTTGATAAGATTAGTCTGATAACACATTCACGGTTTAAACACATTACATAGTGGAGAAAATTAATTTTACAATGAATGAGAAAGTTCAGAATCATCTTGACACGATCATATTCTCTTAAAAATAAAGTCGTATCAAGCCCATTTTGAACACTTCGTTTAGCAACTTCTGACTACCTCTTTTATCTAATACTTAAATGTAACCGGCCATTTCACGCCGATAAATCATATAGAGGAAAAAAAATTAACTGAAGCACCATGTCTATGTAGTTGTGCAGAAAATTAATATGGAACTTATAGGCGTTCTATATTCAAATTTTGACGTAAGCGTAACGCGTAAATTCTGACGGTTAGGCAATGTGACAACGACCTATGTTGTGTGCAGATAACTAATATGGAACTTACGTCAAAATTTGAATATAGAACGCTGACATGCGTGTACACACGTTACTACATAGGCCAGGTGTTTTAGCTAAGTTTCTCATCTATTTTTTTATTGTCTGGTTTACACGTTTTTCTAGTTAAATGCACATGGTGATTATTTAAAAAAAATCCCATAAATGAAAGAAAAGAAATATATGAAAGAAAAGAAATATACGAAAGAAAAGAAACATATGAAAGAAAAGAAATATACGAAAGAAAAGAAATAAATGAAAAAAAAATCTTAATCTATATTTAAAGTACGAGTAGAACAATATTTTAACACATTAATTACACATTATAAACTCAAACGTATCTGAAAAAGTATTTTGAGATTGCTAATTCAATTTCTGCTTTCTATTTCAAATGGATGATATTTTACATTAATTCCAAAAGGACCAATCAACTATAATCTTGTTGTTATTATCTCCCGTTGTCCAAGGGTAGTTAAAAGCAAATCGCGAAGAAACGAAGAAACTACAAAATATTTAGTTACATGAATGGTATCGAATTTTACATTTCAATAATTTAGTGTTTAGTTGATATACAAAAACCATTACAACTACTATAGAAACAACTATTATAGAAAACTAATCATTATAATCAAGAATTAACAAAACCAAGTTATTTCCCCTGTTTTCCGCTCCGTAGCGACCGTAGCGCCATCTGCCGATACCAGCATGAATTATTTAGAACTGAGACTTACTACGTTAATTTAGCGTTAGATGGCGCTAGTAATAATAAGAACGATAGTTTTATTGTCAATCCAGATGTAAACAAATTGCTAATAGATGTAGATAATTATGTATTTAATCTGAACGAGAAAATAATAATCGGGACTTGTCATTCCAAGACATTATCACGCGTTTCGATAGCGTTGCTGCAGTGAAATATTGTTGTATGATCCTTGAAAATGTGATATATTAAAATATCCTGGCCTGTTACCGCGAATATCGAAGTTCGTATAATTCCAGCATCTTCCACTTTTACTCCAATTAATCGTCATAAGGCTGACAGAGACAATCATTCGGAATATACGAAAATCGTTTTTCGCGGTAGCGCCGTTGACATCCATCGATTTGAAGCTGATATGGTCGTCCACATTACAACTTTTACTCAAAACGGGATAGTTAGAATTGTAAACATGTTACATGTTACTCCGTGAGATGGCGCTTGCAACAACCGGAATATCGGAAACTCATTAGAATTTAAACAAATGGTACCCGTTTTAAGTTATACATGTAATCGGTTTTGTTGTCTATGTGAAACTTCTCTGATAATATTTAATCGTATCTGTGACCTACGAGTATATGCTAGTCATCGGCTTTGGACTTGAAGTGCTTATAAAGTCGGTTCCAAATATGTCAGTTACTGGCTATTTCAGTCAATAACTAGTCAGTTAGTTCGGAATCCTTATTGCTAATGTATTTTCTTGATCATACCGGGTTTCTTCATAGCTTAAGTTACTTTATCATCTCAAATAGTGTACATCTAAGACTGTAAGGGTGTCTGCTCAGCCAACAGCGCCTTGGGGGGTGCTGTAGGGGGCAGCAGAGCGGCATTGGTAGCCCCTGGCCTCTCCCGCTTGCGGAGCAGGCCGCGCTTGGCAGCCAGTAGGAGCAAGATGGCCGAGGATATCGAGAATGATACCACCTGCAATTTTGAAAAATGAAACATTTGAAATAAAACTACTAAAGTCGAGTCGTATTTGTCGAGGTTTAAGCACTGGTCCCGCGAGCTAGTAAGCTATGAGCTATCAGCTATTTCAAGGGAGAAAAGATAAACGATCCCGTGTAAATAAAAGAGACGTTTATGTCATAGCCGGGCGATCGTAGTTCATCGGGCGATGAGCTATAAATATATATCTTTCTATTTTATTTACACGGGAGCGATTATCTTTTGTTCCTTGAAATAGCTCATAGCTCATAGATTACTAGCTCGTGGTGGAACCAGTGCCTTAGGGTACCTAAAGGTTTAAAGGGTTAAAGTGTGATGCCGGCTGACTAGAATAGCACCACCCCATCTCCTCTCGCGTCGAAAGAGGTGACAAAGCGAAAAATCCTACGGACGGGCAGCAGCGTCCATCGAAACCCAATCTACAGCTACTGCGGTCGCCAACCCGCCTGTCTAGCGTGGCGACTATGGCAACTACCCCCAAGATGATACAAGTCATATTTGTGGGAGGCCTATGTCCAGCAGTGGACTGCATACGGCTGAAATGTATGTAAATATGTATAGGTTTTTACATACAGTGTGTAAAAATAAGTTGGACCGTGGAGGGGAACTACCTTAAATCCTTAAGTTAGCTTAACAAACAGCTGAATTTCTAAGCGAAAATGCATTTGACATATTACAAAATATCATAGAAATTCGTTCGCACTGAATTTTGGTAATTATCGCATATTTGAACTAAACAAGAGTGTAAGTTGTATGTGTATACATACAATGACAATAAAACCGTGGTTGTTTTTTAAAGTGCTTATTGCCAAGTTGGAAGTGACGATAATTATGCATTAAGTTTCTATAATTATACTTAGATTCGGTGTTCGTTTCATAAACTCTACGCACTGGTCCCACCGCGTGCTAGTAAGCTATGAGCCATCAGCTCTTTCAAGGGACAAAAGATAATCGCTCCCGTGAAAATAAAAGAGAGAGATATTTATTTATAGCTCATCGCCCGGCGATGAATTAAAATCGCCCGGCTATGACATATATGTCTCTTTTATTTACAAGGGATCGATTATCTTCTGTTCCTTGAAATAGCTGATAGCTCATAGCTTACTAGCTCGCGGTGGGACCAGTGCCTTAAGCAGTAAAACAATGCAAAAAAGGCATAAAAATAATTTCCATACAGATTTTACGCTTAATTATGAGGAGCGCTGGTAGCCTAGCGGTAAGAGCGTGCGACTTGCAATCCGGTTGCAAGTTCAAACCTCAGCTCGTACCAATGAGTTTTTCGGAACTTATACGTACGAAATATTTACCAGTCGCTTTTCGGTGAAGGAAAACATCGCGAGGAAACCGACCTAATCACAATTAGGCCTAGTTAACCCTCTGGATTGGAAGTTCAGAAGGCAGTCGCTTTCTTAAAACTAGTGCCTACGCTATATCCTGGGATTAGTTGCCAAGCGGACCCCAGGCTCCCGTGAGGCGTGGCAAATGCCGGGACAACGCGCGGATGATGATTTCATGCTTAATTATAGTCACAAAACTGACACAATTTAACGTTATTCACGCCATATTAATTGAGGGCAAAACTCCAAACTATGAAGGTAAGGTTTGACGACCGGTCTGGCCTAGTGGGTAGTAACCCTGCCTCTGAAGCCGATGGTCCTGGGTTCGATTCCCAGTTGGGGCATTTATTTGTGTGTTGAGCACAGATATTTGTTCCTGAGTCATGGGTGTTTTCTATGTATTTAAGTATTTATATTATCTATATCGTCGTCTAGTACCTACAACACAAGCCTTACTGAGCTTACCGTAGGACTAGGTCGATTTGTGTAAGATTGTCCCGAAATATTTGTTTATTTAAATATTTTTTTTTTTAATTTTTGTTTCTTTCTCTATTGACCTCCAATATAGATATTACTTAAATCATAATTTATCATAAGGTCGTGTATTTGTAAACAATGCAAGTAGACCAGCGCCCTTGAATTGATAGAAATTGTTTCAACGCTTCCAATGATGTCATAATATCCAGTATTGGCTCATAACATTTATAAATAGCCTATTCCAGAGTTCAAACCAATACCTAACACATGTATATATGAATTAACTATACTACATTATGTTCCTCTTGGTGTCGGCTGAGAATGGCACCAACCCATCTCCCGCAGTCTTAAGAGGCGACAAAGGGAAATAATCAACGGAGCAGCAGCGTCGTAACCTAATCTCCTGATACTTGCGGGGAGGGCAGTTGCAATAGTCGCCACGTTTGGCAGGCGGGTTGGCGATCGCAGTTTCACCGCTCTAAGGGACGCTGCTGCCCAGCCTCTGGCGTCAAAACTAAATTTTACGAGTATATTCAATTTACAGATTTTTTTTATAATGTAGGTAGGTACTTTTCTTTTATGGGCACTACAAGAATACCTTTTATGTCACAAAGAACTTCGACTTTATACATTATTCACCAAACCATTTGTTTACAATATAAACCGGTACATAATTAATATAATTATAGAAAAGCTATACTCACAGCTGACACTCCGAATGTGGCGATCACCTCAAACGTCAGAAACATCGCAAAAAACGACTAAATAGATCAAGCGAAAAAAAACATAAACACTCCTAGTCGCGTGCGCAGCAAAACTGCGAAATGGTCATACTTGTAATGGCGTTTTCCAGCTTTTAAAAACACACGTGGCTTCCCAAGCGAAAAACGACACAGTGCCGCACAGCGTTCCAGTTGACTCATCGCTAAAACGTCTCTGTGCGCAAACTACATTTGCAGCTGCGATTGGCGCTGTTGTCGCGGATTAACATGAGGTTTGATTAGTTTTAAATTTAGCCACGCGCATTTTTAAAATGGTAGTTTTGACGTTTTGCTCGGAACGGCAACGCTGTGAATAGCAATGGCGATAACAGGTTGTGTCGTCACTTTGCGGTTTAAAGTGAAATTAACTTTATTAGAGACAGAATAAAGTTCTTTTTTGTGTGCTAATCATTAAAAGGCAGTGATAATAATTATTAATGAAGATAACCTCATTTATATGTCAAGTAAATTAAGTTTAATAATTAATCCCTAGTCATATAGTGCAACTTTTAAGTGTAAAAGCCTCACAACGCATTATTTATTTTTATTATTTGCCTCTGTCGGTCGAATAGGTCATCAATCATCATCATATCATGAAGGGCGTCGACTGCTGGACATATCCCGCAATGACCGGTTTTGAGCCACCCGCAACCTACTAGATCGTCGGTCCACCTTGTGGGGAGTCTGGCCACGTGGCGCCTTCCGATACATGGTCACCACTCAAGAACCTGTTTGCCCCAACGGCCATCAGTTCTGCGTGTCTTGTCACATTGGCGCTGCGAATGACATCAGCGAAAAACGATATTCCTAAATTTCGGACAATTGTCTCTGTCACTGTCATCGTCAAAGTTCGGATATTTCGGGCATCTTTCTCTTTTATTCCAATTAAGGCGTCCTGAGAGTGACAGAGGCAGTCGTCCATTAAGAATATAGTTTTTCGCAGTAGTGCCGCAGGACCATTTATTATGCGTAGTCCGACACACACGTGGCCAGTTTTACAAGAGTTAATGAGTTTCTTTTAATTACTACCCACAATGAGTTAGATAGAGATAAAAAATAAAGTACTTAAATACATAAAAAATAAAGTACTTAAATACATAGAAACCATCCATGACTCAGGAAAAAATACCTGTGCTCAACACAAATGAATGCCCTTGCTGGAATTCGAACCCAGGACCGTCAGCTTCATAGGCAGGGTCACTGCCCACCAGGTTAGACCTGTCGGTCAAGGCGGAGGAAAAGGAACAAAATAATCCACTAGATATAAACAAAAAATATAACGTAGACTAAAAATATTTTATTGCACAAAGACGCGAAAGTTTGTCTTTGCCCAGATTTGGGACAGTTCCAGAAAAAAATATTTCTATAATGTATGAAGCAATCAGCTTAGTTGCTGTTGCGAGCGACGTAGTAGGACCTCGCCAAACGAGCGGTCGTCGCGATGCCCCTCCAGGTCTCAGCGTTGATGTGGTCGATGAACTGCGGAGGCACTCGGAAGTCTTGCCCATAACCAGGCAGTTCCAGCGTGTATGAGAACGGAACCCCAACTTGCTGAAATATGAAATAAATTTTATAAAGTACAGGTTCTAGAAATGACCCCTGCGGGACACCCCCCATTTGAAATTGATGTAAAGTTCAGGTCTTGGAAATGAACCTTGAAGTACCCCCCTAATAATTGAAAGTGCTCTATCATTTAGGAGCAAGAACTGAACCTTGGGATAGACCTATAGGTACTAGAAGATAAGCTTCTAATGTAGGAAGCGAAGCTATATATAATTTAGTTGGCACTAATGATACTATAGGAAAGACTTTCATAAACTAATTACTGAGACTGGGTAGATTAATAAAGTCAAAAAGGCTTAGAAATTAGAAGTATTAGATTGCTGTAGGTATGCAAATTACTTATTAGATAGATATACGAATACATGTAAATACTCACAAATAGATGAAGCCTTACCGAGATCCTACTTTATCGTCTACATCGCCACCGATTAGGCTAGAGTGCCTTTGAAGAATTTAATGAGTTATCAAAGGCTAATTAAATTTTTCATAGTTAACAAATAGTTGCTCATCACATACCTGCCCATAATCCTGAGCACTCCCAGACGTGGGGTACAGAATCAAAGCACTGTTTCCAACCAGATAAAATCCAGCTGCAGGCAGTTTCACAGCATCCATCACTGCCCCCATAGAGGCACCCACGTGGTGAATATGCACCACATTCGATGGCAGAGTCGTGGACCCAAAACCATATAACACCCAATTTCCATGGCTATGAATATTCATGTACAGCTGGATCCTGTCAACATTTTCCTCAAGGATATCTCTAACAATACGTGTCTCTGATTCAGAGAAGGCTTCGTGTCCTGGGTAGACGTCAGAGCAGGGGTTGGCGGAGACGCCGACAGTGTTGAAGGAGACGTTGAAGTTGCGGTTGGCGTCAACGCCGTAGCAGTTCTGGTTGACTTCGGGGTAGAACGAGCGGGTTCGGCGCCAGAGACGGAGCTGAGGGACGATAGAACACACGCTGATAAAAAAGTAAAAGCAATTTCAGGAAGATGAACCTTAGAAGATTACATAATTATATTACATTTAGCGGGCTATAGTAATGAAAATGACATGCTAAACTACCCGAAATCGATTTAAATTCAAAAATCACCGCTAGCACCATAAGATGATGCATTTCTATACATTATGATGAGTCTTTTTTCTCAATGTACTTTAACTATCCTCATACTTATGTGTCTACGAATATTTTTTTTTTATTATTTTCTATTCTATTCCCATTACAAGAGAAAATGCTGATGATGTCGTTAACACTTTCAACCTAGTATTCGCTCCTTAAAGGTTAAATTTTCAAGAATCTTTCTTATTGGAACTTTTTGACATTCAACGGCCATTTTATTCAAATTTTCAATGAATCTGACTAAGAGATGTTTGTCAGCGTTCGTTGAATACAAAGACTATTTGAAATAGTTATTTTATACAGCAAATCGAACAAATGAAATGAATAACTTTCTGTCAAAAATTTCATTTTTGTACAAGCTTTTATTGCCGACTGTATTTTTTCCTAATCATTAACTACTAGAGGATTTTTACGAGCTTAACACGGGTTTATGTACATTAGGGATTTCTATGGTTACCTTCTGGCTCCAACATCAGATCAAATCAGTGGTGCCATAATGTGGTATTGTCATCGAACTTACATTAGTGTGTTATATTTCAGTTCAATCGGTCAAATGGTTCAAAATTTAGTTTCAATATTTCACCCAAACATACTTACATACAGCAAGTCCAATAAAAATGAGAACTTACAGTAGTATGGGTGTGTTCATAGCCATCAGGGTTGACTAACGGATGAATGATCCAGTCAATGTTCTCCAGCAGATCCCGATCCTGCTCCTGAAGATCTTCAACCAGGCGGTGGATGCTGTACAGCGTCACGGGCGTCGTGACCCACTCACGAGCGTGGATCATGGCGTCCATGTAGTAGATAGGCTTGGAAGTGTCGGTAAAGTTTGTGGTCGAGATCTGAAGAAAATAGTAAGAAATGGATGGATTAAGAACGATTAAGAAGATTCAATCCTTAACAAATGCAAGGATGCATTGTAATACTTTTTAGTTACATGTTCAAAGTCACAATAGTAGTTTATGTATCTGTGCATAATGAAGGGCATTACAACAAGAGTGTGGGATGAATGAAACGAATGTTGTAATGCCTAATTATGTATAGTTGCATACACTACTTTATCTACACACATATCATAAGTGTTTTAAGATCCCAAGCAGCAAAATTTCCTCCTGTAAATAACCTAAGACCATGAAATTTTCAGTCCTATAGAACTCCCAAAAACGTTTATAAAACCACAATTGGGCGCTTTTTATAGGATTAAATAAACCTATAGTCGTTTTATTACAGTCTTATAAAGTGCAATTCAGTTTTAATATCGTCATATTAAATGCTCTTGCAGGATAAGTTGCTCCTATAAGTGTCTAGTAAACGCAACTAACAAGCACAATTAGTCTTATAACGGTCTGGTGCATGCTGGTAATGGAGTAATCATTCCTATAGTGGCCAGTGGCTTATCTCCCGTGGTGACGTGTATGTTTGTGCTCTAATAAAATAAAACTAAACTGGAAAAGGGTATAAGTAAATGTGCTTATTGTATCATAATTATAGTATATAAAAGGAATTGTTATTAACAGTGATTGAGAAGTGAATTAGAAAAAAATAACTTGCAAAATAAATTTTATTGATAAAGTAATAATCATAGAGACACATATTTTAACGCCCCCTTTTAAAAATACATAATAAAGATCTGCTTATTAATTATTTACTGGTTAAGTAGTACAAAGTGCTGACACTTGCCATTGCCATTGTGGATTTTCAGATCGCCTCCTTTAACAGTTAGTATCAGAACGTTAATAATACCATTCATACTAAGCCAGTGCTGTTATAAGACAAAAATTCCTGCCATTTTTATTTTTTAGGCCACTTGTTTCAATCACTCTTATAATGACAAGCATAAAACCCTTATAAGCCCAAAATTACGTATAATTATCAAACTTAATGCTAGTTTCATGCTAGTGATCTATTAGAAGTAACCATCAAGTCAGATCAGTCATGTAATTTTTTTGACCTATAAGGAGTAAAATCAATAGCCTTTATAGGATTAATTGTCCCATTACAGATAGATATAAAACCTTAATAGGAGTAGCGGTTCTTATAAATGCTTTTATACGATTAAAATATGCGTACTTATAACAGCTGTATAAAATGTATTTATAAGACTATTTGTGTTTGTAAGGGTCATATAAATTTATCCTATAAACGCTTTTAAGACTAAATTATAGGATCAATTCGTCTGAGGATCAATTCGTCTTGTATGATGTTGTTATAAGATTATTGGTCAAAAACGTGACTATTATAAGATTTCTATGAGAGCTCCGAGCCGGTAGGTCGTGTCAAAAACGTTTATAAAACTACAATAAGAGGTATTAGTCTTATAATTTTTTCTAATAGGAGAATTTTGCTACTTGGGATGGGTTCATGAACCGTAGGGAAATGACCTGCAGTATTACTAGTGCTACTTGCAAACATTAAAAAATCAACGAACAAAACAAATGACAGCTTTGAATGGCGGTGTTTCGTATTTCGTATCTCAGTCAAATATTTTATTAAACCATAGACAAGCGAATTAACTCCCTACTCTATTGTCACTGTAGTTCAAATGTCGTTCGATTTATATTAAAAAAAAACATAACGAATTGGCGTTTCGTATCAATGACTGTTTTAATATCTATAGATACTAGAATAGACACCCCACTTGAATTTGACAGCTGTTCCAAATTAAAACTTATAACCTACTGTTTTCAGGAGGTAATGTTAACTTTACATCTCCATTAATTTCCGATGGTTGGTAATGCTGGTCATTGCCTATGGTTTCTGGAGGCATTTTAGAACACTAATGATATGTACGAAGATAATTTATCGTTTGCTTAAAGTAAGATGGCTCGGTGAGTTCTCTTGAAGTAAATGCTGGAATTACAAACAATGAACATGTTTAACTTACAAAACAAATTTGTGTATGAACACCCAAATGATGCTCTCTCTAAATGTCAAATAAAAGCTTAAATACAATAAGTACCTTCAGATATTTGATTGCACGGCCGTCATAGCTGGAGCCAGCTTCAACTAAAGTAGCAATGTCAGGGTACTCCGCGGCAATTCTTTCCAAATATTCATTTACCTGCAAATAAATGAGAATATCTCCAAATCTGAGTCAACCATTTAAAGAATATTCTAGGGCGTAAATTATGTAAGGATTCCTCGATCTTATATCGTCTGGTGACAAGCAAAGCTTACTAAATACCTTTTAAAAAATAAGTAACAATGAACTTTATATCGTTTGTAACATGGTTAGTTTTCCAATAATCACTGATGTTAACTAGTGTATCTTGCTTGTCACATGACGATGTGTTCAAATAAAATTGTTCGGATGTTCAGACCTCTGCATAGCGAGGGTAATCTTCGAAAACCATCCTATTCTTCCTGTTCTGTCTGTAACGATTAATTTCAGCATCATGTTCTTCGAAAGCCCTGAAATAAATGGTTTGATATTAGTATATTATATTATGTTGTGATAGTACTATATTACGGCTCGATATAGCGATAGTGGCCTACAAAAATGGTCTCGCCGGAAGATCAGCGATCAGCTTACTCTCGGGTCAGATTTAGGCTTATTTCGTTACTTTTCATTTTATTTAGTAATTGTTACATGTTTCTAGTCTAATTTAGTTTATCACGAATAAATAATTTAAATTTATATTAACAAATAAAGTACCAATTCTTATTTGTGTATCAGACCCAAATATCGAGTTTGTTTGCAGTAGTTAAGATGTAATTACGATATCCCGCGTCGAAAAATGATCCTACATCATATTGCGGATCGCAAGCGTCTGGTTCATATAACTGTTCACCAAAGAGCTGGCGGCTTACTTGCTCAGCGTTGCGATACAACGAGGAAACGTCGCCAGCATCCTCAGCGCTATGCCTCGAGGCCCTTTATAGATTTAATCACTGCCTAACCTAGCTGTATACTACTTATACTTGAACTAGAAATAATTTCTCAAGAGACTTAAATTTACCTAGTGTAGCGGACAATACAGTAGCTTTTGGCCCTTTTAGATTCTGATATATAGAATCAATCATTTTCATCAGACTACGGCCTAGTACCCTATTAACATCTTCAACTTACGAAGCAACGTCTCCCAAGTGCAAATAATGCTCCACGCCGTTTTTCTCCAACTCCTCAAGGAACTGTCCCTTGTTCTGCGGAGACACCATCACCAGCGCGTCCCTCAGTGCCACTGCGCCATGTTGCCAGACATCTACATCCAGGGTCACCTCCAGATCATGAAGAAGTTGCATGTGGGATTGGCTGGTGAGCTTGACTCCGTGGACTGTGTAGCTGTAAGATTAAGTGACTGGTTTGACGCCACCCATTCCCAGAGGATACCCGTGATCTTTACCATGTCTTCGCTCCACCTTGTGGTGGCCTACCCACGCTGTGCCTTTAGATATTAGCTCGTCACTCGAGAACCTTTACGCCACAATTAGCCACGTTCTACGTGCGTGAATTGGCTATACTTATAGTACATGTGACGTATCACGGGAAAATACTTTATGGCGCTTGGCGCTTACGTTGCAAATCATCACATTAGTATTGGAGCGTCGTTAATAATAGCGTAAGCGCCAAACCCCATAAGGTACCTTCATCCGTGGAACGTCACATATAATAATTTCCAGTGCTAGGAGCTGAGGAACATTGATAAGGATAGGACAAGTATATGAATAAATATATTACATCCCGGATCAAAACAGTTAGAAATGTTTCTAGGTTAAACAATAAATCCGATAGAAATGAAGAAGTAACTAATTATACCATACCCGGAATAGATGTCATGCTTCCCAGCATATGCCAGAGAAACAATAAACGCACTTAAAATAAAAACTTCCCTGAAGACCGCCATTTTCACGGCAAGCTACAACGGAATGCCACACTATCTCACTTAACGAATTATTGTAATCTTAAACCAGCTTCGATAATTTATTATCTGATAAATAGTTTATGACACTGCTAATATTCTTAATCGGCGTTAAGTTGAAGATATTGCTAATAAAGCAAAGTAAAATATTGTAATGAACTCAATGAACTAGATTTTCAAACTATAATTTCTCACTTTATATTGTAAGTATTTGCGACTCGGGTATATCCTGCGCCAGACAGTCAAACATGACCGGTCTGGCCTTGTGGGTGCCCTGCCTATGAAGCCGATGGTCCTAGGTTCAAATTCCAGTCAGGGCGTATTTGTGTAATGAGCACAGATATTTGTTCCTGTGTCATGCGTGTTTTCTATGTATTTAAGCATTTATATGTATCTGTCTATTATATATATCGTCGTCTAGTACCTACAACACAAGCCTTACTGAGCTTACCGTAGGACTAGATCGATTTGTGTAAGATTGTCCCGAAATATTTCAACGAAAAGAAAGAAACTGGGAGAAATGGTGGGAGATCGTGACGAAAGCTGTGTCCGCCTCTAAAGCTAACGTGGACGCCTCAACGTCACCACGACCGCTGTAAAGAGAAAAACGACAGAGAAAAAGATGTTCTTAAACACTCAATAATGTGAAGTAGGATAGGACACAGCCAATCTTCACAATGCTTGAACCTGTAGTAGTCCGACTGTTGTATTATCTCCTCATTACAAAAGACCACAGCCATAATAGCCCTGCTGCAATTGTTTTTGTATGCAGTGTTTTGTTCATGGAGGTGAGTAAGGTTCCTAGAGCCCTAAAAGCCCGCTTGTGACTCCTCTGATGTTGCAACTGTCCATGGGCGGCGCTATGAATAATTGCTTACAATCAGTTACATCAAGCAGACGCTTCGCGATTTCTGCAAAAAGTTTGTGTGCACTGGGACCCCATGGACCTAGATTCTCTTCGCCAAACGGTACAAAATGGTACACTGCCCAGGCTCTTATATTTGTTACGATTAAAAATTTCGGCGCTTTTACATTAGTTCCTTGGAAATGGAACGGCGCTAGCGTGTCTACGCTGGTAGGCAGGTAGGCATCCCATACCAGCATCCGTCTCAAGCTCCAAAAAACCAAAGACACTCCATCAGGCCTCTTGCCATCATCTCTGACAATGCCGGTCGGCTCAAGAAGAGCAGGCACATTGATGGTGGCAAGAGACCGACGGTTATGTCATTATTAGTGTTAGTTACGTGTAATCGTATTTTTATACAATAAAAATTTTCATTAAATATTATTTATCTACGTACATATCATAAGTGCTCTAAAATGTGTCCAGAAACCGTAGGCAATGACCAGCATTACCAACCATCAGAAATCAATGGAGATGTAATGTTAACATTAGGTACCTACTGAAATCCGTAGGTTATGAGTTTAAAATTGGAACAGCTGTCACATTCAAGTAGGGTGTCTATTCTAGTATCTACAGATATTAAAACAGTCATTGATACGAAACGCCAATTCGTTATGTTTTTTTAATATAAATCGAACGACATAAGAACTCGAGTGACTATAGAATAGGGAGTTCATACGCTTTTCTATGGTTTAAAAAAATATTTGACTGAGATACGAAATACGCAACGCCGCCATTCCAAGCTGTCATTTATTTTGTTCGTTGACTTTTTAATGTTTCAAGTAACACTAGTAATAATGCAGGACATGTCCATACGGTTCCTGAACCCATCTTAAAACACTTATGATATGTGTGTAGATAAAGTAGTGTATGCACCTATACATAATTAGGCATTACAACACTCGTGTGATAAACCCACACTCTTGTTGTATTTGTAATGCCCTTCATTATGCACAGATACATAAACTACTATTCATCAATGAACGCTTACGTGATTACATACACGTTGAATATAAAACCCATGATTAATAAAACTGCATTCAAACATAACTTTGTTACCCAGAATTTCCTGTGACTCGATACGACATTTTTCTATCAAAGCGAAAATGTATTTAAAAGCACTGACATAAGATTCAGTTTTGATTGAAGTTTTTGTAGACTTACAACCTTGTTATAGTTTGATGTGTATGCGCAATTAGATCCGATGTTATGACTATGTGGTATGTTTATGACGGTGAATGGACACGCGAGACAAAACATCAACGCTTGACATAAGAGTAAAGAGTTAAACCGATTAAGGCTGAGTTTCCACGATATGAGCGAGGATGCGTTGTGAGGAATGACCCTGCCTATGAAGCCTGCCTATGGGTTCGAATCCCAGTAAGGGCATTTCTTTCTGTGATGAGCACAGATTGTTTCTGAGTCATAGGTGTTTTCTATTTATTAAAGTATTTGTATATTATATATATATATATCTTTGGCTGAGTACCCAGGGAATTTGTGTATGAATGTCCTGAATTTATTATTATTAATTTAGTAATCTCCTCTCCACGCTTGGCAGGCGCATTGACAATCGCACACTCCACTTTACCCTTACCATGAGTTGTGACATTGAGGTTTTCGATAACAAGTATCGAGTTTACTATCTATGCATCTCGCTTGTACTATTTTAGTGAGAACGAAATGCACAGAGAGTTATAAAAAATCTCAAAGTCACAACTCATGGTAAGAGTACTGTTCTCAAGGCTCGGAACCGGTTTAAAAAATAGCGGTTAAAACCGGTTTATTTCGGTTTTAATCTGAACTATTATGATAACGCGAACGTTTGAAGAACTTTATTAAAACCTAAATAAACCGGTTTATTCGACGATTGACGATGGCTGGCTTGCCGCGTGTGCCGCGTAAGCGTAAATCAGATAGAAGCTTCTGCTATATATGTAGCAAATTGCCACTAGCAACTTATGCTATTTTGGAATAAACCGGTTTTTTAAGTTCCAAACCGGTTCCAAATCCCCCTAAAAACCGGTTTAAAAATAACAGTTTCACGAGTGGAACCAAAATTAAAAGGTTTTGCACCAAGTACATGATAACGGTTCGGAATTTTAACCGGTATCCAAGCCTTGAGGTCACAGTCTGAGGAGAAAACAGTCTGTTCTCAATAAACTGTGCGTGTAGTTACAGATTCACAAGAAACGTAAGCTACGTAAGCATCGATGTACGAATAACAGGAAATCACGGTTGTGGTGGTAACCACTGTCCCCACACAAGCATCGCACACTTCAGTCGGAAAACTAGTTGCTACCAAACTGCTGCATTACATTCTTAAACTCACAATTACTCTGTTTTATTATTTTTTTACTACTTTATCGAACTAAAAAGCTCTTTATTTCGTTAACAGTAAAACTGATTATCGTATGCTATTAAAACTAATTCAGAATTGTGGTATTTAATTTAAACTAACCTGCAAAGTTATGTGTTTATGTTTGTGATTGGCAAAATAATAGTCGAATGTGTTTGAATATTGTGGTGAAATGCAAGTAATAGGAATCATATTTTTCGCTTGCTTGGCCTTTGTAAGTATTCAGTTTCTTTATAACATTATTTCTATAACTTATATGTGTCATTATCTAGGAAAAGGGCCCTTATGGTCGATGGCACTTACGTCGAATCGCGTTGCGTTTATACTGTACCGTCTTGAACAACGACATAAGTGCCATCGACAATAAGGTCCCTTTTCATAGATAATGTCACATATAACAACAACATACGACAGGTTTGACTGAATCCGATGGTCCTGGGTTCAAATCACAGTATGGGCATATATTTGCGTGATGAGCACTGATATTTGTTCCTTGGGTGTTTTATATATGTATTTAAGTATTTGTATATTATATATATCGTTGGCTGACCCACAACACAAGCCTTCTTGAGCTTACCGTGGGGCTCAGTCATTTGTGTAAGAATGTCTTGAAATATTTATTTAATATAAAACCGGTTTGAACCCTGATAAGTCATAAGTAATAGTAATATGAACAGCTAACACATTAGTAAAACGTTTTTCTAACAACAATGGATTAATTATAAGTGTATAAATTATTACAATCAAAACGGTAATTCGGAATTCGAGGTAGATTCAAACCATTGTAAATGTACCTGATATTTTGTGATTAAATTAAAACAGCTATCGTATTTTGCTTTGTAAGCGAATTCAGTTCAGATGTAGGTATTGGGGACAAGGATCGTTATAAAAAATAAATAAATATTTCGGGACATTCTTACACAAATCGACCTAGTCCTACGGTAAGCTCAGTAAGGCTTGTGTTGTAAGTACTAGACGACGATATATATAATAGATAGATACATTATAAATACTTAAATACATAGAAAACACCCATGACTCAGAATATCTGTGTTCATCACACAAATAAATGCCCTGACTGGGAACCCAGGACCATCGGCTTCATAGGCAGGGTCACTACCCACTAGGCCAGACCGGTCGTCAAATGTTGCATCAAATTACTTAAATGTAATTAGACGTATATATACCTACAGTTGCTAAGCGGACCTGAACGTCTACCACGGTTGTCAATTTATCGTCTATCACGCTATCTTTCGCACTCACATACTTGTTAGAGCGTGACAGATTTTTGGACCCGGGTATGTCCTTAAACTACGTCCAACAATGAGAGGTAGGGCACAACGATGACCATCACGCTTGAATCTGGGGCAGCCCAACTGGGGAAGTACCTCCTCCTTACAGAAGACCACAGCCATAATAGCACTGCTACCTTTCAGGTATGTAGTGTTGTGTTCCTGATGGTGAGTAAGGTTCCCAGAGCTCCAACCCAAGGGGGGCAACGCGCTTGTGACTCCCCTGGTGTTACAGGTGCCCATGGGCGACGGTAATTGCTTACCACCAGGCAATCCGACTGCTCGTTTGCCGCCTATGTCATAAAAAAAAAAGATTGTGACAAGTGATAAAAACCCGACCATATTAGGCTAGCTGGTGTTCAGAATAATCTTGACACGTTCGCTTAACAATAAAAAATATTGGGAAGCTCATTGAGATCGCTTTTCCTCTTCAACAATTTCTGCTGCTAATTTGCTGTTTGTTTTTCCCCTGTTGTTATTTAGTTCGTCATTAAAATTACCGCTAATTATAAAAACTTTACAACATATAAACAATTAATTGAATCAGGCGTTACTTTGCGGAAGTCCATATTATTAACAACAATAATATTACTTTGCTATTCCGCTGTTTAATAACGTGCTAGTCAATCAGTGCCAACCCGTTATATTTACTTGCGTATTTTTCCATGTATTAATGTTCCCTCCCTCCCACCGCAAAATTAAATACGCAAATAAAACATCAAACATCTCCACAACATCTCAAGCATCTCCTGAGGATGCCTCGTAGAGAGGCGAAACACGTGTCGAGTTTTGGTATTATTGGTGGTGGTTTGTTATATTTATTTGCGTATTTAATTTTGCGGTGGGAGGGAGGGAACATTAATACATGAAAAAAATACGCAAGTAAATATAACGGGTTGGCACTGATTGACTAGCACGTTATTAAACAGCGAAATAGCAAAGTAATATTATTGTTGTTAACATATAAATACATTTAATTGTTTCAGGCCATAGCTATACTAATTTTGATCACATGCTGCTTCTACAAAGTCAGTAGCAGCAAGGAGTTCATCAGAGATCCAGAGAAGTGCACAGCAGATACGATACATCAGATGCAGCAAATTGCTCACAACAAAACTGTGAACGAAGAGAAAGTTATGCACAGCGCGAATGTTCATTTATTTTTGCACAAGAAAAACAAATACTCGGATAGCAAGAACCGTTACCAAAATCGCAGCGCAGATGGTAGAGGAATTGGTCATTTCAATGATGGGTTCTCCAGTCATGGCGGTTGGGGTCATCACAGTAACGATGATGGGTGTGATGATACCCATGATTGTGGGCATGATGGGGGCGGACATGGGGACTGTGATGGGGGAGACGACTAGTTAATGATAATAATGTATTTATAAAATATAGGTAATTTATTTTTATGTGTCAAGTAATTTTAAACATTTATGCAACCGAAAGACTAATAGATATTTTTAAGAAGAATATTTTAAGAAGCTTTTCAAGCAACTGCAGTCAGTAGCAAAAGTAGCTGAGCGAGCGAAGTGTTCAAAATGGCATAAACGCGCTCTTTTTCTCTTGACAATAGAGATGTCTTGGCCTCACTTCTGCTGCTGACTGTAATTGTACGCCATTTAACATGTAAAATATTTCGTATGGCGTGCGTAGGTACTGAATTTATTACTTATAGAGAGCAGAGTATGTAAAAGTATAGGATTATTGGACGCTCATGCCATTATTGTTTCTTCCTAGTCGCGATTCTGCACAATATGGATTCCACACATTTGCTTTTGATCAGATTCTTATATAATTAGGAATTATGTAACAGTAACATAAACTACTATTATAAGACTGTTAGTTATTTGTAACAGATAAGCGAAGTTATTATATGATATTTTTTGTTTATTGAATATTCATTTTATTATTTTTAATTTCTGAATCCTTAGATATTAAATTTATTGCCCAAGCGTTTTATTTATCTTCTTACAATCCTTTTTCACTTCTCATGCTCTAAAAGTTTGTCATATTATGCTTGCCAAGACGGACTAAAGTAGTACATTTAGCCCCTCGGGAAAATATGTATACATATTTATGATATACAAAACGTTATAAATTGACCAACCAGAACACTTCACCAAATTTTATCCACCAATCACGACACATATCGAAGTTAATCGCAACACTAGATTCTTTTTTGGTGCGAATGCTGTTTAAAAATGTGAAATCATTAAAACAAAACTTTGTATAAAGTATCAACCAATCAGACAATAGGTACCACAATATTAAAATCGACCAATGAGGAATCGCAATCAAATTGTCAAAGCATTAGGTGCTTTTTAGTTCCTACTTCACAAGCATTAAAAAAAAGTTTAAATCGTTGGCAAACTCTTTGAAGCCCCAATTATACGTTGTCTATGGCATTTATTCACGGCATAGATATATCCTATCTGTATCAAAGCAGTGAAAAAAAAATACAAAAACTGTCAAATTAAACATTTTTGACTCAGAATTCATTGCGGGCGGACAAAATTGTATTTGATAATCGTTGAAATGTTATTTTATCTTATTTTCTCGCAATCGAAGTGAAAACTAGTATGCATAACTCGGGTCTGAACGCCATGTTACCCCTCGAATAATTTTTCCTCACTTCGTTCGGGAAAATAGCCATCTCGTGGTACTATGGCCTACTTTAGCACCTTGTCAAACAATCTACTATTTAGTTGAAAAGCTACAAAAAAATTGGTTCCAGGTGCATGTTCCGATATTTTTTAATACCCTGCCTGGCTGTTCCGATACATTTGATGGCGATTGTATGTATTTTTTTTATGACATAGGCGGCAAACGAGCAGACGGATTGCCTGATGTTAAGCAATTACCGTCGCCCATGGGCACCCGCAACACCAGGGGAGTCACAAGCGCGTTGCCGGCCTTTAAGGGGGGTTGGAGCTCTGGGAACCTTACTCACCATCAGGAACACAACACTACATACCTGAAAGGTAGCAGTGCTATTATGGCTGTGGTCTTCTGTAAAGAGGAGGTACTTTCTCAGTTGGGCTGCCCCAGATTCAAGCGTGATCGTCATCGCTGTGCCCTACCTCTCATTGTTGGACGTAGTTTAAGGACATACCCGAGTCCGGGTGTGTGTATAACGTTGTAAACACAAATATAACTGTAATTAAAATATAAATATTTGGTGTTACTGGTTTTGTATATTCTGGTATGAGCGCTGGTGGTCTAGCGGTGAAAACGTGCAAGTTGCACTCCAGAGGTCGCAGGTTCAAACCCCGGCTCCTACCAATGAGTTTTGCGAACATCGGTAAAGGAAAACATCATGTGGAACCCAGACTAATCCCAATAAGGCAAAGTTTACCCTCTGGGTTGGAAGGTCAGATGGCAGTAGCTTTCGAAATGCTCAGATTAGTTGCCAAGCGAACCTATATGTAAATATTGTAATGAGCGAAAAAAACGCATGGCAATTGTGTAGTGTACATAGTGTTATTTAGTAGTAATTAAAAAAAATTGTTTCTGGACTACAGTCCACTAGCGGATCCATCTATCAATGTTACTGGCAAGCTCCTCCTCCGGGAAAGAGGGAGAGAAATTGGGGATGAATTAGCCAGTTACTGGCACAAAAAGGATTTCACGGGGGCGGAAACGCGGGCACAGATGGTACATCCTTCGTATTCCCGGTAATATAATTTAGGTATTTTCAAGGCAAGAGTGAATAGGCTGTTACTGAACCAGCGTGCCACACCCTCGACCTCGTCGATACTTACCATCAGTACCTACCCTTACCATGAGTTGTGTCATTGAGGTTTTCGATAACGAGTATCGATTTTACTATCTGTCTCTTGTACTATTTTAGTGCGAACGAGATGCCCAGATTTATCGAAAACCTCAAAGTCTTAACTCATGGTAAGGGTACAGTCAGCAGCAAAAGTTGCTAAGCGCTTGAAGTGTTCAAAATGACCTACACGCGCTCTTATTCTCTTGACAATAGAGACGTGTTGACCTCATTTTGAACACCTCAAATGCTTAGTTACTTCTGCTGCTGACTGTACAGGTGTGACTGAGGTTAAACGCTGATCTAACTAGGTCGTTGTATTCATGTATACCAACAATAGTTACTCTTATACTTATACATTTAAAATTAAACTTTATAATATATGTGTTAAGATTGTATTTCACAATCCCTGATTTTCTAGTTCAACAATTATGTTCAATTGTTTACTTGGTGATAATATTAGATCAGCATTACAAGTTGTTAGTGCCTCTACAATGCCGTACATTATTAGTCATTATCATTAAGGAATAATTAAATAAATGTAATTAATAATTAGTATAAAATTAACGTCTTTAATGACCAACTTTGTTTTAGTGTCGTAGTCATAGACAATGAGACTATCTGTTCAAATCGTAAAACAATATTTCTAAATAAAATAAAGTAAGTAATACTTTTTTTTCTTTAATTTATTGTTTAACAAAAAATTTTGTAAATTGTTACATCGGCCCTATAAGTTTAATCTTGTAACAATCTTAAACAATTATATTGATTAAACATAAACAAAAGTTATTTATAAATAGTGTCAGCCTTGTTACACGTAAGGTACTATTAAGTGCATAAAAAATCGTAAAAAATAAATTTCAAAACAATGTCATCAAAAGTGTGGTTGAGGTTTGGGAAGCAGAAGAGAGACGGGAGCGTGATGAAGTTGAGGATCCAGGATCTGCCGGATGAGAGGATCGAGGAAGCCACGGAGCTCATGGTGAAATACTTTGCCAGAGATGAGCCTTATAGAAAAGCGACAGGTAATCCAAAATTCAGATTAATTACTTATATATAACTAAACGCGTGGAAGATCTCCTATGAGGTGGACTGACCAGATGAAAGTTCTCATCAAAGGCTCATCATCACTGTATGAATGCACGAGGAGGGCGGCCATCAGAGAGGAGTGGCGGCGTGTTGTTAAGCTTGCCACCAACACCTAAAGTGATGACCACGACCACTCTGTCAAGAGTGACACCGACAAAGAAGAAGATATAACTAAACATAAAATATATACATTATAATATACTAAGTATACTTACCCAAAGTCCCCCCAAGTCTGTGCCTTTGGGAACGTGGGTGGCTAGCTATGCTTTCCACCGCTGAATAGCTGAGGAATGAGTCAAGACACTCTAGATTCCTTGAGTGTCTTTCTCTTTTCCGTATAACATAAGTCTAATAAACCTTAAACAATATTTTCTAACAAATATACATTACACTATGATTATTTACATTACATTACAATTATTGTAACGACTTAACTATTTACTACATTAAATCTAAAAAGGCCCTTTAACCCTTTATATGGCAACTTCAAAATTTCAATGCAAAAATGACCACCCAACAGCATAGTCTTATTGTATTTTTTTCTTAACAAGAATCATTAGGTCAATCGAGCCGCGATGAGGCTTGAACGCACGACCACAGTGACTTTTGGGCGTTAAAGGGTTAAAAGATGGAGGCCCTTCCAAGGATGCTGGTGGCATTTCCTCATTGTATCACAATCCTGATGCATTGTGAGAGGAAACAGCCAACTCTTCGGTCATCAGTTACATCATATAATTGTACATACTCAAACTCAAACTCAAACGTTTATTCAGTAAGTAGGCCACAAGGGCACTTTTACACGTCGAGTATACAAAAGAAAAAAAAGAGAAAAATAAAAACTACACCGGTTCTAACCCTACATCTCTGACCCGAGAAGTATTTTGACTTTTATGACCGGCAAGAAACTCGGCGGGACTTATTTTTTCAAAACAGTATACAAAAAAATCTTAAACATACATGCGTAATTCTGTAAGAAAACATATCAAACAATTTCAGTAATTAAATACCACAAAAAAATATATAATATAGAAAAGAAAATTACCTACAAGTCCATATATGACTGCTTAGAATTAAATTAACATGACGTTTGGTATGCTTTCTTATCTGAACTGTGTCCTACAATCTAATTTCCAAATTATAATAATTTATCATCAACACTTTAAAATACATATCGATTTTTTTTAGTTATTTTTCATTCATAATTAACTGTTTTAGGTTTCCCAAATAACCTAAAAGCATTGGAAGAATACAGAGAATATATAAACAACATATTTCATGATGCCGCAAGTCGAAATGTGATGTGTTGTTTGGACACAAACGAAGCTATTCCAGACATCGTTGGGATTTCCTCAGTTGCTGTCGCTACTGAATCTTACTGGGACATGGTAATAATTAATAAATCAATATTTTGGGAGAATACACAAATCGACCTAACCCTTAGCTAGTTTGCTAGTTTAGAAGTCGACAACCAACGTGCTTATTCTGCCTGTTGCAACCAAATCCTACAGAAAGCTCAATAAGGTGTTATAAGAAATAGACCTATACTGATATGATATGTTATACACAGATAACGTCCATAACTCAGGTACAAATGTTTGAGATAAACACACATGCCTTTGCTACGATTCGAACCCGAGACCTCCTGCTCATAGGCAGACTCGCCTCCGACTAGACCAGCGGCGCTACCGCGAACAACGATATTCGTAAATTTCGGACGATTGTGTCTGTCACTCTCATGACAGCTTAATTGGAGTAAAAGAGAAAGATGCCCGAAATATACGAACTTCGATGTTTACGGTACCGTTCCAGATTTCCCGAAAAAAATCATATAATATGGTGTCAGAACGGATAGATAATAATAAAATTGATAAGAAATGTATCACTTATGATGTGATAGCAATGCTGGCAGGTGACAAAAACCCGACCATATTTGCCTCCCTTGATGATCCCTTTCTTCTACCTACGTACCCCGCTTAGGAATATAGGCGTGAGTATGTATGATGAATAAATACTGTCCCTTCTCTAGAATTTATGAAATTGTCTGGCCCTCTATGAAAAAAGTTTGCGCACTATTAGGTTAAATGGCTGTTCCTCTTATACAAAAATAGTCAGGGGCCTTATTGTCTGCCACTACAGACTAGTAACTGGACCAACGCAACCCCTACTATATTTAGGCATTGTCGTACAATTAGTCACAACTGGTCTCAACAGATCAGCGCTGACTTTCATTGCAGTATTTATGCTGAGAGTCCAATTGGTGGTAAACTTCTATATACTTAAAAAAGTGAACCAGGACTTGACTGGCTAACCATTCTGGTATAATGTTTAGCTGGGACCTGGTGTATATAATTTCTTATTCGCAGACTGCTGGCAAAGGAACTGAAGAAGCGAAGAAAATCAACGCAATATTCTACGATGTCTCCCACTCTTATGACCTGCTGAGAGAATATAACCTCACATCTTACTACTCCGGAAAATCGTTGGTGGTCGTTCCGGAATACAGAGGTTACGGGATCGCTGAAAAGTTCCTGAGAGTTAGGTAATTTGTCAGCTCACTAGCTTGGAAAGAACTGTTTTATTCGTTAAAAACAGATAGCAAAGTTGCATTTTATTCACAAGAGTGTTCTTTTGTTTGATGTTTTGAATGATTAATGATTGTCGACGCCTACAGTACCTAACGACAGTAACGACCACAAACTTCATGGATCGATGGGTTCCCCTATTTACGCATAATTTGTTTTGTAGTAATTTTTAATCGCAAACCCAGTGTTGGCATAATTGAATATAAGCAGACACTGAAACTTTTTCGTCGAATTCTATTACACAGAACTAAACTAAGCCGAATGGTTGGTATTGGTACTGATAATTTGGAAAGACCGAATGGTGTCATTACGATATTTTTTCCAGGATTGCGTTTCAGTTGTGGTCGTAGTTCTAACCTGACCTAACCCACGTTTGGACATTCGGCCTCACTAATAGTATGCCAATAAGTTTTCGACCACAGTAGTATTCGGCTAATAAATAATTTTGGACCCGGGTATGTCCTTAAACTACGTCCAACAATGAGAGGTAGGGCACAGCGATGACCTGGAGCAGCCCAACTGGGGAAGTACCTCCTCCTTACAGAAGACCACAGCCATAATAGCACTGCTACCTTTCAGGTATGTAGTGTTGTGTTCCTGATGGTGAGTAAGGTTTCCAGAGCTCCAACCCCCTGTTAAAGGCCGGCAACGCGCTTGTGACTCCCCTGGTGTTGCGGGTGCCCATGGGCGACGGTAATTGCTTACCACCACGCAATCCGTCTGCTCGTTTGCCGCCTATGTCTAATAAAAAAAAAATGCTAAATAAGAATTCGGCAACATTAACATTCACGTAAATATATTATGCGAACCTTGGTATGCTAAGATTCGGACAAAACGAAATTATGTCAAATAAAGGGAACCCGGACCGAAGAGCTCGTACTGCTCAGGATTTGGAAATGTTGAGTGGAACAGTTATTTGTTAGCATAACATGTAGACCATTGACTCTTCAGGGTGCGTAATCTCTCTGCTGAAGACTCATTATATCTTACTTTACAGACGTCTTATGTGTGGAGCCCACGGGATACCAATGACAGGCGCTTGGATGTCGACCTTCGCTACGCAAATCGCCGCAGAAAAAGATGGTTGGAAGACCCTTTGTGAGCTGAACTATGAGGATATATCGCGGAGGCATGGTGTTAGCTTTGAGGGCGTGCCACCTACTAACAAATATATGGCGGCAACTCCTCTATACAAATCATAGTCTTCATAAATGTACAAATTAAAATACTATTATATTTAATGTACAACATAACACAAATCAGCAACAAAGCTGGATAACAAAAACAAGTTGGAGCACCATCTATTAGTGAGGCAGAATATGTAATTTAATATTTTAAGATTTGCCCAAGTGACAGATCAGATAATATCTGCAATAATTGTACCTACATTTCCAGATTGAGCTGTAAAACTAATTTATATCGTCTTCCATTGCTACGATAATGAATTATGCAATAAAACAACTAAAAACTGGCTATATTCGTGTGTTAAATTAAGTTGGCATTTACGCTTGTTTTAATTATATTTCTCAAATAAATGCGTATATTTATTATTATGAACTTTTCATAAATATTACCTAAACAATTTTTTACAAATACTCCTACTTAAAAAAGCGCCTAAGCAATAAGGCAAGCAATTTATCATCAATATAACTTTGCTGCTCATTTTACGACAGGCGCTTAGATTATGCACGAAAGTTGAAACATTTAAAGCTAATCTTTCGTTTTATTTGCATTTAAAGTACGTTTAAACTGCTGTTTAAAGCTTAGAATATGGTGCCAAAGATACTTGGGCGTGGTGGAGAAGGTTATTTGACGATATAAACTGTTTTATTGCCTGATAAGCTGCAGATGTTGAACTTGATGCCAAAGTCTTTAAGAACTGGTTTAAATTGTGGTATACATACATTGTTTGATTGAAATTAAAGTTTTATCAAAAGTTTATGTTCAATGTTCAAAATTCTCAAAACGGATGTTTTAAAGTCTTATGAAAACAACTGTTGTGTATATCGAGAAATTTGAAACAAAAATAAGTTCTTCTAAAGTCTGACTAACACTTTATTTAGTACTAGCTTTTCCTTGCGACTTTGTCGGCGATATCCTTAAAATTATCTCTCCTACCAAATTTCATCCCAATTGGGTCAGCGGTTTAAGCGTGAAGACCAGACAGAGAGTTACTTTAGCATTTATAATATTAAGATATATATATATATATATATATTATTGGACCCGGGTATGTCCTTAAACTACGTCCAACAATGAGAGGTAGGGCACAGCGTTGACCATCACGCTTGAATCTGGGGCAGCCCAACTGGGGAAGTACCTCCTCCTTACAGAAGACCACTGCCACCTTTCAGGTATGTAGTGTTGTGTTCCTGATGGTGAGTAAGGTTCCCAGAGCTCCAACCCCCCTTAAAGGCCGGTAACGCGCTTGTGACTCCCCTGGTGTTGTGAGTGCCCATGGGCGACGGTAATTGCTTAACACCAGGCAATCCGTCTGCTCGTTTGCCGCCTATGTCATAAAAAAAAAAAAAAGTATTGACTAGCTTTTCCTCGCGACTTTGTTGACCAGCCATGACCGTCTTTAAAGTATGGTTGCGGGATAAAAAATATCCTATGTCCTTTCTCGTAGCTCAAACTCTGTACATACCAATCATCGCGAAGAGGTAAAGCTGGTTAATAATATTTCTTGGATCAAGATTTTTTCTGTTTCTTATGCAATGTGTATGGTATAATTTTAAGGGCATATTGACCATGTACCTTGTGGCATTTCCATGACCTTAACACCCTTTTGGTTGTCAAGTGACATGATGAGAAACGTCAGAAAAACTGGTTACACGAGGAAAACTTACTTTTAAATTTTAAAATGCATACAATTCATTATGTATGCTTACGACCGGTCTGGCCTCGTGGGTAGTGACCCTGACTATGAAGCCGATGGTCCTGGGTTTAAATCCTAGTCAGGCATTTATTTGTGTAATAAGCACGGATATTTGTTCTTGAATCATAGGTGTTTTCTATGTATTTAAGTATTTATATGTATCTGTCTATTATATATATCGTCGTCTAGTACCTACAACACAAGCCTCACTGAGCTTACCGTAGGACTGGGTCGATTTGTGTAAGATTGCCCCGAAATATTTATTAGTTGGTTATTTATTTAAATAAGTATCAGAAATAATACGGAGACACTAACGGCTGCGACCTCCTTGAATGGTCGGTAGTGACCCTGCCTTCGGAGCAGGATGTTCTGAGTTCAAATCCTGGTATGGACACATTTATCACCAGCGCTCTAACCCAATAACCCAAGACCACATCTTAGGATCGGTACATCTGTCCATCTCGTATTAGGTTAGAGCGCTGGAGGCCTAGCGGTAAAAGCGTGCGACTTGTAATCCGGAGATCGCAGGTTGGAAACCCGGCATGTACCAGTGAGGTTTTCTGAACTCATGTACGAAGTATAGTTTTCACGTAAGGAAAACTATATTTCGTACATGAGTACTTCCCCAGTTGGGCTGCTTCAGGCTCAAGCGTGATGGTACTTCGCTGTGCCCTACCTCTCATTGTTGGACGTAGTTCAAGGACATGGTGTGCAAAACATGTTTCCGCAACATTCGTGAAACATTTACCTCTATTTTTTTATACAATGACGATGGCAAACAAGCTTACGGCCCGCCTGATGGTAAGCAGCTATGGTAGCCTACAACTCCAGAAGATTCACATGCACGTTGTCTACCCTTTAAGAACCTAATATACTTTGCTTTTTTTGAAGAACCTCATGCTGTAATCCCTAAAGCAGTGAGTTCATTCCACAGCCGGAGCGTTCGCGGGAGGAAATTCCTCTTAAACCGCTTAGTGCGCGACCCTTTAGACTCCAGGGTGTGAGGATAAATGCACTGCCGACGGCGAGCGGTGCGGTGGTAGAAAGCGGCCGTTGGCATCATGTCAAACAGTTCTTCAGAGCACAACGCATTGTACGGAGGAAAAATCTCTCCTTAGACTCAAAGGCTCGTAAGTTTGGGATCGTCGACGATTCCCACAGCGCGTCTTTGTACCGAGTCAAAGAGACCAAGCTGGTATTCAGCTCCTGCTTCCAATAACTAGGGTATGCCCTCACCAAAACAGTAACCGCTTAAGTACTCAAGGTCCCGTGGTTACGACATTGTAACCTGTCAGACTGGTTACGCTACGTGTTCTACGTCATCGTTACGTGTGAACCATTTACGGGTCACAAGTCCACAAGAGAACTGGTTGTTGATGAATATGATGATGACGTACAGATTCAAAAATGCCAGAAAATGAAAACGAGACGGGTAATGCAAAATTTTGGGATTTGTAACTTGACTAACTTTTTTTTCTTAAGTTTACATCATTTATATCAATTTATATAGTATTGTTGCTATTTAAAAATCTAAGCCAATCAAAATATTAAATAAAAAATATAATATGATTTGTTCTTAGCTGAAACTTTATTTTCATATAAATAATATAAATATACCATAAATACAATATTATAATAATTAATTAACTGCTTACTTTGTAGTAAGTATATAGTAAATCTAAAAAAGCTGCGATAGTAAAAGTAAAATAAAATAATTAAAAATCTGTAATCAAAAACCATGTTTCTGATTGGTTATTATGAAATCAGTCAGGGGTTTTATATTAAATTAAAGTTACATGCAACACAGTCAATTACAATCATCGTCTTCGAAATTCGAATGACTTTTGCACGCTAGCGGATAAAATAGGATTTTCCAGGCAGATTTCGCGCTATAAATGAAGCGAGTGAGGTCATAACAAATTTATTTGAAACAACATAACAGAGACTTAAAACTAAACATTTGACACTGTGTCGATGCTGATTTTGAAATAATGAACTTAAAATATATAATTTTAAAATATATTTGAACAATTTAATGAAGTTAACAATATAATATGGAAAAAGTCCAGCAACAAGTGACATTACTAATCCATACCTGGGATAACTCGGGGCATCTGTAAGTGCGTGATCAAATATTTTATCGATAAAAAAATATATCGATGTTAATGACAACATTTAAATTTTATGAGATCTGTATAAATATTATTTTAGACATTATTAAATTAAAAAAAAAACTACGGATATGTACATGTTTATTTTAAAACAGTTTTCATAATACACAATCAATGTTTTTCCCATGGTCCTCGGTATTAATAATTGCCATCTAGATAAAAATATTCATTTTAAAATGCTAAATGTTCTATTACTATTAACTGATTTAAAACTCTACTAATATAAATTAGTGATATATCTAGTACATAGTAATATATATCGACATCTTTCATCGATATCAAATCCTTATAACTTGCCCCGAGTTTTCCCAGGTTTGCAATAGCAAAACTTCTGGATGTTGGTGCGCGGAAACCATGGTGTTCCTTAGGGAGTTGGGTCGCCGCCTTCATGAGAGGGGCCATGATCCCCGTTCCGGTCTGTTACTGGCTCAAAGGTTGTCCATCGCAGTTCAACGTGGAAACGCCGCGAGTGTGATGAGGTGAACGGTCAGGGGGGGACTGTTTAATGTATATTTTTTGTAGTATTAAGTTAGTTTTAAATATTATTGTTATTTATTATGTTTGTCTGTTAATGTAATATACTAATAAGTTTTATTATTGTTTACCTATATTCCGTGAAAACGAATTTATATAATAAGATAGCAAAAACACAATTACTTTTCACGAAGGACGTCCACCGCTGGACTTAGGCCTCCCCCAAGCGACCCACAATGGCTGGTTTTGCGCCGTCGTTTCGATTGGCTTTCTATAATCGTATGACATCTATAGTCACTCACTCACATGGCTACCATACTATATCAGTCAGGGTCAGTGATTCCCAAAGTGGTCCAGGTGGACCCCCAGGGGTCCATTGGACGCTCCATGGGGGTCTACCTTGGCTGACGACTTATGGGTATGTAGTAGAAATGTAGCAGCAAAGGGGTCCACCGAAACCAGTAAAATTTTGAAAGAGGTCCACGAGAAAAAAAAGTATGGGAACCTTTGCTATAGGTGAAGCGCGGTCTATATGTAGTAGTAACGTGTGTACACGCATGTCTGCATTCTATATTCAAGTTTTGACGTAAGCTCCATATTAATTCTCTGCACAACTACATAGACATGGTCCTTCAGTTAAATTTTTCACTTTACTATAATATTTTAAATATAAACTGCCAAATACATCTAGGAAGAGTTTAGTACGCAACTCGAGCCACGAGTTCTTGGCCAGTTTTTTTTTAAGTTCTATAAACCAGTTTTAACGAACAAATGTTAATGTATTCTATAAGTATAAGATTTAAATTCAGACTTGTTTTGACTGCAAAAATCTGTTTTGTGGTATCTCATCTTAATATAGTATCGAAAATACTTAAATCTGTTAACAATTTGCGCCGACCACCCCACAAGGTTAAACGACGAGGTAAACATCGCGGGAATCCACTGGGAGGTGGCGCTAAACTGGTAATTGTGACTCTTTGAGGGAGGTCTATGCCCAGCAGTGCATGTAATTTGGATATGATGATGATGATGATGATGTTACGCGATACTATTCGTTTCATTGATTTTATATCATGAATAGTTAGCGCGCAACCGAACACAATATTATTAAGTTATATAACGGGCGCCATCTTAGATTAATCCTGAACTAGCAAGAATTCAAACTCAAACTCAAACTCAAACGTTTATTCAGTAAGTAGGCCACAAGGGCACTTTTACACGTCGAGTATACAAAAGAAGAAAACATAAAAACTACACCGGTTCTAACCCTACACCTCTGACCCGAGAAGCATTTCGACTTTTATGACCGGCAAGAAACTCGGCGGGACTTATTTTTTCAAAACAATATTACAAAAGATATCTTATACATATAACATAAAAATGCGTTATTCTTTAAGAAAACATATCCAACAATTACAAAAAATGTCTGCCAAAGGAAGAATAAAAATAATTATTAATTACTTATAAGTCCAAATCTGACTGCTAAGAACGAAGTTAACAAAACGTTCGATATGCTTTCTTATCTGAATTGTGTCCTTTACTCTAATTTAGAAATTACAAAATTAGTAATCCAAAGTTTCAAAAAAATATTATATGTATAGTTATTTTGTTTTCAAAATATACACAAAAATATAAATACATGCTTATTACAAATAAACCTCAGAGATGTATAAGGTCTCCAGGTGTCATGATTTCAATATACTAACACTTTTTGTTTTTTAAAGATAAACAAGCACCGAATGAAGTGTATCACGTAAATACACAAGAAGAAGACTACCTAAAACATAGCCCCAAATAGCCAAAACAGACCGGTCTCCACAAACAGCACCCGTTCACGAGTATGACGCGTATCTCAGCCATCGCCTCCCTCAACCTTTCTTCGGGAAAGTGGCGACCCGATCAACGACGCCACCATAAGCAAAGACTTTTCAGTGAGCATGACATGTTCAGGCTGGCAGGCTCTATCAATTAACAAATTTAGTCACATGTACATCCTGGTGAGAAGCCACATTCTGTGCTTGTCCATTACATACTTAAATAACACCTTTGTAATGAAAGGCATATAGAGAAATGTCTCTATGCGTCAGAAGCTATAAATATTTATTTATGCAAATAAATATTCATGAATAATAATATAAATACAATAATTAGGGATGTATAATGTCCCTAAGTGTCTAAAGATTAAAATAAAACATTATAACAAATAAAATAAAAAAAGAAGAGAACAACGTGTCTCGTGTCAAACAAACTGGACACTAGTAAATAAAGGCCATATAGTAATGGAATAATTTGTACTACAGTATCCAGCTACAGGCTTAAAGGCATCCTTATCTTCAATTAAATCTTTTAGAGTATAGTATTCCTTACTTAACAAATAGTGTTTGACGTATGACTTGAATTTATTTCGTGGCAAATTAACTACATCAGCAGGAACTTTATTATAAAAGCGTGTACAGTTTCCAGCGAAAGATGAACGAACCTTGGCGAGGCGGTGGCCGGGCACAGCAATTTGAATATATAATCGTACGTCTGACCTCGCTATGGTGAGGCTAAACGAGACCAACTCAGCAGTCATCAGGGAAGGCCTATCCTCGGAACTGCTGGCGGCTCCCACAGCAGCCGATTCTCCGAGGCGCGGAGCCAGGCGACAGAGATTCCAAATAAATTAGAACTCAATTCAGCGCAGCGTGAGTCACACATATGTCAGCCATAAGACGTCCACTGCTGAACATAGGCCTCCCCCTTGGATCCCCACATGTAGCGGTTGGAAGCGACTTGCATCCAGCGTCTTCCGGCAACCTTAATGAGGTCGTCTGTATATCTTGTGGGTGGTCTCAACTCGAGCACTTTTCGACCCCATCGGCCATCTTCTCTGCGTGCAATGTGGCCTGCCCATTACCACTTCAGCTTGCTAACCCGGTGGGCTATGTCGGTGACTTTAGTTCGCCTACGGATCTCATTTCTGAGTCGCTCACGTAGAGAAACTCTGAGCATAGCTCTCTCCATAGGTCGTTGAGCGACTTTGAGTTTTGAGATGAGGCCGATACTGAAAGACCACGTTTCGGAGAGGTAAGTCATCGCCTGAGTAACACGCGTAGCTTGTTTATTCATACGAATTTCCTTTTAAAACTTGTTTATTTAAAAAACTAGATGGACCAGCTATCGAGGTCACTAACTATATAAAAAAGGCATTAATTAATCAGAAACCTTAAGCATTCGGCAAAATATTTACACATATAAAATCAGCTAAAACTTACAAAAATACATGATGTATTCATAAAAACTACCTATGTGCGTCGTGGCCAGGATTACCGCCTTCTGAATCTGACCCTTGATCCAACCACGAGGGAGTCTCTCAAGATGTCGGTCGAGACTCTTCGCTATGAGACCGTTCGCGGAAACAACTATCGGTACAAAGATCACTGAACCATCGACTTGCACGTGGTGGGAATGTCAGCCAAGTCTAGGTATTGTAGTTTTCTGTCTTCAAGAGATTCTCGTACAAAAAAGATATTTAGTAAACTTATTATATCTAAAAATTGAAATAGATGACATATACTTAAGAAAAAGCGACTAGGACCCCTGGCGTTCGAGACGGGATTTGAACCCCCGTCTTCAGCTATCGAATTCGATTGGATTACATTATTTCTAGTAAAAGCTTAGTTAGCTCAAAATAAGATTTATTTAATTTTTAAATGAATCTTTCAAAATTGTAGTTGTATTTTCTTTCTATCTTACCTTAGGAAGATCTTCTTTATTCTTCACATTTTTTTTAATAAAAATAAAACATAAAAATACGTCTAAAACATAACACAACAATAAAAACAGAACCAATGGTGCGGCCGGTAATAGGGCAGGGCCCTGGGTCCAGTAACCTTCCTATTTATTATTGGTTATTACTTATGTTTTTTGTACTTCAAAGTAAATTCTCCGAAAATCATTTCCCGAATATATCCCGCCAAATTGGCGATCCTGAGTTAGTGAGTGTAAGGTTACAGATCCTTGAGCACCGTCGCAGGGTTGCTAGTTTGTCTGTGTTTTACAGGATACATTTTGGAGAGTGTGCACAGGAATTGCACGATTTAATTCCGCCATCTCCGTTCCACCACCGGACGTCCAGGCGAGGGGAGCGGTTTCATCCTTACGTTGTGAATATTCCATTCATTCGCACGAAGCGATTCGCTTATACCTTCCTAATGCCGAATGCTAAGGAATTGAATTCACTCCTTTCATTTGTATTCCCGAAAACACATAATTTGGGTCTTTCAAGGCTGTTACTGAACCAGCGTGCTACACCCTCGAACTCGTCGACACTTGCCATCAGGTGTGACTGAGGTAAAACGCTGGTCTTGTGTAAAAAAAATGTCCTAAATACTTGAACTAATATAGCCACGTGAATAATGAAAAGATTTTTATTTAATGTTGTAACCTTTTAAGTAATAAAAGTATTGAAAAGAATCCTCAGAAAAAGCACAGCACTTTTTAAGTAAAGTGTCACCTTTACTGACCTTATTATGAGATCAGGTCGGATTTATTCGTTTTACAATTTTATGCACAAAAAAAAAAAAACTGACGATGTCACTAAGGTTTGGAGTATACTGGGAGCCTTTTAATGAAAACAATAAGTCGATTATCACGAACCCAGTGACCACCCCAAACAGGACTTAATTGCGTAAATTTAAAAACAATAACACCACAAGAACTACTTCGTGTTACTCTCTCTTTTACTTCAATGAAGACGAAATTAAAATGATAGAGACAATCGTTCGTGCGTACTTAAATTTTCACGGTAGGTTGTCTTCATGAACAGGAAAGGTGCGCAACTTCACGCCAGTTAAAAAAAACGACATTCGTAAATTTCGGTAGACTGTCTCTGTCACTTTCATGACGCCTTAATTGCAGTAAAAGAAAAATGCTCGAAATAATCGAAAATCAACGTTCCCAGCACAGTCGCCGTCAAATAAATATATAGGAGCCATGCACTTTATCACCTTGATAATGTAGGCGTTGTTCAGATATTTTGTGACCACCTCTACAGCCAGATATATCTGATGGCGACTGTACCATGTCAGTCCTGGGGTCGCGAGTTCGAACCTGGTCTGGGGTTGATATACCTACTTTTCCTTTATATATTTCAGCATTTATCTAATTTTATAATTAAGGAGATAATATACGTTAGTACGAGCTATGAGCTATCAGCTATTCCAAGGGACAAAAGATAATCGCTCGTCCCGTGTAAATAAAAGAGAGAGATATAATATTTATAGCTTATCACCCGGCGATGAACTACGATCGCCCGGCTATGACATATATGTCTCTTTTATTTACACGGGATCGATTATCTTTTGTCTCTTGTAATAGCTGATAGCTCATAGCTTACTAGTTTGCGGTGGGACCAGTGCCTAATACTAGCAATGCTACAGAGACCAGTGTGTCGCCGCCTTAAGTCCAAGTTTTACATCGAGATCAACTCACGCGCAGTTGACTTAAACACTTCGGCTCAAGCGCCAGCGTGGAACAATGGTGCTTACTCTGTGAATCAACGATAATTTTGAACAATTCTCAATTCATAATTTTTGAATAGGTGTTGTGAAACGGATTTAAAAAATCGTAAGTATTTTTTTAAATATTATTTTTGCTTCCCAAGAAGCTGATATAAAATATCTAAAGTTAAAACTAAAAGGGTGTTTTTGGAGTAGCTTGTCGAGTGACCATAGACACTGCTTGTCAGAGTTCGAAACGTTGGGATTTCGTTGGGGTTTGGAAATTTAAACTCTTTAATTTATTTATAGGAAAACATTTTTTTTTAACGGAACCAGTCGTTTTGTCATGTCCCATCGTCCGTTTTAGTCGAAAACTATTAAATATATATTTATGAAAAGCTGCATTTTGTCGTAACATACCTTTGTACTAAACGTTTTACAGAAAAAATAAAAACCAGTTGATCTGACATTTAAAGTTTGAATTTAGAACGTTTATTTCCGTTAATTTAAAACGAATGTCAAATGTGTCGCTTAACTTCAAACTCGGGTAAATCCATTCTGCTTTAAGGTTGATTATCTAAAAAAAATGTATAATAATCTGAATGCTTATCTACTCTAGAGCAATATGGATTTACCTGAGTTTGTAGTTAAGCGACACAAATGACCATGCAGTGTCAAACCTTACGGTACGTTATAATACCTAATTATGTGACACTTCATTCTCATAAAACGGCCTAAGACCCTATTAGTGACGTTTGATGTTTGTAGTGATAAGAAAAAAGAGGAAAAGGTCTTGAAATTTTATTTTTTCTTTTTTCTTTTGTAAAAAGTTGTTTAGTGTGTAGTGCCGATAGCTTATTACGCAGTTATCTAATGCAGTATTGGTGAAAAACTTAACTGAAGCCAAGTCTATGTAGTTGTGCAGAGAATTAATATAGAACTTACGTCAAAATTTGAATATAGAACGCCGACACGCGTGTACACACGTTAAGCCAGGGATAGACTAGGGAACAAATGTCCTGCAACCCGTACCGCCAGCGACGTCGGGTGACATAGATTGACGTAGCCGGACTTCGCCCGACAAGCCATGACTATGCCTGCAAGTGTCTGGCGAACTCGCCGGACTTGTCGGTCGAATTCGTTTGATATCTCGCCGACAATTGTCGCCGGACATTTGTCGCCTAGTCTATCCCTGGCTTTATAGTCAATTTCAAAAACGAAGGCCCAAATGCACTTGAAACTTAACAAAAAGGCTCATAATGTTTGACTTCTGTTATCTAATAGGAGCACTTCAAATTTGCAAGGTCGTTGCAATCCTGCATGTAACTAAAGCGTGACTAAAACATTTTGGTACATGCTAATAAAAATACGCATTAGTTATTTCCGCTATTGTTTAATTATAATGGTATGGTATTTTCATAATAATAGCTTTTTTCCCATTCGATTTAACAAAGTTTTGTAAACAGTTTTCACCAAATCCTTGCTTAAATTGGGCGTCCTTACTTATAAATCTTTTCTTCCGTTGCTGAAAACTAACTTTACAACTAGACGGGTCACTTGTAGATGTTACCCACGGTCGAAACTTAATTATTGACAGTATAGATACGTGTTATCACTTATCACAAATGTAGTCAGATGACAACTAAAAGAAATGCTACGTGAAACGTTCAAGATCATTAGGTTACACCACACCGCAAAAGGGTCTGGCCAGGTATCTTTTGTTACCACTTAACCTATTGTTAACGCCTACTGACCTTTGACTCAAGTGTTTTGGGCCTTCGTATTTGAAAAGGTGCTTTAGCTAAGTTTATCACCTATATTGTCCAGATTTAAGATTTAGCTAAGTTTATCACCTATATTGTGCCCCATCTCCTCCCGCGGGTGTCGTAAGAGGCGACAAAGGGAAAAATCCTACTAACGGGCAGCAGCGTCCGTCGAAACCTAATCTACAGCTATTGCGGTCGCCATACCGCCTGCCAACCGTACCTGTGATGACTATGGCAATTACCCCCCAAGATTATATGTCATATTTGTGGGAGGCCTATGTCCAGCAGTGGACTGCATACTGCTGAAATGTATGTATTGTGCAGATCTCAAAACGCGTGTCACCACTATTTTGGTCATCACCCGGCAATCCTGGGGTCGCGACCGCCTCTTGGCTTTCTGTAAAGTCCAGCTACCACTACAAATCGCAAGGCCTACTACCGAACAACGTCATGCTCTAAGAGCAAAGCTTGATATTATATTTTACTTATTTGTTTGGACCCGGGTAAGTCCTTAAACTACGTCCAACAATGAGAGGTAGGGCACAGCGATGACTATCACGCTTGAGTCTGGGGCAGCCCAACCGGGGAAGTACCTCCTCCTTACAGAAGACCACAGCCATAATAGGACTGCTACCTTTCAGGTATGTAGTGCTGTGTTCCTGATGGTGAGTAAGGTTCCCAGAGCTCCAACCCCCCTTAAAGGCCGGCAACACGCTTGTGACTCCTCTGGTGTTGCGGGTGCCCATGGGCGACGGTAATTGCTTGCCATCAGGCAATCCGTCTACTCGTTTGCCGCCTATGTCATAAAAAAAAAAACTTATTTGTTACTTTACCTACATGACATTCGCGAAATCATCGATTGATTTCTCAATGGAAGTCATATTTGAAAAGAAGAATCAATTCATGTAGGTATATGAGAATAGGATTAGGTACAAAATAAACAAGCGAACATAATTTATGTCAAAATCAGTAATTGACAAGACTATTGTTTAGTTTTACACACAAAACGGTACTGAACTGCGTACATTGACAGTGTCAATTTGAAATGACGTAAGAGAAAATTCTTATTTTGAATGAGAAAAACAAAAATGTAGGTATTTACAAGTTTTGGGGACTTATCAATATACTGTGTGGAAGTCTAATACGGGCGAAGAATTAAACCAGACATAGGATTTACCAGTATAATCATTAACCAAAAGGTTTTTCTTTAATTATACCTATTATACACATGTAATTAATTTTTGTAAAATTTCTGAGCAGTAATGTACTGCGAACATAATACGCGATATAAGCTTTTGAAACCAACTGTCAACGAGTGTTTAACTCGAGTGTGTTGCATTACATTGCGGGCCGAATTTTTTTATATGGATAAAATTTTAATTGCACTTCTAAGTAAAAGTTATCTAAATATATTTCTTATGTCCTATTCTACCCTCCGTTAAGAGATTCGCCCGTATAAGACTTCCACACTGTATATAGCCTTCATGGGCACTCTTCTGTACGGGAGCGATTTAGCAGACATCTAGGGGTCCGGTATTATAATAGTTTACCGACCGGTCTGGCCTAGTGGGTAGTGACTCTGCCTATGAAGCCAATGGTCCTGGGTTCGAATCCCGAAATATTAAATATTGAAAAGAAAGTTTGTTCGAAAAAATTCCAAGTAATAAATAACATATTTTTTTTTAAGTTATAGCACAAATGTGTTCGTGGTGTAGAAGCGATCCCTATTTTTTTTTCTGTTACAGGCAACACCCGGTATTATTACCTCGAAAGGCCCACAGGCCTACCTATAGTACTAATTACTTTAAAGAAATTTGAATTCTATATAATTGAAACAGAGTTGAATTTCATTTGTTTCCTTCGATTTTGACCCAAAAGAAATTATACTTTATTTCCTACACTATAAAGAACGAATTCGAGTAGCATTTTACTTGTATTTTGGGCCTTAGGAGGATATATCAGGTTTTATCATTTCATTCGTAAGACATCCACTGCTGGACCATATGCCGTCCCCAAATATGACTTTTATCATCTTGTGGGTAGTTGCCATGGTCGCCACGCTTGACAGGCGGGTTAGCGACCGCAATCTGTAGGTTGTTTTTCGACGGACGCCGCTGCTAATCCGTCGTTTCCCTTTGTCGCCTTTAACGACACCCGCGGAATGGGTGGTGCCATTCTAGTCAGCCGGCACCACACAAAACAATATCAGGTTTATTTTATTGATATGAATGTTGTTACTTTAATTATATACATTATACACGGTCTATGAACATGTATCATTCGTATAATTAGGGACATTAGAACAGATACTAATATCAAAACATCACAAAATATACTAAATTATATTTTCCGGTTTACAAACAACCTTGACGGGCTAAGTACCTCAATTCAATAAAAGTACAGAAAACTACAGACCCTACTCATAGTGTTGTGGGCCTATCAGTGAGTAGGGTCGCCAGAGAGCCCAGTGACTTAAAGGGTAAGCAAGGCACATTTGAAGTTACAGGCGTTCATAGGCTATGGTAAGCCCGACTAAAGTACCTCTACCTTACAGAAAACCGTTTCAGAGGCTGTAAGTTTCTTTTGACGTAAAAAACGTTTACGAACGCGTAAGTGTTATATGGGAAACGCAAACGCGTCTTTGACATATAGTTACGTTAAAAATTTACTCAGGGCTCAGGTTTTTTACTGGAAGAACGGCATGATCGCTATAGTGGCGGTGGTGACCACCAGAAAGCGGCAAAATCGACGACGAAGAGTCCTTTTTTTCTTTAGTAACTATTTTGCTTTAAATGAAACATATTATATTTTCGATATTTAAATCGAAAGAAAAATAGAAAAATACGACTTGCAGCGGGACTCGAAACCACAACCACTGCATTACTAGCCCAGTGCACTACCAATTGTGCTATACGAGTACCGCTGAGACTTGTCAAATTTTTCTATCTATCCCTCGTCGTATACGTCATCATGGGTGACGTGTAAAGACATCTACCGCCAGCGTATTAAACGCTTAACGGCATCGAAGTCTCAATTCATATTGAGAATTCATCGATAACAATGTGCTACCGCTTTCTAAATTATCGAAAAAAAAGGTGTTATCGAAGACATTCGCTAGCAGACGTTTCTGCATAAAAAAATAATAATATTATATATTGATTGAACTTTGTTACTATCCATAAAATGTATTTTTGGTGTTAGTGACGTTGTTCTTTGAACATTTGTTATCTTTTTGTTCGAAGAAAAGTGACACTATACTGTTAATGAATATTGCTTTAAGTTTGAGGTCATAATTATCAGTAAGTAATGTATTATTACGTGGTGTTAATAAATTTTATTATTGACTATAAAAACTTCATAAGTTCATAACCTGCTTAATGCCAGATTTGCCTTTTTAGTTATTTGGTAAAACATCGGCTGCTTGGATTAAAATAACAAAAAAGTTTAAAGAGACTGTTACTTTAATGTTTTACGTTTATTTCCTCAAAGTCACTTTGTTGCAGTCTAGTCCAATTAATTAGGAACCTATGGGTAAAATTACAAATTATTCATTGTAGTTTCATTGGCTCCTTAAAAGGCTGGCTTGTTAAGTATAGTTAGTTTTTATATCAAGTTTTCTGTTTTATGTTTGACGACCGGTCATGTCTAGTGGGTAGAGACCCTAGCTGTCTATGAAGCCGATGGTCCTGGTTTCGATTCCCAGTCGGGGCATTTATTTGTGTGATGAGCACACATATTTGTTCCTGAGTCATGGGTGTTTTCTATGTATTTAAGTATTGATATGTATCTATCTATTATATATATCGTCGTCTAGTACCTACAACACAAGCCTTACTGAGCTTATCGTAGGTCTAGGTCGATTTGTGTAAGATTGTCCCGAAATATTTATTTATTTCATGTTTTGGCTCCCCTTAATACGAGCGAATATCCAATGAGACGGTGGAGCAAAGTTAGTACAAAAAATACTAAAGGTGTGCCTATAATATCTCTTGCTGTATGATTCTATGACTAATAGTCACTGACCATATAGTCATGGTGCAGATCTGTTTTACATTCTTAAAATCCCTTAAATATTTTAGCAATTATTCATACGAACAAACCTTCTAATACTAGGATTTAAACTGTCATATACCCTATCGAAGCAAGTAGGTAATTATATTTTTCCTAAAGGTACAAATACTTTCGTTATTGCCAAATTATGATTTTGGAAACTTTAAAGCCCTCTACTCAAAAATAGTTATTTGTTATGCAAGGCTGCAAAGTGGTTATTTGGCGCTAGTGTTGAAATTGAAAGCTGAGCAAGCGAAGGAAGCTAAGATTGAAGATAGATTCCTGGGCGTAGCGAGGCTTTCAAGACACGAGACGCCAAATAATTTTGCAGTCATGCGGAACACACAACTTTTCACCTCACTACAGCGAGGAAAATTCGAGCGGCAAGATAAACAATAAAGCAAAACTCTTGGGCGATTTTTCAGGGAAATCATATCGGCATCGCTACTAGAATCATTCATTTTTATAGTTCAAACGTTGAGTTCAAAGAGCTTAGCACAGGACAAATCCGACAAATTTGATAACTTGAATTGTGATAACTTAAAACTTAAAAAAATTTATTACGGTTGCGTTCAGAAATTACAATATTAAGTAAACCTATATTTCAATTTCTTTATCAAATAAACATTGAAATCGTGTTTTATTTAATGGATTAACTAGTCAAAATATGTAAATTAAACTGAAATACTATTAGTATGTATGTATAGAAAAAAACCTACTTATTTGACATAAAATAAAGTGTAGGTAAAATAAAAAAGTTAAAAATCTGTAATCAAAAACATGTTTCTGATTGGTTATTATCTATGGTTATTATGAACTCACCGCGATACTGCGAACATCGAAGTTCGTATATTGAGAGCATCTTTCACGCGTTGAAGGAGTTTTATTACTTAAAAAAAAGTTACATGCACCACAGAGATTTACAATCATCGGCTTTGAAATTCGAATGACTTTTGCACGCTAGCGGATAAAATAGGCTTTTCCACGCAGATTTGGCGCTATAAACTAAGGTTTTCCGAGCGAGTGAGGTGAAAATATTTTTTTTGGATAGTGACGTTTTGATTCTACGTGTTAGAGAGAAGGCAAGCGTTACAGGCGTTCATAGGCTATGGTGAGCCCGACTGGGAAAGTACCTCTAGCTTACAGAAAACAACAACCAAGCACTATTAGACCCTATACTCATAGTGTTGCGGGCCTGCCGGTGAGTAAGGCCAGAGAGTTCAAAGGGACGCGTAGATTAGATGAGAGCCTCTGGAGTTACATGCGTCCGTAGGCTACGGTGACTGTTACTATCAGACCGTACGCTTGTTTTCTACCGTTGTATAAAAAAAATGTCAAGAGCTCTTCACCAAACTTAACTGGCCGACGAAGTCGCGAGAAAGAGCTAGTTATTAATGTAGGACGACATTTTTAACGTTTTTTTAAACCAGAGGAATGTTATCTTAATTGGACGAATCATCAATTTGGCCTAAATTAATTTATTATTAATATAAAAGAGATCTGCAGTTAAGATAAATAAATTAAACCATTAATATAATAGTTGTCCTTGTAGCGATGTGGGTTAGTGGACTAAACTCGTGATCTAAATAAAGTAACAAATAAAGCATGACTCACATTACACCCTGGCTCTTCCTGCACGTCACCCTTCCGAGCCCGAGTCCACCGTCGACCCACCGATCACTCACCGGGGCGGGCCCGAGCAGCCCGACACTCGAATGACATTAACACGACACGAGCGTCGTTCCATCCGGCCATTTGTTGCGAGTAGACGATCGTCACACGCCCGATATCGCGTGGACATCACGTCGCCTTCCCACTGAGTCGAGCCGAGCCTTTTTAGCTGTAACGGCCGTCGCACGACCGGCCCGTGCCCGGACCGAGTGGCTCTGAACAGGTTTCTGTAACGATGTCGTTCAGATCTATCTCCGGATCAGAAACCTATAAATATCTTGGTATGTCAGAGTCTCTGGGTTGAGGATGTGGCTATTAGGCGGTGAAGGAGCGCTTCTTCGGCCGGCTGACAAAAGTACTTAATAGCCTTTTTGTCAGATGGCAACAAGGTTCGCGCCTTTTATGCTTTGGATTACCCAAGCGTTGAAGAATACATGAGTAAGGCATTAGCCCTTACTCATGTATTCTTGGCATGAAATTAATTTTCCTAATCAGAGGGCGGAATTCATCATGTCAAAAATCAAATGTCAATAGAGTTGGAGTATTAAATTTCATCGACTATTTAAACTGGAATTATATTTAAACGTATTTTTATTAGTTTATTAACAAAATTAAACCTCAAACTAATATTGTTGAAGTGTACCTTACATTTAGAGCAATATTGTTTTTGAATTATTTTTGTTAAAGTAAGAAAAGGATACTTTTTTTATCCATTTGTTCATTGTTTTTCACATTGGATTAACCATTTTTACAAATGTGATTTAGTTGGAAAAACACAATTGGCAGAAATTACAGTTAACTGCTATGGAATCAACTTTTAAAACTTATAAAGGCACTGGTCCCACCGCGAGCTAGTAAGCTATGAGCTATCATCTACTTTAAGGTACAAAAGATAATCGCTCCCGTGTAAATAAAAGAGACAGATATACATTCATACCTCATCGCCCGGCGATGAACTACGATCGGCTTTGACATATATGTCTCTTTTATTTACACGGGAGCGATTATCTTTTGTCCCTTGAAATAGCTGATAGCTCATAGCTTACTAGCTCGCGGTGGGACTAGTGCCAAAAGGGACAAATGATCAACTAGCTAATCAAGGTTAATGTCAAAGTCAGAAATCAAAAGGTGACTGAACTTATCGATAGTTGGAAAAATCGATAAAATTCAAAGTGGCGGTTGATTTTTGTCATTAGACATTCCGTCCTCTCATACTAAATAAATAAATATAACAAGACATCCTTGTATACATAGCCGTGTGGTGCCGGCTGACTAGAATAACACCCTCCCGCGGGTGTCGTAAGAGGCAACAAAGGGAAAAATCCTACGGACGGGCAGCAGCGTCCGTCGAAATCCAATCTACAGCTACTGCGGTATCCCGCCTGCCAAGCGTGGCGACTATGGCAACTACCCTCAAGATAATCCAAGTCATATTTGTGGGAGGCCTATGTCCAGCAGTTGGCTGTATACCTACGGCTGAAATGTATGTATGTATCTTTGCACAAATTAACTGAGCTCCGCGTTAAGCGCAAGAAGGCTTGTGTATAGAGGCGCTACCGCCAAAAACGATATACGAATTCGGACGATTGTCTCTGTCACTCTCATGGCGTCTTAATTGGGGTAAAAGAGAAAGATACGCAATGGATACTGTACTCGTGTCTCAGGCAATAGCCGACGACACGAGTATAATATCTATTAGTTAATACGACAGTTTTAAACATTAAAATATATTAAGAAGCCAGTTTTTTTTTTGTGATACGCAATCAACGGTTAGCAAGAAGTAACTCTTATAATAACCTGTTAAACAGGATTCACACGCCTTGATCGTGGCACGAAAAAATATTTCGACATTGTACATAATACCTGCCTTTACTATTGCGTGTTCTTTAATATTAAAATAAAATATAATTTACTTCTTAGTATTACAGTAACTGTAAACTAAACTAGTTCAAATCTTAAACAGGCCTTGAGGCATTGTACCAAGGATGCTGGCGGCATTTCTTCGTTGTAACGCAATGCTAATACGTTGTGCGGGAAAACTGCTAGCTCACTCAGTCACTGTTCCGTCAACATGCGATTTCTGCATAAGTATACTAAACAGCAATTATCAAATAATAAAATATATTATAATAATAAATAAATATAAATATTAAGGACAATCTTACACAAATCGACCGAGTCCTACGGTAAGCTCAGTAAGGCTTGTGTTGTAGGTACTAGACGACGATATATATAATAGATAGATACATTTAAATACTTAAATACATAGAAAACACCCATGACTCAGGATCAAATATCACACAAATAAATGCCCTGACTGGGAATCGAACCCAGGACCATCGGCTTCATAGGCAGGGTCACTACCCACTAGGCCAGACCGGTCGTCAATAAAGAAAACAATTGAAAGGCTGATTACAGATAAAAAAAAAAACCAGATCGTTGCCAATGGACAGTGTGCCCAGAACCTGGCCGCATTGCCTCGTTGGAAGGCAATGTTTATTCGCTGGACGAAATACCTCCCACCTGTAGCGTCTTTTAGACGTGGTGCCATTAAGCTCCTATACAACTACAGGTGCTTGGTCCCTATGGCCCCAGCTTTTCGACCCTAAACGCCTGGAATATGGAGCCACTCCTGAGAGTAGCTTATTTGCGGAGTTTGAGGTCTTCAGCTGTAATGGTATTTCCAGCACCTCTGCTGGTATAATCAGCTTCATATAAAAATTCTATGGCGTACCAAATTTTTTTCTTTTATACCGCAAAGGTGGCAAACAAGCATGCGGCCCACTTGGTGGTAGGCGGACACCGCAGCCTATGGACGTTTACAATACTTAAAGAGTACTCTGAATGCTACCAACTATATGACGCGCACTCTACCCGGAAGATAAGATGGCGCCAGAAATTATTAGATACATTTTTAAACTAGCTGTTCTCCGCCACGTTACCCGCAGTTTATTGGGGAAATAACGTAGCCTATGCGTTAATCCAGGGTGTCAGCCAACTCCATCCCAAATTTTATTAATATCGCTCCAGCCGTTTGGATGTGAAGAAGTAGCAAACATACACAATCAAAAACTTTCGCCTTTATAATATTAGTGTAGATAAAGATGGTGGTTTCAGAAATACTCCTCATTAAAAACAGATTTTTTTTAGTCACAGGTAAAAATGTCCGGTGCAGTGACTCAGTTTCCTGTCGAAAAGGAATATACGAAGAACCCTGACATAACTCCAGAAGACATACAGAAGCTTCGAGAATGGGTGAAGACTCAGCCACATCTGCCAGAGAAATACCTTGATGGTAAGTTAAGAGACCATTACAGCCGTAAGAAATCCACGGCTGGACATACATACATTTCAGCCGTATGCAGTCCACTGCTGGACATAGCCTCCCACAAATATGACTTGGGGTAGATGCCATAGTCGCCACGCTTGCAAGCGGGTTGGCGACCGCAGTAGCTGTAGATTGGGTTTCGACGGACGCTGCTGCCCATCCGTAGAATTTTTCCCTTTGTCGCCTCTTACGACACCCGAGGGAGATGGCGTGGTGCTATTCTAGTCAGCCGGCATCACACGGCAAACGGCTGGACATAAGTCTACCCCCAAATATGACTATCATCTTGGAGAGAGTTACTATAGTTATAGTCGCCAATTCAATTGCTATAGTTGAATTGGCAGGCTTGAAACTATAACCGGTTCTAAACAGGAAAAGAGTTTTCTGACGTAATTAAAATAATTACAAGTAATTCAATTTCAATAAATTGATTCTTGTAACAGCTATTATTACAGCATCACATTTATTTATCTATCTATATATATAAAAATAAAATGCGTTTGTTAGTTACCCATAAACTCGACAATCGCTGAACCAATTTGGGTAATTTTGGTATTGAAATGTTTGTACAGTCAAGTGCAAAAATATGTACCGAAAGAATCCTTTCATAAATACGTCTTACAACCTTATTTACTGTACAATAGAGTTGCTCGGTACATATTTTTGAAACTTTGGCTGTGAACGAATTTTTACACTTGACTGTATTAGACCGCAGAAGGTTTAGGCAGTGTAAAAACACGGAAATATAGTGTTGATAATTAGAAAACAGTGATTCTTTATTCCCATACAAATTGTTCCTACCTGTCAATCATTGACATTCCAATTTATAACCATAGACATAATAAGATAAAAAGAGAAGTAACGGGTGTTACGAAGTTCAACGGGTCATATCTAGTTTTATATACTGTGTGGAAGTCTAATACGGGCGAAGAATTAAACCAGATATAGGATTTAACAGTATAATCATTAACCAAAAGGTTTCAAATATAGCTATTATACACATGTAATTATTTTTTGTAAAATTTCTGAGCAGTAATGTACTGCGAACATTACGCGATATAAGCTTTTGAAACTAACTGTCAACGAGTGTTTAACTCGAGTGTGTTGCATTACATTGCGGGCCGAATTTTTTTATATGGATAAAATTTTAATTGCACTTCTAAGTAAAAGTTATCTAAATATATTTCTTACGTCCTATTCTACCCTCCGTTAAGAGATTCGCCCGTATAAGACTTCCACACTGTATATAGAACAAATTTGATGTTGACTAAAATGAAGTAATCCAGTGGTTGTGGGTTCGAGTCCCGCTTCGAGTCAAATTTTTCTATTTTTCTTTCGATTTAAATATCGAAGATATTCGCTAGCAAACGTTTCTGCATAATAAAAAATAAAATTAAGTAAATTAAAATAACAACTTATATCTATCCAACTAGAACAAATCCTTGGCAGGGTCCCCAATACGCAGGCAGCATTCCCGCGCTGAATTGCAATTGCAATCCTTTGAGCGAGAAAGTTGCCTGCATGAGGGTCGTCACAGTATCAATGAACCAAACTACAGCTTTCTATGACTAAATGTCACTGAGAATAACCGGGGACAGACAAACAAACAGGCAGCCGGAGTTTATAGCAAACTCTTACTTAACTTATGGTTATGGAATTCCCAACCAATCTAGTAATTATCCGTTATTAACAGTTGTCGCGTTACCGCGTGCATCTGCAGAATTATCTGTCATTACAATAATTGCAGCTAAGAATCCGAGTAAACTGAAGCTTAGTTATAGTACAGTCAAGGGCGTATATACAGTCAATCAAATCAAATAAAATCATCATCATCTCAGCCATAAGACGTCCACTGCTGAACATAGGTCTCCCCCTTGGACCTATACATGTACCGGTTGGAAGCGACCTACATCCTGCGTCTTCTGGCGACCTTAATGAGGTCGTCTGTCCATCTTGTGGCTGGACGTCCTACGCTGCGCTTGCTAGTCCGTGGTCTCCACTCGAGCACTTTTCGACCCCATCTGCCATCTTCTCTGCATGCAATGTGGCGTGCTCATTGCCGCTTCAGCTTGCTAACCCTATGTCGGTTTTAGTTCGCCTACGGATATCTTCATTTCTGAGCAGATCACGTAGAAAAACTCCGAGCATAGCTCTCTCCATAGCTCGAAATAAAATTAAAAAATAATATTATACGACATTCTAACACAAATTGACTTAGTCTCACGGTAAGTCAAGAGGCTAGTGTTGTGGGTACTCAGCCAACGATATATATGATCTAATAAGAAACTAAATTATACATACTACAGCCAGTAAATTATACATACTACAGCCAGTGATCAAACTATCAACTGAGGTATCTCTAAATTTTTGCAGATTTGGACCTTCTGGTGACGTACCATTGCTGTGAGAAGAGCTCAGAAGTAGCCAAGCAAGTTCTGGACCTTCACTTCACGCTGCGAACACTATTCACAACCTTCTTCAAGGACCGATGCTTTGACAAGAAGATTGAATACAGCTTGGACATAGTGTAAGTATTCTGCCGTGTGGCGCCAGATGAGAACAGCGCCAACTCCATCTAAATATATATAACTCAAAGGTAGCTCTGACTGACATAGTGATCTATCAACGCACAGCCCAAACCACTGGACGGATCGGGCTGAATCTAAATATATTATAACTCAAAAGTGACTGACTGACTGACATAGTGATCTATCAACGCACAGCCCAAACCACTGGACGGATCGGGCTGAATCTAAATGCACAGCCCAAACCACTGGACGGATCGGGCTGAATCTAAATGCACAGCCCGAACCACTGGACGGATTGGGCTGAATCTAAATATATATAACTCAAAGGTGACTGACTGACTTAGTGATCTATCAACGCACAGCACAAACCACTGGACGGCTCGGGCTGAATCTATCTATCTAAATATATATAACTTAAAGGTGACTGACTGACTGACTTAGTGATCTAGCAACGCACAGCCCAAACCACTGGACGGATCGGGCTGAATCTTAATATATATAACGGATAACCCAAAGGTGACTGACTGACTGACATAGTGATCTATCAACGCACAGCCCAAACCACTGGACGGATCGGGCTGAATCTTAATATATATAACGGATAACCCAAAGGTGACTGACTGACTGACATAGTGATCTAGCAACGCACAGCCCAAACCACTGGACGGATCGGGCTGAATCTATCTATCTAAATATATATAACTCAAAGGTGACTGACATAGTGGTCTATCAACGCACAGCCCAAACCACTGGACGGATCGGCCTGACGTTTCGCATGCCTACCTGCATGACGTAGGCATCCGCTAAGAAAGGATTTTGATCAATTCTATCCCCAAGGGGATAAAATAGGGGATGACATGAAAGTTTGTATGAAACTTTGTCAATTTTAAACCGATCGGGCTGAGACTTTGCATGCATACAGCTACTATGACGTAGGCATTTGTAGATAAAACGGCATTTTCTGAACAAAAATCATGCATGCATACAAAACTACGTTTTGAACGATAGTGTGCTAAAAATAACTTAAATACTTCTTAACACGATCGAAGCCGCGGGCCGAAGCTAGTCTCCTATATGATGGGTGGCTGCTAGCAGTGCTAGCACCACCCTCAAAAAATTTAGAGTCAAATTGATTTAAGAGCAGAATTATTTTGTCTTGTCTAGAGGCGTCTCCGACGAGGTGAAGTGACATGTTATGACATAGTCGGGAGGCAACAGTGAGTTTTTCTCATTGTGTTACTGAATTATAAACGGAGGGCGGAATTTCTCATGGCAAAAAACAAACGATTAGATATAGTTGGAATGTTAATATCGACTCGAATCGAATGTTAATAAGCATTGCTCGGACAAGTCATCGCAAAATAATCGCAACATGGCAATAAACAAGATTCATATAATCGCATTGCCGATTTGCCGTGTGATGCCGGCTGACTAGAATAGCACCACCCCATCTCTTCCCGCGGGCGTAAGAGGCGACAAAGGGAAAAATCCTACGGACGGACAACAGCGTTCGTCGAAACCCAATCTACAGCTACTGCGGTCAAAGTAGTGACAAATCCGTGCGAGATATGCAACTAAAGTGGTTAATATTGAATTACGATAATATAGCCGCTTTAGATAATAATAATACTAAGTTAACGGAGGGTAGAATAGGACATAAGAAAAATATTTAGATAATTTTCACTTAGAAGTGCAATTAAAATTAAAATTTTATCCATATAAAAAATTCAACCCGCAATGTAATGCAACACACTCGAGTTAAACACTCGTTGACAGTTAGTTTCAAAAGCTCATATTATCGCGTAATGTTCGCAGTACACTGCTCAGAAATTTTACAAAAATTAATTACATGTGTATAATTAAAGAAAAACCTTTTGGTTAATGATTATACTGGTAAATCCTATGTCTGGTTTAATTCTTTGCCCGTATTAGACTTCCACACAGTAGAGTCTTGTCCATATGTTAAGTACTGCTACTGCAATGACTTGTCCGAGCTCTGACTATAAGCCTTGACCAAAAGAATTAAGCATACTTTTTTTCTTCTAACTCCAACAACTATTTACTCAAACCTATATAAGTATGTACAAAACAAGAGAACAATGAATAATATTAAAACAAAAATCACCAAACATTTGGATCTACAACGAAGTGACTGTCTATGAATGTCTAAGGGGAGTTGCCATATAGCGCCACGCTTGGCAGGCGGGTTGGTTATCGACCTTTAAAGAACTTTCTGGATAGAAAATTTCGCAACTTCGGAAACCTTTCTGTGCATTCAAATCAAAAATCAAAATCATTTAGACGCATGTCCATCAACGGCGGCGCGTCCATACAAGCCAATTCCCGCCGGCTTTACTAACATTTCCGCAGTTCAAAAGTTTTTATTGGGCTGGTGAAGAAAAAGCAAAGCTATATGGCTCCGTCTTGCCTTAGAAAAATATTAACGCGCCGCCACTGATGTCCATAATGAAAAAAAAACATTGCTACTGTCGCCTTTTGCCACGAACATTCATTCGAAGCTCGTATATTTCGGGCATCTTTCTCTTTTACTCCAATTGAGGCATCATGAGAGTGACAGCGACAATTGTCCGTTTAATACATAGAGCAGGCCCGGTACCCCGAACATCGAAGTTCGTATATTTCCAGCATATTTCCCTTTTACTCCAATTAAGGCGTCACGAGAGTGACAGAAACAATCGTCCGAAATTTACGAATATCGTGTTTCGCGGTAGCGCCCCAGGCTGTAATTTGTCGTTTTACATTGAAGTGACGTAATAGTTAAAAGTAGAGTTAAACACTGTGGAGGAAAATGCAACTATTCAAACAATCTTTATGATTATAGTTCAAAGTGACATAATTGCAAGGTCTGCTTTATAGACTTAAACTCTTCGCTAACAGTCAACTCAAACTAATTTAAATTAGGACTTTACCACAAGGGAATACGATAAATAATTGAATGACATTTCCTATGGCGGTTACGACCGTTTGCGTCATGCTCTTTAAATTAAACCAAACCGTCCCAGTCAAAAGGTCTTATCAGCCTTAAAACACAAGCTAATATAGATGCTTTGTGTAGGAGATAAAGTCCATAGGTTGACAGATCCTATGATAAAATGTGTAAGGTAAAGTATAAACTAAAATAGGGCTTGTAGCTAGGGGCGTAGAGGTCAATTTTGTTTGGGATGAGAAGAAGGACAGAATATACAATAACAGGTAAAGTTGACAGATAAGATCTCAGGGTAAATGTTAAATGTTTGTTCACTAATAGTATATAGTTACCTACTTAGTAGTCATCATCATCATCAGCGGAAAAACGTTCACTTCTGGACAAAAACCGGGGGTTTTCCTTGTAGGGGGTCTGCCCACGCTGCGCTTTTCGGTACGTGGTCACCACTTGAGAACCTTTACGCCCCATTAGGTTATACATGCAATGAAAACTATATTCAAAAATATTGAAATGTACCTATTGAATTATGACAGTAAATTTTACATAAACACATTAGGATTATTGATTATTTGTCACTGTAGGTATAGGTACTTACAAATTAATTGTCAGTAGGTATACTTACAAATTTTAATATGAAAATGTTTAAAATAACATTTTACAACATAAAGAAGTCTCCGTTGTACGGAACAGCGTTGTTTCCAAATTGCGGACGTTTTTCAGAGGCTTGATAATGAATTCAAAATTCAAATTCAAATCAAAATTTTTATTCGTGATAAACTACATTAAATTACAAACATGTAACATATTTAAAAACAATTACATAAAAAAAGTTTACATTAAAAAGTTTGTTTTTTTTTATGACGTAGGCGGCAAACGAGCAGACGGATTACCTGGTGGTAAGCAATTACCGTCGCCCATGGGCACCCGCAACACCAGGGGAGTCACAAACGCGTTGCCGGCCTTTAAGGGGGGTTGGAGCTCTGGGAACCTTACTCACCATCAGGAACACAACACTACATACCTGAAAGGTGGCAGTGCTATTATGGCTGTGGTCTTCTGTAAGGAGGAGGTACTTCCCCAGTTGGGCTGCCCCAGATTCAAGCGTGATGGTCAACGCTGTGCCCTACCTCTCATAAACCACGAAATGCTGTAAAATAATAAATAATAAATGCTGACCCGAGCTGCCGAGAGTCAGCGCTGATCTTCCGGCGGGATCATTTTTATGGGCCAAGATCGCTGCTGTACAACACTGCCCGACGGTAAATGTCTACTATAATGGTTGGAGGGCAGCTATAAATAAATAAATAAATATTTCGAGACAATCTTACACAAATCGACCTAGTCCTACGGTAAGCTCAGTAAAGCTCGTGTTGTAGGTACCAGACGATGATATACTGTGTGTAAGTCTAATACGGGCGAAGAATTAAACCAGACATAGGATTTACCAGTATAATCATGAACCTAAAGGTTTTTCTTTACTTATACCTATTATACATATGTAATTAATTTTTGTAAGATTTCTGAGCAGTAATGTACTACGAACATACGTGATATGAGCTTTGGAAACTAACTATCAACGAGTGTCTAACTCGAGTGTGTTGCATTACATTGCTGGCCGATTTTTTTTATATGGATAAAATTTTAATTGTATTTCTAAGCAAAAGTTATCTAAATATATTTCTTATGTCCTATTCTACCCTCCGTTAAGAGATTCGCCCGTATAAGATTTACACACTGTATACAATATATAGATACATATAAATACTTAAATACATATAAAACACCCATGACTCAGGGACAAACATCTGTGCTCATCAGACAAATAAATGCCCTGACTGGGATTCGAACCCAGGACCATCGGCTACATAGGCAGGGTCACTAGTCACTACCCACTAGGCCAGACCGGTATAATGGTTGGTAATAGAGTTATTTTGGCTATAGTATGTTGAATTCCACTTTTGTTCCAGGGTATTCGCCCCGCTGCCCATGCCGCTGGTAAGCGGCCACCGCGGCTTCTACGCCAGGCTGAGGGACCCCGACCCTCGGCACTTCAACTTCAACGACGTCATACGCACGTTCATGATGGTCTTCGATCTGTGGCAGTACGAGGAGGGGACATGGCCAGGGTACGTTCCAGAAACAGCCAAATCCAGAAAGATATCCAACTGTTATAGAACCGGTAATCTTAAGCCGAAAATTGTAGGTTAGTTTAAACCCTTATGTAGTGTTGTGTTCCTGATGGTGAGTAAGGTTCCCAGAGCTCCAAGAAGTTTTAGGGTAGGCAACGCGCATTTGAATACTCTGGAGTTACAGGCATCCGTATCCTTGTTTTCCACCACACATGTATAAAAAAAATTCGGTATTAAGGGTTAATAGCAAATTTGTATTCCCGGAAATATATAATTTGGGTATTTTCAAGGCAAGAGTGAAGAGGCTGTTACTGAGCCAGTGTGCTACATCCTCGACCGCGTCGATACTTACCATCAGGTGTGACTGAGGTCAACCGCTGGTCAGTCTTGGATAAAAAAAATATGGCTTCCATCAATGACGAGGAATCCGCCAATATCAAAGTGATTGTAGCAAGAGTATAATACTGTAATAACGAGTGAATATTACGGTAGGCAGCGCGCGTGTGAATCCTCTGGAATTTTGGGCGTCCATAGGCTACGGTAACTGCTTACCATCAGACGGACCGTATATTTGTTTCCGACCGTCGTGGTATAAAAAAATACCGATTTTCGGTACAAGGCTTTCCGTTTTGTAAAGTGGTAACTGGAGTTAACTAAACTACATTAATGAACAAAAAATAACAAAAACCTCTAGCCACCCAGAGATCAAAAATTGCCAGGCTAAATGCAAACTATGGTTTGTCATAATTAAAATTCAAAATGGCATTCAATGGGAGACCTTTTTAAAGGTCTCCGGGCGGCTAGAGGATAGGTATTCTAAATACGACTTGAGGATGTATTTTTTTTAATTTGCTTTAATAAAATTCTTACATATTTCAGATTTGAACTGATCGTAGACTTGGACACGGCTCTGGTCGGCCATCTTGCCAGAATAGAGATCATGTCGCTCCGTCAAGTATTATACTTCCTGCAGGTTTGTTTATAAATTATAACTCACTAAAGTTCACTATAGATTCACAAAGGAAGGAAGGAGGAAAAAGGAGGAGGAAGGGATGAAGGAGGAGGAGGAAGGAGGAAGGTTTTTTCTATTACAAATAAATAGAACTTAACCGCGTACATTGAATTTAAAAATGACCTTCAAACTTCCTGGCTGGCTGACTAGAATAGCACCACCCTATCTCCTCCCGCGGGTGTCGTAAGAGGCGACGAAGGGAAAAATTCTACGGACGGGCAGCAGCCTCCGTCGAAACCCAATCTATAGCTACTGCGGTCGCCAACCCGCCTGCCAAGCGTGGCGACTATGGCAATTACCCCCAAGTCATAATTGTGGGAGGCCTATGTCCAGCAGTGGACTGCATACGGCTGCAACGTATTGTCCCGTGGTCTTGGATGAAGACTAACTAAAGTTCTCATCTTCTCTCCCGCGACACTCGTTTTAGGGTCTCATCCTCATGAAATCCAGTCATTATTAAATGCAGGCATCAAATACCACGACTTAATAATACCGATATCGTTAGTGTAGTGTGACCGAGTGACATCTCCAGTGCGCAAAACGTTCAAGTTGATAAACAAGATTTGAGGCCTATTGCATAACAATTTACAACTAATAGTATTAGCGGAACTCTCTTACTAATAAAAGGAATTGGAAAGGGACTTCCGCTAATATTACCAGTTACAAGCTGCTATACAATAGGCCCCATGGTCAAAAAACTTGCAGGTAAACTTGCTTTTATAGTAAGTGTTTTATACATTTTAGGAAGCCATGTTAATAAAGCTGAAAGCGGTCCACTTCCTCAACGCGCCCAACTTCATGGATAAGCTAATGATGATGCTGAAGCCTTTCCTGAAGAAGGAGCTTCTGGAGCTGATCTTCATCCACCAGCGAGGGTCTGACAGCGTCTACGAGTACATCCCCAAGGCAGCGCTACCGAAGAACGCGGGGGGAGATTATAAGGACTTTGATACTATTAGAGGTAATAGTTATTTGTTACACAAGGGGGTAAAGTTAGTTTACCTTCTCTGCTAATATTGAGATCCGAGCTAGCGAAAGATTCCAAAATTGCATCCACGGGTATAGCGAGTGGTTCAAAAAGTGGAATCTTGAGCATTGGGAGGGTCTCAAAGCACGAGAGGCGAACACACTTTGCTACCGAGTGAAACACACAATTGTTCACCTCAATATCGCGAGGAGAAAAAAATAGTCTAAAAACTTAAAAAAATATTCATAATCATTGGCATCCATTCAAAAATATTAAATAAAAGAACATCTGACCAGATGATATCAAAAAAACACTCGATTAGTAATAAACAATTTGTATGAAATTATTTTGCACTCTTGTGGTGAAAATATATTTGTCAGCTACATTCGCCCACTGCTGGGTATAGGCCCCCATAATGCTACAGGGCATGATCTCTAACGGTCAGGCCTAGCTGAGTTTCTTGCTGGAGTCTTCTGAGCAGGCTAGGGGTAGCGAACCAGCGACAAAACTTCTATTAGTTTGATATCATTACACATTACTCAGATTCGGTCGAGACTGTCTCAACCAATAAATAAATAAATATTTCGGGACAATCTTACACAAATCGACCAAGTCCTACAGTAAGCTCAGTAAGACTTGTGTTGTAGGTACTGGATGACGATCGAACGACGATATAATAGATAGATACATATAAATGCTTAAATACAAAGAAAACACCCATGACTCAAGAACAATTATCTCTGCTCATCACACAAATAAATGCCTCGACTGGGATTCAAACCCAGGACCATCGGCTTCATAGGCAGGGTTACTACCCACTAGGCCAGATCGGTCGTCAAAACTAATCTTGCTGGAAGCGTAAACTCAGTAGCAGTATTCCAGTAGTACAAATCAGGTCTGTTGCGGAGGAGTCCTGGATTTTCCCCAGGCTACCTTCCCCCCACACAGTCCGATCGCTCTAATGCGCCTAAATGGTCATAGAGCCTAAGACAGGTTAAAAAAAAGCATAGTACAGACACCGAATACCTTCTGCTTCACAGGCAAGCTCCTGACAACTAAGCCAGAAGACTGTAGAATCGAATTTACTATTTCTAAACTGAATGATATGCCATTTAATTCCTCTAAATTCATTGTAAGCTAAACATTAAAATTTCGCTTTTGATATATGGAAGTTTTCAGAAAATTAATCTCCAATTAGTGACTTGTAGAATGTATGCGAGTTTTATGACGATAATTAAGTATTAAATTTTTATTAATACTTGGATTTGGTGCTCGTTTCATAAATTTTAAGCAGTATCTAATCACAACGCTACAACTTCATATCAAGTTGTAGTTTTGGTCAGGCTGCAATTTTTGAGGCGATGTATTTTTTGATCATTGACATATCAGCTACAAGCTTAAAAAAAATCTGGCCATCGACAACGCTCGAAAAAAATGTTCATCATAAACAAATCTGCCCCCAGAGGAGCTCCTTGTGCGACTCCAGAGCAACACCTTGTTCTTCCGCGACGAGAACCGGCGAAGAGTCAACGAGACCCTCCGAAAGGGCAAGAAGGCGACGGTGGAAGACTTGTTCGGGATCCAGGGCAGCTTCAAGAAGCTAGACATAGATTAGTGCGGGAATACAGGCGTTTAGGCTATTTGGTGTTTTATTTATCCTTCTACAAACTATTTACTGCATGACGCTTTGTTTTATTTAATACCTTTCTACTTACTGTTTACTGAAGAAGGCTTTGCACTTGTAACAATTTGGTACCTCGTCTTCAATATAATAACAAAGACAACAAGAATAGTTGAACAAGTAAAACAAGAAAGTTGATGAAACCAAGCTTTTGCTTTGTTTTTAAGTATTTTGACTATTTCATTTTCAAAACAAGCGCTGGTCTAGCGCTATGAGCGCGATTTAAAAACAAACCCTGTTCCGTGCTACGGAGACTTCCTTATGTTGTAAAAATGTTATTATAAACATTTTCATATCAAAATTTGTAAATAATACATTCAGCGACAATTAATCAATAAATGTAAAGTGTGGCTTAGGAGTAAGAGCGTGCGACTTGTAATCCTGAGGTCGCAGGTTCAAATCCTGGCTTTCAAGGCTTTCGGAATTTATGTAAGAAATATCATTTGTTATTTACCAGTCGCTTTTCGGTGAAGGAACAGAGTAACCGGACTAATCCCAGTAAGGCCTAGTTTACCCACTGGGTCAAAAATTCAGGTGGCAGTCGCTTTCCTGGGATCTGTTGCCAAGCGGACCCCAGGCTCCCATGAGCTGTGGCAAAATGCCGGGACAACGTGGCAAGATGAATAGCTGTTACTCCGCGATGCTCGTCATATTTTTGGACCATCATTTTTTAGTGAAAACTTTTTTTTAAGTAAGCAATTATATTGACTTTATTGTACCAATAAGCAAACTAACTAGACACATATATTACATTGCACTCGATTAAGGAAACAGGCGGTCTTATCGCTCATTTTTGAGATCGTTTGATCTCAAAAATTATCTAATACTGAATTTTCCGTATAGTATAAAGTTACGGAACACTCCATTACGCGTCGCCCGACATGCATTCGGCCGGTGTTTTTCCTAACACTTAAAATGGTATTTTATAAGCAATGCACGAAATACTCAGGCTAAATTGCTATTTAGTGCAAAAACAAGGAAAAATTTGTGTCACGACAATCTGATAAAATTAATATGTCGTATATACTCTTAAGCTATGGTAATGTAATGATGAAAACAATGCAATGAATATTTAATACGTACATTATTCTATGTTTTGAGATCACAAGAACAACTAAGAACAAATCAAATTATAATATTGTCTTCGGTTGCCGCGATAATTACTCATGAAATAAAACAACTAAAACGGATTAAATCGCGTATACTAAATAATTTAAACTTTATCCCGACGTTTCGAACCCTTTGTGTCGGGTGCTCCACCCGATGACCACGAACGCTGCTAAAATCAAATCAAATTATTTTTTATTTTTTTTCCAGACAATCTGACACAAATCGACCTAGTCCTACGGAAGCTCAGTAAGGCTTGTGTTGTAGGTACTAGACGACGATATATATAATAGATAGATAAATATAATTACTTAAATACATAGAAAACACCCATGACTCAGGAACAAATGTCTGTGCTCATCACACAAATAAATGCCCTGATTGGAAATCGAACCCAGGACCATCGGCTTCATAAGCAGGGTCACTACCCACTAGGCCAGACCGGTCATCAATTTTTTTAATTAATATTTTGATTTGTTTGATTTTTAAGTATACCAGCATATGAATTATAAATTGAAAATAGATGACTTGTACCTATTTAAGAGAAAGTGATGAGGAGCTGGAGTTGCAGGTGTCCAATAGCTACGGTAACTGCTTCGTTTGTATTCTCGGAAAAATATAATTTGAGTCTCCTTAAGGCAAGAGTGAATAGGCTGTTACTGAACCAGCGTGCTACACCCTCGACCTTGTTGACACTTACCATCAGGCCCGGTACCGCGAACATCGAAGTTCGTATATTTCGGGCATCTATCTCTTTTACTCCGATTGAGGCGTTATGAGAGTGACAGAGACAATCGTCCGAAATTTACGAATATCGTGTTTCGCGGTAGCGCCGCAGGTGTGACTGAGGTCAAACGCCGGTCAGTCTTGTTTTAAAAAAAAACGATTACACAGGTAAAGTGGCAAAGTTGGAGGCGAACACAGATAGAAAATCGCGGTGTGAAACCTACGCATACTATGGGTATTACTGGCATAATTTAAGCGTCAAATACACCATAAATACATGTAAATCACAGTCATATTTCATAGGCAAAGAAATTTCGAACTTATACAATATAAAATAAAATTTACATCTAAATGTATGCGATACATGTACGACGTTGGTCCGGAATCGAGTTTGAAAGCAAATCTAAGTCATAATAACTATACTAGAAGGTTCAAGTTCCTTTGGCTCTGGAAATGTGAATAATAGCAGTTCTTTGACAGTCATGACATTGAAAGGTAGAAGATAATAATTGTCCAAATAAAGTAATATACATGAAAACAGCGACTAATAATATATACAGGATGAAATCTGGGTTGTGATCCAAAAGGTCATAAAGTGATGAAGACGATCATACTTAACAACATTTCCCATGGGACCAATATTGAAAACGCGAAAAAAAAATAACTGATCCATACATTAACTTCGCAATTTATTTTTTCGCAAATTTCCCTATTGGTCGATATGATGATGAAAGTCATTGAAGCGAGAAAATACCGTATTTTTTTTGAAGGCGGCCTTTTTGTTATAAGACATGTAAATTACAGACATAACGCTATAAAATGTATATATTTCTAATACTTCTGTATATAACTATCAATAGCATTCTATTTAACTTGCAGTGTAAGTACGTTGCGTTGAAATCTTTAACCGATTGAGCTGAAAATCACACTTATGTAAGTTCGGTGACAATGCAATGTTATGGTACCACTGATCTGATGCTGGAGCCAGAAGGAAGCCCATGCAACTCCTAAAATACACAAGATAAACCCCTGGTGTTTAGGCTCGTTAGAATCCTTTCGATCAGTAGTTAATGATTGTGCACAAAAAGTATGTACAGCCGACAAATAAAAACTTGTACAAAAAATGAAATATTTAATGACATAATTAGGTAGGTGTATAATAATAGGAATAGGAAAAATAAAAAATAGGAAAAATATGTCATATTTCCATTTTGTTTTTTTTAATATTTGGATAAAAATAAAGTTCTGTGGCGACCACAAATAGGAAAGCATAGTCGGACGACCAAAACGTAATGGCCTCGAACGCGTGGGGAGTAGGTGGCAAAGATCGCGGTGGTGGTCAATAAAATAATTATAATGGTGGTGGTGGTGGTAGGGTGCCTGATCTCCAGGCTGTCCAACATTGGTCCATGTCTAAAGGCAGGCATAATAAAATATATAAACACGCAAATTACCGCATTACTGCACGCTCGACCGCCCATAACTGCTCACGCCACATTTTACAAATTATTATTTATGATAAATGGAACCGGAAAGGATTTATACAAAAATTTTCCTGTATTTTCAGTATAAAAGGCTGGTTGGTGACTTACTGGGTACAAGTTGACATTCAGAGATGAAGTTCGTTGCATTGTTCGTTGCTATTCTGGCGATAGTTTTTGCCGTTGTGGTAAGTTGGATTATAAATTTGTCATTTCGTATACACGCTAATTAGAGCAAAATACTGTAGGTACTTGTATTTCATAGGTTAATATTTAGCTAAGGAAAAGCAGAGGCTTCCAACACAGGCTATCCTTGCTAAACTGGGGTCTTTATCCTTTTGATCACATCATCTTTTATCATTTTAAAAATAAATGTACATGACCAAGAAATCCTAAACGACATTCCTAAATTTTGGACAGACGCGGTCCCCATACTACAGGACATGGGATAAAGGCTAAGACACGTGCGAGAAACCCGCCAGCTCTTTGGTCACCAGTTACATCAACCAGACGCTTCGCAATTTCTGCAAAATGTTTGTCCGCGCTGGGACCAATGGACATAGCGTTTCTACGCCATACGCCGCATTTTTTTTTTCTTCAAAGGCACATTACATGCACTTATGAACGTCAAAGAAAAATGGTTCCCCACCACCGGTTCCTACCCAAAACCCTGACCCGAGAAGATACCGGCAAGAAACTACGGCGGGACTTATTTTCTCAAAACAGTGATAATTATCAAATCTATATATAAACGTGAAAGTCCTGACTGACTGACTGATCAACGCCCAGCCCAAACCATTTAAACTAGATGGCAGATTTTTTCACAATAGGTAGTTTATATATCGTAAGCACCCACTAAGAAGGGATTTTTGAAATTTCTTCCATTAAGGGGGTAAAAAAGGGGTTGAAAGTGTGTATGGAGATTGTGTAAAATTTAAGGATAGAACCTTGAAATTTTATGTAAACACTCCTTATTCAACAAAAAAAGAAAAGTAATTACAGCGTTTTTTGATATTCATCTCCGAAGAAGTCAAAAAGACGGTTCTTCTTCGCGTGCGAAGCCGGGAGCAAAAGCTAGTCTTACATAATTATGCGAATGCGTAGTCCCAAAAGAAAACATATAACAGTTTATTACAAATACAACTAAAAATATAAAAGTAAAATAATAATGTATAAACAAATTTGACTTCATAAAACAGACATAGGTATTTTAATATGCTTTCTTACCTGAACTGTGTCATTTAAATCCTTATATATCCTCATTTCTGGCATGTAGATATACTCCGAGCATAGCTCTTTCCATTCCGCGATGTGCGACTCTGATCTGCCTGACGAGTCCTATATTTTCATCATTTTCCTCGCGTTGTCCTGGCATTTTGCCACGGCTCATGGAAGCCTGGGGTCCCCTTGGCCATTGGGCACTGGTCCCACAGCGAGCTAGTAAGCTATGAGCTATCAGCTATTTCAAGGGACAAAGACAATCGATCCCATTTAAATAAAGGAGACATATATGTCATAGCCGGGCGATCATATTTCATCGCCGGGCTGATAGCTCATAGCTTACTAGCTCGCGCGCCACGGTGGGACCAGTGCCTTGAGTCCTATTGCTTATGAATACAAAATTAATGGTACTCAGCATTGTTAATGTTTTAGAGCGGCATGGGGATCGGCGGTAACGCTGCGTTGTCGCACAACAAGCAGAAGGCCGGGTGCGGTGGGGGGCCTGGCGGTCCCCCTCCACCACCCCCCACTAGTAAGTATCATCATCATCTTCCTCTTATTTTATGGCAAAAGTGGCAAACGAGCAGATGGATTGCCTGATGGTAAGCTATTACCGTCGCTCTTGGGCACCCGCAACACCAAGAGAGTCACAAGCGCGTTGCCGACCTTTAAGGGGGTTGGAGCTCTGGGAACCTTAATCACCATCAGGACACAACACTACCTACATATACCTGAAAGGTAGCAATGCTATTATGGCTGTAGTCTCTGTAAGGAGGAGGTACTTCCCCAGTTGTGCTTCTCCAGACTCAACCGTGACGGTACTTCGATGTGCCCTACCTCTTATTCTTGGACATAGTTTACGGACATAACCGGGTCCTCGCGTTATCCCGGAATTTGGCCACGACTCATGGGAGCCTGGGGTCCGCTTGGCACTAACCTTTGGCGTACTCTAAGTTTTACGAAAGCGACTGCCATCTAACCCAACCCAGAGTGTAAACTAGGCCTTATTGGGATTAGACTGGTTTGATAAAAAGAAAAAGAAAGTTTTGTTTTTCAATATATTTTTCCTACATAATTTGTTTCTTTTACAGACAGTTCCGGTTAATCTCCACTCTGCCTGCTTCGCACCAATTCTTCCAATAAAACACCAAGCATCTTTAACAATACATTTATTTACATACCTTTACATTTTATGGCAATGTCGTATAAAAATACAAAATTCAATAATCTCAGTATCAGTTAAAATATATTCTGGCAAGATTATATTTAAAAATTCATGACTCAACTGCAATAAATATAGGTGAAAAACTTAGCTAACGCATGGCCTATGTAGTAACGTGTGTACACGCATGTCGGCGTTCTATATTCAAATGTTGACGTTAGTACAGTCAACAACACTCCTAGCTATACATTGGTAGACCTTATTATGTAAGGCATAAAGTCCACCGATGTATAGTTAAGAGTGTTGCTGTGTGTACCATATTACTTGTCTGCTAGCCTAATATGGTTGGGTTATTAACACTTGTCGCAATATCTGTCACGCTCTAACAAGTATGTAAGTGCGAAAGTGATGGATAGCGCGATAGACGATAAAATGTCAACCAAGGTAGACGTTCTGTACTACATTGACATGGTGCTTCAGTTAAGTTTTTCACCTACAACTTTTATTTAAAACCAGATAATATAAAATATTTCATTAAAACAGCTTCACTCAAGTCTAAATAATTAGTTAGTGCTTCGGAGAGCATAAGTCTTCACTATCAAGCAAAAAGAACGCCGAGGTCTTTGCGCGTCACAGAGGGTATGGAGACTTACATTCTCGAATATCGTCGCGTGAGTAACTAAATAAACTATTCTTTAAACCGTGTTGCAAAATATAAAAAAAGAGTTAAGTACAAAAGTATAATTCTGTGACCCTCGTCAAAAAGTCAAATTGGCTCAGTAAAAAGGCCACAAGTCCTATAAAATATACGGCACTTGTATCCTTTTTCGCTGTGCTAATTTGACTTATAACAGTTAAAAAAAAATTCACCCGCTTAGTGAAAGTTGTTAAGAAAAGTTGAATCACTGTCAGTTTCGTGACGACAATTAAGCATTAAATTTCGACAATAACTAGATTTTTATGTACATTTTATATTCGATCGATATTCCAACCTAATTAAAGCAAAAAATCGATCTTCATAGAGATTTCGTGCTTAATTGTCGTCACGAAACTGACAGTGATTTAACTTGTCGTAACAACTTGGGTGTACCAAATTTTGAAAACTCACTTATACCAGCTTTTTCACTATGTATATGGCCACAGAATTGTGATATTATCTAAGAAAATAGACCTTATTTTCAATGGCGCATATGTCGTTGTTAAAGAAAAAATACAAACGCAACGCAGTTCAACGTAAGTGCCATCAACAGTAAACTCCTATTTCATAAATAATGTCACAAATACACATAGATAAGTTGCATAAAACACAAATATATAAAAGATAAGATATAAACTAAAGATACAAAAATAAAAAGGTAATCTAGAGTATTCTAGATATCGATTTGGCAATTCGAGTATTTATCTGGCTTTAAATATTAGTAAATAAAATTATATTACTATTTTTCGACGACAGATTTCGCCTAGGGGGTCGTGACCCTGCCTATAAAGCCGATGGTCCTGGGTTCAATTTCTGGGCGATTTATGGGGGAGTCATATGTTGAGACGTTAATGTCCATGGCAGTAGGTAGTAGCATACACTAACACCCTAACGCGTTGCCTGCCGATAGTAGAGTAATTTCGCATTTTGTGCGTGATAAAACTTCGCGCCAATAGACTAATGAGTAGGGGATTTCCGGTTGAACCTTAAAATGGCGAAGTCGTTTTGAGAAGATATTTTTTTGTTTTTGTTCATTAACGTAGTTTAATGTGTAATATTGATAGCTTATTACGCAGTGATCTAACGCAGAGTTGTGCAGCTAATGAAGAATTTATTTCAAAACGCGTACCACCATTATTTTGGTTATCACCCGGCAGTCCCGGGGTCACGGCCGCCTCATGGCTTCTGTAAAGTCCAGCTACCATTTTACAAAACGCAAGGCCTACTACCGAACAACGTCATGTTCTAAGAAGAAACTTGATTATGTTATTTTACTTATTTGTTACTTTACTTGACATTGGCGAAATCATCGCTTGAGTTATTGATGGAAGCCATATTTTTTTTAAAGAAGACGAGTTATACTGTGCTGCCCTCTACATTCCACTTATGTGTATTAAACAGATGTAAGAGTAAAAAAAGGTAAATCTGGTTGTAGTTGTTGGCACTAATCGACTGGCAGATAAACATGAAAATTGTATGACGAATTGCAAAACTAATACTTGGGATAACTGGGGGCTAAGTGTGTGACTAAATATTTTAGTTATAAAAAATATATCGATGTTTAATTTTAGTAGACATATATACATTTTATTTATTTAAATATATCAGGCTCGATATCAGATATGATATTGAACCTCTTTATTAATCGAGAATGACCAATAAGCTCATGTATTAATTAAATTATATAGACACATTTTTTAAACGATATCAAATATCTAGAACTTGCCCCAAGTTATCCCAAGTATGGCCTATTAACTGATTTAAAACTCTAGTAATAGAAATTAGTGACGTATCGAGTAGTAATATATATCGTCATTTTTCTATCGATATCAAATCCCTATAACTTGCCCCGAGGTGTCCCAGGTCCGGTTATAAGGCTTAAGGTTATCCCCTTCCCAACCCCTTCAATGTCCTAGCTCTTGTAGCTCCTCCTCTTTTTGTAATTCCTCTCGCTCCGCCGCGATCCTCGCGTGCTGCTCGGCGATCACTCGGAACAGCTCGGCGTGTTTCGCCGTGGCGGCCGCGACGGCTGCCGACTGGCGGGGAGACGCTGCCGAGGCCACTGGAAGGAGACAGGTTTATGGTAAAGAAGGGTGGAAAACGAGTAAGAGTAACGAGTAGATTGATGTTTTTGAAAGAGAAGTAAATGAGTAGGAAGATTAAAACCATTAATGTAAGGCAGGAATTGCCGTGTGATGCCGACTGATTAGAATAGCACCACTTCCCGAGAGGCGACAAAGGGAAAAATCCTACGGACGGGCAGCAGCGTCCGTCGAAACCCAATCTACAGCTACTGCGGTCGCCAACCCGCCTGCGAAGCGTGGCGACTATGGCAACTACCCCCAAAATGATACAAGTCATATTTGTGGGAGGCCTATGTCCAGCAGAGGACTGCATACGGGTGAAATGCATGTATGTGTGTAAGGCAATATTTATGTATGTATCGGCCAGCACCTGTAGTAGACAGTCCAGGCTTGAAATCAATGGACTGGACACTGCAGATAAATCTAAGATCCTGTCTGCCAGTTGTCGTGGAGCAAGACCAGTTTATGCTTATTTCGGTAAACTCACTCGGTACTCTTTAGTATGAAAATATTTCTTATCTGCTCGTCGGACACGACTCATATTCAAGCTATTGCGAGTAGGTATACCTTTCGAATGGCGTATATTCTTTACTTACTTAGAGGTTTATATTTTCACTCGAGCATCATACTTTGCCTTCAGGACTTCGCTTTCCGACTTTAATAAATATTGAATAGTAACGTCTTTGTCTAAAATAAGCAGCAGTCAGACTACTTTCAAGCGAATATAATCAAAGAATGTTACGGCAGTTCAAAATAATTAGGTATATTTTATCATTAAACTTTTGTGTCTACATGCAAACTCTAGGCGATTTTATATTTGTTCCCAAATCCGAGATCTTGATACAAGAAGCTTTAGGAAGGCATTGGAAATCTTACAATTTTATTACGGGACGGTTCGTCTAATATTCCACATCTATCTTATCTTGGCTCGCAGATAATAGCTTAGGCACAAAGACTAAGGCCCGCTAGAGGAAACACCGCAGAACCGGTCGTTTTTCCAGCAGGGAGGGCTATGTCCAGCAGTGGACGCTTTTCGACTGAAAAGATGAGATGATGACTAAGATAACCCTAGTACCAACCCTCGTTGTCAAAGTTGTATGCTGTTCTCAGTCGCAGCTTTTATGAAAATTTTCTCATGGGACTTTCCAGAAATGTGCGGGTTTTCAAAATATTTTATAACTTTTACATTATCATTGCGATGCAAAAATTACTTACAAGCACATAGGTCTTTAACTATTGTCCACATAACATTTTTTATTCAGTCTGTGGGTCATTATTCGGGCGTTGGAACCGTTCTTATTACTCTGTCTAGACTTCTCTAGAAATTATCACACAGTTTGGTGTTATTTTTGGTATACTGGTAGACAGCTGGGCTGGCTAAAGGATAACCAAAACCTACTTAATATAATGTAGGCACTTGCACGTACTTGGACAGATTAATAAGAATGGTTCAAACGCCCGAATAATTACCCCTGTATGACACTAAAACTCAAACTTACCGGCAGGGTGAGGGTATGTTGCGTGCTCTTCAGCGATCTTGGCATATAGCTCATAATGGCGATTCTTAGCTTGAGCCACGGAGGCAGAGTCTGCAGGCAGCTCGGGGGGTGCATCGTTCAGGATCGGGTGGAAACCCTCCTTGTCAGCTACGTAGTCGACCTTGCGGACTTTGTTGCGAGGGTCCACGTAGGAGAAGGTTCCTGGAATGTTGGGAAAAGTATGAATGATAAACAGGGAATATATATGACGATTTCTTGATGACACGTGGAAATTGAACAAACTCTTTAATAAGTGGTATAGGGGAAATCAGTCAAAAGATCTCTTTGATGTATCTAATAAGACCCCCAACACTTAAAAGATAAGATCACAATTCAGAGTTATATTACGCGACCCTTAAGTTATAATATCCGACTTAAATAAATTCCTGAATAAGTGCAAAGAGATCAATTGCACAAAATATCCCATTAGGTCTCAATAATTAGGGTGTTAAAACCGAAAAACCCCCAAAACTTAAAGGAAAAGATAACACAATCAGAATTCTACCCTTACTTAACCTAGAAATTTAACAATCTTTTAAATATGTATCGCCGAAAATGTGTCCTAACCTAAAAATACAGAGAATATTTTTAATGGTGCCTATGTCTGGTTAAAATTTGAAGTAATATTATCCTCTAGCCGCCCAGAGACCTATAAAAAGGTATCCCATTGAATGCCATTTTGAATTTTAACTTTGACAAAACAGTTGAATTTAGCTTGGCAAGTTTTTATGTCTGGGCGGCTAAAGGTTTTATACGTTGTAAATGATGGGGTACAAGAGATAGACCATCAGCTCAGACAGTTCCTCACCTCTAACGACTCCACTGCCATCGCTGACTTCAGCATGGTGTCTGTCAGTATGTCCAGGGTACCTGCCAGCAGTGTACGCGAAGGCATAAGGCCTGGGCGGTGGGGGTTCGGTGCTGGGCTCATCATGCAGCAGGTGGGAGACGTCACCGCTGCACAGCGCGAGGGTCGAGAGGATTAAAAGCGGGTACAGCATCTGGAATTGACATGATTAATGGTTAATTAAAATCGAAATGATGTGTCAACATCCCCATTATTGTTCAAAAATAAATATAATTCAAATTTCAGAGATTATTTTTAAACGCAATTTTTCACTTTTTTTATTCTCATTATCATCATTTTACAAGCCATATGCTCTCATCTCTGAAGTAATCGCCTTTCAGTTCGTTGTTCTGCTTTAGTTCTGAGCTCCTGATACATATGTGCATTTTCTTTAGCCTATACATACATCTCGTTCTTCTGCCTATTTCTTTTTTTTTTTTATTACTTATTTATTAAACAATCAACAAAAATACATTTCTAACAAAAGCCCTGCAAAACTGTTCAAACAGTTCTACCTATCCCTTTATATAGTTGTCATGCCATATCAGATGCTTCAACATAATCTCTCTACTATCCTCAAACGTCTGCAATAGAATCTCAATAAAATTCTCTTCCGCCATAAAATTATCTTTTTACCAATATTTACATTACTTAATAAAACACCATTTTTAGGGTTCCGTAGTCAACTAGGAACCCTTATAGTTTCGCCATGTCTGTCCGTCCGTCCGTCCGTCCGTCCGCGGATAATCTCAGTGACCGTTAGCACTACAAAGCTGAAATTTGGAAATAATATGTATATGAATCACGCCGACAAAGTGCAAAAATAAAAAGTGGAAAAAAATGTTTTCTTAGGGTACCCCCCCTATACGTAAAGTGGGGAGTGATTTTTTTCTTCATTCTAATCCTAACGTGTGATATATTGTTGGATAGATATTTAAAAATGAATTAGGGTTTACTAACATAATTTTTTGATAATGTCAATATTTTCGGAAATAATCGCTCCAGAAGTAAAAAAAAGTGCGTCCCCCCCCCCCTCTAACTTTTGAAACACAAGTTTCAAAAATATGAAAAAAATCTCAAAAGTAGAACTTTACATAAACTTTCTAGGAAAATTATTTTGAACTTGATAGGTTCAATGGTTTTTGAAAAAAATCTATATATATAAAAATGAACCCGTATTTCTCTTGGTCACGCTATAACTTGCGAACGGCTTTACCGATTTGGCTAATTTTGGTCTTAAAATATTTGTAGTAGCTCAGGAAAGTTTGAAACGGTGAGAAAGTATGAAAAAAGATCGAGTAATATACTAAAAAACGAAAATATTGTTCCCTCATACAAACTTATCCTCTCGAAAAAACTGTAAGCGCCGCAGGATTTCTTACATTGTACGCGTTTTTGGTAAAATGGTCTCTGCTTTCACTCGAGAAAGACGGAAGCGCCGCAGGATTGCATATATCTTAGGCTTTTTTGCGAGCAAAATAGGTACTTTATATTATTCCAGCACTAAAGTCGTTAAGGCGATAGTTTCTTACAAATTGTTAATAAATTAGCCCTTATTCCCTAAGATATGGCTGTCAAAATCTCTATTGAATGACAAGACACAAGTCTTCCTCATTTTAGGCCCGGTACCGCGATCGAAGTTCGTATATGTCGAGCATTTCTCTATTACTCCAATTAAGGCGCTAAGAGTGACAGAGACAATCGTCCGAAATTTACGAATATCGTTGTTCGCGGTAGCACCGCCGTTTTATGTATAATCTCGCGTTTAGTTTTAACCGTAAATAAGAATCTGCACTAATATTCATCGCCCAATGCGACCGTCCCCTCCGTTGTCTTACTACTTCAGATGGGTACTGAGTGTGAGTGAAGTAGTAAGACAAATACGAACGTTTCCGAGAAAATACGATAGGAAAGGATTATTCACTACATCTGAGCCCCGAGTGTATGTTTTTAACGTAACGAAACGTTACCATCGAGTTAAGTTACCAATATTATATCAGTATCACTTACGCATTCGAGACATTTTTTACGTCAAAAGAAACTTACACTAGAGCCTCTGATACTTTAAGCTCACGCGTATAGTTTACTTAATTTGCCGATAGATGTCGCTGTAGGTGGAACGCTCATACCCTACATGGCAGTTTTAAGATTATTTCTGAATAATGGGGTCGGAGCATACATGCCCATACATTAGGTTGAAACTGACTGATTGACTTCAAATGACGCTGGCTGGTTATCACTCCATGTTACAACCCCTTCTTACTACTCGTGGTGGTACTGAAATTGACAACATTTTTTCGAATTTTCCATGTATAGTTGGGATCTTTAACTCTTTCTTTAGTTGTCAGCGTCCTTTGTGGGCCCGTTTTAGGGTTCTGTACTTAATATTAATATGTCAACAACAATGTATCAAATAGCCCATTTTTAACTCTTAAGTGGGAACACTTACTGTGACGGACGAAAAACTACGGAACCCTACACTGAGCGTGGCCCGACACGCTCTTGGCCGGTTTTTTTAAGTATGTCTAAAACAGAAAAATAATTACGATGTGAAGCTATCAAGGTCGTCCACGATACAACTATTACTTAAAACGGAATAGGTACCATTTTAATTTGAAGTTTTAAAATTTCGACAGTGCTGCAAGCGCCATCCCCACGGATGGCCCACGGAATAACTGAAGTACTGCGAGATTTAATGGTGATCAAACCACACTCCGTAGCAATCTACCCCGCTTTCTGATGCGCTTTGTTTATGGAATACACTTACTACTACTAAATTAACTCTCCCGTTTTAAGTAATAGTTTAAATAGAAAAGTATTTAGCCAATTGCCTAATTATATGCGTGGTAAGCCTAAGTAGTTATTATCCTCGAGTAGGAAGACAATTTGCGTATCTATTACCACACAATCTCGCTTGCCAAGTATGTCGAACGTTACCTGATTATCTACACACGAGCCGACAAGCCAAGGCTTCTTGCGATGAATTATCGTACCATCTATTACGTGGCTTTATACAACTGTTGGTTAAATTACTAGAATGTTAAGCACCGCAAAATGGGGTAGGGATTCCGAGGGCCCATAACCCAACTGGGTTATGGGATGGTTATGAGATGGTTCTTATAGGCTACTGCTACTTAAACTACTGGTTCGAAGTATTTCCTATGAAATAACGATATGGGAAGGTTCCTTTTTCCCCTTTTACCCCTCCCTCGAAACTTTTTTTTACAACAACCTCTGGAAAGAAAGGAAGCAAGTTTGGGCTTGACCTTTTACCAGAAAATGATCGAAATCCGTTCATAAATAACGCGACAGCAAACTTCGCCCTTTTACCCCCTCATTTTAACCCCAATCAAAAAAATGGCTCGACAATTTTTGGTAAATAAATCACATGCCAAGTTTCATCGAAATCGGATGAAAAATGCGACCTCTAGACCGACACTGACCAACCAACCAACCAATGCACACACATCAATCTGCCAAATCTTCCAGGAGATTCATAGGCAGGTTCACTAACCACGGATGTTGTACAGTCGCCATCAGATATATCGGAGCTGTGGAGATGGTCACAAATATCGGAACAACGCCTCTATTGTAATACAATGAAGTGCGTGTTCCGATATTTGTGACCACGTCCACAGCTCCGATATATCTGATGGCGACTGTATGAGGCGACAAAGGGATAACAGAAATCTAATGAACGGCTAATGCGGTCTCCAACCCGCTTGTCAAGTGTACTATGGCAATTCCCCGACACAAGTAATATTAGCTAGCTTAGTGGACATCTTATAGCTGAAATGATGATGATTAGTCTGAAACGAAGGCGGGTTATCGATCCCAATATGGTCTAATCGTGCCATAGAGAATCCTGTTTAAGAGTTTCCTTATAAGTTTATGTTACTCATTAAAATTGCAGATAAATTCATCAGAATACAAATTATATGCAAAATGCAAACCTACCTAACAAACACTACCTACAAATAATAAATCCTTCCATTATTCTACCTACTTGAATACCAATTGGGTAGTCAAGGTAGTAGGCATATACGTTTTGTACATCATCTTTCTCGCGTTGTCCCGGAATTTTGCCATGGCTCATAGGAGCCTGGGGTCCTGGCAACTTATCCCAGGATTTAGTTTTGCGAAAGCGACTGCCATCTGACCTTCCAACCCAGAGGGTAAACTAGGCCTTATTGGGAATAGTCCGGTTTCCTCGAGATGTTTTCCTTCACCGAAACGCGACTGGTAAAAAAAAATGATATTTCGTACATGAGTTCCGAAAAACTCATTGGTACAAGCCGGGGTTCGAACCTGCGAGCTCTGGATTGCAAGTCTCACGCTCTTACCGCTAGGGCATCAGCGCTCTACTAAAAGTCTGAATAATAAACCTTTTTAAAGCAAAATGTTATCACCAACCACACCAGAAACTGGTTTCAAACCGTATAGTTGGCCAAAAACATCCTTCTCAGGCATCCAATGTATTTTGGGACGACTGGAAGAACTTGAATTTGAATATCGAAATGTTAATTAGATCAGTCGAAACTGGTTAAGTGTCATTGCCTCCAAAATGTCTTTGACGTTCATTTTGAGTAGGTTTTTTTATACAAGAATGACCACCGTTTGACCTCAGTCGCACCTGATGGTAAGTGTCGACGAGGTCGAGGGTGTAGCACGCTGGTTCAGTAACAACCTATTCACTCTTGCCTTGCAAAGACCCAAATTATATCTTTCCGGGAATACAGACGAAGAGAGCGAATTCCATTCCTTAGCAGTCCGCATTAGGAAGGTAGAAGCGAGTCGCTTCGTGCGAATGAATGGAATATTCAAAACGGTAGGCAACGGCAGGGTTTTTGATGCTCGACTGAGTGTGAGCACTGTGAGGAGTCACCTTGTAAAATTGTTTCCTTAACTCCAGAGAATTTAATTTTTTATATATATTTGATAATTTGATTTGTTTTAAGTTGCATAGATGGCAGCATCATATCTCTAGCTATAACTGAATCCCAAAAGTGATTCTAGGAGGTGCAACGCAGTGTTTCACCTTAGAGATGGTAATCGGGGCCCAAAAATCTGTTGAAAAAACAAGATTATATATTTTGGACTTTTGGTATCGCTGTTTGGGTAATCCAATTGCTTAGGGCGTCAGCCGCGATACCGTAGATGTTCATCAAAGTTTTTTCTTTCGTTCTCAAAGTTTAAATCCTGCCATGGTCTCCGGAAGACTTCGTCAATTCTTCCTAAGTACATGTCATCTATTTCAATTTATAACTATTGCCTTGTTGCTTAACGGTTAAGCGAGGTACAGGCATTATTCATCGAAGCTCGGTGGACCTGTTTGTTTGTCTTTACCGGGTCGTAAGAGGCTGTGACGCTCGCATCTCACGACCTTAGATTACGTCATCGAGCACTAACCAGAGTTTCAATGTGAAACATCACCGCTAATACAACTCTTGCGCAGCTTTTTTAATGAATCTATTTGCTTTGTTGTAAGTATGAAATTTCTATATTCCAATAAGATTTCTTCCTTTTTTTAAGACTTGTCTGAAAAATAATGCGCTTTTTCATGCGCTCCAGCATGAGAATAGAAAAACGAACGTAACTTATGATCAACGGCGAATCTTCACCACAGTGGCAATTTTTGAGGGTGGTGCATTAAAACTCAAAAACTTTTAAGGACGCGAAAATCCTCGGACAAAAAAGTTTCTCTCCATATTTTATGCATGAAATGTATAGTTTCGATACCCATGATTATTAATTTCCATGATTCTTACTTCGAGAATAGAATTTCTTCGTTTCTGATGGAGTTTAAAATGTTACAAGTCGAGTATTCGATGCTCAAAAATTGTCCGCCATTTTCTTCAATGCGCTTAGGAATCGCCTAGCGACATCTGTCGTAACCACATCGTAAATGTTTCGGCACTATAAATATTACCAATAAATAATACAGGGGCCTATTTCTCGAATACTTTTAACTTTTAATACAAGCGGAAGTCACTTTTAGACACCTGTTTTTAGAAAGAGAGAAATAGGCCTCGAGACATTCTAACACAAATTGACTGAATACCACGGTAAGCTCAAGAAGGCTTGCATTGTGGGTACTCAGCCAACGATATACATAATATACAAATACTTAAATACATAGAAACAAATATGACTCAGGAACAAATACGCCTTGATCACACAAATAAATGCCCTTACTGGAATTTGAACCTGTCAATCACAAAACTGTGGTCGTCACTATTTACCGGCATCTAGTTCGAGCGTCGCTCAGGGCACTTAATTTTTCTTCTTTTCTAAGAATTATGGTTAGTTAGAAGGCGTTTCTGCTTAAAAATTAAGTTAGGTATATTATTTATTTGTAATCTTATGGAAGGTGGATGCAAAATGATCTCATCTTCTGCGCATTAATTAATGCCGTACGCTACCGGTTTGGCTCACACTTGTTTGTTATTTACGTTGTTAGTTCGTTTGTATAGAATTTGTTTAAATTGTGATCTACAGTCGCCGTCAGATATATCGGAGCTGTGGAGGTGGTCACAAATACCTGAACGTGCTTTACCTAGCTAACAATAGCCTTGTTCAGATATTTGTGACGTGTGTGGTGTAGAACCATGCCTGAAGTTATTGCTCTTACAAGCTATGCCCCGCGGTGTTACCCGTGGTTTATTCGGGAAAAAACGTAGCCTATGTATTAATGCAATTAAAATCTTCAATAGTGAAGTTTGATACTCAATAATTAGAACACTGAGCTCTTTTTTGTTTGATTATATTATCGAAAAGAGGATTATAAATTAGCATTATTAGCATAAACTGGAACGTGATAGAAATGTCATTTAGTGCCATATTCTTGTACATAATTTGTTCGCGTGTAGAAGTCTATTTCTTTATGTGCCTTTATAATATTAGTGTAGATGTAGATTACAGCACACTCGATATAAGTAAATATAGTTATGTATGCCGTGATTCCGGCTGACTAGAATAGCACCACCCCATCTCCTCCCGCGAGTGTCGTAAGAGGCGACAAAGTGAAAAATCCTACGGACGGGCAGCAGCGTCTGTCAAAACCTAATCTACAACTACTGCGGTCGCCAACCCGCCTGCCAAGCGTGGCGACTATGGCAACTACCCCCACGATGATACAAGTCATATTTGTGGGAGGCCTATGTCCAGCAGTGGACTGCATACGGCTGAAGTGTATACATTTACACTATGTATGTAAATATGTACTCATACATGTGACAGGGCAATCCGGCTCATATTTGTTTAATTAAACTGTCGCAAGACCAGACTGACCTTGCACTGTGTTGATTTGGTTATTTTGTCAATCCAGTATTTCTGCATGTCTTTGACAGTGACATGGAATTAGTTTTCAAGGCTCTTATCCTACTTAATTATCGCTTGTCGCGTACTGCGGCGCTACCGCGAAAAACAATATTCGTAAACGGACGATTACCTATGTCACTCACATGACGCCTTGGAGTAAAAGCGAAAGATGCTCGAAATATCTCCTCCTCCTTACAGAAGACTGCAGCCATAATAGGACTGCTACCTTTCAGGTAGCTAGTGTTGTGTTCCTGATGGTGAGTAAGGTTCCCAGAGCTCCAACCCCCCTTAAAGGCCGGCAACGCGTTTGTGACTCCTCTGGTGTTGCGGGTGCATATGGGCGACGGTAATTGCTTACCATCAGGTAATCCGTCTGCTAGTTTGCCGCCTATGTCATAAAAAAAATATACGAACTTCGATGTTCGCGGTACCGGGTCTGAACACCTCAAAATGAAAATATTAAATTAGTATACGCGATTTAATCCGTTCTAGTTGTTTTATTTCATGAGTAATTATCGCGGCAACCGAAGACAATATTATGAAAATATTACATTAACAATAACTATGCTACCACTAAAATCGATATTCGTAAATTTCGAATTATTGTCTCTGTCATTTTAATGACGCTTTAATTGGAGTAAAAGCGAACGATGCTCGAAAACGAACTTCAATGTTCGCAGTAGGTCTGGAGGTTTTATCTATCGCTAAAATGCGATCTCTTCCAGGCAGCCTTACGGTAGCAGGAATTCATTTTTTTTTAATTTACCGTATTCCTATGCTAATTGAATATGAAACTCAAAGTTGAAGTATAGTGTTCGCATTAAATCTAATTAACTTAACATAATATTAGACGCAGTTAACAATTTTTTTACGAAACAAATATATTTTTCCCCTCACTACCTCGTAAAGCGCTTGTTTATCCTTTAATACGAGAGGGTAAAAACGCATTTTATCCACTAGTGATTAAAGTAAGTTGACTTCTCATAGCTCTTATAAACTTTAAAACCATAGGGCTTTAAAGTCTAAATTCAGCTCACTTGCCCTCGCGGCGGCGGCGGCGGTAACTCGCACACGCACCGAGTTGAAAAGTGAATTAGAACATTTGAAAATCGTACTGGCCACCACAAGCTAACCAAGCTAAAGGCACCTTTTGTAAAAATGTTGAATGTATCTAAACGCAAAGAAAAAGTCAATGCGATTTCAAAACGTTTTTTTTTTCATGTTTCACTTTCCTCGCTGTAGTGAGGGGATAAATTTTGTGTTACACAATTGTAATTTAATTCTCGTGTATTGAAACACTCGCTACGCTCAGGATTCTATTTTAAAACCACTCGCTTTGCTCGTGGTTAAACTATAGAATCCATTCGCTTGCTCGAGTTTCAATCCCACACTCGCAGTTAAAATACAATTTTGCACCCTTGTATAACAAATAACTATTTTTCATCTCACTAGCTCGGAAAGAAGTGTTTTATTCTTTAAAAACAGATAGCAAAGTTGCATTTTATTCACAAGAGTGCAAAGTAATTTCACATAAATTGTTTATTACTAAGCGAGTGTTTTTTTTTATGTCAGCTGGATATATGTTCTTTTATTTAATGTTATTGAATGCATTAAATGGATACATGATAGATGCCAATAATTTTGAATACATCTTTAACGTTTTAGAGGTATTGCAGTAGTGAGGTGAAAAATTGTGTGTACTCGGTAGCAAAGTGTGTTCCCCTCCCGTGCTTAGAAACCCTCCCAATGCTCAAGACTTTATTGGAATCTTTCGCTAGCTCGGGTCTCAATATTAGCATGAGAAGGTAACCACTAACTTTGCTCCCTTGTTTAACACATAACTATTTCAACACTTTAATTTGTGTTATCGTATCTCTATCAGAACGTTCACAATGTCCTCTCATATTAACCACGAACGTTCGTTCACCTGCGCGCGCGCACCTCGCCTTGACCCGCGAACCCTCTACCACGAGATGTTAACGGTCCGGCCACGACATTGCGCCGATTGCGGCGCGGCAAGCGTTTTGTCTGTTCATTGCGTGTGATCCCAACTAACCTCAGTGCATTGCGCGTTTTGACCGCGCAACGAACAGATAAAACGCTTGCCGCGCCACAATTCGCGCAATGTCGTGGCCGGGTCGTAAAAGCGTATGCACAAAATATTTGTATGGAAAAATTGTTGAGAACTTTATTTCTGACACCGTTATTTAGCAAAAAATAGTCCTAATGATGCAGCCTATCGATCAGTATGATAAAGCTACAGGGTATTTTTTTCTCGTTATGTGGGTTCAATACCCGGTTCAATCATGTAATTATTTAAAAATGTATGAATGTATTTCACATTGTATTAAAATTAAAATAATGTCTTCTCTCAGTAAAATTTTCTATCTACAATATTCAATAAGGAATAGACGTGGGACAGTCGCCTTCAGACATTTCGGAGCTGTGGAGGTGGTCATAAATATCGGAACATGCACTTTACCACCTTGACTATAGAGGCGTTGTTCCGATATTTTTGACCACCTTCACAGCTCCGATATATCTGATAGCGACTGGAAGCCCTATATATGCCCCTGGCAGTACTGGCCTGATACCGCGAAGATGGAAGTTCGTATATTTCCAGCATCTTTTTTATTTTACTCCAATTAAGTGATAAAGACAATCGTCCGAAATTTACGAATATCGTGTTTCGTGATAGCGCCGTTCTACCACTGCCGTACTTCTGGCGACAATACTCTGACACCAAGGTTGCAACCGAATTATGCACATATTGCACATAATGCACTTCTAACGAATCGACTGACGTCGCCATCACCGACCCTGCCATCTGACCTTCTGAAGGGTAAACTAGGCCTTAGGCCCTAAGCCCTTGGAATTATTCCTTTTTCTATGATAAAGATGGCAAACGAGCAGACGGTTTGCCTGATGATAAGCAATTACCGACGCCCATGGGCAACACCAAAGGAGTTACAAGCGCGTTGCCGGCCTTTAAGGGGGGTCGGAGCTCTGGGAACCTTACTCACCATCAGGAACACAACACTACAAACCTGAAAGATAGTAGTGCTATTATGGCTGTGGTCTTGTGTAAGGAGGAGGCACTTCCCCAGTTGGGTTTTTCCAGACTCAAGCGTGATGGTACTTCGCTGTGCCCTACCTCTCATATGCCAAATCTACGGATGGGCAATAGCATCCGTCGAAACCCAATCTACAGCTACTGCGGTCGCCAAGCGTGGTACTACGGCAACTATCCCCCAAGATAATACAAGTCATGTTTGGGGGAGGCCTATGTCCAGCAGAGGGTGACTTACGACTGAAATGTTTGTGATGCATAAGTTTTTCGACCGTACAAACCTGTCTAATTATTCCACGTGAGAAGAGGCCAAAGTGTAACTGTTTAATATTATCTTCAACACAAATGCAAGTGCTTGTAACATAATACTGGCGTGGGCTGGCATCAATAAACTGTGGGCGAACCCACTATCACAGAAATATGACACGAGACCTGCCCTCCAAATGCGATACTGACAAATACTATGTCATGTTTAGGACACTATAATATAAAGGGCTACGGATAATTTGGTATGGAGTTAGCTGACACCCTGGATTAACACATCGGCTACATTTTTTCCCTAATAGACCGCGGGTACCACCGCGGGGCACAGCTAGTTGCACAGTCAGCATCAATAGTAACGTATGATACAACGCACCAAAAGTATCTGCCATCCTGTGTTTTTTTTTTACAAATGAGATATTTTCGACAGTTCGCGTTTCAAAGTTTCCATCGCATTTCAATCGATAAACACGCAGAAATCTGTCTGTATTTGTGAAGTAATTAAAGTATGAAACAGCGGACCAAAAGTATCTACATACTATCGTCATACGTTACTACTGATGCTGACTGTACTATATTTCCACCTAATGTATCATTTTATATATACAGCCTTGGCCAAAATTGAGCACCCATGCTTTTTTTATACAAGACTGACCGGCGTTTGACCTCAGTCGCAACTGATGGTAAGTGTCGACGAGGTCGAGGGAGCACGCTGGTTCAGTCACAGCCGATTCACTCTTGACTTGAAAAGACAAAAATTATATCTTCCGGCAATACAGAAGAAGGGAGCGAATTCCATTCCTTAGCAGTCCGCATTAGGAAGGTAGAAGCGAATCTCTTCATGCGAATGAATGGAATATTCACAACGTAAGAATGAAACCGCTCCCCTCCCCTCCTTTTATATGAAAACTCGATAATTTAGTGTAGTATCTACATCTCTGATGACATATTGTTAATTAATTTAAACTGATTAGGTATTGGTCGTTGCGGTGACTGGTGATTGCATAGAAAATTTGCAATAAGTCAAGTTGTTTTCTTATTTAATACGTATGTACCTACTTTTGTATTATTAAACTGATGTTCTCTTATTGTGCGCATATATTAAAGTTAGAAGTATCAGAAAATTCTTTAAGTGAATGTAGAAAGATGATTTTTAAGTTAGAAGAAAAAAAGTGTGTACTCAATACTTTTGTTCGATGCCACTCACTTTACTGAATTAATTTTTTTTTGCTGTTTAAAAAAACTGGCCAACTCGCCTGTCAAGCGCGGGCGACTATGCCAACTCCCCCAAGATGATACAAGTCGTATCGATAAATAAGTCATAATCGACTGGTAACAAATGATATTTCGTACATAAGCTCCGAAAAACTCATTGGTACAAGCCGGGGTTCGAACTTACGACCTCCGGATTGCAAGTCGCACGCTCTAACCACAAGGCCACTAGCGCTCAACATATATGACGATAAATAAGTATCACCGATAAACCAAAGTATGCCCCACTCTATACGACTGTTATATAAAACCAGATCCGGCAGCTAGATCAATAATTTAACATTCTTGCATAATACGATCTAAATTTCAAGTGATAAGCGATGATTGTATATTCGAGATTACGAGCCCCAATGCAAATGAGTACGTCTGGTAGGAAAAAAATGTACTAAACTAACGTTAACCTAAAAATTCTGGGGGACGAAGGTGTTTGGAAGAATTAGCAATATAAAAACAGTATAAGTTATAAATCGTATTTTATTTATTCAATGAAAAAACGAACTTTCCTTGGTAATAAAAAAAAAACATTGTTTCACCAATTGTACTAAAATGCAAAAAAGTTCGTCTTTAGTGTTACCGACGCAGATTAGAACGTCTACCACTTGGTGGCGTCTCCTTTTGCATCTAAAACGGCTTTAATTCTGAGCGGCATTGTATCTACCAGCTGTCGACACTCTTCCGGGGTTGTTTCGTTCCAAACACATGTAAGTTTCTCTTTAAGATCAGCTTTTGATCTGGACGGGTCCTTTCGCAACTTCTTCTTCATTTTCCACCACAACGTTTCTATGGGAGACAAGTCCGGGCTGCTGGATGGCCACGACATGGTAGGTATTTTTTTCTTTTTCAGCCACGCCATCGTTGCTTTAGCGGTATGGCATGAGGCACCATCTTGTTGAAAAGTATACGCATTTTTATACTTTAACTTACGTATAGACGGCAGCAAACTCTCTTGTAAGATGCTTTTGTATTTTTCGGCATTGACGGTTCCATCTATAAATTGCAGACAGCCGACACCCTGTGCCGACATGCAGCCCTAAATCATTAAGGAAGCTGGAAACTTTACCTTACGCTTAAGACAATCTTTTTGAAATGCCTCTCCTTTTTCGCGAATGACTTTACTTCGTTCATCGCCTACTGTGACTTCAAATTTAGATTCGTCACTCCATATAATTTTACGCCACTGATCGACGGTCCAATTTCTGTACTTTTTGGCGAATTTCAACCTGTTAGTTTTCTGCCGTTGTGTAAGTAACGGTTTCTCTTTAGCAGTGTAAAAACCGTAGCCCATCCTCTTCATCACTCTCTTGCAAGTATCCACTGAAATGTTTTTTTTAATTGCGTCACGCCATAGTACCGTAAGTTCTCCAGCTCTTGCACGACGATTTTTCTTGATGATCTTCCTCAGAATCCTGTTTTCTGCTTTAGTAGTAATTCGTGGGCGGCCGGATTTCTTTAAACAATAAATTTTCTCGATGATAGTTTGGATTGTAGACCTTGGCATAGAAAGGTCCTTGGCAATTTGGTACGTAGATTTGCCTTTATTGTTACTGGAGATTATAATTTTCCGCACTTCTTCAGTCACTGGCTTACCTCGTGCCATCTCGATAGAAAAACGATTTGGAGTAATAAAAAATTAGGCTGAATTTGCCCTTTTATATAGTGGTTTGTCATTTTACATGACAGAGAATATTCCGTATTCAATTTGAAAATAATATTTTATATTACGAACCCTGGTAAACAGGTTTTATTTTAAATAGACGACCTATTTTGCCTTAAATATGAAGCAGACGTAATTATTTGCGTGTGAGATGTAATATTTATAATTAAATTATTTTAAAATAAATAACGAGATGTACACTTTGTACAACTCAAAACTAAGCTAGCTTTAGTGACATTGCGTCTAGTGTATTCCATTAATCATCAAAGTCGATTCGGGTAGAAATACTAGTTTTTGAAAAAAAATACGCATGCAGAATTGCGACTAGACGAGCTATTTTGCATTGGGGCTCGTATCAGCTCTTTGCATGTCTTTCTTTAGCTATATTACAAGACTGAGACAATAAATTATGGGTTGGTATTGTGTACAAAAATGAAGTTACGGGTACGTTGCCTGTTGAGAGCATGTTGTCGGTTCGTAGCCTTTGTGGATCGAATCCTAACAAGGGTATATTGTGTTTGTTTATCACGGTTTATGGTCGTTATAATGTATTTTTACTTTACTAGCTCAGAAAGCCCGTTATGTAAAAACAGACAGCAAACGGCATTTTATTCACGAGGAAGTAAAGTAATTTCTAATTTCATACAAATTATGAATCTTTTTTTGCCGTTAGCTCGGTTGAATGTAATTTTTAATTTATTCTTTAATGGTATGGCGTATTTTACATTGTAGGTTCTTATTAGTACTACATTACAAATCGACATCCAGGGGTCTATTCTCGAATACTTGTAACTTGTAATACAAGCGGAACTCTCTTTCTAACAACAGGTGTCCGAACGCGACTTACGCTTGTGTTACAAGTGTTCGAGAAATAGGCCCTGGTCTAATTAATAATCATGTAATTTTAAATGATGATTTTAAGTATTAGCTTCGCGGTAGTGAGGTAAAAATGTTTTTTTTTTTTTTTTTATGACAAAGGCGGCAAACGAGCATACGGATTGCCTGATGGTAAGCAATTACCGTCGCCCATGGGCACTCGCAACACCAAGGGAGTCACAAGCGCGTTGCCGACCTATAAGTGGGTTGGAGCTCTGGGAACCTTACTCACCATCAGGAACACAACACTACATACCTGAAAGGTAGCAGTGCTATTATGGCTGTGGTCTTCTGTAAGGAGGAGGTACTTCTCCAGTTGGGCTGCTCTAGATTCAAGCGTGATGGTACTTCGCTGTGCCCTACCTCTCATTGTTGGACGTAGTTTAAGGACATACCCGGGTCCAAAAGGTCCAGGTGTTTGTTCGCTCGACAGCAAATTTTATGCCCCTCTCATGCTTTGAAACCCAACCAACGCTCGGAAGCTTGAGCATTCTTTGCTCCCTTGAAAACCAATAACTATTAACAAGATTAGATGAAAATATATAATTATGGATGAAAAGACAAAGCAAATGGTGTAAATGTTGCATTAAAGTTCACATGGCCTTCGAGCGGCGCGGACTCCTCAGTATGACCTCAACCTATTCTGGAAAACGACTCCGACCAACCGTTTGTTATACGCCAAAACGAATAATTATTTAGTGATATAGCAACATAAAAAGGTAAAGAACAATAATTTACTTTCAAATACTAGGACTAACAATAACTAGTACAGTCGCCATCAGATATATCAGAGCTGTGGAGGTGGTCACAAATATCGGAACAACGCCTCTATTGTCGAGGCGGTAAAGTGCTTGGTTCGATATTTATGACCACCTCCACAGATCCGATATATCTGATGGCGACTGTACATTAAATTTAAGAAGGCCCTTGAGACATTGTATACTGGCGGTTTTTTCTTGTATCGCAATGCTGATACGTTGTGCGAGGAAGCCGCCAGCTCTTTGGTCACCAGTTACGTCGACTAGACGCTTAACGATTTCTGCAAAAAGTTTGAATGCGCTGGGACCCCGTGGACATAGCATGCATATTCCAAACGGTACAAAATGGTTCTCTCTGCCGAGCGACGCTACCGCGAAAAACGATATTCGGAAATTTCGGATGATTATCTCTGTCACTCTCATGACGCCTTTGGAATAAAAGAGAAAGATGCTCGCAAACGAACTTCAATGTTCACGGTACTATGCCTGGCCCTGATATATATATATTTTTACGAACCGTATTGTTCTTACGAGTATATAAAGACTCTCTAAACGTACATGCAGTCGCACAGCACATATATCGGAGCAGCAAAGGTATTCAAAAATATCAGAGCATGCACTTTATCGCCTTGATAATTGAGGCGTTGTTCCGATATTTGTGACCACCTCCACAGCTCCGATATATCTGATGGCGACTGTACCTAAACATGTATCTTTTCTCATACACAAGTCTATCTAGCTTACAATTAGTTGTAAATGTTCCCTCGGTTTAAATTACTTACACCTAAGTTACGTTAAAATAAACTATGTATGTAACATCAACATTTACTGAGCTCGTGTTATGTGCGCAATCGAAATATTTTCACGCAAGACTAGGCGTTAAACGTTAGCCAACAAAAACTGTAGCAATGTAGTGTAACAGTGTAAAGCCATATTCAATTTTATTTGATGTAACTGGTGACCGAAGAGCTGGCGGCTTCCTCGCACAACGTATCAGCATTGCGATTCGAGGAAATGCCATCAGCATCCTTGGTACAATGCCTCAAGGGCCTTTTTTAGATTTTATACTATAACTAGTTAAGTACTAGTTATCATAATATGATCCCACAAGTCCCTACCAGTACCCTTACCATGAGTTGTGACATTGAGGTTTTCGATAACGAGTATAAGAGTTTACTATCTGTGCATCTCGTTCGTACTAAAATGGTACAAGCGAGATGCACAGATAGTAAACTCGATACCCATTATCGAAAACCTTAATGTCACAACTCATGGTATGAGTACAGGACTCTATGCGGAACGTAGAAGGCCAGATCTGATGCGACTATGACTATTCATCAAGTCCCTACCAGCAGTGGACGACTTATGATATCCTACTTGAGTAGGGAAAGTAATTAAAGAATAAGAATAAGAAACGTTTATTGCCAAAAAAAAAGGAATAGGAAAATTATACAGGGCAACAATTACAATATAACCTCCTGAAGACTGGTGTCCTATATATAGTACATACGCCCCAATGAAATGATGACTCTTTGTCAATCCGATGGAGTGAAAATTACGCTGGCAAACTTTGATACTTAGTTCTCAGGAGGATAAAGAAGACAGACATTAAAAATAAATAAGTCTTAAGTAGGTTGGTAGGTACAGGGCCATGGGTATCGGTCTCAGCGTGTGCCGGGCAGATATGCTTGGCGCTGGTTTTCAGACCGGTCCCAGACTAGAGTAGGAGAGTAGCAAAGCATCATACATAATCAACATCATTTTTGAGCAATAAACACTTGCACAAAAGAAAAAGATTATATGTTTAATAAGCAATTAACCTATCAACTTGGAGCGGATACGATCAGAAACCAATGATTGCAACAATGCGATGTTATCGCCAGTTGTGCAACGACACGCTCCAACTAGGCCGATGTAGTCTAGAATAATCCAGAATAAACCAAGTGTTATAATTTTAGGATATACCTTTAATCCTACAATTATCCGAAATAACATTTAGATATCTTGCATGAATCAAGTATTCAATTTATTATTATAAAAAATAATATACAAGCATTACAATAACATTAGTCAATTACAATTTTTTTTTTTTTATGACATAGGCGGCAAACGAGCAGACGGATTGCCTGGTGTTAAGCAATTACCGTCGCCCATGGGCACTCGCAACACCAGGGGACTCACAAGCGCGTTGCCGGCCTTTAAGGGGGGTTGGAGCTCTGGGAACCTTACTCACCATCAGGAACACAACACTACATACCTGAAAGGTGGCAGTGCTATTATGGCTGTGGTCTTCTGTAAGGAGGAGGTACTTCCCTAGTTGGGCTGCCCCAGATTCAAGCGTGATGGTCAAAGCTGTGCCCTACCTCTCATTGTTGGACGTAGTTTAAGGACATTTATTACAATTTATTCCAAGCTTAAACTAACTTAAGCCTAGTCAAAAAGCCCCCCTTGAGTTGTCCCCGGCGCAAAGGTACCCATAACGCTAGCCACGTTACCGCGCTGGATAGCGCAGGACAACCTTTGCACCAGGTACGAACCCGCTCGGGCGTCAGAAGTTCTTTCTCTAATTCTGCGTCCCACTTCCCTTATGAAGGATACGGCCTCCGCCCCCCAGCACCCAGTGCCCTCAAACGCCAATGGTACAAAAAAAACCTTTAGTTAAATATATATGTACTGCCCAACTATAGTCCAAAATCTCCAAATGGTCCAAAACTAAGTCGAATATCTTCGTTTAGGTGTGAGTATTATGTAAATTACGCAGTTAAAAGTTGTTCATAAATGAATTAATCAACGAAGAAAAGACCGTTACCCTACGGATTGCCTGATGGTAAGCAATTATCGTCGCCCATGGGCACCTGCAACACCAGGAGAGTCACAAGCGCCCCGGCCTTTAAGATAGGAGTACGCTTCTTGAAGGTATAAGGGTAGTAACGGTCCGGAAATACCGCTGCCGGCAAATCATTCCACAGTTTTGATGTGCGAGGTAGGAAGAAGGGGGCTGGGCAGATCAGCCGTAGAACCGTCAACCATTGGCCAAAGTGACCGATATTACAAATCGACCTAATCCTACGGTAAGCTATGTAACTAAGGTTTTTTTTGTAAGTACTAGACTATGATATATATAATAGATAGATACATACTTAAATACATAGAATGTTTTAAACACCTATGACTCAGGAACAATCAACTGTGCTCATCACACAAATAACTGCCCTGGCTGGGATTTGAACCCAGGACCATCGGCTTCATAGGCCAGGTCACTACCCACTAGGCCAGACCGGTCGTCGAATAGAACCAAAGTTACCGACATAGTTCGCAGGATTGCACATTTGAGTTAGCTGACCAGGCCACATAGCCCAGAGAGTCGATGCGTTTAGTATAAGTAGATTTGGCAACACTTCTAATGCGCGCCGCGGCGCCCGCGCAAGTTGCTAGGTCGCGACCTTTAAATATTTGAAAAGGTCATGTTCAAATCTCGTAAGCTGCCTACTATTGGCACTTGAGCATTTTACTTCCTGTACGGCGTTCAATTTTTTTGATAATTACATTACAAAATTTTTATTACAAAAAATCATAATATCCTTGAGCAATCACAAAAGTTATTTACAAGTGAGTTCTGTTGATTTAACGTTTGATTATGATTGGCAGTGCCAAAATATAACTTCATTTTACTAGGTGTGCAGATAGACCGTTAAGAGTGAATAGGCTGTTACTGAACCAGCGTGCTACACCCTCGACCTCGTCGACACTTACCATCAGGTGTGACAGGTGGGTCAAACGCAGGTCTTGTATAAAAAAGACCGAAAGGGTGATGTAGGGAGTTGGACGCTATGCGTAGAGTGGTGGGATCACACAAGTGACAGGATTGAGTGGAGATTAAGAGGGGAGGCCTTTGTCCAACAGTGGGACACGTAAACAGGCTGATAAAAAAAATACTAGGAAAAGTAGAACTTTTAGAAAATAAATAAGTATGATGTTAATGGAGGTCTATGGTTGACTCCGAGGAAATCATATTAATAAACTGTTAACTTTGAATTTTGTTCAATTTCTATTTTAAAATAACATAATATTAACATAAGATTTTGATTATATGTTTAGAAATAATACTGAAAGATTTTGCTTAACTGAAACACTTAGGAATCCAAACATTCTCTTAATACAGATTGGTAAATACTGTTTTTTGAAAATTTAATTAACTTTAAGAAAAGATTAGGTTAGGGTACTATATTTTAAAATATAATTATGTTATAATAAAATCTATTTAGTAGTTTGTATTTACTAATAAATATGTCAAATATAACGAAAAAAACACGTATATTGAGAAGTTATTCTATGCAAAGTAACTAAATTGAAACCAAATCCTATTTCCCAACAAACAACCAGATTCTCTAATTCTAATGACATCTCTCTTACAAAGCGTATGAAACCACATATCTATACCCTTACATTTATAACAGGCATATTAGAACAGACGAAATACTAAAAGTTAAAGGTCACAAAGCAATAAGTACGAAAACACTCACTTTTTCGTCACAAGCCGCAGTGAACAACCGACGGCGAACACTACTCACTGACTGACTGAAGGTGAATGAACGATTGAACGGCTCACTTTCGATCTCGGTCTCATTCACTTTCAACCACAGATGCTGTACGAGGGCCGCGAACAACGAAATTGTGAATACGCATATAGGTCTTTCGCGTACGACTCGTTCATTCATTTGTCTATTTGCCTCTCGCTGGAATATGTAACAGCGACATAGATGAAAATAGACTATTTTCAAATTTCGATTTTAGCGGTTCGAGATTTAAACAGATTTCAAGATGGCTGCTAGCATACTATTACAAGATTGGCATACCTATGTAAATTTATTTGTCGCCCAGAGTAATTTTTTTAGGTAATTATTGTAATTAGATTTTTTTTTATGACATAGGTAGGCGGCAAACGAGCAGACGGATTACCTGGTGGTAAGCAATAACCGTCGCCCATGGGCACCCGTAACACCAGGGGAGTCACAAGCGCGTTGGCGGCCTTTAAGGGGGGTTGGAGCTCTGGGACACTTACTCACCATCAGGAACACTATATACCTACAAGGGACACTATATACAACACTATATACCTGAAAGGCCGGCAACGCGCTTGTGATGATGATGATGATCCGTCAGCTCGTTTGTCGACTATGTCATAAAAAAAAAACAATATACAGAAGCGGTCGCCAACCAGCTTGCCTTGGCGACTGTGGCAACTAAGCCCTAAGATGATATAAGTCATATTTGGGGTAGGCCTATGTCCAGGCCCCTATTTCACCATAGTGACAATTGTCACGATTCCCGACATGTAAATTTCTGTTGTTGCAGGTGTCCACTGGCTACATTGACCGCTTACCATCGGTTGGGACGTGTACTTCTTTGCGAGCAACACATTCGTTTTAATAAAATACCGTTATTTTTATTATTATCATCAATATGGCTCTTGACAATTGTCACGAGAAATACGACAATTGTCGCGAAATTCCGACAGAGGACTAATCACATGTCGAAAAAAAACGAAATTTCTTCTGAGGATCGTGACAATTGTCAAGAGCTCTTCACCAAACTTTATCTATTGATGATATAATAAAAAATATCGGTATATTATTGAAGCTAACGTGTTGGTGGCAAACAAGCACACGTCCCACCCAATGGTAAGCGGTCAACGTAACCAATGGACACCTGCAACGTCAGAAATTTACATATGTCGGGAATCGTGACAATTGTCGCTGTGGTGAAATAGGGGCCTGCGGCGCTACCGCGAACAACGATATTCGTTAATTTCGGACGATTGTCTCTGTCACTCTCATGACACCTTAGTTAGGGTAAAAGAGAAAAATGCCCGAAATATACGAACTTCGATGTTCGCGGTACGGCTCCTGGTGTGTACATCCGTGGCTGATAGAAAGGCGGTGTGTTGATTCAAGCCGATTCCTTACGGCTTAACTAATTTCAACAATTCAACAGTTTTCATTAAGTCATCATTAATAATCGGCAAAGCCAAGTAGGCTACGGTTTGCCTAAGAAAAAAAGTGAACCAACGCCAGTGATTTAAAATACATTTTTTTTTTAAACCAAACTTTTTTTTCATAAAAAAAAACAATAGTACAAAAATAAACAAAAGATCTTAATTGTGCTGTCACATTATTTACAAACTGATTTGTCTCTAACATTAGTTATTCACGGATCAAAGTGTCATTTTAAACATTAGTAAAAAAAAAAAGGTCAAGTGCGAGCCGGACTCGCGGACGAAGGGTTCCAACTTCCAAACCATTGTCTATAACCTTATAAGCGTTAACCTGTTGCCATTATTAACATTGAGCAAAAAAACAGCAAAAATCATGTTTATTGTATGGAAGCCCCCATTAAATAAATAAATAAATAAATATTTCGGTCATTCTTACACAAATCGACCTAGTCCCACGGTAAGCTCAATAAGGCTTGTGTTGCAGGTACTAGACGACGATATATATAATAAATAGATACATATAAATACTTAAATACATAGAAAACACCCATGACTCAGGAACACATATCTGTGCTCATCACACTAATAAATGCCCTGACTGGGAATCGACCCCAGGACCTTCAGCTTCATAGGCAGGGCCACTACCCATTAGGCCAGACCGGTCGTCAATAAAAAAATATTAATTAAATTAAATTATATAATTTAAAGTGAATATTAAATTTAATATTATGTAAGTACCTACCTATTTCAAGACATCAGAGGCGCTACCGCCAAAAACTATATTCGTAAATTTCGGGCATTCTCTTTTACCCGAATTAAGATGTCATAAGAGTGACACAGACAATCGTCCTAATTTACGAAATATCGTTTTTGGCATTAGCGCCTCAGATCAGCCGGACGTCCACTGCTGGGCATAGTGGGCATAGGCCTCGCCCAAAGCGACCCACGATTACCCCGCATCCAGTGGATTCCCGCGTTCTTCACCAGGTCGTCGGTCCACCTTGTGGGGTATCACGCTGCGCGTTCCGATACGTTATTAATATCGAACAAAATCAGTATTTCGTTCTGTTTTTATTATTTCTTGTTATAGCGGCAACAAAAATACATTTCGTGAAATTACATGTCTTGCTATGACTGTTCATGATATACAGCCTGGTGACAGAAAGACAGTCGGACAAATAGTCAGACAGGCAGACAAATAGACAGACAGACGGACAGTGGTGTTTTTTTATTTATTATTGATAATAAATATTTCGCGACATTCTTACAAAAATCGACCTAGTCTTACGGTAAGCTCAGTAAGGCTTATATTGTAGGTAATAGACGACGATATATATAATACCTAGATAGATACATATAAATACTTAAATACATAGAAAACACCCATGACTCAAAAACAAATATCTGTGCTCATCACACAAATAAATGCCCTCACTGGGATTTGAATCCAGGACCATTAGCTTCATAGACAGGGTCACTACCCACTAGGCCATACCCGTCGTCACTAATTAAACGCAAGGGGTTTTTACACTCGTTACGGAACCCTCAACTGTACAGTCAGCAGCAGAAGTGGATAAGCGGTTGAGGTGTTCAAAATGATGTCAACACGTCTCTATTGTCAAGAGAATAAGAGCGCGTGTAGGTAATTTTGAACACTTAGCAACTTTTGCTGCTGACTGTACAGTGGCTAAGAGATTACTTAAAACCGGAAACTGTACTTTTAACCTTCCATTTTGTCAGAGCAAAACAGTCTTTAGGGTCATTAATATAAAGTTCACCTTAACCTTCTAGCCGCTTATAGTAGTTAACCTCTCCACATTGACAGTACTTTGTCGTTAGTACTAAACGGATTGCCGTGAGGAGTAGTCGTGACAATCTATAGAAGTGTGACTTGTATGAAATCGCGATATTACTAAGGTGAGTTATTTTTATATTAAGCAGAAGGGCAATTTCACTTTCAGGGACACCCAATAAACTTAATTGTCAAATAAAAGTTAAATCAGTGGTCAGTTAAGTGACGACAATTAAGCTTTAAATTTCAATATAATCTACTGTTTTATGTTTAATCCATAAATAATACGTGTTATTGTAATAGAAAAATGCGAATAAAGATGATTTACATAAATATTTCAAGCTTAATTGTCGTCGCTAAACTGACCACTGATTTAACTTTTATTTGACAATTAAGGTAGTTGGGTGTCCCTGAAAGTGAAATTGCCCAGAAACGTCTCCTAGCATATTATACATCGAAATGACGTATACCAGGAAGGATAAGATAGAAAAATTTGACACGTCTAAGCGGCGCTCGTATAGCAAAATTGGTAGTGCACTGGGCTAGTGATCCAGTGGTTGTGGGTTCGAGTCCCGCTGCGAGTCAAATTTTTCTATTTTTCTTTCGATTTAAATATTACTATGGTGAGTTTTGTTATAAGGTAGTTTAAAAAAATGTGACACTAATTAGCTTGTAGAAATGTTAAATTATGTGTAACTAAGAACAAATCAAATTATTATTTATTAAATACCTATTTTTATTTGCTTTGATTTTTAAGTAGTAATACTACTATTTAAATTATAATAATATATAAAAAGCGTTTCTAACGCCGGAGGCCCTCGTCGCTTTTTCTTACGTATAAATATTTCATCTAAATTATTTTTTATTATGTAGAAACGTCTGCTAGCGTATTATCTTCGATATTACAATCGAATGAAAAATAGAAAAAATTGACGATAGTTAGCATGAAATCTGTATGTATTTTCTCTTTTTTGGCAATGTAATATTTATTTATTATTGCACAATACAAGTAGGTACAAATATAAATAAATATTACATATTACAGGTCATTCTTACACAAATTGACTCAGCCCCACGGTAAGCTCAAGAAGGCTTGTGTTGTGAATCAGCCAACGACATATATATACTTAAATACATATATGAAACACCCGTGACTCAGGAAACAATATCTATGCTCATCACACAAATAATTGCTTACTTTCCTTGCTACATTCCTTGGTTACTTCGTTCTAATAAACACTCGTGTCATCACGCATCTTTAATATATTTTTCTCTTATATTTATATTTTTTACAACAGTTTTTAAATATTTGTATATTATATATGTATATATCGTAAGAATGTATTTTTTTTATTCATAATTTAAACAAAGTTATGAAATAACCAGTTATTAGTTCAAGTGTACTAAGTAAAACTTCAATGCATTTTTTGTGTTGTTTTCGAGAGACAACCTACATAAAAAAGTCAAGGGCGCATAAAAAGAGATTTTTTAAGCGCGATAAGTATAGCTATAGTCTTCATGCATGTAGATTGTAATTCTACATTATCGTCATGTCTATACGTACAAGTAAACAATAAAAAAAAAAACGACCAAAAGCATGTCGGGCCATGCTCAATAGGGTTCCATCGTTTACGATCCGTAACTCAAAAATGGTCTAATCGATTAATTTCATAACATTTTTTTTGAGCTGTTGTCTCATGATTTTTTTTCATATTAGTTTAAACATTCCTGTTAAAAAAATAGTGGGGTGGGGGTGGGACAGATTTTTTTTAACCACCAGAGCTATTATTTCCGAATATATTCAGTTTATCAAATAGCAAACTTCATTTTTTAAAGTATTTACTATAAAATTGTAATCCTCGTACGAGTACATATATATTATTTGAAAATAAAGTACCGTGGGATTTAGTTAATTTGTGTAAGACTATCCTGCAATATTTAATTATTTCATAATAATTAAATTATTTATTTAATAAATCTGTTGGATTGTTTCAAAGATAATTGACACTAAAATAATAAACTTTAAGGAATAAAAATTGCTTAATTAATATATATATAATATACGTTGTAAAATACGTACGTTTCCTGATTTATTTATGGGGTAGCACATTGTTATCGATGAATTTTCAATGTAAATTGTGACTTCGATGCCATTAAGTGTTCATACGCTGGCGGTAGATGTGACTACACGTCACCCATGATGACGTATACGACGAGGGATAAATAGAAAAAAATTGACAGGTCTAAGCGGTACTCGGATAGCACAATTGGTAGGTCACTGGGCTAGTGATCCAGTGGTTGTGGGTTCGAGTCGCGCTTCGAGTCAAATTTTTCTATTTTTCTTTCGATTTAAATATCGAAGACAGTCGCTAGCAGACGTTTATGCATAATAAAAAATAATTATTTATGAAACATAAAATTTATGTTAAGTGTGTACGTAATCATATTATTTTACGATCAAAATAACAATTGTATTGCATTAGTTTTCCATACATTAAAGACTACATAGTTAACTATCTAGTAGTTTGAGCGGAAAGTGCTATAACCCTAATTTCTGGCTTTTGTGTAGTTATTACGCAATTTATCCTACAGCGATATTTAATCCTCACAACGCTACAAATCGATTTATATCACATAAAAAAATATCTCGCCTCTTAGCGGGACAATCGCTCGTCACACGGAAAATGGAGTATTAATTAAAAAGATATTTTTTTTATTCAAAACAAAATAATTATATAATTGCAACTACAGTATGAATAATGAATAGGGCGTTTAAATATCATGATTCTGATTGATCCATTAAAGATAATTGAACCTTATTAAAAGTTGGTATAATAATGCCCGCGAAGATATAAGTGACTATTATCTATGGTCACATTGGTTAATAAGGAAAAGGAAACAATATAAATAATATTTTGCTATTTATTAAATTAAAGAAAAACGGAGTAAGTAGGGTCAAAACCTAGGAGGAATAATGACTGGAGATCGCATCTGCGAGCGCCAGTAAGGAACAAAATGTTATTTTGGCTTTTGCAACCCAAAATGTAACAATTTACTATAAAAATAAAACAACTAAAATAAATTAAATCGCGTATACTAATTTAAACTTCATCCCGACGTTTCGAACCCTTTCACGAGTAATTATCGCGGCAACCAAAGACAATATTAATTTACTATACTTTTGCTTTACATTACATCCTTTATAACTAAAATATTAGCTTATTTGTATTAATTACCGCAACTTCGGTTGAAAATACAAGAAATCTCCAAAAATATATTGGCATACTATTACTGAGACCGAATGTCCGAGAGTGGGTTTGGTTAGGTTAGAATTGAGACCAAAACAGATACGTACTCCTGGAAAAAAAATCGTAATAACACCATTCGGTCTTTCCAAATTATGCATACCAACCATTCGGTTACTATAGTTACCATTTTCTATATATAGTAGTAACTATATCTAGATATTTTTCTAGCAGGAAGGACATTTGATTAGTGTATGCCACAATAAAAATATCGACAATCCTATTATCGATAAGTACACACTACTACAACGACAAGACGTAGGTACATACAACCACACCCCTCGTGCCACCGATCTTTGATGAATTCAACGTAATCCGTACACTTCTGATCAATTTTACTTTTATAATTTGCAATGCAAATATATAATTTGCAATATAATTTCCAAATTGTATGTAAAATATAAATAAATTGATAGTTTTGTTATTTTTATCTATTTTTAACGCACTCTTATTACCTACCTTATATTTGTCTTTGTATTACCTGTATGACGTTGAAGTTATCGATAACAGGACTGTCGATGTTTTTATTTTGTCAATCACTTATAAAAAATCGTTCGTGCTAGAAAAATATGCAGGTGTAGTAGTAACGTGTCTGTACACGTCGGAGTTCTATATTCAAATTTGACGTAAGTTACATATTAATCCTCTGCACAACTACATAGACAAGGTCCTTCAGTTAAGTTTTTCACCTATACTGTAACTTACACATATTGCCATAAAAAATGCAAAGTTATAAAATCGATGGCAGTTGTCACTTTTTGATGCTTGCAATCGGGTTGCCAGCAATTTATTGCTTGCAATCATCATTCGCCATTGTGAGATCGAAAGATAATAATGGTATAATTACAAAGTAAACGGGACTTAATTACGTTAAAAGTAATGGTTAATTGATACCTAGATTTCCTGTTTTTTTATATACTTATAGTCTTATACATAACTGACCAGCGTTTGACATCAGTCACACCTGGTGGTAAGTGTCGACAAGGTCGAGGGTGTAGCACGCTGGTTCAGTAACAGCCTATTCTTGCCTTGAAAAAACCCAAATTATATCTTTCCGGGATTACAGACGAAGGGAGCGAATTACATTCCTTAGCAGTCCGCATTGGGAAGGTAGAAGCGAATCGCTTCGTAGGAATGAATGGAATATTCACAACTTCTTTGCTTCGAACTCGGAGTCCATTCGATTACGAACGCTGCTAAAGGGTTCGAAACGTTGGGATGAAGTTTAAATTAGTATATAAATCATTATTGCGGAAAATAAATAAATATAATAGGAAATCCTTTCACAAATTGACTAAGCCGGTAAGCTTAAGATGGCTTTGTTTGCAGTACTCATCCAACGATATACTTGACAACATAACATAACTACTTACATAAACACAAGCAAAATTACATCCATACTAATATTATAAATGCGAAAGTGTGTACATTTGTCCGTCTTTCACGGCAAAACGGAGCGATGAATTGACGTAATTTTTTGTAGAGGTAGTTGAAGGGATGGAGAGTGACATAGGCTACTTTTTCCAGGGGGAAAACATCTCATTCCCACGGGAAGACTCAATATGTTACATTTTCCTCTAACCATGCGGGCGAAGGCTCGGGGATCATCATCATCATCACCTCAGTCATAAGACATCCACTGCTGAACCTATGTTCAGCCTCCCCCCTTGGAACTCTACATGTGCCAGTTGGAAGCGACCTGTATCCAGCGTCTTCCGGTGACCTTAATGAGGTCGTCTGTCCATGTTGTGGGTGGACGTCCTACCCTGCGCTTGCTAGTCCATGGTCTCCACTCGAGCACTTTTCGACTGCCATCTTCTCTGCGTGCGATGTGGCCTGCCCATTCCCACTTCAGCTTGCTAACCTGGTGGGCTATGTCAGTGACTTTACTTCGCCTACGGATCTCCTCATTTCTGAGTCGATCGCGTAGAGAAACTCTAGTAATTATATACAGACAGAGCAAACGTTGCCAAGGGGCCCAGGTGTTCAAAATGAGGTTAATACTATTTTATTGTTAAGAGAATATGAGCGTGTTAAGATCATTATGAACACCTGGCGTCATCATCTTCTCGGCCATAAGACATCAACTGGTAAACATAGCCCTCTCCCCTGGACCTCCATAGACATCAGTTGGAAGCGACCTGCATCCAGCGTCTTTTAGCCACCTTTGTAAGATCGTCTGTCCATCTTATGGGTGGACGTCTTACGCTGCTAGATCGTGGTCTCCACTCGAGCACTTCTCGATCCCATCAGCTTGGCGTGCAATGTGGCCTGCCCATTGCCACTTTAACTAATCCGGTGGACTATGTCGCTCAACTTAGTTCGTCTACGAATCTCATTTCTGATTCTCACGTAGAGAAACTCTGAGCATAGCCCTCTCCATAGCTCGTTGAGCGACTTTGAGCTTTAAGACTAGGTCGATAGTGAAAGACCACGTTTTGGTGCCGTAAGTTATCACTGAGACGATACCACCAAAAATGATATTCGTAAATTTCATCTTTCTCTTTTACCCCAATTAATACGTCATGAGAGTGACAGAGATAATCGTCCGAAATTTACGAATATCGTTTTTGGCGGTAGAGCCTTCTGGTAACATACATTGATTGAAGACTTTCGAGTCGAGGCACTGAGTTATGTCGGTTTATATTGCGTAGTATCCCGAACGCTGCAAAATCGAGTTGGATCCGACTTGGCGTGTTCAGGAATTTTTGCTGCTAACTGTACATCATCATGATTATCATTAAGTATTCATTTTTATAATCTAGGTAAACTAGCAGATAATTGCTAAACCACTTAGTGTTAATCAAATGTAAATTGTGGATCGTTTTATGTATCCGGGTGTTGTCCACACTGCGCAAAAAAACGCCGGAGGGCTTCAGCGGAAAATGCTACGATCGCCAACCAGCTTGCGAAGCGTGGCCCTATGGGTGAAGCCCATGGGCATGACGTTTGTAGCTGACAGGTAGATACGTTATAAAGTGATATTTTTTCTTATTTTCGCCTGGAAGATCAAAAGGTATTGCTGTCTAGCGCTTAAATGTTGCCAGCCTTTTGGGAACTTTACCCAACTTAACAACTTACAACAACAACAAAAACAGTTAACATAATTCATTTTTCGAAACAAATGCCACCAGTTGTCTGAAATAAGGAGTCCACTCAGCATAAGTCGTGGCCCCCTGGCCACGACGCTGATATTCTGTGGGTTAATTTATTAGTAAACTTCACACACTGGAGGGTCGCGCGTTGTACCGTACAACCATATTAAAAAGACTGGCATGGCTGGCCTACGAAGTCGCGAGGAAAAGCTAGTACTTTAATATACTACTAACAACAAATATATACTAATATGTAAAGACAACAATATATTTTTATGCTGATTAAGATGTAGTCGCTACCTTCACCTACGATTGACCTTGTTTTTGCACTGTGAGGATTTAGAATGAAATGTTTTTGACTTGGGTCTCCAGGTAGTAAAAATAACAACAGCTAACAGCTCTGTGAGAGGTTTTACCAAGGGCCTTTAAAGTCATACTCTAAGGTCAGACGAATTGATACTATATGGTACAGTCGCTATCAGATATATCGGAGCTTTGGAGGTGGTCATAAATATGGGAACATGCGCTTTATCGCCATAACAATAGGGGCGATGTTCCGATATATCTGATAGCGACTGTATATAGAAAGGAATGTATCCAAGTATATTTTTACTTTTTTTTAACTTTAGGCTTTATAAACCGTTTGGAATGTTAGAAAGAGCGGACTGTGTGACAACTCGCCTGCCAAGCGTACCTAGCGACAATGGCAACTCCCCCAAGATCATACAAGTCATATTTGGGGGATGCCTATGTCCACCAGTGGACAACTTACGGTTGAAATGGTGATTACACTTCGTTAGCAGATATTTCTATAATTCAAAAATAATTTACTACCTACATAACATAATGATCCGGAAGAAAATTACTCGAGACTAAGAGACTTATATGGCGTCTATTAAAATTCCTAGCGAAGTTATTATATAAATTATACATACGAGTATATATATGTTGGTTATTCTAAATACATCAATTATACATACCTATGTGATGGAAATAAATGTAAATAACGTTATATGCTCGGAGTCCCACTGAAGGGCAAAAAATCGGAAAAGTTGTTGCATGGGCAGCAGTGGCGGCGCGTTTATGCCGATTCCCGCCGGCTTGACTAACTTTACTGCAGTTCAACGGTTTTCCTTGGGCTCAAGAAGAAAAGGCTAAGACATATCGGCTCAGTCTTGCCTAACAAAAAATTGGCGCGCCGCCACTGGGGCATATAAGATATTTTGAAAATACAGCTACCCTTCAATACGCGTGGCCCGACACGAACTTGGTCGGTTTTTTTTCTTTTATATTAAACAAAATTTGGTTTCCAATCAATATTTTGTACAGGCTCCACTAATATTGAAGATATCCTCAGATTCCCTCGCCATGTCTGCACCAGTGATCGTGAAGCAGATTCCTCTGGAGCAGGAGTACGCCAAGAAGACTGGAGTGACCCCCGAGGATGTCGCCAAGCTCAGAGCCTGGCTGACCACGCAGCCGCATCTGCCAGGAGATCTGATTTCAGGTAATACCAACAAACTCCTATACATTTTTCTAAATGTCCACTCTTCAAAGTTAAGTAGACTTTATGTACCTCAATAAATAAATATTTCGCGACATTCTTACACAAACCGACCTAGTCCTACGGTAAGCTCAGTAAGCCTTGTGTTGTAGGTACTAACTAGACGACGATATATATAATAGATTGATACATATAATTACTTAAATACATAGAAAACACCCATGACTCGGGAACAAATATCTGTGCTCATCACACAAATAAATGCCCTGACTGGGAATCGAACCTTCGGCTGCATAGGCAGGGTCACTACCCACTAGGCCAGACCGGTCATCTAAATGTACCTAGACTAGATGGAGTAATGCATGAAAACATCAACTTTTTCTCGCTTACGTAACGCTATGGAACCTACCATAATAAAATGTAAACAACATCAATCTTAAAACCGAGTTATTGTATTGGATTGCTGATAATTAGTTTCATAAATTTACTTCTCGGTGGTGTTAAAAATGTGGTGTCGCCTACGTAACGTTTTCATGGAATGCTACAGATACGTTTTTTCTACGTAAATAAGAACAAATCAAATCAATCAATTTTTTTAACCGACGCAATAAAAATGGAGGAAGTTCTCAATTCATCGCGTATTATACATAAAATAAATAAATATAACAGGACATTCTTACACAAATTGACTGAGCCCCACTGCCAGCTAATGCTGCCAGCGTCTTTTACGGCGCCGCAGGGGCCTTTTTTTGTTTAACCTTTTGAACGCCAAGCACCACTAAAGTGTGATGTCGTGCCCGCCACATCACCGACCACTAAAGTGGCTACGGCGGACGCTGTCAAAGCAATTGTCCTGCTGACAGATAAGGTTTATATTTGTTCTTCACAAGTCATACCATGGCTTACGTACGTCATATTTTGACGCGAGAGGAAAAGCGCTCAAAAGGTTAAGTTAGTTTTAGTTGCATTTTATTGTTAGTTTTATTTATTTGTTTTCCTAAGTACTAAGTTGTCTTTACATATTTAATGTAGGTGCAAAGAAAATAAATTGTCTCTAAATATAATTGTAATGATATTCGCAACTCACGGAACTGCAAACTGGTTTGTCATTTAATAACAGCCTGCTTGAGGCAAGTAATTGGCGATCAAGGCACGTACTGCAGCCAGCAAGGTTGCACATTTTATTGTGCTATATATAGGAATATCATAATATAAATTAAACTGTTGTGAGCCATGTTAGTACTACTTAGTTACAACCTGATACGTACTAGGCGACATACACCCTCAACCTTGCAGCGATACACCCTCAACCTTGCAGCGATACACCCTCAACGCGAGCGGTGTGTCGTGACTCGGCTTGAAAATGGGCACCAGAAGCTCTAGTGTAAGTTTCTTTAGACGTAAAAAAACGTTTACGTATGTGATAACGTTATTTATATGGGAAACGCAAACGCGTTCGTGGCGTAAAGTTACGTTAAAAATTTACACTCAGGGCTCAGAGATTACGCGAAACATGTCGCCTAGTGCGATATAATTACACGCGATTTTATCCGTTTGTAACTAAGTCATATATCAATATATTATTAACGATTACTAGACGGCGACATATAAAATAAATAAATATGTAAAATATATAAATTGCTAACTGTGAGAAACTGTAAATGCCTGAATTAATTTATGTGTAGTTTTTATACAATTATGTTTAAGCTGTTAGTTTTCCATATAATAATAACGACCGGTCTGGCCTAGTGGGTAGTGACCCTGCGTATGAAGCGGAGGGTCCTGGGTTCGATTCCCAGTCAGAGCATTTATTTGTGTGATGAGCACAGATATTTATTCCTGGGTCATAGGTGTTTTCTATGTATTTAAGTATTTATATGTATCTATCTATTATATATATCGTCGTCTAGTACCTACAACACGAGCCTTACTGAGCTTACCGTAGGACTAGGTCGATTTGTGTAAGATTGTCCCGAAATATTTATTTATTATTTATTTATTTATAATAAATAAATAAATTGGAGCTGGTGGCCTAGCGGTGAACGTGCGAGTTGCAATCCGGAAGTCGCAGGTTCAAACTCCAGCCCTACCAATGAGCTTTTCAGAACTTATGTACGAAATATTATTTGATATTTACTAGTCGCTTTTCGGTGAAGTTAAACGTCGTGAGGAGACCGGACTAATCCCAATAAGGCGTAGTTTACCCTCTGGGTTGGAAGGTCAGATGGCAGTCGCTTTCGTTTAACTAGTGCCTACCTGAAATCCTGGGATTTAACTTGCAAACGGACCCCATGAGCCGTGACAAAATGCCTAGACAGTGACACTGTCAGTATTATTCAATTCAATCAATTCAATCAATTTTAATTTTGTATTCAAGTAGGCCTAACAACAAGCACTTTCGAATAGTCAAATACAAATATAATCTTAATCTAATAATTAATACAGAGCAATTAATTGACAAGATGTTTATATTTTCACTTTTGGAGCTGTTTAGAAATTGCCTATTTTATTTTATCTACGCGAACACATTTTCATATTATACCTATCAATTAATTGGTAAAATTATTACAATATAATATTTATATTTATTTCAATAATAATGTCACAATAATATAAAAAAAAAAAAATTACGTCGTTTCTTTCTACTTTCAACAACATAATAGATTAGATATTCGTACATAAGCAATAGTAAAAGAAACACAATTACAATAATATTATAAAGACAGGATAAACTCAAATTACAAATAAAAAATATCCCCCAAATCGCTGCCAATGGGCAAAGTGCCGCAAAAATATTTTAAACATTAATCATCTTGTATATGAATACTACCTAGTCTAGAACTATCTAGAATAAAATCTAAATGTCAAAAGTTAACACATAAAAGCACATGTTTTGCAAAATTGTTTGATGACGGAACTCTAAAAGAGACCTACTATTGATAAAGCCTTGATTAGGTTATTACTAACAATTGCGGTGTACATACAACCTACAATGCAATGTCACGCATGAAGAATTGTATAGTCATTGTTATAGTAATTGCTCCGTTCTTGATAGTTATACATTGTCATGTAAAAAAACAACATCATGGTTTATAATATTTACTAAAAGATACGATTCTAATTATAACCCTTAAACTAGCATTTGAACGCTAAAAGGTAGACTCACGTTAGAGCGGCCCGTCGCCGAATTTTGTATGGAATGAATCACGTGATCACCGAGCCCTCCGAGCCACTCGGTCCGGGCACGGGCCGGTCATGCGACGGACGTTACAGCTATGTAAAAAGGCTCTGCTCGGCCCGGTGATGGGAAGGCGACGTGATGTCCACGCGATATCGACGGGCGTATGACGATCGTCTACTCGCAACAAATGGCTGGATTGAACCACACTCGTGTTAATGCAAATATTGGAGTGTCGGCACTGTCGGCCCGCTCGGGCCCGGGCCGCCCCGGTGAGTGCCCGGTGGCTCAACGGAAGGCTCGGGCTCGGGAGGGCGACGTGTAGGAGACGCGACACTGTAACGTGAGTCATCCTTTAAGGATGATATACAATAAATCTATTAAAGTAAATCTGCTGAAATGTAAAGGTTATGATGATAAATTAGACGATGAATATTTTTGGACCCGGATATGCCCTTAAACTACGTCCAACAATGAGAGGTAGGGCACAGCGATGACCATCACGCTTGAATCTGGGGCAGCCCAACTGGGGAAGTTGTACCTCCTCCTTACAGAAGCCCACAGCCATAATACCACTGCTACCTTTCAGGTATGTAGTGTTGTGTTCCTGATGGTGAGTAGGGTTCCCAGAGCTCCAACCCCCCTTAAAGGCCGGCAACGCGCTCGTGACTCCCCTGGTGTTGCGGGTGCTCATGGGCGACGGTAATTGCTTACCAGCAGGCAATCCGTCTGCTGGTTTGCCGCCTATGTCATAAAAGAAAAACAAAAAAAAAAGATCAACCCTTATTTGAGTTTTGTCCTATAGAAATGCAAACGAATAAAAAAACCATTTCTGGTTTAATGTTTCTAAAAACCCAAGCAAGTAAAAAATTAATAAGTAGTGTTTTGACATTGTGTCGTGACATTTTATAAAGTAAATATGTTTATTTAAATAAGATAGAAGAACAAAAACAAACAAAAAATATTATATAGACTACACATACAGTCAGCAGCAAAAGTTGCTAAGCGTTTGAAGTGTTCAAAATGACCTAGACGCGCTCTTATTCTCTTGACAATAGAGACGTGTTGACCTCATTTTGAACATCTCAAATGCTTAGCTACTTCTGCTGCTGGCTGTACATGATTAAGAGACAAATAACAAACTCGCATCATACTACTCATCACACTCTTTTTAACCTGACTTAGGCTCTAGAAACCGATCGGACTGTGTGGTACGGAAGGTAGCCTGGAGAAAATCCAAGACCCTTCCGCACCAGACTTGATTTGTACTACTAGAATACTCTTACTGAGTTGTCGAACTAATGGGAGTTTTCTCGCTGGTTCGCTAACCCTAGCCCGCTAAACCAGGCCAGACAGTATTTTAGAGTATTTTTATTATATTAGAGTATTTTTTTCTTTTTTTATATCTGACAAAAGTGGCAAACGTGCTGACGGATTGCCTGATGGTAAGCAATTACCGTCGCCCATGGGCACCTGTAACACCAGGGGAATCACAAGCGCGTTGTCGGCCATTTAGGGGGGTTCGAGCTCTGGGAACTCACCATCAGGAACACAACACTACATACCTGAAAGGTAGCAGTGCTGTTATGGCTGTGGTCTTCTGTAAGGAGGAGGTTCCCCAGTCGGGCTTCTCCAGACTCAAGCGTGATGGTACTTCGCTGTGCACCTCTCATTAAACATAAAATCTAAGAAACATAAAATTTTCCTATTTCAGACCTAGACCTGGTGCTGGCGTACCACTGCTGCGAGCGAAGCGCGGAGGTCTCCAAGCAGGTGTTGGACCTCAACTTTACCCTCAAGACACTCTTTGCCATGTTCAAAGACCGCCTCGTAACAGAGAAGACGTATACTACTCTAACCGTCTGGTCAGTTGACAGTTCTCTTTTTATACCAAGCATGGGCATGATGGTAAACAGCAAGGCTAGGACACCGGTTAAATTTCCGAACCGTTATCATGTACTTGGTGCAAAACCTTTTAATTTTGGTTTCGCTCGCGAAACCGTTATTTTTAAACCGGTTTTTAGGGGAACATTTTCATAAAGTTCTTGTCAAGTTAACCGGTTTGGAACTTAATAAACCGGTTTATTCCAAATAAGCATAAGTTGCTAGTGGCAATTTGCTACATGGCTGATTTACGCGGCACACGCGGCAAGCCGGCTACCGTCAATCGTCGAATACACCGGTTTATTTAGGTTTTAATAAAGTTCTTCAAATGTCCGCGTTCTCATAATGGTTCGGAGTAAATGCGAAATAAACCGGTTTTAACCGCTATTTTTTAAACCGGTTCCGAGCCTTGGTAAACAGTCACCATAGCCGGTGGACGCCAGTAAGTCCAGAGGATAAAGCCTACCCTTTAAGGCTTCAGAGCCTCCAGTTGCCTTGCATAGTTTTCTTCCCGAAAATTCTCCTCAGTATAGTTACTCTGAAACCTATAACAATAGCTATAAGTAGTGTAAAGTGAAAACGGATTATTATCATGTATACTAATTTTAGTTTTGAACCGTTTAGCGGGGTTCGTGGTCATCGGGTGGACTATGGACAATATTAGTTAAGACCCTGATATGTCCTTAAACTACGTCCAACAATGAGAGGTAGAGCACAGCGATGTACCATCACGCTTGAGTCTGGAGAAGCCCAACTGAGGAAGTACCTCCTCCTAAGCTCGGGGAACCTTACTCACCATCAGGAACACAACACTACATACCTGAAAGGTAGCAGTGCTATTATGGCTGTGGTCTTCTGTAAGGAAGAGGTACTTCTCCAGGCTGCTCCAGATTCAAGCGTGATGGCCATCGCTGTGCCCTACCTCTCATTGTTGGACGTAGTTTAAGGATATACCCATAGCTTGTATTGTATTTTGAAAAAAAATATTTTAGTCAAAAATTAAAAAATATTCGCATTCATTTCCAGTTCGCCCATGCCGCTAAAGGTGCGCGCACACAACGACTCCGCCCTTTTCTATTGCTGTCTTATCGAACCTGATCCAAAGAGATTCGTCTATTTTGAGTGCATGAGGTAAGTACTTAAGTTTTACTAAATCTTACTGATTCTCTCGTCCTCTATATCTAAGTCTCTCTCGTCACTTACTTAGCAAATTATAGTGATGATGTCCTCCCAGACGTATCCGTCGACGGCGACACCCCAGCTAGTGTTTGGCAGCTCTTTCATGTGCGCGGGCGTGATTAGCATCCAAAATTTGGTCCGGTTGCATGAATCACAGTAAAGATTCCCACTTTGGTTAAGATTCCCACTTTGGTTAAGATTCTCACTTTGGTTAAGATTCCCACTTTGGTTTAATTTAACACTTTAAAAAAACTGGGAAAGTATAGTTGAACAGTCAGCAGCAGAAGTAGCTAAGAGTTGGGGGTGTTTTAAACACAAAACTATCGTGAAATTCAACATATTAATTGTATAGAAGCGGGTAACTCACGTTTTATAAGTCGAATATTGCTCGACATGTTTCAATGGAGGAGCATAATCATGAGCCGTTCGCGTTGGCTAACCAACTGGCTATACAATCAAGACGCTACATAGTTACATACATTTCAGCCGTATGCAGTCCACTGCTGGACATAGGCCTCCCACAAATATGACTTGTATCATCTTGGGGGTAGTTGCCGTAGTCGCCACGCTTGGCAGGCGGGTTGGTGACCGCAGTAGCTGTAGATTGGGTATCGAGCGACGGACCTGATATTGAAAACCTCAAACGTATTAATTGCCGTGTGATGCCGGCTGACTAGAATAGCACCACCCCATCTCCCGCGGGTGTCATAAGAGGCGACAAAGGGAAAAATCCTACGGACGGACAGCAGCGTCCGTCGAAGCCCAATCTACAGCTACTGCGGTCGCCAACCCGCCTGCCAAGCGTGGCGACTACCTAATGTATATTCCCAGAACTAATCGTGCTGACATTTATTTCCAGACTGGCTCTGATGGTACTGGAGCTCTGGCAGGAGGAGGATGGCACGTGGCCTGGCCTGCAGATCATCTTCGACATGAGGATGTTCAGCCTTCAGCATCTTGCAAAGCTGGATATACAGACAATACAGCATTTCCTGTATTACCTGCAGGTACACCTGAATCCATTGATCTACAATTCAGCCGTATGCAGTCCACTGCTGGACATAGGCCTCCCACAAATATGACTTCTATCATCTTGGGGGTAGCTGCCATAGTCGCCATGCTTGGCAGGCGGGTTTCGAGGGACGCTGCTGCCCGTAGGATTTTTCCCTTTGTCACCTCTTACGACACCCGCGGAAGGAAAGGGGTGGTGCTATTCTAGTCAGCCGGCATCACACGGCACAGCCATCATCACACGGCACGGCCGGCATCACACGGCATAGCCGGCATCACATGTCGCTCGAGTGACTAAATAAACGTGAGTAGAACCGTGTTAGTCGTTAATTAAAATATCCATACTTTCTGATTCCAGGAAGCTATGCTGGTGAAGGTGACGGGACTCCACTTCATGAACGCGCCTTCCTTCATGGATAAAGTGATGATGCTGATCAGGCCATTCCTCAAGAAGGAACTCATGGAGTGTCTGTTTATTCACCAGGTCTGTGGCAAGATGGTCTTCCAACTTATTTCTTTCTCCTTTCTTCTTATTTACTATTCTCAATAACCCAACTATTTTTTCACCTTAAAAGATTTTTTAATTACGTACACGTCAGATAATATTTTAACTGATAATGAAATCAACATAAGTACATCGTACATTTCAGCCGTATGCAGTCCACTGCTGGACATAGGCCTCCCACAAATATGACTTGTATCATCTTGGTTGCCATAGACGACACGCTTGGCAGGCGGGTTGGCGACCGCAGTAGATGTAGATTGGGTTTCGACGGACGCTCTGCCCATCCGTAGGATTTTTCCATTTGTCGCCTCTTACGACACCCACGGGAGGAGATGGGGTGGTGCTATTCTAGCTATCAATATTGTGTGATAAATCCATTGATAAAGTGTCACCAATTAACACGCTCTGACATATATAAGTGAAAAAAGACCGTCGCCATTAGCAATAAAATAGCATCCATCCTTTTCCTGCTCATGGATTTTACAATCAACCTTAAATTATCTTTCATAGATTGGTTCAACCACTTTGGAAAAGCACATGCCCATGGAGGGGCTGCCGGAGGAGGCTGGGGGCAGGTATACTTCTACTGTAAAAGCTAGCGGTAAGTACTACTCAGAACCCCACACCTCCAACCTGAGTAATCCTTTTTTAAACTATTTTGTTTAGGAGCCGTTGACTCAGGCTCCGTTAGGCCTGTAAATGATAGGTATATAAAACAAATTTTACATAAAATACAATAATTGCAATCCGGAGGTCGCAAGTTCAAACCCCGACTTGTACCAATGAGTTTTTCGGAACTTATGTACGAAATATCATCTGATATTTTTACCAGTCGCTTTTCGGGGACGGAAAACATCGTGAGGAAACCGGGATAATTACAATAAGGCCTAGTTCATTATCTGGATTCAGAAAGATGACGATAAAAGTTTTTATAATTCTAAAAAGCAAATCGGTCTGTTGTCAATAAGACTATAAAAAATACGAGTATTGCAGGTATGGACACGGGTTCCGCCAATATTAACTGGAAGATCCGACATCAGGCGTTGAGGAACCCCAACATCGAAATAACTGTTCCCTCTTCACTCGAGTTCTGACTCATCCATTCCACTAACTCTGATTCTGTTTTCTAGGGGATCTTAAAGAACGATTGAGACTCAACACAGACTTCTTCGAGAGAGAAAACAAGAAACGTGTGGTGGAGTCCCTGAGGCCAGGGAAACCCAAGACCATATCAGACATCTTTGGAGGAGTTGAGGGCTCTTTTAAGAAACTTGATATCGATTAGGACTTAAGTGCGTAATAATGGCGGCGGGTTCATTTTAAGATGGAGCTTACATAGCCTTTGGTTTATGAGGAACACTGTTAAACTGAGGGACTGCTAAAAAAGCCGATGGCAATTTCGGCTAGTTTGTCTATGCCGTCGGCTTTGAGCTCTATGCAAGTTTAGCACAGAGTGCCTTTGACTATAGAGCTTTCAGTGGAAGATTTGATTTTATTCCCAAAACTGAACTTTTGTTCTGCAACTTCTAAAAACAAGTATATTCTTAATTGTGTTATTATCATGCAAGTTAAATGTTATTTTCAATGTACAGTCGCAATCAAATATATCCGAGCAGCCAAGGTATTCAAAATTATCGAAGCATGCACTTTATCTCTTTGACAATAGAGGCGTTGTTCCGATATTTGTGACCACCTCACCAATAAATTGACAGTATGAATGTTTGTTTTCATTTTAAAGAAACGTCAAATGTCAAACAAGGAGGTCGCTCTTGTACCACGAGATAACGATAATATCTCAATTTTAATACATTGACTTTAGGATTAAACTTAGAGGTCTAACGAGTTGTCTAAATTGCTAGTAATTAAAGTCACAAATCAAAATCAGATCAGTAAAATGTCTAGAATCTAGCCTTGAATTTAAAGTTCCATAATTAGAGGCACGCTGTATGTTTTTTCCTGTGTATTCTTATTTCTTTTGTGAATCTGTGGTATTAGATATATTTATTAACCTAAATAATGTTTACTGGTGGTTTTAAACTGTTAGCTTACTATTTGTGACATTATCTATAAAAAGGGACCTTATTATCGATGGCGCTTACGCCGTTGTTCAAGACGATACAATACAAACGCAACGCGGTTCGACGTAAGAGCCGTCGACAATAAAGTCCCTTTTGCTAGATAATGTCACATTTGTGAAGTAATAGTTTAAATTGAAATGTATAGTTGGTTATTGGTAACAGGAATATTAAATACAGATGTCGCTTATGACTTGGCATCAACAGCGAGGGATTATTATTATAGCGGAAAAAAAAAATATCTGCAGGGAATAATTGCGTTTGGGAAACTCATCTAAGAAATCCTATGTTTTGGAAGCATGTAACTAAAATTAAAGTCCTTTACTAATAAAAGATATGAAATTTGGTTCGAGATGTACAGTTAACCAATTTCATTTATAACTTAGTTCCTTGTCACAGTGAAAACCTGTATGAAAGACGCAAAAGATCTTATTTTCGTCACTGTGACAAGACAAGATTCGAAGTGGCCAAGAAATCAAATTGGTTGACTGTACAGACTGTGGGGGAGGAAGGTAGCCAGGAGAAAATCCAGGATCCTTCCACACTAGACTTGATTTATCCTAGGAATATTATAGTTTACGAACTTAATATGAGTGGTGTGTGCTGTCGAGGTAATAGGAGTTGTTGCTTTTACACCAAGATACAAGGCTTGGAGAAATAAGTCCCTGCGACCCTACGAAAAACGATATTCGTGAATTTCTGTCACTCACATGACGCCTTAATTGGAGTAAAAGAAAAAAATGCTCGATATAAACGAACTTCGATGTTAGCGGTACTGGGCCTGGTGTATGTACAGTCGCCATCAGATATATCGGAGCTGTGGAGGTGGTCACAAATATCTGAACATGCACTTTATCGCCTTGACAATAGAGGCGTTGTGCAGATATTTGTGACCACCTCCACAGCTCCGATATATCTGATGACGACTGTACTAAGAAGAATGTCGGATACAAATATTTTGCTAGATTCGAAAGCTGAAGAATACAAAGTACCTATGTAAGAAATATCAAAAATGTAAGCACATATTAAAGACACACTGTAAAAGAATTTTATATTATTATTAATGTTTTTTTTTTCGCACAAGGGTTCAAAGTTACACATATTTTGTTATTAATCTTAAGACTTAGTTATATACTAACTAGTAACATCAGTATTTTAATAATATTATCGGGAAAATTCTGAACTAAGATTTATAAAAAAAATATAAATGGGTAAAAACAATACTGCTTGTTTTATTTACTTTACAAGCTCAAGCTCGATCATGTATGCTGTAGATGGCAACAGGGACGGGTCTGCCAAGTATCAGCTGGCCGCTTTGGATTCAATAGAGCACCGAGCTTGCAGACTCATTGGCGATCCTGAGTTGGTGAGTGTAAAGTTACAGAGCCTTGAGCACCGTCGCAGGATTGCTAGTTTGTCTGTGTTTTACAAGATACATTTTGAAATGTGCATAGGAACGCTTTAATTCCTCCATCTCCGTTCCACCACCGTACGTCCAGGCGAGGGGAGCGGTTTCATCCTTATGTTGTGAATATTCCATTCGCACGAAGCGATTCGCTTCTAACTTCCTAATGCGGACTGCTAAAGAAGGGATTTCGCTCCCTTCTTCTGTATTCCCGGAAAGATATAATTTGGGCCTTTTCTAGGCAAGTGTGAATAGACAGTTACTAAACCAGCGTGCTACACCCTCGACCTCATCGACGCTTACCGAGGTCAAATGCTGGTCAGTCGTGTACAAAAAAAACTCTTAAAATTTTCCTTGGGCCACAGTTTGATCGCGAATATATGGCAAATAAATAGTGCTCCAAAGCACTATAAGTTGGAATTGGGATCTACGCATCACAGCGTTGAGACTTGCTTGTAAGATTATCCCGATAAGATATACAAAATAAATAATTGTTTATTTCAAGAGTACATGTTATATGATCTTTAAGGGATGGTGCCGCCCGGTTTAGCAAATATTGTCTGTGTTGGAGCAAAATAATATAATTGTACAGTCAAAGGTCTACATATTTTCGCACTTTATTCGTAGGGATATACGAATAAAGTGCGAAAATATGTAGACCTTATTACTGTTAAACAGGGTTAGTAGAGACAATACTAATATTCAGTGATCGGTTATTTGGATTCTCCCTCGCGGGATATCAAGTAGAAAAGTTAATATAGATACAACAGTTTTCCGCGATACCGAACAAATTGTCTGTAAGGGATTTTTTACTTACTCGTCGACTTTTATCCAAACGGTACAAAATGTGCCGCTTTGGTGGCAGCAAATGAGCTGTCAGTGTGAACACTTGTGCTCATTTGTTCGATTTGAAAAATAATTGCGAGTAAGTACGCGTGTCTATCAGCTACTTATGCCCGGAATACACGAGGCTAGTTTTTCAAGCCAGTATAGTAAGCTAGGAAGCTAGTGCGTCTATCTTCGTGTATACAAAACTAGCTTAACTTTCAGGCTAGTAAGCTAGTGCTGAAGCCAGGATAGTTTTAATAGCTTGCCGTTCTATTTTTTGAGCTAGTAGCGCCCCCCACCACCGATTTCGCTAGCCTGGCTTGTGTACTATCTTCGTGCGGTCGGTGAAGCTAGTATCCGTCCGGCTAGTGCCATTTGTCCATACACGTTTTTTTAAATATATCTTCAAGTAATTCATCTAGTACACATTTACATAGTTTTTTAAGTAATTGTTTCATTCATGCTATGTTATTTTTTACGAATTACGTTCATATTGACGTTTTTTTTACGACACTTTGCAAACGTACTGGCACTCGAACTGACTTAAAATTACTGCCATCATGTAGACAGCACTAGCCTGGGTTCAAGCCAGGACAGTTTTACTAGCTTATTAACTAGCTTACTATACTGGCTTGAAAAACTAGCCTCGTGTATTCCGGGTATTAGAAGTTTTAAAGTGTAACAAAATAAAGACATTGTATTTTTTTGCTTTTTCTAACAAAATAAAGCCCGGATTCCCGAGGCATGTCCATACTAACATAATGATTGATGTCGTTCACCTCGTGTCTGATCCAAAAAACCGATCAGTACTATGTAATATTACAACCTCGATAACATTATATAAATATTGCAGGACATTTTTACACAGAGCCTTACGGTAAGCTCAGAAAGGCTTGTGCTGTGGGTACTCAGCCAACGATATATATAATATACAAATACTTAAATACATATTTAAAACACCCATGACTCAGGAACAAATATCACACAAATAAATGTCCTTACTGGGATTTGAACCCAGGTCCATCGGCTTCATAGGCAGTCACTACCTGCTAGGCCAAAGCTGTCGTCAACACAGCTGGACATAGGCTCCAAACATGACTTGTATTATCTTTGGAATTGTCATAGTCACCGCGCATATCACGCGGTTTGGCGACTGCACTATCTGTAGATTGGATTTCATCGGTTTTTGTCGATTATGACACGCGCGGGAGGAGATGGCTGTGTTTTTCTCAGCCGGCACCACACGGCACAGGAGGTAGTATAATAAAAACGGAAAAATCAATCAAATTATTTTTAATTATTCAGAAACGTCCGCTAGCCAATATCTTCGATATTTAAATCGAAAGAAAAATGAACGTAACATTTTATGGTTTTACACATTAATATACATTGTAATAATAAAACCATATTTAATACATAAAAACATAATAAAGAAAATAAAAACCCTAACAACTTAACCTACTTAAACAAAATTAGAGATAAAAAACTTGGCCCAAATCGCTATCAACGGACTGGAACCCACAACCAACCGGATCACTAGCTCAGTGCACTACCAATTGTGCTATACGAGTACCGCTTAGACTTGTCAATTTTTTTTTTAAATATTTATCCCTCATCGTATACGTCATCATGGGTGACGTGTAAACACATCTACCGCTAGCGTATATTAATCCCGCCGCGAGTCAATTTTTTTCTATTTTTCTCTCGATTTAAATATCGAAGAAAATCAGCTAGTTTAACGTAACCTTTTAATCAGAGATTGCGGTCAAATACTCTAAGGTCAAAAACCTAGGTATTTATCATCATATCCTTTTAATATAAATGGAGGTGACTTGCAGGTACATAAGTTTATTGACCATTCATTATCACTTATCAGGATCTACAAATATGTCAAACTTTAAGTTGGAATTGTTAACTTGAGAAATGTCACAATAATGTAAAAGAAATGGTGGGCGTCCCTGACTCGCAAGTGTCCAAAATAATGTTTTTTTTTTCTATATATGGCTTTCACTCCTTGCCGGTTTGGGTGGATTTCGACAAGGTCAGGTGGAGGCTTTTGACTTTTTATAGGACGACTGTTCGGTAGTAAAAAAAAAGTTTTCTCTTTTTTTTATGACATAGGCGGCAAACGAGCTGACGGATTGCCTGGCGAATTACCGTCGCCCGTGGGCACCCGCAACACCAGGGAAGTCACTAGCGCGTTGCCGGCCTTTAAGGGGGGTTGAAGCTCTGGGAACCTTACTCACCATCAGGAACACAACACTACATACCTGAAAGGCAGCAGTGCTATTATGGCTGTGGTCTTCTGTACGGAAGTACTTCCCCAATCGGGCTGCTCCAGATTCAAGCGTGATGACCATAGCTGTACCATACCTCTAATTGTTGGACGTAGTTTAAGGACATACCCGAGTCATGTTAATTATTTCTCATCAAAAATGACAGTTAATGTTGACCTAGAGACGTCTGGTTTTTTATAAATTATTCCTAATTGAGCCATAAACAACATACGTTAAACAAAAAAGAAAGGGACCAGTAGTTTTGAAGACGGTGAGCTGGTGGTACCGCCTGACTAGAATAACACCACCCCATTTCCTCCCGCAGGTGTCGAAATAGGCGACAGAGGGAAAAGACCGAAGAATGGAAAACCTAATCACTGCGGTCGCCAACCCGCCTGCCATGCCTGGTGACTATGAGAACTACCCCCCAAGATGATACAAGTCATATTTGTGGGAGGCCTATGTCTAACAGTGGTTGACTTACGGCTGGAATGATGATGATGAGTTTTGAAGATATTTAGAACAATTAAAAACACTTTCAAGTGATATTTCAAAGGCACTGTCAATAATTATGGCATGGAGAGTGTGCACAGGAATTGCACGATTTAATTCCGCCATCTCCGTTCCACCACCGGACGTCCAGGCGAGGAGGGCGGTTTCATTCTTACGTTGTGAATATTCCATTCATTCGCACGAAGCGATTCACTTCAACCTTCCTAATGAGGACTGCTAGGGATTGGAATTCGCTCCCTTCGTTTGTATTCCCGGAAACATAATTTAGGTCTCTTCAAGGCAAGAGTGAATAGGCTGTTACTGAACCAGCGTGCTACACCCTCGACCTCGTCGACACTTACCAACAGGTGCGATTGAGGTCAAACGCTGATCAGTCTTGTTTAAAAAAAAACTATAGCGTTTTGATCAATACATAGGATATATTCACTGTAGGTATAATAGATTCAGCTATTTTGTTCTATTACACGGCTATAACCTTTTCACCGAAAGTGCGATAAAGAGCGAAAAAAACGAAGAATCTTTAACGTTATACGAATATTATAACTTTCCATTACGTTACTAATATTTCTTGTGAAAGCTTCTACAAATCGAGAAGTATTCACATTCCAATATTACCGAACGAACCTTAGCTGGTATCACTACACAAACAGTCTACCAATTCGCATTTGTTTCTAACACAATGCAGCTTTTACAATATCTATTTTATCAATTATACCTCAATAATGCGCAATGTATCGTACATCACAATTAATTATCTGTGACTTTATTTGCAGTCTTTACAGATATGTAGTATTTATTAATGCTATTACTTAGTGCATTTCAGTACGAATGAAGCCTCCGTGCAGAGCAGTCGACTTGTGAAACCAAATTACTAAGTGTTATTTTATAATTATTTCGGGTTGTAGTAATAAAAGGTAAGTTTAGTGTAATACTTTATTGGTATTTTAAGGTAGTAACTTTAGTTTAAATTGAAATTATGCTGCATGATGGGCACCTTGCCTAGAGGGCCAAATTTAGATTTTAATTTAAGTAGGTGGTTTAAGTTTGTTATATTTATTTTAATTTTAAATAACATGTTCGATTTATATAAAATTTAATATTTAATATTTCGACGACCGGTCTGGGCTAGTGGGTAGTTACCCTGCCAGTGAAGCCGATGGTCCTGGGTTCAATTACCAGTCAGGGCATTTATTTGTGTGATGAGCACAGCTATTTATTCCTGAGTCATGGGTGTTTTCTATGTATTTAAGTATTTATATGTAACTATCTATTATATATATCGTCGTCTAGTACCTACAACCTACAACACAAGTCTTACTGAGCTTACCGTAGGACTAGGGCGATTTGTGTAAGATTGTCCCGAAATATTTATTTATTTATATTATCGGAAACGCGGCCAGCATTCTGGGCATATTAGGTAGGGTACCTAATGACCAGGACCTAGGTCAAAATTTTTATTCATAAATGAGTTTTTAGTATGTTTATTATGTTTTTATCTTATATTTTTGTGTTAATAATAAATTAATATTTTTTTTTCACAAAGTAAAGTAAATTATTTACATAAATAAATGGACATTATATGCTTATGTAAAAGCGAATGAAAGTATTAAATCAGTATTTGACAATATTTGTTTTAATACACATTACACTTACGAGTATCTGTACTACATTTCGAATTTCGAATAATAAAAAAAATCACATTAATAATTTGGGAAAAAAAGCAAAACGATAAACTTAGCAGTGGCGGTGCGACCATACGAGCCGATTCCCGCCGGCTTTACTAATTTTCCCACAGTTCATCAGTTTTTCTTGGACTAGTGAAGAAAATTCATAATTTTTTTTTTTTGAGTCGAGTACTTATAGATGAAAAACTAAACTGAAGAACCATGTCGATGTAGTTGTGCGGAGAATTAATATGGAACTTACGTCAACATTTGAATATGGAACGAGCGTGTTCACACATATTTCTACTACATAGGCCAAAGGGCCGATTTTTGAGAATCGAGTACTCGAAGCGTGACATTCCAAACTCTATCGGAAACGAAGAAATGGTATTAGAAACTTGAAGGATGGAAATTAATAATCGTAGGTATCGAAACTATTTCTCCACTAGACTGGGACACACAAAAGGTCTGTGCGGCTCACTGTTGCGGTGCCGCAGCGTTACGCAGTTAAATGCTTATAGCGATCCTGCGGCGCTCCACTGAAGGTGGAGGTGGCAATCGTTGGGTTTTTAGACGGTACTACATCCTACATCCTGAAAGCCCGTCATACCCGATTCGGTCCCCAACTGAACGGGATGCGTAAATGCATTTTCCCAACAAAAAAAAAAGTATCGAAACTATACGTGTTGTACAAAAATAATGGTGAGAAACTTTTGTGTGCGATTAGTTTCGTCCTTAAAGTTTTTTGAATTCGAGTGTATGCTAAAAAATTTGCCACCACGAGGACAATATCTTTCTCAAAAAGTACAATTTTCAAATTGATAAACGCGAGTCCCATTTGGTTCTAATAAATCAGATTATGACAAAATATATTTTATACGTTTTGGATTCAATAGAGCACCGTACTCGCAGACTTATTGGCGATCCTGAATTAGTGAGGTTACAGAGCCTTGAGCACCGTCCCGGGGTTGCTAGTTTGTCTGTGTTGTACAGGATACATTTTGGAGAGTGTGTACAGGAATTTCATGATTTAATTCCGCCATCATTTGGGTCTTTTGAAGGCAAGAGTGAATAGGCTGTTAGTGAACCGGCGTGCTACACCCTCGACCTCGTCGACACTTACCATGAGCTGTGACTGAGGTCAAACCTCTGACCAGGTTAAAATAATTTATTTCACTTATTATTTACTTTCGGTACTAATTTAAATGAATGAGTACGAATATGAGTTACATTTGAGTCTTAATATCGACTCCATAGTTTTCTTTTATCTTACGGTATAGAAAATCTGAGGCTTGGTAATTACGTATGGTTAGCAAAACCTTATAAAGATTTTATTGGACCCGGGTATGTCCTTAAACTACGTCCAAGAATGAGAGGTAGGGCACAGCGATGACCATCACGCCTGAATCTGGGGCAGCCTGCAGCCCAACTGGGGAAGTACCTCCTCCTTGCAGAAGACCACAGCCATAATAGCACCTGCTACCTTTTAGGTATGTAGTGCTGTATTCCTGATGGTGAGTAAGGTTCTCAGAGCTCTAACCCCCCTTAAAGGCCGGCAACGCGCTTATGACTCCCCTGGTGTTGCAAGTGCCCATAGGCGACGGTAATTACTTTCCACCAGGCAATCCGTCTGCTCGTTTCCCGCCATAAAAATAAATAAATAAATAAATAAAGTGGCCTGCTGAACGCAGGTCGGTCGCTTCAAATCCTACGGAGGTCCAGGGGGGAGGACAGCCGTGGACCGTCATATGACTGATATGATGATAATGATGGTTAGCAACTTAGCAACAAATGACAATTATTTGTCTAACTTGGCATTGACGCTGTTACCGTCGTGACAAAGCAAATGTCTCGTAATAAAAACGTGCTAATGAAAGAGATAGACATTGTTTTTGTCACGCTGACATGGATTGCCTGCATGACTGTCCGACAGGACATCATTACTCCCACCGGAAATTATGACAAATCGCTAAATAAGTAAAATTTAATTTAGGTAGTGTTAAAAAAAAATTGCCAGCGCCAATCCCGTCTGACTAGCGTAGCGACAGGCAACTACCCCAAAGACGATACAAATCATATTTGTGGGAGACATATGTCCAGCAGTGAACGATTAAATGGAATGATGATGATGATTATACCCCGTTATCTGACGCTCATTTTCGGCGCAAGCTAAAATGGTGATAATATCACATAATTAGACGATTCATATTTATCTATAAAAGTTGTTTGACAAACTAAAATTCTTCTTTAGTGAAAGCCCGAGAGATCTCATACATTCCTCTTTTTAATCAGATCGGAGGGCGACAATTATAAATACCGAATATCGTCAATTGGAGGCCCGAGTTTTGAAATAGACACCGAGTAATTGTGATGATTTCACCAATGTTACATTTCAGCCGTATGAAGTCCACTGCTAGACATAGGCCTCCCACAAAATATGACTTGTATCATCTTAGGGGTAGTTGCCATAGTCACCACGCTTGGCAGGCGGGTTGCTGACCGCAGTAGCTGTAGATTGTGTTTCGACGAACGCTGCTGCCCGTCCGTAGGATTTTTCCCTTTGTCGCCTCTTACGACACCCGCGGGAGGAGATGGGGTGGTGCTATATTCTAGTTAGCCGGCATCACACGGCACTTTGCCAACGTTCGACATGTGTTGTAGGTGAAATACGTACTCAACTGATTGTGACTGAAGGAACATGTCTATGTAGTTGTGTAGAAAATTAATATCGATTTTATGTCAACATTTGAATATAGAACGCCGACATGCGTGTACACACTACACAGACCAGTGTTTTGCTAAGTTTTTATCCTATACACCCTATTACATAACTATACATAAATCCTTGTAAATGTTTGTTAGAATTCAGTTTTTTATAGGAATTCAGATTACTCTTATTAAACAATGGCATTGTATAAAAACATTTCTTTAGTTATGCTAGGTTTACACGGGCTTATTACTGGTCATTAGTGAAAGGTGCTTACGGACTTATATACACAGTGACAAGTGGCAAGTATCCGTCTACACATTGGTGTTAGATAATGGTATTAGTTTACGCTAAGGATTACCGCCGCTAACTAGTTTTGCGAAATGATTTTAGGCATTACTCCAATATTATTTTTATGGTTAAATTTATATGCATTTCCTCAGCCACTTTTGAAATGTAGATTCTCTGGCTTGTTTTTGTTTGTATGCTGCTGATATCTGGTTCCATAAGTACTCAAATGATCTAAAAACTTGTACAAACTTAATTGTAGTTTCCGAATTCCGCCTTTCCCCTGTTATGTCTGTTTTTTTTTCGGGACATTAGACTGAAAAAACAAAATCAATAAAACACTTCGGCAGCTTTGAGTAGGTAAGTAATCGCTAACCAAATTGCACTTGTCATTATATGTTTACACCACTCGGCAAGTGACTAGTATTAGTAAATTTTTAGCTGCGGGTAGGTGCTTGTCGCTTAGTAAATAGGACCGACTTCTAGTTACTTGCACTTGCAGTTGCACTAATACTAAGCAGTTATACAACCTGTTTACACACCTGTGACAAGTGGAAGTGACAATTACTAAGCATTAGCTACTAAGCCCGTGTAAACCTAGCATTATTAGTGTTGTCTTTCTTTTACTGACTGTAATTAAGAAAATTAATATCAAGCAATAAAATTTACAAGTTAATTGTTTTGTATTTTATAATAAGTGCAAGTTTTTTCGTGTTTTAAAGATGAAAGAAAAATGTAGAACCCCGTCCGGCTATTAATTGCTACGCTTTGTTTTAACAGTGCTAGTCACTGATAGCTCAAAGAACTGCCAGGATTAAGTAGCACTATAGCCCTATGTTTGTCGAAGAACCCACGATCGATGGGGCAGAAAGGTTCTTGAGTGGTGACCGAAAGATATAGTTCTGGAAGCCCCCAAGTAGGTGAACCGATGATAACGTCAAGGGCGCGGGAGAGCGTCGGACCCGGAAATCGTTTTTCTTACGGCGGATGATGATGATGGTCTTTAAAATATAGTCAGGGTTCAATTTGTAAAACCTTTACAACCTGGCTCCTAACCTAACCTATGCTTGGACTGAGTCTCATAAGAAGAAGTGACTAGGTCAACCACCTACTGAACTAAAGGAGCAAAAGGAAGTAAAATACTAAACTAGGTAGTTTCTTCTGCCGATTGAACGACCTCAGGGCGCTCAGGTTAGAGGGTGAGCTAGCGTTTCTTTCCCACGTTTTTTCGGCGTATATTTCATTTTCTAGCTTTTGCCCATAGAAGAATACTTGTAACCGAGCAATTCTCAAAAAGTAAGTTACCAAATGTCTATAGAACAAATGTTACTATTTCGGTAACAAGAAAGAAAAGTTCCATACAAACTTTATGGGACATTTTGGGAAACATGGTAGATCTTGCTCAGCATCACTTGCTCTATCAGTCTACCGCTTTTAATCAAAATCGAAGACGTGATCCAAATGTACAAACTTTTTGAGAAATGGTCAACCGGTGTAATCACTTTTCTTTTCATAATAAGGAGTTTAAACACAACGCTTAAAGTTTCCCAGTTGACATTTAACTCCATGTCCATACAAACTTTTAACCCCCTTTTTGACCCTTAGGGGATGAATTTCAAATAACGCTGAAATTACTTTTCTTGTTTCCGAATGAGGAGTGTTTACACAAAATTTTAAGCCTCAAGAAAAGAGCGTATAGGGATTTTAAAGGCCGGCAACGTACTTGTGACTCCTCTGGTGTTGCGAGTGTCCATGGGCGGCGGTAGTTGCTTAATTACCACCAGGTAATCCGTCTGCTCGTTTGCCTCCTATATCATAAAAAAAGCCTCTCGCTTTAAATGTTACACATTCCACATACAAACTTTCAACTCCCTTTTTTCCCCTTAAGGGTGAAATTTCCAAAAATTCCTTCTTAGTGGGTCCTTACAATATATAAACTACTTATTGTGAAAAAATCAGCTATCTAGGTTAAGTTCCAATCCACTCACACATACACTCAGTCACCAAAACAATACAACAATAACCCTACATTAGTCAAATTATTTTCCTTATTTTACCAAATTAAGTCAGTTGACCTTGTATTTTGCACTCTTAGGATCAAAATACTGACGACTTTGTGCATATGAAAACAACATTTTAGTTAAATGCATTGACAAATAATAAATCATTATATTTATTAATTATCAATGCATTTTAATAAAACGTGGTTATAAATAAATATCTTTTAATATTTCTTTTTTTAATTATAAAGGCAAAATATACTGTTCAAGTAGGTCGTTGACTCAAGTCAAGATCAAAGTTATCTATAAGGATAATTCGGTCAAAGATAATTAAACAAAGGCTTCCGAAGTTTATTGGAAATGTAAGTCTAAATCTTTGTTGACATAGATTGAATCGACTTCAAAATAGAGGGATATCACAGGAAAAACAGGTCGTTGGGGGAGGCCTGGGTCCAGCATCGGCAGTGGGCGACCTTCGGCTAGCATTTTAATGTGATACATACATACATTTCAGCCGTATGCAGTCCACTGCTGGACATAGGCCTCCCACAAATATGACTTGTATCATCTTGGGGGGTAGTTGCCATAGTCGCCACGCTTGGCAGCGGGATTGGTGACCGCAGTAGCTGTAGATTGGGTTTCGACGGACGCTGCTGCCCGTCCGTAGGATTTTTCCCTTTGTCGCCTCTTACGACACCCGCAGAAAGTGATGGGGTGGTGCTATAAATAAATAATAAATAAATATTACAGATATTCTTACACAAATTGACTGAACCCCACGGTAAGCCCAAGAAGACTTGTGTTGTGACCAGCCAATGATATATATAATATACAAATACTTAAATACATATACATAACACCATGACTCAGGAATAAATATCTGTGCTCATCACACAAATAAATGCCCTTATTGGTTAGGCACTAGTTTTATGAAAGCGACTGCCATCTAAAAGTCCGGTTTCTTCACGATATTTTTCTTCACCAAAAAGCGACTGGTAAATATAGAATGACATTACGAACATAAGTTACGTGGACGTGGACCCGGGTATGTCCTTAAACTACGTCCAACAATGAGAGGTAGGGCACAGCGATGACCATCACGCTTGAATCTGGGGCAGCTCAACTGGGGAAGTACCTCCTCCTTACAGAAGACCACAGCCATAATAGCACTGCTACCTTTCAGGTATGTAGTGTTGTGTGTGGTGGTGAGTAAGGTTCCCAGAGCTCCAACCCCCCTTAAAGGCCGGCAACGCGCCTGTGAATGGGCGACGGTAATTGCTTACCATCAGGCAATCCTTCTGCTCGTTTGACACCTTTGTCATAAAAGAAATCTTTATCTCTTACCTGATTGTTCCAGATGTCTGCACCAGTGGTAGTACAGCAGTTTTCCCTGGAGAAGGAGTACGCCAAGAAGACTGGAGTCACTCCTGATGATGTGGCCAAGCTGAGGGCCTGGCTGGCCACACAGCCACATCTACCTGCAGCTCTTATTACAGGTATTCGTAAGATTATTAATTTCGTAAGAGTGGAAGCAAAGTTAATTATTTTTAAAGCTTTTTGTCAAACTTTACGCAGCGGGCATACTGGGCTTTGAGAGTCCAGTATAATTATGCATTTAGGATGCTGTTGCCTAGGTATTGCAGCGCCTCTGTGATGTTTGCAGAGGCTCAAACGGATTGCTTTTTCGCCATTATGAGGAAAGGATGCGCGTACGTCTCTTCTCACTCGCAGCAGTCGTAGCAGAGGCAGCTCGAACAGCATCCTAAGTACAGTCAAGTGTAAAAACTCTCTCAATACCTACCAAATTTCATCCCATTGGTTCAGCGGTTTATGCGTGAAAAGGTAACAGTCAGACAGACATAGTTACTTTCGCATATTATTATTATTTTTTATTTTTATTTGTCCAACATAGATTACACATATTGTTACAATTTTTTAGTAAGACTCACTATGTGGCGCCTTACGGCATACAAATTACAAGAGCATGCATGTCAACATTGCACCGTCTAAAATTAGTAGTTTATGTATCTGTGCATAATGAAGGGCATTACAACAAGAGTGTCGGTTTATGAAACGAGCCGAAGGCGAGTTTCATAATAATATCACACGATTGTTGTAATGCCTAATTATGTATAGTTACATACACTACTTTATCTACACACATTTCATTAAGTGTTTTAAGATGGGTTCAGAAACCGTAGGGAAATGACTTATTACTAGGGTTACTTGTAAACATTAAAAAGTCAACGAACAAAACAAATGACAGCTTGGAACGGCGGTGTTGTGTATTTCGTATCTCAGTCAATTTTTTTTTTAACCATAGACAGGCGAATGAACTCCCTATTCTACTGTCACTTGAGTTCAAATGTCGTTCGATTTATATAAAAAAAAAACATAACGAATTGGCGTTTCGTATCAATGGCTGTTTTAATATCTATAGATACTAAATTAGACACCCCACTTGAATTTGCGAGCGAGTTTCCAGACTCGATGAAAATAGCGAAAGTAACGCCAATCTTCAAATCAGGAAACAAAATGGACCCGGGAAACTATAGGCCCGTCTCAGTACTAACCACAACCAAACTACCCAAGCTACTAACTAACTACTACTAACTAACCAAAATCAAAACAAACATAGATGGAAAGAAGATCACGCTAGGAATATTCATTGACCTAAAAAAAGCATTCGATACGGTCAGCCATCCACTACTGCTAGGGAAACTGAAAGAAATTGGAGTCACCGGAAATGCATTCAATATGTTTGAATCTTACCTCAGCAATCGATATCAGATTGTGAAAATTGGGAATGTGCAAAGCGGTCCGCAAATGATTACCTGCGGGGTCCCCCAGGGATCCATTCTTGGCCCGCTTTTGTTTCTCATTTACATAAATAACATCTGTTCAATACCCGTTCATGGAGAGATCAGTCTTTACGCAGACGACACTTGCATGTTTTACTATGGCGATTCTCTGGACGAGATTGGGATGGCACAGTCTGACCTTAATTCCCTTCAGGAATGGTTTCGGAACAACTTACTCACTATTAATATTGCTAAAACCAAGTATGTAATATTTAAATCCAAACACAAAAAAGTCCATAAAGATATCACACTCAAATTAGACAATATAGCAATAGATCAATCTACTGAAGAAAAATACCTTGGACTTATTTTGGACAACGAACTATCCTGGAAACCGCACATTAGCAAGATATGTTCAAAAATCTCATCGTTGCGAGGCTGCCTGTATAATACTGCATACTGTCTTCCCCAACATGTTAGATATACAATATATAACTCGCTCGTAAAATCACACTTAAACTACCTCATAGAGATATGGGGTAGTGCAAATAAAACCACACTTAAACATCTACAAGTTGCTCAAAACAAAATAATAAAAACACTTTTTCGATATAATTTACTTACATCAACTAACAAAATATATCATGAAACAAAAATTCTAAGTCTTAACCAACTTTATTATAATAACACATGCATTCTTATAAGAAAAATAATAGAAAATAAAACACACTCAACACTGACTTTTCAAACAAAATCCGAATTAGGAATACGTCCTTTACGTAGTGCTAATAACTTGTCTCTGAAACCAGCGCGAACACAATTTGGTAGAAAAAACATAACTTTTGAAGGGGCACAGTTTTATAATAAACTACCAAAATCTATAAAAGAATCTGAAAGTATTATTGTTTATCTACGTACATGTCATAAGTGAATGAACTCCCTATTCTACTGTCACTCGAGTTCAAATGTCGTTCGATTTATATTAAAAAAACATAACGAATTGGCGTTTCGTATCAATGGCTGTTTTAATATCTATAGATACTAGATTAGACACCCCACTTGAATTTGACAGCTGTTCCAAATTTAAATTCATAACCTACGGATTTCAGTAGGTAATGTTAACATTACCTACTGAAATCTTTCTGATGGTTGGTAATGCTGGTCATTGCCTACGGTTTCTGGACGCATTTTAGAGCACTTATGATATGTACGTACATAATATATATTTACATGTCCTTATCATTCATAAATTGATTAATTGAGTAATATTTTTTCTATAAAAACAGTTTTAACATAATCTTAAATTTATTTGGATCTTGTGTTCTTATATATTCTGGTAGCTGATTGTATATTCTCGGGGCCATTCCAATCCAACATTTTTTTTTTAAATAAGGCCGTATTAAGTATTTTAGGATGCATTATCTTCCAGCGGAGGCGTGCACTTCTAAAGCTTAAGAACAATTGAGAACTACATTTTACAAAAACTTTATAATATTAGTGTAGATTTCGATTTCAATAGTAAACAATTTTGCCAATCTATCACAGACTTAGACCTAGCTCTGGTGTTCCACTGCTGCGAGCGAAGCGCCGAAGTCTCCAAGCAAGTCCTGGACCTCCACTTTACCCTCAAGACACACTTCGAGAACATATTCAAGGACCTGCTAGTGACTGAGAAAATCTACGCCTCTCTTTCTGCCGCGTAAGTTATGACTTATTATGACAGAGACAATAAGTTTTTTTTTGGTGACTGAGTGTATATGTGAGTGGACTTAATGAAGCATCACGAAGTGTCTGGTTGACGCAACTGGTGACTGAAGCATCATCATCATCATCATCATCTCAGGCATAACACGTACCCTGCGGAACATAGGCCTCCCCCTTGGACCACATGTACGGTTGGAAGCGCTTGCATCCAGCGTCTTCCGGCCACCTTAATGAGGTCGTCTGACTATCTTACGCCTTATAATCTTGCACAAACTCAAACGTTTATTCAGTAAGTAGGCCACAAGGGCACTTTTACACGTCGAGTACACAAAAGTAAAAGAGAAAAATAAAAACTACACCAGTTCTAACCCTACACCTCTGACCCGAGAAGTATTTTGACTTTTATGACCGGCAAGAAGCTCGGTGGGACTTATTTTTTCAAAACAGTATTACTTACAAAAAATCTTAAACAATTTTTTATTATGCAGGAACGTCTGCTAGCGAATATCTTCGATATTTAAATCGAAAGAAAAATAGAAAAAATTCTCAAAAAATATAATGAATTCTCAATGTAAATTGAGACTTCGATGCCGTTAAGTGTTCAATACGCTGACGGTAGATGTGACTACACGTCACCCATGATGACGTATACCACGAAGGATAAGATAGAGAAATTTGACAGGTTTAAGCGGTACTCGGATAGCACAATTGGTAGTGCACTGGGCTAGTGATCCAGTGGTTGTGGGTTCGAGTCCCGCTTCGAGTCAAATTTTTCTATTTTTCTTTCTATTTAAATATCGAAAATCTTAAACATATATGCGTTATTTATTGTAAACTTGCAACGCAGTCAAGGTTTTGCAACGTAGGTAACATGTACCTACAATTATTGATTACATCCTTGAATCACCGTCTATATTATAATACCACATTAAAATCCGTTGCGTAATAGATATAAGATCTAATCGTACATTATTTTATATTGTTGTAGGTACACAATAATAATTACGCTGGAAGGTCAAAATACATTATGAGTAATATTGGAAGTCAAGGTTATTTGAGAATTATTTTTACACAAAAATATCATTTTTAATTAATAACAAATTGTATTTTTGTTTTTAACATCTATATCAACCCGTTCGGCCAATTTGATATTCCGATGCCGGTTAAATATTGTAAATGGCGCTAGGCACCTCATTACCGGCGCATTCAAGGATATGGTGAAAAAATTCTGATACCAAACTCCGGGATTGTATCCTGGGGTAGCGAGTTCAAGTCTTGCTTCAGGCAGCTGCTTTTCCATTAGGTATTCCTTTATTTTTAAGATTGATGTTTTTGTTCAATGCAAATGTTGAAAATTTTTAAGCTTATTTTTTTCTGCAGCGTGGTTCTGCCACTAAAGGCGCGCGCTCACGACGGCTCCGCGCTCGTCTACTGCAGCATCATCCACCCTGATGCCAGGAAGTACATCTTCAGCGACGGAGTCAGGTAACCTTCTAACAGTAGGACGCTCATCACCAGGAAAGCCGGCCAAAAGCATGTCGGGTCATAGTTCCGTAGTTTTCGATCACTCAAAAACGCCTTTGCAAGTTGAAAATTATTTTCCTTACAAGTCTTTATCAAGCTGTATTCTCTTTCCACCAACTATCAAAGTTTAGCTCTATACCCAAATTGGAGCAAAGTGGAACAATTGCAGTTTTGTTCCAGAGTCGCCATGATGGTACTGGAGCTCTGGCAGGAGGAGGAAGGCACGTGGCCTGGCCTGCAGATCATCTTCGACTTGAGGACCATCACCCTGCAGCATCTGGCCAAGATGGATCTCCATACTGTGCAACAGTTCATGTACTATCTCCAGGTATGAAAGCTCATTAGCATGGGATCAGGATATAACGGATTAGCTATTTGCGGCGTTTGGGTTTTTTTTAATGACATATACGGCAAACGAGCAGGCCGATTGCCTGATGGTAAGCAATTACCGTCGCCCATAGGCACCCGCAACACCAGAGCAGTCACAAGCGCGTTGCCGGCCTTTAAGGGGGGTTGGAGCTCTGGGAACCTTACTCACCATCAGGAACACAACACTACATACCTGAAAGATAGCAGTGCTATTATGGCTGTAGTCTGTAAGTAGGAGGTACCTACTTCCCCAGTTGGGCTGCCCCAGATTCAAGCGTGATGGTCATCGCTGTGCCCTACCTCTCATTGTTGGACGTAGTTTAAGGACATACCCGGGTCTAAAAACAGGGTTTAAACCCTGGGGCCATGGGGCCCAAATTTACAACTCGACAAAGAGATTGCGTCGCTGAGGCTTCTGGTGACCAGAGGGCTGGTCACTATTTCGCACAGAGTATCAGCATTGCGATCCAACGCGGAAATGCGGCCAGCCTTCTAGCCACCATACTCAGAGATCGAGACCTAGGACAGGTTTACTATTTACAGGTTTTTTTTGTTGTTAATTATATGTAATGTTATTGTTTCATATTTGTTTCAAAATAAAAACAATCTTTTTTTTTACACCGTTTGAACATTAGAGTACAAGTCTGGGTGAGAAGTGGCCCTGCCTATGAAGCCGATGGTTCTGGAAATCCCAGTCAGGGCTTTTATTTGTGTGATGAGAAAAGATATTTGATACCGAGTCATGTGTTTTCTATGTATTTAAGTATTTGTATACTATATGAGTATATATATAACATTGCCACAAGCGATCGACAGCCCACCTGAGTCCGGCCGGGCGTCCCTACACTACATCTACATCGACTACATCTAAGTATATCGTTGGCTGAGTATAGGTAGTTTCACGAGAGTTGAAGTCATGCACTTAACATCTATTGTACGGTCGGCGTCATATAGTTGGTAGCATCCAAAGCTACTCATAAAGTTCGGTACAACATAACTCAAAAACAAAAGAAGATCGAGGTCTGATGTTAAGCATGGAGGGTCGTTAGGACCGGCCAGTACACCACTAAAAAGGTTGACAAAATTCGTCGTTGAGGGCACTTGTTGTAAGCTTCGCCTGATAGACCCTTTATATGGTGTACCGAACTATTTGACTACTTTGAATGCTGCCAACTATATGACGCTGACTGTAATAGGAAGATTTTAAAATTATTCATTTATTCCATGTCATATATTTGACCTTGACTCCATTTTCCATGGTTCCAGGAAGCTATGCTAGTGAAGGTCACAGCCATCCACTTCATAAACGCCCCCTCCTTCATGGACCGTGTCATGATGCTGATCAAGCCCTTCATGAAGAAGGTGCTTTTGGACGTCCTGTTCATCCACCAGGCTGGCTCAGGGTCGCTGGAGAAGCATTTCCCAGTGGAAGGGTTACCGGAGGAAGCTGGAGGAGAATATATTTCAGTTATGAAAGCTAGTGGTAAGTCAAGGTTTTGAGTTTTTTTTTTTTCCATCCGTCATTTCAACGTCTTTACGGTCGTGACCACGGCTTATATATGAGTATAGATAGACAGATAAAATAGTACATTACATTAGAGGCCAGGAAAATGAGGATTTCCGGCCAAGTGGGTATATACAGTAGATAGTGGTACCTACGAGTCCGGGAATCCGTTTTCACGACGAGGCATGTATAGTGCTTTTCTCAAACATACAATGAAATAAAAAAATGCTTCAAAAAATTAAATTTGCAAAATCACAACTAACAATGAAATCGAAATTTATTAAAAATTAACATCAGCTGTTTGCTATGAAACCCGCCATCTTTGCCTCTGTATGGATAATCGTCGAAAAAAAAAGTTACTTTGTAGGCCTGCAAAGTTATATGAAACTACGGTAAGCTCAGTAAGGCTTGTGTTGTTAGGTACTAGACGAAGATATATATAATAGACATATAAATACCTAAATACATACAAAACACCCATGACTCAGGAACAAATATACTGTGCTCATCTCACGAATAAATGCCCTGACTGGGAATCGAACCCAGGACCATCGGCTTCATAGGCAGGATCACTACCCACTAGGCCAGACCGGTCGTCAACTCCGGCTGATACACAGACCAGTAAAAGCCCTCTACAATTTAAGTCATCTCATTTCAGAAATCCTACAAGAGCGTCTTAAAATGAACAAGGAATTCTTCGACCATCGGAACGGGAGGAAGGTGGTGGAGGCTCTCCGCCCTGGTCGGCCGAAGACCATCACGGATATCTTCGGAGGCATCGAGGGTTCCTTCAAGAAGCTAGACATAGACTAATCTCATTATAATACTTTGCAAGCATCCGAATTTTGTCCTATCTTGTTTTACGATCAGTGTTTTTTTTTTTTAATATAAACAAATAAATATTACAGGACATTCTCACAAAAATTAACTGAGCCTCACGGTAAGCTCAAGGCATATGTTGTGGGTACTCCGCCAACGATACATATAATATACAAGTACTTTAATACAGAAACACCCATGACTCAGGAACAAATATCTCTGCTCGTCACACAAATATGTATTTACCGGGATTTAAGCCCAGAACCATCGGCTCCATAGGCAGGCTACCCACTACGCCAGTCGTGTCAAAAACAATGAAGTATCACTTAAAAATAAATACTACACAGGCCCGGTACCGTGAACATCGAAGTTCGTATATTTCGGGCATGTTTCCCTTTTACACCAATTAAGGCGCCATGAGAGTGACAGAGACAATCGTGGGATCCATTCCCTTCAACCGCATTGTAACTGCAGACTGAATAGAATGTTAACAGTAGTGGACAAGGAGAATAGCAGTTGCGGTGCAGTTCTAATTTAATTTTCAACTGCAATAGACTGACAAGACTACGCGGCAACTGTAATATACATAATAACTTAATTATAGCACTTTACAACTTTCGCGTGTTCTAGACATATATTTACAAAAAAACTATATAACGGTGTCTATCGCGAAATTGTAATTACGACGACTAAGGGTCTTGAATTACATTGTAAAAGTTTCTTTAGGGTTACTCCAATGTTTTATGCTCAGCAGCAGCGGCGGGTCAATTATTTTCTTAGGCAAGACAGAAGCCATATAGCTTTGCCTTTTCTTTGTGAACCCGAGGATGGTTGTTGACTTGCAGGAGTTAGTAAAGCCGGCGGGAATCGGCTTGTATGGACGCACCGCCGCTGATGCTCAGTGACGTTAATTGTCGAGTGTCAATAAAAATACTTTTAAGTCAGTTAAATAAGGTTTAGTTTGGGTGAATTTATTTTATATAATTGTTTTCTTATGTACCCACGAATAAGAGTTCCAGTGGTCGACATGCTAACCCAGTAGTGGACACGCCCTGTCACCTTGTTAATGGCTTAAGTTTGAAGACGATAAGGTAAACGTACCAGTGTTGGACATGCGAATGCCCAATGAATGACACCCTTCTATTGACAATGACAACATTGAAAGTGGCACTCATTGGTACGCTGTCGGGCACCCGGACGTTTACTCCGGCCGTGTCGACCGTCTTTACCCTATGGTGTGATATTTAGTAAATAAATTATTGTAAATAAATAATAAACTATAAGTACTGAAGTAATGATTGATCTCTAATCATTTTCAGATCCTCATATTATCCTCATATTAATAAATAGTTTCCAAAAATAAAAATAATAGCTAGTCATACTAATTTAGTTAAGCGTAACATGAAACCGAATAATTTTAACGGCCTATTCCTGATGCCAAAGTAAAATATATAATATAGATTTTTGGTTAACTCTGGTTAATAAATATTATTTATTTTGGCGGGTTATTGCCGCTTATCTGTCAGCAGAAAAATGACTGAGTGTCCACCATAGCGGTCGGTAGCGTAGTAGGCATCATGCGCCAGTTTTTTGCAAGCATACGAAAATAAACACTTACTTCTCGGTTCGTAGTCGTTCGTAGTAGTTCGTAGTCTCAATTTGATATCAAGTCACGTGTGGGTCACGAAAAATTTCGACTTCTAATGGCGTCGAAAAGGTAAACAGAAATATAAAAGCATCGGGTACAAGTTCCAAATAAAACAAAGGCATGTTTGACAAGATATATTTCATAGAAACATACTTGTAGTTACGCTTACACCATACTTGGAATAACGACCGCGTGCCGCATCTGGAAACAAACAAAATGCAACCCTCAGTATTAGTTTATAAGGCTTATTATACTTAACACGTTCAGCCCCGACGACACAACGTCTATGATCTTATTAAACCGTCTCCAATGCCAGTGACACGTCTGTGATCACAAATTATCGACCTCCTATGCCAGTGACACGTATTTGTGTATACAAAGATCATTCTCCTATGCCGGTGTCACGTAAGTGTGTTCAAATAAATTTACCGCCAATGCCGGCGACACAAAAGTTGTGTTAAAAACGTTCGTATTTCTTCACCACTGGCATAGCAGTAAGAACTTGACTAATGACAGCGGCATAGGAATAAAAATTTCGTATAATGCCAGTGGCATGCTCTGAGTGATCAAGACAATTTCTACCGGCATATTGTAAGCATTTAGTGTATGATTACAATATTACATTATTTACGTGTTAAACTTGTGAGCGCCAGAGAGTAAAAAACACGCCGTGCCCGTGAGACCACGCTATCTTTTGTTGAGCGAAGTTGGAACTTTATGGGATCCCTGTAGCTCCCTATTGCATTAACAAAGCTGACGTCCGTTGCCGTCGTTGGCGTCTATGGCACGACTTCCCTATGACGGCCACAGCCGTCTTTGGCTGTTAAAAGGTTAAACACTCAATATATTTGACTTGATTTGTTCTAAAGTTTCTTAATTCAATTTCGTTTATTTCACACATAATGGGTCGCTGGGTCGCTGCCATAGCAACATTTCCTTCATCAGTTAACATTATCTGTATATATGATAAATATGGCCTCATCGAAAGATCAGCGCTGGCTATTCGCTAGCTATTGCTTGAGATGAGGCCATTTTGTGGCACTTTTATTTATATTCTGTTTTATTCTTGTCTTTGTATCTACAAATAAAAACAAAAACTAAACTAAACTAAATATTTAAATATATTTATTTCGGCCTAAAATTCAAGTTATTGCACTAACTCCACCTATAATGTCAACAATACAATACAGCGCCTTTTATATAACCTAGTTATTTTAACTAATCCTTCAAAATCACCAAGAATATGCATAATCATGAACTCACCTGCAAAATGCATTTAATCAAAGAGACCGAAGCCCATATCCTCATCTTCTGACTCGGACTCTTCCTTCTTGGTCTCCTTCTCTTCTGCAAAGCAAACGGCATGGGTTAGAAAGAGATAATGATACATGTAAACTGATGTAGTATAATAATATCATCAGTTATGAGAGTAACAGCAATGTTCTTCAGTCGAAAGATGGTGTTAGGTTGAAATCATCATGAAAGTTTTGTTTCAACAAAATAAGATTTTTCTAACATAATATTGTCTTCGGTTGCCGCGATAATTACTCATGAAATAAAACAACTAAAACGGATTAAATCGCGTATACTAATTTAAACTTCATCCCGACGTTTCGAACCCTTTAGCAGCGTTCGTGGTCATCGGGTGGACTGAGGAAAAATATTAATTTACCTCCATCCTCAAAAAATTACAAATTTAATCAGTTTTAGTTGTTTTATTTCATTTTTCTAACATTTATGAAATATGACCTAAATGCAAATTTTTCACTGATTACTGAAATTTTGGTATTAAGTATACATTCACATTAGTTGAATAAAATGCTAAATAGTTATTCTATTGACCAGTTTACACTAAACAATAAGTCAATCTTCAATGCCAGAAAAACATGGCTACCAAAAATCAAATGAGCCTATTTCAAATAGGTTTTAATGTTTTCAAGAATTGACTCCTCATTCTGAGGGGGAGACCCCTCAGTAAATCTTTAAACTAGTGTTATGGCATTTAAATACATTTCTGTGGTAACTATATGCCCTTTCTATTAAGGGTAACACCTAACTAGTGTTTTAGCACAATGCAGTGCTTTTCTTTAAACAAACTATGTTGCTATTCCATTGGCTTATCGGCATGGTAATAACACAAAATGGTTGATTCAACCAGTCAATGTAACTAAAACACTACTAACGGACAATAAATAAAAAATAACACTTACCCTTCTTCTCCGCTGCGGCGGCGGCGGCGGGAGCAGCGCCAGCGGCGGCAGCCGGAGCGGCGGCGCCCGAGGGCATCGAAGACAGCTTCTCGCGGCCTGTAGGGATATGATGTTAGAACTGATCGGGTACAGGGTGGTGGCCAACTGATAGTAAATGCTTCAGTAATGTTTGAACAGCAAGGTAGTTCAGTCGAAAGATGGTATAGGATTCAATCATCATGTTTGTTTTATGTGGTCAGTCAGTAGAAGTTTCTAAGCAGACGAAGTGTTCAAAATGTGACATAACACTTATTGTTAAGAGAATAAAGCCCCATTTAGACCAGGCGAGAACTTGTATACGATTTTCATTATATTGCGGGCTGTGTGCGTACGGTGAATTCGGTCGCTTAATATAGCCCCGCAATGTAATGAAAATCGAATACAAGTGCTTGCGTGGTCTAAATGGGGCTTTATTCTCTTAACAATAAGTGTTGTGTCACATTTTGAACACTTCGTCTGTTAAGAAACTTCAAACTTGTGACAAACTGAAGGTCTTTTAACCTTTCTTGTTGTATTGTGTTATGAGTTGGTCCAGAGAACTTTGTCATTATTATTTTATAGCAGGGATTGAATACTGGTATTATTTTCATACAAATTAACCGGTATTCCATTTCGGTATGGCGGTTGTTATTGCATATTTTTAGATAAAGTATTTTCCTTACTGTTTTTAAAAATATATTGGCTTTTTTTATTTTAATGACAATATTTAGGTTTTTAGTTATACCTGTAACAATCCCAGTTTAATAGGGTAAATTTATAAAATGTCTAGTTATAAATATTGAAAAATCTCATAAGTAAAATACATATGGTGTAACTCACCAGCCGCAATCAGCTCCTCAATGCTCTTGCCAGCGAGCTCAGCGATGACCTTCTTTAGCTTCTCAGCATCAGCTTCAATGCCAACGGAGCTCAGGATCTTCTCCAGGTCAGAGGCTGCCGGGGAAGCCTTGCCGCCCAGCTCGGCGAGTAAATACGCGGCCACGTAACGCATTCTGAAGGAAATAAAGTAATAAATAAGTAATTTGTATAGTGAACCTAGGCTTGGGCACATAGGCACGTTTTGTGAGGCCCAAGTCTTAAGTAATATTACCAGAAACGACAAAGGATGGGCAGTAGTATCCCTATAAAGCAGTGAAAAGTAAGAAATGCATTGTTTTTATCACTAAACCTTGTAAACGCAAACTCTGCAAATGTCAATGGAACGCTTTGTCCCACACCCTTGGCGTCATGTTTTACATTCTTTTTTTTTTAACACAAAGCTATTGTAAGATTCAACCAAATTAATTGTATAGAGGCGGGTAACTTACGTTTGCTTTCTGCTCAAATAATATAATTTAGAAGATACTTTAGAAAATAAGCATATGAGAGGATCAAAACCTAAAGAGCATCAAAATCCAAATGAAGTCCCATGCTGTCACAGAATACCATGTGGCGTTTTGTTTACGGGTGATAGATAAGTATAATTAAAGGTTTTTATCAAAACAATGGCAAGAGTGCCATATAATAATTTCTCTGTACGAAACGAGGTAAATAATATTATACTTATGCCCGGAATACACGAGGCTAGTTTTTCAAGCCAGTATAGTAAGCTAGTACTAGTAAGCTAGCAAGCTAGTGCGTCTATCTTCGTGTATACAAAGCTTAACTTTCAGGCTAGTAAGCTAGTGCTAAAGCCAGGATAGTTTTAATAGCTTGCCGTTCTATTTTTTGAGCTAGTAGCGCCCCCCACCACCGATTTCACTAGCCTGGCTTGTGTACTGTCTACGTGCGGCCGGTGAAGCTAGTATCCGTCCGGCTAGTGCCATGTGTCCGTACACGTTTTACTAATATATCTTCAAGTAATTCATGTAGAACACATTTACATAGTTTTTTAACTAATTGTTTCATTCATGCTATGTTATTTTTTACGAATTACGTTCGTATTGACGATTTTTTTACGACACTTTGCAAAGGTACTGGCACTCGAACTGACTTAAAATTACTGGCATCGTGTAGACAGCACTAGCCTGTGTTCAAGCCAGGACAGTTTTACTAGCTTACTAGCTGACTGCCCGGAATACACGAGGCTAGTTTTTCAAGCCAGTATAGTAAGCTAGTTAATAAGCTAGTAAGCTAGTAAAACTGTCCTGGCTTGAACCCAGGCTAGTGCTGTCTACATGATGCCAGTAATTTTAAGTCAGTTCGAGTGCCAGTACGTTTGCAAAGTGTCGTAAAAAAAACGTCAATATGAACGTAATTCGTAAAAAATAACATAGCATGAATAAAACAATTACTTAAAAAACTATGTAAATGTGTACTAGATGAATTAGTTGAAGATATATTTAAAAAAACGTGTATGGACAAATGGCACTAGCCGGACGGATACTAGCTTCACCGGCCGCACGAAGATAGTACACAAGCCAGGCTAGCGAAATTGGTGGTGGGGGGCGCTACTATCTCACAAAATAGAACGGCAAGCTATTAAAACTATCCTGGCTTCAGCACTAGCTTACTAGCCTGAGAGTTAAGCTAGTTCTGTATACACGAAGATAGACGCACTAGCTTGCTAGCTTACTAGCACTAGCTTACTATACTGGCTTGAAAAACTAGCCTCGTGTATTCCGGGCATAACTAGCTTACTATACTGGCTTGAAAAACTAGCCTCGTGTATTCCGGGCATTAGATCACTGAAATTTTCCAATTATCCGCCAAATAGCAAGATATTTATAAGACTAGGTTATTATGAAACTGAACAATTGCCAAAGACGCAAAAATTGAAAATAAAATAGTATGCGAGGTTCGTAACTTGCCTAATGCCATTTTATGTAGTTACAATTTAAATTAAAATGGGTGAAAACTGTTACAATAATTCATATTTGGAACATAGTTTCGAGCAATAGTTTAGAGGTTAGGTGAACACAATGTTACTAAATTTTCATTTAAATGATATAATCCGTGTTAGATACTTTTAAGAACACATATTTAAGTGAAATAAATATGTAATAGCTGATATTAAGCAACTAAAACCCTGATTTTGTTCATACAGCCATTGGGTCACTTGCCGCGTACATTGAACAATCTTAATTCATCCAACGCAATTTTAATGTATTTTAACAAATAACGATTTTCACCATTAAAACACTCACTTATATTACAATATTCACGATTATTTCGATAAAACACTTACTTTTAAGTCGTAAAGACACGAAACGTGTTAAGCCGAAATGGTATACGTTCTTCTTGAACAAAATGTCAAGAGGAAAGAAAGATGACGGGCAAAGTGCGTTTTGTTTTGCCGGTTTGACATAAGGTGTATTTTTATGACTAAATTTCTAATATATGAAAATTTAATAAAATTAAATTATTGTTATCTGTATTTTAAGTTAAGTCTTTAAAAAAATATTTATATTTACTTTTAATAATTATTTATCGGCTTAGTGATTTTTTTTCACGAGTTGATTCTTTGTGAATTAATATTCGTAAATCTAAAAAGATAAAAAAGTAAACTGATTTATTAATTAGGATTTGGAGGACGATAAATTAAGCTTACTTGAGATTAAGCGAAACATTTTTAAAATAATGAATAATTAAATAACTATCTAATAACTTATCTTCAACATCTTTTTCATGGTCTTGTAGTAACTTTATGCGTTACCCACACCGAAAAAAATATTGTTCTTTACTTCTAAGAGGAAACTTTGTGGTTGGTGAAATTTTTTTAGTATATCAAAACTATCAATTTAGATCATATTTAAGTATTACTGAAATATTTTTCAAAAATTTTGTGTTTGTTCACTCCATTCGACAAAGAAAAATACACCTCTAGCATATTTTTATATTCCGTTCCACGTAGAAGAATTATGGAAGAACCAAATAAAAGAAAAATAGTTTTATCATCATTCTTTATTTATTACAAGTCCTTTATTTTATTAACATTATAGTTTTATAAAAGATATTACATAGTTATAAGATGGATGTAAAATGGTATATATTAGGACGCGAAAGTTATGTCTGTTTCGGCTAGATGGCGCTGAATCCAGTTTTCAGCTTGCACCTGCATTTCTTCGTCAAAATAATCTCGCCAGCCGCCGGATTTACCTGGAGCAAACAGTCAATGAAAAAAGCATTTTTTTGTTCATCATCACCACCCGAAGTATGTCCACTGTCCAAAGTCTCCCCTAAAGCGACCCAAAGTGACTGGTTTTGCACCACCCCCTTCCAGAGGATTCCCACGATCTTTACCATGTCGTCGATCCATCTTGTGGGGGTTCTGCCCAAGCTGCGCCTTCGGGTTCGTGGTCACCACTCGAGAACCTTTACGCCCCAACGGCCATCGGTCCTATATGCAATTAACTGCTACATTAACTGCCCGCCTGCATTTAAGATTAGCCATCTTGGAAACTTTATCGGTTATTTGATTCTGCTGTACACTTACATGTTTTGCTACAATTTATTTATGTATGTTTAAACATATTTTTACGCGTACCTTTCCTAATAAACCCTTCTCCTTCACATTTCTTCATCCCAGGTATGGTTTCCAGCACAGACTGTACAGACTCATTCTGTCGAAATTTGTCTATAGCCAGATGATCGGCGAGAGTCAGGAGCTGTTCTCGACTGTACTGCTTGCAGCAGAATGAAGATATTTTCTCTAACGTGCCGGGTATATCCTGAAGAAAAGGTAAATTAGACATTGTTTTCATTGGTGATAGGCGAAGGCAGAATCACGGCTCATCGACGTTACAGAGCGTATTACCTTAATCATGTCTTCGTAAAATAAAAACAGCATGTTTTGGTGGTTACGCAGCGCCCAAGCCTCTTTTAATCTTGGGAAGAAAGGCGTGAACAAAACTAGAAAGAAACAGTAAATAATGTAAATATTTAAAGTTAATTGTATTGCCGTGTGATGCCGGCTGACTAGAATAGCACCACCCCATCTCCTCTCGCGGGTGAGGCGACAAAGGGAAAAATCCTACGGGCAGCAGCGCCCGTCGAAACCCAATCTACAGCTACTGCGGTCGCCAACCCGCCTACCAAGCGTGACGTACTGCCCCCAAGATGATACTAGTCATATTTATGGGAGGCCTATGTCCAGCAGTGGACTGCATACTGCTGGGATTTATGTAGGTATGTATGTATATAGGTACAATATGATATAATATTATATCATACAAAGTCTGGCGAACCTTATGTGTTTATCGTAAGGTACTTGGATTCTTAAGAGCAGTGCACTTTATCAATTAAAACTTAAATTCAGTTAAAATCAGAAAATAAATAGCAATATTGGAGACAAATTAGATGTGTGATTAACAGATTATTGTCGAAAAATTTAATTGAACTCGAGCGCCTGTAAATAAAAAATCGGTACCCCCAACACCCAAATACCCATCTGTCTTTGTGTCTTATAAGAAGATATTTGTGAGGTACACCAAAATGTGGATTGATTTGATGGGTTGCTTAAATTTACTGCGTTACTTTATTAAACACGACTGTTTCCTTACGATACCCCTAATATCATCTACATTTAGCGCTTGAAAATAGAGATATATATAGGCTTTCTGAGACATTGCATCCGAGTAGCTAAATAAAATTACGATACCTGATGCAAAAATAAGAAAATACAGGTATGATCACTCCCTTTACACGGCAGTAGAATCTTTCAAATACGAGTCTCACGGTTAACATTTCTAAGTTTTCCTTTCTAAGACAAAAATACATAAACTCACTATAATCCTCCATAAAAAGCTTCCAGAACATTTTGAAATCCCCCACATAATCAAAACAGCGGTACGTCCTGAGCAGGTGATACCAGGACACTGCCACGTCCCTCGGGTCCCTGGCTACGAACACCACTTTCGCCACATCCAGGACTGCAGGCGGCAGGAGGGACAGGGGGAGGTGGGTGACTATCAGTCGGGGGGAGGGCGACGCAGCAGCCACGCGGTAGCCTTGAGGAAAGTTCTGGAGAGCTGGGTATGAGGAGTCTTGAGATTGCTCGTGGACGAAAGTGAAAAACCTGTAATAATATGAGCGAAGTCAGTTAATATGGAACGGTACCGCGAACATCGAAGTTCGTATATTTCGGGCATCTTTCTTTTTTATTCCAATTAAGGTGTCATGAGAGGTGACAGAGACGTCGAGTTTACGAATATCGTTGTTCGCGGTAGCGCCGCAATACCTATTGAATCCTGTCCAGGACATTGAGGCCAATGTATTGATGGATGTAGGTACCAATAGTTGACCATGTGAATGTTAGCACTGTAGGGCTATGCTATGGATCCTAAAGCTGGCCAGTACCTCTCTCAGGGGTTCACCCTAGCGGTGCAGAGAGGTAACGAAGCCGGCGTTATAGTAATGGGGATCACGACCAGGGTATTCTTTACATGGTACTCCTTACATGCCGCAGTGTATTGGATGAGGTATTTTTCTAGTAAGTAGATTTTGATTTAAAATATTGTGTCAAATGTTTCTATGTACTATTAATGTTACTATTAACTATTTATATACACTAACCATATAATTTACAACAATTTACATTCAAAAATCATGTGATCATTTTGGGGGAGGGGGGAGGGGGTCAAAGAAATATCACGATTGATCACGATGGGGGAGGGGGAGTCCAAGACCACATCACGTGTAGGTACTTTAGTTTAGTTTTAGTAGTACTGTTTTCGGTGTGATGTAACATAATGTCTTTGACTTTGTAGTGAAAAGTGTCGACTCAAAAATCACTACTACGTGACAAACTACACGTGATCTTGACTGGGGGTTTAGCGTTAAGATCACCAAATATAACCAAGTGGGAGGGGGGGTCAAAATAAGGCCAAAAACGATCACATGATTTTTAAATGAGCCCATAGCCACAATCCCACATGACGCTATTAGAGATTCGCAAGCCAAGAGCGATCCCGCCAAAACTAGCTGTCAACGCACTAGGTAGTGATGGGCACAGTCACTAGAGATGTTCCATATCGCCACATTTTCGGTTAACACTACATTGTGCTCCATTCTTTAAAGTGTTATGGTTAAATTGACAGAACAACAAAGGTGTTTGTGGTTTGCTTGATACAGAAAATGTTCATGGACTTACTCCAAAAAATGGCGTCTGTAGAACATATGAGTTTTGGCTGCCTTCTCGTAATCCATATTATTCATCATCAGCCATAGGATCTCACAGGTCATCGTGGTCCCTGGAAAATGAAATATTTTAGTACAATCCTATCTGCCTAAGGTAGAAAACCTTCTTGTCGATGTGGGCGTACAATAAATAGTAGTGACCATAGGACAGACAAAAATAAAGTACCAACGGGTAGGTACTAAACATATATGGCACTAATAAATAAATAAAAAACTCATATCTACTGTCGTGCTGTCGAGAGATCGTCAACTCCCCAGAGAACTTAGTCTTAAAGGGCAAGTGTGTGAATAATCTGGAGTTTTAGGTGTCCATAAGTTACATGGCGATTCGTAATTAGGCTGATCGTATGTTTTTTGCCACCAAATAATATTAAGAAATGTCTACCAGATCTTGGATACGTGACGAGCCATACATCATCAGGCCTCACATCCACAGCTCGAATAGCATCGGCGTGGTGTTCGTAACTCTTCGGAAGCACGACGCCATCTTGTCCAAAGCGACGGAAGCCATCGGGTTTGCCTGTAATTCAAAATGGCCGTTGTTTGGCTTGGTCCTGGAGCGGTACCGCGAAGATCGATGTTCGTATATTTCGATCATCATTCTCTTTTAGTCCAATTAAGACGTCATGAGAGTGACAGAGACAATTATGCGAAATTTAGGAATATCGTGTTTGGCGCTGGCGTATCTTCGATATTTAAATCGAAGGAACGAAGAAAGAATCGAAATGCAGTACTAGTATAGCACAATTGGTAGTGCACTGGGCTAGTGATCCAGTGGTTGTGGGTTCGAGTCCCGCCGCGAGTCAAATTCTATTTTTCTTTCGATTTTAATATCGAAAATTTAAAACTACTCATAATACTCATAAACGTATTTATCTTTATTATACAAAAACAATTGTCAAAATGGCAGATAAGGACGAAACATACATTAAATTAAAGTAGGTACCTATGTTTGTGTATAAACTTGAATAAGGCGGTTAGTAAGTAGGGTAGGTAGTAATCCTCATACCTATATGTAGATACATTATTTTAATTTGTAGACAAGGTATAATAAAAATAGTTTGTATATTAAGTACCATGCATATAAAATATTAAATATGTAATCTACATAAATTATTAGTTTACCTTTAAATAATTGTAGTAACAGAGTTTCGGTGTCTTCCGGCAATTTTTCCACTTTGACCGTTGTAGACATTTTATCGCACTGGTGATATAATGTCGTATATTATGCACTACCCAGTTTTATGATATGATAGAGACATATGGGATCATAATTAGATTTCGCTTTCGTTTGGGTTGATGAAGTTCTAGTAGATTTAAGGTAAATATTGGTCAAAAGGTAGAGAGAAGAACATACTACATCTAATTATGTCATTTTGGGCTTTTAAGTATTTTCTGGGACAATTAAGTCATTACCAAGTACAGCCACCATATATTGGAGTTTTAGACGTGGACACAAGTATCTGAATGTGCATGTTCACATATTTGTGACCACCTCCACAGCTCTGATAATCTGATAGCACAGACACAGACTGATAGCTACCCTACTATTCAATATACTCTATGCTGATAGCGACTGTTCCAGGCATACTTGTGAAACCAGGTGTAGTCTAATTTCGTTAACTATTCTCAAGTTTCCGTAGTGTAGCGGTTATCACGTGTGCTTCACACGCACAAGGCCCCCGGTTCGATCCCGGGCGGAAACAAAGTGACTTTTTATTTTTTTTACATCTACATAATTTATTAATTTAATTACTGTAATAACTTTCAAGTTCAACCAAATTATTGTTTAAAAAATGATTTCTTTTCTGTTTTAAATATTCACATTTATTTTTTATTTTTGCTTCGTAACTATAATCCAGGCAACTCGAAGGATACTTCTAAATATAGTATTAGTAGCTTATTTTTCAATTCTATTATACCTAAGTTTGGCGTTGCTTTGGTTACCTATAAAATATATTCCTAAGTGTGACCGCTAAGTCTGTCTGTGGCACCGTAGCTCTTAAACGTGTGGACCAAATATAACGCGTTTTTATTTAAAAGCAAATTTTCTAGCGATAGTTATAGGTACCTCTACATGTATTATTTCATTGTATTTTTTAGTATAAGTCTGTTTAAAACTTACTACTTACCATAAATAATGCCTAATATTTACATACAAAACTCCTCAAAATAATATCCGAATATCAATATCACCCTATTTTTTTTTGTGCTTTAGGTATGAATACAGTCGCCATCAGATATATCGGATCTCTGGTGGTCACAAATATCCGAACATGCACTTTATTGTCTTGACAATAAAGGTTGTACAGATATTTGTGACACTTCCAAAGCTCCGATATATCTGATCGCGACTGTACTTGGGAGAAACCTTCACAATTTAATCCCATCACTAGCCTAGTGATGTGTCGTGAGAACTAGAGCGTCGTGTTTATGCAACGTAACTATTCCATACCTACAAAACTATTCATGCATCTGCTATCCACCTTCCTACACAGTCTTAAAGACTAATTTCATTTGACACGATCACTTTTATCACTTGGCTTCTATACAGACAGCACACTAGTAACACAAAGCATTGATGCACCTAATAAACACTTACGTCTATGAGCATAAAGTCCAATTTCGTTTAAAACAAGCGCTTCTATCTATTTGTCGGTTTACCGCAAATGCTCTAATACCATAATAACTATGCAATTACAAATACCTTACTACCTTGTTAATAGAGTTTAATTTCGTTTGACTATACGCGTGTATGCATTGCCGGTTGTAATTCCATTTTGTTTTCTATCAATTAAAAACTGCATCAGAATCAGTTGCGACATTTTTGATATCAGTTACTTCTTTGGAATTATGTTACTTTTTGCGTTATGTCGAAATTAGATGATAACACATATTTACATAATATAACGACTTAACGACTTTCTAAACTTGGGTCTAGTCGCGGTCTACGAAGGGTTCGATTCTTGACTAGGGTACCTATTTATTTATATAGATTCCTGCGGCGCTACCGCGAACTCAAACTCAAACTCAAACGTTTATTCAGTAAGTAGGCCACAAGGGCACTTTTACACATCACCCGATGTGTATACAATAGTATACAAAACTAAAAGAGAAAAATAAAAACTACATCGGTTCTAACCCTACACCTCTGACCCGAGAAGTATTTTGACTTTTATGTATGACCGGCAAGAAACTCGACGAGACTTATTTTTTCAAAACGGTATACAAAAAAATCTTAAACATACATGCATAATTCTGTAAGAAAACATATCAAACAATTACAGTAATTAAATACCATAATATATATGTACCTATATATAGACGTTTGATATGCTTCCTCATCTAAACTGTGTCCTTTACTCTAATTTCCAAATTATAATAATTTATCATTAACACTTTGAAATACATATCGATATTTTTTTTATAGTTATTTTTTGTTTCCAAATGACAAAAATATAAAAATATACTTATTACAAATTAACCATAGAGATGTAAAACGAATATCATTCTTCGGGGTAGCGCCGCTGTATGTTTGCGACTTTGCGCCGACAAAGTGAGGGTCTGAATCATAGATTCCCAAACTTTTTTGAGCTAGCGCCCACTTAGGTATCAGCAAAATAATAGCTAAAATAGGGTACATATTTAGTTACTTCTAAAAACACATATATTCTTTATATATATATGTCTATTTTGTGAAGTCTAATTTGTTTATACATTATTATTTTTGCTTTTATATTTTAGTATTTTCAGAAAATTTTCAGTTATAATTCAAAATAATAATGAGTACCTAATGCCGTTATTTTCCTTTATCAAACTTGAACTAATACACTTTGATTTTGTAAATTAACTTCACTTGGGTTCCACGGGTCATATTTTTGAGGACCTGCCGTTCACTGCGGGCCCTCCTCCTCCGTGCACCCCCACTACAGCCTACTACACCTAAACTTTCATCATACATAATTAAATACTTAACTATAGTATTACTAGTCCAAACCTTCGGCTCTACTGCTAAAATCGATATTCTTAGATTTTATGTAGACTGACCAGCGTTTGGCCTCAGTCGCACCTGATGGTGTCGACGAGGTCGAGGGTGTAGCACGCTGGTTCACTAACTGCCTATTCACTCTTGCCTTGGGCCCAAATCTTCCCGGGAATATAGACGAAGGGAGCGAATTCCATTCCTAAGCAGTCTGCATTAGGAAGTAGAAGCGAATCGCTTCGTGCGAATGAATGGAATATTCACAACGTAAGGATGAAACCGCTCCCGTAGCCTGGTGGTGGAACGGAGATGGCGGAATTAAATCGATTTCGAACGATTGTCTCTGTCACTCTTATGACGCCTTAATTGAAGAAAACGGAAAAGTGATTCTGGAGAAGCCCAACTGGGGAAGTACCTTCTCCTTACAGAAGACCACAGCCATAATAGCACTTCTATCTTTCAGGTATGTAGTGTTGTGTTCCTGATGGCGAGTAAGGTTCCCAGAGCTCCGACCCCACTTAAAGGACGGCAACGCCCTTGTGCCGCGGGCGCTGCTGTTGCGGGTGCCCATGGGCAACGGTAATTGCTTACCATCAGGCAATCTGTCTGCTAGCTACCTTTGTCATATAAAGAGCGATATGTGTCAGTTTATGGCATTACAATGCCATTATCATTCATCTTCCTCGCGTTGTCCCGACATTCTGCCACGGTTCATGGAAGCCTGGGTCCCCTCGTCAACTAACCCTCATCGGAAGACCAGCGCTGGCAGCACGCTAGCAATATGCTGAGATGGGGCCATTTCGTGACTTCGTGTAATGTTTTATGATCGTCCGTTTCATGTTTTATGTAAATAGTAGCTCACGGATAGTCTTATTCTAATCCCAGGTAGGCAACTGCCATCTGACCTTCCAACCCAGAGGGTAAACTAGGGGATTACTCTGGTTTCCTCGCGATCTTTTCCTTCACCGAAAAGCGACTGGTAAATATCAAATGATATTTCGTACTTAAGCTCCGAAAAACTCATTAGTACAAGCCGGGGTTTGAACCTGACCTCCGTATTGCAAGTCGCACGCTCATACCGCCAGGCTACTAGCGCTTATCGTATTCGAAGTTCGTAAACGGATGAAAAAAAAAAGCTAATAATGTCTAACTCATAACAGCCATAACCTCGTAAGATTTTTTTTTTATATGTTATAGGAGGCAAACGAGCAGACGGATTGCCTGATGGTAAGCAACTACCGCCCCCCATGGACACTCGCAACACCAGAGGAGTCACAAGTACGTACGTTCAGTTTTGAGTGTTAAATTAATAATTACCTAATATGAAGTCTAATCTGAACTATAAATACAGCCTCAGGCTTCTAGCGACATGTACTAGTTGCAGTTAGCACACTCTTCTTAGAACTATCTGCGTACCCAAATACGATATCACATTACTTGTATAACTTAAACCGACCGTCCATAATAAATAAACGAAAACAGAGGTCAGGCTTAAACTGGTAGTTGATACAATTTTTTCAGGTCATATTACAAAGTTACTTATACATTTATAACAAGCAAGTTTCAACCTTCAGTTATAAGTAAAAAGATCGAATTGGATTGACACGGCAAATATAGTGATCAAGTTTTATTACAAAGTTACATTTGCGCATAGAACAAACTATTTTGAACCTTCAGTGTAAAAGAATAAGTATGAGTTGGGTTGAAACGGCAAACTGATCAACTTTTATTACAAAGTTATTTTGCGTTCATAACAAGCCAATTTGAACCTTCAGTATAAGACGAAAAGGTTGGGTTGGGTTGATACGGCAATAGTCATTGCAACTCTTATTACAAATATGCTTTTGCGAACGAAAGCAGCGAATTTAAACCTTAAAAACTAGGTGTTAAGGTAGTGTTGGTTGCTTTAGAGAAAGGTCCGCAAATGCGACATTAACAGGTATGGACGGTATGGTAGCGGACTGGATTAGGTTTTTGGTACGGTCAGCAAAATCTTTTAACTTTTTCCTTATTGATTTTTTTTTACTAAAACTATTTTATTTGGAAGCCTTGGTCCTAAGACCAACAAAAAAAAAAGTATTTTGTCTTCATCATCATCACTATTTCAGCCGTATGTCATCCACTGCTGCACATATGCCTCCCCCAAATATTACTTAGGGGTTAGTTCTTACTAGAACTTATGTAAGAAATATCGTTTGATATTTACTAGTCGCTTCTTGAGTCAGAGGTGTAGGGTTAGAACCGGTGTAGTTTTTATTTTTCTCTTTTACTTTTTTATACTCGACGTGTAAAAGTGCCCTTGTGGCCTACTTACTGAATTTGGTGAGGTTTGAGTTTGGTGAAGGAAAACATCGCGAGGAAACCACTAAATTGACTACAACCTAGTTTATTCTCTGGGTTGGAAGGTGAGATGACAGTCGCTTTCGTAACTAGTGCCTACGCCAAATCCTGGGATTAGTTGCCGAGCGAACCCCAGACAGGAAGATAACATTTAGTATATTTATATTTCTATAAAGGCCAGAAGGCCTATAGCGCACTACGTCGTTTGTTAGTATATTTGTCTCTTTATCGCTCATATGCAAGAGCGATAGATGCAAGAGGAGATAGACTATTTTAGAATTATGACAGTGTAGCGCCCCTGTAACTAACCAGAGGCGCTACCGCGAAAATCGATGTTCGTGAATTTCGGGTCATTATCTCTGTCACTCTCATATAGTGTTAATTGGAGTAAAAGAGAAACATGCTCGCAATTTACGAATTTCGATGTACCAGGTCTGAATTTGATTAGAAAAAATATAATGAAGTTTGTTACCATAAGTTACTTAACATATAACGCTACTTTATTTCTGATATTTATAAGATACTATTAACCCCGGACTTCCACTGCTGGACATGGCCTCCCCGATAGACCACCACAGAGAGCGATATTAATTAAGGGTTATAAGGGTGCTATAGGTATAATCAAAACTGAAATATGTTAGCCTGTTTTGCTACCACTACCCATACGCGTACGCGCAGCACATACTCCGAATGTGTTGCGCAACTGTGGAAAGTTGCCGCTTATCTGCCGACAGTACCTTATCAGCCAAGGATGCGGGTCGCCGGGCCCTTAATTCATATGCGAGGTTGACGGCATCTTAACAGTCCTTGTTTTTTAGAACGGGGTTTGAACTTGCAATCCGGGGGTCGCAAGTTCAAACCCCGGCTCGTACCAATGAGTTATTCGGAACTTCATCATATTCCTCGCGTTATCCCTGCATTTGTCACGGCTCATGGGAGCCTGGGGTCCGCTTGGCAACTAATCCCAGGATTTGGCGTAGGCACTAGTTTTACGAAAGCGACTGCCATCTGACCTTCCAACCCAGAGGGTAAAGGGCCTTATTGGAATTAGTCCGGTTTCCTCACGATGTTTTCCTTCACCTAAAAGCGACTGGTATCGAACTTATGTGCGAAATATCATTTGATATTTCGCAAAAAAATTTCGTTCCGAAAAACTCATTGGTACGAGCCGGGGTTTGAACTTGCAACCTCCGGATTGCAAGTGGCACGCTCTTACCGCTAGGCTAATTCCGCTAATTTTTCGGAAGTCGGAACTTAGAACGAAACGTAAAAAACGGTAAATACTAATGGTACGCTTTTTTATACGCATTGATAAAAAAATACGACGTAATGTATGCATTAATTAGGAAAAATATATAAATAATTAAAAAAAAATATTGATGAGCTATAAGAAACGCAACCTTCTCTACATTAAAAAAAAGTTAAATTTGCCGTGAAGTCAAGGCGAAGGTTCTATAAAAGTGACCTTGTAGGCGCATTAAAATAATGTTTTGTCTCTGGTTTTTATGGTATCTTCCAATGGATAAGAAGTATTTCTTCCCCGTGCACGGAACGATGGTGTTCCCAACCCTGAGTGTAAGTTTTAACGTAACTTTACGTCACGAACGCGTTTGCGTTTCCCATATAAATAACATTATCACTTACGCGTTCGTAAACGTTTTTTTACGTCAAAAGAAACTTACACTAGAGCCTCCGGACATTCGGGAGGCGGATCGAGCCTACGCGCAGAGGCCCTTTAGACAATTTCATTAAATGTACGGGGTATACTAAGCGCATGTTGCCCCTGTACGTATCATGGGACGCGTACAGAGACAGCACCCGCCATGGTGTAAGGACTGTTGAGTTTTAATGAAATCTAGAATGTACTAGGCTATTGGGTAGAAAAAAATTGGAGTAGGACTATGCAGTGTCCAGGATGTATAAACAACATTTTCTAAATTGTTTTTTTATTTGATGTACATAATCGTCGTATATTTAGATTCTGATTTTTATGTTTCCTAGCTAATATGTTACTTCACATGTTTGCAGAATTGAGATAATGAAATAAGAATTTTTATACATAATAAATATAATGTATTCAATATTGTCTTCGGTTGCCGCGATAATTATTCATAAAATATAACAACTAAAGCCCCATTAAAGACCAGGCAAGAATTTGTATACGATTTTTATTACATTGCGGGTTAATGGCGTACGGCGGGTTCGGTCATTTTATATCACCCCGCAATGTAATGAAAATCGTATACAAGTTCTTCCATGGTCTAAATGGGGCTTAAAACGGATTATATCGCGTATACTAATTTAAACTTCATCCTGTTTCGAACCCTTTAGCAGCGTTCGTTGTCGGGTCCATAATCTATTAGTTTTTAGTATTTTAACGACAAATCTAAAAAAAACTTTTTATACAACGATGGTGGCAAACAAGCATACGGCCCGCCTGATGGTAAGCAGTTGCCGTAGCCTATGCTAACTGCGACTCCAGAGGATTCACATATGCGTTGCCTACCCTAAACACACAACAAAGAATAGTCAAAGAGTATATTTTTCGGTCGGCTAAAAAATCCCAATCCCTTGAGCCAAACTAAATGACCTTTAAAGAAAGCCTTCGATTTGATGCACAAAGCTCGTGTGACCCCGCAGTCGCGGTTCAGACTCGGAGTGCGCCGTACGCACCAACCTTCTCTTACGCGAGTCCCGTGCGAGTTACTATAGTGCCGCTGTACGGTGAGTGCTTTTCATAAGTGATTTGTGATTGCATGTTTTTTTATGTAATTTTTTTTGTGTGATTTATAGTTGGGTGTATTTAAAAAAAAATCTAGTAAAGTGGATAAAGCTAAAATGAATATTTCATTCATTTTAAATCTTGAATGGCAAATAATAATATATTTATTTACAAATATAAACATTAATGACTTACGTACTTTACATTTATATGAAATATATAATATACCTACATATATTATAATATATACATTGCAATAGAACTCCTAAACTACCTGCATTAAAGTGTGGATCAACTATTTATTGGTACTCGGCCCGTCACCCAGGGGACAGTTTGACAATTACTCACGTTCTCAGGGGTTTTAAAGGGGAAATCACAACTAAAATGTATGTTTGTTTATTTTTAAAACTGTACAATCCAAGATTAGTTAAAAAAAAAGTTGACCATGACAACGAACGATATAAACCTATGTTCCCAAATAATTTAAGTATTGAAACATGCCTATTGTAACTAGGGACTAACCTAACCTTGGGTAAGTTAAATAATATATAGAGATTTTAGAATAAGAGGAAACTAGAGTTATTATTCGATACATTGACATTATTTCACAGTACATTTTTTTAAACTAATTTTAGTAAGTTATCAATATCTCAAGATAATTTATTCGACGTATCCTGCCTGCGTTATTGCCACGCTTAAGGTCTCCTGGGTCACATTATACGGTTTAATGACGTTTGCATGAAAATTCATTTATGTGGTTTTTACATTGATTTACATTTCAAGCATATTATTACCGGTGTAGTAATTTGTCAAAATATTGTATTATCTTGGTTTTGTCTCTCCTATGGTCGATACTTAACAGTTATACTGTGCATTTAAGTTATTATTTTGTCACCAGTCAAACATAGTCTTTGCAGATTAGAGTCTATTAGTAAATTACGAGGAATCTTTTAATTTTGGTTATGTCCACCGGTAAAATGCAAACTATTTTACTAAACTAATTTGACCCTAACATATATATGTTTACTTACAAATTGAGAGTCGTCTCCTGGCTGACGGAGCAGAATTTAGGATTAGAAAAATCGCGTGATTGTCGTGTCGATTTTTAGGAAAATAATTTAAACTTTGCCCCTTATTTTCTTCACCATAACGTTACCAACAGAATCTTAAAGTCACATAGTATTTATGTGGTCTGTGTATAGAAATATTTGATGAAACGTGGGCAATATCAACCGTAATTTTTGTTATCTACATAAAACGATGTATAAAAGTCATTGTCACAGAAGGGTGTCATTTCCAATATTTAAATCTAAAGAAAAATAGAAAAAATTTGACTGGAACCCACAACCACAGGATCACTAGCCCAGTGCACTACCAATTGTGCTATACGAGTACCGCTTAGACTTGTCAAATCTTTTCTATGTATCCCTCGTCGTATACGTCATCATGGGTAACATGTAAACACATCTACCACCAGCGTATTGAACACTTGACGGCATCGATTCGATCGATTTAAATATCGAAGATATTCGCTAGCAGACGTTTCTGCATAATAAAAAAACAATTTAGGGAGTCATTTATTAGGCACTTGTGTGTCGAGCACTGGTACATTTAACTTAATATAAAGCGAGCATTGTATAAATATCGTTACAAGGAAGATCATACGACCTCGAACTACGATAAACCTTTCGTTTCTATTCAAAACAACTTACAGCACAATCTTAATATCAATGCATGCTGTATTGTGCTCTACAACTATTACGTTTAAGGTCATATTTCTTTGAAAATTGTGTTTATAAACTTTTGATCTTATTACTTGTATATGAATCATAAATTGCATTATGATTGTATGCTACTAGAATTAACAGCCTCCTGGTAGAAGGAATCTTGGTTTTAATCCTGACGAGGGCATTTATTTGAGTGTTTCATAAATGTTTATGTGTTTTGGACGGAAGTGTGTAAGTAATTTACATCACACTGGGCGGTAAGAGAGATTTACCGCCCTAGGGCGTGTCGGAAAATCCTACTTTACACCCAGATGAAGACGTAAAACTATGTACGCACCACGGGCGGTAATAAAGAAGGCCTCAGATCGCTTGTTTATAGCCCTCATCTCTGGTTCGGGCACAAATACCCGTGATCTAAACCATTCTTCGTTTTATCGCCCTGGGTACGTAATATACTAATACATATTTATTACGTATATCATCGTCTAGTACAGTCAGTCGCAGCATGGACACCCAATAGAATGGCCTTTAACGACAACGTGTTTAAAATTAGCACGAAAGTGTACGTTAGTCAATTTAAATCCAAATGAAATTTTAATGGTCCTGGGTTCAAATCCCAGTAAGGGCATTTATTTGTATTTATTTTACGGTCTATTTTGCGTCTAGTTGCACTAGTATGTACTTATCGATAGCAGGATTGTCGATATTTTTATTGTGGCAAGCACTAAGCAAATCGTCACTACTTTGATAAAATCTCGTATCTATCACAGATATTCTAAGTTGAAACGTAGTATAGGTGAAAAGCTTAAGTCACCATGTCGATGTAGTTGTGCAGAGAACTAATATGGAACTTACGTCAAAATTTGAATATAGAACGCCGACATGCGTGTACACACGATACTACTACATAGACCAGGTGCTTTAGCTAAGTTTTTCACCTATAACTCTGCACTCATCCCATACATAGTTACGTCATTTTTCTATTGAGTGCCAGAATGAGTTACGAGGTTTTTCGAATATCGAAATTCGTATATTTCGAGCATATTTCTCTTTTATTCCAATTAAGGCGTCACGAGAGTGACAGACACAGCCATCTGAAATTTACGAAAATCGTTTTTCGCGGTGTAAAATCTAGGTGTAACCACAACACATAACGACAATGTCCGCTAAGCGACTCCCGCGCATTACAACACCGACACGCGCTGCGTCGGCGCAACATGCGTGGACAGCGCAAATTGTCACGTTCATCATCATCATTTCAGCCGTGAAACGTCCACTGCTGGACATAGGTCTCCCTCATATATGACTTGTATCATCTTGAGGGGTAGTAGCTATAGTCCCCATTTGGCAGGCGGGTTGGTGACCGCAGCTGTTGATTCGCTTTCAACGGAAGTTGCTATCATCCTTCAGCTGAGAGAGGAGATGGGTTGGTGCTATTCTCATCCAACACACGCCAAATTGGCACTTTAACACACACACATAATTAGAATAAATTAGAAAATTAAGTCATAATTTTTATAGGTGAACAACTTAACTGAAGGACCGTGTCTATGTAGTTGTGCAGAGAATTAATATGGAACTTACGTCAAAATTTGAATATAGAACGCCGACATGCGTGTACAGACACGTTACTACTACATAGACTGTGCTTTAGCTAAATTTTTCACCTATACGTCTATTATGTCATATAAGAGGTCTAAACAAGCTCCATATTATTATATCATTAGTTACAAGTATAATATTCGTTATACATTTTATTACTTCATAATTTTCACACGACATGCTCTAAAACCGGCTAATTAGAGCCAAATCCAGCATTTTATCGTCTTAAATAATAACGTGAGAACGACTACAAGATATTTTATCTATGTCTTTGGTAACAAAACATTGGAATGACAAGCGATTTACACCGCTAGTGCAACAATGACTTATTAACTGTAATGTAGTGTAATGGTCGGTAGAAATAAGAGCTATTTTTGCTTGTCAGATTAGTATTGAGTAATGCTATTCAGTATAACATTAGAGCTATTGTCTTTAAGTATGTATTTTATAGTTTTTCTAATGTTTATTTTTTGAAAGAATCTGTGCACTGATTGATAACCGGTCTGGCCTAGTGGGTAGTGACCTGCCTGTGAAGCCGATGGTCATGGATTCAAATCCCAGTCAGGGCATTTATTTATGTGATGAGCACAGATATTTGTTTTTGAGTCGTGGGTGTTTTCTGTGTATTTAAGTATTCACATGTGTCTATCTATTATATATATCGTCGGCGTCGTCTAGTACCTACAACACAAGCCTTACTGAGCTTACTGTAGGACTACGTCGATTTGTGTAAGATTGTGCCAAAATATTTATATTTGAAAATATTTGATTTAGATGGGAATTACCACTAATTTCGAGCATCTTTTTCTTTTACTCCAATTGTCATAGCGTCATGATCTAGGGAACCGTTCGCGTTACCATAATAAAAACCATAATATAAATATTCGACTGAGCCATTTATATGTCACTGGGCGACATGTTTTGGGTAATAAAATTCTGGAATCTTTTTCAAGCCGAATCAGGATACCTCTTGGAGTGAGGGTGCGTCACTCATCCTAAGTACAAGTGAGTTCATCCGTAACTTGTAACTGAGTGGCAGTAGCATGACTCACAACAGTTTTTTTTAACCACTCAGATTCGGGTAACCGTCTCTACCAATCTCGCTGGAAACGTAAACTCAAGAGTATTCCAGTAGTACAAATCAAGTCTGGCTATTGTCAAATACCCTCAAATTAATTTATTAATTGGGTCCATCCATGTATAACACGAAATGTTGACTTTTTCACTGTCACAGTTGCTGCCTTGCTGTAGCGTAATAATGTGGATGGTCCTTTTAGAGTTGCTAACGCCCATTGGCAACGCCGGCCATTTTGCTAAAATCAGGCACGCTTGTTTCAACCGTCGTGTAAAAATGCATTAAGGAAGTTTCAACACGTGCGTTAATGTAGAAAGGTTATCTGGCAGAAATCTCCTGATAGTATAAGCCCTATTGTATGAAGTTTATTGCCGTATTGTTTCATATAATCTTTGTATTGTCTATGTTTTTGCTTTAAAGGCGATTTAGTAAAGCTTCTTAAAAGTTAAGACTTAGTAAAGATTCTTATAGAGATCTCACAGGTCTGAGACGGAGATGTACAGAGTTCCACTTTTTTTAATACAATGACGGTGGCAAACAGGCATAACGCCTGATGGTAAGCAGTTACCGTAGCCTGTGGACGCCTGCAACTCCAGAGGATTCTCCCGCCGCGTTTGGAAAATAACATAACCGGATTCAAAGTGGATACAATGAGAGGTAGGGCACAGCGAATTACCATCACGCTCGAGTCTGGAGAAGCCCAACTGGGGAAATACCTCCTCCTTACAGAAGACCACAGCCATAATAGCACTGCTACCTTTCAGGTATGTAGTGTTGTGTTCCTCATGGCGAGTAAGGTTCCCAGAGCTCCAACAACTTTTAGGGTAGGCAAAGCGCATGTGAATCCTCTGGAGCCGCAGGCGTCCACAGGCTGTAGTAAGTGCTTACCAGGTGGGCTGTATGCTTGTTTGCCACTGTCGTTGTATTAAAAAATCTTTAACTATCAGTAACATTCAATAATAAAATTGTGTAATTATAATAAAATTGTGTAATAATAATAAAACAATAAACTACAAGTACGTATGTGTGTAATAGGTATATACTTCCTTATCGTAACTCCATAACAGCCATAATTTTTTATGACGGCGCATAGATCGCAACAATGGGCATAGATCATTGATCAATGATCGTGGATCATTGAATAACAGTAATGGCGCGATTTCACGGGTTAACCCTTTTGTCACGGTCGGTGGCGCGAGCGCAAGTAACGCGGTTATATGTTGACGCAGTATAGTGACTGCCCGATAAAAGTCGCCCGCTGCCCGCCGCGCGGATTAAAATTTGTATGTACACGCGGCGGGCGTCCGCGTCAGTTAGCATAGGCCCTAAACCGCGAGAAGACAGTACCGGAGGACAGGCACTGTCCCTTGAAGTGTTGGAACTTCGATAGCCAAACCGCCTGCAAAGCGTGGCGATTACGATATTGACCCTCATGCTCCGAAATCGGTTCTTGTGGCGATCTATAAAGCTATGTCTATTTTCCATATTGAAATCGAAAGAAAAATAGAAAAAATTGACTCGCAGCTGTTATGGCTGTGGTCTTTAGTAAGGAGGAGGTACTTCCCCAGTTGGGCTTCTCAAGAACCAAGCGCGATGGTACTCGCTGTGTACGGACGTACCAGGGTCTTTCTCTTTTACTCCAAATAAGGCGTTATTAGAGTGATAGAGACATTCGTCCGAAACTTACGAATATCGTTTTTTGCGGTAGCGCCGTAGGCTCGCGTGAGATAAAGTACTGCTTGCGTTGCGTCAACGGACCAACCGCGGTGCGTATTTCTTGGTCGAGTTTCAAGATTTGGTTCAATTGTTTATGGCGTAAACTGTATTAAACTTTATAAAATTATAGTATTACTAACTGGAGACCGGTGAACTGGCAGTTCGCTCAACGCATTTGTCTCGCAGTTCAGCGGGGTAACGCAGCAAACGTCTTTTTTTATGGCATAGACGGCAAACGAGCAGACTGATTGCCTGATGGTAAGCAATCACCGTCGCCCATGGCAACACCAGGGGAGTCACAAGCGCTTTGCCGGCCTTTAAGGGGGGTTGGAGCTCTGGGAACCTTACTCACCATCAGGAACACAACACTACATACCTGAAAGGTAGCAGTGCTATTATGGCTTTGGTTTTCTGTAAGGAGGAGGTACTTCAGTTGGGCTGCCCCAGATTCAAGCGTGATGTTACTTCGCTGCGCCCTACCTCTCATAGTTGGACGTAGTTTAAGGACATACGGGCACCATGCCGAAAGGACCTTTTCTAGATTTGGTATAGTTAGTTAATTTTTAGTCATATTCTCTTTTCCGTACACGGAACAATGGTGTTCCGGGCATTTGGGAGGCGTACGGGGAGCCACATCTAGCCAACGCGCAGAGGCCCTTTCGACAATTTTAATGAAATGTAAGGGGTACACTTGGACCCGGGTATGTCCTTAAACTACGTCCAACAATGAGAGCTAGGGCACAGCGATGACCATCACGCTTGAATCTGGGGCAGCCCAACTGGGGAAGTACCTCCTCCTTACAGAAGACCACAGTCATAATAGCACTACTAGCTTTCAGGTATGTAGTGTTGTGTTCCTGATGGTGAGTAAGGTTCCCAGAGCTCCAACCCCCCTTAAAGGCCGGCAACGCGCTTGTGACTCCCCTGGTGTTGCGGGTGCCCATGGGCGACGGTAATTGCTTACCATCAGGCAATCCGTCTGCTCGTTTGCCGCCTATGACATACAAAAAAAAAACACTAAGCGGATGTTATTGTATTATTATTTGAGTTAATGTTTATATACTGTTTTGTTCCTGAGTCATGGGTGTTTTCTAAGTATTTATATGTATCTATCTATTATAGATATCGTCGTCTAGTTAGTACTTAGTACCTACAATGCAGGCCGTACTGAGCTTACCGTAGGACTACGTCGATTTGTGTAAGATTGTCCCGAAATATTTATTTATTTAATACGTTCACAGTCCCCATACAAAATGTATAAATTCCTCATACGTCCAAGCAAATTACTTCTATCGCATGTCCGTGCTCCACGTATGGGTCACTATAAGGAACGCCCAGTTATATACTCGGATTACTACATTATATATTACTGAATTCTGTTTATCTATCAGAAATATTAATAGAGAAATCAGAATTATATTTATACTATGAGCTCGATTGAATGCAGTTGGAAGTGATTTGATTTCAGTGCATACCTGGTCGGTTATAGTGACCCACGTGTGAGGCATGGACTCGTGAAGATAGTTCGTCGTGGTTCACGCATGGGGCACTGGGGCGCTACCGCGAAACACGAAAGTCGTAAATTTCGGACGATTGTCTCTGTCACTCTTATGACGCCTTAATTGGAGTAAAAGGGAAAGATGCTCCAAATATACGAACTTCGATGTTCGCGGTACCGGGCCAGGACTGTGTTAATTTAATAGTGACAAAGGCAAATAGTTCGATATTTCGGTATGCTTTCAGTCAACATTGTCCTAAACAACTTTATAAAATCAACAAAAAGTTACGTAAAAGAAACTACATTCCATCAACAAGTTACCTAGTTACATTTTCGTGTAAGTTTTCTAAATCTATTGTTCAAAGATAATCTAGTTTTTTTGTTCTTAATTAGCCTAATTTGCGCATAATCTAGCGAATAATTATGATCAACGATATGTTTTTACACGACTATATACAATGGGGTCTCATATCATATCATGTATGTTAGTTTTAAAACATGAGATATTTAATCATGTGAACAATTAACAGACTGACGTATTTTGTCGAAATTACTCAATATTTTTAAGGAAACACTTTTTTTTTTTATGACAAAGTTGGCGAACGAGCAGACGGATTGCCTGATGCTTAGCAATTACCGTCGCCCATGGGCACCTGCAACACAGGGGAGCCGCGTTGCCGGCCTTTATGATCGGAGTACGCTCTTCTTGAAGTTATGTGGATCGGTCCGCTGACGGCAAATAATAAATAATAATCATAATAAATATTTCGGGACAATCATACACAAATCGACCTAGTCCTACGGTAAGCTCAGTAAGGCTTGTGTTGTAGGTACTAGACGACGACATATATAATAGATAAATACATATAAATACTTAAATAGATAGAAAACACTCATGACTCAGGAACAAATTCTGTGCTCATCACACAAATAAATGCCCTGACTGGGAATCGAACCCAGGCCCATCGGCTTCATAGGCAGGGTCACTACCCACTAGGCCAGACCGGGCGTCAATCCACAGTTTTGAGGTGCGAGGCAGGAAGTTTCTAGAGAAGCACAGTAGACGAAATATATTTTTACTATGGGTGAGGACTTATGGCTCAGTTATTTTTTTTACTTCAATTATTTTACGTATAGCTGTTGATTTTCCATAAATAAATTATAAAATAATAATAATTATATAAAGCGCGATAAGATGGAGTAGCTTATACTTGAGTGAATCAACTATTTGTTGTTGTTATTCTGTCCGGTCAGCCAGGAGACATCTGAGGCATAGTTTGTTAGAAGAAATATGACACCGCGTTCTATTAACACACTTAGTAGGTGACACATTATGGAAGGGACATATAGCTACCACAAATATGCATGTTTTGTGCATTTAGTTGCCATAAAACTGAGGTTTTAAGAGTGACCCAGGGGAACATAACCATGGCAACGAGGGACAAAGAATAGTTGATTCAGCCACTTATCATTTGGCATTTCTGCCCAAAGTACTGCAGTTTGCGTTTCTTGAAAGTTTTCTAAACCTCTCCAAGTATCACTGATAAACCATGCTATGCCCTTACGTATTTGGTAACCATTTTAATTATATCGTGAGAACATACTATAGCAGGAAATATAACTATTAAAGGGCTTTCATCGAAATTAAACTAGCCTCGTTAATTATCATTGCCGAACTTATTTAATGATTTAGCAATAAACATATGTAATACCTGTTAATGACAGGATGTTTGTACATATTAGCCCTTTTACCAATAGATGTATAAGGTTGTAAAATTAAGCAGATTTATGATACATGTATAAGTATTTTAAATTGCGCAAGCTACTCTTTAAGGGTCTAAAGTAGCGACCTAGTCTAGTGACGACCGGTCTATGAAGCCGATGGTTCTGGGTTCGATTCCCAGTCAGGGCATTTATTTGTTTGATGAGTACAGATATTTGTTCCTGGGTCATGGGTGTTTTCTATGCATTTAAGTATTTATATAAAATAAATAAATATCTAGGACAATCTTACACAAATCGACCTAGTCCTACGGTAAGCTCAGTAAGGCTTGTGTTGTAGGTACTAGACTGATAATATATGTTATATGTATCTATCTATTATATATATCTTTGTCTAGTACCTACAACACAAGCCTTACTGAGCTTACCGTAGGACTAGGTCGATTTGTGTAAGATTGTCCTGAAATATTTAAAAAAAAAAGTAGCAGCAGCGAATATTACAACATGCCAGTTGTAAGTCGTCCAGTGCTGGACATAGGCCGTCCCCAACTCGATCAACTATTTTATGTGGTTACGGTCCCCTCTGGTCGGTCTTAAAAATCAGTTTCACGGCATCTAAATACACAAAACATGCATGTTTGTGGCACCGATACGTCCCTTTCATAATGGGTCACCTACCAAGCGGGTTAGTAGAATGCGGTGCCACATTTCTTGTAACAAATGTTTTCGATACTCGTTATCGAAAACCTCAAAGTCACAACTCATGGTGAGAGTGGCGACCAGTACCCTCACCACCCTTTATAGGTGAAAAATTTAGCTAAAGCACCTGGTCTATGTAGTAGTAACGTGTGTACACGCATTTCGGCGTTCTATCAAATTTTGACGTAAGTTCCATATTAATTCTCCGCACAACTACATCGACATGGTAACTTTCTTATGTTTTTTCATGAAAGGTAGGGTACAGCGATGACCATCACGCTTGAATCTGGGGCAGCCCAACTGGGGATGTACCTCCTCCTTACAGAAGACCACAGCCATAATGCACTGCTCTTTCAGGGATGTAGTGCTGTGTTCCTGATGGTGAGTAAGGTTCCCAAAGCTCCCCCTTAAAGGCCGGCAACGCGCTTGTAACTCCCCTGGTGTTGCGGTTGCCCATGGGCGACGGTAATTGCTTACCACCAGGCAACCCGTCTGCTCGTTTGCCATCTTACCTTCCAAGCCAGAGGGTAAACTAGGCGTCATTGGGATTAGTCCGGTTTCTCACGATGTTTTCCTTCACCGAAAAGCGACTGGTAAATATCAAATGATATTTTATTTACTTTGACGACCGGTCTGGCCTAGTGGGTAGTGACCCTATGAAGCCGATGGTCCTGGGTTCAAATCCCAGTCAGGGCATTTATTAGTCTGATGATCACAGAAATTTTCGCCTATGTCATAAAAAAAACAAAAAAATACGCCCAAACAGCCTACTGCCTATATTTATTGCGTATCCAAATTTTATTTTAACATTACAATGATCATTTTAACATGCTCACGTCCATTGCAGACAGCCAGGGTCACAGGCTGACTTTGATATATCGGACATGGTAGAATGTAATGCAAAAACTATGTCCGGAAACTAGCGATATTTTTTTATCACACGTATTATAATCGATTAGTATATTAAAATCGATTAGTTTGTGATCATTTTGTGACCAGTTGGTAGGTTACTTATTATCGCTTTGATGTTCAACGCTTGCTTTCAGTGATCGGTTATTTGGATTCTCCCTCACGGGATATCATGTAGAAAAGTTAATATAGATACGACAATTTCCCGCGATCCCGAACAAATCATTCAAAAGTCGAATCCAAAAAACCGATCACTGCCAATACCATTTTAATCAATAAGTAAGAAGGAGTAATAAAACGAACACAGAAATTTCTAAAAATAAACTTTTACGAATAACCTAAATTTGGACCCTTAGGTCCCCATCAAGAGTTTCTGCGCTGGATTGCGATGCCAATTTTCATTTTAACAAACTAAATATATAAGTATTACAGGATATATTTACACAAAATTGTGTCGTGACTCGTGACTCAGCTAACGATATACTCGTATAATATGTATAATATACAAATAATTAAATACATAGAAAACACCCATGACTCAGGAAAATATCTCTGCTCATCGCACAAATAAATTCCCTTACCGGGATATGAACCCTGGACGTCCAGCTTCATAGGCAGGATCACAATCCACTAGGCCAGACCTGTTGTCGTTTTGTACTTACGATCGTTTAAAACGAACTAGTTTTCATATGGTTTTTGTGTGTGTAAAGTTTTCTATTAGAAATATATGTCTTTATCTCCTACTAGCTATGCCCCGCGGTGATACCCGCGGTTTATTAGGGAAAAAACGTAGTCTATGTGTTAATCCAGGGTGCCAGCTAACTCTATACCAAATTTTATTAAAATCGCTCCAGCCGTTTAGACGTGACGAAGTAACAAACATACACACTCACAAACTTTTGCCTTTATAATATTAGTGTAGATAAAAGTATTGGTCATATCATATCAGACGTGCTTCCGCATAACCTTCTACTCCGTAAGTAGGTTAATGTAATTATTAAATAATATATGCAAATAAAAACAATTAAACGACTGGAATACTTATAAGAATGAGACACTTTCACTATTGTTGTGTTTATTTACTTAATTGAATCGAGGCGCGGATTATAACACTTCCAAATAAAGTTACCAACGGTTTTTATGCCGCTTAAAGTATATACTTGAGGTAACACACATAAATAAAGTTAACACTAATGCATTTTTTACGTGCGCTACACACACACGACAAAATTATCAAACACTAGCATAAATTATATTCACACAAGTTCAAGAATTATGACCGGCGGCCGAGTAATTTTAGGGAAACGCCTATTAATGGCTACTCCATATTGGTTATATCCTCCTAGTCATATAAGCACTTTGTTTATCTAGAGCAGCGTATATAAGTCGAGTAGAAGTCTCAGTCAGTCTTTATCACGCTCCATAACCTACACTAATCCGTACTTTCTACTTTATGGACCAGTTCTATTTGTAAAGATGCTTAACTGATAACAATTAAAAACAATTGAAAGTAACATTGACGGTCAGCAAAGTCATTTCATTCATTGGTTTATTTCAGCCGTATGCACTCCACTGCTGGACATAGGCCTCCCACAAATATGACTTGTGTCATCTTGGGGGTAGTTGCCATAGTCGCCACGCTTGGCAAGCGGGTTTGCTCGCAGTAACTGTAGATTGGGTTTCGACGGACGCTGCTGCCCGTCCGTAGGATTTTTCCCTTTGTCGCCTCTTACGACACCCGCGGGAGGAAATGGGGTGGTGCTATTCTAGGCAGCCGGCATCACTCGGCAATTCTTTTTATAAACCCTATCTTATTTTTCATTGAATCACCGGATAAACATGCAACGATACAAGGTTACTGATGTTCACGATTATTTCTCAGATTAGGAAAGTAATAATTTGGCTAGAAATGTACGCGTAGTTTCAATTAACAATTATGCATACTATTGTTAAATAAAATTGACCTTGCGGGATTGGTAGTTTGCAACATTGATGTACAGTCAGCAGCAAAAGTGGCTGAGCGGGTGAAGTGTTCAGAATGACCTACACGCGATTTTATTCTCTTGACGATGGAGATGTGTTGACCTCATTTTGAACACCTCAACCGCTTATCCACTTCTGCTGCTGACTGTACAAATAAGAGCAAATTTCGAATATTTTTTTAAGAAATATTTTTGATTTACTTTGATTTGCTTTTGATATTGACATAGTCCACCGGGTTAGCAAGCTGAAGTGGTAATGGGCAGGCCAGATTGCACGCAGAGAAGATGGCTGATGGGGTCGAAAAGTTCTCGAGTGGAGACCACGGACTAGCAAGCGCAGCGTAGGACGTCCACCCACAAGATGGACAGACGACCTCATTAAGGTCGCCGCAGACGCTTTCAACATATGGAGGTTCAAAGGGGAGGCCTATGTTCAGCAGTGGACGTCTTATGGCCGAGATGATGATGAGATACATTTATTAACTTTGCCCCAATATTAATTTGTCTTTATATTACTTACTAGCTTTATCTCGCGGCTTCGTCGGCCAGCCATGCCCATGTTTAAAATATGGTTGCGGGATAAAAACTATCCTATGTCCTTTCTCGTAGCTCAAATTTTATATCAATTGGTGACGCGGTTTAAGCGTGAAGAGGTAACAGACAGACAGACAGAGTTACTTTGGCATTTATTAGTAGTATGTTCTATTGCAACTTGTAGTAAAATTAATACGCAACCAAACTAGAATTGATGTTCAAACTAGACTTGCAAGAAATCGTTCTGAAATTAGAAAGGTTTCAAGACCGGGTGCTGACATTTACTTCAAACACACGTTGGCGTTGCCAAACTTGCCAAATTGCCGACCAGAATCGTGGTCCATCTGTCTGTATAATCTGACATCTCTATTTATCTGATGGAACCAGGTATTCTTATGTCCGGTTCACATTATTCCAGTCCAGTAATCCAGCAGGCCAATCCAGTCCAGTACTGGACTGGATCATGTAGAAATATTGGAAGTGTAACACTGATCTATAATAGAATCAAGTATTTAAAATTATTATAGCTGGTGTTCTAGTCGTTTGACATATGCTTACAGTCTAGATTTTTATGTTGTAAACCTTTTTTTTTGTAAATATAAATATACAAGTCACTAACCAACAATTTACAGAAAAATACAACGTAAACAATAAGACTAAAGAAAAAATAATAAAAGAAATTTAAAAAAAACGTCGTTAAAATTGGGCCCCTTTGGCTTCCAACGAAAGCTGCCAGCTCTGCGGTCATCAGTGGAGTCGACGAGCCTTTTAGAAAGGTCTTTGAACATGATATGGGCGCTGGGACCCCACGGGCCTAGGGTTTCGAGTGTTTCGACTCCGAATGGCATAAAAATGTATTCGGAGCCGAGACCCCGGTATTTGTAGTGCTTAAGCTTTTCGGCCGCTTTAGCATAACATTGGCAGGGTTTCAAAGCACGAGAGGGGAACACACATTGCAACCGAGTGAAACACACAATTTTTCACCTCACTACCGCCAGGAAAAAAATAACTCTAAAACTTTTAAAATGGCATCCCTCATTGATCATTCATAAACATTTTTTATTAATTTTACATTAATACCTATTCTGTATACCCACTACTATTTTGTTACATAAACTTCCATTAAAATTGACATCAAGATCGATGACAATCTCCAAATCTTTCTTATTAATACCAGCAGTGTAATAGTTATTTGTTATTATACAAGGGAGCAAAGTTAGTGTTTACCTTCTCATACTAATATTCAGACCCCGAGCTAGCGAAAGATACCAAAATTAAACCAGGAGCATAGGGAGTCGATCTTGAGCATAACATTGGCAGGGTTTCAAAGCACGAGAGGGGAACACACATTGCAACCGAGTGAAACACACAATTTTTCACCTCACTAGGGAAAAAAAGGAAAAAAAACCACCCAGGAAAAAAAAAACTCTTAAACTTTAAAAATGTATTGAAAAATATTGGCATCCTCATTTATCATTCATAAACACTAAATAAAAGAACATCCAACCTAACATCAGAAATACACTCGATTAGTAATAAACTATTTGTATGAAATTACTTTGCACTCTTGATAATCAAATGCATATGTGCTATCCGTTTTTAAAGAATAAAAGTTCTTTCCGAGCTAGTGAGGTGTAAAATATATCCCTGTAAAAATCTAGTGAGGTGTAAAATATATTTTTTTACCTTAGCTGGTTGGATGTTTGTTTTTAAAGTTTTTTAATGGTTAATGATGGATATCAATAATTTCGATTATATTTTTAATACGAGCACGAGAAGGTAAACACTAACTTTGCTCCCTTGGATAACAAATAACTATTATCAACTTTACTAAGACTCCATGAGTGTCGCGTCCCGTTGAATAGACATCCGGATCGGTGGCGTATGAATCTGATCTGCAACACTTTCGTATCATTAGTGCCATTGTGACAACTACAATGTAGAAAGTGGTTATTTAATGGATGACTTATGCTTTAATAGAGGCTATTAGGCGAAAGTGTGGACGGAATTAGGGTGGCTCTATGTTCGCCTTTGTTAGCATAATGTGCGAAGGACAAATTTTACTACTTTTTTCGTACATCGTAAAAAGAGTTGATTAAAAAATATCTTGAAAACGAAAATTTTCATCGAACGGCACTTCATTGACAATAATTTCGTTCAAGTTTTTTTTATGACATAGGCGGCAAACGAGCAGACGGATTGCCTGCTGATAAGCAATTACCGTCGCCCATGGGCACCCACAACACCAGGGGAGTCACAAGCGCATTGCCGGCCTTTAAGGGGGGTTGGAGCTCTGGTAACCCTACTCACCATCAGGAACACAACACTACATACCTGAAAGGTAGCAGTGGTATTATGGCTGTGGTCTTCTGTAAGGAGGAGGTACTTCCCCAGTTGGGCTGCCCCAGATTCAAGCGTGATGGTCATCGCTGTGCCCTACCTCTCATTGTTGGACGTAGTTTAAGGACATACCCGGGTCCAAATAAAACAAGTTAATATAAGTTAAATAAAACATGAGAATAGGATCTTAAGTGTAAGAACGCGTAGGTACGAATATAACATTCTACAGCTTATCTACTAAGTGCTGATAGTAACCAGACTATATAAATTGACAAGCCCCCAAGAAGTAATAAAGAAGTAATAATTTTTTAAATAATTTATTCAAAAGTACCTAAGAAGCATCACTGTTGTATTAAATTTTTCCCAAAAACCTTTACCAGAATGAACAGATTGCTGGAGATTATATCCAAAACGCATATACTGTCTCTCTTCCGTCGAATAACAACTGACCCGGTACCGCGAACATCGAAGTTCGTATATTACAAACATCTTTCTCTTTTACTCCAATTAACGCGATATGAGAGTGACAGAGACAATCATCCGAAATTTACGAATATCGTTTTTCGCGGTAGCGCCGCTGTTGTCAAAACACAAACAAAAGACACTACACTTACCGACATCGTTCCGAATTTCGCAAATCCTCTCGAAACATAATCTATTTTATCCTCAACTATAATCTAATCGCAATTTGGTTGCAAGAGCATAATGTCAGGAAATCAATCCACGACACAAAATGCCCCGGGTCTGACATTAAGGTTATCAGACTGTCATACAGGATAGATAGATGGCGGGACTGTGCAACTTTGCCTAGTGGGGAACCATGGCAAAGTTGTGTGACTCAGGAAAAAATATGCCTGTACCCTTACCATGAGTTATGAAATAGTCGTTTTCGATAACGAGTATAGAGTTTACTATCTGCGCTTGTACTATTTTAGTGAGAACAAGATGCACAGATAGTAAACTCGATACTTGTTATCGAAAACGTCAATGTCACAACTCATGGTAAGGGTACTGTATGAAATATGTTTGTATTCCCGGTAAGATATAATTTGGGTCTTTTCAAGGCAAGAGTGAATAGGCTGTTACTGAACCATCGTGCTACACCTTCGACCTCGTCGACACTTACCATCAGGTGCGACTGAGGTCAGACGCTGGTCAGTCTTTTATAAATATGTATATATATGCCTTACTCATTGGTGGACAGTCAGCAGCAGAAGTGGCTAAGCGGTTGAGGTGTTAAAAATGAGGTCAACACATCTCTATTGTCAAGAGGATAAGAGCGCGTGTAGGTCGTTTTGAACACTTCACCCACTCAGCCACTTTTGCTGCACTATTAACGTCCAATAAATATGCAAAATTGAAAGTAATGGAAATTAAAAAGTTATAAATAATCTACTTTTTTTAATAAAAAAATCATAGCAAAATGGAAAACAATGCAAAAGATACAAGGAGCAGAAAAAATAGTAAAACCAACATTAATAATATTGTCTTCGATTGCCGCGATAATTACTCATTATTAAACAAAACAACTGAAAGAGATTATATCGCATACTTATTACGTTATATACATAACTTATTTTTCATCACACTTGCTCGTCAATGGCGTTGTTACTTGCGAGAGTACAGAGCAGTTATAGCCGATTTAGCTCACACGGGCTGTTAAGTTTAGTTTTAAAAATATACAGAACCTATACTTCACTTGGACTGAGGATGTTTCTAAACAGCCAAGGTGTATTTCATATCTTCAAAAGTTTGCTACAACCAACTATTAATATGTATAAAACATATCTTTATATTAAATTTGACTGCAATTTAATGTTTAGTATTTATTAAAAATATTTGTTTTCTATTTGATTTTGATAATTGATACTATTTGGCAGGATGATCTATCAACTTCGAAAACAAAACGCAGTTGTTAACATTATCTGTGGAAGACATTGAACAAAGTTGACATTGTTGACTATCTTTTATAGTGGATGCGGTCTGATAGGTAAAACTACACTACACTAGTAACTAATATTTTACCAACGAATTTATTTTATTTCCTCGCAAATGTGATGAAAAACATTGTATGTACCACGGGTGGTAAGTGTATAACAAACTTGAGTCATTAAAAGCCCTCCGACTTCGTCGTCGGGCTTCTAATAGACTCGCGTTTACTATACCTTACTTACCATCCTCGTTGCACAATGTACTATAAACCAGTGGTCAAATAGATGATCATCACGAACGCTGCTAAAGGGTTCGTTCGAAACGTCGGGAAGTTTAAATGAATATACGCGATATAATCCGTTTCAGTTGTTTTATTTCAAAACTAACATAGATAGCTAAGGACCTGATTACATATTAATTAATGTTTAGTGCAAGTTCATATATTTCTTACTAAACACAAGTGACAAATGTATGAACTGGCACTAAACACTAATCAATGTGTAACCAGGCTCTAAAAGTAACCTAAAACTAAACATAACCTTCCTTCTAACACGACAACACTTCAATCATCACCACTTGGACGGTTGGCAGTCCTCAACTGTGCGTTTTTTCCAGACACTTCCTGTCTCCTCAAAAATTTTGAAATAAATTGTCGTGTGCAGTATTTCCGGACCGATATGACATCCAAACCTTCAAGTAAAGCGTATATCTATCTTAAAGGTCGGCAACGTACTTGTTCCTCTGTTGTTGCGAGTGTCCATCGGCGACGGTGTTTGCTTACCATCAGGCAATCCGTCTGCTCGTTTACCTCCTATATCATAAATAATAGCTGCCTGCGCGAGGATCGCATTGCCTCCCTAAGGCGCTTGTTGACCTCTGTGGACCCCACGCGCATTTTTGCCCCACGAGCTGAGAGTGACAACCCGACATAATTAACTTTTTTCTCTTTCTCTCTCTCTTGCCTTTTCATTTAAACTTTTATCAACATTAACTAGATTCTGGACTCTTTATTTCACAATTTTGGAAATTTCTCGGCGACAACATGGCGTCTTTCTCCAACTCATTATCAGTACTTATATTCGAGCTGGAAATTCTTTACCACAAAATGCGTTTCCAATTCCTGTAATGTCTTATTACTCGTTTCTGGCAAATATTTGTACAAATATAACCAAGATATCAATGTCAGCGTACCGTATATACCAAAGGTGCCATGTAAACCTGTATTTGAAAACATAATAGGCGCCAGCTTTAAGCTAGTTGTGTGCAAAATTTGTGCAATAGCGGACCCTGCGGAAATGATGACGGGTTTGAATCTCATCGGGGTTATTTCTGATGTGAACGACGTACAAAGAACCATTGGGCCCCAGCTAACGGCGAATGAATATATAACCAATAAACACAGCGTTAATAATTGATTTTGTGATATAACCCCGTATTTCACTAAGCATAAATATATAGATAAAATATAGAGGAAGAATATAGTAAAGGCGGTAGTAGCCAATAGCATGCTTCTTCTCCTGACTTTTATTGAGACGTAGCTACCGATGTTCATACCCAACACTGTGACACCGTCAATGATAAGCATGCCGATATATGCCGAAAACGAATCATCTTTTGTTATATCTTTTATAATTATGAGCGAGTAAACAGCAAATACCAATTTACCACTAAAGTAATATAAACAATACAGCACTACGTTCACACTGAGTGGCATGTAAAAATGACGCATTTTCACATTCTTTATCACAGCCAAAATATTATCCGCTTTCATTGTCTCTTGCTTTAAAGTCTGGGCTTTGATGATAGACGCAAGCTCTTCACTATTCTTCCCTGGACCCCGGAGCCAAAAGAACGACTTCTCACACTCTTCTAACCTCCCCTTACTTGCTAACCAGTAAGGCCCGTTAGGCCAAAAATAGCAGGATATAAATGGGAAAATTGCTGGTATGAGAGCCATCAAAGGAATATATCTCCAATGGAAAAACGATCCAATTATATTAGCGATCCAAATACCCCAGAAATAAGCAGCGCTTTTCATTAGAAGGAACATGCTTCTTAATCTCGGCTCTGAATATTCCGTTATCGCCATTATAGGTACCTATGCTCAGATTTCCACCAAATGTTATTCCCTGGAGCAATGCCGCCAGTAACAGATGGACTGCAGTAGAAGCGAAATACTGCATTAAATAAGACACGATCAATGGTAAGCAGTATACCACTAATGTGATTCTGTATCCTGTCCATTGGTTCAAGTAAGGTAGACTCAAAACTGCCGGTACAGCTGCAAATCCTTGAACAGAATCTGTAAGTAGAAATTTGCTTTTGTAACATAAAGTACACTTTGAATAAAATGTTGGTTAATTATATTGACCGAGTAGAATATATGTGGTAGTCCACATGGAAAGGTACCTTATGGCGCTTGGCGCTTACGTTGCAAAGTGTCACATTAGTGTTGAAGCGTCATTAACAACAGCGTAAGCGCCAAGCGCCATAAGATACCTTTCCATGTGGACTACCACATATTTCTTGAGATAGTTCAATGCCAATGGTTACCACACCAGCTTCATGCTGAGTAGGGACCATTTCGTGACATATATCTTTTAATTATGTATCTTTCTGTCATCTGTTATTTCTGTGTATGTCTCGAATAAATTATTTCTTTTTCTATTTCTATTTTCAATGATGTACATACTATTTTTTGGAGAAGATCAAAGAAGACCAAAGTCCAATAAATATAATACCCAAGTTGTCATTCTAACTGGTTGTTCAAGTTAATAGGACCTCGGATTAAATAGGGGTAAACATAAAACAGCTGAGTGAATCACTATTTGGTGTTGTTATTCTGTCCCATCAGCCAAGCGACAACTGAAGCATAATTTGTTACAAGAAATGTGGCCCTGCGTACTACTGACGCGCTTGGTACGTGACCCATTATGGAAGGGACATATAGCTTCTACAAATATCTATGTTTGTATATTTAGATGCAATTAAACTGTGAAGCGGAACGTAACCATGGCAACGAGGGACAAAGAACAGTTGATTGAGCCAGCTAGTAAATTGACTACATTGTTTAGTGGCAAACTTACAGATCCACGAAGCCATGTTGTCACTGACAAGTATGTCTCCTGTCTCCTGCAGCTGTGGCATCATTACAGTGGCGGTCCCCACACACATGCCAGTAGTCAGCATCATAGAGACCAGGCCGATCACGACGAAAGTCTGGTAACGACAGTATATCATTTATAGACGACCGGTCTGGCCTAGTGGGTAACCCTGCCTATGAAGCCGATGCCGATGGTCCTGGTTTCAAATCTCAGTAAGGGCATTTATTTGTGTGATGAGCACAGGTATTGTTCCTGAGTCATGGGTGTTTTATATAAAGTATCTGTATATTACTTATGTCGTTGGCTGAGTACCCATAACATAACACAAGCCTTCTTGAGCTTACTGTGCATGGGGCTCAGTCAATTTGTGTAAGAATGTCCTGTAAAAATTATTCATTTAGAGAAACTCACATCTTCAAGTGAGAAGTGCGCTGTAGCGAATTTTTTGATTACTACTAGAAAAATTGTCATTTGCTAAATCATTAACGGAGCAGTGATAATTAGTTTACTTTGAAAAAAGTCAGACATGAAAGTTAATATAATCGCTCGTTGGATTCCTCATTGATCCTCATTCCTCATCAGAACTAAATTCTGGTAACAACAAGACATACCTTAAAGTACATGGTTTGAAACAATAAAAAAAAAAGAAATCGATCATTAAATGACTGAGTTCTAATGTAATACACAAAAAAAACATGCAACCGAATTCATAACCTCCCCTTTTTGATACAAAACCGACCAGCCTTGATGATTTGAAGTCTTAAAAGAAATTAAATTACCTGTCTAAATGTCGGTATTTTCCAATAATTACAAACAATGTCACACATTTCGATATACAACACAAACCCCTGCTTTGTACGATCAGAGGCTCTAGTGTAAGTTTCTTTTGACGTAAAAAAACGTTTACGAACGCGTAAGTGATAATGTTATTTATGGGAAACGCAAACACGTTCGTGACGTAAAGTTACGTTAAAAACTTACACTCAGGGCTCTGAGTAAATTTAAAAATGGTCATTACACTACGCGATTTATCATATTGAAATTCTAATCGTGAACCTAGTTTTTCGCACTAGTATTAGGTATAATGATACAACGTAACCTACATTTCTTATCAACGAACAAGCTTGTCTAGATGCTAAAATGTTATTTTTTACGCGCGAATCGTGAATATTATTGAAAATCGTGAACCATTGTAGCCTTATGTCTTACTAACGTCATTTACCCGTTTACAGCTGTGTAGGTAACGTCAGACTAAGAAAATAATAAGAAACATTAAGTTGTATACCTTATTATATGTGCAATAAGTGCAAGTAGTAAACAGTTGTAAACTTAAGTATGACATATTTTTATATATTTACGCATAAATATAGATATAGATTTAAACTTAGATGGTTGGCAGTCCTCAACTGTGCGTTTTTCTAGAAACTTCCTGCCTCGCACAGCAAAACTCTGGAATAAATTGTCGTGTGCAGTATTTCCGGACCGATATGACATCCAAACCTTCAAGAAAAGAGCGTATAGGGATCTTAAAGGCCGGCAACGTACTTGTGACTCCTCTGGTGTTGCGAGTGTCCATGGGCGGCGGTAGTTGCTTACCATCAGGCAATCCGTCTGCTCGTTTGCCTCCTATATCATAAAAAAAAAACGTCGCTTACTATGAGCCTCATAAGAAGACTCAAAGTCAGCTAATGGAGAGTCCTGGGAGTGTGGCATCCGGGCGGCGAGGCGTACGGACACTCAGGACTCTCTTACGGCCCGGCCACGAAGGACTTCGCGTATTGTCGTGGCCGGACCGTGCTTGGGAATAGAGGCCTATGTTCTCCGAAACATGTGCGAGTAACTTTAAATCAAAGTGAGTTTTTGGACCCGGGTATGTCCTTAAACTACGTCCAACAATGAGAGGTAGGGCACAGCGATGACCATCACGCTTGAATCTGGGGCAGCCCAACTGGGGAAGTACCTCCTCCTTACAGAAGACCACAGCCATAATAGCACTGCTACCTTTCAGGTATGTAGTGTTGTGTTCCTGATGGTGAGTAAGGTTCCCAGAGCTCCAACCCCTCTTAAAGGCCGGCAACGCGCTTGTGACTCCCCTGGTGTTACGGGTGCCCATGGGCGACGGTAATTACTTACCACCAGGCAATCCGTCTGCTCGTTTGCCGCCTATGTCATAAAAAAAAAAAAAAAGAAGATATTATTGCCGGTGACTGTACGAGCTGTTACTTAAAACTTAACTGACCTATTAAGTGCATGGCTGAGTGCATCTCACAATTTCGTGACTTCATGTGCGGTCCGCGCGACATTTCCTGATGCCGACCGGAATGAAATCCTTGAACTATATTTGGAATTTTGCAAGTTAAAAGCTTAACAGCCTAAAAGCATGGCTATCAGATAAAGTCAGAAAATAAATTGACGATTCTGCAATGTATATGACAGGATACAAGATAGAACAGCCATAATAGCACTGCTACCTTTCAGGTATGCAGTGTTGTGTTCCTGATGGTGAGTAAGGTTTCCAGAGCTCCAACCCCCCTTAAAGGCCGGCAACGCGCTTGTGACTCCCCTGGTGTTGCGGGTGCCCATGGGCGACGGTAATTGCTTACCATCAGGCAATCCGTCTGCTCGTTTGCCGCCTATGACATAAAAAAAAAAAAAAAAAGAACGCGACTGTTTTGTCATCAAGGTGGGACAAGGAATAATCTTTTTTATAGAAGACTGACCAGCGTTTCACCTCAGTCACACCTGATGGTAAGTGTCGACGAGGTTGAGGGTGTAGCACGCTGGTTCAATAACAGTCTATTCACTCTTGCCTTGAAAAGACCCAAATTATAATTCCGGTAATACAGACGAAGGGATGGAATTCCATTCCTTAGTAGTCCTTAGTGTCTAGTGGAAAACGCAATCGAGGAAACTCTCGTTCAATATCCGTATGAGAACAATGTCGGTCTCAAAACGTCGAAGGTAAATTTTAAAGTTTAGCAGCTAAGCATCACATAAACTTTCGGTCTTATATAGGTCTCTAGATTTTGTATCATCTTGGGTAGTTGCCATAGCTGATTGAGTTTCAAGTTTCAACGGACACTGCTGCCCATCCGTCAGCTTTTCCCCCTTTGTCGCCTCTTACGACACCCACGGGAAGAGACGGGGTGATATTCTAATCAGCTGGAACTATACGGGGTATTATAAAATTAGTAAGAATAATCAGAAAAGTATAATAAATAAAAGAAAATGGAACAGTGAACTGTAACAATGTAAAGTTAAGCTAATTTTACGTAATAGTTTTTACAGGCTCAGTCTGACAATTAAATAGTTGTCACGTAAAATATTAGATGTTCTTCGTTTATTTTTTTAAGATTTACCGTCAGTAATTTTTAAGTAAACGCGTTTGCGTTTACTTAACTTCATCCAATTGTCTGAGACATCGTTGTTTACATGTTTTTTTTTATGACAAATGTGCAAGCAGCAAACGAGCAGACGGATTGCCTGATGTAAGCAATTATCGTCGCCCGTGAGCACTAGAGGAGTCACAAGCGCGTTGACGGCCTTTAAGATAGGAGCAAATAATAATAAAAATAAAATAACAGAATAATAAGAATAGGAGGAGAGCAAGAATAATATGTTTGTTTTTTTTTTTATCTTTGTTTATAAATTGACTGTTGTTAACGATTGAATATCAACTTGTGATATGTACAGTCGCCATCAGATACATCGGAGCTGTGGAGGTGGTCACAAATATCTAAACATGCACGTTATCGCCTTGGCAATAGAGGCGTAGTTCAGATATTTGTGACTACCTCCACAGCTCGGATATATCTGATGGCGACTGTACTTGTATATGTAATTCAGTAAATGATTTTTGTATTCAATATTCCTTGCTAGCCACCCTTCAAGTTGAAACCGTATGTGGCGATGTAGCTGAATAACTAGTCAGCAGAACTCTCCAGGTAAAAAAAAAATCGCATGTTTTAATATCTATGCTTGTACTGCTAACCATACCTCATTTTTTCACTCATCTACATTACCTCACAACTCGCTCCTATTCCAGTATCTGTAATGTAATTTTAACCACCATCGAACAATGGTTATCTCACATCGTGAGAACAGGGTCGTGTTCCCAAATTCCCATAGGCGTGAGCGAGTCAGTACTACCAATGTAATATGGGCCTTTAATAACTAAGAAGCTTATAGACTGGAGATTGCAAGTGGAAGAGTTTGAGGACAAGAAATACGACCTCAAAGTGGCAATTAGGTGTTTCTTAGTAGCGAGAATGGAGCTTACCGTGTGGCTCAGTTAATTTGTATAAGAATGTTCTGTAATATTTATTCATTAAATAGGTAAATGTTCATTGCTTGCCTTCAAATCATTGCAGATTTCAAAGCGGGTTTTTTATTGGCCTAAGTTAGATCAACTTTCTAAGTTAATGTTGATCTATTTTTGGCAATAAGTACCTTTTGGTCGGAGTGAAGAATATTGGAGGTTGCATATGGGTATGCTGAGTGAATAATCTGTACGACATATCAGACATAAGTTTACAGTGTACATAGAAAGGGTTATACGCGGATGGCCTAGTATATAGAACCCAAAATAACTAGTGTAATATTTTGCCTATATCGCAAAAGATCTACATCGCAAACGCTCTAGAATGCAAAATGCCTACATCATTTTCGTCGCTTTATCTTTAAGTTGTGATGTCGACGGTGCCCCGCTCTCGCGGGGCTCCTATTCCGTACAGTTTGGCCTACGGCCATTTCAAGATAACTAACGAACCTAAACTATAGTGATACAAATAAGTGGTAATTTTGCGTAGATAATTCAGTAAATAAGTATCGTTATTGCGTCACTCGAAGACTCGGGGCGAAATATGTCTTTCGCCACGATAACTTGTTTAAACTATGGAAGTCCACTAAACCTTTGCTGAAGCCGTGGTTTTCTCCTCTAAATAATGCTTTGGCGTGGCCCTCTACACCAGGAAGAACATAATGAGGTGAGGCAAAAAGTACTCGTCTATTGTATCCATACTAAAATTATAAATCCGAAAGTCACTCGCTCTGTCTGTTACCTCTTCACGCTTAAACCCTTGGACCAATTGATATGAAATCTGGTAGAGAGAGAATTTGAGCTACGAGAAAGGACATAGGATAATTTTTATTCCGCAACCATACCTTAAAAACGGGCATGGGTTCTTCGTTTCATAAAATCAAACTTGTATTTTTATGCCATACATTATGCAGCAGTAACACAAACTACTATTATAGAATACTTATATTAAATAGTATGAAATGAGCCTACAAATCTTTCTTAAACATGCTGAGTAGGTGCTATTAGTTAGACGTATTTCAAAACTCGAAATACCTTTGACCTTGCCTAGCGGTGAAAACCTGCGAATTAAGAAATGGGTCCTGGCTCGTACCACTGGCTTGCTTAAAAACGTATTAGCGATGTATAATGATACTTACTAGCCGGTCATATAAGTGTATTGGATTAGAACTATTTGATGATAGAAATAAATGTCTCTTGGAAGTTTAAGCTACAGAACTTTAAAAATAAAATCAGGGTCATTCATAAAAATAATATTACAGGATGCTTGTTATAGAGGTACAACGTGTGAATCTTCTAGAAATCTTGGGAGAGGCCGATGCCCGTCGACCAAAAATCCCACTGTACATTTTAATGTACATTGCATGTCCAGTAAGTCCTTGCCCCTCGAACCTAATGCGTTTTGTTCGTGGGTACAAACCGCAAACGAAGAAGTGCATACACTTACCACACCACAGTAATTATATAGTGTAAATGGCAGAAGATTACCACAATCATGCCTTTTCGAGAACTACAGTAGAAATGTGGAAAAACTTAAGAAGTACTTGTGTCGATATTTAAATCGAAAGAAAAATAGCAATATTTGACTCGCAGCGGGACTCGAACCCACAACCACTGGATCACTAGCTCAGTGCACTACCAATTGTGCTATACGAATACCGCTTGCAATTGTCAAAATTTTCTATATTATCCTTCCTGGTATACGTCATTACGGGTGACGTGTAGACACATCTACCGAAAGACCATTTTAACGGCATCGAAGTCTCAAATCGATAACAATGTGCTACCCCTTTCTAAATTGTTTTATATTATAAGACGAGTACCTGATTGTTAATTCAAAATGTGACCAATATTTTTTAAGGCCAATCACCAAGACCCTGTGTTACAATGTGGAATGGTAATTGAAAAAGTCGAGCTCGTCTCGAGCACCTCGCCTAGCCAAACCTACGATCTACTTCGTAGCCTATTATAAGGACTTCAGACTCAAGCGTGATGGTACTTCACTGTGCCCTACCTCTCATTGTTGGACGTACGTAAACTTACTTAAACTACGCTACGTCCAACAAGAGAGGTAGGGCACAGGAACTACCATCACGCTTGAGTCTGGAGAAGCCCAACTGGGGAAGTACCTCCTTCTTACAGAAGACCACAGCACAGCCATAATAGCTACCTCGCCACAGCCATAATAGCTGCTACCTTTCAGGTATGTAGTGTTGTGTTCCTGATGGCGAATATAAGGTTCCCAGAGCTCCAACCCCCCTTAAACTTGCGCTTGTGACTCCCCTGGTGTTGCGGGTGCCCATGGGCGACGGTAATTGCTTACCATAATTTGTCTGCTCGTTTCCCACCTTTGTCATAAAAAAAACATCCATCGGTTTCTTGCCACCATCATCGTGCCTGCTCTTCTTGAGTTGACCGTCGTTGTTAGCTTAGGAAGGATCCTGGTGTGGGATGCTACCTATGTAGACACGCTAGCGCCGTCCCATCTCCAACGAACTAATGTAACAACGGGTGCAGCGGCGGAAAGCGCCGAAATTTTTAAACGTAACAAATATAAGAGCCTGGGCAGAGAGTACCATTTTGTACCGTTTGGCGTAGAGATGCTAGGTCTATGGGGTCCCAGCGCGCACAAACTTTTTGCAAAAATCGCGAAGCGTCTGGTTGATGTAACTGGTGACCAAAACTCTTCTCGCACAACGTATCAGCATTCCGATACAACGAGGAAATGTCGCCTATAAGCGTACAATGCCTAAACGGCCTTTTTAGGGTTCCGTAGTCAACTAGGAACCCTTATAGTTTCGCCATGTCTGTCCGTCCGTCCGTCCGTCCGCGGATAATCTCAGTGACCGTTAGCACTACAAAGCTAAAATTTGGTAGTAATATGTATATCAATCACGCCGACAAAGTGCAAAAATAAAAAGTGGAAAAAAATGTTTTCTTAGGGTACCCCCCCTATACGTAAAGTGGGGAGTGATTTTTTTCTTCATTCTAATCCTAACGTGTGATATATTGTTGGATAGGTATTTAAAAATGAATAGGGGTTTACTAGCATCATTTTTTGATAATGTCAATATTTTCGGAAATAATCGCTCCAGAAGTAAAAGTGCGTCCCTCTAACTTTTGAACCACAAGTTTAGGAAAATTATTTTGAACTTGATAGGGTCCATGGTTTTTCAAAAAAATCAGTATATATAAAAATTAACTCCTATTTCTTTTGGTAACGCTATAACTTGCGAACGGCTTTACCGATTTGGCTAATTTTGGTCTTGAAATATTTGTTGTAGCTCAGGGAAGGTTTAAACGGTGAGAAAGTATGAAAAAAGATCGAGTAATATACTAAAAAACGAAAATATTGATCCCCCATACAAACTTATCAACTCGAAAAAACTGTAAGCGCCGCAGGATTTCATACATCTTACGCGTTTTTGGTAAAATGGTCTCTGCTTTCACTCGAGAAAGACGGAAGCGCCGCAGGATTGCATATATCTCAGGCTTTTTTGCGAGCAAAATAGGTACTTTATATTATTCCAGCACTAAAGTCGTTAAGGCGATAGTTTCTTACAAATTGTTAATAAATTAGCCCTTATTCCCTAAGATATGGCTGTCAAAATCTCTATTGAATGACAAGAGACATGAGATACCTATAGTCGACATCATACATCCATAAAGGTCGGATTATCCCGTATTTACATTAAAACATATAAAATAATGAATGATGATACTTCTTGGTTATTGTGTTGGGGCGTTCAGATATATACTTTTAAAGATTAAAGTCCATCCATCACCATCGCGTTAGTTACCCATATTATATCAGTATCACTTACGCATTCGAGACATTTTTTACGTCAAAAGAAACTTACACTAGAGCCTCTGTACTTTAAACTCGCGCGCATAGTTTACTTAATTTGCATAGATGTCGCTGTAGATGGAACGCTCATACCCTACATGGCGGTTTTAAGATTCTTTCTGAATAATGGGGTCGGAGCATTCATGCCCATACATTAGGTTGAAACTGACTGACTGACTTCAAATGACGCTGGCTGGTTATCACTCCATGTTACAACCCCTTCTTACTACTTGTGGTGGGACTGAAATTAATAACATTTTTTCGAATTTTCCATGTATAGTTGGGATCTATAACTCTTTCTTTAGTTGTCAGCGTTCTTTGTGGGCCCGTTTTTAGGGTTCTGTACTTAATATTAATATGTCAACAACAATGTATCAAATAGCCCATTTTTAACTCTTAAGTGGGAACACTTACTGTGACGGACGAAAAACTACGGAACCCTACACTGAGCGTGGCCCGACACGCTCTTGGCCGGTTTTTAGATTTAATGTGAGGCACGCAAGTTTGCGTTATCGCTGGATCTCTCTCAGCTGGTCGACCAACCCACCCGCATTCCGGATGTTGCGAGTCACACGCCTAATTGCCTGGACCTTCTGTTGACTACCGATCCGGACAGATACAACGTGTCAGTGTCATCCCCGTTGGGAACTTCTGACCACTGTCTGGTGAAATCTGTGTCGCACCACTCACCTCCTGTCCTTAGCCCGAAGGGCATGCGCCGTGTGTGGCGATACAAGTCAGCAGATTGGGATGAGATGCGGCATTTCTTTGCATCATATCCTTGGCTGCCAACCTGTTTCAATAGTGATGATCCGTCGAGCTGTGCAGCAGCTGTCACTGATGTGTTGCGTCGGGGTATGGAATATTACATCCCCTACTCCGACGTAGCTGTTGGTGGCGCAGCTCGCCCGTGGTTTAATGCTGAGTGTGCTCAGGCGGAAGCGCTTAAGCACGTGGCGTATTTATCATGGGTTGATGCTCGTAGTTGTAAAGCTCCGGATGTACACGTAAAGAAACAGTCCTATAACAAAGCTGCCAAGTACTGCAAGAAGGTCATGCAGAAAGCTCGATTCCTCCATGTTCGTCGTGTCGGGGCCAAACTTGCTGCATACCCATCTGGGAGCAAAGCGTTTTGGTCTCTCGCGAAATCGGCTGAGTTGAATTTCTGTCGCCCATCACTACCTCCACTGCTGAAACCGGACGGTTCACTGGCCCACACTGCGGAAGAGAAGGCGAACTTGTTTGCCTCTCTATTTGCGGAAAATTCACATTTAGACGCTGGTAGTGCCATGCCTCCTTCTTTGCCCCGCTGCGAAGTATCAATGCCAGAGGTGCGTATTCATCAAAGGGAAGTACTGAAGTCACTACGCTGTCTAAATGTGAATAAGGCTAGTGGTCCCGACGGTATCCCAGCAGTCGTTTTAAAAACGTGTGCCCCTGAGTTGTCTCCTGTTTTGACGCGCCTGTTTCGTCTTTCCCTAAAGTCGAGAAAAGTTCCCGAAGCGTGGAAGCTTGCTAACGTGCAGCCTGTGCCTAAGAAGGGTAGCCGTGCGGACCCATCGAATTATCGTCCCATTGCAATCACTTCCATACTCTGCAAGATTATGGAACGTGTATTGAACAACAAGCTCCTTGCGTATCTTGAAGGTAACGATCTCCTTAGCGACCGGCAATACGGCTTCCGCCGAAAGCGGTCTACTGGGGACCTTCTAGTGTACGCTACCCACATTTGGAGCGAGGCCATCGAGAAACGCGGCGAAGCTCTCGCCGTGTCTCTCGACATTTCCAAGGCCTTTGATAGGGTTTGGCATGACGGCCTTCTGGGCAAGCTCTCTGCGTACGGAATCTCTGCTGGTTTGTGCTCTTGGATTTCTGATTTCCTGAGGCAGCGATCTATTAGGGTCGTAGTGGATGGTTGCTCATCGGATCGCGTTGCAATTAATGCCGGAGTGCCTCAGGGTTCAGTTCTTTCAGCTACCCTCTTTTGCTGCATATAAACGATTTGCTAAAGCCCGGTATCTTTGGGTATGCAGACGACAGCACGGTGACTGAGAGATATATTCCTGAGGCCCAAACTACTAGTGGAGAGACCGAATCCTTTAGGGAAGCTTTGGTTGAGCGAACGAACCTGACCTTGAAGGCCGTTGACGAGTGGGGCGAAGCCAACTTGGTCAGGTTTAACGCTTCCAAGACACAGGCGTGTTTATTCACAGCCAAAAGGAGCCCTTTTAACTTGGCTCCTGCTTTCCAGAATGTTTCATTAGCAATTTCGGACCACCTCGAACTACTTGGGCTGAAATTAACTACTAAGCTGAACTTCGGTGCCACTATTGAGGCCAAAGCGAAATCCGCTGCTAAAAAACTTGGGGTCTTACACAGGGTGAAGCGGTACTTCACGCCGGAACAGCTACTAACACTTTACCAAGCTCAGGTTCGATCGTGCATGGAGTACTGTTGCCATCTTTGGGACGGGTCTGCCAAGTATCAGCTGGCCGCTTTGGATTCAATAGAGCACCGTGCTCGCAGACTCATTGGCGATCCTGAATTACTGAGTGTAAGGTTACAAAGCCTTGAGCACCGTCGCAGGGTTGCTAGTTTGTCTGTGTTTTACAGGATACATTTTGGAGAGTGTGCACAGGAACTGCACGATTTAATTCCGCCATCTCCGTTCCTCCACCGGACGTCCAGACGAGGGGAGCGGTTTCATCCTTACGTTGTGAATATTCCATTCATTCGCACGAAGCGATTCGCTTCTACCTTCCTAATGCGGACTGCTAAGGAATGGAATTCGCTCCCTTCGTCTGTATTCCCGGTAAGATATAATTTGGGTCTTTTCAAGGCAAGAGTGAATAGGCTGTTACTGAACCAGCGTGCTACACCCTCGACCTCGTCGACACTTTCCATCAGGTGCGACTGAGGTCAAACGCTGGTCAGTCTTTTATAAAAAAAAAAAAAAAAAAAATGCAATAACAACCAGTTAAGTACATTCTGATTATTGTATGAAAAGATTTATTCAAGGAACATAATGTCAACATTGTAGTGCATGTTTGAGAAAAAAATATAATCGGTTTGAGTTTTAATTGTCGACTTTGAGCTCGGTTATCAGTGAGAATTCGGGCGGTTATTTTCGTCTGGGAATCACCTTAATTGCTATGTTGAAATGTGTGAAATTTGAATCTGTCTTTGTGATATTGTATTACTTCAATGCTACATAATGTTGAGACCTTAAGCTTATTGCAATACTCGTCCAATTATGGGCAAAATAAACAGTGGTTATCGAACCCAGTCACGAGTTTAGCTCACGTAACTTAAATGATTTTCCTTTTCCCACGAATTTCCGTCTAAACCTGATTCAGTTTTAGTATTTTGACGACCGGTCTGGCCCAGTGGGTAGTGACCCTGCCTATGAAGCCGATGGTCCTACGTTCGATTCCCAGTCAGGGCATTTATTTGTGTGAAGAGCACAGATTCATGTTCCTGAGTTATGGTGGTTTTCTATGTATTAAAGTATTTATATTATATGTATCTATCTATTATATATATTTCGTCGTCTAGTACCTACAACACAAGCCTTATTGAGTAGACGTAGGACTAGGTCGATTTGTGTAAAATTGTCCCGAAATATTTATTTATTTATTTTCGTTGATGTTCGGATACTTCTTTTATTGATTTATGATCGTCTGTTTCATAATTTGTGTAAATAGTATGTGTTCACGATTAAATAATTATTCAATTCTATTTTATAATTACCGTAAAATGGGGTGAGTGGGTTTCGCGGGGAGAGATGGTTTACGAATGGGGAGAGAGGTTTGAGAGGGGGGTGAGAAGAAATTTTAAGGCTACTGCTACAAAAATAATTTATTCCAATTTAAAATGGAGCTATAGAAATACGCATGATAAAAAAAATTGATCCAACTATCTTCCAAAATCACTTTAGTATGAAAAACCCTCTCACTACGGGGTGAGGCAGGTTTTTCTCTTTATCGTCAAAGTTATTAAATGGAAATAACCAAAATATAATAAAAACTAAAATACAAACGTCCGGAACACTTATTATATATACCATTCAGTTTTCATATGTAAAAATAAAATGTTATCGAGGTTTAAATTTCAGTTTTCAGCCAACTCACCCCATTTTACGGTATTCATGAAAAAACACTTATTATGGGTCATAACAGATTATGTGGGCTACTATATTATATGCATGCTTTTAGTTATTATGTTTAGGCTGATTGTGAAAGATTGGCATTTTTTTTTACTTTAGTATATATTATTGATACTTGGTATATACCATTGCGTTAATGTTGATATACTTACGCCTCTCTGGGTCTAAGACGGATTACCTAAAGGGCATTGAACTTGCAAAGATCTCCGCCGTCAGAACCGGTTCGACCGTCAATTATTACGGTCATGTTACGAGTGAACGTGATAATTACGTATTATGAGCATTAACGACACGTTAGCTCATATTCATCATCTTCGTCGCGTTGTCCTGGCAATTTACCACGGCTCATTTATAGATAGATAGATAGAAACATTTATTCATGACACACACACATAATAATAACAACAAAAAAAAAACACATTACACAAACGACGTGTGCCACGAAATGGCCTCATCTCAGCGTAATGCCAGCAGCCAGCGCTGGTCTTCCGTCATTTGAGGTCTGGGGTCCGCATGGCAGCTCATCACAGGATTTGGCGTAGTTTTTACGAAGCGACTGCCATCTGACCTTCCAATCCAGAGGATAAACTAGGCCTTATTGGGATTAGTCCGGTTTCCTTGCGATGTTTTCCTTCACCGAAAAGCATCCAGAAAATATCAACTGATATTTTGTACATAAATCCGTAAAATTAATTGGTACGCGTCGGGGATTTGAACCTGTGACCTCCGGACTGTGAGTCGCACAAAGAAATGGCATTATGACTTTTGGTTTTACCCTCAGTCCTTTCCTTTACCTTTAGTCGGCAAAGGATACCGCGGATAGCAGTATAGCAAAGTTGCATTTTATTCACAAGAGTGCAAAATAATTTCATACAAATTGTTTATTACAAAATATATATATATATATTACATATACCTAAGAAAAAGTGACGAGGACCTACGTTCGAGACGGGATTTGAACCCCCATTTCCACTTTAAAGTTTTAGAGATATTTTTTCCTCGCGGCAGCTAGGTGAAAAATTGTATATTTCACTCGGTAGCAAAGCGGGTTCCCCTCTCGTGCTTTGAAACCCTCTTTTAGATTCGCCTCGCTATGCTCGTGGTTAAATTTTGGAATCTTTTGCTAGCTCGGGTCTCAATATTAGCACGAGAAGGTAAACAACTTTGCTCCCTTGTATAACAAATAACTTATTGAATCAGTTTCCGATATTTCGGTACTGTTGCAAGCTCCATCACGGAATAACTCATTATCCCGTTATTCAAACTAACATAAATGCTAACTATCCCGTTTAAGTAATAGTTATAATGTGAACTACCATGTTAGGTACCTTAAAATCGTGTATTTCATTGTGATTCTACAATAGACAATGTAGAATCACAATACAATTTTGAATCTACGCTGTTTGTCCTCACTATAGTGAGCGGAGCGTACAGACGGGGTAATGTCAAGGCTCGAAGTCGAGCAAGATGGCGAAGTGAATCGACGATAACAGGGAAGTCAACTGCAGTTGCAGTCTGGGTATCGGAGAACACGTTTTATTAAATATTTTAGGCCGACCTTACACAAAAATATCTAGTGTTGTAAACTCTCCCAATTACCTCAAATGTCTGTTTAATTATTAACTTCTGTATTTATTTAGTTTCTCAGGTTAAGTTTTTAAAAATATTGTTATAAAAATACATCCAAAACATATCAAAACAATAAAAGTATTATAAGAAACTTAACCTAGGGTGCCGCCGGCAACGGGGCAAGGCCCAGGCTGCCGGTAGTTAGGGCTGCAAAGAGGAACCGCCGGACTATGCGCGCCGTGTCCAGGATTACCGCCTTCTGAATCCGACCCTTGATCCAACCACAACCACGTAGCGAGAGTATCTCAAGATGTTGTATTAATATTATTATATACAGTCATCGATATAAAAATATATATATATATATATATATACAGTGTTACCCGAGACCGTCACCTTCGCTCTACAGGCAACATGTCTCGGTCCATCCCTCATCACTGAAGGATTCTTAATTATTCTGCTTGATGTGTTTCGTGCACTTTTTTATATTTATATAAATCTTTAATGATGACAATAAATATTTCAGGACTATCTTACACAAATCGACTTAGTCCTACATGGTCCTACGGTAAGCTCAGTACGGCTTGTGTTGTAGGTACTAGACGACGATATATATAATGCATATATCGTCGTTTAGTGCCATGAGGTTTCTTTATCTGTGGGGCACCACAGATACAACAGGGGAATATCAATACACAAATACATAGAAAACACCCATGACTCAGGAACAAATATCTGTGCTCATCATACAAATAAATGCCCTGACTGGCATTCGAACCCAGGACTTTCCACTACCACTTACCAGAACGCAAGGCCTAACTACCAATACACTGGCATGCTCGAAGAGCAAACTTGTTATGTTATTCTATTGATTTGCTACAATAAGTTTGACACTGGCGATATCATCAGAATTGTTGAAAGCCATTTTTTATATCTATCTATTTGATTGTCCAAACTAAAATGTCATACATCAAACCTCACGCGCGGACTATCTTTTAGACTCCTTTGTCGATCTCAGACTCAGTTCATCATTTATATATACGTATTACCAATCAGTGCAACAAACAAAACCTATTCTTCAATAACCGTACGCCATGATGCGATCACAGATAACATATATGAATCCATCATTGTTGCTAATTAACTTCTTTATTATGTAGCTAAACATGACACTGTACACTTCTAACGTTTGACTCATAAACAAAGAGAGAGAAGGCATTGAAACCAGCGTCAAAATCAAACTTTAATGGCTGCAATTTTAACTCTTATTTCCTGGACTTAAGATGCAATTATGACATAGATATGGCATTAGTATTTGCACAATGTTGATCTCTGTCAGAGCTGTCAAATAGGGCGTATCTTGACAGCATCGCGGCCACCCGAGCGATGCCAATATGCTAATCGCGATATTCTCTATTTGTTAGGTTATGCAATTTCGAATTTGATGTTAGTTAGAGCGCGCGGCTTTTGATAACTTTTTAGACAACCATTTATAAGGCAGAGGGAATATATGTCCTACTATCATTTAAACTTTATTACAAAACTAACAAGGTTAAATTTTGCTTAATTTCTTAAACCTTTTAAAATGGAGTGATTGAAATGAATAGAATTTATACTGTAACTGAAACTAAATGTAGGGTCTTGAGTGTAATAATTTGTAACTTGTAATATTAGCGGAAGACCCTAATCTCGATGTATTGGCAAGAGGGTTTTTCAAATCGGGAAGCTTAATTAATAGATCTTTCTTTGTCAATTTTCTACTTATTTTGCATTATTTTTATTTTATCATATCCGAAGGACGTCCACTGCTGGACATAGGCCTCCTCCAAAGCGGCCCACAATGACCGGTTTTGCGCCACCATTTCGTGTGCCATTACCACGCTTCGAAAGCGGGTTGGCGATCGCAGTGTTCAGTGGAACACTGCGAGTGCAGTGGCACTCCAGGGCTGCTTCTGCCCAGATGTCTTGGACGAATTTTTGGTTCGTACCCGGGCCCTGGGCCCCGGGTCCATACCTGGAGAATTATATTTGCTATGAAGAAAAGAGATGCGGCAGGTTTGGTCAAAATAAAATCCTGATAACAATGTGTGCTGTTTATAAATTCTTTATTATATTAATAGTTAATATCCTTTGTTCAGTAGTCGAGATGTTGGCGTGTGCGTCACGTATTCACGCGAGAGTGAAAGCGTACAGATAAACGACACAATCCTGTGCCCTTACCATGAGTTGTGACATTGACCTTTTCGATAACGAGTATCGAGTTTACTATCTGTGCATCAAGCTTGTACTATTTTAGTGCGAACGAGATGCGCAGATAGTAAACTTCGATACTCGTTATCGAAAACCTCAATGTCACAACTCATGGTAAGGGTACTGAGGTCCTCATCAAAACTGCCTACTATATCTACTAGTAATTGTGAAATACCTCTGCCAATAATACATACCCAAGAGTTGCAAATAGCCCCACGCTCTATTTTGGTACAAAACAGCGACTAATTGACCCTATACGTCGAACCCTGACCTATGGCCACAAAACTAGTGTATGGCAAACATGAACAACTACATCCTATCTTATGTGTAACGAGATAAAGGTCAATTTTGGTTGCGCAGTTTGCGTGACGCAACGTACGCACTTTCGATTTGATGGTCAAAGTAGCGGTAACAATAACAATAGCTTGTTCAGTCCCCATCAAATGTATCTAAGCGGCCAATTTACTCAAATATATGTATATGTGCTTGGACTTTATCGCATTGACAATAGAGGCGTTGTTCAGATATTTGTGACGACCTTGGCCGTTCCGATATATTTTTTACACCACAAATGTGGCAAACAAGCATGCGGCCCGCTTGATGGTAGGAGGTCACCGCAGCCTATGGACGTTTACAATACCGGGGCATCATTCACGCGTTGCCCCCGTAAAAACTTCTTTACACCCTTTTTGAAGAACCCCATACTGTAGTCATTTGGGATGACCTCCGCAGGAAGCTCAATCCACAACCTTAGCGTACGCGGGAGGAAATTCCTCTGGAACCGTTGGGTACGCGACCATTTTGGTTTTAAAGTATATAAAGTAAGTAAAGTATATCTAATGGCGACTGTATGTACAGTCAGCGTCATATAATTGGCAGCATTCAAAGTAGTCAAATAGTTCGGTACACCATACAAATTCTATGGTGTACCGAACTTTATGAGTCATTTGGATGCTACTTACTATATTACGCTGACTGTACTGTTCACATATATTAAAATTCAAATATATATTTGAAGTGTTTATGTCGCATCAGAACAGCGGCGCTACCACGAAAAATGATATTCGTAAATTTCGGACCATTGTCTCTGTCACTCTTATGGCGCCTTAATTGGAGTAAAAGAGAAAGATGCCCGAAATTTGCGAATCGCATTTTTCGCGGTGGCGTGGCAGTTCGGATCATTTTTTCGGATTTTGTTTACGAAATAATTATTCCACAGATGAGACTTACAGTGGTATTCAGTACCCTTACCATGAGTTGTGACATTGAAGTTTTCGATAACGAGTATCGAGTTTACTATCTGTGCATCCCGCTTGTACTAATTTAGCGCGAACGAGATGCACAGACAGTAAACTTGATACTCGTTATCGAAAACGTCAATGTCACAACTCATGGTAAGGGTACAGATACGCTCCATTAAGGATGACTCACGGTGTAACGTCGCTTACAGACTGACAGAGTTACTTTCGCATTTATGGATAGAGATCTTAACACTTCGGCATTCACCCAGACTTTTATCTAGATATAATCTCCACGAAGATCGTCACGCAAAAATATTTGCACAAGCAATCGTCTAATTAAAAGCGATTAATGGCCGAACGTCAATTACTCGCGAGTAACACGTGGGTTACGTAATTCGGTTGCGACACGTCTAGAAAACATGTCGGTTTTCTATTTAAGATCTGGGTTAGGCAATAGGGCATTTCGTCTGACATTTGTCTATTTAATATTCGAAGAGCCCTTTTAATAGAAAACTCCCGTGAGACTCAGACATACTAGAAATATATATAAACGGGTCACTCACGTATCTTAAGGTCGAAAACCGCTCGACATATGTTTCGGTCCAATTCGTGAATCATGAGCTCCGTGCCGCACCGTCGCTGGGTTCTCGAAGGGCCGTCGCCAGCGACGCTTTTAATACCAAATAAAACTGCATTTAAATTCGGGGTCAATAGAAAACGAAAAGAATGTAAAAAAACTCACTTACGTCCATAGCTTCGCAATTACTTACTTTAAAAAAAACATGGTTTCAACCATTGTGCCATTGTATAAAGTAAACTTACATTTATTACTTATATTCTTGTTTAGTTGTTTTTTTTTATGACATAGGCGGCAAACGAGCAGACGGATTGCCTGCTGGTAAGCAATTACCGTCGCCCATGGGCACCCGCAACACCAGAGGAGTCGCAAGCGCGTTGTCGGCCTTTAAGGGGGGTTGGAGCTCTGGGAACCTTACTCACCATCAGGAACACAACACTTCATACCTGAAAGGTAGCATGCTATTATGGCTGTGGTCTTCTGTAAGGAGGAGGTACTTCCCCAGTTGGGCGTGATGGTCATCGCTGTGCCCTACCTATCATTGTTGGACGTAGTTTAAAGACATACCCGGGTCCAAAAAAGGGTTTTTCATAAAAGACTGACCAGCTTTTGACCTCAGTCGCACCTGAGTAACTGTCGATGAGGTCGAGTGCACGTTGGTTCAGTAGCAGCCTAATATTCACTCTTGCCTTGAAGAGAGCCAAATTATATCTTTCCGGGAATACAGACGAAGGGAGCGAATTCCATTCCTTAGCAGTCCGCTTTAGGAAGGTAGAAGCGAATCGCTTCGTGCGAGTGAATGGAATATTCATAACGTTGCGATAATCAGTTATATTCAGAGAAAACGAATTTATAAATTCATACTTTGACGACCGGTCTGGCCTAGTGGGTAGTGACCCTGCCTATGAAGCCGATGGTCCTGGGTTCAAATCCCAGTCAGGGCATTTATTTGTGCGATGAGCACTGATATTTGTTCCTGAGTCATGGGTGTTTTCTATGTATTTAAGTATGTACAGTCAGCAGCAAAAGTGGCTAAGCGTTTGAAGTGTTCAAAATTACCTACACGCGCTCTCATTCTCTTGACAATAGAGATGTGTTGACCTAATTTTGAACACCTTAAACGCTTAGCCACTTCTGCTGCTGACTGTATATGTATTTATCTATTATATACTTATAGGTATATCGTCGTCTTGTACCTACAACACAAGCCTTACTGAGCTTACCGTACGACTATGTCGATTTGTGTAAGATTGTCCCGAAATATTTATTTATTATTTATACTTTAACATGTGTCAAATGTCATGTATGCTAGCCATGACAATATATTTATTGTAAAATGCTCCTTATAACATATTTGCTCATTTCTTATCAAAATTGCCACTATTCGAAGTTTTGTTAGTGAGTTAGTGGCTAAGCGTTTGAAATGTTCAAAATGACCTACAGCGCTCTTATTCTCTTAACAATAGAGATGCGTTTACCTCATTTTGTATACATATAACGCTTAGCCATTTCTGCTGCATGCCTATACTAAGCATAGTCAGAATCAGTAAATCTATTTAATAAAGTTATATGCATTTTGCAACTATGCCGTATGTGCGGGAAAGTCGCGACCTACTTTAGGTCACGCGTTCACATATCTCACCAAGTTTTACTTAGATACATTAACTAACTCCTTAAATATCATTTCCGCATTAAAACCTACACAATATCATATACGGTGTCTTAGTTTACTTGCAAAACGTAATGGTACAGCCAGCAGCAGAAGTGGCTAAGTGTTTGAGGTGTTCAAAATGTGGTCATCACTCTATTGTCAAGATAATAAGAGCGCTGTACGTCATTTTGAACACTTCAATCGCTCAGCCACATTTTGCTAATGATTGTATCAACCTACCGACATATTTTTTTTTTTTTATTTATGTTTACTAAGAACAAATTTATAAAGAAGTAAATATTACAGCACATTCTAGCTCAAATTAACTGAGCCCCACGGTAAGCTCAAGAAGGCTTGTGCTATAGCTCAGTCAACGATACATATACCTAATATACAAATACTTAAATACATAGAAAACACCCATGACCCAGGAATAAATCAAAGGAGTACGTACAGTGTTTAGACCCAACAGCACAAATAATGTCTGGCCTAGTGGGTAGTGACCCTGCGCATGAAGCCGATGGTCCTGGGTTCGATTCCCAGTCGGGGCATTTATTTGTGTGTTGAGCACAGATATTTGTTCCTGAGTCATGGGTGTTTTCTATGTATTTAAGTATTTATATGTATCTATCCTATTATATATATCGTCGTCTATTACCTACAACACAAGCCTTACTAGGTAGGGTTAGGTTAATTTGTGTAAGATTGTTCCAAAATATTTATTTATTTATAATACTTGCCTCTAACTGGCTTGTTGTTAGTCCCGGCGCAGGCGCAGGTCAAAAGTGCATCGTCGGTCTGGGAGGTTCACGTCACGACCTCACGACGTGCTGTCACGGGAAATGGAGTATAAACCGACGTATCTGATGGCTTCACTACGTGCTATTCTCTACAAACACTATATCTATTATTTTAGAACTTTTAGAAGTAACCAAAAGGTTTAAATTGGCTGGAACGTGACTGCAAATTGAACAAACATATGTTTCTAACAAGATGCAACATGCAGGTTCTGCCAGAAATCAGAGGAAACTGCAATGCACATCCTCTGCTCCTGCGGGCCACTAATGCATAAAAGAAGTATCCACCTAGGCAGGTACTGAAACCCTATGAGGTACACAACTACAGCCCAAAGAATCTGGAGCTTTCTGGACTCAACGGGAATCAGTAATGGATTATAAAAAGGGCTGCCACAATAGATCGTAACTGGTCGATGCGGCGCAAATAGCCCAAAACCGTAATAATAATAATAAAGGTTTAAATTCAAACTTCAAATTCAAATTCAAAATTTATTTGTAGACATAGGTGAATTAGATATAGAATAGATTAGTCTAAATTACATCTCTGAAAAATTGTGATAATGTATAGTTAATAACACTTATTAATCAATAATTTGTTCAAGACAGTAACACTTATTGAAGCATAATTTTAGAAGTTTTATTTGTTTTGTGACAAGGAACGAAGCCCATAAATCAAAATGGTTGACTGTACTTGAACTATGACTCAACCAGCTTTTTTTCAATTTCAACACTACTGACTACTGACGACCTGTCTGACCTAGTGGGTAGTGACCCTGCCTATGAAGCCGAATGTCCTGGGTTCGATTCCCAGTCAGGGCATTTATTTGTGTGATGAGCACAGATATTTGTTCCTGAGTCATGGGTGTTTTCTATGTATTTAAGTATTTATATTATATGTATCTATTTATTATATATATCGTCGCCTAGTACCTGCAACACAAGCCTTATTGAGCTTACCGTGGGACTAGGTCGATTTGTGTAAGAATGTCCCGAAATATTTATTTATTTATTTATTTATTTATTATTTACTGACTACTCAAATAATGTCAGCGCCATCTGTAAGCCAAAGCTGTCTGCGTTACTTCATTCTGAGAAAGTAATGATCGCGCAGACAGCCGCGCCCGCGCACGTGAGACCGTGTGGGCGCCAATGCTTCCTAGCTAGCGTTGACATGTTTATGAGAGCATGTGACTTTTACTAGCCACTTATATGACACATTGACGACCGGTCTGGCCTTGTGGGTAGCCAATGGTCATGGATCCAAATCGGAATAAGGCGGAGTTGGCAATCGTTGGGTTTTTAGATGGTACTTCATCCTACATCCTACAGTCAGCAGCAGAAGTAGCTAAGCATTTGAGGTGTTCAAAATGAGGTCAACACGTCTCTATTGTCAAAAGAATAAGAGCGCGTGTAGGTCATTTTGAACACTTCAAACGCTTAGCAACTTTTGCTGCTGACTGTACAGACCCCAGCTGAGCGGGATGCGTAAACGCATTTTCCCAACGTAAAAAAAAGAAAGGGGCATGGGATGGGTGTTTTCTATGTATTTAAGTATTTGTATCCATACCAATATTATAAATGCAAAAGTAACTGTCTCTTCATGCTTAAACCGCTGAACCAATTGGGATGGAATTTGGTATGAAGAGAGTTTGAGCCATATAAGAAAGGACATAGGATATTTTTTTTATCCCGCAACCATACTTTAAAGACGAGCATAGCTGGCCGACGATGTCGCGAGGAGAGGCTAGTATTGTATATATCGTTGGATGAGTACCTAAGTTAAGCATTCTTGAGCTTAGTATCAGATGCTTTTAATTTTGTTAGTCAATTAGAAAAAAAAGTATAAAAAAGTGACGTAATACTCTGAATCACGAGGTGTTACAATAAGAAAAAATATTGTTACAATTTTGTATCTTAATTTGCTACCATCTTCCATATTATTTTGTATATTTTTACTTACCTCCAGACTAGGCAATCCCTTTCCCGTGAAAAGAAATAATCCATATTAGGTACCTATATGTATAACCAGTTTAATAATAAATGAAAAGAACGATAAGAAAAGAAGAGAAAAAAATGTAAAAGAGGAACAAGACAAGATTGTCAAAAATGTTTTAGAGCCGGCCGTGCCGTACAAACGGCTAACTTACCGCTGAGACTTACTCTACCAGTTAACTGCTGAGACAGAATTAATTTAAGTTGCAGGAAATCGCATCTATACTAAAAATTGAAAAAAAAAATGACGTTCACGGAACCCGATTGAGTATTTGACCTACATAAAAAGTTAAGCAGTTTTATACAGCTCATAAAACAGTCATACTCGCCTCGTATTGTCCATGCTCGTCTCCGCCGGCAATTGCAGTTCGGTTTACACAACTTTGACCTTAACAGCCTTGACCTAAAGAACATAATCATATATCTTAACCTGTCAGACTGTAATTGGATAATGGGGTATATTAAGCGTGGGACGAGAGGGTTAGCTCGTTAACTTTGAGAGCGAAAGACACTACCTATTAGATAATAAGGTCACCTACGAATTTGCAAATGATTGGTAATCATAATTTTGTACTAACTAGCAGTGTTTATTGCCAACATGAAATAGAGTACATTTATATAATAGTATAACCAACAATTTACAGAAAAATACAACGTAAACAATAGAATAGACGTAGAAAAATACAACAAAAATTTAAAAAACGTCTTTAAAATTGGGCCCCTTTGGCATGGTGCCGAGTATGCTGGCAGCATTCCCCCGCTGTATCGCGATACTGATTCGTTGCGCGAGTAAGCTGCCAGCTCTGCGGTCACCAGTGGAGTCGACGAGCCTTTTAGAAAGGTCTTTTAAATTAAGTTTCGATATTTAAATCGAAAGAAAAAATAGAAAAATTTGACTCGTTTTAAATATCGATAATATGCTAGCAGACGTTTCTGCTTAATATAAAAACAATGAAATTAAGTTTATTAAGAGGTTATTATAGGTGAAAAACTTAGCTAAAGCACCGTCTATATAGTAGTAACGTGTGCACGCTTGTCGGCGTTCTACTGTGTGTAAGTATAATCATTAACCAAAAGGTTTTTGTTTAATTATACCTATTATACATATGTAATTAATTTTTGTAAAATTTCTGAGCAGTCTACTGCGAACATTAAGCGATATGAGCTTTTGAAACTATCAACGAGTGTTTAACTCGAGTGTGTTGCATTACATTGGGGGCCGATTTTTTTTATAAGGATAAAATTTTAATTGTTCTAAGCAAAAATTATCTAAATATATTTCTAATGTCCTATTCTACCCTCCGTTAAGAGATTCGCCCGTATAACATTTACACACTGAATATTCAAATTTTGACGTAATAGTTCCATATTTCATTATCTGCACTCTATCTATATGGTGCTTCAGTTAAGTTTTTCACCTATATTTGTTTAACATAGGTAAGTAGAACAATATGTAGTCATTTTGCTGTAATTTACAATCTGAAAATATAAGTATGTATTATGAGCAAGGATCGGACAAACGCCCGCCATTTTGAAAATATAACCCTGTTCTGTACATAAGAGACTTCCTTGTGTTAATAGAAAAATTGTATTTTATACATTTATTGGACTATAATTATATCCAGTGTCAAATTAATTTATGATTGACATTCCGAAATTTACTTTCGCCAATAAATGTATAAAATATTATTTTTTTATTAACATAAAGAAGTCTCTGCTGTACGTAGCAGGGTTATATTTTCAAAGTTTGACCGATCCTTGATTATGAGGGAGTGTGAGTGAATTAGTGAGTGACTCACTCCGATCGGTCTATCCTGAGGGCTTGAAATGGGTACCGGAGCAAAAATACCGGAAAATATTGTTTATCAAACTAATCACACTCTAAACGTATGGCAACACACATGATTCTACTCTTTAAGCTGTCACATTAAGGATGAAAGTCCCTCGTAAGGGCGGGTTGTATAATTATAATGATTAATAGCTGACGGACATCGGTTATTGGCCAATCAGAAATAATCACCTCGTGTGTGCCGTACTGTACCGGTGTTACAGTTTGCCGGCATTTGATGTTCATCATCATCATATCAGCCGAATGTCCACTGCCGGATCGTACTGGCAAAGCTCCCCACTTTCATCCTTACGTTGTGAATATTCCATTCATTCGCACGAAGCGATTCGCTTTCTACCTTCCTAATGCGGACTGCTAAGGAATGGAATTCGCTTCCTTCGTCTGTGTTCCGGAAAGATATAATTTGGGTCTTCAAGGCAAGAGTGAATAGGCTGTTACTGAACCAGCGTGCTACACCCTCGACCTCGTCGACACTTACCATCAGGTGACTGAGGTCAAACGCTGGTCAGTCTTGTATAAAACAATACCCAAAGCAACCCACAATTATCCCGCGATCTTTACCAGCAATGTCACCGTTAGATACCTTAAAGAATTTAAGAACACACTCAAATTATTTGAGTTTTTTTAGTAATTAAGCGAATAGCTTAAGACTGTGATGTATGTCTATAATTGCAATATTCATAGATATGTATCACAGCTGATTGTACGGTCACTGAACTCGCGGGTAGGTTAAGAATTTTAGAAATATTTTTGTGTTATCTTTTGGTGGTAGTTTGAAGTTCTGTCGCAATACAATTTTGGAATACGAACAGACGTGCCGTTGTCTTTTATTCCATTATCCCGGATTCCTTGGCTCCCGTATATCTCAAAGACAATATTAAATAATCATCATCATGATTCCAAAGTTGATACGTCCATTGCTGTGTAGATAATTAATATGGAACGTCAACATTTGAATATACAACCCCGACATGCGTGTACACACGTTACTACTACATAGGCCAGGTGCTATAAATAAGTTTTAGTTCTAGTGCAGTACCCTTAACTGAAGTTTTCGATAACACAACTTTAATAACTTCAATGTCACAACTCAGAACTCATGGTAAAGGGTAGTGATAGTAAACTCAATTCTCGTTATCGAAAACCTCAATGTCACAACTCATGGTAAGGGTACTGTGCTTCATGAGTTGTGACATTGACGTTTTCGATAACGAGCATCGAGTTTACTATCTGTGCATCTCGCTTGTACTTTTTTAGTGCGAACGAAATGCACAGATAGTAAACTCGATACTCGTTATCGAAAACCTCTAAGACACAACTCATGGTTAGGGTACTGGCTCCGCTACTCGATGGTAAGTACACAGTTTGCTTAAATGAGGATATGGTATGAGTAACTTACCTACATACTTATATGTAACAGTTTCGATTAGTTAAGACGAAGATTAGGTAATCTATGAGTAAGCCCTAAGACCATTTAGTAAATACTTTCCTTTGACATAACTTTACGGTTTTAAGTCAGAGCCCTGAGTGTAACTTTTTAACGAAACTTTACGTCACGAACGCGTTTGCGTTTCCCATATAAATAACATTATCACTTACGCGTTCGTAAACGTTTTTTAAAGTCAAAAGTTACTTACAGTAGAGCCTCTGGTCTATTCGGTAACTTAATGAGATATTAGCCCATCTAAAGTAAACTTTGGCTTATAATCAGTGATCGGATGTAGGATGCAATTTCCTGGGGTTTTAGTCCGATATCTTAATATGGATATGACTGACAATCCCGCTAAATCAAAAAAAGGTAACAATTTTTTTCATACACTCACACTTCCGTAAAACTACCCAAGTAGTAGTCCAATAGTGCAACTATGGTTCAAACCTTTAATTCGTAATTAAGTATCAAGCCTAATATTCTTTCTGTTTTTTTTTTCTCATATATGGAGCCACTATAATGGTATATAGAGGGTCATACGCTCACTTAGACCCACTATTACAAAACTGTGGAATAATTTGCCGTTGGTATTTCCGGACCGATACGACCCTCATATCTTCAAGAAAAGAGCGTACCCTTATCTTAAAGACAACGCGTTTGTGACTCCCCTGGTGTTGCGGGTGCCCATGGGCGACGGTAATTGCTTACCATCAGGCAATCCGTATTCTCGTTTGCCACCAAAAAATAAATAAAAAGCTTCTTATGTAAAGTTATGTGGCAATTAAATGTTGTAACAAATACATCATAAGAGTCGATCTCTGTACTAATATAAGGTCAAAATATGTAACATTCTTTTGCAATTTGTTAAAACGGGTTTCAATTTCATGTAATAAATCCAACATGGCAGTGACCAGGTCAAATAACAAGTCCGACACATAACATGTTATAAAAAAACCGGCCAAGTGCGAGTCGGACTCGCGCATGAACGGTTATATACTATTGTCAATAAAAACATCAAAAAAAATGAATTAATTGCTAGGCGGTTTAATTAGTTTCTGGTTTGTAAGCATGTAGCGTTAAAGACTCGTTGATGTCTTAGGTCCAAAACATAAATTATATTAGTCAAATTGTAAGTCTTCTCATAGTATAATTAAAACTACCGTGAGTCATACTACTCAGTTGCAACCAATTCACGTGTACTTATATCGCACTCGGCGACATTTTTTTCTGATACTTTTCGCTATTAAATTAGCCGTTTACATTAGTAGTTTATGTATCTGTGCATAATGAAGGGCATTACAACAAGAGTGTGGCTTTATAATATCACACGATAGTTGTAATGCCTAATTATGTATAGTTGCATACACTACTTTATCTACACACATATCATAAGTGTTTGAAGATGGGTTCAGGAACCGTAGGGAAATGACTTATTACTAGTGTTACATGTAAACATTGAAAAGTCAACGAACAAAACAAATGCCTGCTTGGAATGGCGGCGTTGCGTATATCAGTCAAATATTTTTTTAAACCATAGACAAGCGAATGTACTCCCTATTCTATTGTCACTCGAGTTCAAATGTCGTTCGATTTATATTAGAAAAAACATAACGAATTGGGTTGTTTTAATATCTATAGATACTAGAATAGACACCCCACTTGAATTTGACAGCTGTTACAAATTTAAACTCATAACCTACTGATTTCAGTAGGTAATGTTAACATGACATCTCCATTCATTTCTGATGGTTGGTAATGCTGGTCATTGCCTACGGTTTCTGGATGCATTGTAGAGCACTTATGATATGTACAGTCAGCGTCATATAGTTGGCAGCATTCAAAGTAGTCAAATAGTTCGGCACACCATAGAAATAGTACTTTGAATGCTACCAACTATATGACGCTGACTGTACGTATAAAACTACTAACTTGTAAGTCATTGATGAGGATCTAAGGGTTCCTAACGTTACGAAACCCTAAAAGGTAATAATGGTATACTTTATTATTCCAAATTGACCCTTTTGTATAACACAGTATAACTTTGCAAGTACAAATGTTATTATGATTGTGAACATCATCATCATTACCACACACCGTTATGCTGACTTGGGCCCTGTAAGTGCAAAGGATTACATCAAAACTCTACCAGTAACAAGGTCGAGACGCGAACAAATTTCTTGTCGGTAATAATTTTCTCGGGTCAGAGATGTATGGTTAGAAACGGTAGTAAATTTTTCTTTAACATTCATAAGTGCAATGTATTTGCCTAAAATGAAAAATATAGATATTTTATCTAAATGGCGAAGAAGCGCTCAAAATTATATAACCGATGGCTGATGGGGCGGAAAGGTTCTGGAGTGGCGACCACGAACTAGAAGACGCAGCGTAGGTAGGCCTCCCACAAGGTGGATCGACGACCTGGTGGATCGCGGGTTGCCTCTGGATGTGAAAGGCGCAACCGGTTTTTTTGGAGGAGGCCTATGTACAGTCAGCAGCAGAAGTAGCTAAAGCATTTGAGGTGTTCAAAATGAGGTCAACACGTCTCTATTGTCAAGAGAATAAGAGCGCGTGTAGGTCATTTTGAACACTTCAAATGCTTAGCAACTTTTGCTGCTGACTGTACAGCAGTGGATGTCTTTCGGCTGCCATGATGACGATGATGACGCCATTTTGATATCACTCGCCTTCGGTCGCTTTAGGCGAAAGGCAAAACAACTTTTTATTTCCTTGTATAATAATCAACTTATACACGAAAGATTTAATAGCATTACTGCTTTTATCGTCAATTTAGATATTTTGCAAAAACCGTTATGTAAGTCATAGATATTTATCTCTGTGAGATCTTGTCAGTATTGCCTATTGCGGCGACGAGCGGGACAGCGATATGCTTGTACATAGTGAAGTCCTGCTTCAGAGGTGTGTCCAAGATGAAAACTACTTAAAGTAGCAATAATAAAAGATTCCTTAATTTATATAATTATCTTGTAACTTAAGTATCTGATGTCTATTTACTGTAGCAATGACTTCACCTAGATATTTTTCTAGCACGAACGATTTCTTGTACCTAATTGATTGACACAATAAAAACATCGACAGTCCTGTTATCGATAATTACCATTTTACTTTTTTGTACCCCTTGCATTCGAGACTACTGGGTGCTGGGGGTCAGAGGTTATTGCCTTAATTAGGGAAGTGGGACGTCGAATCGGAGAGAGGGGGTCTGACGCCCGCGCGGGTTCGTATCTGGTGCAAAGGTTGTCCGTCGCTATTCAGCGTGGTAACGCGGCTAGTGTAATGGGTACCTTTGCATCAGGGACGACTCGAGAGGGACTATTTGACTAGGCTTAAGTTAGTCTTAAGTTAGCCGGTAAAATGTATTTTTGACATTTAAAATGTATGTATGTATCTATAATTAATTTTACATGTGAAATAATCATAATATAATGTTAAGTACTTGTAGTTTTCAACGTCATGTAGGTATTACAAAGACAAATATAGGGTGAAAAATAAATAACAATAACAAAATTATCTATTTATTAATATTTCAGAAAACAGAAAAAAAATATAAAAGTAAATTGGATCAAAAGTGTACGGATTACGTTCAATTTGTTCATAATCAGTGGCACGCGTCGTCTAGGTAGGTAGCCGATAGGACTGTGTGTATGTCTTGTTGTTGAAGTAGTGTGACAAGTACTTATCGATAATAGGATTGTCGATATTTTTATTGTGCCAAGCACTAAGCAAATGTCGTTCCTGCTAGAAAAATATCTGGGTACAATTACATAAAAATATGAAAGTCCTGACTGACTGATCAACGCCCAGCCCAAACCCCTTCATCTAAATAGCTGATTTTTTACAATAAGGTAATTTATATACCATAAGGACCAACTAAGAAGGTACATTTGAAAATTTCACCATTAAGGGGGTAAAATGGGGGTTAAAATTGTTTATGGGAACTGTTTAAAATTTAAAGCGAGATACTTAAAATTTTGTGTAAACACAAGGAGTGTACACAATTAATTCGAATACAAGAAAAGTGATTTAAGCGTTTTTTTTTTTTATAATTCCTTAGGTTTCAAAAAGGGGGTTCTTCTGGGCGAAGCTGCGGGCAAAAGCTAGTACTTAAATAGATAGAAAACACCCATGACTCAGGAACAAATACCTGTGCTCATCATACAAATAAATATCCTTAAACGTATCAAATATAAAAGCCTGGGCAGAGAGCACCATTTTGTACCGTTTGGCGTAAAGACGCTAGGTCCATGGGGTCCCAGTGCGCACAAACTTTTTGCAGAAATCGCGAAGCGTCTGGTTGATGTAACTGGTGACCGAAGAGCTGGCGGCTTCCTCGCACAACGTATCAGCATTGCGATACAACGAGGAAATGCCGCCAGCATCCTTGGTACAATGCCTCAAGGGCTTTTTTTATATTTTATACTTTAACTAGTTAAGTACATGTAGTTATCATGATATGATTGTAATTTCTGTAAATAAAAGAGTTCGTAATTCCAATATCCTGACTGGGATTTAAGATATTAAGAGCGTGTAAAGATTATTTTGAATAGCGGGTCCGCTTAGCAACTTCTGGGAAGTTTTGGACCCGGGTATGTCCTTAAACTACGTCCGACAATGAGAGGTAGGGCACAGCGAAGTACCATCACGCTCGAGTCTGGAGAAGTCCAACTAGGGAAGTACCTCCTCCTTACAGAAGACCACAGCCATAATAGCACTGCTACCTTTCAGGTATGTAGTGTTGTGTTCCTGATGGTGATTAAGATTCCCAGAGCTCCAACCCCCCTTAAAGGTCGGCAACGCGCTTGTGACTCCCCTGGTGTTGCGGGTGCCCATGGGCGACGGTAATTGCTTACCATCAGGCAATCCGTCTGCTCGTTTGCCACCTTATGTCATAAAAAAAAAAAAGTTGCTAGTACTCGTAAGAGTGAGATAAAAACGACAGAGATAATTGAACACACATTATATATAAACCACTCCTGCGCGCCTCAGGGCATACATTTAATTAACTTGCCTAGCCTTAATCTAAGATCATGGTGTCATACATTCACATGTCAAGTGTCAAGTGACTTGCGCAAGTACTCGTATGCCAGTAGCTTAGCGCGAGGCAGGATGGTGCTGCATTTAGTTTATCTTTATTGTTATCAGTATTATATGTTTTAGTAATTAAGTGCTATTAAATGTCAAATCGAGATAATCTAAGATTCGTATCTGAATGTCAGTTCTTTGGTAAAGAATGTGCACTTGTCTTGACATGTCTGATATTTGTACAGACAACTTTAATTATGTCAGTAGCGAGAGCGAGGGCCTTCGGTGCTACCGCGAACATCGAAGTTCGTATAATTCGAGCATCTATTTTACTCCAATAAAGATGTCATGAGAGTGATAGAGACAATCGTAAGAAAATTTACGAACATCGTTTTTCGTGGTTAATGGCATACGTGCGACGCTCTATTTTCTTCTTGATTTAATAAAGGCCTCTGAAGGCCTAAGAAAAAAACAAGATGGGGCGCGTGGCCACCGATCCCGCTATCCGAGTATTGTTCCTATTTCGTTTTTTTTTTTTTTTATGACAAAGGTGGCAAACGAGCAGACGGATTACCTGATGGTAAGCAATTACCGTCGCCCATGGGCACTCGCAACACCAAGGGAGTCACAAGCGCGTTGCCGACCTATAAGTGGGTTGGAGCTCTGGGAACCTTACTCACCATCAGGAACACACACACTACATACCTGAAAGGTAGCAGTGCTATTATGGCTGTGGTCTTCTGTAAGGAGGAGGTACTTCCCCAGTTGGGCTGCCCCAGATTCAAGCGTGATGGTCAACGCTGTGCCCTACCTCTCATTTTTGGACGTAGTTTAAGGACATACCCGGGTCCAAAAATTATTTAAATTGATAGTTCCGTTTTAAGTAATAGTTGTATTACACGAACATGTTAGCTTAAAGATTGACTCACGTTAGACCGGCCCGGGTCCGAGCCGAGGCCACCGTCGCGAGGTTATGTATGGAATGAATCTCGTAACCACCGTGACTCCCGAGTCACTCGGCCCGAGCACGGGCCGGTCGTGCGACGGCCGTTACAGCTATGTTAAAAGGCTCTGCCCGTCCCGGTGACGGGAAGGCGACGTGATGTGTACGCGATATCGACGGACGCGTGACAATCGTCTATTCGCAACAAATGGCTAGATAGAATGACTCATGTGTAAATGTCAATATTTGAGCGTCGGGCCTCGGGCCCGGGCCGCCCAGGTAGGTTGGCGACACTCTTAGTGCTTGAAAATGGAGGCCTATATTCTCTGAAACATATCGCGAGAGTGACTAAATAAACGAAAAATAAATTGACGACCGGTCTGGCCTAGTGGGTAGTGACTGCCTATGAAGTCGATGGTCCTGGGTTCGATTCCCAGTCAGGGCATTTATTTGTGTGATGAGCACAGATATTTGTTCCTGAGTCATGGGTGTTTTCCATGTATTTTAGTATTTATATGTATCTATCTATTATATATATCGTCGTCTAGTACCTACAACACAAGCCTTACTGAGCGTACCGTAGGACTAGGTCGATTTGTGTAAGATTGTCCCGAAATATTTATTTTATTAATTTATTTAAACGTGAGTAGAGCCGTGTTTATCATTTTTAAAATAGGTAGTATAATAATTTGAGATAATTATATTTAATTTCATATCCTCAGGCACTTGATTGTTACCTTCTTGTATATAATAGCGACGAATTCACACATAATATAATACTAGTACTAGGACAATTAACACCTCATGATGTGAGGTATATTACGTTGATAAGATATTCGCTTCGTCGGTCATTGAGGTCTTTATTGTGACATGTTATTATGTTGAAAAATAAAACTTAAGACTATCACATATACAACGGAATATTCTGAGGAATTATTCTGATCAATGCCTGCCGCCTCCTTCCGCCATCGTTCTCAACATTTCCACCCCCACCACCTGGATAGTTGGAAATCCTCTACAGTACGTTTCTCTAGAAACTTCCTGCGTCGCACATCAAAACTGTGGAATGATTTGCCAGATGTCCTGTAATATTTATTTTGAATACGTCGCCTGCTTAGCAAATTTTGCTTCTGAGTTTTAGTACTACAACCTTCTAGTTTTATAGTAATCGGCACGCCTGCGGCGTCTTCACACCATGCAATTTTATATGGGAACAACGAGAAAACGCGGTACAGAACCGCTAGGGCTGGGCTGGGCTGGGCACCCACGTTTAAGTGTTTTAGCGTTGACGTCTAGGGGCTTGCGTCTCAAGAGGTTAATATGAGTATTGGTTCCAGATGGCGTTGACCTGTGACTGCCCCATGTCGCAGCCGGGCCCTACGCTGGCGGCGACCTGCGGCGGCGGCGCCTTCATGCTGTTCATGGGGCTGCTGGAGGTGTTCCTCAGAAGCCAGTGTGACCTGGAGGACCCTTGTGGACGAGCACAGGTTTGTACTAACAGTTCACGCTCGCGTTCGAGCACAGGCTAAATAATGATAAAGATAACGGCGAGTACTTGCACAGACATAACCTTGTAGCCAGGATTATACACCAGCAGCTTGCTCTTATGTATGGTCTTGCGGACCACGAAGTGCCGTACTACAAGTACACACCTGCGCCAGTTCTTGAAAATGGTCGTGCAATTCTCTATTAGGATAGATCTGTTATCACGGACAGGACTATTGTAGCCAATAAGCCTGATATCGTGGTGATAGATCGATCGCAGCGCCGGGCAATGCTCATCATGGACCGGTGTTAATCAATTTGTTCTTAGGAGCTTTAACTTTTCTTTTTAATTTATGAAACTGACTTAGGCTATAACCGTTTGGATTTTTAGAGCGAGTGGATTGTGTGGGGGTAGGTAGCCTGGTGAAAATCCAGGACCCTTCCGCACCAGACTTGATTTGAACCGGAATAATCCTACTGAGTTGACGCTTCAAGCGAGATTGGTTGAGGTGGTCTCTTCCTCGACCGAATCTGAGTGGTATTGAGTACTAGATCGTACTATACTAGGTCCACGATAACGAGCTAGTACCAGAAAACTCAGAACGCACGTGATTGGTTAGCGATAATGGCGATGAATGTGAAACGGGTAAGTTTACATGTCAGTGAACTCTGTCTCTTGTACGGTCCGGACGCGTCTATTGTTCTCCTTTGTATTGTTTCCCGTTTAAGTAATCTGTATTTAGTCCACCAATCTGTCATTTCACTATTGAACATAAATATGCAATTGGTTATTAAAACCTAAATGAAACCTGAGTATAAAATAAATATTATCACCATAACAAATTTATAAAAGTAAAATAATCAAAGCGATGTAAATCGACGAAGCATGTAAGCCGAGCCGGACTGCGAGGTGCCATTGTTCACTCCCACTGCACTTTTTTGTCCTTTTCATCTGCATACAAAAGTGCAAAAGAGAGGCGTCTAGCTCGTTATCGTGGACGGAGTATAGATAGCAATGTACAAATTGCAGAACATTCTCAAAAAGCGGAAACGTTCTCGGGAATGTTCGCAGAACATTCCTGCAACATGAAACTTATTGTTTAAAGAAGAGAATATACCCGGAATAAAGTTTAAATAGGCATAACTTAAAACTAAATGTGATTATGCATATATTATTGTCAATTACAGTCAACTATTTGGTTGATAAGTGATAAGTTACCAATAAGTTCCTTAAATTCTCATTGTATTTTAGAGAACATTTCGACTTTCCGACTTCATAATTATAGCCTTGGGCCGGTACCGCGAACATCGAAGTTCGTATATTGCGAACATCTTTTTCTTTTACTCCAATTAAGGCGTCATGAGAGTGAGAGAGACAATCGTCCGAAATTTACGAATATCGTTTTTCGCGGTAGCGCCGCAGATTTAAACTAAGTTACCGAACTATTTCTTGATGCTTGTCTTTGGTCGTGTCAAATTGACGCGTTGACTTGTGTCAACAAGTGAGCAAGGAGTTTTAATATATGTTGAAAGAAGTTTTTTGCATAATGACAATAAGTAAAATGTGCTTTATAAACATCACATTAAGGTTAACTTTCGCTAGCCGAACATGAAGAAAAAAAAACAAGCTGAGTGGGACGGCTAGTACACAGACCACTGATTCTGTCTGAATGTTCTGAATGAATCTGAAGATCATTGCAATAAGTAATTTCTTACAATGTTGTATACAAAAACAAATAAGTTTTTTAAATTCATTTATATATACACTAAAATGTTATAAACGACCAAACCAGGTGTTTGTTGTGGTAGGTACCTTATTTATATAACAACGCCAATGACTATAATTACTTCGATACACATGCATTTTACTGCCCGTTGATAAGATGATAATTGATAACTGGAGTAAAATGGAGTGCAAACCCGTAAAATAATGATTACATCTAAACTATGGTGAATGTTCATGGTAAAAACCACGAAGTTATTAAGTAATTCGATAAATTCTCGTTCTCGAGAACATTCTCAGAACTTACCGAGAAATTCTCATGTGGAAAGTTTCGCAACTTTGGAAACTTCTCTTGCGTGCATTGCTAAGTATAGATGAGTACTGTTGCACCAGATCGCTTTGTGTAAGACTGGTCCAAAAATATTTATTTATTATTATTTGAATACGTAAGCAATCTCCATGAGAAATCACTGCATTATGGATCATGGTTCGTGCATTTTATCTGTATCGCCAAATTAGATAGTTCTCTTTACTACGAGAAATGTAGATCGTGATACCTCGTTAAATCGTGCGCGTGATTGCTGTAGTGATTTCGATCACGGCGCAATCACTGTGTGATTGCAGATGCAAATCAGACAACAGTCGGGACCAGCAGTTATGCTGATTGGGAACTGTGACCTTAGTTGCTACAAGTGATTTGAAATAATTTATATTCATGATAGGAAATGGATTGAACGAATATATTTGTCACTTTCGCACTCACATACTTGTATGAGCGTGACAGATGTGACAAATGATAAAATCCAGCTCATATTAGGCTAGCATAATTATGTACTTTAAGATTTGATGTATCACTGTTTTGAAAAACTAAGTCTCGCCGGTAATAATCTCTCGGGTCAGAGGTGTAGGGTTAGAACCGGTGGTAGCAATATTTTGAGAGACGATATGTTTTGGGACTGCAACGCTACCGATATTCGTAAATTTCGGTTGATTGTCTCTGTCACTGTCATGCCACCGTAATTGGAGTAAAAGAGAAAGATGCTCGAAATTGGCTATCTATTGGCTATCGGATTGACTAATTTATTCGCCCATTTTAAGAAATTTCGATATCGTCAACATATAAAACTAATTCATACATAAGCAAAATATCGTGAAAGTTGAAATAGATGACATATAGAATTAAGAAAAAGCGACGAGGACCTCTGGCGTCCGCGATAGCTGGAGATGCGGGTTCATATCCCGTCTCGGACCCGGACCTCCTGGGTCCGAGACGGGATATGAACCCGTCGTCGTCGTCGTCGTCGCTTTTTCTTAAGCAAATATCATGTATTTCAAGTTTTGATTTATATTATAGTAGTATTACTACCTACTTAAAAATCAAAGGAAATCAAAATATTTCATTAAAAATATATTTTAATGTGATCTAACAAATATAGTCTTTATTTATAATAACAACAACTTAACTAGTTGTTAAATCTAAAATTGTGATCTTAGTTTACAATATCGTGAATTTAGTAAATATTTTCTCTTGACATTTTCAGCACTCGAATGTTTACTAGACGACTATATCACCAGTGAGTTCCGTTCTATAGTGATTCCATTGTCGCATCTGATAACGCAAATTCTAGGTTAATGAACTTTGACAATGCCAGCGCCTCATCTCGGAAATCTCAGTTTTTGCTTACTCAGGAAATTACTTACGATTTTGTAATTAATTGTGAGTAATTTAGTGCATTTGCTTATTATGTTTAATTGCGTTAGATGTAACGTCAAAAAATATATAAAATTTATATTTATCTAAGATCCCCACGTCACAGGCTCTGCCTAGTGTGGGGATCACTGTACGACCTCTTGTACCTTAATCAATTTATGAAATAAATATATATTTGATTTGATTTGATTTTATCTGGACGGACTTTTTCCAACTGACGTAGTAGTGTAGTATGCAACCCTACCATGGACAATATTGCTAAAATGAGGATAGTTTCTCGCCTCCCCGCCCTCGGCTGTTGCCGGCGTCGAGTTCTCGGTCGCGGAGAGCTGCAGCCCGCAGTCTGGGGCAAGAGATGAGTGACCGACAATTGACAGGTTTTGCGGGCGCCAGTGGATTCCCACGATCTATACCAAGTCGCCTCACGATCTATCACGATACCAGGTCGTCAGTCCACACCTTGTTGGTTCTGGCAACCTTTAGGCAAAGCAGATAAGTTGAAGGCGGTTCATAACAAAATAAATATATATCGTGGTCTACAACACAACGGACCCGGGTATGTCCTTAAACTACGTCCAATAATGAGAGGGCACAGAGAAGTACCATCACTGTGTTGTGTTCCTGATGGTGAGTAAGGTTCCCAGAGCTCCAACCCTTAAAGGCCGGCAACGCGCTTCTAACTCCCCTGGTGTTGCGGGTGCCCACGGGCGACGGTAATTGCTTGCCATCAGGCTATCAGCTCGTTTGCCAACTTTGTCATGAAAAACAAGTTTTATTGAGGTGTATTTATTTTCTATTTATTCCAGTACCGTCGACACATGGACTCCGTATACGACTTCATCGTAGTTGGGGGCGGCTCTGCGGGATCGGTGGTCGCGGCGAGGCTGTCCGAGGTTCCTGAGTGGAGAGTGCTGCTGCTGGAGGCTGGTAAGCTATTTCTTTCCTTCGCTCACCAGTGCCAAGTATCGATTAAGCTGGTAAGTTGAGTTGGCTGTTCTTCTTTCCCTAAAGTATAGGTGAAAAAATTAACTGTAACCATGTCTATGTAGTTGTGCAGAGAGTTATTGTGGAACTTACGTCAAAATTTGAATGTAGAACGCCGACATCCGTGTACAGACACGTTACTAGGCCAGGTGTTTCAGCAAAGTTTTCACCTATATCTTGGTTGCACAGGTTACATTACTGGCGTGCTCTTGAAACGCCCATCTCACCATTATCTCCAAAACATCTGCCCATCTCACCATCATCATCATATTAATTGTAATCGTAAGACGTCCACAGACATAGGCCTCAAATATGGCTTGTATCGTCGTATTGCTATAAGCGCTACGCTTGGCATGTAGGTTGGCGACCGCAGAAGCTGTTGATTCAGTTTCAACAGACACTGTCCAATCGTAATTTTTTCCACTCGTCGCCTCATAAGACACCCACGAGAGCAGATGGTCGGTGGATTGTGGGATTTGTGGGTGCTATTCTCAACCGGTACTACACGACTTTCCTCTGGAGCGCCTTAAGTATAATCAACAAAAATATAATGAAGACTTAGCCCGTTACCCAAATCAGCCCGAGAATTTCGCTGTTGAGAATATCATGCAGATATAGAAAATAAGGAGCTTTTCAGAAACAAAATAAATAGAAATGAGAAAAAGCACTTTCCTACGCAAGCCACAATTCTTATCTCTTTCACTCACCATCTTCCACCCGTTTCCAGGGTTCGACGAGCCGACTGGCACGCAGGTGCCTTCCATGTTCCTGAACTTCATAGGGTCCAGCATCGACTGGGGCTACCAGACGGAGTCGGAGCCAGCGGCTTGCTTAGGAGAAACAGATCGGAAGTGCTACTGGCCTAGAGGAAAGGTAAACTGACTTAGACCTCCTTGTATCTAGGGCCAATCAACCCAACGTTAACCGGTTATAAAAAAAAATGAAAATAGTTTATTGCCAAGAAACATTAATAACAAAAGTTTTCCGGCGGCCCCACACTACTAGGCTATGCATGTATCGTGGCGGCCTGATTGCGATAAAACATCATGGTCAATCCCTCTGACAGTTTGATTTTTGCTATGAAGAATTCCGGTCCTTGCTAACAACAGTATTTTGTCAGGTTCTCGGCGGCACCTCAGTCATGAATGGCATGATGTACATGCGTGGTTCCAGAGCTGACTACGACGCCTGGGCCGCGGCTGGCAACGAGGGTTGGAGCTACGAGGACGTCCTGCCGTTCTTCTTGAAGTCAGAGGATAATAAACAGTTGAAGGTACGTTTCCTGAGATCTGTTACTATTGAAAAACAATCGATTACTTTTCTAAGCATATAATAAAAAAATATTTCGGGACAATCTTACACAAATCGACCTAGTCCTACGGTAAGCTCAGTAAGGCTTGTGTAGGTACTAGACGACGATATATTATATAATAGATGCATACATATAAATATTTAAATACTTATAAAACAGCCATGACTCAGGAACAAATACCTGTGCTCATTACACAAATAAATGCCCTGACCTGGATTTGGACCCAGGACCATCGGCTTCATAGGCAGAGTCACTACCCACTAGGCCAGACCGGTCGTCAAATCGTATATTTGGCTGTCAAATAGTATAATAGTATAGTTTGGAATCTATGATAATTGCCATTTTAAGGAAGCTGACGAAGTCCAAAGACTAAGATGCTTTTAGCAGATCAAGAAACTCCATAGCTTCAAGGAAATATGTAATGTCTGCCAATAAAAATTGAAAAAACAAAATTGATTCAAGAGGTCATGAAAGATGGTTTCAACGTTAAAATAAAATGTATTCTTGGTTTGTCAGGAAATGGACGCTGGCTACCACGGCACCGGCGGACCGCTCACTGTGTCGCAGTTCCCATACCATCCGCCACTGAGCTACAGCATCGTCAAGGCTGGAGAGGAATTAGGTAAAAACTATACATCATACATACAAACATTTCAGCCGTATGCAGTCTACTGCTGGACATAGGCCTCCCACAAATATGACTCATATCATCTTGAGGGGATAGTTGCCATAGTCGCCACGCTTGGCAGGCGGGTTGGGTTTCGACGGACGCTGCTGCCCGTCCGTAGGATTTTTCACTTACCTAAAAAATTATGGTAAAAACTATGTCTATGCCAAATTCTGGGAAGTTACCACGCGGACACTAGGCTCCCATGGGCCATGGGAAAATACAGGAAAGATATCAGGATAAATATTGAAGACCTTCTCAGAATCAACTCAACTGCATTTAGCTTCTCGATTTGTATCCCAAATTCTAAACCTTATCAACACTGCATTCCAGGCTACCAAGCCCGTGACCTGAACGGCGCCCAGCACACCGGATTCTCCATCGCGCAGACCACCAACCGCAACGGGTCGCGGCTATCCGTCGCCCGCGCCTTCCTGCGGCCCGCCAAGCACCGTCCCAACCTGCACATCATGCTGAACGCCACCGTGTCCAGGGTGCTCATCAACCAGACCACCAGACAAGCGTACGCCGTGGAGGTGAAGAACAGCCATGGCGGGACGGAGACCATATTTGCTAACAATGAGATCGTTTTGAGGTGAGCTTTTGAATTTAAAATGATTGCCTTTGGTTGCCGCGGTACTCATGAAGCAAAACAATTAAACGAAAACATTATACCTGCCGCGACCATTGTAGTTCGAAAATGTAGAGCATCTTTCTAAATTAAGCATTCTTCAAATTAAGGCGTCATAAGAGAGACAGAGACATACGTTCCAAATTCACGAATATCGATTTCCGCGTTGTAGCACCCCAGTATCAGTTACATCCCGACATTGTTAATGTTGTTTTCAATTGTTGTTCAACTGTTTTATTTAATATCGTATTTTTTATAATATAGCCATCGTAAGGAATCAAGGGTACGCAACGCCCATATGAATCCTCTAAAGGCTACATCTATAGGCTACTGTGACTGCTTACCTACAGTCGAACGTTAGGCTTGTTTACCACCGTTACAAATTCACAGATCCACAGTTTTGAAAGTGTGTTTTTAAGAAACAAATAGTTTGGCCTAGTGGCTAGTGACCCTGCCTAATGAAGCGGATGGTCCTGGGCTCAAATCCTAGTCAGCAGGCCATTTGTGTGATGAACACAATTATTTATTCCTGGTTCATTGGTTTTTTCTATGTATTTAAGTATTTATATATCTATCTATTATCTATATCGTCATGTAGTACCTACAACACAAGCTTTACTGAGCTTACTGTAGGACTAGATCGATTTGTGTAAGATTGTTCCGAAATATTTATTTATTCATTCAAATTTTCCATAGCATACGGTAACGAAGATATTGTGTGCCCACAGCGCGGGTGCAGTCGGCTCCCCCCAGCTGCTGCAGCTCAGCGGCGTTGGGGACCCGGCGGTGCTGCAGCGAGCCGGCGTCACCCCCGTCCACAACCTGCCCAGCGTTGGGAAGAACCTGCACAACCACGTCGCGCACTTCCTCAACTTCTTCGTGAACGACAACAACACCACGCCTCTCAACTGGGCCACGGCTATGGAGTATCTTCTGTTCAGAGACGGGCTGATGTCGGGAACTGGTGAGTGATGAAGACGCTGGTCCCAAGCGTGGTTGCAGTTGCTGCAACTGCTGCAGCTCAGCAGGTAAGAGATCCGGCGCTACCACAACGCGCCCATCCACAACCTGTTCACCGTTGGGATCCTTCCCAACGGTCTACTTCCTGAACTGGGGCACGGTTATGAAGTATCTGCTCTTCAGAGACGGGCTGACGTCTGGGGCTGGTGAGTTGGCAGTCCACATGGAAAGGTACCTTATGACGCTTGGCGCTTACGTTGCAAAGTGTCACATTAGTATTGAAACGTTATTAACAATAGCGTAAGCGCCAATGTGGAATATTACAAATGGATGGTAGACTTTACATGCTAGGCCTCCTGGAATCAGTCTCCTGGGCTGGAGCAATGCTTAGTTAAGCAAAGGGGTAAAAGTTTCACAGAATCAAACGCCTATGTTTTAGGATCTTGATGCATCTTACGCAAAGAAGACATAAAAGCAATGCTGAGCTTCGTTGAGAAACAAAAGTTGGAGTAGAAAAGAGCTATCCCAGTCTTTCACGCGAGGTATCGCTTTATCGAAAATCTTTAATAAACTATCACTCCGCCTTTTTTCATGGATTAATAAGAATTTCAATATTATTGCCAGTAAATAGGTACATGATCAGTGGTCACCTTTACAAATAATGTTTTTATAAAAGACTGACTAGCGTTTGTCACACGATGGTAAGTGTCGACGAGATCGAGGGTGTAGCAAGCTAGTTCTGTAACAGCCTATTCATTCTTGCCTCGAAAAGTCCCGAAATGTTTCCTAACAGACTAGAAAGCCCAAAGCAATAATGGTATACTCGCATTTTTTTAGAGCCAGGTACAATTAAAATACTTAATCACAACTTGATTTCCCATCAGTTCTGCTACATGTAACATACAAATGGATATCAATCCTGATTAAGCCTTTCAGGTATGTAGTGTTGTGTTCCTGATGGTGAGTAAGGTTCCCAGAGCTCCAACCCCCCTTAAAGGCCGGCAACGCGCTTGTAACTACCTTGGTGTTGCGGGTGCCCATGGGTGACGGTAATTGCTTATCATCAGGCAATCCATTTGCTCGTTTGCCAGTTGCCACCTTTGTCATAAAAAAAAAGTAACTTACATAATCAGCAACTTTACAATTTTTCAGGCATATCCGAAGTGACAGCATACATCAACACCAAATACGCCAACCCGGCCGACGACAACCCCGACATCCAGCTGTTCTTCGGAGGGTTCCTGGCTGACTGCGCCAAGACCGGCATGGTCGGGGAGAAGCTGGACAACGGCTCCAGGACCATCCAGATCATACCCACTGTGCTGCATCCCAAGAGCAGGGGCCGTCTGGAGATTAGGAGTGCTGATCCGTTTGAGCATCCCAAGATTTTTGCCAAGTAAGTTTACCAAGAACAGACCATAGTTCCCAGAGCTCCAACTCCCCTTAAAGGCCGGCAACGTGCTTGTCACTCCCCAGGTGTTGCGGGAGTGCATGGGCGACGGTAATTGCTTACCATCAGGCAATCCGTCACCGAAAGACGGGCAATAGCGTTTCTTTATAGCTCTGAAACATACTGCTGTCACCACGCCATGGCGATTATTGGACATGGAGCACATGGAGCACTTATCAAATCGGCATTATCTCAATTTCTGTAAAACAAACAAAAAATTTTTTGTAGCGATGACTTTGAACAGCCCTTAGCATTTCCAGCCCCAAAGGACATCTAAAGATGGTGGCGGACGCTGTCAAAGCAATTTGCCTGCTGTAAGTTTAGGTATTTTTATGATAAAGGTGACAACGGATGCCTGATGCTAAGCAATTACCGTCGCCCGTGGGTTCAGGTTTACGGTGAAGGACTTAAAGAGTGATGTGAAGCCGTTTACTTCACGTCTTGACGCGAAGGAAAAAAACATAGAACCCCGCGCCCCGCGGTGTTACCCGCCTTTTATTAGGAAAAAAACGTAGCCTATGTGGTAATCCAGGGTGTCAGCTAACTCCATACCAAATTTTATTAAAATCGCTCCAGGCCTTTGGACGTGAAGAAGTAACAAACATGTGTACTCACAAACTTTCGCCTTTATAATATGGCATGTTCTCTTCTTCCAGCTACCTAACACACCCAGATGATGTGAAAACCCTCATCGAAGGCATCAAGTTCGCCATCCAGCTCTCCGAGACCAAAGCCCTCAAGCGCTACGGTGTGAAACTGGACAAGACCCCCGTGAAGGGGTGCGAGAAGATCAAGTTTGGCTGCGACGCGTACTGGGAGTGCGCTGTGAGGATGCAGACTGCGCCGGAGAACCACCAGGCTGGGAGCTGCAAGATGGGGCCGAGGGGGGATCCGACGGCTGTCGTCGATAACCTACTTCAGGTATGCAATAAACCATTTAAAACTTTCAACATCTCCTACATACGGAGTGATTCAGGAGCCGTCAGTGACGCAGGACTAACCCCAATTCAGATAATAATAAATTACTGTAACAGTCTTAGTGAAAATAATAATCTTTTTTTTATTTTAAGTGTTAATAAATTAAATTTTCAACTATTTACAAAGTGCATGGTCCCCCTACATGAATGCTCCCGGCAGAGGGTCCTTAGATGTCATCAACTCATCAGTCTGGCCTGGTACCGCGAACGTTGAAGTTCGTATATTTCGAGCATCTTTCTCTTTTACTCCATTTAAGACGTCATAAGAGTGACAGAGACAATCGTCCGAAATTCACGAATATCGTTTTTCGCGGGAGCACCCCTGGTTACCTACTTTTAACAATTTCCTTTTTTATTACTCAAAAATCTGTCATAAACAATAAGGAGAATTTATGTTCATTAATTAGTTGTTTTAGTTAGGACATTGTTCTTAACAAAAAGCGCAAAAAAAAGAAAAAGGTTTTACTTAAGTGCGATACTAAAAGATACATTATCATTTACTGTGTCTGTGGGTTCGGTCCTGCTCACGTCTCACCCTGTATATTAACCGATTCGTTGCGTCTTCCATTTTAAAAAACACATTTGTCTGTGGCGGCGAATAATTATTTCATGACGCGGTAGGCGTGCCTTACACCATAGAATTTGGATTTTGGATTGTAGAAGGCAAGACTGAATAAGCTGTTACTGAACCAGCGTGCTACACCTTCGACCTCGTCGACACTTACCGTCAGGTGCGACTGAGGTCAAACGCTGGACAGTCTTGTATAAAAAAAAGACATGGTTTTTGCCGGTTTTTGTAAGGAATCATTTAAGAAATAGCATATGCATGTGCAGGTGCAAGGAGTGGACCGGCTGCGCGTGGCGGACGCCAGCGTGATGCCCGCCGTGCCGTCCGGCAACACCAACGCGCCCGCCGTCATGGTGGGCGAGCGCGCCGCCGACTTCATCAAGCAGCGCTGGCTCTCCAACACGCAGGTCGGATATGTATAAACGTATCTAGTACACAATGGCACACAAAATTTACCCCTATATTTGACTGTCACACTAAGAACTAATCAATTTTATTTTTTTTATATTTTGGTTTGCTTTGATTTTTAAGTATTTAGTAATAGGCGACGCGACGAAGAACCTGTTGCGTTCGATACGGGATTTGAACACCATCTCTGCCGCGATAGCTAGAGATGTGGGTTCAAATCCCGTCTCGAACGCCGGAGGTCCTCGTTGCTTGTTCTTAAGTATATGTCATCCATTTACATTTTTTATTTGACTGTCAGCTACCCTTACCCTTCGATTTTAGATACTCCAATAAGCAAGTTACCGCTATTAGTAAAATTTGTCATTGATCCATCAGTTTTGATTGGCTAAAATATCATAAGTCAAACCATGTGGGATTGAAGGACTATAATTTAGACTCCCCCTCCCTTTGTGGGCTAGTTTTTGTGGGGTCGTTATGCAGACATTGCCGACTTAATTCGTTATCTTTTTCTTTTTTTTTGTTTTAATTTATTGAAGAACAATTTTGTATTTTTTTATATTACAACACCCATCGTTAACCCAATGACTAAGAAATCCTATGGACTTGGTATATTGTACAGTCAGCGTCATATAGTTGGTAGCATCCAAAGTAGTCAAATAGTTCGGTACACCATATAGTTTCTATGGTGTACCGAACTATATGGGTACTTTGGATGCTACCAACTATATGACGCTGACTGTACTATATCCTCGTAAGACCCAGTGTGCATTACAATGTACACTCCCTTTCAATGGAGTTGCAATCTTTTATAAAAGGAAATAGAGTACAATTTCTTTTGTTTCATTAGTTTTCTTTCAAAACAAAATTCAACCTAATTCACTGGGTAGTAAGATTGGGTTTACCAATTAAATATTTTAGTATGGTGGGCCTTACGAGGATAAATTCAATCAGTTATGCATACCTATATCATGCATTTCGACATAGAACCCTCAGGACATCCATAGGATTCCTCAGTCATAGACAAAACCTTAAATAGGTTTGTGTGCCGATGGGGAGTTCAAACATATTTGGACATCTACTCATCTATATGTATTCAGAAACTAAAATTGTAGGTAGATTATACAACAGGTTCAATAATATCTTACGATATTATATTAGGCATGATCGCAAAAATGACTGTAGTCTTGATAATATATCAAGACGACACTTTATGGATCATTTTATTTGATAATATATCAAGACTAGTCATTTTTGAGATCACTGTACATTAAAAATTGATCGAAACCGTGTTTCATAAACCTAAAATGCCACTTAATTCCTGATCGCAACTGGTTACGTCCACAGGCGCCGTTCCCGCTGAGCACCCACGGCGGAGTCAGCAACACACTGCAAGCCAGCGACTCGCAACTGCACCCTGTCTGGCAGCGGTACTGATCACCACACATGGTTACCCATCACCTATTACCTGAGCAATAGTTTCTACTGAACCAGCGTACACCCTCGACCTCGTCGACACTTACCATCAGGTGCTACTGAGGTCAAACGCTGGTCAGTCTTGTTAAATAAAAGTTCAATGAGCGAGTGGTTAATCTATACGTTTAGTGAAGATTTCAACTTCCTTCTTGGATTTTTCTGCGCGTCAGCAACATAGTAGCGTTCAAAGTAGCAATATAATTGGTCAATTCGGTTGCTACTGTAAAATGGTGCTTCTTCGCTCCAGATTTTGCTCCTATCTTGAGCAAAATTATTGGTATAGGGTAACAATTCTCCGAATTTGTTTGTAAGGTTTATTGCCCTCATTTAAGGTAACTGATTAACCTTAATTAAATCGATACCAGCTATTTGAACGTAGTTATTTGGGCGTTAAGTGTAGACTTATTCTTATCTAGTTCATTTCTGTATTGAATGTCTTGTATACCTATATTTATTTATCGTATGGCGTATTTACATGTCACTGCATTATAAAATTAAAATTTTAAATTAGATTTTTTTAAATAATCCACGGCTTTCCCAGTCAGGGTCTTGAGCTCTTCAACGTTGCCACCGGATTTGGTGTTGGGGCATTCTAGCATTCATTCTATACCTATATACACTGTTTAACATGAGGAAACCGAATAATTTTAACAGCGTATTCCTGAGGCCAAAAGAAGTAATAAATATCATATAATTTTTGATACTTATACTTACTTGTTGGAGCGTGACAGAGATTTTGACAAATGTTTGTTTATATTTTTTTGTTTTCTATTGACTCCGAATATAACTATTAATAAAGTTATGCGTAAGCTTGCCAATAGGTATTCCTTATTATCAGTGATTGGTTTTTTGGATTGGACACGGGGTGAACGACCTCAATCATTATGATAGTATGGATATGCCCAGAAAATCCGGGCTTTATGTTGTTAGAAAAGGGAAAAAATATACAATTTATTTTATTACACTTTAAAATATCTAAGTAGCTGATAGACATGCGTAGTTACTCGCCGTTCTTTTGTCCAAATGAGCTCAAGTGTTCACACTGACAGCTCATTTGCCACCACCAAAGTGGCACATTTTGTATCGTTTGGATAAAAATTCGGCGAGTAAGTAAAAAATCCCTTACAATGAACGATTTGTTCGGTATTGCGGGAAACTGTCTTATCTATATTATTTTTTCTACATGATATCCTGCGAGGGACAATCCAAATAACCGATCACTGGTTATAATCATCGAGTTACCACGTAACTGAAGAATTTAGAATGTAATTTAGTTACCACTGTAGTTACCACCGCGTTTCGCGTTTGTACAAAGTATTTTAAGATTCCATACAATTACTCTAATAAAACATGTTGTTTATAAGTTTTCTTTATTTATTAAATGGTACTTAATTAATTGTTGTAAGACTTCCGTTTTGAGGTTATTTTACGATTTTTTTATATGTAGAAGTTTAAATAAATTATAAGAAATTATATTTGTGTTTTTGTTATCATTAATTTATTTAAATACTCGAGTAGAGCGAGTGTTTTTCCTTCAGTATGGTCACGTTTGAAAATGAATTACATTGAATGTAACAATAGATATTTGTTATACGAGAGAGCAAAGTTAGTGTTTACCCCCTCGTGCTAATATTGAGACCCGGGCTAGCGATTTCAAAATTCTTTTCAAAACTTTTAAATAACTGCCCACCTTATACTAAAAATGAACTAGGTTCACCTACTCGTACATATAGAACATATTTTCTAATGAGGTTTTTAATTATTGGCCACCCCTCAATAACTGGCCGCCTCACACTAAAATGAATTCTAATGGCATATAATCAGAGTGCATTTTTAGTAGTTGATTTACAGATTTACCAGATTTTTCACTCACAAACGATTATAAGGACAAAATAGGAATATAATAAAAGATGTCATACTGATTACCGAGTTTATTGCGACACAGTAAAGTAGCACAATCATGTTTGTAAATATGGATACACTTGACGTGGCAAAAGTATGTAGACACTCCTCTTTTACAATGTCGTTAAAGTTTGGATACATATTTATGGTCCTAGTGAAAAGTGTGTAAGTTACATACTAATTGTTCGTCACTTGTACCCTTTTTCCATAGAAATCAGGGGTTGTGACCCCTTGAGACAAGGTGAGTAGTGGACATTTCAATTTGGGTCTTTTCGAGGCAAGAATGAATAGGCTGTTACTGAACCGGCGTGTTACACCCTCGACCTCGTCGACACTTACCATCAGGTGTGACTGAGGTCAAACGCTGGTCAGTCTTGTATTAAAAAAAAAACACATAATTTTACAAAGATGTTTTTTTTTATTTTAATTTGTTATGTGCCCTGAATATTTACTATAACAATTACAATTATTCTTAAATAATGTTGATGTTGAGTACGGTAGTTTTCAAAGTGAGTCGAATTTTGTCGACTTGGCCTAGTGGGTAGTGACCCTGCCTATGAAGCCGGTAGTACTGAGTTCAAATCCCAGTCAGGGCATTTGCCAGATGAGCACAGATATTTATTGCTAAGGCATGGGTGTTATGTATGTATTTAAGTATTCATATGTATCTATCTATTATATATATCGTCGTCTAGTACTTACAACACAAGCCTTAGGCACTGGTCCCAGTAAGCTATGAGCTATCAGCTATTTCAAGGGACAAAAGATAATCGATCCCGTATAAATAAAATAAACATATATGTCATAGCCGGGCGGTCGTAGTTCATCGCTAAGCGATGAGCTATAAATATATATCTCTCTTTTATTTACACGGGAGCGATTATCTTATGTCCCTTGAAATAGCTGATAGTTCATAGCTTACTAGCTCTCTGTGGGACCAGTGCCTAAGGCTTGTGTTGTACCGTAGGGCTAGCTCGACTTGTGTAAGATTGTTTATTCAATTATAATTTCAGATGATGAGTACCACTTGTGGGATCAGTCTACAGGTCCACGTTGTTCAGGTTGGAGCCCGAGTGCGTGGGCAGGTCGTCCTTCACCAGCAAGGTTCCTATGGGCACCACGGCCTCGTCTCTCTCCTTCAGCTTCCTCATCTCGTTGCGCAGTTTCTCCAGCACGGCGTAGTTTGGTTCGTTGTGGCGGGCCTGTATAAAGTTGAAAACTAAAGTTAGCACAGTCAAGGTCATATCTGTATTACTTTCGTGAGACATAATGTTATTATTAACGATTAACAGGGTATGTGCGACGGGCTGGCGACGCGATCGGCGAACCGAACGCACACTCAGCACTCTTAGTGCTTGAAAATGGAGGCCTATGTTCTCCGAAACATGTCACGCGAGTGACTAAATAAACGTGAGTAGAACCGTGTTAATCGTTAATTATGTCATAGATATCTATGCGACCAAAGTGCCAAAATATGCATACGACATGATGGCAGCTTTCTACCACCGCACCGCTCGCCGTCGGCAGTGCATTCATCCTCACACCCTAGAGCGTAAAGGGTAGCGCACTAAGCGGTTTAAGAGGAATTTCCTCCCGCCAACCCTCCGGCTGTGGAATGAACTCCCGGCCGAGGTTTTCCTTAGGGACTACAGTATGAGGTTCTTCAAAAACGGAGTGTATACGTTCTTAAAGGGCATGTGAATCCTCTGGAGTTGCAGGCGTCCATAGGCTACGGTAACTGCTTGCTATCAGACGGCCCGTATGCTTGTTTGCCACCGTCGTTGTATTAAAAAAAGTGCACCTTAAAGCTGGAGGAGGAGGAAGGAGAAAAAAATGTGTCCCAAAATTTTCATACCTTTTTATTACTTCCATTCCATTACCGTCATATGAAACATATGAAATATAGTAACGGAATGGAATAAAAAAGCTGGGGACACATTTTTTCTCCTATCAGGCTCGAAAGGGCTCATGATGCTTAGTAGAAACCACACAAAAAAGTCAAAAAAAAAAAAAAATTGAGAATACAAGTTTAAATAAAATGGCCCGTGTATGAACACGTGTGCCGACCTTGTCCTGCAACAGGGTGATCTGCTGCTCCTCGATCTTCTTCTCCTTGCAGCTCTTGACGGAGCGGGAGCCGTATAGCCGCAGCAGCGAGCCCCAAGAACGCACGTGCGGGTGCAGAGCCTGACAACGACATTTAAAAAAAAAGATATTTAAGTAATAGTACATTACATCAGAGGCCGGGAAAATGAGGATTTCCGGCTATGTGGGTATATACGAGGCCGGGAACCCGTTTTCACGACGAGTCATGTATAGTGCTTTTTTCAATCATACAATGAAATAAAAGAAATGCTTCAAAAAATGAAATTTGCAAAATCACAACTAACAAAGAAATCCAAATGTATTAAAAATTAACATCAGCTGTTTGCTATGACACCCGCCATCTTTGCCTCTGTATGGATAATCGTCGAAAAAAAAGTTACTTTACAGGCCTAGGCCTGCAAAGTTATATGAAATTCCATTTCCGTCCTCTTTCTCTCAGTTACCGCGCCCAATAAACCATACTTCGGAGTCTATTATAAGGAATGTAAGGACAATATTTCATTTCATGTTTGAGAAAAGGTATTTTAAATAAAAAGATAGGTATATTTTAACGTTATTGACAATTTACAGTGTGTAAAACAACCTTTTTATTTTTTGAATACAAAACTAGAAGTGTATTTTTCTTCCGAAAACGCAATAAGGTATTTAACACAACTAAAAAGTCGAGATAATGACTATACCACCTCATTGAAAATAATAGACATTAATAAAAATAAAAATGAGAAGAAATTGCATCTGCTTCTCATATATAATTTCATACACACTTCACGTAATTTTTTTATTAAATATTTACTTTATTTGGTGACAGTTTTTCTTCTACTACACAGTTATCGATATCGATAAAATAATGTTTGTATCACTGGCTATATACGATAGTGTTATGTTTTACCGTAAAAAATTCGGGCTCTGTTTATGATATGTGTGTAGATAAAATTATTAAGACCGTGGCAGGGTAAAGGAAGATCTTGTGCCTTAATAGCTTTTCGACTTGATTTTTTTTTTTATTGTCGGTCACGACGTTAGTAAGTGCTATACTAAATTTCAGCATTCTCCTCTTCTTATTTATGAAGCAAAAAAAAAAAGAATTTTCATAAATATCTCCGCTTTAATGGAACGAATAATTTCGTGCTTCATACATACAGGGTGGGCTATTTAAACCCGACCGATTCCAACCACGTATTTCTGACGATATTACAATTAAATAATGTTATATGAACATAGGCCTAATTACGCAGTTTTTATTTTTTAATTTTTCAAACAAAATAAATAAATTAAGCTTAGCACTTCATTGTGAATAAATCTTTAGGTCGGAGTGTGAATAAGAAAATCCAATTCCTGATAGAGAAACAGAGTAAGTAAGCAAACACTTAACGAATCACTCCGACACAACACGATGCACTGTCAGTGAAAAGTGAGTACGTGTCATGGATTGTTTGCTACTTTATTACAACTAATTTCAAGTATGTAGGTACAGTCGTGTAATATAATCGGCTTTTATCGGTCAGTCCGCCATTTCTACAGATCTCAGGGCTATAGCCACGAAAATTCTGACTGTTTGACATTGATGACAGGATCTAATGTTCCTACCTAAGACGGGACTGTTATAAGGTAACCATAGCAACATCAGTTTTCGGTAAAACCGTGATCGGTCATTGGTTAATCATCCTTTGTTGTAATGTAACCATAGCAACGTCAGCGTCCGTGCAACTCGCAGGATCGGTCATTGGCTAACCGATCTTTGTTGTAATTTAACCATGGCAACGTCAGCGTCCCTGCACCTCGCGGGATCGGTCATTGGCTAACCGAGCTTTGTTGTAATTTAACCATAGCAACGGACGCGTCATTGGTGTGAACAGGGTTTTTAGTGTTTCTGCGCAGAAACGTTTTAAGTTACTTTACATTCTTAGGGTGTGTTACACTTGAGATTTTTCAACTTGGTAAATTCTTAAAATCGCGATTATCTAAAAAAATATGCGTTTTTCGACTACATGTTGTACCACTTTTTTTACTTCATTTAAGCTTAGGAATCTATGGTTAAAATCGGTCGGGTTTAAACAGCCCACGGTGTATAATACAATTAGCTAAGACACATAAAATGTCACTATAAGCCGCATGACATTAACCTGCCATGGCCTTTAGCCGTTTCGCCCATACATTGAAATCTAGAATGAATATATTAACATCGTAAGGCCCAATGTGCATACAATGTACACTCCCTTTCAAGGGAGTTTAAATCTCTTATAAAAGGAAATAGGGTAGAATTTCTTTTGTTTCATTACTTTTCGTACAAAAGAAAATTTAACCCAATTCACTGCATTGTAAGGTTGGTTTTAACTTTTAAATATTTTAGTATGGTGGGCTTTACGAGGTTACTGGAGCAGGTCCGGCATGGACCCTGGTGCAGCCGGCGCTCACCTGCAGGATGGCCTGGCTGGCGCGCTGCTTGGCGGCCTTCTTGTTCTTGCACACCACGGTGGCCGAGTGCCGGCCCACGCGCATCGTCAGCTCGATCTTCTGGTACTCCAGCTTCTTCATCTGGGAATATCGAATACGTTAATTATCATCACAATTCATTATTATGCTTTGAGGTCTAACAAATTGTCTGAATTGTAAGTATTTTTTGAATTCACAAAACAAAATGATCAGTAAAGTATGTAGAATCGAGCCTTGAATTGTGTGGTCGAGCCTGCCTCGGTGTGTGGTGGAGCCTACCTCTGTGTGTGGTGGAGCCTACCTCTGCGTGTATGTGAGCCTACCTCGGTGTGTAGCGGAGCCTACCTCGATGTGTAGTGGAGCCTACCTCGGTGTGTAGTGGAGCCTACCTCGCTGTGTAGTGGAGTTGTGTGTGTGGGAGCCTACCTTAGTGTGTAGTGAAGCCTACCTCGGTGTGTAGTGGACCCTACATCGGTGTGTAGTGTAACCTACCTCAGTGTGTGGTGAAGCCTACCTCGGGTGTGTATAGGAGCCTACCTCGGTGTGTATGTGGAGTCTACCTCGGTGTGTAGTAAACCCTACCTCTGTTTGTAGTGGAGCCTACCTCGGTGTGTGTGTGGAAGCCTACCTCGGTGTGTACAGGAGCCTACCTCGGTGTGTAGTGTAGTCTACCGCGGTGTGTATGGCAGCCTTCCTCGGTGTGTAGTGGAGCCTACCTCGGTGTGTATGTGGAGTCTACCTCGGTGTGTAGTAAACCCTACCTCTGTTTGTAGTGGAGCCTACCTCGGTGTGTGTGTGGAAGCCTACCTCGGTGTGTACAGGAGCCTACCTCGGTGTGTAGTGTAGTCTACCGCGGTGTGTATGGCAGCCTTCCTCGGTGTGTAGTGGAGCCTACCTCGGTGTGTATGTGGAGTCTACCTCGGTGTGTAGTAAACCCTACCTCTGTTTGTAGTGGAGCCTACCTCGGTGTGTGTGTGGAAGCCTACCTCGGTGTGTACAGGAGCCTACCTCGGTGTGTAGTGTAGTCTACCGCGGTGTGTATGGCAGCCTTCCTCGGTGTGTAGTGGAGCCTACCTCGGTGTGTAGTGGACCTACCTCGGTGTGTATGTGGCGGTCCTGCGCGCCGAAGTTGCGCAGCAGGCAGGTGCGCAGCGTGGCGTGCGGCGAGGGCTCGCACGTGGCCGCGCAGAACTCCGCGATGCGCGGGTCCTCGATGCCCACGTAGTCGAAGAACTGCAGCAGGGGGGGGGGGATACTTTATTTTTTCGAAAAAACTAAATTGTATTTTCAATGAACATCATCCAGTAGTTGACATTTACTGACAGTTTACAAACTTCACAGTGTTCACAATACATTGCTTGCTTGGAAGATCTTCTGTTATGAATATTTAGTAAACTAGTAGAACTTATTTTCAAAAGTCGTAGAACAAATGTTGCTACGTGGTGTAGAAACGGTGTCTTAAGTTATTGCTCTTATTACAGGCTACACCACATATATCGTTGTCTGAGTACCCACAACACAAGCCTTCTTGAGCTTATCGTGGGGCTCAGTTAATTTGTGTGTTGTTGTTAATGCATTTCTTGAAAATTTGAATAAATTTTACTCCAAAAGCCGCGTCCCCACAGAACCCACGACCTCGCGAGCCAATTTCCTCGCGCGGCATTCGGTGAGTGTGGACGTGCGAATTTGACGCGGCCGAGGCAAACGCGCGCTCTGCTGCGCTTGAAGCGCGTCCACACTTACCGAATGCCGCGCGAGGAAATTGGCTGGCGAGGCCGTGCGTTCTGTGGGGACGCGGCTAATGGATATCACAATTACTAAGTTTTATCACAAGCATTTTTAAGCAAAATGATCGCATCATTAGGAAGTTGGCGCGACTCACGGTGAAGTCAGGATCGGGCTGCGGCGCGTCCAGCTCGGCGCGCATCTCCGGGATGAGGATGTGGATGGAGGCGCGCGCGGCGGCCGACTTGGCCTGCCGCTTGCTGGAGCCGCGGCCCGAGCCGTACTGCATGCCGCCGATGTACACCGTCGCCTGGTACGGGGACGACGCGTTCTCTGACCACACGTAATGTTCGTTTATGCTACTGACACATAATTGAATCAACTATGTGTTGTTATGCTGGGGCCACACTAGTGGGAAACGTCAATGCGCAAAATCGCGATAATTTTTGCCTCAATTATTAACGCGGTAAAGGGGGTGGCTACACGTGAACGGGCAGGGTCAATGCTAATTAATGGCGATTAAATTGGCGTTAATATTCCTTGGAGCAAGATGGACCATGACCAGACCACGCTGGTGCTCTCACTCTCACTCCATAGCCTCAGGATGTGCAAACACGTGCAATCTCGTCGCGGTCTCAGTGGACACTGAACAGACGTTGTGTGGCCGCTTAAACGCAATATTTCTCGCGATCATCTCAATTATCTGGCTACACCTATGGTCAACTTCCATTATCGCGATAAAGGCATTTTTCATTAATGTGGCCCCGCCATTATTCGGTCCCATCCGCCAGAAAACAACTGAAGCATAGTTTGTTACAAGAAATGTGGCCCTGCGTACTGACGCGCTTGGTAGATGACCCATTATGGAAGGGACATATAGCTTCTACATATATCTATGTTGTATGTATTTAGATACGATTAAACTGTCGTTTGAAGAGTGACCCAGAGGACTGTACCAAAGTACAGGGACAAAGAGTAGTAAGAAAACTACTTCAAAAACATCCAATTACAATAGTTTATCTACATATAAACGCTCTTTAATGCGTTCAAAAACCGCCAATAACGACTAGCATAATGTCAAACTCCTTCATTACAGTAATTTCCTTATCTGTAAAAATGTTATTATGGCTCCATGATAAGCAAAAATTCGATTTTATTATGACTTTCAAATTTCGAACATCTCTGAAAAGCAAAACAATTGGTTACTTACTATATGAAAATTGGGTTTGACTCTAGAATGTCTCTGAATTACTTGGAAAAAGTTTTCATTAGCCGCCATTACTAATGTTCATTTGACTTTTGGTTTGCCGATTTAGAAATTATTATTGAGAGCTTATTGTGTGTCGATAAAACAGTATATGTCACTGTATGATACAGGTATAAAAATACTCGTTTGATGTTATTATGAAACTCAGCTTCGCGTCGTTTCATAAAACCAAACTTGTATTTTTATGCCTTACATTATGTAACAGTAACATAAACTACTATTATGCAACTGATACATAATGAGAGCCATTAGCACACGAGAACAACTAAGGCTGTCATCAACCGCAGCCAACTCACCCAATTGCTTGAACTCATACACGGGCTGCTTCTGCAGAGCGCGACGCACGTATTCGTGGAACACGGAGAGGTAGCTGCACCCGTTCATATTCATCACCCAGTCGCGCTTGCTCGCCTTACCGCCTACAACATAAAGCTCAAAATACACACGTGACCTTGCCCTTAATACCTTTTGGAAATGTATTGTTTAATTGTATAAAAGCGGGTAACTCACGTTTTATAAGTCGAATATTGCTCGACATGTTTCACTCCGTAACGAGGAGCATAATCATGAGCCATTCGCGTTGGCTAACCGACGCAGACTGCGGGCCGCAGCTCTCCGCGACCGCGCACTCGACGCCGGCATTGTCTCGAGAAACGACCTACAGGATTTCACGAAGCATCTCAACTCTATGCATCGTAAGGTCCAGTTCACGGTGGAGGAGGAAAATGACGGGAACTTGCCGTTTCTGGATGTTTTGGTCATGCGTAAACCGTGTGGGCGTTTACAAACCACGGTATATCGTAAACCAACGCATACAGATCGTTATCTGAGAGCAGATTCGCACCACCATCCTCTTCATTTATGTTCGGTACCCAGAACTTTGTTTAATCGGGCATTAAATCTCTGCGACCCGCCGTTTTTGGACCGTGAACTAGGACACGTTAGGCGCGTATTGGAGAGCAATGGCTATGGATGGAGGCAGTGTTGTCGTGTTGCGAACGCCTCGGCTCGTCCCCGGCCTGCTGTAGTGGAACGACTGCCCTTATTCCTGCCATATATTAAGGGCGTGACGGATAAGATCGGACACTTGTTACGCCGGAGATATTGCATCAAGACGATTTTCCGCCCTCATATGCAGTTAAGGCAGTTGGTGCGTTCGCCGAAGGACAAAGAGCCCTTGAACTGTCCAGGTGTATATAGGATTCCTTGCTCCTGTGGGAAGAGCTACATAGGAGAAACGGGCCGCAACATTGCCACCAGGATATCAGAACACATACGCAGCATGAAAAACAGGGACAGCCGTGGTTCTGCAGTGACGGAGCATATATTGGACTCGGACTCGACTCATTACATACGTTTCGATAAGGTAACCGTACTTTCGAAGGAAAAATTTGTAGTTCAGCGCAAAGTACGGGAGGCTATTGAAATTAGTCGTTATCCGAACTTTAACCGTGACTGTGGATGGTCTGTGCCCCCTAGTTGGAGAACTGTTTTGTGTGGTGCGTCGGCGTTTTGTGTGGACGGACCTTTGTCAACGGACGTAGTAAGTGTAGTGTGCAACCCTACTATTGACAATATTGCTGAAAATGAGGGTAGTTTCTCGCCTCGCGGGGCCTCAGCTGTTGCCGGCGTTGAGTGCACGGTCGCGGAGAGCTGCGGCCCGCAGTCTGCGTCGGTTAGCCAACGCGAATGGCTCATGATTATGCTCCTCGTTACGGAGTGAAACATGTCGAGCAATATTCGACTTATAAAACGTGAGTTACCCGCTTTTATACAATTAATATGTTTCAATCTCACGATAGTTTTGTGTTTAAAATGTATTGTTTGTATGAATCAACGGGACAGCAGCTTCCGTTCAAACCATCAACATCTACTACGTTCGCCAACCCGCCTGCCAAGCTTAGTGACTATAGCCGATGGTCGTAGGTTGAAATCCCAGTAAGAGCATTAATTTGTGTGATGAGCACAGATATTTGTTATCGAGTCATGGGTTGACGACCGGCCCTGCCTATGAAGCCGATGGTCCTGGGTTCAAATCCCAGTCAGAGCATTTATTTGTCAGGATATTTGTTTCTGAGTCATGGGTGTTTTCTATGTATTTAAGTATTTATATGTATCTATCTATTATATGTATCGTCATCTAGTACCTACAATACAAGCCTTACTGAGCTTACCGTAGGACTAGGGCGATTTGGGTAATATTGTCCCGAAATATTTATTTATTTTATGGGTGAAATAAAACAACTAAAATGGATTAAATCGCGTATACTAATTTAAACTTCATCCCGACGTTTCGAACCCTTTAACAGCGTTCGTGTCTGTCCACCCGATACGCGATAGTATATGCGATTTAATCAGTTTTAGTTGTTTTATTTTATGAGTAAATTATCGCGGAAACCGAAGGCTATATTATATTTTATTGGGGTTTTATATATGTATTTAAGTGTTTGTATATTATGTATATCGTTGGCTGATTATCAGAGCCCGGAAGATCCATAGCAAAACAAAAGATTGTCGCAATGAAACTAGTGATAGAAACATTTTTTTATCAATATCGAGTAAGTTTTGTCTAAATAAAATCATACCGATATGTTTAGGTACATTATTTTTTTAATCATTCACGCCAAATTCAAAAGAAGTGGTAAGTAGGGTTTATTTATATGTGTTATTTCATTTAAAACGCAACGTAACTTATATTATCAACGTTACTTATATTTCATGTTAAATAATAACCCTTCCCTTTTGTCTTGGCCGTAGTCGGGTGACAAAGAGGTAATCAACCTCATCAAAAAAAAAACCTCACTTCAGATAATTAGTATTCCGTAAGACATCGATGAACTTGATATCGATAAAAAAATGTTTCTAACACTAGTTTGATTGCGACAGTCTTTTGTTTTGCTATGGATTTTCCGGGCTCTGCTGATTATCCATAACACAAGCCTTCTTCTTCGTGGGGCTTAGTCAATTTGTGTAAGGATATCCTGTAATAATTATGCTTACGGCTTACGTCGGAAATGATGATGATGAACTTACCATTTTCTTGGCCGTTGGCGGGCTGCGCGGGAATGGTGATGAGCTTAGTGCCCTCCGGCAAGGTTGGGTACTGAAGAGTCTTGCGAGCCATGGCGTACTTCCTCCGATCTGCCCATCGCCTGCACACGATAAAACTATTAGCCTTTTGTAGGCCACACGAATACAGCCTTGGCCAAAAATAGGCTCTAGTGTAAGTTACTGATGACGTAAAAAAACGTCTCGAACGCGTAAGTGATAATGTTATTTACATGGAAAACACTAACGCGATGGTAAATTAGGTAATATTACCGATATTAAAATTGAAAGAAAAATAGAAAAATTTGACTCGAAGCGGGACTCGAACCCACAACCACTGGATCACTAGCCCAGCGCACTACCAATTGCGCTAGACGAGTACCGCTTGGACTTGTCAAATTTTTCTATTTTATCCTTCCTGGTACGTCATTACGGGTGACGTGTAGACACATCTACCGAAAGAGTATTGAACCCTTTTTAACGCTTCGAGTCAAATTTTTCTATTTTTCTTTCGATTTAAATATCGATGATATTTGCTAGCAGATGTTTCTGTTTCATAAAAAATAAGTAATATTATCGATATTTAAATCGAAAGAAAAATAGAAAAATTTGACTAGAAGCGGGACTTGAACCCACAACCACTGGATCACTAGCCCAGTGCACTACCAATTTTATTGTGCTATCCGAGTACCGCTTAGACCTGTCGAATTTTTCTATCTTATCCTTCGTGGTATACGTCATCATGGGTGACGTGTAAATAATAAAAATAATAAAGTAATATTATGTTAAAAACTTACACTCAGGGCTCTGACCACATTTCTATTCTTCTAACTCTAAAAACCATCTCTTCAAATGCATATTAAATCTATATTAATAAAAAAAAATGTGTTAGTTCCGGCTTTCATAACTCGAGAACGTCTGAACCGATTTGGACGATTTCGGGTTCGTTGTGATTGGCTTGGCCAAAAGTTTAATAGTATGCTTTGAAAAAAAACACAAATAAGACTTTATACAATTTCAGGCGGTACAAAGTTCGCCGGGGAAGCTAGCTGTGAATATTCAATTCATTCGCTTCTATCTTCCTAATGCGGACTGCTAAGGAATGGAATTCGCTCCCTTCGTCTGTATTCCCGGAAAGATATTTGGGTCTTTTAAAGGCAAGAGTGAATAGGCTGTTACTGAACCAGCGTACACCCTCGTCTGACCACCGGTGTGACAGAGGTCAAACACTCAGTTCTTGCATTAAAAAAACGACCGTTCTGGCCTAGTGGGTAGTGACCCTGCTATAAAGCCGATGGTCTTGGGTTCAAATCCCAGTCAGGGCATTTATTTGTGTGATGACCATAGATATTTGTTCCTGGGTCATTGGTGTTTTTTATGTATTTAAGTATTCACATGTATCTATCTATTATACTGTGTGTAAGTCTAATACGGGCGAAGAATTAAACCAGACATAGGATTTACCAGTATAATTATTAACCAAAAGGTTTTTCTTTAATTATACCTATTATACACATGTAATTAATTTTTATAACATTTCTGAGCAGTAAGGTACTGCGAACATTACGCGATATAAGCTTTTGAAACTAACTGTCAACGAGTGTTTAACTCGAGTGTGTTGCATTACATTGCGGGCCGATTTTTTTATATGGATAAAATTTTAATTGCACTTCTAAGTAAAAGTTATTTAAATATATTTCTTATGTCCTATTCTACCCTCCGTTAAGAGATTCGCCCGTATAAGACTTCCACGCTGTATATATCGTCTAGTACCTACAACACAAGCCTTACCGCCGGCCTACCGTAGGACTAGGTCGATTTGTGTAAGATTGTCCCGAAAAAAAAACGGCTTTTCGAGCGTGTGTGTTAGCTTATTTTTATATTAAGCAGAAACGTCTGCTAGCATATCATAGATATTTAAATGGAAAGAAAAAAATAGAAAAATTTGACTCGCAGCGGGACTAGAACCCACAACCACCAGTCAAATTTTTCTATATTTTCTTTCGATTTAAATATGTGTTAGCTTGCTAAAGACCACTTACCTAAAATGCATAATATTTACAGTCTTAAACTTGAACAGCCTCTTGCAATAATCATTGACCTGATCGTGCGACAGCTGCTGTGTCTTCCAACTCGTGTTCACGGTCTCCACCCTGGGAGGCGGCATCACGATGCCCCCCGGCAGCACCACCGGCTGCTGGTTCAACGGGGTCTCCTGAATCTCATCTTTATCCTCAGCCTCTGTCGCTCCATCTTCATTCATCCTAACATGTTTAAATGGGCATTCTGCTTTAATTTCATTGATTTCTGCATTTTCCGTTGCCATTTCATCTTTCACTGCTATTTCGTTTTTCACTTCTTGTATTTCATTTGATAGTTGTTCCGTTTCATTATCTATGTTATTATCATTTATTTGACTATCCTGAGTTTCTTGACTAGTTTCATTATTAATGTTATCATCTTTATTACTATTATCATTATTTTCTTTATCATTTTGTCTCGCCTGTCCCACTTTTTTTGCCCAGGCGCCGCTCTCTATCTGTTCTTTGATCTTTTCGTCTATCTGTTTCTGTTTCTCCTCCTCTATTAAAGCTCTCCGATATGCGAGGCACGGTATAGCGCTAATTGGTATGTCGTGTCGCTAAAATTGAATAACGATTATTAAGAAAAATACATTTTTTTAGATCAATCTCTCTCATCTCATTACTCTAGGCGAATTTGAAAGTATAAAGCATATGCAATCTCAAACGGAATTTGAGTTTATAAAAATAATAATTAAATAAGTATTACAAAACCCCGATGATAAATGTAATCATTATTTAACTCTTCCTTATTGAAAACTTAAATCCTCATATTTTTAGTCATATGGGCTCCTGAATCCACTAACCAAACCAAACACCGATGCAAAAGGATTTTATAGTTGATGTTGATAAAGCGAATAAAGCGATTTCCCACATCAGAAAAATAGTTATTCTGCCAGTTTAAAATTGAGTTGTAATAGCTCTGATGAATTATTGGCAAATAAGAGGAAGAATTAAGGACAAACTCCCCACAAGGTGGACGAAGAATTGGCGTAGCGAGAATCCACTGCGGATCGCTTTGGGGGAGGCCTATGTCCAGCAGTGGACGTGCTTCGGCATCCTTTACTTATTCTTCATCATGCTTAATTAGTAAAGGAGTCATGTGTCAGAATAAAGATTGGTGACTTGTTCCAGACTTATAATAACCTATTTATACATCAGAGATTACAATACTTCTTCAGCGGAGAGCGCTGGTGGCCTAGCGGTAAGAGCGTGTGAATTTCAATCCGGAGATCACAAGTTCAAACCCCGGCTCGTACCAATTAGACATATCCAGCAGTAGACGTCCTACGGCTGATACCGGGCCCAAGATGGCATGGCTTGGAGAGCGTTGGAGAAAGGTGTCCACCGTTCTCACGTCAGACATCAGGATACGACGACGAAAAAGATATTGATATAGCGTCTTGGCGGTTTGTTTATGTACAGTCAGCAGCAGAAGTGGCTAAGCAATTGAGGTGTACAAAATGAGGTCAACACATCACTATTGTCAATAGAATAAGAGCGCGTGTAGGTCATTTTGAACACTTCACCCGCTCACTTCTCATCATCTCGTTCTTCAGTGCAGGCACGCCATGTTTCTTGTCCAACTGCGTGGTTAGTTGGGTATTCAACTCACCCTAGTGTTGCCCTTGCCGAGGGAGTACGGCTTGGCCAGCGTGCAGACGCGGGTCCCGCGGTGCATGTACACCGGCATGCCGCTGTAGTGTCGGACCATCATCCAATCTAGTGGTAGCACCTCGAATTGATTCACTCCCTTCTCTGTAACATAAAGAGAAACATTTATTCATACGCGGTGACATTTAATCGGTAATCTTGAGTTGGAAAATATTAGAGTGAATCAACTATTTGTTGTTGTTCTTTCCCATGAGGCAGGGGACAACTGAAGCATAGTTTGTTATAAGAAATGTGGCCCTGCGTACTGATGAGCTTGGTAGGTAACCCAATGTGGAAGGGACATATAGCTTCTACAAATATGTACTTTTGTGTATTTAGATGCAATCAAACTGTGGTTTGAAGAGTGACCATGGCAACGAGGAACAAAGAATAGTTGATTGAGCCTCATGGGAAAGTATAACAATTACTAGCTTTTGCGGCGGCTTCGCACGCACAAAAGAATATCTGTAACCGGTAGCAATTGTTATTGTTGTTTTCATTTCATTAAATAAGGAGTCACAATCAAACAATATTTAATCTCCGTTCCACCACCGGACGTCCAGGCCAGGGGAGCGGTTTCATCCTTACGTTGTGAATATTCCATTCATTCGCACGAAGCAATTCGCTTCTACCTTCCTAATGCGGACTGCTAAGGAATGGAATTCGCTCCCTTCCCGGAAAGATAACTTAAGGCTTTTCAAGGCAAGAGTAAAGGCTGTTACTGAACCAGCGTGCTACACCCTCGACCTCGTCGACACTTACCATCAGGTGTGACTGAGGTCAAACGCTGGCCTTGTCCGAGCTAAAAGCCTCAGACGACTGGTAGAGAACTAAGCATTAAGTCTCACCTTCCAGCACAGTCTTCTGTCTAGTAACGTAGGGTTTCTCCTTCGGCTTGGGGGCGACCTTGAAGTCTTCTGGAAGATCTTCCTCCAGCATTTTCTCTATCTCCTCTTCTGGCACACCTTCGGACTTGGCTGAAAGGAATTGAGTCTTCAAGAAACTTTAATGAACTAAAATTGTATATTTTGTTATTTAGATATTTATAAATAAATAAAAATAAATATTTCAACAATGACAATCTTACACAAATCGACCTAGTCCTACGGTAAGCTCAGTAAGGCTAGTGTTGTAGGTACTAGAGACGATATATATAATAGATAAATATAAATGATATAAATACTTAAATACATAGAAAACACCCATGACTCAGGAACAAATATCTGTGCTTATCACACAAATGCCCTGACTGGGATTTGAACACAGGGCCATCGACTTCATAGGCAGGGTAACTACCCACTAGGCCAGACCGGTCGTCAAATATGAGTTTATACATATAGGTATGTATAGTTTTTAAACACCGTCTTCTTCCTACCGGCATATTGCGATGGTTCTTGGGAGCCTCGGGACTGCTAAGCAACTAACCCCAGGAATTTTGTGTAAGCACTAGTTACTAAAGCGAATGTCATCTCACCTACCCTCCAACTCAGAGGGTAAACTAGGCCTTATTGGGATTAGTCCGGTTTATTCACGATGTTTTCCTTCAACGAAAAGCGACTGGCAAATATGAAATGACATTTCTTACGTAAGGTCCAAAAAACGAAAACGAGCCGGGGTTTGAACCTGCGACCTCCAGATTGCAAGTCACAATATTCTTACCGTGAGGGCACCAGCGCTTCACATATAATTAGAGCAGCCTCCTTTTAAATGACCTTGAATAACTTGAGAAATATTTAGTTACTTTCTCCGGGAAGATATTCAAAAAAACATTGTTCTTGTACCCGGGTATTGTCCCTAAACTACGACCAGAATCCACCGGAAGACGAGGAGCAGCGTCCTTATAGAGCGGTGGAATGCTGCGAACAACCCGCCTGCTAAGCGTGGCGATTATGGCATTGAACCTCATGCCATGAGATCTGCCTTTGATCATCTATAGGATCTATGGGGGAGATATACCCTTTTTGAGAAATACTTCTTAATGGAAAGAAAATCATTGATTACCTTCATCATCATCATCCGACTCCTCTTCATCGCTGTCCTCATCATTCGACTTGACCTCATCCAGCACCTTAAACTCTCTCAGCTTCTCCAACTCCTCAGGTTTGACGAAGTTGTCGAACTTGTCGTCCATCTTGCTACCTTCCACATCCAGGTCTTCGGTGAAGTCATCCAGCCTTTGTCTCTTCGACGGTGGTTCTGGGGCCTCAGAGTCACTCATTCTCCTAGAAACATGTTTAACTTAGGAAGCCTGCGTATTTAAGCAGGACAACTTTACTTGACATATAGAATCAGATCAGGGTTGATATTGCCATAGTATATAATATTGTTGAAATATTATATACACAAGTTACAAATATTAAATGTGTTATTTAATGAACCTCCAACCAAATTATATAATATTGTCGAAATATTTATATATTAAATGTGTTATTTAATATACTCTTTACATTTTTATTTACAATAATTACATTCAATAAAACAATTAAACTACGAGTATACAACTAGTCATTGCATTAAATCTAAAAAAGGCTCTAGAGGCATTGTATCAAGGATGCTGGCGGCATTTCCTCGTTGTATAGCAATGCATACGTTGTGCGAGGTAGCCGCCAGCTCTACGGTCAGTTACAAATGCGAATTTTATAGAAGCGGGTAACTTATGTTTTATAAGTCGAATATCATTCGACGTTTCACTGCGTAACGAGGAGCATAATCATGAGTCGTTCCCGTTGGCTGACCGACGCAGACTGTGCCCTCCTCTACAATACTATAGAACAACCGCCTATAATATTTACTGTGTTGCCCTAAGGTTGACTGGTAGAGAAAGCCTTTAAGGACTTTTTGTACGTTAAGGTTTTCTTATATACGGCCAGAGACTGATTGTTGAGCTTTTTAGGGTTCCCTTTACATTGGGCATTTCATAGAATATGTATGAAATATAGCCGTGTGATGCCGGCTGCCTAAAATAACACCACCCCATCTCCTCCAGCCGGTGTCGTAAGAGGCGACAAAGGGAAAAATCCTACGGACGGGCAGCAACGTCAGTCGAAACGCAATCTACAGCTACTGCGATCGCCAATCCGCCTGCCAAGCGTGGCGACTATCCGCCAAGATGATACAAGTCATACCTATTAAATTTGTGGGAGACATATGTCCAGCAGTGGACTGCATACGGCTGAAATGTATGTATGTATGAAATAAAATATAGCTTGAACTGTAAGTGGCTTAACAAATTCCGTGACTGTTCAATAAAAATTAAATAAATATATATAAATAAATATAAATATGGTTTACTCAGTTTACAACTGTCAAAATAAATGATCTTATATAAACTCTTGAAGGTTAGTCAATATTATGTAAGTATATATATTATTGGCTTATAATTATTAACCTAGTTACAGTGACATACATGACAAGCAATATTCGACTTATAAAATGTAGGTAATCTAATAACCTTTTTCTACTTAGATAGTTTTGTGTTTAAAATGTATACTGCTAAAGTATATAATATTGGCAATATTGCTGAAGTATAAGTATACAAAAAAGATGATATTATTGCCAAAGTATATAATATGTATTGTATTGAAAATATTAAGTTTTCAGATAAATTAAAAATTGTATTCTAGAGTAACAGTTGCTTGTATAATGGAAAGTATAAAAACATCTATTATAAACTAAAACACCTTAGGGAGTATTCAGAAAATATTGCCCCCAATTGCTTAACTTGTAGTAAAGTTAACTATATGTCAGTTTTGTGACAATTATTAAGTATTCAATATCTATAAATACTTAGATTTGGTGCTGGTTTCATAAACTTTCAGCAGTAATACAAGGAAAAAAATGTATGTTTATACAGAGATCATGCTTAATGAATAATGATCGTCACAAAACTGACACAATTTAATGTTTATTATGCGCGTTAATTGGGGGTACTTTTTTTTTAAACTACCATAAATATATGATTTTTGGACAGCCGTGACACCTGTAAATAATCCATGAAAAAATTTAAAACAACTAAACCTGTTTTTTTTGTGACCTCTTAGAATGTATAAATTTAATTTATATTTAACTTCATTTAATTTATTCATTGCTTACTATATACATTAATACAAAAGACTGGAAAATTAACAAAAAAAGTTATAAAGTTCTAGAGAATGTAAAAGAAAAAATAAGTCTCGAAAATAATAGAAAAGAGAATAGGAAAGATATTGGCATACTTTTACGACGTGGTCATTACATCAAGATTATTTTAGAGGGAAAAAGGAGGAGAAAGAGAGAAGAATGTATATTATTAAAATACCAAGTGAAATCAAAATGGTAATACAAAAACATATTTTCTGTATCTATTCATGATTACAATCAACTTTTACTATAGGGTCACAATCGAAAAATTAGTTGAAAAAAAGACTTTCCAGACTAGCTGCTAGCTAGCTGTAGTTGTTAGTACGGGCAGAACATTTTAAACTGATTTTTCATTTATAGCTCCATAGTAAAAGTTGATCGTAATCATGAATAGATTCAGAAAATATAATAAATAAATATTTCGGACATTCTTACACAAATCGACCTCATCCCACGGTAAGCTCAATAAGGCTTGTGTTGCAGGTACTAGACGACAATATATATAATAAATAGATACATATAAATACTTAAATACATAGAAAACACCCATGACTCAGGAACAAATATCTGTGCTCATCACACAAATAAATGCCCTGACTGGGAATCGAACCCAGGACCTTCGGCTTCATAGGCAGGGTCACTACCCACTAGGCCAGACCGGTCGTCAATATAACTTTGTATCACCATTTAGATTTCACCCAGTAAAGGAAAAAGTTAATATCATGTCAAATCAGGATGTCAAGAAGACCCAGGATAGGGATGCATGGAGGTTGCTCCACAGAAGAGTCTAGCTCTTAAATAGGTAGAGAGAATACAAAGTACTTCACAAATATAGCAACACAAACAGCAGATTAATTAACATTCACATTTTCAACTTAATTTCTGAGCTGCTGGTTAGAAAACCTATTATTTTTTATGAAATAAATATAATTAAGATATTCCTATCTTTAACTCATTATGCATATTGGTGGCGGATCCTAATATCCGATGAAATGAAATGTCTCATTACTTAAATTAAGATTGTATTACATTATAGCGGCATGGCAACAACACAGTTGCACTACAGCAGTGCCTCAAATTCTGTTAGCATAGATTAGCAGACACAGTACAATCACTAAAGTAAGTTACCCAATGCTATTTTAACAGATGCTATCTTGTTACAGGTTAGGGTGACAATGCCAGTAATGGACAAGGAACCAATCATGAACATTAGTGCGCATTTTAAAGGAGCCAAGTGTTGTGCATTTGTGTGGTACATATTAAATTTATAATGTATTGGTTTTGAATTAAGAACTAAGTGTCCATCATTGGTGTCTGTCAGCTTAATGTCCAACATTGGATGATGGCACCCCCTATGACAGTTGTTGTGGCAATGTACAAAATTATGCCACATAATAAATGGCCAATGGCTAATGATATTTGACAAATAACTAAACAAAGCAGCTCAACAATCCCAGTACATGACTGTCCTAAGTGCAATGTGTGAAATTACAAATCAAAAATACTAATATACACTTATGAAATACAGATATTTATCATCTAATTAAATGTCAGTGAATACATTAATAATACATAAAATGTTAATTGTTCTAGAATATTAGTGAAGCTTGTGCAAGACAGATTTTAACATTGTTTAAATACAAGTACAATATTTACTGATTTGTGCAGTTACCACTATTTCCTGGAAAAATCACACTAAAGGCATGAGCACATAGGCACATGTTGTGAGGGTAACGGTAGCGCAGTGTGACAGCGTTGAGGCAAATGAAACGAAATAAGGCACACATTCGGACAGCAGGATCTCGCCCTGTTGTGCCCACTCACAAAACGCGCCTATGTGCCCAAGCCTTAATATTCAACATTACTGGAATTTTCTGTAGACTGTAGACGGCCCTGTACGCGCGTAGTCCCATTAAAGTGTGCATCTTCACGACCTTACAAAAAAACAATATCTACGCGAAAAGCAGTTCAGACAGTCCACAAATAGAAATGGCGATAAAATTCCAATGCATTACAACAATTGGATTTTACCCATCGCTATGTGTACACCTTCGCGGCCGACGTCCCGAGCAGCGGTGCCGTGGCTGAGCTAGCGGCAGAGTTACGAGAGACGGTCTCTAGCTGTACCAGACAACAGAGGCCGATCTATTGTAACTCTGCGAAATAACGGCTGATGTTCAGAGCTTCTGTCTGTAAGAACACATGTCACACGCCTTCCTCCGCCATATTCCAAGCTCACGTTATAATATCTCTGTGATTAATTCACAGCGGGACGGAGTTATTTCAGTGAATCGTGAAATTTGACCCATTTGGTAACGACTACTTACGCGTGCTCTGAATAACTAACAAGGGTGACGTTGCTTTGTTGCGAATACACGTTCACTTAAAGCACTATAAAACTACTTTATTTAAGTGAATTTAACACGAGGAAATTGCTTTAATTACATATAAAAGGTCAGCGTGGCCGACTGCCTTTTTTCTTGGCTTTGTGAAATTCCGTGGAGTAGGAGTTCCCTAATGCAGCGTAAAGTTGACAGATGAAAGTCGTTTTTTGACAGCTTTAAACTTGAGTTTTCATTTAGGGCGCGGTGACAAACCGGAGCAGTTGGTAGCGCTACACAGCGCTAATACGCGATTAATCGAAGTAGCGTCTGCGCGATATGAAAATATAACTATTCGTGTTCAACGCTAATAAATCATATGTATCGTGTTCGTGCTCAATTTCAGCTACTTCTATTTAATCAATACTTTATGCAGCAAAGATTCGTTTATTATAGTATAACATGCTCCTTATGAAATAGGTGAAAATAAAATGTGAGGATTGTGATATTTGATCTACGTACATTATATAAATATATATTACGGTAAGCTCAAGGAGGCTTGTGTTTCGGGTACTCAGCCAGCAATATATACATATAATATACTAATACATGGAAAACAGCCCTGATTCTGGAACAAATACCTGTGCTCATCACACAAATAAATGGCCTTACTGGGATTCTAACACAGGACCATCGGCTTCATAGGCAGGGTCACACAAGGGTCAGTCACGATAAGAGTAGGCTTTGTTAATACTATTAAAAAAAAACAAACTGAAACTTTAGTGATTTATTTTTTGTTATTCAATTGACCATGCTACAACTTTGAGACCATAGTTTACATTTTACATATGTTACTCACTAATCTAAGTCAAAGATATTGAATCATTTTGCATCGTAATTTGATTACATCGACCACTAATCAGTCGCTGCGCTACTTTATTTCATCTAATCAGTAGTTTGTCTTCCATATCCATTATTATGTCAATAATTTTAAAAACCGGCAATAAATTTCAATATTAATGGATGCATAATATAAATTAAAGTTATTAAAAGTTTAATTGACCAACAGTTAGAATCACATGATCAATATAGTAGTAATAAGTAAGTAAGTAGTAAATATAAATAAAGCTTTATAATTACAAAATAAAGCAAGGGATAAATTCAACGAAAACACTCGACTTATTTATTTTATTTACAAAGTTTAACGTCGAAAAACGCCTCTATCACAACTGTCATTACTTAACAATGGCCGCCCCGGGTGCTAGTAATTTGGCCGCTATCGCCGCTTCCGCCGGGGCTTGGCCGCGGGCGCCACGCTGACGCTGGCGCCGGCGATCTCGTCCCGGCTGGCGCTCTCCGTGCGCTCCAGCTGCCCCCGCGCCTCCACGAAGAACATCACGTCGCGGAGCTGCTCTTTCAGCTCGGTCACCTGGCGGGCAAAGCAAACGGAATATGCTTTGAAATATAAATGCAGATTTAATAATAATGGCATTCAAACTTTTTTTAAAATCTCTCATACACAACCGGGAATCGAACCTGTCAATATTCTTTATACGGCTGATAATGATAATGATTAAAATGTATTCATGACACCTGGATTTGCGTTTCGTATCATCAACAATAACAACGAAAAATCTTTCAGATTTACACCCAATATTTTTTTTACAAGCCTTCAACCAGGTTTGATTCCCCGTTATGTATGAGATTAAAAAAATGTTGGAATGCCATTATTATTTAATCTGAAATCGAAGCCATAGTTCCTAAGAACAGATTTCGCTATCTCTCATAGTTTCTGACTTCCCCCTATTGAACCATTTGGATTGATCACCAGAATGGGCTCATTCAAAAATCATGTGATCGTTTTTGGCCTTATTTTGCATATCGTATTTACCTGTGATTTAAATTCGTCTTCCCTGGTCTGCGCCCTGGACTGCCACTCGGCCTGGTTGGCTGCCATCGCCGCTGCCAACCCTCGTTCTTCCGCCAGGGAACCCTGCAGAGACGTCACCCTGCGGGAAGACCAGAAATTTACTGTTATATATATTTACTAGCTTTTCCTCGCGACTTCTTCAGCCGTCTTTAACCTTTTGAACGCCAAGAACCACTAAAGTGGTCGCGTTTACGCGTCATGTCGTGCCTAATACGCCACTGACCCCAGTGATCGTGATAATTTCTACGGCATATTGTAAGCGTTTAATAAAACAGTACCGGAGGCGAACGTGTTAACAACAACAAAAAACACCTGTTGTTTTTGACTTTGGCTGTATAAAAATGTAATTTTTGATTGAAGCTCATTTAACCATATAACACAGCTCTCGAGAATCGACCTGGGGCCTATTTCTCGAATCCTTGTAACTTGTAATACAAGCGAAAGTCTTTTGACATCTGTTGTTAAAAATAAACTTCCGCTTGTATTACAAGTTACAAGTATTCTAGAAATATACCCCTGTACCCTTACCATGAGTTGTGGCATTGGAGTTTTCGATAACGAGTATCGAGTTTACTATCTGTGCATCTCGCTTGTACTGTTTTAGTGCGAACGAGATGCACAGATAATTAACTCAATACTCGTTATCGAAACCTCAATGTCACAACTCATGGTAAGGGTTGGGCACATAAATGAAGGGCCCGAGTATGTCCTTAAACTACGTCCAACAATGAGAGGTAGGGCACAGCGATGACCATCACGCTTGAATCTGGGGCAGCCCAACTGGGGAAGTACCTCCTCCTTACAGAAGACCACAGCCATAATAGCACTGCTACCTTTCAGGTATGTAGTGTTGTGTTCCTGATGGTGAGTAAGGTTCCCAGAGCTCCAACCCCCCTTAAAGGCCGGCAACGCGCTTGTGACTCCCCTGGTGTTGCCCATGGGCGACGGTAATTGCTTACCACCAGGCAATCCGTCTACTCGCCGCCTATGTCATAAGAAAAACTGAAATCGAGTGTCGAGTCTCACTTGGAGGTGAGCTGCTGCAGTTTCCTCTCGAGCGCCTTGTTGTCCTTCTCCAGCGCGGCGAGCTGGCGACGGTGCGCGGCCGCGTCCGCCTCCGCCGCGGCCGCGCGAGCTCGCAACGTCGCGCTCTCCGACGAATGCGCTGCTTCCAACCTGCAAGGCATGACCACACATGTTATAAATCCTAACAAAACTAAGTTAAATAGATATATTATGAGCAATTTGTCTTAATAACGACGATATTGAATAAAATTACTGGAATGTTTCGCATTTGATCTTTATCAACTTGAACGTTTTGCGCACTAGGGATGTCAATCGGTCGACACACTACACTAACGATATCGGTATCGAAATGTCGGAGTCGGAGGTAATAGGCATGACTATACATCTTACAAATTCTAACAAAACTAAGTTAAATAGATATATTATGAGCAATTTGTCTTAATAACGACGATATTGAATAAAATTACTGGAATGTTTCAAAGATTATATCGCACTTGTCTTTATCAACGTTTTGCGCACTAGGGATGTCAATCGGTCGACACACTACACTAACGATATCGGTATCGAAATGTCGGAGGTAATAGGCATGACCACACATGTTATAAATCCTAACAAAACTAAGTTAAATAGATATTTTATGAGCAATTTGTCTTAATAACGACGATATTTAATAAAATTACTGGAATGTTTCAAAGATTATATCGCACTTGTCTTTATCAACGTTTTGCGCACTAGGGATGTCAATCGGTCGACACACTACACTAACGATATCGGTATCGAAATGTCGGAGGTAATAGGCATGACTACACATGTTACAAATCTTTACAAAATTAAGTTAAATAGATATTTTATGAGCAATTTATCTTAATAACGACGATATTGAATAAAATTACTGGAAGGTTTCAAAGATTATAAATTAAGAAACATAATAATATACAAACTAAGAACAAATCAAATTATTTTTTATGAAATATTTTTGATTTGCTTTGATACCGCGATTATATATTATTTTTGATTTTGAGCCGCGATAGCTGGAGATGCGGGTTCGAATCCCGTCTCGAACACCGGAGGTCCCCGTCGTTATTTCTTTAGTATATGTTATCTATTTCAACTTTTAATTTATATAGTAGTATTACTACTTAAAAATCAAAGCAAATCAAAAATATTTCATAAAAAATAATTTGATTTGTTCTTAGTTTCATAGATGGCAGCACCAACTCTCTAGCTATATCAGAATCCCGAAAGGTATTCATATAGGAGGCGCAAACACGTAGTGTTTCACCTTAGAGCTGGTAAAACGGTGCCTAAAACCGTTAAAATAAACAAGATCACATATACTTGAGTAATTTCGACGGGTTCCGCTGTGTACGGGTGGCCAAATTGGTTAAGGCGTCAGCCGCGATAGCTGGAGATGCGGGTTCGAATCCCGTCTCGAACACCGGAGGTCCCCGTCGTTTTTTCTTTAGTATATGTTATCTATTTCAACTTATAATAATATACAGTCGGGTCCTTACATTTTTCTGAGAAATAAAATGTATGGTAATTCTATTGTCACTCGAGTTCAAATGGAATATATTAAAAATAAATAAATATATTAAAATAACATAACGAATTGGCGTTTCATATCAATTACTGTTTTAATATCTATGGGTACTAGAATAGACACCCCACTTGAATATGACAGCTGTTCCAAATTTAAACTCATAAACAAGGAGCGGAAAAGCCATAGCAAAAACTAGAGGTCGAACAAATGACCATTATTTCTATCGACTTATCGATATCACGGAATATTATCGCATTAGGTATTCATAATCAGCTTAAAAGATTATTCTGTAACATTTGACCTCTTTGATAAGCAACTTGCATCTCCATATTAAAGTAAAGCATGTCAACGTCACATATGTCATTTATGTCACTTAAGTTTTCATGCGTGATTTTCGTGCCGTGTTACTAAAATGGTTAATCCGAAAAGAAAAACCATAAACAAATGGATACAGAAAGATGCTGCTCTTAGTTACAAAGAAGATTCTTCCACAATATATTGCTCTAAATGTGACGTTCATTTACATCAGCTGAAGAAACATTGTGTTGAAAGTCACTTAGTGAGTACGAGTCACTCAAAAAGTACGAGTTCAGACACTTTCTATATAGATTTAATCATATTTTTAGTTTCATGCAATATTCCATGGAAAAAAATTAACAAATATTTCTCGATAAGTCGATAAAACAGTTAGTGATTTATGCTATGACAAATTCCGCTCCTTGTTTATAAGACTTTATTTATTATCTACACAAAATTACCTTATCGATAGTCGATAGAAATAATAGTCATTTGTTCGACCTCTAGTTTTTGCTATGGCTTTTCCGCTCCTTGCTCATAAACTACTGTTTTAAGAAGGTAATGTTAACTTTAGATCTCCAATCATTTCTGATGGTTGGTAATGCTGGTCATTGCCTACGGTTTCATTCATGAGCACTAATGATATGTACGTAGATAAACTACTATTATATTACATGTTTGTAGTTTATCACGAATAATTGAATTTCAATTAGGGGTATACTGACTCCTGCAGCCGACCCTCGTAGAACTGCCTCTGGCTGTCCAGCTGCTGCGTGAGGATGTGCGTGAACTCCAGCTGCGCCGAGTCGAACTTGTCGCCGCCGCAGGCCTCGCCCGTGTCGGACGCGACGAGCTTACCGTCCGCCTTGTTTTGGACGAGGCGGTGTACGAAGTTATCGCCTGCAATATTAGTACAGATGTAGTGTAATAGTACATTACATCAGAGGCCGGGAAAAAAAGGATTTCCGGTCAAATGGGTATATACGAAGCCGGGAATCCGTTTTCACGACGAGGCATGTATAGTGCTGTTTTCTAACATACAATGAAATAAAAGAAATGCTTTAAAAAATAAAATTTGCAATATCACAACTATGAAATCGATATGTATTCAAAACTAACATCAGCTGTTTGATATCAGACCCGCTATCTTTGCCTCTGTATGGATAATCGTCGAAAATCGTCGCCTGCAAAGTTATATGAAATTCTATTTCCGTCCCCTTCAGTTTCCGCGCCCAAAAACCGTACTTCCGAGTCTATTATAAGGAATATAAAGACAATATTTCATTACATGTTTGAGAAAACTCGGATCTCGATTGAAATACGACGGTACCCGAACTGTCAATGTCAATGGAGTTTTCATGAAATGTCAAAAGTTGATGTTCTCATGAAATGCTCCAAAACAGGATTAGCTTTGATAAAACGAAATTGAAATTGACATAAGTGTAAATACAGAAATTAAAAAATTATAATGTGGGAGTATCTCACCAGCGTAGTCCCACACCCGGTTGGAGCCGAGCTGCAGGGCGTAAGTGTGGTTCGACGTCAGGAAATGCTTCGCCGCGTGGCCTTTTTCGTACCTACACAAACATTTATTATAGACTAGTATCTGACTGGTAAAGTCGTAAGCAGACATACGAATCTACTGGGAAAAAATAATAATGAGTGTAGTAGCTATTCATTTATTTATATAGTGTGTATTTTTCATACGGGCGTATACGTTGTCTTTGATCGCTAGTATGTAAAAAAAGGATGAATAACTGAGTTTATCAATATAGGAACTTCCCTATCTGTTAACACACAGCAGCCTGAATTGTGACTTGTCAATCCAAGATGACACTTGCTACAACCGCTGGTTCAAAGCTTCCCCCCTCAGTCCTGGAGGTGCGACCCTCGTACCTGCCGCAGCCCACATTCCCGCAGATTAGGCAGATCCAGAGCGAGCCTCCCTCGCCGTCCGGCTGCCCCTCGAAGATGCCGCTGTGCTCGCGGCCCTCCTCCAAACCCTCTGCCAATGATAACACGTCTTTATTTGCAACCCTAAATAGTTATGTACATACATAGGGTGTAGCAACATAGATAAATAAAATTAACGCGCAGCGGCGCACCAGGCAGTCCGCGTGGAACGTGTGCGAGTACTGCACGCTCTCGTCCATGTACCCACCCAGAGCGGAGTCCTGCTCCTCCTCGCACAGCGTGCACGAGGCGTGTCCGCGCGGCTCGGGCGTCTGCGCGCAGCGGCACACCGGGCACGACGCGTCGCGCCAGCGCACCAGGCAGTCCGCGTGGAACGTGTGCGAGTACTGCACGCTCTCGTCCATGTACCCACCCAGAGCGGAGTCCTGCTCCTCCTCGCACAGCGTGCACGAGGCGTGTCCGCGCGGCTCGGGCGTCTGCGCGCAGCGGCACACCGGGCACGACGCGTCGCGCCAGCGCACCAGGCAGTCCGCGTGGAACGTGTGCGAGTACTGCACGCCTCGTCCATGTACCCACCCAGAGCGGAGTCCTGCTCCTCCTCGCACAGCGTGCACGAGGCGTGTCCGCGCGGCTCGGGCGTCTGCGCGCAGCGGCACACCGGGCACGACGCGTCGCGCCAGCGCACCAGGCAGTCCGCGTGGAACGTGTGCGAGTACTGCACGCTCTCGTCCATGTACCCACCCAGAGCGGAGTCCTGCTCCTCCTCGCACAGCGTGCACGAGGCGTGTCCGCGCGGCTCGGGCGTCTGCGCGCAGCGGCACACCGGGCACGACGCGTCGCGCCAGCGCACCAGGCAGTCCGCGTGGAACGTGTGCGAGTACTGCACGCTCTCGTCCATGTACCCACCCAGAGCGGAGTCCTGCTCCTCCTCGCACAGCGTGCACGAGGCGTGTCCGCGCGGCTCGGGCGTCTGCGCGCAGCGGCACACCGGGCACGACGCGTCGCGCCAGCGCACCAGGCAGTCCGCGTGGAACGTGTGCGAGTACTGCACGCTCTCGTCCATGTACCCACCCAGAGCGGAGTCCTGCTCCTCCTCGCACAGCGTGCACGAGGCGTGTCCGCGCGGCTCGGGCGTCTGCGCGCAGCGGCACACCGGGCACGACGCGTCGCGCCAGCGCACCAGGCAGTCCGCGTGGAACGTGTGCGAGTACTGCACGCTCTCGTCCATGTACCCACCCAGAGCGGAGTCCTGCTCCTCCTCGCACAGCGTGCACGAGGCGTGTCCGCGCGGCTCGGGCGTCTGCGCGCAGCGGCACACCGGGCACGACGCGTCGTGCCAGCGCACCAGGCAGTCCGCGTGGAACGTGTGCGAGTACTGCACGCTCTCGTCCATGTACCCACCCAGAGCGGAGTCCTGCTCCTCCTCGCACAGCGTGCACGAGGCGTGTCCGCGCGGCTCGGGCGTCTGCGCGCAGCGGCACACCGGGCACGACGCGTCGCGCCAGCGCACCAGGCAGTCCGCGTGGAACGTGTGCGAGTACTGCACGCTCTCGTCCATGTACCCACCCAGAGCGGAGTCCTGCTCCTCCTCGCACAGCGTGCACGAGGCGTGTCCGCGCGGCTCGGGCGTCTGCGCGCAGCGGCACACCGGGCACGACGCGTCGCGCCAGCGCACCAGGCAGTCCGCGTGGAACGTGTGCGAGTACTGCACGCTCTCGTCCATGTACCCACCCAGAGCGGAGTCCTGCTCCTCCTCGCACAGCGTGCACGAGGCGTGTCCGCGCGGCTCGGGCGTCTGCGCGCAGCGGCACACCGGGCACGACGCGTCGCGCCAGCGCACCAGGCAGTCCGCGTGGAACGTGTGCGAGTACTGCACGCTCTCGTCCATGTACCCACCCAGAGCGGAGTCCTGCTCCTCCTCGCACAGCGTGCACGAGGCGTGTCCGCGCGGCTCGGGCGTCTGCGCGCAGCGGCACACCGGGCACGACGCGTCGCGCCAGCGCACCAGGCAGTCCGCGTGGAACGTGTGCGAGTACTGCACGCTCTCGTCCATGTACCCACCCAGAGCGGAGTCCTGCTCCTCCTCGCACAGCGTGCACGAGGCGTGTCCGCGCGGCTCGGGCGTCTGCGCGCAGCGGCACACCGGGCACGACGCGTCGCGCCAGCGCACCAGGCAGTCCGCGTGGAACGTGTGCGAGTACTGCACGCTCTCGTCCATGTACCCACCCAGAGCGGAGTCCTGCTCCTCCTCGCCCAGCGTGCACGAGGCGTGTCCGCGCGGCTCGGGCGTCTGCGCGCAGCGGCACACCGGGCACGACGCGTCGCGCCAGCGCACCAGGCAGTCCGCGTGGAACGTGTGCGAGTACTGCACGCTCTCGTCCATGTACCCACCCAGAGCGGAGTCCTGCTCCTCCTCGCACAGCGTGCACGAGGCGTGTCCGCGCGGCTCGGGCGTCTGCGCGCAGCGGCACACCGGGCACGACGCGTCGCGCCAGCGCACCAGGCAGTCCGCGTGGAACGTGTGCGAGTACTGCACGCTCTCGTCCATGTACCCACCCAGAGCGGAGTCCTGCTCCTCCTCGCACAGCGTGCACGAGGCGTGTCCGCGCGGCTCGGGCGTCTGCGCGCAGCGGCACACCGGGCACGACGCGTCGCGCCAGCGCACCAGGCAGTCCGCGTGGAACGTGTGCGAGTACTGCACGCTCTCGTCCATGTACCCACCCAGAGCGGAGTCCTGCTCCTCCTCGCACAGCGTGCACGAGGCGTGTCCGCGCGGCTCGGGCGTCTGCGCGCAGCGGCACACCGGGCACGACGCGTCGCGCCAGCGCACCAGGCAGTCCGCGTGGAACGTGTGCGAGTACTGCATGCTCTCGTCCATGTACCCACCCAGAGCGGAGTCCTGCTCCTCCTCGCACAGCGTGCACGAGGCGTGTCCGCGCGGCTCGGGCGTCTGCGCGCAGCGGCACACCGGGCACGACGCGTCGCGCCCGCGCACCAGGCAGTCCGCGTGGAACGTGTGCGAGTACTGCACGCTCTCGTCCATGTACCCACCCAGAGCGGAGTCCTGCTCCTCCTCGCCCAGCGTGCACGAGGCGTGTCCGCGCGGCTCGGGCGTCTGCGCGCAGCGGCACACCGGGCACGACGCGTCGCGCCAGCGCACCAGGCAGTCCGCGTGGAACGTGTGCGAGTACTGCACGCCTCGTCCATGTACCCACCCAGAGCGGAGTCCTGCTCCTCCTCGCACAGCGTGCACGAGGCGTGTCCGCGCGGCTCGGGCGTCTGCGCGCAGCGGCACACCGGGCACGACGCGTCGCGCCAGCGCACCAGGCAGTCCGCGTGGAACGTGTGCGAGTACTGCACGCCTCGTCCATGTACCCACCCAGAGCGGAGTCCTGCTCCTCCTCGCACAGCGTGCACGAGGCGTGTCCGCGCGGCTCGGGCGTCTGCGCGCAGCGGCACACCGGGCACGACGCGTCGCGCCAGCGCACCAGGCAGTCCGCGTGGAACGTGTGCGAGTACTGCACGCTCTCGTCCATGTACCCACCCAGAGCGGAGTCCTGCTCCTCCTCGCACAGCGTGCACGAGGCGTGTCCGCGCGGCTCGGGCGTCTGCGCGCAGCGGCACACCGGGCACGACGCGTCGCGCCAGCGCACCAGGCAGTCCGCGTGGAACGTGTGCGAGTACTGCACGCCTCGTCCATGTACCCACCCAGAGCGGAGTCCTGCTCCTCCTCGCACAGCGTGCACGAGGCGTGTCCGCGCGGCTCGGGCGTCTGCGCGCAGCGGCACACCGGGCACGACGCGTCGCGCCAGCGCACCAGGCAGTCCGCGTGGAACGTGTGCGAGTACTGCACGCTCTCGTCCATGTACCCACCCAGAGCGGAGTCCTGCTCCTCCTCGCACAGCGTGCACGAGGCGTGTCCGCGCGGCTCGGGCGTCTGCGCGCAGCGGCACACCGGGCACGACGCGTCGCGCCAGCGCACCAGGCAGTCCGCGTGGAACGTGTGCGAGTACTGCACGCTCTCGTCCATGTACCCACCCAGAGCGGAGTCCTGCTCCTCCTCGCACAGCGTGCACGAGGCGTGTCCGCGCGGCTCGGGCGTCTGCGCGCAGCGGCACACCGGGCACGACGCGTCGCGCCAGCGCACCAGGCAGTCCGCGTGGAACGTGTGCGAGTACTGCACGCTCTCGTCCATGTACCCACCCAGAGCGGAGTCCTGCTCCTCCTCGCACAGCGTGCACGAGGCGTGTCCGCGCGGCTCGGGCGTCTGCGCGCAGCGGCACACCGGGCACGACGCGTCGCGCCAGCGCACCAGGCAGTCCGCGTGGAACGCGTGCGCACACTGCACGCTCAGCACGCCCGCCACGCTCTCGTCCATGCGCTCTGGACGAAAAAAAAATACATTTCTAAAATACATCCTAAGCAGCAAAACTTAGTCGTATAAAAGTAGAGAGCGCGTTACTATTTTCACCTCAAACTAAGAAAAGGATGTTTAAACTATCGAGTAAACGTCTGCGAGTACTGCACGATCTCGATCTGTAAACGTTTACTCGACGGTTTGCTCACACACTCAGCGCAAAGTGCTGCAATTGTCGTAGATATAATAGCCGAGTTAAGAACCAAATCATGCTATAAAGGCCGGTACTAGGCCGCGCGGCACAGCGCGCCGGGCTCCAGGCTGCTGTACGGGACACAGACACAGTACCCACGGGACACAGACACAGTACCCACGGGACACAGACACGGTACCCACCGAGGCACACGGGGCACGTGGGCAGCTCGGTGTGCGCGGGCGGCGCGGCGCCGCAGCGGGCGCTGGCCACGCGCGCCACCCAGGCCGCGCGGCACAGCGCGCCGGGCTCCAGGCTGCTGTACGGGACACAGACACAGTACCCACGGGACACAGACACGGTACCCACCGAGGCACACGGGGCACGTGGGCAGCTCGGTGTGCGCGGGCGGCGCGGCGCCGCAGCGGGCGCTGGCCACGCGCGCCACCCAGGCCGCGCGGCACAGCGCGCCGGGCTCCAGGCTGCTGTACGGGACACATACACAGTACCCACGGGACACAGACACAGTACCCACGGGACACAGACACGGTACCCACCGAGGCACACGGGGCACGTGGGCAGCTCGGTGTGCGCGGGCGGCGCGGCGCCGCAGCGGGCGCTGGCCACGCGCGCCACCCAGGCCGCGCGGCACAGCGCGCCGGGCTCCAGGCTGCTGTACGGGACACAGACACAGTACCCACGGGACACAGACACGGTACCCACCGAGGCACACGGGGCACGTGGGCAGCTCGGTGTGCGCGGGCGGCGCGGCGCCGCAGCGGGCGCTGGCCACGCGCGCCACCCAGGCCGCGCGGCACAGCGCGCCGGGCTCCAGGCTGCTGTACGGGACACAGACACAGTACCCACGGGACACAGACACGGTACCCACCGAGGCACACGGGGCACGTGGGCAGCTCGGTGTGCGCGGGCGGCGCGGCGCCGCAGCGGGCGCTGGCCACGCGCGCCACCCAGGCCGCGCGGCACAGCGCGCCGGGCTCCAGGCTGCTGTACGGGACACAGACACAGTACCCACGGGACACAGACACGGTACCCACCGAGGCACACGGGGCACGTGGGCAGCTCGGTGTGCGCGGGCGGCGCGGCGCCGCAGCGGGCGCTGGCCACGCGCGCCACCCAGGCCGCGCGGCACAGCGCGCCGGGCTCCAGGCTGCTGTACGGGACACAGACACAGTACCCACGGGACACAGACACGGTACCCACCGAGGCACACGGGGCACGTGGGCAGCTCGGTGTGCGCGGGCGGCGCGGCGCCGCAGCGGGCGCTGGCCACGCGCGCCACCCAGGCCGCGCGGCACAGCGCGCCGGGCTCCAGGCTGCTGTACGGGACACAGACACAGTACCCACGGGACACAGACACGGTACCCACCGAGGCACACGGGGCACGTGGGCAGCTCGGTGTGCGCGGGCGGCGCGGCGCCGCAGCGGGCGCTGGCCACGCGCGCCACCCAGGCCGCGCGGCACAGCGCGCCGGGCTCCAGGCTGCTGTACGGGACACAGACACAGTACCCACGGGACACAGACACGGTACCCACCGAGGCACACGGGGCACGTGGGCAGCTCGGTGTGCGCGGGCGGCGCGGCGCCGCAGCGGGCGCTGGCCACGCGCGCCACCCAGGCCGCGCGGCACAGCGCGCCGGGCTCCAGGCTGCTGTACGGGACACAGACACAGTACCCACGGGACACAGACACGGTACCCACCGAGGCACACGGGGCACGTGGGCAGCTCGGTGTGCGCGGGCGGCGCGGCGCCGCAGCGGGCGCTGGCCACGCGCGCCACCCAGGCCGCGCGGCACAGCGCGCCGGGCTCCAGGCTGCTGTACGGGACACAGACACAGTACCCACGGGACACAGACACGGTACCCACCGAGGCACACGGGGCACGTGGGCAGCTCGGTGTGCGCGGGCGGCGCGGCGCCGCAGCGGGCGCTGGCCACGCGCGCCACCCAGGCCGCGCGGCACAGCGCGCCGGGCTCCAGGCTGCTGTACGGGACACAGACACGGTGCCCACGGGACACAGACACAGTACCCACGGGACACAGACACAGTACCCACCGAGGCACACGGGGCACGTGGGCAGCTCGGTGTGCGCGGGCGGCGCGGCGCCGCAGCGGGCGCTGGCCACGCGCGCCACCCAGGCCGCGCGGCACAGCGCGCCGGGCTCCAGGCTGCTGTACGGGACACAGACACAGTACCCACGGGACACAGACACGGTACCCACCGAGGCACACGGGGCACGTGGGCAGCTCGGTGTGCGCGGGCGGCGCGGCGCCGCAGCGGGCGCTGGCCACGCGCGCCACCCAGGCCGCGCGGCACAGCGCGCCGGGCTCCAGGCTGCTGTACGGGACACAGACACAGTACCCACGGGACACAGACACAGTACCCACCGAGGCACACGGGGCACGTGGGCAGCTCGGTGTGCGCGGGCGGCGCGGCGCCGCAGCGGGCGCTGGCCACGCGCGCCACCCAGGCCGCGCGGCACAGCGCGCCGGGCTCCAGGCTGCTGTACGGGACACAGACACAGTACCCACGGGACACAGACACGGTACCCACCGAGGCACACGGGGCACGTGGGCAGCTCGGTGTGCGCGGGCGGCGCGGCGCCGCAGCGGGCGCTGGCCACGCGCGCCACCCAGGCCGCGCGGCACAGCGCGCCGGGCTCCAGGCTGCTGTACGGGACACAGACACAGTACCCACGGGACACAGACACGGTACCCACCGAGGCACACGGGGCACGTGGGCAGCTCGGTGTGCGCGGGCGGCGCGGCGCCGCAGCGGGCGCTGGCCACGCGCGCCACCCAGGCCGCGCGGCACAGCGCGCCGGGCTCCAGGCTGCTGTACGGGACACAGACACAGTACCCACGGGACACAGACACGGTACCCACCGAGGCACACGGGGCACGTGGGCAGCTCGGTGTGCGCGGGCGGCGCGGCGCCGCAGCGGGCGCTGGCCACGCGCGCCACCCAGGCCGCGCGGCACAGCGCGCCGGGCTCCAGGCTGCTGTACGGGACACAGACACAGTACCCACGGGACACAGACACGGTACCCACCGAGGCACACGGGGCACGTGGGCAGCTCGGTGTGCGCGGGCGGCGCGGCGCCGCAGCGGGCGCTGGCCACGCGCGCCACCCAGGCCGCGCGGCACAGCGCGCCGGGCTCCAGGCTGCTGTACGGGACACAGACACAGTACCCACGGGACACAGACACGGTACCCACCGAGGCACACGGGGCACGTGGGCAGCTCGGTGTGCGCGGGCGGCGCGGCGCCGCAGCGGGCGCTGGCCACGCGCGCCACCCAGGCCGCGCGGCACAGCGCGCCGGGCTCCAGGCTGCTGTACGGGACACAGACACAGTACCCACGGGACACAGACAGGGTAGCCACGGAGGGACACGGGGCACGTGGGCAGCTCGGTGTGCGCGGGCGGCGCGGCGCCGCAGCGGGCGCTGGCCACGCGCGCCACCCAGGCCGCGCGGCACAGCGCGCCGGGCTCCAGGCTGCTGTACGGGACACAGACACAGTACCCACGGGACACAGACACGGTACCCACCGAGGCACACGGGGCACGTGGGCAGCTCGGTGTGCGCGGGCGGCGCGGCGCCGCAGCGGGCGCTGGCCACGCGCGCCACCCAGGCCGCGCGGCACAGCGCGCCGGGCTCCAGGCTGCTGTACGGGACACAGACACAGTACCCACGGGACACAGACACGGTACCCACCGAGGCACACGGGGCACGTGGGCAGCTCGGTGTGCGCGGGCGGCGCGGCGCCGCAGCGGGCGCTGGCCACGCGCGCCACCCAGGCCGCGCGGCACAGCGCGCCGGGCTCCAGGCTGCTGTACGGGACACAGACACAGTACCCACGGGACACAGACACAGTACCCACGGGACACAGACACGGTACCCACCGAGGCACACGGGGCACGTGGGCAGCTCGGTGTGCGCGGGCGGCGCGGCGCCGCAGCGGGCGCTGGCCACGCGCGCCACCCAGGCCGCGCGGCACAGCGCGCCGGGCTCCAGGCTGCTGTACGGGACACAGACACAGTACCCACGGGACACAGACACGGTACCCACCGAGGCACACGGGGCACGTGGGCAGCTCGGTGTGCGCGGGCGGCGCGGCGCCGCAGCGGGCGCTGGCCACGCGCGCCACCCAGGCCGCGCGGCACAGCGCGCCGGGCTCCAGGCTGCTGTACGGGACACAGACACAGTACCCACGGGACACAGACACGGTACCCACCGAGGCACACGGGGCACGTGGGCAGCTCGGTGTGCGCGGGCGGCGCGGCGCCGCAGCGGGCGCTGGCCACGCGCGCCACCCAGGCCGCGCGGCACAGCGCGCCGGGCTCCAGGCTGCTGTACGGGACTCCGTCGAAGGCGCTGTGGAACTCGCGGGCCGCCTCGTTGCTGCGGAAGCTGACGACGAATACCAACAGTGACAGCAAAACACACACAAAATGTACAGTAGATAATCCCGACACTTCGATGTTGTTAAGGCAAGTAACACATCACGCACCACGCTGCATGATGCGGTTTTTCTGTGTGTTAGACTGTGCATGTTTTCTATACAAACGGAGATACTTACAAGCAACCTGCAGTCCAAGCAGGACGCGTTAACGCGCTACGCTGCGTGGTGCGTGGCAGTGTGTTAAACGCCTAACCAAAAATGTGGCGACAACTCTATTATCCGTGTTGACAGCTAGATTTGACGGGATCGCTTCTACCGTTTGTGAATCCAAAGGTGTCATGTGGATACATTCTTGTGTATTATATGGTTAGTGTGCATAAGTACTTAATTTTATACATCGGTATGACCAGGAGGCCAATTCTCGGGCCGTTCGAGATTATCACTCTTCGAGATGATCTCGAACGGCCCGAAAATTGGCCTCCAGTAATCCGCCACTAGAAATAAGGTTCCCAGCACGCACGACGTACTGTAAGCGCGCAGATAACGAGCGTATACGTGCAAATAACGCGCGTATACGCGCTTCAAACGAGATTTACAAACATGTAACCTAAGCACACGAGGCGATCATTAAACGCGCAGATACAGCGATACGCGCTGTAATCGCTCGTAGCTTCCGCGTTTGGTCAGAGACTTCTCGTCAGTTCTACAATGACGTCGATTGCCAATACTGTTTTCGATGGTTTTAGGGTTACCTAGCTAGTACTTTTAAATATAAGCGATTCTATTTGGACATATCCATTAAGAAACATAAGGAGTGGAAGAAGAGCCACGTTTTATCAATACAAACGCGAAGATCGGCCATCACGGCGCAGAAAGCGAGCTTTCCCGAAACGCGCGTCACCTGCGCGTATAAAACACGCCGTGTGATCCTTTTTACGTTATCTAGTACACAACATTATCGAGAATTTACTAGAGCGTTCCCTAGAATGATTGTGTGAAATGTTCGTGGCGATATTTGGCTCTATGCTTGGCTTTGTTCGTTGTTCAGTTCGACAAACTTAAAACAAAGAATGCTTGCTGTTCTATTTCAAGTGAATGCTATTGTATAAGCACCTTAAGGCACTGGTCCCACCGCGAGCTAGTAAGCTATCAGCTATTTCAGGGGACAAAAGATAATCGCTCCCGTGTAAATAAAAGAGACATATATGTCATGGCCGGGTGATCGTAGTTCATCGCCGGGCGATGAACTATAAATCACACTCTCTTATTTACACGGGAGCGATTATCTTTTGTACCTTGAAATTGTTGATAGCTTACTCGTCTCATCATCATCATCTCAGCCATAAGACGTCCACTGCTGAACATAGGCGTCCCCATTGGACCTGCACATGTACCGATTGGAAGCGACCTGCATCCAGCGTCTTCCGATTCCGGCGACTATAATGAGGTCGTCTGTCCATCTTGTGGGTGGACGTACGCTGCGCTTGCTAGTCCGTGGTCTCCACTCGAGCACTTTTCGACCCCATCTGCCATCTTCTCTGCGTGCAATGTGGCCTGTGGCTGTGTGCCAAAAGAAATACAATAAAATCCAAATGCACTCACGTGAGCAAAGCCATGTAGTGGTCTGGAGAACCGTCGCGGAGCACTCGCACGTGCGCGATGTCCTGCTGACAGGCAGCAGCGAAGGCCAGGAGGTCGCTGGCGCCGAGCGACCCTGGCACGGAGAGGAGGCACAGCATCTTGGCTTCTGGGGCTTCTTTTAGCTCGCTACGAGGAAAAATACGAGTGAAATTATAGTCCGAAACACAAGTCTGCCTATTATAGCCATTTTTTTTATGACATACGTAGGTCACTCGATAAGTTTTGAGATGCTCGAAATTCTAAAATGGAACGCACCTGAATTATATGTTTTTAAAAAGCAAATTTATTTAAAAAAAGAACACAAGTTGCCGATTTGCTCCAATTTAAAAAATGAATATGTTATAGGCATTTTTCTGAAACGGTTCCCGCGTTTTTCTTTGAAACGACGGAGCTTAACCGCGAACATTTGCGTGCTATGATATTTTATGATTTTAAATTTGGTTTATATGAACAATTGTGTTTGCAACGATTGCAGTCAGCGTTGGGAGATGCTGCTCCTTCACGGGCAACAGTTTTTAGGTGGTTTAATGAATTTAAAAGGGGTAAAACCAGCCTCGAAGATGACCACCGAAGTGGTCGCCCGCAAACAGCAGTAACTGCAGAAAACGTGTTGACTACTGAAATGTTGGTGCGAGAAGATCCACGAATAACATACAACGACATAGACGATATCCTAGGCGTCAGTTCGGGGAGCGTTAGCATCATTCTACATTAACATTTTGGAGTAAGGAAGCTCTGTTGTCATTGGATACCACGTTGGCTCTCCGATACTGAGAAACAGGCTCGTGTAGATTGGTGTCGAGAGATTCGTCTACGATTCGACCACGGGACATCGCGGCGTGTATCGGAAATAATTACAGGTGAAGAAACATGGATTTACCAATATGACCCGTAAAACAAGCGACAATCGTCAGTTTGGGTCTTCTTAGAGGGAAAGTTACCAACAAAACTGCAAAGACCTCGTAACGTCGGCAAAAAAATCGTAGCTTTTCACGGAGCGGACATTTATCAACATCACTGCTGGCAAATTATAGGACAGTCAACTCTGATTGATATACTACAGTAGCATTGCCGCAAGTTTCCCAAGCAGTGCGAGAAAGGAGACCAAAGACTAGATTTCGGGGAATCTTGCTGCATCACGACAACGCCTATTCACATACGTCCCTCAGAACAAAGGCGTTTATTGAGAAAACTGGGATAGAAACCTTACCACATCCACCCTACAGCCCTGAATTAGCTCCCTGCGATTTCTTTTTGTTCGTGGTGGTGAAAGAAAAAATAAAAAAGGAAGTTTTTTTTCGAGTGTTGAAGAAGCCGTGGCTGCCTATGAAGAAGAAATTTCAGACCTCTCTGATGAAGACTGGCAAAAGTGCTTCCAAAGTTGGTTCAGACGAATGGAACTTGAGAGTAATAGAGAGTGTTTTGAAAAGAATAAAAATATATAATACTAATATCTTCAATAGTTTTTTTATATCTCAAAATTTATCGAGTCACCTACGTAGGCGGCAAACGAGCAGACGGATTGCCTGGTGGTAAGCAATTACTGTCAGGAACACAACACTACATACCTTAAAGGTAGCAGTGCTATTAAAGTTGTGGTCTGTAAGGAGGAGGTACTTCTCACTCAAGCGTGATGGTACTTCACTGTGCCCTACCTCTCATTGTTGATATGATGATTGGTTAGATAGTTACTTACTGGTAGTGTGAGATAGTGGTAACACAAAAACAGAGTATAGTTTTTTTGTTTTGTTATGGACATATATGGTTTGTGCAATTGTACTCACTTCTCCTTGTACAAATGCAGCACCCCTTTAGTGACCTCAACCAATGGGTTGCCGCAGAAGAAGCTGATGGTGTCATCATCATCAGGGATGATGCTATCTTTGGGCGGGGAGCGGCGGGAGCTGGTCGGTAATAGACCTTGGAAGAAGATTGTAACAATGTTACACAAATGTTGGTTAAGGCGTCAGCCGCGATAGCTGGAGATGCGGGTTCGAATCCCGTCTCGAACACCGGAGGTCCTCGTCGTTTTTTCTTAACTTTTAATGTTACACAAATTTTAAAATAGATGACATATACTTAAGAAAAAGTGACAAATTATTATGTATATATGTAGGGCATATACATTTATATACATAATAATTTGATTTGTTCTTAGTTGAATGTTACACAAATTAACCTAGTCTAATCTCGGTGTTTGTTGTGGAAAAAGTAATAAATAAATCATCAACATTTGTGTAAATTAAACTGATACTTCAGTTGTTTTAAGTTAAAAATGAAATTGTTTTAAAGCAGATCTGGCAATCAGAAAACAAAATGGTTGGTTCCTATTTCTTAGATTTTTTTTAGCATAAATTACAAACTTACACATAAATATACAAACTAAATTGAGGTGCCTGTCTACAGTGTAAAATCAGAAGTAGTTTTTATTTAAATCATAATAGTACTGAAGAATAAAAAAAATGTTTATCGCAGACCTAATGATCCATAGGATCTAACTTAAAATCTATGTTCGATTTTCATTTCATTTCAAATGGGTGTAAAAAAAAACTTACCAATATCCGGGTTGGGCCCGAGCAAGACACTGGCGTATGTTTCAACTGTGATGGTTTTGGATTCCCTTGCTCCGCGATCTTTTTTCTTCTGCTCTTTGGCAGTTTCTGTAGGGTAGAAGTAAGTGATTAAAAAAATAGTTTTTCTACAACATGTTTAGACACGTCAATTGCTGTATTTTGCCTATGTAATCGAAAATGGATGATCAGGCTTACATGTGAGATCAACTCAACATCTCTTAAGAGAACAAAGGAATGTGGTTTCATCTGTAAGCTACTAAGTATACTAAGTTATTGCTATTGTAATGGTATTTACGTGGTATTTACCTATTTCAGCAGGACTGTCGCCCATTTCGGGAAGGTCCTCGTCTATTTCTATACTCAAAACGCACAAAGACACGGACATTTAAAGTGTAAACAATTAACAAAGCATAAACCAAGCTTAATCCTTATTAATTTCAGCTGTGTTTGTAATACACATGTCGATGAAATGTAGCCGGAAGAACGCAGGATTAAGAATAAGTATTTAGTTTACTACGATTTAGATGAAAACAATAACAAGTACAACAAAAGTCTGGGATAACATCAATCAATAGCGAGATGAGTTGTCAAATTTGTCAATTTATCAGCTGGTTGTACGTTCCTTTCAAAACCTTTTCTGTCTGTGTGAGAATATTAAAGTACCAAATTGTAAGTTCTGTAGCTTAAATTCATAAAAATGGGGATTGTTTTTGTTAAAAACAGCAATGCTAGTTTTATTTTATTTTATTATAATGACTAACTAGCACCATTTCATTGATTTGCATTGTTCGATTACGTGAAACTGAACGTATATGAAATGGGCCAATCACAAATCCAATTGGAATGTGATCAAAGAAAAAAAATAAAAATATTCAATATGGCTACGGATCATACGACGTGAGCTGTCAGCTGTAATATTTTCTCTTTCTTTGTGTTTATTACCGTTTAAAAAATGTTATGATTGCTGTGAACCCGCGAATATGGGTGCTAAAGACTCAAAACCTTGTTTTATATCTTACGAGGATGCAGTGAAACGAGGTAAACACAGTGTTCAAAGTTTAGTGCGTCGAAGATGAATTGAGTTTATTTGAATCGCGTATCATTGTTTGCAGTGTCTGATAGCGAGTTGAGGCGTATTCGCGAAGCGTTCAAGAGATGTGCCGGCGCGAACGGGACGTCCTTGAGCTTGGAGGCGTTTGTTCGCGAAGTTTTGAGTGACGGAGTGCCTTATGAGGTCGCCGACTGGCTGTATCAGGCCTGCGGTGGCACCAAGAGAGGGATCGCCTTCAAGGAGCTGCTGTGCGGGATCGTGGTCCTCACTAAAGGGAACATAGAGGAAAAAATCAAGTAAGAATTTCTTTTAAACTTCGTGTATTTTCCCATGCAGAGCTTTCCTTATTTATCAGTTTTCCTGTTGCTCTATGTCCAATGTTTACAAGTATTGTTTTGCTCCTAAAACATTCATAAAGCCTAACAATTGATAGATATCGACTTAATTTAGATGAGTAAACAATAAGTGATGTAAATTAACTTAATTTGGCTACTTTGCTGATTGCATATTTACAAATTAACATTATTTCATCATTTACACCCCTTATCAACATCCTGGCATTCAAAGACCAGTTTATTCCAGTTTTGAATTGTGTTCAACTTGTTCTGATAGTACTTTACAATTATAACTTGTAAATTCTGCTTATACAGCAGTTGCATAATGCTGATTTTGATTTTATTTACATATGAATGATTCTTCTAATAAATCAAACTAAGAAAAATAACTTCATCATGGAATAATTGGGGCAAAACCGGTCACTGTTGCCTATGAGGGAGGCCTATGTCCATCAGTAAACATCCTTTGGCTGATATGATGATGATGTTATACTGTAAATTTAATAGAATACATATGTATTATACATCAATAGATGTTATAATCTGAGGGCCTACCAAGAAATACTTCATTCATTTATGTATTTGCATCTTTATCACTTGTAATATGTATGCAAAAGTGTTAGAAAGAGATATTTACTTTAAGTATTCCAATCATTCTACCATATATTTAGCTTTCCTCATATAATAGTTTCTTTCAGATTTTTATGGACATTATATGTCAATAACCAGGGCGACAATGGCACTTATATATACAAATGGGACTTTGCCAGCGCCCTGCACATGGAAAACATATCGCTCCCGGTCACTGGAGCTCAACGGAGTGCTGAAATACTTACGAGCCTGTTCGGACCTAACGATAAAGTGACTTTTGAGCAGTTCCGGTCATGGCTGCTCATCCACAAGGATGCGACAGTGCTGTCCAAATGGCTGCTGTCCGGGAATGCCAATGCTGTTCAGGAGCTGGATACTCCGACGTTTTATCAAAGTTTGGCCGGAGTTACACATTTAGAAGAGAGGGTAAGTGTTTTTACTTTAATATACATTACTACAAATTCAGTAATGAAATAAGACACCTAAGATATATTGCTAAACTTAAATCATATCCTGAGGTTTTTAACACTTATATTATTATCAGACCTGGGACAACTCAGGGCCAGTTATAGGGATTTGATATCGATAAAAAATGTCGATATATATTACTACTCGATATGTCACTAATTTCTATTACTAGAGTTTTAAATCAGTAATTAGTAATAAGCCATACCTGGTATAACTCAGGGCATAATCATTAATACCGACGAACATGAAAAAAATATTGATTATGACACCTATTTTAAAATAAACATGTAAATACCCGTTTTTTTTACAAAATGACTAAGAATATTTCTATGTCTAATAAAGTTTAGATGTTGTGATTAACAGCAATATATTTTATTATCGGTATAATATTTGGTCACGCACTTATAGATGCCCCGAGTTATCCCAGGTATGAATATTATAAAATCTAAATTTAGCTGTTGTATTTCATGAATGTAGCAGAGTGACTATTAAAATGTCTAAAAATAATGTGAAAATGTTGGTATTAGGATTAACATTTGTGATAAGATGTGAGCCGAGACCTAGCTACAGCTGCGGTTTAATTTGATACTTACATTTTTTGTAAATGATGTCAATTGTTTTTTTTTTTTTGAGACATACTAATGTCTATATCATCGGACTAATTACTTGAAAGTAATACTAAAGGTCATTATACTAATTATATTAAAAAGATAAAAGATCTTCATTTTTCAATTTAGGCACATTACTCGTATAATGCACTTATGAATGTTAAAGAAAAATCTATCGCCGCATCTAATCCTACACCTCTGACCCAAGAAGATTAAAATTATTTAGTGTATATTCGAAAAAGGCTTTGTAATTCTAATACAAATGGTCAGAAATTATAATATTTAATGTCTTGTAGATGTGGTTTTCTATCCATGTGACTAAGTTTTTTTTTTTTCTTCATTGGATGGCTTTTACGCCTTGCCGATTTTAGCAGGGTGGATTTCGTCAATGTCAGGTAGAGACTAATGACTAAGTTATAAAATTCAATAGGTATGTATCAAAAAATTATACCATATTTTTAGTTTTTTAACGTATCTTCAATATTATTCAATGTTATGACGTCAATGGCGTACTTTCTGGGTTTTCCGCCTCGAAACTCACCGAGTTGTGCCGTAGCAGTTACCTCGGGAGGAAGTTGTCCGGTCAGTGTGGACATACAGTTAGCAGCAGAAGTGGCTAAGCGTTTGAGGTGTTCAAAATGAGGTCAACACGTCTCTATTGTCAAGAGAATAAAGCCTCGGTCAAATCAGAGGGCGGGACGCCACGCCGCGGTCGCGCGCGCGACCGCGGCGGCCTTAGACACATGCTAACAGGTTAGCGACGTCAAACAGACTGCGTCCCGCTGCCATCGCGCCCGCTTCTGTCGCGCCCGCGCCGCGCGGCCCCTTTCGTCCAGACGGCGCGGGCGCAGCGCTGCGCGGCGCGGACGCGGCGGCACGCTGCGCCGCGCTGGGTCTCCTCAGTCGGACGTTAAGTGGCGCGCGGTCCGTAGTGCGAGAGTGACGCCCGCATCGCGCCGCGTCCACGCTGCGTTCGCGCGCGTGATGAGGGCGTGTTGAAAGCGCGAGGCCGGCGCGGTCCGCGCGCGCCCTGTTTGACAGTCATCACGTCGGCATCACGCGACGCGGACGTCGCGCCGAGCCACGCTCTTTGATTTGACCGAGGCTTAAGAGCGTGTAGGTCATTTTGAACACTTCAAACGCTTAGCCACTTTTGCTGCTGACTGTACCTAATTGCATCTCATTCCTCAGTATGCCAAACGAAAGTGACGCATTGACATAATGTTTTACACACGGAGTTTCCTTGACGTCGCAACCCAAAGTGACGTAGCCATGAATAAATGAAAGAATATGTAAAATTTATTTTGTTATTAACTAATATGTTAATTTACACTTATAATATTACTAGCGGTGCCCCGGGTTCATCCGCGGTTTATTAGGGAAACAACGTAGCCTATGTGTTAATCCAGTGTGTCAGCTAACTCCATACCAGTTTTTATTAAAATCGCTCTAGCCGTTTAGACGTGAAGTAGTAACAAACATACACACTCACATAATATTAGTACTATAATAGATTATAGACTCTTTTGATTGTTTGTGTGCATTGAATAGGCATGAATCCTACATTATCCTTGATAAACAGTCACCATCAGATATATCAGTGATCGGCACTATGGATGCAAAACTTTAACAAAACTCGTTAAGTGGACATAAACGAGTGTATAAAGCCATAAAAACAATTATATTCTTAAACCCAAATATAGGCACATCGTGATTCCGATATACAATTAAATTTGACAGTAATTTGCCAAAGTTATTCGTATTTTTCTTGATGGTAAGTATTACTATACCTCAGTTCAACAAGTTTTGTTAAAGTTTTGCACCCATAGTGCCGATCACTGGATATATCGGAGCTGTGGAGGTGGTCACAAATATCTGAACAACGCCTCTATTGTCACCAGTCTCACATCTACTGTCACAGCTCCGATATATTACGGACGTATGTCTCTGTCACTCTCATGACCCCTTAATTGGAATAAAAAAGGAGAAATATACGAATTTCGATGTTCGCGGTACCGCCTGTTAATATAATCTATACTATAATTAAATCTATTCTTATAATCAATTAATCAATCCCTACAGATGTATAAGATATGTTATCCTTTTATAGAAAAGTAAAGTTGTTTATCTATAGTAATTCAGTCATTACATAAAAGACAAATCACCATACAAGATTCTTAGAAAATACGACGTTTCGTTTTTACCGACCTCCGTTCTAATTGATATTACTCAAGAGTTTCTCGGGAAAATATTTTCCTTATCAACACTTCTAAAGTTGTGTTTAATATGTAAATAAACCATGTGCTTGCACAAGTTGGTGACTAATGTTACTTACCTAATAAAGGTGAAAAATTTAACTGAAGCAACATGTCTTTGTAGTTGTGCGGAGAACTAATATGGAGCTTACGTCAAAATTTGAATATAGAACACCGACATGCGTGTACAGTCAACCAATTTAATTTATAGGCCACTTCGTTCCTTGTCATAGTGAAAATATATATCAAAGACGCTTGATCTCTTAATAACGTCAGTGTGACAAGGTTCAAAGTGGCCTAGAAATCAAATTGGTTGACTGTACACACACGACACGTTACTACATAGGCCAGGTGCTTTAGCTAAGTTTTTCATCTATATCAGCCACACCAAATCTTCGACTTTCTGGTACAGTCGCCATCAGATATATAGGAGCGGATAAGGTAGATACAAACTAAAAACTACGAATAAATAAAATGACTGTTTTTATATTAAGCAGAAACGTTAGCATATCAAAGATATTTAAATCGAAAGAAAAATAGAAAAATTTGACTCGCAGCGGGACTCGAACCCACAACCACCGGATCACAATTACTCGTATAGCACAATTGGTAGTGCACTGGGGTAGTGATCCGGTGGTCGTGGCCTCGTGGGTTCGACTCCCGCTGCGAGTCAAATTTTCACAAATATCGTAGCAACACTTATATTATCAAGGCAATAAAGCGCATGTTCCTATATTTTTGAATGCCTGCGTTGCTCCGATATATTTGAACACGACCGTGCTAACATGACTGCTGATAAACGATAACTGACAGTTGCCAGATAAACTAAAAAAAAAAATTCCTTACATTTACTGAAGCAAATATTGCGTTTCAATTATTTATCAAACACAGAACATACATCGAAATCTAAATACTGTTATCGATCTTATGAAATCTATTTCAGGCATCATTATACTATAATTGTTTTATCAAATGATCCTTTAATTACGTAAACACGCTCAACCTTCTTCATGTTACCCGACTACAGATAGTGCGGTAATGCGTTTTGCTATTGGCCTAATTTATATAAAAATAGAATCACTAAACTACTATTTATTCTCTTCTACTTCGCATTGTCCCGGCATTTTGCAACGGCATTGTGCAACGGCATTGTGTGGGTCCGGCATTCGCTTGGCAACTAATCCCAGGATTTGGCGTAGGCACTAGTTTTACGAAAGCGACTGCCATCTAAATTCTGACCTTCCAACCCAGAGGATAAACTAGGCCTTATTGGGAGTTCCCGAAAAGTAAATAACTGATAAATATTAAATGTTATCTCATACTTATGTTCCGAAAAACTCATTGGTACAAGCCGGAGTTTGAACCTGCGACCTCCGGATTGCAAGTCGCACGCTCTTACCGCTAGGCCATCAGCGCTCTCGTCGTTATTAGTCGTTAACTTATATCAACCCGTTATATGATGCGTCTGGTTTTCACTGATAATGACACCATTCACTAGTTAACCCTTTGACCCCAAAATACGTCATACGACGTCCACGGCAAGCCCCTACGCGATATGACGTCGGTCAAACGTCAATGATTAATAGTACGTGTTCGTCTACCGTGTCTCTCTACTCGTTTATACCTATTTGTTACTCTAAAGCGTGTAAAGTTATTTATGGCTGTATTAGAATTACATAATAGTTATTTGTTTTACAAGGGAGCAAAGTTAGTGTTTACTTTCGGTTGCTAATATTGAGACCCCGAGCTAGTGAACGATTCTACTCATTGAACCACTCGCTAGGCTCGTAGTTCAATGAATGGAATCTTGAGCATTGGGAGGGTCTCAAGTCACGTGAAGGGAACACACTTTGCTACCTGCAACACACATTTTTTCAGCTCACTACTCCGAAGAAAACTTTGACTCTGAAACTTGAACAATGTAACGAAATTATTAACATCCAACAGTTATCATTCAAAAACTATAAATAAAAGAACACCCAACCAGCTAAGGTCAAAAAAACACTTGATTATTTGTGAAAAAAATGTATGAAATTACTTTGCACTGTTGTGAATAAAATGCCACTTTGCTATCTGTTTTTAAAGAATAAACCAGTTCTTTCCGAGCTAGTGAGGTGAAAAATAATAATTTTGAATTACATACAAGTAGCTGACGGCAAAAAAACATTTAAATTACATTGCTCCCTTGTGAAGTGCGTTTTGTTGTTTCAAAGAATCTTTCATGAAGAAGAATTCTGTCATGTTTTCAAAGAATAAAGACGGATTTTCTGAACTAGATGAAAATAAATTAAAAGTTTTTGAAGCTCACATGTTTAACTTTTATGGAACTAAGCGCCTGGTGGATACCATGCCCAAAGTCAAACTGTAAACCGTTTTGTGGGACACATGATATTGTAAAATTGTACCTTTACTTATAATAATAAATAATAATAATAAATGAGTAACCAGAGGCCTAATTCTCTGGGTCAAGGAAAGAGCCAGCGCTCATTACTCACCGTCGATAATTAGCATCGCTATTCAGCGCGGGAATATCTAAAATTACGAATAAATGACGATACGTCTACGCTAATATTATAAAGGCGAAAGTTTGTGAGTGTGTATATTACTTTTTAACGTCTAAACGGCTGGAGCGATTTTAACAAAATGTGGTATGGAGTTAGGTGACACCCTGGATTGTCACAGAGGCTACGTTTTACTGCGGGAAAATATTATATCCCCATGGGAAAATCGATGATAATGAATTCGAGGATAATTTACGGGGAACTTTGTACATAACTTTTTCAATAAATTTTATTAAATAGAAAATTAAAACACGATTCTTATGTACGTACAGTCGCCATCAGATATATCGGAGCTGTGGAGGCGTCAGAAATATCCGAACAACGCCTTTGACGATAAAGTGCATAATCCGATATTTGTGACTACCTCTACCTGAATGCGACTGTACACTCTTCGACCAATATTCAAGAGTACAGTAGACATGTTTAGATTTCAACATAAACCTACGTGCGGCCAGCCTGTCGTGGCCAGTCGCGGCCAGTCGCGGCCTGTCGTGGCCATTCGCGGACGGCTTTTTCCACAATTTATCTTCTCTAATAAACCGCGGGTAACACAGCTAGTACTAATACAATAACATTTCAGGACATAATCGAGCTGGAAAAATGCTTCTGGTCGCTCCGCAACTCTGCGCCCACGGGGCAGCTGGACGCCACCAGCCTAGCGCCGTTATTGTCGCACCCGCTGCCGAGGGCGGCCGTGGCGGGCGTGTTCCTGGCCTTCGACGAGAACAGGGACGGGCACGTGGACTTCAAGGAGCTGTGCTGCGGGCTCAGCGCGGCCTGCCGGGGCCCGAGGACCGAGAGGCTCAAATGTGAGTACTGATTTGGAAATTAAGTAAATAAGCCAATTTACTCGCGCGGCATTCGGTATGTGGACGTGCGAATTTGCTGCGGCCGAGGCAAACGCGCGCTCTGCTGCGCTTGAGAACCGGCTTAGAACCGGTGTAGTTTTTATTTTTCTCTTCTTCTTTTGTATACTTAACGTGTAAAAGTTCCCTTGTGGCCTACTTACTGAATGACCGTTTGAGTTTGAGTATGATTTTTTTTAAATACTTTGGGTCTATTCATCTTCCTCGCGTTGTCCCGGCATTTTCCAAGGTTCATGGTCCGCTTGGCAACTAATCGCAAGATTTGGCGCAGGCACTAGTTTTACGAAAGCGACTGCCATCTGACCTTCAGCTCAAAGGGTAAACTAGGACTTATTAGGATATGTCATACATATAGGATGCGTCGACCGGTCTGGCCTAGTGGGTAGTGACCCTGCCTATGAAGCCGAAGGTCCTGGGTTCGATTCCCAGTCAGGGCATTTATTTGTGTGATAAGACACAGATATTTGTTCCTGAGTCATGGGTGTTTTCTATGTATTTAAGTATTTATATGTATCTATCTATTATATATATCGTCGTCTAGTACCTACAACACAAGCCTAAGAGCTCGTTCCCACTATGTCGGATGTCGTGGCGATTTTTAATCGTGTGTCGTTGCCGCTGTTCTCACTATGTCGGATGTCGGATACGGATTTCAAACGGGTGTCGGCGGTACTGTTCCCACTAGTCGTCTGTCGTGCACGATCGCAGCTGGCGCGGCAGCGACGCGCGGGTGTGTGAGGGGGTGCCGCGCGGGCGGCGCGGGCGAAATCGTTCCGACATCCGACAAAATGTGAACAGCGCTATATTCACTCGTACGCGAGCGAGACACGACACGATTTTTTTCCGGGCTGGGAGGGCTGGCAAAATGCACGACATTTTATGTCGTATCCGACACAAAATCGTTGTCGGACGAGTGTGAACAGCTTCATATAAAATGTTCTACCAGTGGAACGTACGATTAAAAATCGTCACGACATCCGACATAGTGGGAACGAGCTCTTACTGAGCTTACCGTAGGACTAGATCGATTTGTGTAAGATTGTCCAGAAATATTTATTTATTATTATTTTATTTATTATGTCCGGTTTGCTCAGGATGTCACGATGTTATCCTTCACCGAAAAGCGACTGGTAATATAAAATAATATTTCTTATATTGACGTATAACCACTTAAAACTATTATACCTATTACTTCTTTTTCTTTGCCAAACCGCTTAGACTGCTATAATCGTATAAGTAGTTATTTACTTAGCAAAAAATCTGGCAATGCATGACTGGCCATATGATAATAAACCTTAACTTAATAACAGTAAAGTTCATATTCGCATATGTCTAAAATACTTAAGTAACAAATTGTTTATTTTACACAAATATCGCCCGCGTCACTGCTTGCTTAGTGACGTTTCTCTGCAAATATAAATATATGTGACAATTTTGTGTGCCATAGGATTTTAGACTTTATCGCTTTAACATACGGTATACGATTTTTTTTTCTCGTCTTGCAAACTCATGCTAGTAGCTAAATTCCCAGATAACGTAATGTTTTAATAATATATTTCTGTGTATGTACAGTCAACCAATTTGATTTCTAGGCCACTTCGAACCTTGTCACAGTGACGTTAATATGAGATATTTGCGTCTTTCATATAGATTTTCACTGTGACAAGGAACGAAGTGGCCTATAAATCAAATTGGTTGACCGTACAGTGAGCAGAAGTTACTAAGCGGTCCAGATAGTAGCAGTATTTCAGGGATTGTGAGAACCTGTAATTGGCTGATTGAATTTATGTTTAGTTCTTATACAATTATGATTAAGCTGTTGGTTTTCCATATTATAATAAATAAATAAATAAAATAAATAAATCTTAAAGGCCGGCAACGTACTTGTGACTCCTCTGGTGTTGCGAGTGTCCATGGGCGGCGGTAGTTGCTTACCATCAGGCAATCCGTCTGCTCGTTTGCCTCCTATATCATAAAAAAAAAGATGTTTAAACACGCTCATACCGTCTTAACAGACGACGACCGGTCTGGCCTAGCGGGTAGTTACCCTGCTTTTGAAACCGATGATCCTGAGTTCAAATCCCAGTCAGGGCATTTATTTGTGTGATGAGACCAGATATTTGTTCCCGAGTCATGGGTGTTTCCTATGTATTTAAGTATTTATATGTATCTATCTATTATACAGTGTGGAAATTTAACTCGGGCCCTGGAGGGATACTACCTTAAATCCTTGAGGTAGCTCATTTTACTTAAAGGAGACATTCTTTTATTTTTAAAAAGAAACAAAACTGCATTCAAAGATTTTCTAAAACTCGCTTGCCTCGCCCGGGACTCGAACCAACTAAAATAAAAAAAAATACTCACACTCTCTATTTTATTATACTAATCGATAGTATTAATACTCAGGAAAAAAATCTCTAATAACATTTGGTATTAAAAATAAAAACAATCGCTAAATCTAACATTAACTTTGATTTACAGAATTGTTACTTGTCTTTTACTTGTTAAAACTGAACAGTAAACAAATGTTTGTTAGAGAAATTTTATCTAGCTCAAGGATTTAAGGTAGTTTCCCTCCAGGGCCCGAGTTAATTTCCACACTGTATATATCGTCGTCTAGTACCTACAAGACAAGGCTTACTGAGCTTACCTTAGGACTAGGTCGATTTGTGTAAGATTGTCCCAAAATATTTAAATATTTATTTAAAGTCGTGTCAAGCTCATTTTGATCACCTCGCGTGCATAGCAACTTTTGTCACTGACTGTAAATCCAGTTACGTCAGTAGCTTTGATTTGATCTTTGTCCAGCAGTGGACGTCCTTCGGTTGATATGATGATGATGAAATGCGCTCATTTCGCTTCGTACATCTATCAGAAACAAGAGCTAACCGCAGTTTCCTTATTATAGTGATATGATGCGTCCTACCTTAACGATCCACTCAAGTGAAAAGGTCATAAGTCCTATACATCTAGAACTACACTTACACCGTTCTTAATTAGTACACAGTAACACAATTTTAAACTTTATAAAGGTCATATGGTCAGTTCTTTCATAAATATGTATATACATTTGCTACGTTTGTCATTACATACTAATTAGTAAACGGATAAACTCATGTCGCCTAGTGCGATATAATTACACGTGAGTTTATCACCAGTCAAGACACCGCTCGGGTTGAGGGTGTCCTGACTCTGCTTGAAGATGGATGCCAGAGCTTACCCGAAACATGTCGCCTAGTGCGATACAATTACACGTGAGTTTATCCGTTTGTAAATAATTAATAGTAACATCGCAAACAGTTTGAATTAAATCAATTACATATTTATGACCTCGGCTGTAAGTGAGTACAGTCAAGTGTAAAAACTCAACTACTACTGCCAGTTTCAAAAATATGTACCGAGCAACTCTATTGCACAGTAAGGTTGTAGGACGTATTTATGAAAGGATTCTTTCGGTACGTATTTTTGCACTTGACTGTACATAAATCACGTGTAGAAGACAAGACCATCAGGCCATTGTTTACCATCAGGCCCGTATTCTCGTTTGCGGCCGAATTTCATCCATATTAATACTATAAATACGAAAGTAACTCTGTCTGTCTGTTACCTCTTCACACTTAACCGCTGAAATTAGGATGAAATTTGCTATGGAGAGAGTTTGAGCTACGAGAAAGGACATAGGATAATTTTTATCCCGCAACCATACTTTAACCTTTTGCACGCAATGTCAAACGCAATAGCAAAACTGTCAAAACTTAAGTTGAACTTTGTGTATGTACATTTTTTTTATATTTATTGAATAACTAGAAAGAATATACACATATTTTATACAAGACCCACTATTGGCAAAACCTAAGAGGTTTGTGTGCCGATGTGTAGTTCAAATAATTTATTTCACATGCTTTTTCTAAACATAATTCTATATCTACTACCTATTTTCAAAGATGAAGCTTAAATCACTAGATTTCAATAAGTTACTATTATGACATTTTTTAAATTTTTACCCTCTAGATATTTCTCTCTGACTTCTGGCAGTTCTTCTGTACGTCTATTTTGCTCTGTGCTCCGTGACATATATTATATCAGTCTTTAGCGTTGGACCTGCTGTTTCGATATATCCTCCTAAGGCCCACCATACAAGTTAAATCCTACTCGAATTTGTTCTTTATAGTCTAGGAAATAAAGTATAATCTCTTTTGGGTCAAAATCGAAGGAAACAAATAAAACTCAACGTTCCAATTTTAAAAAATTCGAATGTCTTTAAAGTTATTGGTACTACATGTAGACCCGTGGGCTTTAGGAGGATATCAGTCTTTGGCGTGGAAAAAGTTAAAGAAATTGAAATTATTTATTCGAGACATACACAGTAGATACAGACATACAAAAATAACAGACGACAAATACATAATTAAAAGATGTATGTCACGAAATGGTCCCTACTCAGCATGAAGCTGGCGTGGTAACCAGCGCTGGTCTTCAGTGGGAACCATTTAAGTGAAATCACGACAGACAACACGAACAATTCTTAATCTTAATCTTAATAACCTTTATTGGTGAAAAACTTATTTTCTGTTTATCTGCGTGTCTTTAAGACACAAAGGTCTCCTCCAACGCCCTCCACTCGTCTCTATTTAAGGCAGTTCGGTACCATAATGGACCTGCGGTCCTCTTTATCTCGTCCGACCAGCGCTTTTTTTGTCTACCTCTTTTCCTGCATTTTTTTTTAGAGAAAAACAAAGACGGGCATGGCTGGCCGACGAAGTCACGAGGAAATACTCAAGTCAAAAATAAAGCGGGCACGCGTTTGGGGGTCAGGGCCGGGGGTCACCACACCGTCTCATGCCGGGGTCTTGTATTGTATTGTGTCAGTTGTACTGAAACTGACTAATTATTACGCAATGTCAAGCCAACAAACGAGGGAAGCCACATTGACGGGTCTATTGTTTTAACTATTTAAGACAATCGTAACAATGGTAGAATGGTAAATGTATTTTTGTTTATACTACGGTGGCAAACAAGCATACGGCCCGTCTGATGGTAAGCAGTTACCGTAGCTTATCGACGCCTGCAACTCCAGGGGATTCATATGCGCGTCCCTAAAAGTTGGAGCTCTGGGAACCGTACTCATCATCAGGAACACAGCACTACAGAGGTACATAGTCAAGTGTAAAAATTCGTTCACTGCCAAAGTTTCAAAAATATGTACCGAGCAACTCTATTGTACAGTAAATAAGGTTGTAGGATGTATTTATGAAAGGATTCTTTCGGTACGTATTTTTGCACTTGACTGTACCTGAAAGGTAGCAGTGCAATTATGGCTGTGGTCTTCTGTAAGGAGGAGGTACTTCCCCAGTTGGGCTGCTCCAGACTCAAGCGTGATGGTACTTCGCTGTGCCCTACCTCTCATTGTTCGACGTAGTTTAAGGACAGACCCGAGTCCGGGTGTATGTATTTCCAGTACTCGGTATAGGTACTGAACCTATGTATATAGTCTATAATCAAAGTGGACTCTAGGAGTATGAATTGATACAACAGATGCACTAATTAAGAGCGTATAATCGGGAACACGGGTGGGCGGTAGCTGCCGGGGAAGGCATTTAACCTGATTAATGTTTAAAATATTTTATTTTATTTTGACATTATTGTGACATTATTATTGAAATACATATAAATATTATATTGTAATCATTTTACCAATGAATTGCTCTGTATTAATTATTTAATTAATTATTAGATTAAGATAATATTTGTACTTGACTATTCGAAAGTGCTTGTTGCTAGGCCTACTTGAATAAAAAATTAAAATTGAAATTGAAATTGCATTTTAGGCCCTCCTGTTGAGACTCGGTAAGCTGACACGCAATTGTCCCTATACTCGGAATATCTCATTATATGCTCCAATCGTCATGTATACAAATTATCGATAATCGTTAGATAAAGTTTGAATCTGCATCGATTACTGTTATCTATCTAGTTTATTTATTATCGGTCGATGTCCAATAAAGACCTTTTCCTTACGAAACACTTTATACACTTAATAATTAACGATTAATACGGTACTACTCACGTTTATTTAGTCATTCGCGCGACATGTTTCGGAGAACATAGGCCTCCATTTTCAAGCACTAAGAGTGCTGAGTGTCCGTTCGGTTCGCCGCTCGCGTCACCGGCCCGTCGCGCACTAACGCGCGCCGCGCTGCCCTAACTTTATACACTTATTTTTTTATCTGTTATGTCTTTTGCCTCTGAGACCACGTCGGCTCCGTTAGGCCTCTACATAGTACAGTCGCCATCAGATACATCGGAGCTGTACAGGTGGTCACAAATATCGGAACATGCACTTTATCGCCTTGACAATAGAGGCGTTATTCAGATATTTGTGAACAACTCCACAGCTACGATATATCTGATGGCGACTCTATATCATCATAATTATAAAGTATGAAAAAAATTTATAAAAGTACAAAAGATAATCTGTGGATAATCTGTGGTCGCTGAGCTGTCAAGTCGGTTTTGAATCAGCTGATTTGAAATAATTCATAATTATTATATTTCTAGCGCGAAATTGCAAGTATTGTGCATTAAAACGATCACAAATATAAAAGGAACATTAGTGATAACTAGTTTTGTGTAAATAACAACCACACATCGTGTATTTACTGGACTAAGAAGCGGAGCAGCTGTCAACGGTCAAGTGATCGCCGTTGGAACCTGGATTTAAAAACCGGGAGAGTATTTTGTTCTTTTTCCATTGTTTCTACACACTTTCTTTCTCATTTTAACGTACAAAAGTACAATAATAATCATTTACATACAGAGCTCATTGTTACGGCCGTGAGCAACGTCAAACCTACTACATTGGCACAGTGAGGTTTCTCTTTGCTTGACGAACTTGTGGAAGCATAAGTTGAGACGACACATTCGCCACAGACACTGCCCACTACTGACACACTGCACACATAACTCATTTCTAGTTTAACTTACCACCTTGGCAAACATTTAACTTTCAACAGAGGAACCTACTTAAACTACTTTTCATTTCAGATACTTACCTGTGAAAGTAACATGGATGTCAAAGCTCGTAAAGGCCGTAAACCCACCGTGCGCCAACTGGAGTTGCAGCTTGAGGCTTCAGCTCAAGACTTAAAGGCATCGAGGGCCTTATCTGAGCAGCTGTTGCAGGAAAGGGACGACAGTGAAGTGGAGCTAAAAAAAATATTGGACAAGAACACAGCGTTGCGAAGGGACCTTGCAGACAATGATGTGCAGCTGACCGATGCTCTTTGTGAAGTGGGCCGTTTGCAAAACACAGTGGACTCTTTTAACCAGTGCGCTTCTACACATGAAGTAGCCTTAGAGCGTATAGCAAACTTGGAAGAAGAGCTGGGTACTACATGCGAGGAACTAAATTTATTAAGGAAGGAACGGGAGCACTATGATGCTCGGGTGCTTCAGAATGTGTACCAAGAGTTGACCTCCGGTGAGAATAGGGACAATAAAAATATTGTGTTTTTTAATAGTAGTAAGAAATTAAAAAAATATATTAAGATTAATAGGTATATTAGGAGAACCCAGAAGCTCATCAAAAGCCAAACATGCATTAAAAAATATAATAAATTAAAAATTGCATTATCTGTATCAAAAAATAGAGTTCAAAATTGTCATTTAGAGCTTGATGCTAAAGAAATTAATTTAAAAAACTTGCATGCTGAAGTAAATAGGTTAAAGGATGAGCTTGTGGTAATATCCTCACGGTATGAAACCACTAAAAAACAAGTTGAGGAGCACATAAAAGCTTTTTCAAAATTGTTGGATGCTAATCATATTTTAGAGGAGCGTTGCAACTCTATACTTAAAAATAAAACTTGTAACTGTAGCCAAATACCACCGACAGTGGCAAATCAAGCTAGTGTGGCCCTCAACACCTCTAGACTGGCTGTGCCAGTAATCAAGAAAGATGTCAAACAGACAATTGTGTTCTCTGATAAAATTGGGTTGGGCATGGGTCCTTTATTGAACTATAGATTGCAACAAAAAGTGACAAATAACTGTTACCATAACATAACTTTGTCTCATTTATGTGACATCATATCAAAGGGATGTTATGATAATAGCACTACACTAGTTGTCCTATTAGGTAATAGTCTAAGTATAGATAAGCCTTGCATAGATAAATTAATGACTACTTTAAATAATATTGAAAGATCTGGTATTGGGAAAATTATTTTATGTGCACTGCCATATTCAGAGAATATGTCATATGACTACAACAGTAGAATTTCACGCTTTAATTCTTTGATGTACAATGCTATATCTCTCAATAATAAATATCATTTCTTTGACACAAATAAATTCGTTGAGGGTTTCTGCCTAGCCCCGGGGAAAATATTTTTGCCAAGGAAATGTAGCATATCTATAATTGATTTATTAGCTTTTAATATAGAACCAAATAGATGTTTCAATGTTGTAAATAAGTCTCGGCGATCCAACAATGCCGCAAAACCGTTGTCACATTTAAACTAGATTGTCAGACAGCGGAAAAACATCTGAGTATGAACATTGTTCACCAAAATATTCAGGGTTTTTCCAGCAAAGAATTAGAAATAGGTTTATTTTTAGATAATAATAATATTCATGTCATGTGCATTACTGAACACTGGCTCAAACATGGTCATATGATGTTTAACTTTGTCAACTTTAAATTAGGCAGTTCTTTCTCAAGAAAATCTGCCATTCATGGTGGATCCCTTATAATTGTTAAAAACTGTATGAAATGTAAAGAGCGGACGGATGTTGTCAAATGTTCCATAGAAAGAATTGTAGAACTTGCATGTGTAGAATTGGAAAGTTATATAGTTATCTGTGTGTATAGGCCACCATCAGCTGATTTCGGCACATTTGAAAGTACCATGGAAAATGTACTGAAATTAGTGTCTTAAGAGCCAAAAACTTGCTGGAATCGTCTAGTGACACTGTCAAATTGCTATGTTTGTTTAAATCCTTTAATTTATTCTATTTATTTTTTGAACCTACCCGGGTAGGAGCCACCAGTGCGACATATCTGGATAATATTTTTTGCAATTGCGATTGTTTAGATAAGCAAATTTTTAAATGTTTTAATTCGGATCATAGTGGTCAAAGGGCATCATTTATAAGCCTTGGACAGAGAACTCCACAAACAATAACATTTAGACCCATTACTGGTTATCGTTTGGAATTATTCAAAAACGAAATTCAAAAAAGTCTGTCTTCATTGCCCTATTCTCATTTTTACGAATCAAATAGTATGTATAAAGACCTGTTTGGTGTAATTCTTCATAGTTTTAATAAAAATTTCAAACTGAGGACTATTAGTGGGTCGAAAGTAACAACTAAAGCAAAGTTTAGTGAATGGGCTACTGTGGGCATTCACAGAAGTAGAAAGAGGCTTTACGAACTTTATGGGGAGAGGGAGCTCAACAGGAATGCTGGTTTTCTGGACTATGTTAGGAACTACTCCAAGATCTTCAAGAAAGTGTGTTTAACTGCTAAGGCAAACTTTATTAATTCTAAACTCAAAGTGTCGGACAATAAAGTAAAAACAGTTTGGAATATTATTAACAGAGAAGCTGGTAAATGTAAATCACGCATTACTCAAGTGAACATTGTCTCAGATACTCAACAGGTTGTGTCAAATGCCGATGTTGCCTCGGCATTTGAAGATTACTTTTCCAACGTGGCTCTAAATACAACACAGTGCCTACAATCATCATCGCCTCAAGCACATTCCTTACTTTGCGCTAATATTAAGAAATGTAAAAAATATCTTTGAATTTGAATTTGTAGATTTGAGTTTGATTTGTATCAGACAAAAATGTAAAGACATTCAAGTCACTCAACTTAAAGAAGACAGAAGACTTGTGGGGAACGTCAGTCGCGGTCATTAGTCATATTATAGAAGTTATAGCGCCTTATTTAGCTTTAATTTACAATAATTCCGTTTCAGAAGGCGTCTTTCCAGATCTTATGAAATGTAGTAAAGTCATTCCTCTTTTTAAGTCGGGTGAATCGAGTGATCTAACTAATTACCGTCCGATTTCAATACTCCCTGTACTAAGTAAAGTTTATGAAAAGTTAATGTTAAATAGTCTGCTGAGTCACTTTAACAGACAACGATTACTTACAAGTAATCAGTTCGGTTTTAGAAAGGGACGTTCCACAACCGATGCTGCTTCGGTGCTTATTCAACACATTTACAGTATTTGGGAAAATTCTTGCGATGCCATTGGAATATTTTGTGATCTTTCTAAAGCGTTTGATTGTGTAGATCATGGAACTCTCATTCTGAAACTAGAACATTATGGCCTATCAGAAAATGCCTTAAACCTCATGTCCTCATATCTTAGCAATAGAAACCAAACAGTCGTTGTAAATAACACCCAGTCTAGAGGAGCTTTAGTAAAATTAGGAGTACCACAGGGTTCTATATTAGGCCCGTTCCTGTTTTTGGTTTATATAAATGATTTACCTTGTATAGTAGAAAACCGTTGTGATATAGTTTTATTTGCCGATGATACATCATTAATTTTCAAGGTTGACCGGCAATCTACAGATTTTAATGTAATTAATAACACACTAGCTGATGTTCTCAACTGGTTTACTACTAACAATCTGTTGCTTAATGCTAAGAAAACAAAATGTGTTAGATTTGCTTTGCCGAATGTTACACCGGTGGATACTAGAATACTTTTAAATAATGAATGCTTAGAGATAGTAGATAAAACATTGTTCCTTGGTTTAACATTGGACAAAAGTCTACAGTGGAGTCCTCATATAACAAAACTCGCACATAGATTAAGTTCGGCCGCTTTCGCCGTTAGGAGAATTAGGCAACTGTCGAATATTGAGACAGCTCGATTAGTTTATCATAGTTATTTCCATAGTGTAATGTCATATGGTATTCTGGTTTGGGGCAAAGCAGCTGACATACAGACTATAGTTGTATTACAAAAAGAGCCATTCGTTTTATGTATAACTTAAAAGCAGGTGCATCTGTTAGAAAACTTTTAAAGAAATTAATATATTAACTGTAGCTTGTCAATATATATATGAAAACATTATGTACGTTATTAAAACCTTCAGTTGTTTACCAAAAATTGTGACATCCATACCTATAACACTAGAAATAAGAATAAGCTTGCTATTAGAAAGTGTCGTGTGCGTAAAGTGTATAAATCATTTTATGGGCAATGTATTCATTTATATAACAAGTTACCTGATGATGCCTTAAAATTACCCTTCCCAGTACTTAAGAATTACTTAAAAAAGTCTTTGATGTCTAAGGGCTATTACAGAGTAGAGGATTATTTGACAGACAAACATGCATGGCCCAAACCAGAAACTACCAAAACCACCTAGCAATTAATTCAACAATTGTATGTACTGCCAGCTCATGTAAATGACACAGTTCAGATAAGAAAGCATATTAAAGTATGTCTATTTTGTGAAGTCGAATTTGTTTATACATTATTATTTTTACTTTTATATTTTGTATTTTCATATCTTGTAATAAACTGTTTGATATGTTTCCTTATCGGACTACGCATAATTATGTAAGTACTTTAAGATTTGATGTATCACTGTATTGAAAAAATAAGTCCCGCCGTCGTTTCTTGCCGGTATCTTCACGGGTCAGAGGTGTAGGGTTTGAACCGGTGTAGATTTTTTTTTTTTGACGTTCATAAGTGCATGTAATGTGCCTAAATTGAAAAATAAAGATCTTTTATCTTTTTTTATCTTTAAAGCAAATCGGTCAGTTGTCAATCTATATATAATCTACACTTCTGATTAGTAAAATTGAACTTTATTTCTCAGTGATAAGGTTCAATTTAATTCAATTCTTGATTATATAAAAAATAACTTTATTGTAATAAACCCAAAGAACAGGATATGAAAAAAAAGGGTCGAAGTAACTAATTTAATTAATATAGGAAGTTAGTTGAATAAAAAGTAAAGATGCCTGTTCACTGGCAGGCTTATCTTTAGCCAACTTTTTTTTTTTATGACAAAGGTGGCAAACGAGCAGACGGATTGCCTGATGGTAAGCAATTACCGTCGCCCATGGGCACTTGCAACACAAAGGGAGTCACAAGCGCGTTGCCGACCTATAAGTGGGTTGGCGCTCTGGGAACCTTATTCACCATCAGGAACACAACACTACATACCTGGAAGGTAGCAGTGCTATTATGGCTGTGGTCTTCTGTAAGGAGGAGGTGGGCTTCTCCAGATTCAAGCGTGATGGTACTTCGCTGTGCCCTACCTCTCATTGTTGGACGTAGTTTAAGGACAAACCCGGGTCCAAACTTAATTTATTTTAATAATTATTAATGAAAACTTTTATTTAAGTCCATGTTGTAATAATCTCTTTGTAAGAGGGGTGGAGATTGCATGTTTTTACAGCTTAGCTTTAAACTACTACTTGGAAATTCACTGAATTCCTTCTCTTTCAGTCTGCTTCAAGATCTTCGACCTAGACAGAGACGGCGTGCTAAACAAGAAGGAGCTGATTGACATGTCGGACATCTTGTGCACAGTCGCCAACGAGCACCTGAGGAACCAGGGCTCTAGGGCGTCGACGCCTTCTGATGATGACGGCGACAAGGGGTTTGACCCTGAGGTGAGCTTTATGTAACTGGCAGTGGCGGCGGGTCAATTATTTTCTTTGGCAAGGCGGAGGCTATATAGCTTTGTGGAAGTCAAAGGGGGAGGCCTAGATCAGTGGACGTCTTGTGGCTGAGATGATAATACAATTAATGTTTAAATCTCACGATAGTTTAGTAAAATTGCTAAAATAACTTATAATTCTGTTTTGTTTAAGGTGGTGCTATTAAATTTGAGGGATAAGCTGGTTAGCAATGTGCCTAAGAACGGGAAGAAGCCCGTCTTTCAGCTGGGACCTGATGCTGATGCGAAGCAGGTACAATCAGTTTTTTTATGACCAAGGTGGCTAACGGGCAGACGGATTGCCTGATGGTAAGCAATTACCGTCACTCATGGGTACCTACAACACCAGGGGAGTCACAAGGGCCTTGCCGGGGTTGGAGCTCTGGGAACCTTACTTACCATCAGGAACTACATACCTGAAAGGTTGCAGCGCTATTATGGCTGTCTTCTGTAAGGAAGAGGTACTTCCCCACTTGGGCTTCTCCAGACTCAAGCGTTATGGTACTTCGCTCTGCTACTTCTCATTGTTGGACGTAGTTTAAGGACATACCCGGGTCCAAAATGGTGTGTCTCACGTAAAGTTTTCATAGAATGCTCCTAATTTTTCCAGGAGAAAACCGAGAAGATAGACAGCATGGACCTGATATCCTCAGACACTGCGCTGACCCAGGAAGACTTCTTGATCTGGGCGGTGGAGAGCGCCGACAGCCTGGTGGCGCCGTTTCTCCAGCTGCTCTTCGAGGTGTGCCACATCGTGCTGGGGCTCCGGCCGCAGTGCAAGCACCAGGAGAGGGATATCGGTGAGTCGAAGAATACTAAAAATGAACCTATTTAATGGGTAACAGTGGCGTCGGGTCAATTATTTTCTTAAACGGAGCCCATATAGCTTTGCCTATTCTTTTTGAACCCGACGAAAGTTGTTGACTTGCAGGAGAGTTAGTAAAGCTGGCGGGAATCGGCTTGTATAGACGCACCGCCGTTGATGCGTTTTCAGAGATGATATTTTGATCGCTTAATTCACCCAGAGATCCCGTGTTTCAACAAAGTTCTGATCACGTGGAGACATTTGGTGATGAGGAATTCAGAGTTTGATTCCGGTTTAATAAACATATTGTGCATTATATCCATTCGCTAATTGAAAATAAAATCTTTTCTGCTACGGAAAGATGCCTAATGAATATTTATTTTCTATCAATTATTACGGATACTGAAATGTACTGACACTCTTTGACATTTGAAGTATGTTTGGTTCCATGTAAAAATAGTGATCAGTAAAATAATATTTTCGGATAATTATAATTGTTGCAGAATATGCACTTAAAGTATATAATAATAAAATAATAAATAAATAAATATTTCGGGACAATCTTACACAAATCGACCTAGTCCTGCGGTAAGCTCAGTAAGGCTTGTGTTGTAGGTACTAAGGTCTGTCCACGAAGAAAAGTGGTCGCTGTTATCACGACAAATTACAACAAAAAAGTAACAAAAACAACTTGATGGACTATTTACATTAAAGTTTTATTAGCGTTCTTCAAAATTCATCAATCTCCTGTTAAACAAATTAAGACTGGTAAAATGCCCTGACTTTGCTTCGAACTCCTTCCATCAATCTCTGTACATCTCTTTCAATCACCTTTTTACAATTCGTATCCCACATTCTTTTGAAATTTTGCTCATTTGTAGCAATTTTACCACTATTCTTCAATTTTCTTTTCATTATTGCCCAGTAACGCTCTACCGGTCGGAGTTCTGGGCAGTTTGGTGGATTCGCTAATTTTGGTACAACAGAGATATTGTTTTCGGTATACCATTCTAACACAGATTTGGCATAATGTGAGGATGCTAAATCAGGCCACAATATGACAGGCTCTGTGTGGTTTCTTATAAACGGCAATAAACGTTTTTTCAAACACTCTTTGGTGTAAATTGATTGGTTAATGGTGCCCGTAGTAACAAATGATTTGCTTTTTTGACCACGTGAACAGATGGCTTGCCAGACAAGGATTTTTTTTGCAAATTTATCAAGCTTTTTTGTTGTAAATTTTTTATCGGCATTCCCTCTTTGATTTGCCACATAAAACTGCAAACCTGGCAATTGCTTAAAATCTGCTTTTACATAGGTTTCGTCGTCCATCAAAATGCAACGAAACTTCGTCAAATACTTAGTATACAACTTTCTAGCTCGGGTTTTACATACTTTATCCTTTGTAGCATCGCGATTAGGAACTGTAGATGCCTTGTACGAACGTAAACCTGCATTCTGTTTGATTTTTGGACATACGATTTGGATACCTTACATTTCCTGGCGACGTCCCGGACAGAAAGGGTTGGATTCTTCTTAAAGTACTCGATTACTTTTTTTGCCTTAGTTTTATCAACGGGACCGTGTTTTCTACCCGAACCATCTTTTCTTGAAACAGACAATCTGTACTGATAATTATGCAATACCTTTTGCACGGTTGACTTTGGAACTTTTAATAATTTGGCTAACTTTCCTTGCGATATACCGATATTTTGGTTGTAGGTGTACACGATTTTTTTTCGGATGTCCAGTCTCGACGACATTTTATAAATGTTACGAATTTATAAACTCCCAGTAGTCCAAAACGAAAGTTTAGTCTTGCCGCCATCTAACAATCAAAGTGACAGATGTCAGATGTTACTTTTTTTTATTATTTTTTTTAATAAATGCTGACCACTTTTCTTCGTGGACAGACCTTAGACGACGATATATATAATAGATAGATACATATAAATAATTTAATACATAGAAAACAACCATGACCCAGGAACAAATATCTGTGCTCATCACACAAATAAATACCCTGACTGGGAATCGAACCCAGGACCTTCGGCTTCATAGGCAGGGTCACTACCCACTAGGCTAGACCGGTCGTCTAAATACGTAACACAAAATAATGCATAAAAGATGTACTTTTAATACTTTTCAGAGTGCTAAATTTATTTATTTATTGTATGTTCTCACATGTCCTGTAAATACAAACGTCAAAGTGCGACGTTGCCATGTTTAACTTACAAGTAGCTAATTGGCACATAAACTTATCGGGTAGACGTGAAACAGGCAGTTAATTTATTTGCCAATTAGCTATCCAATACTTTACTCAGATTTTGTGAAACATACCCTAAGTTCATTAGGACTTTAGCTACTAGTATGAGTTTGCAAGAAATAAGACTAATTGTTCATGTACCGTATGTCAATGCGATAAAGTTCAAAATCCTATGAACTGATCACATGGCCCGCTTAGCAAAAGTGCTAACAGCAGAGCCCTTAGTGTAAGTTATTAACGTAACTTTACGTCACGAACGCGTTTGCGTTTCCCATATAAATAACATTATCACTTACGCGTTCGTAAACGTTTTTTTACGTCAAAACAAACTTCATTAGAGCCTCTGATCAGTCTTGCGTCTATGGAGTCGGGAAGAGTCGGTTAAGCGTTAGTGACGTGTGACGCTGGGTGCAGTGCTGGGCTGGCTGCGGCGCGCCGTGCAGCGCGGCTACGCCGTGGGGCAGTTCTGGTACCTGGTGGCGGCCGAGTGGTGGGCGGCCTGGGCGGCGCACGCGGCGGCCGACGCGGCCTGCTGCCGGCCGCGGCCCGATGACGCCGACGACTCCTTCACCACCACCAGCACCGGTGAGTTTCATTCTGTTCCATTCTGTTCTTTATACTCTAGGAAATTAAGTAGAATCTTTTGTGACAAAATCGAAGGGAACAAATTATTCTTCATAAAAAAAGATCGAGACATGTAGACAATGGAGATGGGCCGACTACGGATATTGCCGATTAGCCGGCCGGCCGAATAGTCGGTTCTTGAATTGTGGTAGTCGACATGGAAAGGTATCTTATGGCGCTTGGCGCTTACGCTATTGTTAATGACGCTTCAATAATAATATAACTCCACCGTACGTATAACTTCAACGTAAGCGCCACGGGCCATAAGATACCTTTCCATGTGGACTACCACAATTGCCGATTAATCGTCCGACTAGTCGGCACTGGTAGGTTTTTAGTTAAGTTCGGATGCAATCGGAAACGTTCGTGTCGCTGCGTCTATCGATGTGTTTGGATAAAAACTTTAAACATAATGTAAGTTTGTTTTAAAATGGTATTTTTTCTTAGTCCTAAATTTGTCTGTTGGTAATTAAGTGCCGAATATTCGGCATTTTTTGCCGACTATAAATGGTCGGCATTCCCGACTAGTCGGCCCATCTCTAATAGACAACTACGAGTAGTTCTGCATATTGCCAGCTTTGTAGCGAGCGCTGATCTTCCGTATAGCCTCTTCACATAATCATCTTCTTCGATTATGTGAAGAGGCCATACGTTGTCTCGGCGTTTTGCCATAGCTTGTGGGAACCTGGGGTTCGTTCGGCAATTTTATTTACCGTATGGCGGTTACACATTGGTGGCATAAAAAACCCGGGGTTCACGTAGCTACTAGTTTTACGAAAGCAACAGCCATGAGACCTTCTAACCTAGAGAGTAAACGGCGCCTTATTAGGGTTGATTCGCTTATTAAAATAGAAGCAACTTTAGAACAAATTATTAATGTATTGAGAATGGAAAAGGACACAAAACTATTTTTTATTATGCAGAAACGTCTGCTAGCGAATATATTCGATATTTAAATCGAAAGAAAAATAGAAATACTTGACCCGCAGCGGGACTCGAACCCACAACCACTGGATCACTAGCCCAGTGCACTACCAATAAAATTGGGCTATAAGAGTATCGCTGAGACTTGTCAAATTTTTCTATTCATCCCTCATCGTATACGTCATCATGGGTGACGTGTAAACACATCTACCACCAGCGTATTGAACACTTAATCCAGTGGTTGTGGGTTCTAGTCCCGCAGTGAGTCAAGTTTTTCTATTTTTCTTTCGATTTAAATATCGAGGACACAACTTTCTCTTCTGAAAATGAAATGAGCATTATTTCAGCGAGAGAAGAAAAGTTATTTCAATAAAATTATATTTGTATTTAAACTTTCGAGATCCATAATAATTAACGATTAACACGGTTCTACTCAAATTTATTTAGTCACCCGCGTGACATGTTTCGGAGAACAGGCCTCCATTTTCAAGCACTAACCTCCTGCCTACATATGTCCTGCTCATAGTACATAGACAGCGAATAACTGTTAACTTTTTGTCAATTTGACTGAATTAAAATTTTAACTAGCAAAATTTCGGTTAAAGTAGACACGAGGCTAAGAATTCTGAGTGTCCGTTCGGTTCGCCGGTCGCGCCGCGCTGCTCGCGCCGCGAGTGATGTCAAAACCGGGTGAGCGCGATCCGACACCGACGAATCGGCGAACCGATGTCGCGCGGGTGACTAAATAATCCTTATATATTGCATTTAAAACACGTATAGTATGATTTATGAAATAGAGTTTCTCTGCAAGCAAAATACATGAAGTTTTGGGAAACACCGCTTTTTCATAGATAATTGTACTGGCGTACATGGCGACCCTGACGGCGGAAATGTTGCAGAGTCCATGGGTTCGCTACTGTGGCGCGCGGAGTCGGGCTCGCTGGGCTCGGCCAGCAGCGGCGTGGGCAGCGCCGGCCGCGCGCGGGCGCCCGGGCCCATCGACAACCGCCGCCTGCTGGCGCACAACCCGCTCAAGGTACGTACACATGGCGACCCTGGCGGCAGGACTGTTGCAGGGTCCGTGGGCTCGCTGGGCTCGGCCAGCAGCGGCGTGGGCAGCGCCGGCCGCGCGCGGGCGCCCGGGCCCATCGACAACCGCCGCCTGCTGGCGCACAACCCGCTCAAGGTACGTACACATGGCGACCCTGGCGGCAGGACTGTTGCAGGGTCCGTGGGCTCGCTGGGCTCGGCCAGCAGCGGCGTGGGCAGCGCCGGCCGCGCGCGGGCGCCCGGGCCCATCGACAACCGCCGCCTGCTGGCGCACAACCCGCTCAAGGTACGTACACATGGCGACCCTGGCGGCAGGACTGTTGCAGGGTCCGTGGGCTCGCTGGGCTCGGCCAGCAGCGGCGTGGGCAGCGCCGGCCGCGCGCGGGCGCCCGGGCCCATCGACAACCGCCGCCTGCTGGCGCACAACCCGCTCAAGGTACGTACACATGGCGACCCTGGCGGCAGGACTGTTGCAGGGTCCGTGGGCTCGCTGGGCTCGGCCAGCAGCGGCGTGGGCAGCGCCGGCCGCGCGCGGGCGCCCGGGCCCATCGACAACCGCCGCCTGCTGGCGCACAACCCGCTCAAGGTACGTACACATGGCGACCCTGGCGGCAGGACTGTTGCAGGGTCCGTGGGCTCGCTGGGCTCGGCCAGCAGCGGCGTGGGCAGCGCCGGCCGCGCGCGGGCGCCCGGGCCCATCGACAACCGCCGCCTGCTGGCGCACAACCCGCTCAAGGTACGTACACATGGCGACCCTGGCGGCAGGACTGTTGCAGGGTCCGTGGGCTCGCTGGGCTCGGCCAGCAGCGGCGTGGGCAGCGCCGGCCGCGCGCGGGCGCCCGGGCCCATCGACAACCGCCGCCTGCTGGCGCACAACCCGCTCAAGGTACGTACACATGGCGACCCTGGCGGCAGGACTGTTGCAGGGTCCGTGGGCTCGCTGGGCTCGGCCAGCAGCGGCGTGGGCAGCGCCGGCCGCGCGCGGGCGCCCGGGCCCATCGACAACCGCCGCCTGCTGGCGCACAACCCGCTCAAGGTACGTACACATGGCGACCCTGGCGGCAGGACTGTTGCAGGGTCCGTGGGCTCGCTGGGCTCGGCCAGCAGCGGCGTGGGCAGCGCCGGCCGCGCGCGGGCGCCCGGGCCCATCGACAACCGCCGCCTGCTGGCGCACAACCCGCTCAAGGTACGTACACATGGCGACCCTGGCGGCAGGACTGTTGCAGGGTCCGTGGGCTCGCTGGGCTCGGCCAGCAGCGGCGTGGGCAGCGCCGGCCGCGCGCGGGCGCCCGGGCCCATCGACAACCGCCGCCTGCTGGCGCACAACCCGCTCAAGGTACGTACACATGGCGACCCTGGCGGCAGGACTGTTGCAGGGTCCGTGGGCTCGCTGGGCTCGGCCAGCAGCGGCGTGGGCAGCAGTGGACGACATTTACGGCTCAAATGATGATGATGGTGAATATATGTTTGAGCCAGATAAGAATTTTGTCTTCTACGCGCAGTTTAAAATCGAACTCTACGAGCATAAGAAGTGAAAAAGATAAATTATAATATAAAAATCATTGACACATGTTTAGAAGAAATAAAGCTGAACATCTGTTTCAATTATCTTCAATACCGCTACAATACATGGCGACCCTGCCTTGAATTATAATTTTATCTTAATTCAATACCTGTATTATAACCACTGAATTTCAAATAAATACAAAACTATGCCCTCAGGTCCGGACACTCACGGGCGAAGGAGGTCACCTACGCAGAGACGTGACCCTGGCCCAGCACAGGGACTTCGAGCTGGTCCCGGACGCCCTGTGGCGGGCACTGGCGCTATGGTACGGGGGCGCGGAGCCGCTACCCAGGCAGGTCAGTATCAGTACCATAAAAAAAATACAAAAGCTTTTTTTGTACAAGTCTGACCAGCTTTTGACCTCAGTCACACCTGTTGGTAAGTCTCGACGAAGTCGAAGGTGTAGCACGCTGATTTAGTAACAGCCTATCCACTCTTGCCTTGAAAAGACCCAAATTATTTATATATTTAGAAGAACAATGTAACTCAAAATTACAGTATACACCAATGCGCTGAGAATAATGTTGTTAAAAGACTAGTCTTTCGACAACATTATTCTCAGCGATTCGTCTTGAAGACTTTTAAACCTTAAAGACTCGCCAACCTTGAAGGTTTAAACTTTGAAGACTTAAGCGTTTAAGGTTCGAGCTCAAAAAAGGTTTCGAACCTTAATGACTCAAGTTTTTTATGAGCTCTTAAAAGAAAAGCCCTAACTTAACTTAAGCCCTCGGGCTTAAAAGAGAAATCAAGCTTCATAAAAGCTCTAGCTCCCAAACCTCGAAGGCCTGAGTCAAGCGTTAAGAGCTCAAATAGTGAGCGTCATAGGCTAGTATTCTTATGTATTTATTTAATTATATTATTTTATTATGCAATATTTTGTACTTATATTGATCTAGGATCCTCCTGTACAACTATAAGAATAACATTGATTGTATTTAAAGCTTTTAAGACTTGAAACGCTTCAAATTTTAATGACTTATACCTTGAAGGCTTAGGAGGCTTTAAAGCTCGAGTCTTAAAGACTCGAGGTTTATGTGTTCGATGGCGGCAACACGAAGCTTTTAATTTGAAGATTATATTGTCGAGGCTTTAAGGTTCGAGGCTTCTAGACTCACCAGTCGCAACTCGAGGCTTTTAGTTTACACCTCGACGCTTAAATTCACAACACTAGCTGAGAAACTATGCAATAACATATAGAATACATAATCAAATCATTAAAAAAATAACTTATTTATATTAAGGTGCTGGATGGCCTAACTCACAAAACCTCAAGCATACACGGCACACAGCCACATTATATCTTTCCGGGAATACAGACGAAGCGAGCGAATTCCGTTCCCTACATCAATTTGTGTAGCTGCAATATACGCTACATGGCGGCCCTGCCAAAGTAACTAAGTATTTACATGTTTACAGGTAATACGGCCGCCCAATTCGGATGTGGAGTTGGAACTGTATCCTCTCAATCTGAAGATACTAAGACACGTCGCCGTCCCGCAACGTAAGTAAAACTAACCTCTAGCCGCCCAGAGGCCCATAAAAAGGACGTACCTTACAATTTTTTTTTTCCGTCTTATTCAAGACATGACACAGAATACGGCCTCAAACGGATCCCCATTATTTATGTAACATCCTGTATGTAGGGCTAGGAGGAATAATGAGTGGAGAACGCATCCGCGAGCGCCAGTAAGGGACAATGATATTTTGGCTTGTAAAAAATCACTATAGTTTTGCTTTACAGGACACTCTTTATAGCAAAAATATTAGCTAATTCTGTATTAATTACCGCAACTTCGGTTGAAAACACAAGAAAACTCCAATTGTATTTGTTTGTATTCCTCCAACTTTGACAGTTCTGAAGGGTTCAGTTTGAAGGGGTACAAAAATATGTGAGCCTATAACAAGGACGGACGAAAATACCGCCGTTTCTCCCATACTGATGGAAGGTTACATAAGACTATCCCTTTCGACCATAGTATTATTATTACACGCCACGTCTACTTAAATGGTACGTATGGTATGTCTATGATGTAGGGCTATTTTATACCACAACTCTACTCCCTACACGTTTGTAGAGGTGTACAGTCAGCGTCATATATTTAGTTGAAGGCAGTTTGACCAAATATATCGATACAGATCTTTATTTACATAGCAGTAAGGATGCCGCGTGATGCCGGCTGACTAGAATAGCGCCACCCCATCTCCCGCGGGTGTCGTAAGAGGCGACAAAGGGAAAAATCTTACGGACGGGCAGCAGCGTCCGTCGAAACCCAATCTACTGCTACTGCGGTCGCCAACCCGCCTGCCAAGCGTGGCGACTATGGCAACTACGCCCAAGTTGATATAATATGATACAAGTCGTATTTGTGGGAGGCCTATGTCCAGCAGTGGACTGTAAGTAGGATATGTATCGATATATTTGGCCATACTGACTGTAACTATTAGCCGCCGACTGTACCATGTATTTTGGTGTCTTAGGGTCGTGGATGATGTGAGTTTATTAAGCACTCTTAGTTCATTATATGAACGTACAAGCCTTGGCCAAAGGTATTGAGCACAAGTTTTTCTTCTAACTCCAAAAACCATGCATCTCTTATCTAAATGCTGTTAGAATTTTCTGATATTTCAAACCCGAACAGATGTAGTGAATAATCCTTTCCGATCGTAAAAACTCGGAACATACGACTACTTCCGAATGGTAACGAAGTGTCTATTATTATTAAGTGACGTGTTGGTATCAAATAAATTCCGTACTTCATTTATTGATATCAAATGTCAAACTAACCGTTTGAAGTATATACTTATCACACTGAAATATATATATATATATATCACACTGAAATGTTAAAACCACTACGATTTTCTATCATATCGACGCTTGAAAGGCGAAATGGAATAAGCGTCATTTTTGCTAAATTAATTTATATATACTGCTGTCATTTTCAGTTAAGAAATATAAATAAATATATATATAATAATATAATAATTTCAGAGGCCTGCCGATCTAAACGTGTTGGTGCTTTTGGCATGTTTATTAAAACTTAATACTATTAACAAAATAATCCTCTGGTATTAACAACTCTATATCGATACTTCATCTCGCAATGCGAACGTCCCCTGCGTTGTCTTGATGGATGGGTGTTAATGAAATAGTAAGACAAATACGAACATTTCCGAGAAAATACGATAGGAAAGGATTATTCACTACATCTGTATATGTACACAACAAGAGAACATCAGTTTAATACTCAAAATTACAAACAGCAACGCGCATGTGAATCCTTTGGAGTTGCAGGCGCCCATAGGCTACGGTCACTGCTTACCATCAGTCGGGACGTGTGCTTGGTTGCCACCGTCGTTGTATAAAAAAATGGCACCAAAAATTTGGATCTACAACGAAGTGACTTATTGCAAATTTTCTATGCAATCGCCATGCAGTCACCGCAACGACCAATACCTAATCAGTTTGGATTAATTGATGATATGTCATCAGAAAAGATATCAATACTACACTAAAATATCGAGTTTTCATATAAAAAGCATGGGTGCTTCATACTTCTGGCCAAGGCCCTGTATAGACGCGTATCCATTATAAGTAAAGACTCCGGACTCCCACGTTACCCTATTGTGACGTTATCGCCATAAGAATTCGGGGTCTAATTATAAGTAGAGGCAGCCTCGGCTCCAGCGGCCGCCTCGTCCCGAGCCCGCGCAAGTGAGGCAAACTACGTCGCCGCGAGCCGAAGCACATTTTGTTGGTCGTTTTGTCATGCTCAATCGAGTCTCAGTCTGAGCCGTGCATTTGATGGATACAGAAAAAAAGTATTGTTTCTGATGAACGATCAATCAAAATCCGTAGCCTTATATTAATTATACAAAATACAAAAATAAAAATAAAAAAATACTTGTACAGAACCATATGTGATCGTTACATATGGTGCTAAACCCGCGACAAATTGTATTATATTATAGACTTGAAAACGTTTATTCAACCTGTGTATTGGCACAATATAACGTCGTATAATATAGACGTCAGAATGTTTATTTGACATGTAAACTGACATCGATATATATCGTCGTAAAATATAGACGGGAAGACTTTTATTTGACCTATACACCGAGATCGTCATATAATGTCGTATAATGTAGTTATGAAGACGTTTATTTAACCCGTACGCTGACCCCATTATATAACGTCGAATAATGTTCGTATAATAGCCCGTCGTATTATAGTCACGTAGACGTTAGTTCAGCGTGTATAGGACTTCGATATACAACGTCGTAATATAAAATTTAAGTCACGCGCCAAAACAGTTGTAGGATAACCGTCTATATAACGTGATAGTCAGCTAAGGGTTGTTTCACACGGACCACAACCACACCACGTCGCAGCGTCAAAATGTGGTCACGCAGTGGTTACGTGTGAATTGTGTAGTTGCTGGCCGTTGCCACAGACGTGGTCGATAATGACTGCAAAATGTGGTACGTGTTAATTGTACTATTTAGTTCTAATACAAAATTTGCACCTGACCACGTGGTCGCGCTTGTCGCGTGGTTGTGGTTGTCGCGTGGTTGTGGTTCGTGTGAAATGACCCTAAATACCTCTAAATAACTATTACATAACTTGAAGTCGTATAAGACTGAACTTATACGACAACTATGCTTGTTAGGGGTCTTGTCGCCTGAGATCGCAATGGACAACGAAACTGCTATTCAATTGATATAATTATATGAGCTTCACCGTATTCTTCGGGATCCATTACATAAAAAATGTTATTATCAGCTTTATCTTGCGTTCTCTTTTCTTTGATTACGAGTATGGTATTGACCATCGGGTTTTGATCGGGTGCTGATCAAGCAGAGGCGAGTTGCCTCAGAATGAGGCTTCAAGTCGAGGCTGTTCGACTCGAGTTTGCCTCTAGTGGCTACTCGGCTTAACAAGCGTCCTACATGTAACAATTGTTGTCGGCAGGCGTGAACGCGGCGGCGGGCGGCGTGCCGCTGTACGCGGGCGCGGCGCTGGCGGCGCCGGCCGCGCCCGAGCGCCAGCTGGCCTACACGGCCGCCTTCTCCCGCCTCGCCACTGTCAAACAGGTACTTCGACCTGGCAGCCTCGGTCTATGTACCTACTCGCTTCGCGCTCGGCCGTCTAAGTTTCACTTATTATTTTAAGCTAACACGGCGCTGACTTTATCGAGCTGTGGACGTAGTCACAAATACCTGAACGCCTCTGTTGTGAAGGCGATAATATTTATAACCACCTCTACAGCTGTGATATATCTGATGGCAACTGTGCCTACAACATAAGCCTTACAACCTTGCCTATGGCTACGTCGATTCGTGTAAGATTGTTCTAAAAATATTGATTAAGAAAGTATCAGAAAATATTAAAAAAGGGTTTCTCAATAACACGGCTTCACTCACGTTGAAATATTTAGTTAGTACACGTGACATGTGTCGAAAAAATACAAACAATTTTTGAAAAAAATGGTTGAAACTCCATCTGCGAAGCCGACACGGACGGTGATGTGAACAAATGTGAATGAAGCCCTATTATTAATAAAATGTTACAATAAATCACAAAAGTTTATTATAGGGGTTTTCTTATTAACGACCGGTCTGGCCTAGTGGGTATTTCGAATCCTAGTCAGGGCATTTATTTGTGTGATGAGCACAGATATTTGTTCCTGGGTCACGGGTGTTTTCTATGTATTTAAGTAATTATATGTATCTATCTATTATATATATCGTCATCTAGTACCTACAACACAAGCCTTACTGAGTTTACAGTAGCACTAGGTCGATTTCTGTAAGATTGTCCCGAAATATTTATTATTATTTATTATGACAGGTATCAGAATTCCTCTGCCAAGCCCTGGGCCTCCAGCGGGAAGACGTCCGCCTATGGTCGCTGGGCACCAACGCGGTGCTGCTGGACGACGAGAACTGGACTCTGGCGGAGCTGCGGTGCGACGAGAGGACAAGGCTGCTGCTGGAAGTCAGGAACGCGGACCTCACGTGGCCTGAGGAGATTGGGGCGCTCAGGTTGGTACTGCAACAGCGACGGACGCCCAGTGCTAGGCATAGACCACAGGTAGTGATCCAGCATACTGCAGCCACCGACTCCCAGCGACACAGTTCGCGCTCACATATGAGCGCGAGCGGAAAACTCGGATCTCTATCGAAATACGTCGGCACCTGAAGTTAGTGACATTTTCATATACATTAATATGGAACTTTATTGTTTAATGTCAAACGTCAATTCAAGTTAGTGCTTGATAATGGAGGCCTATGTTCTCCGAAACATGTCGCGCGAGTGACTAAATAAACGTGAGTAGAGCCGTGTTAATGTTTAATTTGTCAAACGTCAAAGTGAAATATGATATTTGACATTAAACAATAAATTATTTTTACTTTATGAAACAATAAAGTTCGGCTACCGTCGTATTTCGATCGAGATCCGAGTTTTCCCGATCGGAAAATAGTTTTTTTTTTCAATTCAATTCAATTCAAAACTTTTATTTCAGATACCATAAGTCGATATTATTTTTGTTAGTAACGTTAATGGAGCAAATATTCGTCACACAAACAATATGTGCCAATCGAACCCAGGACCTTTTGGAGCCGGGTATGTCCTTAAACCACGTCCAGCAATGAGCGATAGGGCACAGAAGTATCACGCTCGAGTCTGGAGAAGCCCAACTGGGGAAGTACCTCCTCCTTACAAACCACAGCCATAACAACACTGCTACCTTTCAGGTATGTAGTGTTGTGTTCCTGATGGTAAGGTTCTCAGAGCTCCAACCCCCCTTTTGTGATTCCCCTGGGTGACCTTGGGTGACGGTAATTGCTTACCATCAGGCAATACGTTTCAGTGGTGACTTCGTGGACAGGTTACTAGGCTAGGAGGTTAAACATGTGTTTTGGTTGCAGCATGAGCGGAGGGAACCGCGCCATGGAGCGGCGGGAGACGCTGATCCCACCGAACCTGCCCGGGGCCACCGGTCTACACAATCTCGGCAACACTTGTTACATGAACGCGGCTTTGCAGTCTGTGAGTAGCTTATTACTACACCCCGGATTCTTGTATTATATTATACTAGCTGTTCCCCGCGGCGTTACCCGCGGAAAAAACTTAGCCTATGTGTCAATCCAGGGTGTCAGCTAACTCCATACCAAATTTTATTATTATAATCGCTCCAGCCGTTTAGACGTGAAGAAGTAACAAACATACACACTCACACACAAACTTTCGCCTTTATAATATTCATCATCATTATCATCATCTCAGCCATAAGACGTCCACTGCTGAACATAGGCCTCCCCCTTGGATCTCCACATGTACCGGTTGGAAGCAACCTGCATCCAGCGTCTTCCGGCGACTTTAATGAGGTCGTCTGTCCATCTTGTGGGTGGACGTCCTACGCTGCGCTTGCTAGTCCGTGGTCTCCACTCGAGCACTTTTCGGCCCCATCTGCCATGTTCTCTGCGTGCAATGTGGCCTGCCCATTGACACTTCAGCTTGCTAACCCGGTGGGCTATGTCGGTGACTTAAGTTTGCCTACGGATCTCCTCATTTCTGAGTCGATCTCGTAGCGAAACTCCGAGCATAGCTCTCTCCATAACTCGTTGAGCGACTTTAAGCCTTGAGATGAGGCCGATAGTGAAAGACCACGTTTCGGAGCCGTAAGTCATCACTGGTAACACACATTGGTTAGATACTTTCGTCTTGAGGCACTGAGGTATGTCGGACGAAAAGACATTACGTAGTTTCCCGAACGCTGCCCAACCGAGTTGGATTCGGCGGTTTACCTCTTTCTCGAAGTTGGACCTACCTAATTGGACTACTTGTCCTAGGTAGAACTAATTATATTTATAATATTAACTAATTATATTAGTTTTTGATTTTACAAAATACTAGATGATGCCCGCGGCTTCACCTGCATGGTTAGAGGAAAATGTAACATATTGAGTCTTCCCGTGGGAATGTGATGTTTTCCCGCTGGAAAAAGTAGCCTATGTCACTCTCCATCCCTTCAACTACCTCCACTTAAAAAATTACGTCAATTCGTCGCTCCGTTTTGCCGTGAAAGACGGACAAAAAAACAGACACACTTTCGCATTTATAATATTAGTATGGATTAGCAGTAACATACTTATTTTTATACCATGCATTCGATATGTGCAGGTATGGAACACGGGGCCGCTGACACGTTACTTCAACTCCGGGATGCATCTGTACGAAGTGAACACAACCAACCCGCTCGGGACCAAGGGCGCGCTGGCAGTGCGGTATGGGGAGCTTTGCAAAGAGGTAAGCCTGTGCTAGATGTTTTCAGGGTCCCCCGGAGAAACAGCTCTTGCTACTACGTGTAGTGTGGACATGACGTAGAGTTTCTACGTCATCAAAAGGTTACGACGTAATTGTAAGAATCAATTATTATTTATTTAAATGTCAACCACTAGTATATAAGCCCAGAGCATGTTCAACAAATCATTTTGTATCGAGTCAGTACCGAGTTAGTACCGTACTGCGTTCAGGGTTTCAATCTCTACCCTCTACGTCGCACATTACATGGCGACCCTGCCAGTGCGGCCTTGTGCTGCGCTAAGAAATTATCACTTATTAATCATAAATTAAATTTTCGTGAGTATTTTATGAATGAAAATAAATGGCTTTTGATTTTATATTCTTAATATAAATTTGATTGATTAAGGTAAATCGCCAGTAACTGGCCACTTTTTAATAACTGACCACATTATACTGCAAATGAATTCTGCTTACCTACAAATAAACATATTTTCTGATAGGGTTTCAATTACTTGCTAAAATAAATTTTAATGTCCTATAAACAGAGTTCACTTTTGTATTATATGGTCAGTTATAGCGGGGTTGCCAGTTACTAGCGAATTACCGTTCATCCATGTTTTACAATCAAAAACAATGCATATAGGTGTTTTAGCGGAGCTCATCGTTCGAGAGTAATTATTATTATTATTATTTTTATACCACAAAGGTGGCAAACAAGCATGCGGCCCGCTTGATGGTAGGCGGTCACCGCAGCCTATGGACGTTTACAATACCGAGGCATCATTCACGCGTTGCCGACCCCGTAAAAACCTCCTTACTACCTTTTTGAAGAACCCCATACTGTAGTCCTTTGGGATGACCTCCGCAGGAAGCTCATTCCACAACCTAATAATTACAAGACTGAGAATAATCGATTATTGAAAGTAGTTATTAATTCAATTAATAAAATACATGTAAAACATTAAAAAATAAAAAGTTTACCACTAAACACTAAACGGACCCGCCTCAGCATAATCGATGACCCGTGAGTCAGCGCTGATCTTCCGGCGTGACCATTTGTGGGCCATGCTCGCTGCTGTACGTCCCTGCCCAAAGTGGTTGCGGCGACGCAGTGGCGTCAGCGCCAACTGATCTGCTAAGTTTTTATATAATGTACAAGTTTTTAGATAGAGAGAAAGTACCGTAAAAACTTCTCGTGTTCAAGGCGAAAAAACAAAGCAAAAATGTGCGACTCAATAGTTCAAAGTTAATAAAAAACAACGCTAATTATTGAGTGTTTCATTTCTGGGCCGTGTATTACCCGAAATCAAATTAATATTGCCAAAGATAAAGTTCGGTGTCATAGTCTAATTTATTTCTCGTGACAACGGCAACGTCTTTTAAAGTGGCTAACCTGCACGACACAATTAGTCAAAAGTACAAAATAACCAGCGCCGATTATTGGGTGGTTCACTTTTGGGTCGTGTATTACCCGAAATCAAATTGGTATTGTTTATAGTGTATTTCTAGTGATATTGATAGTGTATTGAATATACGTAATTAGATTTCGGGTAATACACGACCCAATAATAAAACACCTAATAATTGGATTTGATTTTTTTTTACTTCGAAATATTAGGCCGTAAATTTTGCCCCGAAGCGAGCTTTCGTGGTGTGATGAACCAAATCCTGATAATACACGACCCAAAAATCTGTGCCTACTATATGGATGCGAACTATTTGGACAAGTATTTGGGTTTCTACTACTTAGTTACAAACGGATAAACTCACGTGTAATTATATCGCACTAGGCGACATGTTTCGGGTAAGCTCTGGTACCCATCTTCAAGCCGAGTCAGGACACACCGATCGCGATGAGGGTGTATCACTCACTGCTGTCCGCTGCCTTGCACGGCGTTCTGCACGTCGCGCCCGCTGAGAAATTGCTTGCACTTTTTGTAAAGGCGCTACACTCGCTTGCGGTGAATCATCATCGAACCCAGTTAACGAAACGCACACTGAACTGACTGTATCTACTTCACTATCAAAACCCGTACTCTGCTTCAGACCCGAAATAACTGGCCTCCACGCTGGTGGTAAGACCCAGCCACTATCCCGATTAAAATTAGGACGACGCCCGATTTCAATGGCTTCGCGGATCTTGCGTGGGACAAAACATTTCTCTCGCACCAACACCTTCGTCTTGTCAAAGCGAATGAAATGTGACGTGTCTTTGTCGCAAGTATGTTCCGTCACGGCAGAATTACTCCAGTCCATTTTCTTCACGCTTCGTATGTGTTCTGACAGTCTCGTAGATACGGCGTTTTAATTCATTTAATTGTATTATTTGGGTTTCATTGCGAAACTATCGTGACACGAGATATTGACTGCATTAAAACTGGTAACAAACGTTTTTCAAGCCGAATATTGCTCGACATGTTTCACGGAGTCCGGGTAATACGCAACGCAGCATTGACGACCAATCAATTGGCTGCCTACCATTTTATTGTACGCAGATGATGGTCGAGCATTGTTGCCGTGTAAAAATCGTGGCTTCGGATTGCTGCTCCGGAACACGTGTGTACGGGATTGAGAACGCGCAGCCAAAGAATTTACGACCCAATAAACGGCGTCCATTCAGGTGACACGAATGGAGACGGTGCCTGTATGTGCGACCCCGGATTGCTCAACCCCTCAATTGATGACTCAACAATTGGCGACCGGTTACCAATTGGTCGGTTTTGGTTTGCTCGCGGTTAACCTAACACGTTACTCCTCGCTTCGCTAGTCGTCGCATCTATCTGGACACTCATTGTCGGTGTCTCAATTCAAAGCCAAGGGACGACTGTTGGACGTGGATTATTGTGTCGAGCATTGTTGCCATGTACAAAACGTAGCTTAGGATTGCTGCCCCGTAACGCCATTATACGGACCGAGAACACCCAGCCCGAGAATTGAAGACCCACCAATCTGACTACATCACGGTCACCAATTGTTGGGCTGTACATTTATGGTCGAGCATTGTTGGGCTGTGTTTTGGTGGTCACCTTTGCTACGGACGCAATTTGAAGGACGTGCATTATTTTGCTGTGAATTTGTGTATACAGATAATTCCGCTCTGCTTGCACCTAATTTGAACAGGTGAGAAGCAGAGCATAGTTCTGAAAACCTGGTTTCAATGTTCGTGATGGTATTGCAGGTGTGGTCGTGCAGTGCGCGGTCAGTGGCGCCGCTGCGCGTGCGCTGGTGCGTGTCGCGGCACGCGCGCGCGCTGGCGGGCGGCGGCCAGCACGACGCGCAGGAGCTGCTGGCCTGGCTGCTGGACGCGCTGCACGAGGACCTCAACCGAGCCGCCCACCCTCCCCGCCGCTCCGCGACAGCGACGGCCGCCCCGACCAGGTACTGTCCCGCAGGTGTGCTCGTGCAGGGCGGCGGCCAGCACGACGCGCAGGAGCTGCTGGCCTGGCTGCTGGACGCGCTGCACGAGGACCTCAACCGAGCCGCCCACCCTCCCCGCCGCTCCGCGACAGCGACGGCCGCCCCGACCAGGTACTGTCCCGCAGGTGTGCTCGTGCAGGGCGGCGGCCAGCACGACGCGCAGGAGCTGCTGGCCTGGCTGCTGGACGCGCTGCACGAGGACCTCAACCGAGCCGCCCACCCTCCCCGCCGCTCCGCGACAGCGACGGCCGCCCCGACCAGGTACTGTCCCGCAGGTGTGCTCGTGCAGGGCGGCGGCCAGCACGACGCGCAGGAGCTGCTGGCCTGGCTGCTGGACGCGCTGCACGAGGACCTCAACCGAGCCGCCCACCCTCCCCGCCGCTCCGCGACAGCGACGGCCGCCCCGACCAGGTACTGTCCCGCAGGTGTGCTCGTGCAGGGCGGCGGCCAGCACGACGCGCAGGAGCTGCTGGCCTGGCTGCTGGACGCGCTGCACGAGGACCTCAACCGAGCCGCCCACCCTCCCCGCCGCTCCGCGACAGCGACGGCCGCCCCGACCAGGTACTGTCCCGCAGGTGTGCTCGTGCAGGGCGGCGGCCAGCACGACGCGCAGGAGCTGCTGGCCTGGCTGCTGGACGCGCTGCACGAGGACCTCAACCGAGCCGCCCATCCTCCCCGCCGCTCCGCGACAGCGACGGCCGCCCGACCAGGTACTGTCCCGCAGGTGTGCTCGTGCAGGGCGGCGGCCAGCACGACGCGCAGGAGCTGCTGGCCTGGCTGCTGGACGCGCTGCACGAGGACCTCAACCGAGCCGCCCACCCTCCCCGCCGCTCCGCGACAGCGACGGCCGCCCCGACCAGGTACTGTCCCGCAGGTGTGCTCGTGCAGGGCGGCGGCCAGCACGACGCGCAGGAGCTGCTGGCCTGGCTGCTGGACGCGCTGCACGAGGACCTCAACCGAGCCGCCCACCCTCCCCGCCGCTCCGCGACAGCGACGGCCGCCCCGACCAGGTACTGTCCCGCAGGTGTGCTCGTGCAGGGCGGCGGCCAGCACGACGCGCAGGAGCTGCTGGCCTGGCTGCTGGACGCGCTGCACGAGGACCTCAACCGAGCCGCCCACCCTCCCCGCCGCTCCGCGACAGCGACGGCCGCCCCGACCAGGTACTGTCCCGCAGGTGTGCTCGTGCAGGGCGGCGGCCAGCACGACGCGCAGGAGCTGCTGGCCTGGCTGCTGGACGCGCTGCACGAGGACCTCAACCGAGCCGCCCACCCTCCCCGCCGCTCCGCGACAGCGACGGCCGCCCCGACCAGGTACTGTCCCGCAGGTGTGCTCGTGCAGGGCGGCGGCCAGCACGACGCGCAGGAGCTGCTGGCCTGGCTGCTGGACGCGCTGCACGAGGACCTCAACCGAGCCGCCCACCCTCCCCGCCGCTCCGCGACAGCGACGGCCGCCCCGACCAGGTACTGTCCCGCAGGTGTGCTCGTGCAGGGCGGCGGCCAGCACGACGCGCAGGAGCTGCTGGCCTGGCTGCTGGACGCGCTGCACGAGGACCTCAACCGAGCCGCCCACCCTCCCCCGCCGCTCCGCGACAGCGACGGCCGCCCCGACCAGGTACTGTCCCGCAGGTGTGCTCGTGCAGGGCGGCGGCCAGCACGACGCGCAGCAGCTGCTGGCCTGGCTGCTGGACGCTTGCGAGTACATTTACTGGGCCAGCTGGTCTCTTTCACCAACACGCAAGATCTAGAACACCATGACTTGATTTGAACCCAGACCGGTCGACTTCATAGTTAGACATCATATATTTTACATAGTATTACATCCACTAGACCAGACCTGTCGTCAAAAATTTTATAGGGTGGTGCTATTCTGGTCAGCCGGCACCAGCAACTAAATTTTCGTACCACTTTATTTACGTTGTAAATATTTCATTCATATGGACGAAACGATTTGCGGACTGCTAAGGAATGGAATTCGTTGTCGTCTTTATTCCTGGAAAGATATATTATTGTGTCTTTCTAAGGCAAGAGTGAATAGACTGTTGTGTAGCATGCTACACCCTCGACCTCGTCGACACTTGCCATCAGGTGTGACTGAGGTCAAACGCTGTCAGTCTTGTATAAAAGTAATAAACCCCGTTGATCGCGCAGGAGGTGGCGGCGGAGGCGTGGGCGGCGCACTGCGCGCGCAACGCGTCCATCGTGACGGAGCTGTTCTACGGGCAGCTGAAGTCGCGCGTGCGCTGCGACGCCTGCGCCGCCGAGTCCACGCGCTTCGACGTCTTCAACATGCTCAGTCTGCCGCTGCCCGTCGAGCAGTCGCTGCGGGCTCTGGTTGTAGGTGAGCGGACTGGGCGGCTTGCTCGATAAACATATCTACACTAATATTATTCTTCTTCTTCTTCTTCTCGTGCCGATGGTTTCATTCAAACGGAACCAGAGGCTCTAGTGTAAGTTTCTTTTGATGTAAAAAAACGTTTATGAACGCGTAAGTGATAATGTTATTTACATGGGAAACGTAAACGCGTTCGTGACGTAAAGTTACGTTAAAAACTTACACTCAGGGCTCAAAAGGTAGCGACTCTTAACGCCCTGTCTGTCGAATCTCGAAGGTCCTTCTTAGAGGTCCTGCATGAGCGATAAATAACGATAAAGGCGAAAGTTTGTGAGTGTGTATGTTTGTTTCTTCACATCTAAACACCTGGAACGATTTTAATCAAATTTGGTATGGATAACTCCATACCAACATTTTTTTAATTAATATTTTGTTTCTTTATTGGATAGTTTTATTCTTCCATTTCACAAATGTCGATGTCGATAAAAATATGCATCTAACACTAGTAAGTTTGCGACAGTTTTGTTTTGCCACGAAAATTCCGGCCTCTGATTATTTATTGAAATGCAGCTGTAGCTGTGTTTTATCCACAAGACTGCAATGCATTTTAATACAAATCGGGCTCATGTCACACCATATTTGAACAATTGTAATAGTCTTAAAATGCTACATAGACGCAAGCTTCATATGGCATGTCTTCTGTTCGGTGTAGTCAAAACCCAGACCCCAGCATATCTCTTCGACAAATTGACTTTCCGTAAGCAATGGGGTAATCGGCAATGTAGTTCGCAGCTGTTGTCCCATCGACATGCGTCGGCTGCTTTTCGGGGAAGCTTCAGATATGTAGCAACAAAATGCTGGAATAATTTGAGCCCACCATTTCGGAACCTAAAATGTATACATAATTTTAGGGCACAGTTAAAGAAACACTTGAGAGATCACCAAAAAAGCCAAGAAATGTTCATACATGATACTAGTTGCTTCTAGTTTGGTACAAATACATACCTTATTTTATGTCCCAATGGCTATGTGGAGCATGATTTTCCTAGCAGTTATTTTACTTGTCTGTGTACACTAAAGTATTAATTCTGAATTGATTTTGGTAGTTCATAAATCTCGTTTATGTAATAAAGTTTCCCTTGACCTACATGTGCTGTAGGTTACGTAATCTATCACTGGCAATAGAATAAAATTTTGTTTGCCACAGACTGCAGCAAACTTTACTAAGCGGTGTTTGCACGACGGCATTATTCTTGCTGTCATATAGTTTAGTTTTAATTTAGTTTTTTTCTGTTATTTGTATTTAGTTTAAATAATTTAATAGTTAAATAATTTTTGTGTTATATTGTTAAACTCATTTAATTAGTATGTGCGATCGTGTGGCGTTACTGCGCCGTGTCTTCACCAAGGGGTCGCAACGGAAGATCAGCGCTGGTGTTGCCAGCATTACGCTGAGTTGCGACCCTTTCATGACAAGTCGTTATATGTCCAAATTTTAATTTGTGTTTTTATCTGTTGTATTTGTCATGAATAAACCATTTCTATTTCTATTTCTATTTCAAATTTTAAGTGTTTTTTGACATTGTCTGATTGGATCTCAATACTCAAAATCTACTTTTAAAAACACATGTTTCACAAGAGAGCAAAGTTACGTACATTCTCGTGCTAATATTAGATCATACTTGAATTCGTTACTATGAGAATGTGTGTGCTCTTGCATAGCGAGTTGTTTTAAAAGTGGATTTTGAGTATTGAGATCAGACAATGTCAAAAAACACTTAAAATTTGTCTCCCTTGTGAAACACATAGCTGTTGTTTTCCTACAACACAAGCCTTACTGAGCTTAGCATAGGACTAGGTCGATTTGTGTAATTATTTATTTGTTTATTGCAGTCATTCTGCTGGACGGCTCGGTGCCCATCAAGTACGGCGTGCTGGTCAACTCTGAGGGCACCTACTTGGACCTTAAGAAGAAACTATCGGAACTGTGTGGACTTGAACCAGAATCGTAAGTTTTGTTATAGTTTTACTTTTTTACATACGATTTTTTTTATTAGAATTATATAAGAGCAGGAAAATAACCGGAGCCCGGGACTTTAACGGCAAAACAAAAGACTGTCGCTTCTGACTGACTTTCTTCATTGCATATTTTAAATTAACTGTCACGAATTATTAATGTCTAAAAATAATACTCGATATCGATATCTAAAAACAAAAAATACGACAGTCTCCTGTTTTGCCGTGAAAAGTCCGGTCTCTGCGAATAACCGTAAAAAGAGTCATAGTATTTAAATGAGGACTATACTCGAACAACTAGGATTCAAACACACGTGTTCTCCCTAAACTGTGACCGGAAGTCACTGCACGGTGACCTTTACAGTGTTGAAACGTAAGTACTGTGATCGCCAACCCGCCTGCCAAACGTGGTGATTATGGCATTGTAGTTATACCCCCTGTGGCGTTTTTTGTAGGCCCATATACAGCAATGGACCCGAGTAAGTACAATAATAATACTTGAAGTAAAGAATGCAAATAATCTTCTATTTTTAGGAAAACATTTTTTGCACGTAGATTTGTTTGTATTTTATAAATATAACGGTTACTCACGTTTGTTCAGTCACTCACGCAGAACATAGGCCTTCATTTTCAAGCACTAAGAGTGCTGAGTATCCGTTCGCCTCGCCGGCCCGTCACGCACAGATTTTAGATTTTTTTATTTTTTGTTTGTTTGTATAGGTGATAAACGTAACTGAAGCACCATGTCTATGTAGTTGTGTTGAGAGTTAATATGGAACTTACGTCAACATTTAAATATAGAGCTGAATAAACTATTATTTGTCTCTCATTGCCATGGTTACGTTCCCCCCTTTAAGAGTGACCTTAAAATAGTTCTATAACATTTAAATGCACAAAACATGCATATTTGTGGTAACTATATTATGTCCCTTCCATAACGGGTCACCTACCAAGTGTGTTATTAGAACGCATTGCCACATTTCTTCTAACAAACTATGCTTCAGTTGTCTCCTGGCTGACCGGACAGAATAACAACAATAAATAGTTGATTCACCCATAGAACGCTGACATACGTATACATACACGTTACTACACAGGCTAGGTGCTTTAGCTAAGTTTTTCACCAATTAGTATATTACGTACCTAGGGCGGTAAAACAAAGAATGGTTCAGATCGCGGCCATAAACAAGCGATCTGAGGCCTTCTTTATTACCGCCCGTGGTGCGTACATAGTTTTACCTCTTCATCTGGATGTAAAGTGAGATTTTCCAACGCTCCCTAGGGCGGTAAATCTCACTTACCGCCCAGTGTGACGTAAAATATGTTGTACGCCAACAGGATGATGATAGTGGAGCTGAGCGGCGCCACCATCGGGCGGGTGTTCGACGACGGCGCCAAGATCTCCGCCGCCGCCGCGCTGGAGCTGTACGCGTACGAGGTGCCGCGCGACGCCGGCGCCGAGGAGTGCCACTGTCACCACCAGCCAGGTACCACTCTTTTTTTGACAGCGACGGCAAACGAGCAGACGGATTGCCTGATGGTAAGCAAATACCGTCGCCCATGGGCACCCGTAACACCAGGGAAGTCACAAGCGCGTTGCCGGCCTTTAAGGAGGGTTGGAGCTCCGGGAACCTTACCATCAGGAACACAACACTACATACCTGAAAGGTAGTGCTGTTATGGCTGTGGTCTTCTGTAAGGAGGAGGTACTTCCCCAGTTGGACTGCCCCAGATTAAAGCGTGATGGTCATCGTTGTGCCCTACTTCTCATTGTTGGACGTAGTTTAAGGACATACCCGGGTCCACATACAAGACCAGCGTTTGAGCTCAGTCACACCTGATGGTAAGTGTCGACGAGGTAATTCCACATAAATTTGTGACATAGCATTTTGAAGATTGGCCAGTAAAAATATTGTTGATTTTTCTACATTTTTCCATTACGCTTATTAAAAGCAATAATAATTTTTTGGTACATTTGCTATTTTATTTGGCGTGTTTACTTTTTTTTATAAATTATACTTTTATTTCTTGACGTTTTTTTTAAACATTTGTTGGTACATGTTTGAGAAATCATTATACATACCTCGGTGTGAATAGGGGTTGTCGGCTTCGTAACAATCCGTCTCCATATACTCGGCCGGCAACCCCTCACTCCCCGGCCTCTGTACTTTATTCTTATGTGCGGTGTACGACTGCTAAAGGCAGCTTCATGTAACCGCGCGTTGTTCAAGTAATGCTCCGTGTTGCAGCGGCGGCGGCGGCGGGCGCGGCGCGGGCGCAGGTGAGTGCGCGCGCCGGTCACTCCTCCCTCTGCATGCCCGCACTCTTCTGCTTCAAGGTCAGCACACCTCGCACGCCGCGCACACCACGCACACCACGCACACCAGGCACACAGCACACACAGGGCTCATACAGATTGATTTCAACAATTATCTTTTCTATACTCAAGTTAACGCCTTTATGTTGTCTTTGTTGTATAGTGTTACGTAAGAGGGAGCGGTTTGTGTTAATATTTCATAAAATCAATTATTTCGTTTTAAAATCCTTAACTAGTACCTGCTATTTCAAGGGACAAAAGGTAATCGATCCCGTGTAAAAAAGAGACATATATGTCATAGCCGGGCGATCGTAGCTCATCGCCCGCGATGAGTTATAAATATATATCTCTCTTTTATTTACACGGGAGCCATTATCTTTTGTCCCTTGAAATAGCTGATAGCTCATAGCTTACTAGCTCGCGGTGGGACCAGTACCTAAGTTGCACAGTGTTTCTAATTACTCTGATTGTTTCTAATTGCACTAATTGATCTGTATGGCCCATGGTCCACCTATAGTTGTCTGAACGTGGCGACGAACTATTAACTTATCAGGTACACAGTAATTGTCACTTATAATGCTGTTAAGGTAAATCGCTAGTACTAACTGGTACTGAAATACTGAAAATGAATTATGTTTACCCATAAATAGAAGACATTTTCTAATGGGATTTCATGTGGCCCCCCACACTAAAATGAATTCTAATCGCATATATATTTTTTATTTATTTTTTAGTTACGTACAGTCAGCGTCATATAGTTCGTAGCATTCAAAGTACTCAAATAGTTCGGTACACCATAGAATTAGTATGGTGTACCGAACTTTTTGAGTACTTTGGATGCTACCAACTATATGACGCTGACTGTATACATTTTCTCTCAATTTCCCGTAAAGTTTTTATAAAAGAAGAATAATTTAGCTAAAGCACCAGGTTTATGTTGTACGCGTGTACATGCATGTCGGCGTTCTATATTCAAATTTTAACGTAAGTTCCATATTAATACACTGCACAACTACATAGACATGGTGCTTCAGTTAAGTTTTTCACCTATACGCGTTAAGACAACTTTAGATGACCCTTACATTCACATACAAAATATTTTATAGTTTAAAGCATATACCTATTTAAATTTTCCAGGATGATCCTAATATTTTTTTTTATTTAACAAGAACTTGCGTGTTCCAGAACATTATCTAAAAAGGTAGTAAAGTAAACATAAATTATAACAAAAATAATTTTATTACTAGAATTATTTTGCTTGAAAAACAAAGAATTAATATATTAACTACATAAGACTTTAAACCACTATCTTCTGTAAATATTTTAACTGAATATAAAACAGCTTAATATTCCCAAATGTAAAAGGGTATGGTTCTAACAGAAATTATTTAAAAAATAACAATATGTAGTGCAAAAATATTGTCCGTCGAGAAAACTCGGATCTTGATCGAAATACGAAGATACACGAACTGTCAATGATGATTGTATTTAAAGAAGTGACAGTTTCATATCAATTGCCGTGTGATGCCGGCTGACTAGAATAGCACCACCTCATCTCCTCCCGCGGGTGTCGTAAGAGGCGACAAAGGGAAAAATCCTACGGGCAGCAGTGTCCGTCATAACCCAATGTCCAGCTACTGCGGTCCAACCCGCCTGCCAAGCGTGGCGACTATGGCAACTGCCCCCAAGATGATACAAGTCATATTTGTGGGTCTATGTCCAGCAGTGGACTGTATACGGCTGAAATATTCGTAATTTCATATGCATTGATATTGAACTTTATTGTTTTAATGTCAAATATCATATTTCACTTTGACGTAAACGTGAAGCGGACAGGGAAAAAAAAGTGACATCTTGGATTTCGCTCATATTTAGATCAATTACAGTATTTGAGAATATAAAAAAGTAATTTCATTTCTCTTATTATATGGCAATTAGTTTAGCAATTACGGACTACCACAAACTTGACCCACTATGAAAAGCCATCATTTTAAATCAGTGCTGTAGGTATTAGATATAAAGTAAAAATATATTGTAGGTATGTTTTAACAAGAAAAAATGTGTATCATTCTTGTGATAAAGTCGGTGCAAAAAAATTTTTTTTTCTTGCTCAAAACCGGAAGTAAAGTATTCAAAGTAAAATTTCAGTAACTTCGAACATTTTTTTTATTTTTTTCTGCAAAATAAAGATAAAACTATGTAGATATTACATAAAAGTTTCATAATGGAGACTTAAGTCGTTTTAGAGATATGGAACATTATGTCTCACAGAGCGTATTGCACGCGTAGCCAGGTTGGGGCGGTTGGACGAAATTTACTTTCCTATATTTGTTAATTTATTCGAAACATTGATACGTTTTCAACTAACTTTCAATTCTTAATTGTACATACGTTTTTGTGCGTGATAACATTTACTTTGTAATTTAGATAAAATAGTTATTTACCATACTAGTGTGGTAAAACAGAAAAAGGCCGATATCACAGAATTTTAAGGCCCGAGCCGCAGGCGAGGGTCGTTAATATGTGATCGAGGGCTTTTTCTATTACCTCAAGTGTATCGTACGCAGTGGCGTGCATTCCCACCCAGTCTGGAAAATGGAAACCACAACACATGGGACATACATTTCTCTTATATTTGGTAAAAATACTATAGTTTTATAGAATAGATATATGTGTGCCATGTGTTGCAGTTTTGTTTTCCCAGGGTAGAAAGGTAGGAACTGCGTACCCTGTAGGCACGCCACTGATCGTACGTCATCTTACGTACATCGACACGTACGACATCGTACGTCACCCGTACAGCGGTTTTGGGACGAACCTTTATGCCGCAAAATACAGCTTGATCTGCTTGCCTCCGCCGATTCCACGGTGGACAGGGCCCGTCTGCTTGCTGTGGTCGAGAAAGAGTCAGGGTTTTGGTTGCACGCTTTCCCTTCCAGGAACTGCGCAACTCTTTTGGATGACAATTCTCTGAGGTTGGCAGTCGGGCTTCGTTTGGGTGCTGAGATAGTTGTCCCCCACCGTTGCCCTTGTGGTGCTGAGGTGGACTCTTTGGGCGTCCATGGTCTCTCCTGCCGCCGAAGTGCTGATCGTTTGTCCCGCCACGCTAGCCTTAACGATGTGATCCGTCGGGTTTTTGTCAGTGTGGGCGTGCCGGCGACTTTAGAGCCGCCCGGTTTGGCCCGGGATGATGGCAAAAGACCCGATGGAATGACGCTTATCCCATGGCAACTGGGACGGCCGCTTGTTTGGGATGCTACGTGTGTGGATACCCTCGCGCCGTCTCATTTGGCCTCCTCATTTGTCAGGGCTGGCGGGGCGGCATCGGTGGCGGAGGCTTTGAAGCGGCGCAAATATGCTGACCTGCCTAACAGCCTGGAGTTTTCTGCGTTTGCGGTAGAAACCCTCGGCCCGTGGGGTCCGGATGCCATCAGGCTTTTTGGAATGTTGAAGAAGAGGTTGGTGGAATTGACGGGTGATCTTCGGGCTGGCTCATTTCTTGGACAAAGGTTGAGTATCGCTATCCAGAGGGGAAATGTGGCCAGTGTCATGGGCACTCTTCCACACGGTAGCGATTTGGGAGACGTCTGGGGGTCAGGTATTTGACCAAACACTTACGCGGCGCATACGTAGTTTTAAGTGTCCTTTGTAGTTAATTTAGTATAATATTGTAATTCTTGTGTACCTTTTTTTTATGTGTATGCAATAATAATAAATTTACTGTATATTTAAAATCAAATAACAAGATTAAAACATTTTTATAAATGACGTACGATCAGTGGCGTGCCTACAAGGTACGCAGTTCCTACCTTTCTACCCTGGGAAAACAAAACTGCAACACATGGCACACATATATCTATTCTATAAAACTATAGTATTTTTACCAAATAGAAGAGAAATGTATGTCCCATGTGTTGTGGTTTCCATTTTCCAGACTGGGTGGGAATGCACGCCACTGCGTACGATACACGTGAGGTAATAGAAAAAGCCCTCGATCACATATTAACGACCCTCGCCTGCGGCTCGGGCCTTAAAATTCTGTGATATCGGCCTTTTTCTGTTTTACCACACTAGTATGGTAAATAACTATTTTATCTAAATTACAAAGTAAATGTTATCACGCACAAAAACGTATGTACAATTAAGAATTGAAAGTTAGTTGAAAACGTATCAATGTTTCGAATAAATTAACAAATATAGGAAAGTAAATTTCGTCCAACCGCCCCAACCTGGCTACGCGTGCAATACGCTCTGTGAGACATAATGTTCCATATCTCTAAAACGACTTAAGTCTCCATTTTGAAACTTTTTATGTAATATCTACATAGTTTTATCTTTATTTGGCAGAGAAAAAAATTAAAAAAAAAATGGTCGAAGTTACAGAAATTTTACTTTGAAAACTTTACTTCCGGTTTTGAGCAAGAAAAAAAAAAAATATTTTTGCACCGACTTTATCACAAAAATAATACACATTTTTTCTTGTTAAAACATACCTACAATATATTTTTACTTTATATCTAATACCTACAGCACTGATTTAAAATAATGGCTTTTCATAGTGGGTCAATTTTTTGGTAGTCCGTAATTCCTAAACTAAGTGCCGTAGAATAAAAAAAATGAAATTACTTTTTTATATTCTCAAATACTGTAATTGATCTAAATATGAGCGAAATCCAAGATGTCACTTTTTTTTCCCTGTCCGCTTCACGTGAAATGCCCCGTTTGACAATAAACAATAAAGTTCCATATTAATCTATATGAAAAAACAATCATATTGGCAACAGTTCGAATGCCGTCTCTTTTTATCGAAATCCGAGTTTTCCTAAGGAAAATTGTTTTTTACCACACCTGTATACAATTTGTACAATTGCCAGCAAAAATAACTAAGCGGGCCAGGTGCTCATAATGATCTAAACACGCTCTTATTCTCTTAACAATAAAGACGTGTGTAGCTCATTTCGAACATCACGCGTGCATAGCAACTTTTGCCGCTAACTGTACACATCTGTGGCCCTAGTGAGAAGGGGTATTAAGCGAATTAGCACAGCGTAAAAGGGTACAAGTGCCGTACATTTTATACGACTTGTGGCGGTTTTTACTGAGCCAATTTGACTTATACCCTTTTTTACCAAGGGCCACAGATATGTTTGTTTGTATATTTGTACATATGTTTGTTTATTGACGTGACAGATAAAAAGAGGAGGAGGTAAATAAAATAAAGGAATATTGTTAAATATAGTAAATATCATATTTTCGTGAGTTTTGTAGCATGCATTTAAAAAAATATTTACAGTATATATTCATTCATTATTTATTTTTATTTAAATATGCGTAAGGGACTAAGACTTGATTGTCCGTCTGTCTGTCGGTAACCAGGCTGTATCTCATGAACCATGATGACTAGACTGAGAATCTCACCGATTATATATTTATGTGTCATGTGGATATTAGATAGATATTTATTTGGGTTTGCTATAAACATTTTTTGATAAAAAATAAAAATCTTTATTGTTTTCTGACAAGTACACAAATCTTTTGGGACTATAATGTTTTTGTCATGTGTAGATAATAGTGCTCGCACTCAGTGCTCCTTGGGGGCAGTGCTCGGACTCACACTTGACCAATATCTTATTTTAATATTCACAACTACTCCTATGACATAAATATTCTACTAAGTAAAGGGAACAATGATCAATCCATACATATAAATCTTTATTTATCTCATTTCTAAATAATAAAATACTTCATTTTCAAATGATATAAAAGGATTACAATTATATAATAACTAGTTTATTTAAGTTAGTTTCTTTATAAAAGTAAAATATATAAATATATCTAAAACATATCAAAGCAACTAAGAACAAATCAAATTATTTTTTATGAAATATTTTTGATTTGCTTTGATTTTTAAGTAGTAACCACCTCTCTAGCTATATCAGAATCCCGAAAGGTATTCATATAGGAGGTGCAAACACGTAGTGTTTCACCTTAGAGCTGGTAAAATGGTGCCTAAAACCGTTTAAAATAAACAAGATCACATATACTTGATTAATTTCGACGTGGTCCGCTGTGTACGGGTGGCCGAATTGGTTAAGGCGTCAGCCGCGATAGCTGGAGATGCGGGTTCGAATCCCGTCTCGAACACCGGAGGTCCTCGTCGTTTTTTCTTAAGTATATGTTATCTATTTCAACTTTTAATATCAAAACAAGTAAAACATTATGAAAAGTTTAAATTAGGGTGCCGCCAACAAGGCAGTGCCTAGGCTGAATACTTTAGGTAAAATTTGTCATGGACAGAGTTTCAACCCCGGAAGAGTTTTAACCCCGGTATAAGTTTGTATGAAGATTGAAGAATCTAGCACAGACACACACAAGCAGACTTAATTTGCAAAATCTTGTAGAATAGATACAGTACTTTCAAAATCACATCACCAGTAGAATTCACCACACATAGTGTGTATAGGCCCGCGAACATCGAAGTATATTTCGAGCATCTGTTATCCTTTATTAAGGCGTCATGAGAGTGACAGTGAAGTCTGAAATCTACGAATATCGTTTTTCGCGGTAGCGCTGAAGTCACATCAAAGTAGACATATTACAACCATAACTTTAGGGGATAGTTACCATGTATGTTAGTTTGAATGAGTTTCCATATTTCGGTACTGTTGCAAGCGCCATCCTCACACAACAGTGTAACAGTTGTATGTCGAACACGATCGAGTTTCAAGTGAGAATGTGAACGGTAGTAGTGGAAGTGATATTAAATAAACAAAGCGCATCAGAAAGAGGGTAGATCGTTACGGAGTGTGGTTCGACCCATAGACATACCATTTAACTAGACGGAGCGTGCTAATAATAACACCACGATAGAAAGGTATGCTCTTATGTAACTTTCCATAGGTATGGCAGAGACGGCGCTAGTTTCGTCTGTCCTTGTCATAGACTCACATAATTTTGTTCCCCTCCAAACTGAACCCTTCAGAACTGTCAAAGTTGGAGGGATACAAACAAATAGAATTGGAGTTTTCTTGGGTTTTCAACCAAAGTTGCGGTAATTAATACAGAATAAGCTAATATTTTTGTCATAAAAACGACCGGTCTGGTCTAATAGGTAGTAACCCTGCCTATGAAGCCGATGGTTCTGGGTTCGATTACCCCTCGGGGCATTTATTTGTGTGATAAGCACAGATATTTGCTCTTGAGTCATGGGTGTTTTCTATGTATTTAAGTATTTATATGTATCTATCTATTATATATATATGTATATCGTCGTTTAGTACCTACAACACAAGCCTTACTGAGCTAGGGTCTAGGACTAGGTCGATTTGCGTAAGATTTTACCGAAATATTTATTTATTTATTATTTATTTAAGAGTGTCATGTAAAGCAAAAATATAGTGAATTGTTACATTTTGGGCTACAAAAGCCAGAATATCTTTGTCCATTACTGGCGCTCGCGGATGCTCATTCTCCAGTCATTATTCCTCCTAGAATCACCGTTAAAAAATCTCGCTTCAGTTATTCCGTGAGGGCGCTTGCAACAGTGCCGAAATATCGCAGACTCAATCAAATTATAGTTAGTTCCACGAGAGTTGAGGCGAATGGATTACGCACACAACTATATGAAGTACTGATTGAATGAATGGAATGAATGAGTAATTTCAAAATCTTCCTGTCATTACATGAGATGTTGTTGTGTGCGTGACTTCAACTCTCGTGAATCTATAACATACATGATAAATATCCCGTTTTGAGTAACAGTTGTGATACGAACGACCATGTTAGCTTAATCTATAGTAGACAAAATTTGTGTGTGTTATTTTGTTTGTGTGTGTAGTATTTAGGAATAGCATCGTTAGCCTAGCTTTTATTTTTTTCCTGGTTTTATGTGTGTGAGTTTCATATTAATTCTCTGCACAACTACATAGACATAGTCCTTCAGTTAAGTTTTTCACTTGTAATACAATGCAAAAAAAAAATTCTTCGACCACGACCAATCACGACCGGTCTGGCCTAGCAGGTAGTGACCCTGCCTATGTAGCCGATGGTCCTGGGTTCGAATCCCAGTCAGGGCATTTATTTGTGTGATGAGCACAGATAGTTGTTCTTGAGTCATGGTTGTTTTCTATGTATTTATTTGTGTTTATCTATTATATTTATATAATTATATCGTCGTCTAGTACCTACAACACAAGCCTTACTGAGCTTACTGTAGGACTTGGTCGATTTGTGTAAGATTGTCCCAATTTTTTTTTTTTAATACAGATTTCATGCTTAATCGTCACAAAACTGACATGATTTTACAAATCACGTTAATTGGAACTTTTTTTCTCAAAACTCCTAGACATGCTCTTAATTAATAAATTCTTTTTTTTATATTGGCTTGTAAATAGAGGGTGGAGGAAGACGATGGTAGACGTTTGACTTTTTTTTATTCGATTTGCACACTAATAGACATCTTAGAATTAGTCAGTAGGCCAGTCAATATTGTCGTACAGTCAACCAATTTTATTTCTAGGCCACTTCGACCCTTGTCACAGTGACGTTAATTAGAGATCTTTTGAGTCTTTCATATAGATTTTCACTGTGACAAGGAACGAAGTGGCCCATAAATCAAATTAGTTGACTGTACAGCTAATGCTAGCAAAAAGTACATATGATATGTAATTATCAGAGCCCGGCAGGGGTGAACCGTTTTGACGTCACTTTTGTCAAATGTAGATATTAATATAGATAAACCTCAGTAAGAAATATTAAAATGTAAGAAAAGAAGACTTTATTAATTATAAAAATAATTAAATAACACAACAGAATGGCGACGCAAATATCGTAGCGGAAAGGTAGCTTAAATAAAATATTTTTTTAGTTATCAAATTACACCACATATCGAATGACAAGGCATGTCCATGTTGTGCAAACTCTAAAAACAGCTCACCCCCGCCGGTAATTATTTACTAACCAATAAGCAACTTGCAACATAACCTCACTTTCAGCGCTCCAAGTCGGAAATCCTCATGTCGCAGAGCCCACCGAACACGTTCTACAAAGTCACCGACAACGAAGATTACCGAACGTTGCCGAAGCGGGACAAGAACGGCAACAGCTCGCCGACCCTCTCTGTCAAGAGTCTGAACCTGAAGCCGTCCAGTCCGAGGCTTGGCAAGGTCAAGTTCGGGTCGTCACCCTCTAACATGAATAAGATGAATGAGACGCAAGATAGCCCGGTCGCTGGGTCGGGGAGGATACAGTATTTGGTGGCTGTGCATAGGTAAGTGATAATGTTTATTTAATACCATGAGGCCTATGTTACGGGGGAGGCCGTCTTATGGCTGAGATGATGATGATGAATACCATGAGATACCTTAGTTTTTTTTATTTATTTTTAGGAATAGGGATATGAACGCATGCCCAATTTAGTCGACTTGATATGAAGTTAGAACACTCGACTATTTAAGGTCATTTTGAACACTTCGTCCGCTTAGCAAATAAACATAAACAATTTTTAAATATAAACAATTTATATCATGTTTTACAAAATGCTGGCAGGGTCGCCATGTATTGCGCGGGATTGGGATATGTGAATGATGCCTCTGTTGGTTTAAAACTGTTCGTATATTTGTCTAGGTTTTAGTGTAAATGCACTCGAATAATAACAATAGGGTTTTTTTAATTGTCACTAAAAATAATTTCTCATTAAGTAATTTGTATTATTTTTAATAATATTTTCTCGAAATGATTTAGTTAAACCTTTCCATTAGGTATATTTATTGTCTGATAGCTTCTATAAGATCGGCCTCGGCTGCTCATACATTAGGATCAAAATCTACTTATGGATCTTCAACTCGTTCTGCGAAATTATGATATCTTCTTTTTCTAGCCTAATATGGTCGGGTTTTTATCATTTGTCACAATATTTGTCGCGCTTCAACAAGCATGTGAGTGCGAAAGAGAGATATAGGCCCCTTACACACTGCGACTTTTAGCAGCGATGCAGTCGCGATGCTGTCGCGATGCAGCATCGATGCAGTCGCAAACGGTCCACCTTTATACACTTGCGCTACTTTAAGCATCGATACAGTCGCGATACAGTAGCGATGCTGTCGCGATGCAGAAGCTGGCCATTGAACTGTAGCGATGCAGTATCGATGCAATCGCGATGCAGCATCGATGCAATCGCGATGCAGCATCGCTACTGTATCGCGTTAGCATCGCGACTGTATCGATGCTAACGTGAGCCTCGACGCGAAACGTATTTTGATCAGTCATTCATTGACTGCCACAGCGCCATGAGTTCGATTGAAACTGTTTTAATCACGCTCTCTATATTATTACGTTTAAAAAAGAAACGTAAACGCAAACAGAGGAAGTATTTGGTCCACCCATTTTGGACCCGGGTATGTCCTTAAACTACGTCCAACAATGAGAGGTAGGGCACAGCGATGACCATCACGCTTGAATCTGGGGCAGCCCAACTGGGGAAGTACCTCCTCCTTACAGAAGATCACAGCCATAATAGCACTGCTACCTTTTAGGTATGTAGTGTTGTCTTCCTGATGGTGAGTAAGGTTCCCAGAGCTGCAACCCCCCTTAAAGGTCGGCAACGCGCTTGTGACTCCCCTGGTGTTACGGGTGCCTATGGGCGACGGTAATTGCTTACCATCAGGCAATCCGTCTGCTCGTTTGCCACCTTTGTCATAAAAAAAAAATTTGAAAGATTAAGAAGTGGTCATTATGTATCATATGTCAGTAGCTAGCTCTAAAATCAGATAGCTGCTTTTAGAACTGCTTTATCAGTAGATTTAGCAAACTGCCCACTACCCCGCGTCTGCAATTCTGCATCGATGCTAACGCGCGTCTGTATCGATGCTGTCGCGCGTGTGTATCGATGCTAACGCGCTACTGTATCGATACTAACGCGCGACAGCAACGATGCAAAAAAATTTTCATTGATGATGTCGCGATACTGTCGCGCGTGTGTATCGATGCTAACGCGCAACTGTATCGATACTAACGCGCGACAGCATCGATGCAAAATTGCTGGTGTCGCGATGCAGTCGCGCGTTTCTGAAACTTCTTAATCTTTCAAATTTTTTTTTATGACAAAGGTGGCAAACGAGCAGACGGATTGCCTGATGGTAAGCAATTACCGTCGCCCATAGGCACCCGTAACACCAGGGGAGTCACAAGCGCGTTGCCGACCTTTAAGGGGGGTTGCAGCTCTGGGAACCTTACTCACCATCAGGAAGACAACACTACATACCTAAAAGGTAGCAGTGCTATTATGGCTGTGATCTTCTGTAAGGAGGAGGTACTTCCCCAGTTGGGCTGCCCCAGATTCAAGCGTGATGGTCATCGCTGTGCCCTACCTCTCATTGTTGGACGTAGTTTAAGGACATACCCGGGTCCAAAATGGGTGGACCAAATACTTCCTCTGTTTGCGTTTACGTTTCTTTTTTAAACGTAATAATATAGAGAGCGTGATTAACAGTTTCAATCGAACTCATGGCGCTGTGGCAGTCAATGAATGACTGATCAAAATACGTTTCGCGTCGAGGCTCACGTTAGCATCGATACAGTCGCGATGCTAACGCGATACAGTAGCGATGCTGCATCGCGATTGCATCGATGCTGCATCGCGATTGCATCGATACTGCATCGCTACAGTTCAATGGCCAGCTTCTGCATCGCGACAGCATCGCTACTGTATCGCGACAGTATCGCGACTGTATCGATGCTTAAAGTAGCGCAAGTGTATAAAGGTGGACCGTTTGCGACTGCATCGATGCTGCATCGCGACAGCATCGCGACTGCATCGCTGCTAAAAGTCGCAGTGTGTAAGGGGCCATAGAGCGACAGACGATTCAATGGCAACCATGTTACCGTTTCTGGTCACTCATTTTAATAGAAACGTCTCGACGCAGAAGAAAGTTTGTGTACTAACACTATTTGAATGCACTGATTGAAATGATTGTGAAATACTTCTTTATAGGGTAAATCGCCAGTTAATAATAATCGTTAGTTACTTAATGCATTACGGTCAAAATTAGTCAAGCAATTGAGTTTGAGCTTGAATACGTGATGTGCGAGCCAGGGTCGCCATGTAAGTGTGGCGGCCGTGGTCAGGTCTTTTATCGCACCCTTTACTGCAAACTGTCACTGTCAAGATGACAGCCCCGTAATGTCATCCCTGTTTTTATCTGGGCAGACTACCCGACGTTTCTTTGTGTGTTGACTCCAACATATCATTTTGGGGATTAGCTGTCATAATCGCCACGCTTGGCAGTTGGGTTGACGTATTCAGTAGCTTTTGATACGGACTTCTGGTTTTATGGAGATGAGATGGTGCTATTCTCAGCCGGTAAAATATAGAGGAAACAAAAAATAATATTTAGAAATCTTTACTAAAATTAATCGATTTTAGAAAATACAATACGCATTACTAGCCGAAATATTTTTTCTAGATGAATACAGGTCGATTCACGAGAGTTGGCACGAATGGATTGAACGAAACTTTCATTGTATGAGTCTTTGGTATACAATCGAGTCACTATTTTATTGGTTAATGTGACACACACATAGACATTTTCATTCAGTTACTCATTCCATTCGTGCCAACTCTCGTGAATCGACCTGTACGTAACGTTATACACTAGTCAACCACCGTTCTCTAAGGCTATGGGTTCCTATAAACGCCCTCGGCCGCTTACAGCGTCTGCGTCACAATGCTGCCTATAGAGAGTACTGTTGTGGTCTCTCTCACACGTCGACGTTGGCGTCTTTTTTGTTCAGGAACGTTGACGCTGGCGGCAGACACAATTAATATATTACGTACCCAGGGCGGTAAAACAAAGATTGGCTTAGATTTCGCGATCTGGTATGGCCCTCACCTCCGGTTTAGGCCACAAATACCTGCGTATTTGTGGCCCGATCCGGAGGTGACGGCCATAAACAAGCGATCTGAGGCCTTCTTTATTACCGCCCGTGGTGCGTACATAGTTCTATGTCTTCATCTGAGTGTAAAGTGAGGTTTTCCGTCGCGCCCTAGGGCGGTAAATCTCACTTACTGCCCAGTGTGACTTAAATAATATTTAGGAGACCAAAGCCTAACGTTGCGCAGGAAACAGACGCGCATGGACGCGTACTTCCTGCCGGCGCAGCGCAGCAAGCCGGCGCTGTTCGGCGTGCCGCTGCTGGTGGGCGTGGCGCCCGGGCTGTCGGGCCGCGCCGTGTACGGGCGCGTGTGGGCGCAGGTGGCGCGCCTGCTCAGCGCGCGCCCGCCGCACGACGCCAGCAACCACGCCACCGACTGGTGAGTACCTCTGGTGGGCGTGCGGCCGGGCTGTCGGGCCGCGCCGTGTGGGCGCAGGTGGCGCGCCTGCTCAGCGCGCGCCCGCCGCACGACGCCAGCAACCACGCCACCGACTGGTGAGTACCTCTGGTGGGCGTGCGGCCGGGCTGTCGGGCCGCGCCGTGTGGGCGCAGGTGGCGCGCCTGCTCAGCGCGCGCCCGCCGCACGACGCCAGCAACCACGCCACCGACTGGTGAGTACCTCTGGTGGGCGTGCGGCCGGGCTGTCGGGCCGCGCCGTGTGGGCGCAGGTGGCGCGCCTGCTCAGCGCGCGCCCGCCGCACGACGCCAGCAACCACGCCACCGACTGGTGAGTACCTCTGGTGGGCGTGCGGCCGGGCTGTCGGGCCGCGCCGTGTGGGCGCAGGTGGCGCGCCTGCTCAGCGCGCGCCCGCCGCACGACGCCAGCAACCACGCCACCGACTGGTGAGTACCTCTGGTGGGCGTGCGGCCGGGCTGTCGGGCCGCGCCGTGTGGGCGCAGGTGGCGCGCCTGCTCAGCGCGCGCCCGCCGCACGACGCCAGCAACCACGCCACCGACTGGTGAGTACCTCTGGTGGGCGTGCGGCCGGGCTGTCGGGCCGCGCCGTGTGGGCGCAGGTGGCGCGCCTGCTCAGCGCGCGCCCGCCGCACGACGCCAGCAACCACGCCACCGACTGGTGAGTACCTCTGGTGGGCGTGCGGCCGGGCTGTCGGGCCGCGCCGTGTACGGGCGCGTGTGGGCGCAGGTGGCGCGCCTGCTCAGCGCGCGCCCGCCGCACGACGCCAGCAACCACGCCACCGACTGGTGAGTACCTCTGGTGGGCGTGCGGCCGGGCTGTCGGGCCGCGCCGTGTGGGCGCAGGTGGCGCGCCTGCTCAGCGCGCGCCCGCCGCACGACGCCAGCAACCACGCCACCGACTGGTGAGTACCTCTGGTGGGCGTGCGGCCGGGCTGTCGGGCCGCGCCGTGTGGGCGCAGGTGGCGCGCCTGCTCAGCGCGCGCCCGCCGCACGACGCCAGCAACCACGCCACCGACTGGTGAGTACCTCTGGTGGGCGTGCGGCCGGGCTGTCGGGCCGCGCCGTGTGGGCGCAGGTGGCGCGCCTGCTCAGCGCGCGCCCGCCGCACGACGCCAGCAACCACGCCACCGACTGGTGAGTACCTCTGGTGGGCGTGCGGCCGGGCTGTCGGGCCGCGCCGTGTGGGCGCAGGTGGCGCGCCTGCTCAGCGCGCGCCCGCCGCACGACGCCAGCAACCACGCCACCGACTGGTGAGTACCTCTGGTGGGCGTGCGGCCGGGCTGTCGGGCCGCGCCGTGTGGGCGCAGGTGGCGCGCCTGCTCAGCGCGCGCCCGCCGCACGACGCCAGCAACCACGCCACCGACTGGTGAGTACCTCTGGTGGGCGTGCGGCCGGGCTGTCGGGCCGCGCCGTGTGGGCGCAGGTGGCGCGCCTGCTCAGCGCGCGCCCGCCGCACGACGCCAGCAACCACGCCACCGACTGGTGAGTACCTCTGGTGGGCGTGCGGCCGGGCTGTCGGGCCGCGCCGTGTGGGCGCAGGTGGCGCGCCTGCTCAGCGCGCGCCCGCCGCACGACGCCAGCAACCACGCCACCGACTGGTGAGTACCTCTGGTGGGCGTGCGGCCGGGCTGTCGGGCCGCGCCGTGTGGGCGCAGGTGGCGCGCCTGCTCAGCGCGCGCCCGCCGCACGACGCCAGCAACCACGCCACCGACTGGTGAGTACCTCTGGTGGGCGTGCGGCCGGGCTGTCGGGCCGCGCCGTGTGGGCGCAGGTGGCGCGCCTGCTCAGCGCGCGCCCGCCGCACGACGCCAGCAACCACGCCACCGACTGGTGAGTACCTCTGGTGGGCGTGCGGCCGGGCTGTCGGGCCGCGCCGTGTGGGCGCAGGTGGCGCGCCTGCTCAGCGCGCGCCCGCCGCACGACGCCAGCAACCACGCCACCGACTGGTGAGTACCTCTGGTGGGCGTGCGGCCGGGCTGTCGGGCCGCGCCGTGTGGGCGCAGGTGGCGCGCCTGCTCAGCGCGCGCCCGCCGCACGACGCCAGCAACCACGCCACCGACTGGTGAGTACCTCTGGTGGGCGTGCGGCCGGGCTGTCGGGCCGCGCCGTGTGGGCGCAGGTGGCGCGCCTGCTCAGCGCGCGCCCGCCGCACGACGCCAGCAACCACGCCACCGACTGGTGAGTACCTCTGGTGGGCGTGCGGCCGGGCTGTCGGGCCGCGCCGTGTGGGCGCAGGTGGCGCGCCTGCTCAGCGCGCGCCCGCCGCACGACGCCAGCAACCACGCCACCGACTGGTGAGTACCTCTGGTGGGCGTGCGGCCGACCGACGACGACGTTGTGAAATCGCGGGTTGTCGCGGGAAGTGGGAACCAGCATAGCCGCCCTCCCGGCTCTATTTCCAAATAATTAAAGGTCTGAATAGATTTCATTGAGTTTATAGCGATTTTATGTCGTCTATGCGCGAGCATAACGAATGAAAACATGTTACTGTCATCAGTATTGTACATGAGTCTTACCTCCGCAGCGACGACAGCCTGGGCTACGAGTTCCCGTTCACGCTGCGCCTAGTGGCGGCCAACGGCGCGTGGTGCGCGCTGTGTCCGTGGCCGGCGCTGTGCCGCGGCTGCGCGCTGCCCAGCGACGACGCGCCGCTCTGTACCTCCGGTCAGTACACAGTTGGAACTCCGGTTCCCGTTCACGCTGCGCCCGGTGGCGGCCATCGGGTTTTTGATCAGTTTATATTCCTTACGTAATAATTTCACTATACAAGTCGACGGAGCTCCGCTAAGCGGGACCCATATTTCTGGGTCTGGGTCTGCCCTTCGAATATCTAAAGCTACTTAACAGACCTAACCTATTCATTTTTTGCGATAGGTTACTTTATTTATTTTTCAGTGACAACGTCTAATGAAAAAAACCGAACGAGTAGAAATTCGGCTGGGGAAAAATGCGACTGGGAATAATTAATTAATTAATTAACGCGTTTAGGACAGTGCTCTACTCATAGCTCCCCAGTCTATATATTTAACTTTGATTTTAAAAAAACGGCGTTTTATACTGTTAAGTTTTTAATACCGGAAGGTTTTAAACCTTCGCACATTTTTCATCCATGTCATTCATACATCCCATGTTCTATGTATTTATCTCGCTTTGGGGATGGGGCATGCGCGGAGCGGCAATTTTTAAAAAGAAGAGAAAAATGAAAATCTGATAGCTGTCAAGAATCGCTTGGAAAAATTGGAGCTTTGCGGAATTTGCGGAGAATTGATATACACTATTATTTTATAAGGAAGCGGGGTGAGTGCGTGGGGATTTATTTTATTATATTTTTAGTTTTCCATCTTTTCTTTGTTCATCAACACACAAAAGCCTAAATCAGAATGTGCCAGGAGCCAATCATAATATGAACCAGCAATTATATTTCTAGTGCGAAAGCCAAAATCTCCCTCCAAGAGGGAGAAGGCATTTTCTAACATATACTATAAATCATTCTCTACCCGGAAAATCAGGGAATTGGGCGGTGATGTTAAGTGTTTATACGGAAACAGATTTTATTACTTAAATATTATCTGAAATGTGTCTCATTGAAAAGTCGTCAGTACTCATAAAACTTAGCAAATCCTTATTTCTATAACCCTAACTTCGTCTGATGAATCTTCGCTGATTTAACAAATAAACATGGAAATAACAAACTAATATTTGGACCGTACTAACCTCATATAAAAAGTTTTTATAGGTAAAATCAATCCTATTTTATAGTAAATTGGGTAAAAGTTTATTTTGTTCGAAAAATAATGAAACCAAATACTACTTTATTTCCTTCAATAAAACATTTGATTTCACTTGAAAGAGAGTGTACATTGTAGTGTACACTGGGTCTTACGTGGCTCAACGCGTATATTTTTCTGTCAATCAAAATACTAATCGTTATTAGAAAAATGTAGTAACGTATGTACAGTCAAAGGAAAGATATATATACGGAGAATGTTCCTAAATATATATTCATGGGCTTTAATATTGAAACAAGGTACATGTATACATATTTTGGAACTTTGTTCGTACCGATATCTCTGACGTTGACGTACAGTCAAGAGTATTGCATACAGAAAACTAAGTATTGACGATTTGACGCGTGACGCCGTGTGATGCCGGCTGACTAGAATAGCACCACCCCATATCCCGCGGCTATCGTAAGAGGCGACAAAAGGAAAAATCCTACGGACGGGCAGCAGCGTCCGTCGAAACCCAATCTAAAGCTACTGCGGTCGCCAACCCGCGTGCCAAAAGTGGCGACTATGGCAACTACCCCCCAAGATGATACAAGTCGTATTTGCGGGAGGCCTATGTCCAGCAGTGGACTGCATACTGCTGAAATGTAAACCTATGATTCTTACCAAATGATGACTTGTTTCTGGCATGACAAAATTCTTATCGTAATACATTTATCGGCTATAATTTTAAAAGTGACATTTATACACATATTATTATTTGAAGCTTATCATAAGTATGTTGTGAAACTAATTCAACTTCGTTCCCCTCTACTGATTACTTGTCCATTAAACTATTAACGTAGCGCGTATAGCCAAGTTCGCAACAAAACCAAGCAATGTACAGTCAACCAATTTGAATTCTAGGCCACTTTGAACCTTGTCACAGTGACGTTAATGTGAAATCTTTTGCGTCTTTCATATGGATTTTCACTGTGACAAGGGGAACCAAGTGTCCCAGTGTCAAATTGGTTGACTGTACACAGTTTTAAAAGCCCTGTTCCGTACAATCGCCATTTTTCTAAATAGTACAGTCTGAAGAAGAATTATTCTGTCTTTTTTCTCACCACTTTGATTCGGTTGAGACCGCCTCAACCAATCTCGCTGGAAGCGTAAACTCAGTAGGAGTATTCCAGTACAAGTCAAGTCTGGTGCGGAAGAGTCCTGGATTTTCCCCAAGCTACCTTTCTCCTCCCAGTCCACTCGCTCTAACATTCCAAACGGTTTATTGAGCCTAAGCCGGGTCAAAAAACCTGTCTTTTTTTTGCCGTAGTATTATCACCGCCAGATAAGGAATGGGTATAGATTTTTCTCTACTCCTATCGACGAATTTATCGACAAAGAACTAAAGGCCTTAAAAATGAAATCAACGATTAAAAGAAAAAAAAAACATTCTATAACATTATGAACATTATATTTTGTAACCCTGCTAATAACTCATTTTTAGGGTCAACTACATAGGAACCCTTATAGTTTCGCCATGTCTGTCAGTCTGTCTGTTCCCGATTATGCTCAATGACCGTTAGTTCTAGAGAGCTGTAATTTGCAGAGCCCGGAAAATCCATAGCAAAACAAAAGACTGTCGCAATCAAACTAGTGATAGAAACATTTTTTTATCGATATCGAAGTTTTGCCTAAAAAAAAACATACCGATATGTTTATTTACATTATTTTATAATCATTCACGCCAAGCGCAAAAGAAGTGGTAAGCTAAGGGTTTGTTATGTCATCTAAAACGTAACGTAACATATATTTTCAACTTTAGGTACTTATGTTTCATATTAAGAGAAGGGTCCCTTTTGGCTTGGCCGTAGTCGGGCGACAAAGAGGTAATCTCCCTCATTGAAAATGATAGACTCTTCAGAAAATTTTCCATAAAACATCGATAAACTCGATATCGATAAAAAAATGTTTCTAACACTAGTTTGATTGCAACAGTCTTTTGTTTTGCTATGGATTTTCTGGGTTCTGGTAATTTGGTATGAATATGTAATGCAAACAAAGTCAAATAACAAATATTTAAAAAAAATGGGTAGGTACTAGTTGGAGGGTTACTAGTACTGAAGTTTTTTATTTCGGCCTAATCCTAAATTGTGAGGTATTTAAAAACAAATAAGGATTTGCCTTAAACATTTTTAACAAAGTTAATATTTTCGGAAATAAACGCACTGGAAGTTACATAGATGTGTCCAGTCCTGCCACCTCCAAAACGTGAAAATATCATGAAAGTACAGTTTAATAAATACTTACTGTTTAAATTTATAACTACGAAACCTCAAACTGAGCGTGGCCCGACATGTTCGAAGCCGGTTTACTATTTCATTTTCAAATCCGAATTTGCAATTCAACTTTACTTATTTTTACACTTATATTTATTTAATTTCTTTAATTAGATGGTTTCATAAACCATTACTAATCGCGTCGTAAAAATTGGCTCCGAAAGATTAACGTAGATTAAACCTATATAAGCGGGGTCTTATATGACCGTTACTCTCCGCCATGAAAACACTTTACCTACTGTCGTTGCTGCTGGTCGCGGTGGCGGCCCAAAAATACAACCCCAATGGTACAGTTATTTACGATTTGAAGGACTGTACACAACTTTTCGAAGAATTCATCAAGAAATACCACAAACATTATAAAAGCGCCTACGAAAAATGGATTCGTCTAGACGCTTTTTGTAGAACATTGGTCGAGATCAATGAAGAGAATGCGTCATATGGGCCCGGGGGCGCTCAGTTTGACATAAATACCTTCGCGGACGAAACATTGGAAGAGAGAAGAAACAGACTCGGTTTAATCCCCGATAAAAGACCTCTATGGAGACGTTGAAGAAAATAAAGGATCACGACCAAATGTTCTCAATAAAATGTTCATTTTAGTGTCTTTGTAACACAAAGATATTGTGTGTGCATTTAAGTTATATCCTTATGTTAACGTTAGCTAGGTAGTCCTAAATACCCAGCGCTTAATCATATACTTAGATTACGAATTAAGATTGCATGATGACCCCAAAGTTAGATTTTCTTCTATTAAAATATGGCTTCCATCAATACATTAATGGATGATTTCGCCAATGTCAAGTAACATATCATATAAGTTAAAATAAGATATCAAGTTTGCTCCTAAATAGTGTTCCTGATGGCGAGTAGGTTCCCAGACCTCTAAACCCCTTTAAAGTCGGCAACGCTCTTGTGGCTTCCTTGGTGTTCCCAATCCGTCTGCTCGTTTGCCACCTTTGTCATATAAAAAAACGTACCCCTTTAATAATACTAGCTAGCAAAGGATGAGTAATCTAACTCGCCGTGAGATACTCTCGCGCTCCTCTTGTGCGAAAAGGGATGGGTACTTATAGATTTTTCTCTACTCCTATCGTCATTTATTAATTTGGTTAGCCATGATACTTTTAAATATCTTATTCTGTGACAAAGAACTAAATGCATTAAAAATCAAATCAACGATTAAGAGAAAAAAAAAAAGAAATCTTACCAATAACCCATTTTTAGGGTCAACAAGGAACCCTCGGCTATGCTCAGTGACCTTTAGTCCTAGAGAAATGTAAATATGTAAATCAACCATGCCAACAAAGTCAAATAAAAATAACAAAAAAAGTAGTCACAAATATCTGAACAACGCCTCTATTGTCAAAGCCATAAAGCCACTTCCACAGCTTCGGTATATCTGATGGCGACTGTACTAGGGTGAAGTTGGGGGGTAACATTTTTATTTACAGCTCAATAATTACTTCCAAGGAAAATCGTTTTGATCTTGATCGGTTGAACTGTTTAAATCTATAACTACGAAACCCCACACTGAGCGTGGCCCGCGCCGGTTTATTTAATTCACTTTCAAATTCGAATTTGCAATTGAACTTTACTTATTTTTTACATTTATATTTATTTAATTTAATTCCTTTGATTAGATGGTTTCATAAACCATTACTGATTAGTAATGGTTTATGAAACGCGATTGAGTTGGCTACGAAATATTAACGTAGATTGAACCTATGTAAGCTTGAGTCTTATATGACCGTTACTCTCCGCCATGAGAACAGATACACGCGCGGAAATGTCATTCTTCACTCGGCCCGAGTATCGCCGCTCGTGAAGTAATGACATACTTTCCGCACTAGCATCGAAATGTACTATTCTTATGTCCCATTCTACCCTCCGTTAAGAGATTCGGACGTATAAGATTTACACACTGTTACAAATTTTGAGTTTCATATTAATTCTCTGCACAACTACATAGACATGGTCCTTCACCTAAGTACCGGAGTTATAGGTGAGAAACCAATAACTCTCGTGTACTTATATTGGACTAGTAAACAAAAAATACAAGAATGTCTGAGCGAGGCGAGCGGTTCGGGCAGCGGAGATCAGTGAGTGACGCACTCACCCCGATCGTGTCCTGACTCAACATGAACATGGGTACCTCAGCTCACCCGAAACATGTCGCCTAGTACGATATAATTACACTTGGGCTTATCCGTTATAACCCTGTTCCGTACAGCAGAGACCTCCTTATTTTATGATGTTAAAATATTTTGGAAGAACAGTATACCAATGTCAACGATTACATATGCCACTATGACGTCCGTAGACTGTGAACGGACTTTTTCAACGCATAAATGGGTCCTAAATTCACATCGTTATAGGCTCACAACTGAAAATTTAGAAAAAATGTTGGTCATTCTATTTTATTAGCGAAAGTAAATTTCTGAATGTCAATCATAAATTAATTTGTCACTGGATGTAAATAATGGTCCAATATATGTATAAAATACAATTTTTTTATTAACATAAGGAAGTCTCTGCTGTACGGAACAGGGTTATATTTTCAAAATAACGGGCGTTTGTCCGATCCTTGAACAGAACGCACAACAAAAATATTGTGACATATATTTTATAGTACGCAACCGTGTATTTAATTTATATCCTTATATTAGTGCTTTCGAGTGCTAAGTACCTGTTTATCTCCAGTGAATATATACAGCCTCGTCCAGAAGTATTGAGCACCCATGCTTTTTATATGAAAAATCGATATTTTCCTCTAGTATTTACATATCTGATGGCATATTATCAATTGATTTAATCAAGAACCAAAGATAAATATCAGCAACGCAGGCTTCGTCCAAACGATACAAAAGAATATCGACCACAGGCCTCGTCACCTACTCATACCTATTGGTTTAAACCGATTAGGTATTGGTCATTGCGGTGACTCATGATTGCATAGAAAATTTACAATAAGTCTCCTTTTTAAAATATGGGATTTATGGGAATAAATAAATCAATTGAAGATTTCGCCAATGTCAAGTAAAGTAACAAATAAGTACGAGTAAAATATGTCTTACACAGACCCCAAGTTGTCGACGCCGGCAACAGCTGAGGGCGGGGAGGCGCGAAACTACCATCATTTTCAGTAATATTGTCAATAGTGTCAGTTATTACTCTTTAAAAACTCCAGCACTGCATATTTCTCCTCTTAATAAATAAATCTTTTGGGACAATCTTACACAAATCGACCTAGTCCACAAATCGACGTAGTCCTACGGTAGGCTCTGTAATGCATGTGCTGTAGGTACTAGAAGACGATATATATAATAGATAAATACATATAAATACTTAAATATATAGAAAACACTCATGACTCGGGAACAAATATCTGTGCTCATCACACAAATCGGCTTCATAGGCAGGGTCACTACCCACTAGGCCAGACCGGTCGTCTAGTAAAGCGTTTCCCTTTTTTGAACCATTCGGTTGGAACCACTCCTGGTTCAATTTTGGAATATATCATTAACTCTGGTCCTCAATATTAGCACGAGAAGGTTAACACTAATTTTGTTGCCTTTTATAACAAATAACTGTTTCTAATTGGTGTCGTTGCTCGACTTATAAATAAATAAATATTTCGGGACAGTCTTACACAAATCGACCTAGTCCTACGGTAAGCTCAGTAAGGTTTGTGTTGTAATATATATAATAGATAGATAACATATAAATACTTAAATACATAGAAAACACCCATGACTCAGGAACAAATATCTGTGCTCATCACACAAATAAATGCCATGACTGGGAATCGAACCCAGGACCTTCGGCTTCATAGGCAGGGTCACTACCCACTAGGCCAGACCGGTCGTCGAACTTATACCGCGTCTACTCGTCAAAATACCTACTGTTACAAATGTCAAAAATTACCTTTTGAGCACCAGAAGACAAATATGCTGTGCCCGTGACGCCACACTATCGCATTTTGTTGAGCAAAATTGAACTTTACTGAATGCCCCGTAGGTCCATATTGCATTATCAACCTGACGTTCGCAGCCGTCGTTGGCGACCATGGCCCTACTTACTACTTCATAAATGTCAAAACGTTCATGTCCCAAACCGTAAATGTTTAGTTATAGTATAATTGTTTAAATGTGGAACTAATTTATATTCGTTACGCTGTATTCTTAATTGTTTTTAAATTCCATATGTAAACGTAGCGCGTATAGCCAAGTTCGTAAAAAAATCCGAAGAATGATTATTTTGTATACCATACATTTTTTTTTTCTATAGTTTGCCCAGTGTAGTAAAACACAGACAGATAAACTTAATGTATTTTTCTTTCCTCGTTGTTCTCGCCGCCAGAAAAGATGATGATGAAGAGATTTTACATCTAGACTATTACCTAACATCATCATTTTCCTCGCCTTGTACCGTGATTTTTTTGCCACGGCTCATGGGCCTGGGGTCTGTGGGCAACTAGGCACTAGCTTTACGAAAGCGACTGCCATCTTCCGACCCAGAGGGTAAACTAGACCTTATTGGGATTAGTCCGGTCTCCTCACGATGTTTTCCTCCACCGAAAAGCGACTGGTAAATATCAGACGATATTTCGTACATAAGTTCCGAAAGACTCCGTCTTGTCCGGGGTTCGAACCTACGGATTGCAAGTCGCACGCTCTTACCTTCACTCCGACAGCGGTCGTTCCTGCTGGGTTTCTTGATGGAGTCTTTACCAGCAGGCTAGGGGTAGCGAACCAGCAATAAAACTCCCATTAGCTCGATACCATTACACACCACTCAGATTCGGCTGAGACCGTCTCAACCTATCTCACTGGAAGCGAAAAGTCAGTAGGAGTATTCCAGTAGTACAAGTCAAGTCTGGCGCGGAAGGGTCCTGGATTTTCCCCAGGCTACCTTCCCTTGCTCTATCGCACCACACGTGTGCATAAAGCCCAAGTCAGGTTCCAAAAAAAAAAAAAGCTCTTACCGCTTTTAGACCCAATACAAATCTCTTATCCTGTGAGAAAGGAAAAAAACAGCACACAAAATTTTATCAAAGATTTCCCATTATCAAAAAATATTTAGATTCCAACTGTTTTCAGTTGTACTTTACCTATTATTACATTTACATTTTCTCAATTTATTTGACAACAATTTTTCATAAACCATTACTAATCCCGTCGTAAAAATTATGTCCGCATGTATATTGGAGAAAAGCAATAACTATATAAGCGAGAGTCTCGTGTGACCAGTACCCTCCGCCATGAAAACTCTTTACCTACTGTCCTTGCTGCTGGTCGCGGTGGCGGCCCAAGAATACAACCCCAACGGTACAGTAATTTACGATTTGAAGGACTGTACACAACTTTTCGAAAAATTCATCAAGGATTACCACAGACATTATAAAACCGCCCGTGAAAAACGGATTCGTCACCGCGCTTTTTGTAAATCGTTGGTCGATATCAATGAATCAAATGCGTTTTATGGGCCCGGGGGCGCTCAGTTTGGCATAGATGGCGGCGCGGACGAAACATTAGAAGAGAAGATAAAAAAGAGAAACAACGTTATCGCCAATCAAAAATCTCAATCGAGACGTTGAAGAAAATAAAGGATCACGACCAAATGTTCTCAATAAAATGTTCATTTTAGTGTCTTTGTAACACAAAGATATTGTGTGTGCATTTAATTTATATCCTTATGTTAATGATAGCTAGTCCTAAATACCCAGCGATTAATCATAAATTACGAATTCAGATTGCATGATGACCCCAAAATGTTTCTTCTAGATTAGGTCTTCTTCTAATAAAATATGGCTTCCATCAATACATTAATCTATGATTTCGCCAATGTCAAGTAACATTTCAAATAAGTAAAATAAGATATCAAGGTTGCTCCTAGAGCATGACGTTGTTCGATAGTAGGCCGTGCGTTTTGTAAAGTGGTAGTTGGACTAAAGCCGTGAGGCGACCGCGGCCCCGGGACTGCCGGGCGTTGACCAAAATAATGGTGAAAAGCGTTTTGATTTGAGATCAACTATTCATTCTCCGTCTCGGAATAAAATAAAATAATATAATAACTAGGTATTTGACCAGTCAGCTAAATAATATAGTAATCAGAGATCGATTCAAAAGCTTTGGTCTCGGACTGTCTAGAACACAAAGGACCTTATCACGCTTGCGATTTGCGAGCGAGTTGAAAGCGAAGCGAGTTCGCCGTTTTTTTTTTTTTTTTATTACATAGGCGGCAAACGAGCAGACGGATTGCCTGGTGTTAAGCAATTACCGTCGCCCATGGGCACCCGCAACACCAGGGGAGTCACAAGCGCGTTGCCGGCCTCTAAGGGGGGTTGGAGCTCTGGGAACCTTACTCACCATCAGGAACACAACACTACATACCTGAAAGGTGGCAGTGCTATTATGGCTGTGGTCTTCTGTAAGGAGGAGGTACTTCCCCAGTTGGGCTGCCCCAGATTCAAGCGTGATGGTCATCGCTGTGCCCTACCTCTCATTGTTGGACGTAGTTTAAGGACATACCCGGGTCCAAAAGCAGCAGTTCGTCGCAAGCAACTTCGCAGCGAGTTGGTCGTAATCCGTTACAGTTGTAGACTGTCTAAGACGCAAATCACTCGCCACAATTTTCGCGCGAGTACTCAGCGAACCCGTCGCGCACTCGCGGCGAAATCGTGACACACTCGCAACGAACTCGCTGCTCGCTTCGCTATCAACTCGCTCGCAAATCGCAAGTGTGATAAGGCACACAGGTCACTAGTATATAGAACGAACACTGATAATAAAAGTCGATATAGGAAGTCCTTGCCTCTCAACAAAATTTGCCCCGTGGATTCCTAAGGACTGTTCAATTCATTAAGCGGCCGTCAAAATAGGTTTATATAGGGAATTCTTATTACAAAAATAAGTTTATACTGACGAATATTTATTTACAATTTCGAAATAAAGCAAAATAAATACAAAAATAATAACGGTAGAATTTTCGGCCTTTCGAATCTTTAGCCCGGATTCGCCCCATAAGTGTTTGCACGTCATTTTTTGAAACTTTTCTACATGCAGAAAACCACATGCGTTAAATCCTTGCTAAAACTGCATTGAGGGGTAACGTATTCGTGTCAAATTTTACGTACGTTTCATCGTCCATAAGAATGCATCGAGATTTATTTGTCAGCAACATATTATATAAATTTCCGCACCTTTTTTTGGCCCGCGTTTGTTGCTCAACACTTCTCTGGCATTTTTTTTTCTTGTATGTCCGTATGTTATTTCTTTTTTTTATATTTTGTATATATAGTACCTACACTAACACCGACTTTTAAGCAATTTCCCGAACGGACACGTAGTTTTTAGATTTTAAGAAGCACACGACTTTTTCGTCGATATGTGGGTTTGCCGATCCACTTCGGCGTCGCGATTTCGGTAAATCTTCGAGGGTATGGTGCTCCCCAAACATTTTGATTATTTCAAACACCGCTGATTTGGAACATTGAAACTTATTAGCAATTTTCCGCAATGAAAATTTGCCTGTACACCAATTCTGCAAGATTAATTTCCGATCTTCAATATTAATTCGTTCCATCTCGAAAAATATTTTGACATTTAATAAAATATATAAAACACTTGATAGAATTATTTATGGTCATTTTATATCCGGCCAATACTTATTAGTTACTTTTAGTTTAAGTTTTAAAGCTTGAGTTAAATATGTCCGCTTAGTAAATTGAACAGTCCTTAGGTCTGCGCACATACGTAGATTTGAGCGATCTAGGCGGCCAAAAACATTTTAGCATCAAATAATAATCAAAATAGGGTATTTATTAAAATAATAATATATATTTTTAAATTAAATATATTTTGGAATGAAATACAAGAGGTATTTACATAAAATCGACTTTATTAGAAAAATGTTCTAAAATTTAATACCTATATCAATTAACTACTACAATATAATTTATACATATTACTACATAATTATACAATTGACAAATATTTTTATCATAATAATTTACAAATGTATACATAGGTACTATAATATAATTATATATATAACAAAAAATAACAACAAAATTATTAACTTAAAACACTAAAAACAGGCTGAAAGTAATGATTATTTTACACATCTCCAGGAAGTAATAATTCGATGGCTTCGCGAGAAAAAGCTCTACTTGAGCGTTTTTTTAAAGTCATCATACTTGACACAAGGGGATCGGATGTGAGTAACAATCTGTGATATATGTCGAGGTTGCACTCTTCCCTCGAAAACTTTCTTGCGAAATTTTGACGGTATGAGCGAAAATGCTTATTACGAGCTTCTGCGGCTTCTTCTGACAATTGACCAATGGGTAATATGGAGTTCTCTATAATTTTAGCACCATGGATCAAGATTTTGTGCATTGTTGGAGTCATGGGGTGCCATTCGTACTTTTCAACATACAGTTTTGCCGTGGCCAAGGCATATTCGTCATATTTCTCTACATTAATTTTATGTCCACTTGAAATAACTTCTAAAATCACTTTTAATCTGTAAATTAGTTCATGGTCAATCCCTGTAATTTCAGCGGCAAGTTCCGTGTTTTCAAAAATGTTCACTCGAATCCTCAAACGATTTTGATGGGCGTCCTTGCCGATTGCACGTTTCAATTGGAATCTCAAAAGTTCCTTCTAACCAAACCCGATTATTCTTTAGAAAGACTTCTTCAGTCCTTTGTGATTTTGTCCATTTATCTTTTATCTGAGATTTAAACATAGAAATTTTATGTTTAAGGCTCTTGTTACTTTCTTCGGTGTACCCATATGTCTCAAGAAGATAATTTTCTAAATACTCAAATTTTTCACGTAAACTTGGCAAATTTTGATCTTGCATCTTCTCAAACAAATACTTGCGTGTTACCACTTTTACACCAGATGCAGTGGACGACCCTGTAAAAAAATAACAACTTATAACCGAGGTGCAAAAACATGAACAGTTTTAGTAATTAAAGCAGGGTAGATTTCAAAGTAATTTTTTTTTGCAATAGGCAGGTCTTGGCAGAAACTATTATACATAACGTAATGTTAAATATGTCCTCAAATGAATAAAATAAAAATTAAACCTTAGACAGACTTAGAAATATTTCAAAACAGCTTTTGAAATTTGAAATCACTCAATATTTGCTTAAAAAAGTTGTAAAGTTTGAGCACCAATTATGTACAATAAACAAACAAAATATACCTTATGTATATGTAAAAGTAAAAGATATTTACCTGAAATATTGGAATCCATCACTTTTTTTTTACACTGAACACTTAAAAAAAATGTTTTGACCTGTTTAACACGATCAAGTTAAAGGCACCGATAATTGATACGTACACTGCGAGTGACGACCTAATTTCGATTACCTGTTGACCGGCACAAATGTTATCAAATGATGAGTAGGGGTGGGGATAGGTTCCCAAGAATGTCTATTAGATAAGGTAATTAAGCCCTTATCAGCATGTTGATTTCTAATAATTCGACTTTTGGCCGCCTAGATCGCTCAAATCTACGTATGTGCTGCGTATAAGCATATGTTTGGGTTTAATGTGAGGCAAAGAACTACTTGCTGTCAACTTGTTCACGGACTATCATCATCATTTCATCCGTAATTCGTCCACTGCTGGACATAGGCCTCCCTCAAGTATGACTTGTCATCTTGGGGTAGTTGCCATAGTCGCTGCGCTTGGCAGGTGTATTGGCGACCGCAGTAGCTGTAGATTGGGTTTCGACGGACGCTGCTGCCCACCCGTCGGTTCTTTCCCTTTGTCGCCTCTTACTACCGCGGGAGGAGATAGAATGTTATTCTATTCAGCCGGCAAACACTGAGAGGAAATGGGGGCAGATGCGACGTTTTGGCTCTGTGCGGACTATAAGAAACTTAATCTAGACGTATCACTGTTACATAAAACTCATTAAATGAAACAACTATAGTAGTTTATGTATCTGTATGCACAAATACATAAACTACTATAGTTGTTTGACTGCTGCGTACAATGAATCGCCAAGAAAACGTCGATTAGCCGCCATTAGTGTGCCTGGGCCTTTAGAAACTCTAGGTTCATGTTCATAGGGTACCAATGGTTGATGTAACTGGTGACCAAAGAGTTGGCGGCTTCATCACAAAACGTATCAGCATTATACCCAGGATCCTTGCTACAATGCCCCAAGGGCCTTTTTAAATTGTGTCATTATCTCATCAAACCTTATTGTCGATGGTGCTTATGTAACAATAAGGTCACATTATGCAATGAAGGGCATTATGTATAGTTACATACACTACTGTATCTACGCACATATCATAAATGTTTTAAGATGGGTTCAGGAACCGTAGGGAAATGACCTGCAAGTATTACTAGTGTTACTTGAAACGTTAAAAAGTCAACGAACAAAACAAATGACAGCTTGGAATGGCGGCGTTGCGTATTTCATATCTCAGTCAAATATTTTTTTAAACCATAGACAAGCGAATGAACTCCCTATTGTCACTCGAGTTCTTATGTCGTTCGATTTATATCAAAAAAACATAACGAATTGGCGTTTCGTATCAATGACTGTTTTAATGTCTATAGATACTAGAATAGACACCCCACTTGAATTTGACAGCTGTTCCAAATTTAAACTCATTTAAGGTAATGTTAACATTACATCTCTATTCATTTCTGATGGTTGGTAATGCTGGTCATTGCCTACGGTTTCTGGACGCATTTTAGAGCACTTAAGATATATACGTAGGTAAAAAAACTTACTATACTGCTACTCAAATTATGTCCTCGTTAATGACAACTCATTAACGAGGACATAATTTGACCCAGCACCATAACATGCTTGAAAACGTTGGAATGTAATTCTTAAAATCCAATAGACATGCATTTATTTATAGATATGTATGTTGTTTTATTTCATGAACAAAAAATGGTAACCGAAGGCAATGACGACCGGTCTGGCCTAAAGGGTAGTGACCCTGCCTATGAAGCCGATGGTCCTGTCCTGGGTTCGAATCCCAGTCAGGGCATTTATTTGTGTGATGAGCACAGATATTTGTTCCTGAGTTAGTTCTGAGTGGGTGTTTTCTATGTATTTAAGTATTTATATGTATCTATCTATTATACAGGGCGTTAACGGGGTCATGATTCAAACCTATCGGTCCTAATTTCTTTTACACTAAACATTGAATTAAAAGATTATCATTTATCAAGTAGGTGTAATAATAACCGTAAGTACAGTCGCCATCAGATACATATGTACATTACAGGGTGCTCAAAAATATCTGAACATGTACTTTAACGTCTTGACAATAAGGTCGTGTTCAGATATTTTTGAGCAGCTTGTCCGTTGGGATGTATGTGATGGCGACTGTACCTAATGCGTTCTTCACTAAATACGGTTTTTAGTCTTGTCAAGTGCGTAGGGTGACCATAATAATTAATAAATAGGGAATCCTTTTTAGTTTTTTTTTTACCTGCGAAAAAAGTGCTAATTTATACACTCCAATCTACAGCGTTGTATTCCTAATTAAGTGCCAAGTCTATTTTTTCTTTCTTGCTACACGACCCCGATAACACCCTGTATATATCGTCATTATTAAACATGAACGGGACTTAACCGCGTATATTAACTTTAAAATTTACCTCCGACGTTTCGAAGACGACGTTGTCCTCGTGGTCTCGGATTAAGACTGGCTGAAGTTCACATCAACATCTTCTAGCCGCGCGAGTTTTTCGAACTACCCGCACTTGATCTTGTTTATCAACTTGAACGTTTTGCGCACTAGGGATGTCACTCGGTCGACACACTACACTCACGATATCGGAATTTTTAACTTGTGGTATTTGACGCCTGCATTTACTAATGACTGGATTGTGTACAAACCGTGAAAGTTTAAATCAGTATATATATCGTCGTCTAGTACCTACAACACAAGCCTTACTGAGCTTACCATAGGACTAGGTCGATTTGTGTAAGATTGTCCCGAAATATTTATTTATTTAAGGTCAATGTGGGTAAGACCGGCATACTTTAGTTTTAAGGGAAGTCCGTCATATGACACTAAATACCGATTAGATAATGTAGGAAATTGGTTGGTAGACGGACTTTCCTGATAGATAGTCTTACCCACATTGACCTTAGGTAATATTAAAAAGGTGAGGTAAATAAAATTATTTTGACTGATTTTAATGCCTCATCTATGTGAGGTCTTTTTACAAATTCTATAGTCAAGCGAAATCGGTTTGTCACGGGGAACGAGTGTGCTACGATTGGTGTATCATTAGAAACAGCTCTTTGGTATTTGGATGTCTTGGGAAACAGCTTTCTAGGATTTTGATATCTCGGGAAACATATTTCTAGGATTTGGATATCATAGGAAACGGCTATCTAGAATTTGTCTTTGTAAATGACTCAATCGACTATTCTTTGTCCCTCGTTGCCATGGTTACGTCGCTCAAACCACAGTTTATTTGCATCTAAATACACAAACGTAGATATTTGTGGTAGCTGTATCTCCCTTCTATAATCGGTCGCCTATATACCACGCGCGTCGATAGAACGCAGTGCCACATTTCTTGTGACAAACTATTCTTCAGTTGTCCCCCGGCTGATGGGACAGAACAACAACAAATAGTTGATTCACTCGAATATCATAATACACATAAATATCAAAATGATGTATAAGAATAAACTATATCTTCACTACTTTAAACATTATTAGAGGTAGGGCACGATTATGAATAGGGTAGGTTACAATTATGAGAGGTAGGGCACAGCGATGATCATCACGCTTGAATCTGGGGCAGCCCAACTGGGGAAGTACCTCCTCCTTACAGAAGACCACAGCCATAATAGCACTGCTACCTTTCAAGTATGCAGTGTTGTGTTCCTGATGGTGAGTAAGGTTCCCAGAGCTTAAACCCCCCTTAAAGGCCGGCAACGCGCTTGTTACTCCTCTGGTGTTACGGGTGCCCATGGGCGACGGTAATTGCTTACCACCAGGCAATCCGTCTGCTCGTTTGCCGCCTATGTCATAAAAAAAAAGACGGGGGTGAAAATGCACCTTTCACTAGTGCTTAATTAAATATCGACCATTCTATCCACATCCAGTCCAGACTAACAATTTTTGAATCAGAAATTGATTGATCAAACTTGTTAAATGACCTTTCAAAGGCCCTCAAAAACATTATCCAAGACTTACAAAACAATGACATTTTTTGCTAAATTATTTTGTGTTCTTTCTCCCTTCCAGACAAAACTAAGTCAGCAGTAGTTATTCTTATTTCAAATATTGTTAAAATACGATTAGTATATTTTACAACTACCGGCTCTAATTCTGTATGTGATATGTACATATAATTCTTTGAGCTTATCACAAGTGTACTGTGAAACTAATTCAACTTCGTTCAGCTCTATCCGTGATTACTTGTCCATTAAACTATAAACGTAGCGCGTATAGCCAAGTTCGCAACTTGGCTTTACTGTACTTACTATAATACTCCGCAAAAAAACATGTAGCTTTTTTTTTATCCCTGACTTAGGGTCTCACATTAAAGCGATCGGACTGAGTGGTGGGAAGGTAGCCTGGGGAAAGTCCAGAACCCTTCCGCGCCACGGACTTGATTAGTACTACTGGAATACTCCTACTGAGTTTACGTTTTCAGCGAGATAACATTCAACCGAATCTGAGAGGAAAACTTGGAGCAATGTACCCAGTTTCAAAGGCAATGTTCCGTAAAACAACCATTTTTCTGAATACCGTAGGTATAATCTGGCCAGAGTGGCCAGTGACTTCCTCATACTGTTTATTTCTTCTCCATGGATGAGTGTAGATTTTTCCTCAACTTATATAATTATGTGTGAATTGCCAGATAATTAATGTAACTATCTGGCAATTCACACATAACCTAAAATAAATCTTTATAGTGTAAGAAAAGATAAAAAAAACCTGCAACAATCAAAATGTATCTAATTGTATTTAATTGAACCTTACCTTATTTATGTTTTCTTAATTGATTTGACAACAACTTTTAAAACCGTTTCTAATCGCGTCGTAAAAATTATGTTCGCATGTAAACCTATAGTGAAGAAAACCAATAGGTATATAAGCGGGAGTCTCGTGTGACCAGCACCCTCCGCCATGAAAACTCTTTACCTACTGTCCTTGCTGTTATTCGCGGTGGCGGCCCAAAAGTACAATCCCAACGGTATAGAAATTTACGATTTGAAGGACTGTACACGACTTTTCGAAAAATTCATCAAGGATTACCACAGACATTATAAAAACGCCCATGAAAAACGGATTCGCCACGACGCTTTTTGTAGATCATTGGTCGAGATCAATGAAGCAAATAAAGGAAGTAAGAACACATTTGTCATTAATGATCTCGCGGACTACACCAAGGAAGAGATGCACAGATTAATAAATGGTTACGTAAGGCCTATCCACCATTAAAATGTGGTTGTCACAGATGTCTTCTAAACTATGGAAGTGTATTTTATTTATATCCTTACTTATATATTAGTGCTTGCGAGTGCTAAGTACCTGTTTTTTTTTTCAGTGAATATTATAGTATAATTTAAATAAGGGAATTAAAGGTTAATTTTAGTTAGGGATTAATGTAACGGCTAATATATATGTTTATAATTCGTATGCGCACAAAATTTAGGTATGTCTTTAAACCAGACATAGACAATAGGTAGTTTATATGCCGTAAGAACCCAATAAGAAGGGATTTTTTGAGATTCCATCATTAAGGGGTAAAAAGGGGGTTAAAAGTTGGTATGTAGATTGTGTAGAATTTTAAGCGAGAGACTTGAAATTTTGTGTAAACACTTGTATTGGAATACAAGAAAAGTAATTTCTGCGTTTTTTGCCTTCCTTCCTGCCTTCCTCTAGCCGCCCAAGGATCCAAATTTGCCAAGGCAAAAGCAGTTTTGATTTGTCATAGTGAAAATTCAAAATAACATTTAAAGGGAGACATTTTTATAGGTCTCTGGGCGGCTAGAGGATAAGGGTAAAAAGGGGGTTCTTCTGCGCGTGCGAAGCCGCGGGCAAAAGCTAGTTAATAATAAAGAAGTGGGTACCGCAGTAAACAGATTCCCGGCTAATTTCTGGCTTTATATGTATGTCCATGGCGGGTGTTGTCTCTGTGCGCGTCCCATGATACGGACAGGGGCAACATCCGCACAGTGGTACCGCAGTTAACAGATTCCCGGCTAATTTCTGGCTTTATATGTATGTCCATGGCGGGTGTTGTCTCTGTGCGCGTCCCATGATACGGACAGGGGCAACATCCGCACAGTGGATACCGCAGTTAACAGATTCCCGGCTAATTTCTGGCTTTATATGTATGTCCATGGCGGGTGTTGTCTCTGTGCCCGTCCCATGATACGGACAGGTGCAACATCCGCACAGTGGATACCGCAGTTAACAGATTCCCGGCTAATTTCTGGCTTTATATGTATGTCCATGGCGGGTGTTGTCTCTGTGCGCGTCCCATGATACGGACAGGGGCAACATCCGCACAGTGGATACCGCAGTTAACAGATTCCCGGCTAATTTCTGGCTTTATATGTATGTCCATGGCGGGTGTTGTCTCTGTGCGCGTCCCATGATACGGACAGGGGCAACATCCGCACAGTGGGTACCGCAGTTAACAGGTTCCCGGCTAATTTCTGGCTTTATATGTATGTCCATGGCGGGTGTTGTGTCTGTGCGCGTCCCATGATACGGACAGGGGCAACATCCGCACAGTGGGTACCGCAGTTAACAGATTCCCGGCTAATTTCTGGCTTTATATTATTATTATTATGATTAATATGGTTATTTGAAACAACTAAATATTTATATTGGCAACTAAATTAGTAAGGGAGGTGTTTCTAGAAATTAAATAATTAACCGAACTTTTACAGCTGTGATCACAATGTAAGAGATTTTCAAAAAGTTGTTGGAGTCAATTACTAATTAATCAATTAGGTATTAGGTATTTCCCAAATTCTACCTAAAATTATGATTTCAAATTTTATTAGGTGGATTTTGTCTACGTAGGCATACCTAGCCGTTCAGGTAACGTTTATGGAATTATCAACAAGTGTAATTAAGTATTTTCCAATAAAAAAATAAAAATATCTACTCTTTAAAATAATAACTTGGCCTCTTTTTAAATTTACATTTTAATGAGATCACGATTAAATATTTTCACAGCACATTTAATCGTAAAAATTATATGACAAGCATACATTACTATTTAAATAGAAATATAAATGTGGTCATCTTATACAACACCGAATATTCGCAATGAAAACATTATTTGTTCTACTAGCCGTGACTGCGGTCACAGCCTCGAAGTTCCCCAACGGAGCCGAGATAATAGACACCAATAACTCGGCCCAGCTGTACGAGGAATACCTCAAAAAGTACAATAAACATTACAGATGTCCGTACGACAAATCTGTGCACTACAAGGCTTTCCAGCAAGGATTGGTTGATATAAATACTAGGAATGCGAAGGAGCCGGCCGGCGGCGCCGTATTTGCTATCGACTCGTTCGCTGACTACACTAGGACGGACTGGGGACAGATGCGACGTTTCGGTTCTGTGCGGACTATAAGGAACATAAACTGAACATGATATTAATGAAATAAAAACAAGTAAAAACTGATGGGTATTATAATTTTATTAAATAACTAGCTTTTTCCCGCGGCTTCGCTCGCGTTAAGAAGTATTTAAAGTTATAAGTTATGCTTAGCACGCTATCGTTCAAAACGTAGTTTTGTATGTATGCATGCTTTTTGTTCGGAAAATGCCGGTTTATCCACAAATGCCTTCGTCATTGTAGCGTCATTGCATGCCAGGTCTCAGCCCGATCGGTTTAAAATTGACAAAATTTCATACAAACTTTCATCCCCTTTTTTATCCCCTTGGGGGTAGAATTGATCAAAATCCTTTCTTAGCGGATGCCTACGTATGCATGCCAAATTTCAGCCCGATCAGTCCAGTGGTTTGGGCTGTGCGTTGATAGATCACTATGTCAGTCAGTCAGTCAGTCACCTTTGAGTTATATATATTTAGATATGATGGACATTACAAGATAAATAGTAGGTATAAAAACAAGTTTTTATCAAGCAATTTACTGAAATTACATGTATTATTCAAGAAAAAAATAAATAAAAATAATCATAAACTACGAGTAAACTATTCAAATAGCCCACCCCGGGTACAAAGGTAGTCCATTACACTCGATGCGTTACCACGTTGAACAGCAATGGACAACCTCTGTAATAGGAACGACCCGCAGCGGGGGTCGAGGCCCTTATCTCGCAGGCGGCGTCCCATCTCCATCAGGAAAACCTTGGGTTCCCCACACCACACACCAGAAGTTTCCACGGCCAGCGGAATAAACAAGTAGCCGCTGAGTGCCGAATATTAAAAACTGATTAAAGCGTGTACCTAAAGGCTGAATTACGATTTAACTCTGCTAGCCTATTATAGTAGAGTTTTATCATTTGTCACTATCTGTCACGCTCCAACAAGTAGTGAGTGACGGATAGCGGGACAGGCGATAAGATGGCAACCATATATGCTATCCGTTCTGGTTTAATGGAGTGAAACCAGAACAAATTTTAGTTAGTTTTAGCTTATATTTAATTATAAGAGGTAGAGTTTATGAGAGGTAGGGCACGGCGATGACCATCACGCTTGAATCTGGGGCAGCCCAACTGGGGAAGTACCTCCTCCTTACAGAAGACCACAGCCATAATAGCACTGCTACCTTTCAGGTATGTAGTGCTGTGTTCCTGTTGGTGAGTAAGGTTCCCAGAGCTCCAACCCCCCTTAAAGGCCGGCAACGCGCTTGTGACTCATCTGGTGTTGCGGGTGCCTATGGGCGACGGTAATTGCTTACCACCATCGTCTGCTCGTTTGCCGCCTTTGTCATAAAAACATTATATATATATATATAATACTAATAAGAATATGCCATGGATGAGCGTTAATATTGATTCCCAAATGAATGTCTGATTTTTAACCACCTAACCTAAGTTCTTTTAAGATTTGTATATTTTGGGAAACAGCTTTCTATGATTTGAATATCTTTGGAAACAATTTTCTAGGATTCGTATACCTTGGAAAAAGCTTTCAAGGATTTGTATATTTTGAGCAACAGCTTCCTAGGATTGGTATATCTTGGGAATCAACTTTCTAGGATTGGTATATCTTGGGAACCAGCTTTCTAGGATTTGAATATCTTGGGAAACAACTTTCTAGGATTTGTATATCTTGGGAAACAACTTTCTAGGATTTGTATATCTTGGGAAACAACTTTCTAGGATTTGTATATCTTGGGAAACAACTTTCTAGGATTTGTATATCTTGGGAAACAACTTTCTAGTATTCGTATATCTTGGGAACCAGCTTTCAAGGATTTGAATATCTTGGGAAACAACTTTCTAGGATTTGTATATCTTGGGAAACAACTTTCTAGGATTTGTATATCTTGGGAACCAGCTTTCAAGGATTTGAATATCTTGGGAAACAACTTTCTAGGATTTGTATATCTTGGGAAACAACTTTCTAGGATTTGAATATCTTTGGGAACCAGCTTTCTAGGATTTGAATATCTTGGGAAACAACTTTCTAGGATTTGTATATCTTGGGAAACAACTTTCTAGTATTCGTATATCTTGGGAACCAGCTTTCAAGGATTTGAATATCTTGGGAAACAACTTTCTAGGATTTGTATATCTTGGGAACCAGCTTTCAAGGATTTGAATATCTTGGGAAACAACTTTCTAGGATTTGTATATCTTGGGAAACAACTTTCTAGGATTTGAATATCTTTGGGAACCAGCTTTCTAGGATTTGAATATCTTGGGAAACAACTTTCTAGGATTTGAATATCTTTGGGAACCAGCATTCTAGGATTTGAATATCTTGGGAAACAACTTTCTAGGATTTGAATATCTTTGGGAACCAGCTTTCTAGGATTTGAATATCTTGGGAAACAACTTTCTAGGATTTGAATATCTTTGGGAACCAGCTTTCTAGGATTTGAATAACTTGAGAAACAACTTTCTAGGATTTGAATATCTTGGGAAACAACTTTCTAGGATTTGAATATCTTGGGTTCCACGATTCTACGAACTGGGTATACGAACCATTTAACCGCCAAAAGTCGATCTTCCGACGTCGTAGTTGTATACTGTTACTTTGTAGAATATGAAACGATCAGCTCCTAAATACAAAAAAGACATTGGATGGAAAAGGAACGTGACAAAAGGTGGCGAAGAGTTTATAGAAGTGTGCTGTGGACGACGAAACTTATGAGTTACGAATCTGTCCCTAGTGGGTAGACCCCTGCCTATGCAGCCGATGGTCGTAGGTTAGAATCCTAGTGAAGCTTTTATTTGTGATGTAAGCACAGGTATTTGTTCCTGTGTCAGGGTTCTATGTATTTAGGTACTTGTATGATACATATAACGTTGGTTTAGTAGCCACAAGTCTTTTCAAGCTTACCGTAGTGGAAGCAGTTATGACATTGACCCGAAATTTTTCAAAAATGGCCGCCACCCGTTCTGCTTAAAAAAAAAAATACTCTCGTCCCGGTGGGTACTAGGGCAAGTGAACCGTGGGATTGTTTTTATATTAAGCAGAAACGTCTGCTAGCGTATCAAAGATATTTTTCTTTCGATTTAAATATCTTTGAACCGTGGGACTTAGACAATTTATGTAAAAGTATGGATGTCCTGTTAAATTGATTTATTTATATTATGGCGGAAGCCAACGCTGCGCCTAAGTATTTCCATTCAACCTCTTGTACAGATGTGACTAACGTCCAAAAAGTTTACCTTGAGTTTGTAATTGCGCGCAGGAAACGACTCCTGCCCCCAGCGGTGTGTCCAGCAACCCCACATCGACGCGGACACTCCTGACTCCAGCTCGCCCATCGCCAGAGCCAAGCTGCGGCAGAACTCCTTCAGAGCTGGAGAGGATCAGGTAAACCTTTTGACTCGGTCCAAAAACGCGCTGTGAGGGTTGTTGACGATGCCAGGCTTACAAGTGGTATTGAACCCTTAACTCTTAGGAGAGACTTCGCTTCCTTATGCACGTTCTACCGCTTGTACAATGGGCTTTGTTCTGAGGAATTGTTTTGTAATGATGCCCACGGCTAGTTTTTATCATCGCACCGCTCGCCTCCGTCAGGGTGTTCACCTTCACCCACATACTTTGAAACCAAAATGGTCGCGTACCCAACGGTTTCAGAGGAATTTCCTCCCGCGTACGCTAAAGTTGTGGAATGAGCTTCCTGTGGAGGTCATTCCAAAGGACTACAATATGGGGTTCTTCAAAAAGGGTGTAAAGAGATTTTTACGGGGTCGGCAACGCGTGAATGATGCCTCGGTATTGTAAACGTCCGTAGGCTGCGGTGACCGGCTACCATCAAGCGGGCCGCATGCTTGTCTGCCACCTTTGTGGTATAAAAAACAAACTGGTCTCTGATGTTTGTGCCAAGGAAAGACACTCCTGCCCTCAGGGGTGGGCACAGAAACCCCACATCTACGCTTTCTTAACTCCAGCTTACCCATCCCCACAGACAGAACTTCAGCTTCTTCTTGAGCTTGCCGTGAGACTCAGTCAATTTGTTCAGGCTAAGGTCTCCTATAAACGCCATCGGCCGCTTACACCGCCTGCGTCACAATGTTTACTATAGAAATGTACTGCTGTGGTCTCTCACACACCGACGTTGGCGTTTTTTTTTTCAGAAACGTAGACGCTGACGTCAGACGTCGCGTATAGCTTAAAATAGGAGACCTAAGCCTTAGCTTGTCATATTTTTTTAATTACATTGTGACACCAGGAGTCCCGCGGCACGCTGACGCGGCTGGACTTCAGCCTGCTCCGGCAGCTGCGCGGGCGCCGCGGGGCGCAGCTGGCCATCGACTGGGACCCCACGGCGTTGCATCTGCGCTACCAGTCCACCCGGGAGAAGGTACGCAGGTTCACATTTGCCTGATGTGTTGTGTCGTGACGCATCAGAACAGTTCGCTTCCAATTTGATGACTGCGTTCATATTTAATCGACCTGTATTTGTCTACTGCTGGACATAGGCCTCCCCGAACCCTCGCCAGTCAGCACGGTCTTTTGCCAGAAACCCTGCGAGTCGTCGCTCCACTGTTCCAGGGCATCCCACACTACGCTTGCCGATACGCGGATTCATTCCAGAATTCGTTTACCCCAATCAGTTGTCGTTTCTGCCACTTCACCTTGCTAATCTGAGCTGTATCGGTTTCCTTAATTCTCTGACAGATCTGAGATCACCTGAATTACGAAAAACTTTTTGTTGAATTCGAGTTTTAATGACCAACGGGCAGGGCAGACCGCTTGAAGAAAGGATCCTAAGTGGCGACCACGTGCCGGAAGACGTAGCGAATGACAGCTCCCAAGATCAAGGTTGCGAGAAATCGTTACACCTGGCAAGCGGAAGATAGTCTTCAGACTATCTTCCCCCCAAGATGATACCAGACTTATTTGGAGGAAGCCTATGTCCATCAGTGAAATGATGATGTTACATCAGGTTGTTGTGGAAATCATTAATCTTTGCCCATCAGTAGCAGTCTTTCGGCTGATGATTTAATTAGCTGTCGTGTGGTCCAGGCGTGGGCGGTGCACCCGTCGGTGGCGGCCAGCGGCGCGCTGGCGGCGCGGGCCGTGGACCTGGCCTCCTGCCTGCGCGCCTTCACGTCGCACGAGCGCCTCGAGCAGCGCTACCACTGCGCCCGCTGCCGCGCCGCGCAGCCCGCCACCAAGGTGCTGCAGATCTGGCGGCTGCCGCCCATACTGGTAACGTCCAGCTGTCCTGCAGCCCTGGCCCCGGCCTCCTGCCTGCGCGCCTTCATCAGACACGGCCATCTGATATATGTTTTAAACATATATCAGATATGTCGTTATCTTCCAAAACAGTTACCAGACTATTCTTCGGCATATGTCGTAATTTTAAATTTAAACTTCAATTTTTCAAGGCTGCCCAAAGTATACATGCTAGTAACCCAGTTCACAACCTAGATGTCAAAGCTGACAACCCTAAAAGATCTCAAATATTTGAGCCGCAATGCTCAACTTTACGTATGTAGACAGTATATTCGGATATAAACACATTTGCTTTGTTCCCAGATTATCCACTTGAAGCGGTTCCAATACGTGAACAACAAGTGGATCAAGTCGCAGAAGGTGGTGAACTTCCCGCTGCAGGACTTCGACCCGTCGCCGTACCTGGCCTCCGTGCCGCAGGAGACCATCGCGAGGCACATGGAGATCAACAACATCTACAGGTGAGGCGCACTGCTGGTGGTCCATCTGGCACAGTCGCCATCAGATATATCGGAACACCTCCAGTGTTCACAAATATCGGAACAACACCTCTATTATCAAGGCTATAAAGTGCATGCTCCGAGATTTTTTTTTATGACAAAAGGTGGCAAACGAGCAGACGGATTGCCTGATGGTAAGCAATTACCGTCGCCCATGGGCACCCGCAACACCAGGGGAGTCACAAGCGCGTTGCCGATCTTTAAGGGGGTTGGAGCTCTGGGAACCTTACTCACCACCAGGAACACACTACATACCTGAAAGGTAGCAGTGCTATTATGGCTGTGGTCTTCTGTAAGGAGGAGGTACTTCCTCAGTTGGGCTTCTCCAGACTCAAGCGAGATGGTACTTCGCTGTGCCCTACCTCTCATTGTTGGACGTAGTTTATATTTTTGAATACCTTGGCTGCTCCGATATATTTGAAGACGTCTGTACCAGTAGGTCGACAAATAGATTAGTTCAGAAGGTGGGTCGTCGCCGGTTTATAGTTCGGATACGTAGATGAAACGCAGCATTAAAACCGATTTTTTTTCATTTGCTAGTTTTTTTTCTTATACATAATAGAAACCTGTATACGGGTCAATCGAGAATGTATGTCCTTAAACTACGTCCAACAATGAGAGGTAGGGCACAGCGATGTACCATCACGCTTGAGTCTGGAGAAACCCGACTGGGGAAGTACCTCCTCCTTACAGAAGATCACAGCCATAATAGCACTGCTACCTTTCAGGTATGTAGTGTTGTGTTCCTGATGGTAAGGTTCCAGAGCCCCAACCCCCACTTTAAGGCCGGCAACGCGCTTGTGACTCCCCTAGTGTTGTGGGTGCCCATGGGCTACGGTAATTGCTTACCACCAGTACCCTAAACCTTTGTCATAAAAAAAAAATCTTCCATATCTCTACCATTGTTCTGGTGGGTTCCAAAAAAATTTGAATGTTTTGTTGATACTTAACGAGAATTACTCGTCCAGGCGGAGATCGTCGATGTTCGTGGACGTGGAAGACGCGATCTCGGAGAGTGAGAGCGAGTGCGAGACGGAAGTGGAAGAGGCGGAGCCCGCCACGCCCACCGTTAAGGTTAAAGACCCGCCTAAACTCAGGTAAGTTTAACATTTCTTGTGATGATTACATACATACATACATTTCAGCCGTATGCAGTCCACTGCTGGACATAGGCCTCCCACAAATATGACTTGTATCTTGGGTGTAGTTGCCATAGTCGCCACGCCTGGCAGGCGGGTTGGCGACCGCAGTAGCTGTAGATTGGGTTTCGACGGATGTTGCTGCCCGTCCGTAGGATTTTTCCCTTTGTCGCCTCTTACACCCGCGGGAGGAGACGGGGTGGTGCTATTCTAGTTAGCCGGCATCACACGGCAAAATGAATAAACAGATATAACACATTACTCCATTTGCACGTGTAGAGTAAAAATCAACAAGCGGCGAGAGTCTTGCGAGGTGAGACGACGGGAGCGCCTGGAGTCCACCAGCCTGCTGGCCACGCCCGTCACCGACGACAACCTGGTGGACTTCCACCAGCACCACCTCGCCGAGGGCCAGGACCCCTTCCAGCTCAAGTACCGGCTGTACGCTGTCGTGGTGAGTTGGCACGTCTAGGGTTTCCGGACTCTTCAGTACGGTACTTTTTGATGCGGGAATGTAACCTCGTAACGCCCAGTGTGCATTACAATGTACACTCCCTTTCAATGTAGTTGAAATCTTTTATAAAAGGAAATAGGGTAGAATTTCTTTTGTTTCATTCGTTTTCGTACATAAGAAAATTCGACCCAATTCACTGCATAGTAAGTTTGGTTTTAATTATTAAACATTTTAGTATGGTGGGCGTTACGAGGATAAGTAGATATATGCCATTCCTACTCGATTATTGATAACATGGGGATTAAAAGGTTGCAGGGAACTGCACACTGTCACAAAGTTTTCAGCTGCTATTTCATGACGTATAGGACACAACACTTCGTCAACAATCTGGGCTGTCAAAGGGGGAATGTATTGTCCGATACAAGACTAACGTTCACACGTTCCCGGCAGTCGCACTCGGGGCAGATGAGCGGCGGACACTACGTGGCGTACGCGCGGAACCCGAGCGGCACGTGGCTCTGCTACAACGACTCCATGTGCCGCGAGCTGGGCGCCGAGCCCGCGCTGGACCCGGCCAGCGCCTACCTGCTGTTCTACGAGCGCCAGGGGCTGGACTATGAGAGGTAACTGCTCCCTGGCGGCGGTCGCCGGGCACGTGAGCGGCACGTGGCTCTGCTACAACGACTCCATGTGCCGCGAGCTGGGCGCCGAGCCCGCGCTGGACCCGGCCAGCGCCTACCTGCTGTTCTACGAGCGCCAGGGGCTGGACTATGAGAGGTAACTGCTCCCTGTCGGCAGTCCTCGGGCACGTGAGCGGCACGTGGCTCTGCTACAACGACTCCATGTGCCGCGAGCTGGGCGCCGAGCCCGCGCTGGACCCGGCCAGCGCCTACCTGCTGTTCTACGAGCGCCAGGGGCTGGACTATGAGAGGTAACTGCTCCCTGTCGGCAGTCCTCGGGCACGTGAGCGGCACGTGGCTCTGCTACAACGACTCCATGTGCCGCGAGCTGGGCGCCGAGCCCGCGCTGGACCCGGCCAGCGCCTACCTGCTGTTCTACGAGCGCCAGGGGCTGGACTATGAGAGGTAACTGCTCCCTGTCGGCAGTCCTCGGGCACGTGAGCGGCACGTGGCTCTGCTACAACGACTCCATGTGCCGCGAGCTGGGCGCCGAGCCCGCGCTGGACCCGGCCAGCGCCTACCTGCTGTTCTACGAGCGCCAGGGGCTGGACTATGAGAGGTAACTGCTCCCTGTCGGCAGTCCTCGGGCACGTGAGCGGCACGTGGCTCTGCTACAACGACTCCATGTGCCGCGAGCTGGGCGCCGAGCCCGCGCTGGACCCGGCCAGCGCCTACCTGCTGTTCTACGAGCGCCAGGGGCTGGACTATGAGAGGTAACTGCTCCCTGTCGGCAGTCCTCGGGCACGTGAGCGGCACGTGGCTCTGCTACAACGACTCCATGTGCCGCGAGCTGGGCGCCGAGCCCGCGCTGGACCCGGCCAGCGCCTACCTGCTGTTCTACGAGCGCCAGGGGCTGGACTATGAGAGGTAACTGCTCCCTGTCGGCAGTCCTCGGGCACGTGAGCGGCACGTGGCTCTGCTACAACGACTCCATGTGCCGCGAGCTGGGCGCCGAGCCCGCGCTGGACCCGGCCAGCGCCTACCTGCTGTTCTACGAGCGCCAGGGGCTGGACTATGAGAGGTAACTGCTCCCTGTCGGCAGTCCTCGGGCACGTGAGCGGCACGTGGCTCTGCTACAACGACTCCATGTGCCGCGAGCTGGGCGCCGAGCCCGCGCTGGACCCGGCCAGCGCCTACCTGCTGTTCTACGAGCGCCAGGGGCTGGACTATGAGAGGTAACTGCTCCCTGTCGGCAGTCCTCGGGCACGTGAGCGGCACGTGGCTCTGCTACAACGACTCCATGTGCCGCGAGCTGGGCGCCGAGCCCGCGCTGGACCCGGCCAGCGCCTACCTGCTGTTCTACGAGCGCCAGGGGCTGGACTATGAGAGGTAACTGCTCCCTGTCGGCAGTCCTCGGGCACGTGAGCGGCACGTGGCTCTGCTACAACGACTCCATGTGCCGCGAGCTGGGCGCCGAGCCCGCGCTGGACCCGGCCAGCGCCTACCTGCTGTTCTACGAGCGCCAGGGGCTGGACTATGAGAGGTAACTGCTCCCTGTCGGCAGTCCTCGGGCACGTGAGCGGCACGTGGCTCTGCTACAACGACTCCATGTGCCGCGAGCTGGGCGCCGAGCCCGCGCTGGACCCGGCCAGCGCCTACCTGCTGTTCTACGAGCGCCAGGGGCTGGACTATGAGAGGTAACTGCTCCCTGTCGGCAGTCCTCGGGCACGTGAGCGGCACGTGGCTCTGCTACAACGACTCCATGTGCCGCGAGCTGGGCGCCGAGCCCGCGCTGGACCCGGCCAGCGCCTACCTGCTGTTCTACGAGCGCCAGGGGCTGGACTATGAGAGGTAACTGCTCCCTGTCGGCAGTCCTCGGGCACGTGAGCGGCACGTGGCTCTGCTACAACGACTCCATGTGCCGCGAGCTGGGCGCCGAGCCCGCGCTGGACCCGGCCAGCGCCTACCTGCTGTTCTACGAGCGCCAGGGGCTGGACTATGAGAGGTAACTGCTCCCTGTCGGCAGTCCTCGGGCACGTGAGCGGCACGTGGCTCTGCTACAACGACTCCATGTGCCGCGAGCTGGGCGCCGAGCCCGCGCTGGACCCGGCCAGCGCCTACCTGCTGTTCTACGAGCGCCAGGGGCTGGACTATGAGAGGTAACTGCTCCCTGTCGGCAGTCCTCGGGCACGTGAGCGGCACGTGGCTCTGCTACAACGACTCCATGTGCCGCGAGCTGGGCGCCGAGCCCGCGCTGGACCCGGCCAGCGCCTACCTGCTGTTCTACGAGCGCCAGGGGCTGGACTATGAGAGGTAACTGCTCCCTGTCGGCAGTCCTCGGGCACGTGAGCGGCACGTGGCTCTGCTACAACGACTCCATGTGCCGCGAGCTGGGCGCCGAGCCCGCGCTGGACCCGGCCAGCGCCTACCTGCTGTTCTACGAGCGCCAGGGCTGGACTATGAGAGGTAACTGCTCCCTGTCGGCAGTCCTCGGGCACGTGAGCGGCACGTGGCTCTGCTACAACGACTCCATGTGCCGCGAGCTGGGCGCCGAGCCCGCGCTGGACCCGGCCAGCGCCTACCTGCTGTTCTACGAGCGCCAGGGGCTGGACTATGAGAGGTAACTGCTCCCTGTCGGCAGTCCTCGGGCACGTGAGCGGCACGTGGCTCTGCTACAACGACTCCATGTGCCGCGAGCTGGGCGCCGAGCCCGCGCTGGACCCGGCCAGCGCCTACCTGCTGTTCTACGAGCGCCAGGGGCTGGACTATGAGAGGTAACTGCTCCCTGTCGGCAGTCCTCGGGCACGTGAGCGGCACGTGGCTCTGCTACAACGACTCCATGTGCCGCGAGCTGGGCGCCGAGCCCGCGCTGGACCCGGCCAGCGCCTACCTGCTGTTCTACGAGCGCCAGGGGCTGGACTATGAGAGGTAACTGCTCCCTGTCGGCAGTCCTCGGGCACGTGAGCGGCACGTGGCTCTGCTACAACGACTCCATGTGCCGCGAGCTGGGCGCCGAGCCCGCGCTGGACCCGGCCAGCGCCTACCTGCTGTTCTACGAGCGCCAGGGGCTGGGCTATGCGAGGAAAGTGCTCCCTGTCGGCAGTCCTCAGGCACGTGAGCGGCACGTGGCTCTGCTACAACGACTCCATGTGCCGCGAGCTGGGCGCCGAGCCCGCGCTGGACCCGGCCAGCGCCTACCTGCTGTTCTACGAGCGCCAGGGGCTGGACTATGAGAGGTAACTGCTCCCTGTCGGCAGTCCTCGGGCACGTGAGCGGCACGTGGCTCTGCTACAACGACTCCATGTGCCGCGAGCTGGGCGCCGAGCCCGCGCTGGACCCGGCCAGCGCCTACCTGCTGTTCTACGAGCGCCAGGGGCTGGACTATGAGAGGTAACTGCTCCCTGTCGGCAGTCCTCGGGCACGTGAGCGGCACGTGGCTCTGCTACAACGACTCCATGTGCCGCGAGCTGGGCGCCGAGCCCGCGCTGGACCCGGCCAGCGCCTACCTGCTGTTCTACGAGCGCCAGGGGCTGGACTATGAGAGGCAACTGCTCCCTGTCGGCAGTCCTCGGGCACGGGGGCGGCACGTGGCTCTGCTACAACGACTCCATGTGCCGCGAGCTGGGCGCCGAGCCCGCGCTGGACCCGGCCAGCGCCTACCTGCTGTTCTACGAGCGCCAGGGGCTGGACTATGAGAGGTAACTGCTCCCTGTCGGCAGTCCTCGGGCACGTGAGCGGCACGTGGCTCTGCTACAACGACTCCATGTGCCGCGAGCTGGGCGCCGAGCCCGCGCTGGACCCGGCCAGCGCCTACCTGCTGTTCTACGAGCGCCAGGGGCTGGACTATGAGGAGGTAACTGCTCCTGTCGGCGGTCCTCGGGCCCGTGAGCGGCACGTGGCTCTGCTACAACGACTCCATGTGCCGCGAGCTGGGCGCCGAGCCCGCGCTGGACCCGGCCAGCGCCTACCTGCTGTTCTACGAGCGCCAGGGGCTGGACTATGAGAGGTAACTGCTCCCTGTCGGCCGCCCCCGGGCACGTGAGCGGCACGTGGCTCTGCTACAACGACTCCATGTGCCGCGAGCTGGGCGCCGAGCCCGCGCTGGACCCGGCCGGGGACTACCTGCGGTTCTACGACCGCCAGGGGCTGGACTATGAGAGGTCACCGCCCCCTGGCGGCAGGCCTTGGGCACGTGAGCGGCACGTGGCTCTGCTACAACGACTCCATGTGCCGCGAGCTGGGCGCCGAGCCCGCGCTGGACCCGGCCAGCGCCTACCTGCTGTTCTACGAGCGCCAGGGGCTGGACTATGAGAGGTAACTGCTCCCTGTCGGCAGTCCTCGGGCACGTGAGCGGCACGTGGCTCTGCTACAACGACTCCATGTGCCGCGAGCTGGGCGCCGAGCCCGCGCTGGACCCGGCCAGCGCCTACCTGCTGTTAGACGACCGCCCGGGGCTGCACTAAGAGTGGTAACTGCCCGCTGGCGGCGGCCCTTGGGCACGTGAGCGGCACGTGGCTCTGCTACAACGACTCCATGTGCCGCGAGCTGGGCGCCGAGCCCGCGCTGGACCCGGCCAGCGCCTACCTGCTGTTCTACGAGCGCCAGGGGCTGGACTATGAGAGGTAACTGCTCCTGTCGGCAGTCCTCGGGCACGTGAGCGGCACGTGGCTCTGCTACAACGACTCCATGTGCCGCGAGCTGGGCGCCGAGCCCGCGCTGGACCCGGCCAGCGCCTACCTGCTGTTCTACAACCGCCGGGCGCCGGACTGTGAGAGGGAGCAGCTCCCGGTCGGCGGCGCTCGAGCACGTAAGCGGCACGTGGCTCTGCTACAACGACTCCATGTGCCGCGAGCTGGGCGCCGAGCCCGCGCTGGACCCGGCCAGCGCCTACCTGCTGTTCTACGAGCGCCAGGGGCTGGACTATGAGAGGTAACTGCTCCCTGTCGGCAGTCCTCGGGCACGTGAGCGGCACGTGGCTCTGCTACAACGACTCCATGTGCCGCGAGCTGGGCGCCGAGCCCGCGCTGGACCCGGCCAGCGCCTACCTGCTGTTCTCCGAGCGCCAGGGGCTGGACTATGAGAGGTAACTGCTCCCTGTCGGCAGTCCTCAGGCACGTGAGCGGCACGTGGCTCTGCTACAACGACGCCATGTGCCGCGAGCTGGGCGCCGAGCCCGCGCTGGACCCGGCCAGCGCCTACCTGCTGTTCTACGAGCGCCAGGGGCTGGACTATGAGAGGTAACTGCTCCCTGTCGGCAGTCCTCGGGCACGTGAGCGGCACGTGGCTCTGCTACAACGACTCCATGTGCCGCGAGCTGGGCGCCGAGCCCGCGCTGGACCCGGCCAGCGCCTACCTGCTGTTCTACGAGCGCCAGGGGCTGGACTATGAGAGGTAACTGCTCCCTGTCGGCAGTCCTCGGGCACGTGAGCGGCACGTGGCTCTGCTACAACGACTCCATGTGCCGCGAGCTGGGCGCCGAGCCCGCGCTGGACCCGGCCAGCGCCTACCTGCTGTTCTACGAGCGCCAGGGGCTGGACTATGAGAGGTAACTGCTCCCTCTCGCAGGACCCCGGGCACGTGAGCGGGCCGCGGCTCTGCTACACCGACGCCAGCTGCCGCGAGCTGGGCGCCGAGCCCGCGCTGGACCCGGCCAGCGCCTACCTGCTGTTCTAGGAGGGCCGAGGGTCGGACTGGGAGAGGGAGCTGCTCTCGGTCGGCGGCGTACGGGCACGTGAGCGGCACGTGGCTCTGCTACAACGACTCCATGTGCCGCGAGCTGGGCGCCGAGCCCGCGCTGGACCCGGCCAGCGCCTACCTGCTGTTCTACGAGCGCCAGGGGCTGGACTATGAGAGGTAACTGCTCCCTGTCGGCAGTCCTCGGGCACGTGAGCGGCACGTGGCTCTGCTACAACGACTCCATGTGCCGCGAGCTGGGCGCCGAGCCCGCGCTGGACCCGGCCAGCGCCTACCTGCTGTTCTACGAGCGCCAGGGGCTGGACTATGAGAGGTAACTGCTCCCTGTCGGCAGTCCTCGGGCACGTGAGCGGCACGTGGCTCTGCTACAACGACTCCATGTGCCGCGAGCTGGGCGCCGAGCCCGCGCTGGACCCGGCCAGCGCCTACCTGCTGTTCTACGAGCGCCAGGGGCTGGACTATGAGAGGTAACTGCTCCCTGTCGGCAGTCCTCGGGCACGTGAGCGGCACGTGGCTCTGCTACAACGACTCCATGTGCCGCGAGCTGGGCGCCGAGCCCGCGCTGGACCCGGCCAGCGCCTACCTGCTGTTCTACGAGCGCCAGGGGCTGGACTATGAGAGGTAACTGCTCCCTGTCGGCAGTCCTCGGGCACGTGAGCGGCACGTGGCTCTGCTACAACGACTCCATGTGCCGCGAGCTGGGCGCCGAGCCCGCGCTGGACCCGGCCAGCGCCTACCTGCTGTTCTACGAGCGCCAGGGGCTGGACTATGAGAGGTAACTGCTCCCTGTCGGCAGTCCTCGGGCACGTGAGCGGCACGTGGCTCTGCTACAACGACTCCATGTGCCGCGAGCTGGGCGCCGAGCCCTGATATTTCAAACCTTAATATATTTACACAACGAGAGAACATTAGTTAATAATACTAAAAGTATGCATTAAATAAGAAAACAAAAAAAATCGGATCTATAACGAAGTGACTTATTGCAATTTCTATGCAATCACCAGTCAGCGCAACGACCTATCTGGTCGTCCTAATCAGTTTATATTAATTGATAAGAAATACGTCATCACAAAAGATGTAAATACTACACTAAAATATACAGTTTTGAGCTCAATACAATGAGCTCAATAATTTGATATTACTTAGTATTTTTACTTATATTAGTACTTTTTAATTGTACAATTTGATATTGTTGCAGATACCTGCCCGACATCAGGGGCAAGGAGCCCGTGATCAAAGACTCGGAGACCCTGGACCCTGACGAGAGTGACCTCCGCAAGATGTGCGTCATAGCGTAGACAGAGCACGGGGCGGTAGCTGTGTCATCTCATACTGTTTCCACTAATTACACAAACTTATGTACTTTACATTATTCATTTTACTAGTAGGGTTTTGTACTACATATAACCTCGCGAGGACTATACAAAAAGATTTAATTGTTAAAATCAATCATATACAATGAATTTAGTTGAATTATCTTTGTATACAAAAGTGAAAAATATGAATTTATTTACTTTTATAGAAGATTTAAATTTCGATGAAAAGCAGTTGTAATGTACACTGGATCCTCAAAGGTAGTAAAATACAGATACAAAAAACCTAACTCGGTCCCAGGGCGGTGGTTAAAACCGCAGAGAACCGCCGGAATATTCGCGCCGTGTCCAGGATTACAGCCTTCTGAATCTGACCCTCGATCCAACCACAACCACGTGGCGAGTAGCTATGAGACCGTTCGCGGAAAAAAAAATGGAGGACGAGTATTATTTTCATACGGATTTTTTTTTCTATATATATTTATTGTCTATGTTCATCAGGGATAATGTAGCATACGAATTTTAAAACAACTTTTCAAATCGGTCCAGTAATTTCAGAGCATACTCGATGCAAATGAACAAATATACAAACAATCATTTTTTCCCCGTGTCGAATCGCCTGGATTCCGCTTTACTTTGCTTTCTTTACTAACGCCTACTTGGTAGCGACCCTACCCACGAAGCAAAAGGTCCACGACAACGGACATGAGACCTACCCTACGGACCGCCACAACGATCTTTAGCACAAATGGTCGCGTACCCAACGGTTTCAGAGGAATTTCCTCCCGCGTACGCTAAGGTTGTGGAATGAGCTTCCTGCGGAGGTCATCCCAAAGGACTACAGTATGGGGTTCTTCAAAAAGGGTGTAAAGAGGTTTTTACGGGGTCGGCAACGCGTGAATGATGCCTCGGTATTGTAAACGTCCATAGGCTGCGGTGACCGCCTACCATCAAGCGGGCCGCATGCTTGTTTGCCACCTTTGTGGTATAAAAAAAAAGTCCGAACTGCGACACTCCAATACCTTAAACATATAAGTTACATTTATTACACAAATGAAACTCGGTATGAGCTCACAGCTACCGCCATTGTAATAATTAACTTAATTTATTAACATCGAAAACTTACATTTAGTGACTGCAAGTGAAAAACACAAGTTTATTATATAATCTATATTAAATAATTTAGTTTGAAAAGCTTTTGACAGTTATGGTCGCCATGTAAACTTTTACAACGCATCTAACGGGTGTTTCCTGTAATAAGAGCAATAACTTTAGGGATCGCTTCTACAGTAGCAACATTTGTTCTACAACTTTAAAAATTGTGTGATTTAATACTCTAAACTAAATACTGTTTTCAATTAACAGCATCCATTCTAGTTGACGTTTACTGTCAGCCGTTTTTTTTATGACATAGGCGGCAAACGAGCAGATGGATTGCCTGGTGGTAAGCAATTACCATCGCCCATGGGCACCCGCAACACCAGGGGAGTCACAAGCGCGTTGCCGGCCTTTAAGGGGGGTTGGAGCTCTGGGAACTTTACTCACCATCAGGAACACAACACTACATACCTGAAAGGTAGCAGTGCTATTATGGCTGTGGTCTTCTGTAAGGAGGAGGTACTTCCCCAGTTGGGCTGCCCCAGACTCAAGCGTGATGGTCATCGCTGTGCCCTGCCTCTCATAAATTCATAGTTTCCACAATACATTGCTTGCTTGGAAAATCTATTTATATTTAGTAAACTATAAGTTACTTTCAGTCGTAAAACAAATGTTGCTACGCTTGTGGTGTAAAAACGATGCCTAAAGTTATTGCTCTTGCACAAACACTCGATTTAGTATAAATAATACTCAAAGTGCACTAATTTCACAGAACAACAATTAAGATTATAGAAACCACTTGTGACCAATGTTTTGGTACTGAATACCTCAGCTGTCATTAGAGTATAATTTCAATATAATGTAATATAAATATATTCCTAATGTTATATTAAGAATATTATAATATATTTCAATTGAAATATATCGTACTGTACAGTGCCTAAATAATTATTGGTGAAATATTTATTTATAATTTTGATCTTATTTAATTATAAAAATATGGGTATAGGTAAATATTTTTGGTTAGTTTCAATTATATCCATATTTTTGTAGTCAACTTTTTAGACGGGCAGCATTTTATAATTGTTTTATATATTAAATTGATTATGTATGTGGTTCCTTGATGGAATATATTTCCGGATTATTAATTGTAATGGTTTGGTTTAACCTAGGTTTGTTACTGGGATATGGACACTCGTACACAAATTAGTTCACGAACGTAGGCGTCATGGAATGGAAGGTGTGTGTGCCTCGTCTTGGAACAGCGACACCAATCTTCTTGAGCTTTCCGAATCTCTGAGCTCCGTGGGGCTCAGTCAAACTCAAACTCAAACTCAAACGTTTATTCAGTAAGTAGGCCACAAGGGCACTTTTAAACGTCGAGTATACAAAAGAAGAAAAACATAAAAACTACACCGGTTCTAACCCTACACCTCTGACCCGAGAAGCATTTCGACTTTTATGACCGGCAAGAAACTCGGCGGGATTTATTTTTTCAAAACAGTATTACAAAAGATATCTTATACATATTACATAAAAATGCGTTATTCTTTAAGAAAACATATCCAACAATTACAAAAAAAATCTGCCAAAGGAAAAATAAAAATAATTATTAATTACTTACTAGTCCAAATCTGACTGCTAAGAACGAAGTTAACAAAACGTTCGATATGCTTTCTTATCTGAATTGTGTCCTTTACTCTAATTTAAAAATTACAAAATTCGTCATCAAAAGTTTCAAAAGTCAATTTGTAATATGTAAGGATGTCTTGTAATATATATTACTTGATCTGGAAATGCGGTCGCTGTTCACAAAAGAGGCCTTTCGCTTTCTGACTATAGGGTATAGCTTCTGTTTATTTATATATATCCTCTAGCCAAGAGATCAAAATATGCCAGACCAAATACAACTCTGATTTGTCATAATTAAAATTCAAAATGGCATTCAATTGGAGACCTTTTTATAGGTCTGTGGGCGGATAGAGGTTATAGCTTGATTGAAGTGTAATTAATTTATGTGCGGGTTCCGAAATTGTTAATTATTTCTGTTGTAGTCGCCATTCCTAGGTGCCGAATCTGGCAGACTTTCGTTCCGAACAAGGACCATAAAAAAAAGATAATGTGTATACAAACTAGCATTTTTTTAACAATCCGTTTGTTTCGGTACAGCGCCATCTATGAACGCATGTTGACATTAGAAATCTCCATTGAACTAGTGTACAACTGAGAGCTACTGCTGTCGCGATAGGTGGCGCTAGTGTGTTAACCAGAGAGGAGTGCGATTTTATATAGACGTCGTGGAATATTTTCTATGAATTATATGAGCCTTGGTCCCAAAGGCTCGTAGTATTTTATCTCCGCTCCGGTACAAAGCATCAATTCATACCAAAAAAACATTCGCGCCGAGTTTAATGGGACAGCTAAGTCAAAAATGCGCTTTATTAACGTTTTGCCGCCATATTTAACTGTCAAATTTATGTACAATGAATTTTAAAAATAAAACTACAGCATCATCACCAACCTAAACATGACCTTTGCCGGACAAAGGTTTATGGTGACTGCGCTAGTAATGGACAAGGAACCAATCTTGAACATTAGTGCTTATTTCAAAGGAGTCAAGTGTTGTGCATTTGTTGGTAAATATTCAAGTTATAACGTTATGGTTTTTGGATTAAGGACTAAGTGTCCATCATTGGTGCCTGTCAGCTTAACGTGTCGAACATTGGTGCCATACACTAATAGGGTCTTCAAAGGGTTAAAGGGACAACGCGTGTTGCAGTTACAGCCGTCCGTAGGCTACGATAACTCCTTACCCGTCGTATAATAAAAAAAATTGGCCGCAAAAAGTTCATAAAGCCAAGCCATTTCGCTATAGAATAGCTGTACCAAAAGTGATGTAATTTAGATTTTATTTATGTGATAATGTATAATATTCGCTAATATTTTTTTAATAGTTATCGAGACTGATGTGATGTAACATAATGATGTGATGTGCTATATTTACTCATTGATCTATTTTGTAATCGATTATGCGTAGGTTAGGCTGAGTGGTGTTTTTGTGTCTATGCTTATGTCAAAGGAAAGCATATATTGACCCCCTTTATCAAAAAACGGGTATATTTAGCCATACTGACTGCATCTGACTATATAACGCTGACTGTACTACTTTAAAGGTACATGCCGCAATCAACAACCCGCTTGCCAAGCGTGGCGATTATAGCATGCTGCTTGTGGCGGTCGATAGGGGAGGCCTATGTCCTTATGGCCAAATCTATCGATACAGATTTTTTTATATAGCAGTAAGGATGTGTATCGATATATTTGGCCATAATGACTGCAACTAACTATATGACTCTGATTGTACAGTTTCGGGAGAATACCAGTGTCGATCATACTTATTTAAGCACCCTTGAGGCAGAAATATGTGTAGGGCATATAGTCATAAACATAGACACAATGCACCCGATATGTTATAAACGCGTATAAAACGATTTTCCGTCGGAAAAAATCGGATCCCGACTGCACTTGGACTGTCCATCAATTATTGTATTAAATGAGTTACATTTTTATATTCATTATTATGGAACTTTATTGTCTATTCTCGACGACATTAACACGTCCACGGTACTATTTTACCAAAGACAATATGCCGGTAAAAATTATCGCGATCACTCAAAGTATGTATATTCATTCGCACGAAGCGATTCGCTTCTACCTTCCTAATGCGGATTGCTAATGAATAGAATTCGCTCCCACGTCTGTATTCCCGGAAAGATATAATTTGGGTCTTCAAGGCAAGAGTGAATAGGCTGTTACTGAACCAGCATGCTACACCCTCGACCTCGTCGTCACCATCAGGTGTGACTGAGGTGAAACGGTGGTCAGTCTTGTATAAAAAAATATGTCACTGGCATACGATTTTTTTTTATTCCGCTGTCATATTCAAGTTCTTACACCTATGCCAGTGGTGAAGGAATGCGAACTTATTTAAGTTATTTAACACAACTGTTGTGTCGTCGGCATTGTCCGATAAATTAATTTGAACACACAATTTGGTAAATTAATTTGAACACAATTTCTGATCACAGACTTTGTGTCACTGGCCGAAAAGGCTTCGTAAGACCACAGACGTTGTGTCATCGGCGCTGAACGGGTTAATTAATAAAGTTCCATATTAATAGATATGAAAATGTCACTCGTTTAATACAGTCATTGGTTGGCAGTTCGCGTACCGTCGCAATCCGGGGCTTCCCGATGGAGAATCGTTTGTACATCTGTAAGTATGTAATATTTAGTATAATATGTTACTGGCGATTTATGTTCGTCATAGTTATTGAACAGTGAGCAAATCCAATACGAGCAGATAACTCTATAAGCTCTGAAGCAGCAGGATCGAATCCCGGCCGGGGTATTTATTTGTATGAACACACCAATATTTGTAGCTGGGTTATGGAAGTATTTATACATGTCTATGTATTATACGAGTATATATATATTTGTCTTGTACAGTCAGCAGCAGAAGTTGCTAAACGGGCCAGGTGCGCAGAAAGATCTTGACACGCTCTTATTCTCTTAAACATTACGTCATGTCCAGCTCATTTTGAACACCTCGCCCATAGAAATCATGTCGATAGAAATTAACTCGATCACTCATAGAGTCACTGGCATTATATGAAATTTATATTCCTATGCCGCTGTCATAAGTCAAGTTTTTACTCCTATGCCAGTGCTATAGGAATACGAAAGTTTTTAACACAACTGTTGTGTCGCCGGCATTGGGAGGTAAATTTATTTGAACACACTTACGTGATACCGTACCGGCATAGGAGAACGATTTTTTAGACACAAATACGTGTCACTGGCATAGGAGGTCGATAATATTTGATCACAGACGTTGTGTCACTGGAACGTGAGATACCGCCCGTATTGGATTTACACCCTGTATTGTTTTTACGGCAATGAGCTTTATTTTTTGGCATATGGGGCTCAATTCTTGTTAGCAGATTTATCTGTACTTATGGTTTTACTTATTTTGGTTGTTTATTAAATGTTCTGTAGTGTTATTCGTAATTACATAAAATAGTCACAGAATCATTATAAAGTTTTTATTTAGATTTTTAATGTTGTTTTTTTATCGTCATGCAATTTGTAACCTAAAAAATAACAAATAGAACAAAATATGTGCACGTATATCTTAATTTTGAAACAAAAAGGTTCATGTACAGTCAGCAGCAGAAGTGGCTAAGCGGTTGAGGTGTTCAAAATGAGGTCAACACATCTCTATTGTCAAGAGAATAAGAGCGTGTGTAGGTCATTTTACGACCTGGCCCGTTTAGCAACTTATTATTATATGTATACATTTATGTATATAACTTATTAGGTGCCATCGGCTTATATTCGGTATACCAAAGTATATTTTTCATGTCTGTTCCAAGCGCTCTATTCTTTATGAAGCATATCTTGCCAAGATAATTATGAAAATATCAGTATAATATAATATGATACTTGATAAATTACTTTAATAGCGATGGTGACTATGTAATACATTTAGTATCATAAAGTTAATTGCAGTCAGTATGGCCAAATATATCAATACACATCTTTACAGTAAAGATCTGAATCGATATATTTGGCCATACTGACTGCAGCTAACTATATGATTCTGACTACAAAATTCTACTTAGTAAATGATTAAGAAATTTGAACACGTTTTTTACCTTTGGAAGTCAAATAAAAAATGAGTTAAAATGTTTTAACCTCTAACCGCTCTTTAACTGTATGACCGCCAAGGACGGCTGTGGCCGTCTTTGGAAAGCAGCATGGACGCCAATGACGGCTATTGACGTCAGCTTTGTTAATGTAATAGAGACCTACTGCGGATCCCGTTAAGTTTAATCTCGCGCAACAAAATGCGATAGCGTGGCGTCACAGGCACGGCATATTTCTTTGGCCTTGAATAAACAAAAACGTCTCATTAACCTAACCTTTGAACGCTAAGCACCACTAAAGCGGCTATGATTGACGGCCTAAATTGGCTTTGACGGACGCTGGCAAAGCAATTGTCCTGCTGACAGATAAGTCACAATGTGACATCACGTTTTGACGCGCGAGGAAGTGTTAAATGTAATTTTGATTTAATTTGGTACAAATTAAAACTGCATTTGGCTTGGCAGGTTTTCATCTCTAGGCGACTAGAGGGTAAAATTCAGGAGCGGGTTAAAGACGTCACTTCTTTGTAAAACCGATACCAAGAATCCTTTCTCCGTACTTTTTAATTACGTAAAAAAAATGTGTTCAATACCTATTAATTAATATTTCCTGGAAACAGTCATCATCCCTCTATTTAGATCTCAATGAGTTAACGAAACTCTTGCAATAATAACTCTACAAGGAAGCGCGCATAAATATCTGATAATTTATATTTCTTGAACTAAAATCGTATGTGAAATTATTGGGAGCTTCGTCGTTCGAGATATTATTGCAGAAGATCGAAGTAAGAGGAAAAACATTTAACATTGTGCCTTCTTGATTTTTTTTTAACAATTTTGTAAATAACTTATTTTTATAAAATCATTTGGGTTATAGCTGGAAGATTTAATTTATTTAAGAATTACTCTTACGAAGATTGTATCAACGAATATACATTCCGAGTGCTTGTTTCAAGGAGTCCGTAAGATTGTATGGAACCTATGGTTTTATGGAACCCTTAGTTCCTATTGAACCCTTAAATTCTACGGACCCCCCTGGGTGCGATGGAACCTCGAGTTTCTATGGAACCTCTAGTTTCTATGGAACCCCAAGTTTCTATAAACCCCCTGGTTTCTATGGAACCACTTAGGGACCTGGTCTATAGAATAGTGCGGTATAGTTGGAGGACTGCCCATACATTGTACAGTGATTGTTAGTTAGGACACCGAGGTCACTGCTTGTTTCCTGTTATTTAAGTAGCTTATCCCTGTGCAATAAACAATTTCTTATATAAACATGTTTTTTTATAACCGAATCCCTTAACTTTTTACCCTTTTACTTTTAGTTCCCGTGCCTACGACGCCACAAACAGCTTAAGTTGTTATGACGGACGCTGTCAAAGCAATGTTACTGACAGAGCCCTGAGTCTAGGTTTATAACGTAACTTTACGTCACGAACGCATTTGCGTTTCCCATATAAATAACATTATCACTTACGCGTTCGTTAACGTTTTTTACGTCAAATGAAACTTACACTAGAGCCTCAGATAAGGTATGTATTCGTTATTCACACGACACCTTTACGTGTTCTTGGCGCATTTAACACTTCGATGCAGATGGCCATTTTGGTGTATAACGAAGACGATAATGAAGTATTAAATTTCTATAAAATACTTACATTTGGTGATCGTTTCATAAACTTTAAGCCGTAATACAGTCAGCAGCAGAAGTGGCTAAGCGTTTGAGGTGATCAAAATGAGGTCAACACATCTCTGTTGTCAAGAGAATAAGAACGCGTGTAGGTCATTTTGAACACTTCAAACGCTTAGCCACTTTTGCTGCTGACTGTACAATGGAAAAAAATGCAAAACAAATTTATTTCATGCTTAATTATCGTCACAACGTTTTTAACGTCGCGTTAATTGGGGACACTTTTTTTCTCAAAACTCCCATACATTGCTATATTGTCCTTTGAGTAAGCAAATTAATGTTGTTTCAAAATAAATCTTATTTTAAAATTCAATGACAAACATTATTATTACATCATTGAACTTTACTAATTTGTTGTACTCTCAATAGCAAGATAAACTGTTAACATAACACGCTCTCTAGATAAACTTCCAAACACAACGGCCCGCTTTAAATGCTCTTGAGTATTGTAGATTTAAACTTATTTTAATTCCTCACATAAATATTATAATTGCGAATATTTATATAATTATTTTAAATGGGTTTTATGGCAAAACATAGTAAAGTGTTATTGACGACAATTACATGAAGAGCATATTGACAGTAAAAACGGTGTAATAATTAAAACAATTAATATTTAAAAAATCGTCACTACTTAGAAATAACCTCGTAAGTCATTCTGGCATTCAAAAGAAAAATGTTGTAACTATATATGGGATGTGTACAGAGTTACTGCATTTCAACTTATAGAATATCTGTGTCAGATACGAGATTTTTTCAAATACTATACACATATACTAAATAATATTAAAATAAATGTAGGTAAGCATGACACTCATTTTGATATTGTCTGTTTGACAAACAAGTTGATGATAAAATCAAGTTTTTGTAACAAACATTTTTGTGTTTTTAAATATTAACTCGGTTTCAAAAGTAAACTACGGAGAATATATATATTTTATTATACCTACGAAATCAGCTATTTAATGGAGTAACATTAGGTAATTCGGTAATTTTGATGGATAGAATAAAATACGGAGTTTTTTTTAAGTGCTCAGATTCTGTAAGGGTTAACATCTTTCAATGTGTAACTGTACTTAATAAGCCACCGACAGGATTTTTTTTTAGTTGCGATATATTTTTATGAGGGTGTTTACTCGTATATTTAAGCTTTTGACGCGAAGATTATTTTTTGTCTACCCTCTATTTCGACATCTGAGTTGAACTCCGAAAGTTTGTCTCACTTTTGATTGTCATTTATTTGAGTTCAGTGTGATACCGGAGTGTTTTCGTGGGAAGTTGATTCGCGCAACATTAAAGTAATTGTCTCGCAAAACCTTGTAAGTATAGGAACCTTAAAAATATTATCGTATATTATACAAAATAACATTTAAAATCACGTACCTACTGATTCGTATACGGTTGCATCTTAACTAGTACGCGTTGTGCCCCGTTCACAAATGAATTTTCTTATTATGTCTTAACGTGCGTAGTGTCTGAGCCTTACATCGTACACATTCTTCGTTTACATAGTTTGTTTAGTCAATAGTTTATGCTGCCTAATCACAATCGCACTTCTTACTTAGTCGTCGTCGTCGGCAACACATCCTTACTGCTATATAAATAAAGATCAGTTTGTGTGTTGGAGTCGTGCTAGTATCCATTTTTTATATAAAAAAAATATTTACAGTACCTAATTACAATATAATAATAACTACGAGTACTTAACTACTTACTACATAAATCTAAATAGGCCCTTGAGGCATTGTACCAAGGCTAGTGGCATTTCGTTTCCATTTTTGTATTTAACCCTTTAAGCACCAGACGACAGAGAAATATGCCGTGCCCGTGACACCACGCTATCGCATTTTGTTGAGCGCATTTAAACTTGACGTAATCCCCCATACGTCCCTATGGCATTAACAATACTGACGTCCGTAGCCGTCGTTGGCGTCCATGGCACGATTCCTATGACGGCCACAGCCGTCTTCAGCTGTCAAAAGTTTAAACTTTTCCGAGTTATCCTCACGCTTTTAACTTACGGCTTCACATTTACTTAGACGCGAACGAAACTAGGCACTTTTAGAAATCTCTCTGAAAGATGGAGGTAATGGGAGTTTTCAACATTTGGTACACCCAATTAGCGCAAGTTGTTAAGAAAAGTTAAATCACTGTCAGTTTCGTGACGACAATTAAGCATAAAATCTTTATACAGATCGACTTTTTGCCTTTAATTAGGTTGTAATAACGATTGAAGTTTATAAAATTAACGTCAAAACCAATTAGTTTTTATCAAAATTTAATGCTTAATGGTCGTCACGAAACTGACGGTGATTTAACTTTTCTTAACAACTTTCGCTAATTGGGTGCACAATTTTTTGAAAACTCCCTAATAGGTTCTTCAAAAGGCTTCTTTAAATAAGATGTATTAAATAAATGGGACCGCATGTGTGTATAATAAACGAAACCTTTTTAGTCCTATTAGTAATCCACCATGGGCCGTACGAGCGTAGCTGGTTACTACGCCAACAAGACCATTTTCATCACGGGTGCCACTGGTTTCCTGGGCAAGGTCCTGGTGGAGAAACTCCTGCGATGCTGCCCGGAGCTGAAGATGATATACTTGCTGATGCGGGACAAAAAGGGACAGAGCAGCAGCCAGAGGCTTGAGGAGTTCCTGAAGTGTCCGGTGAGTTCAGAGTTTGGTGAACCGGCATAGATCATAATGAACCTTTTTGTATTGATGTAAGATTTATTTTTGAGCGCTCATGAATGATAAATGTCTTGGACGCCGAAAGGATAAGGTTGATTATGGACGCTGTGTGAGGCTGGAATCATTACTAATACTATAAATATGCGAAATTTGGTACGGATAAATTTTACCCCGCAACCATATTACTTTAAAGACGGGCGGTGTGGTTATAGGCCATGTGAACTGCAGAGCTCAGGCTGCCGCCCGCCGATCTTATTGAAGCGTAGGACCATCTCATTTGGAGCAAACCTACTTGTATGTTAATAATGTTGACATGTATATTGTTTTATATACTTAATTGCTTAGAAAGACCTACTAGCATTTATTTCCCTGGAAAATTAGTTCCATTTTTTTGGCCGCGTGTATAATTTTGTCCATATTTTCCAAGTTTAATATACTCATATTAACTATGAGTATACTCATATTAACTATGAGTATACTCATATTAACTATGAGTATACTCATATTAACTATGAGTATATTAAACATTCATTTATAATCTTCAACGAACAGTCGCTATCAGAGTTGAGGTGGTCACAAATATCTGAACAGGCACTTTATCGTCTTGGAAAACGAGGCCATAAAGTATATTGGATACTAAGGTAATATACTTATAGAGGCGTAGTTCTGATATTTATGACCACCTCCACAACTCCGATATATCTTGCTACCGCCACACATTCGCGCGAGTAGCGAGGCGAATGGCGAGGCGAAACGCGAGCATGCATGTGTACGCGGACGTCTCGCTATTCCTCTCGCACCTCGCCTCGCGTTTTTGTATAGGCAAAGTCTCGTCGAACGTTTCGACGAATGGCGAGGCGAGTGACGAGCCAGCATGTCTAAACGCGGAGTCTGATATTGTCATCTGCTATTGATGTCACGTGATTTCTAGGCGTTTGGCCATCTCCACAAACTCAATCCCAAATGCTTCAAGAAACTCTGTCTAGTACCCGGCGACATATTGGCAGACGGCCTGGGTATCTCCGACGAGAATCGCCAGATACTGAGGAAAGAATGCCAGATTATCTTCCACTGCGCGGCTTCAGTCAGGTGAGAGACCATTTGTCCAAATAAACCAACCAACCAACCAACTAAGAAAGCAGTGGAACTGACGTCTTAACAGATTCACTGCCACCCTCTTTTCCTGGACATTCGCCAGGTGCCACACTTTGCTCCCTTGGTTCGTTTTCGTAACTATGGTTTTCGTAACTGGCTACCAAAGAAGAATTATTTTTCTTGTTTCGTAATTGGTTATCAAACAAGAATTCACGTTCTGCTTTCGTAATCGAGTATTTTTTCCTTGTTCGTAATTAATTATGAAAACATATTACTTTTTCTTTTTTCATAATTGGACATTTTCGCACCTTAGAACAATTCACCTCTTTACCCTTTTACGTATACAACGATACACTCACCTGTTTTTAAGGAAGATAAATTTAATGTTATTTATATTTGGAATCATGACTGTAAGAGTACGGAAAAGTAGGCACATTTCTGAAACATTTTATACATTTCACTTTGCTTTCCATAATCCATTCCGTAACCGCCGTTTACAAAATTTTAACGGAATGTAAAAATAAAACTTAGGATGATTTCTTTTTTTTTTCACTGGCACTACGACTGTTATTGCTCCACTTATGTATTGGATTTTCCATTAGATGAAGCTTAGAAGAATAATTGTTATGGATTAAAGGCTATATTTTTTGTTAAAGGATGTTATGTCATATTTTTTTTCTTTTATTTTACTGTTACTTCGGGTACTCTGTTATAACAAGCTTTTGTATACTAATCTTTTAAAAAAAGTAGATGATTTCAATATTTTCTTCTTTTTTTTCTCTTGGGGTAGGGATATATACGTAATTAGGTACTTATTTTATCTTTTTCTTCTTTCTCTTTGCCTTGTCCGACAACAGGTAGGGTTGACTCCCAAAATTAGTGTACGTCAGGTTAATCTGTCCTACACTGTCGTTGTCGTTGAGTGCTTTTTGGACCGCGTGCTCCTCTCCCCTCCAGACGCAACTTTAAAGCAACAAAAGGGGAACTTACCTAAAAAGAAAAATTTATATAAAAAAAAATCGTAGCTAATAACGAAACTCCATTACGAAAATAATAATTAATTTTTGTTTGATAACTAATTACGAACCAGTAAAAAAGAATTCATATTTCGTAGTATCCGTAAATCCAGGCGAAAACAGAAAAAAAAATCTTATTTCATAACCAGTTACGAAACTCGATTACGAAAGCAGAATGTGAATTCTTGTTTGATAACCAATAACGAAACAAGAAAAATAATTCTTCTTTGGTAGCCAGTTACGAAAACCATAGTTACGAAAACGAACCAAGGGACTTTGCTGTATGCCGTAAACGCACATGTGAGTTGAACCGATTATTACCCAGTGCCTCCGATGCACATATGAGTTCATACTAATTTGACATTGGTTTGTTTGCATTGGAACTGTGGTCATTGTTTTAACAAGAGGAACGTCGTGTGCTGAATAAAAAAATAAGTAGAACATTTCAAAATCACGCTGACGCTCATATGTGTCAATATTGCCTGACGCGACACGAGTTATGTCCTTAAACTACGTCCAACAATGAGAGGTAGGGCACAGCGATGACCATCACGCTTGAATCTGGGGCAGCTCAATTGGGGAAGTACCTCCTCCTTACAGAAGACCACCGTAATATCACGGCTACCTTTCAGGTATGTAGTGTTGTGTTCCAGATAGTGAGTAGATTCTCGGAGCTCCTTACGCATACAGCCGGCAACGCATTTGTGACTCTCCTGGTGTTGCGGGTGCCCATGGGCGACGGTAATTGCTTACCACTAGGCAAACCGTCTGCTCGTTTGCCGCCTATGTCATAAAAAAAATTACCATAATATGCTCTTCTTTCCATTCTTGCTTTGTTTCAACTTCCCATACCACGTATGTTAATTCTAGGTTCGACATGCCGATCAAAGACGCTACGGACCTCAACGTGCGCGGAACCCAGCGCGTCTTAGACCTTACTGACGGCATGTCGCAGCTCGAGGTAGGTGGCGTATCTTTAATTATGATATCAATTACTATTCGTAATCTCGAGATCTTTCGACCCTGATAGGAAAAAAAGGTATACAATATCGTCCTGGCATTTCCGGTTAACGGTTAACGGTACAAGTATGGTTAATTGCGATGTTAACTAACTGCCGCAGCCAAAGTGTTAAGGTACTAGTGCCACCTAGTGTTTCATGCAATCCCAGTTGCAAATAATTTGTTCGCTGATTCCCATAACACAAGAATTCTTAAGTATGTGCTCAGTATGTATAGTGTATGGATGTCCTATCATATTGATTTAAGTAAAATACTAACAGTAACGGCTTAGAGTGAAAGAGCGTATACATGTTTATGCTTTTAAGGCCAGCTCTATGCAAAAATGAAGAAGCGATATTTATCTCTCATTCTTACTACGCTTCATATGTAAACTTAAGTAGCAACTACAGTGTACACCCCCGCACAGGTGTTCGTCCACGTGTCCACGGCGTACTGCCACAGCGAGCTGCCGGAGCTGGAGGAGCGGGTGTACGCCACGCATACGCCACAGGACGTCATGAGGTGCACGGAGTGGATGGACGACGAAGTCTTGGCACATCTGCAGCCGAAGTAAGTCACACGTTCACTAGCACGACTACAAAATGAAATAGATTTTTATTCCATTCATTCGCACGAAACGATTCGCTTCTATCTTCCTAAAACGAACTGCTAAGGAATGGAACTCCCTTCGTCTGTATTCCCGGAAAGATATAATTTGGGTCTTCAAGGCAAGTGTGAATAGGCTGTTACTGAACCAGCGTGCTACACCCTCGCCCTCGACGACACTTACCATCAGGTGCGACTGAGGCCAAACGCTGGTCAGTCCTGTTTAAAAATAAGATGACGTATACTTATTAAAAAGTGACTAGGCCAAGCATGCAGGTTGGTAATCGCTGGTGATTGCTGGTCGCAATTCAGTATCCGGGTCCAAGTTTATCATCATCATCATTTTAGCAGAAAGCCTTTTACTGCTCGACATGGGCTCCCTCTGCGTCACCTGCATCTTTCGGTCTCCTTGTAAGGGGCCTACCAACGCTTCGCCTTCCGCAATATGGCCTTGCAACAAGTTTATACGATTGGGTACACCTTAGATGACGTATCCAAAATGTATAATAAAAACAAAAGTATTTTATATGTTAATACTAATAATGTTTTATCGTATATACTTACCTAAAAGGGGCCCGCCAGTAACCAAAATTAGGCTTTGATAGCGAAAGACGGCTGTTGCCGTCATCGGAAGTCGTCCCTTATACGCCAACGACGGCTACGGACGTCAGCTTTGGTAATGTAATAGGGATTCGACCTACGGGGGATTCCGTAATGATCAATTTGGCTCAACAAAATGCGATAGCATGGCGTCACCGGCACGGCATATTGCTTTGTCGTTCGGCGTTAAAACTGTTGGAATCCTTTACTAAATCTCTATACGACATGTATTATGCAATAGTTATGACATTTTCCATTTCTAGTTTATAGTTATTTTATTTTATTTCATGTTTGTTATCTATGTACATTAAATGAATTTAATTGTATATTTTTAAATGGATGCCACAAGAGAGGCGCGGACGGGGCAGGCCTAAACAGAGATGGCGGAACGATCTGGATGCTTTCCTCAGCACTTGGCCGGAAACAGCAAAAGACCGAGAATTGTGGGGGTCCACGGGAGAGGCCTTTGCCCAGCAGTGGGACACTATAGGCTAAAGAAAAAAAAAATTTTTTAAACTTTACGTTTATTTTTATGTCAAAATTGAGTTTGTTATTTTCATATTTTTTTCAGATTGATATACCCACAACCGAATACATACGCTTACACTAAATCGCTGTCAGAGTCCTTGGTCGCGCAGTACGAAGGGAAATTTCCTATTGTTATAGCGCGGCCTTCTATTGGTAAGTATTACCAAAAACCATGTCTTACTTGACAAAGAGTTAGACGTAGAGGCCATCTTTAAAATTAAGAAATGTTATTCGGAAATTAGAGTAAAGGACATAAATAAGAAAGCTTATCAAACGTTTTGTTAACTTCGTTCTTAGCAGTCAGATTTGGACTTGTAAGTATTTTTTTTTTCTTTGGTAGTAAATTTTTGTAATTATTGTATATATTATGTTTTCTTATAGAAAAACGAATTTTTATGTAATATGTTTAAGATCTCTTTTGTAATACTGTTTTGAAAAAATAAGTCCCGCCGAGTTTCTTACCGGTCATAAAAGTCAAAATGCTTCTCGAGTCAGACAGAGGCTCTAGTGTAAGTTTCTTTTGACGCTTAAAAACGTTTACGAACGCGTAAGTGATAATGTTATTTATATGGGAAACGCAAACGCGTTCGTGACGTAAAGTTACGTTAAAAACTTACACTCAGGGCTCAGAGGTGTAGGATTAGAACCGGTCGAGGGTTTCGTGGTCAAACCCGATAAGTCGAGAAAATGGGATTTTGAATTTAGAATTATACGTTAATTACGTAAATTGTTACTTCAATGAATTATTATATCGACTTATAGGGTTTGACCACAGACCCCTCGCGGTGTAGTTTTCATTTTTCTTCTTTTGTATACACGACGTGTAAAAAGTGCCCTCGTGGCCTACTTACTAAATAAGGCACTGGTCCCACCGCGAGCTAGTAAGCTATCAGCTATTTCCAGGGACAAAAGATAATCGCTCCCGTGTAAATAAAAGAGAGATATATATTTATAGCTCATCGCCCGGCTATGACATGTATGTCTCTGTTATTTACACGGGATCGATAATTTTTTGTCCCTTGAAATACCTGATAGCTCATACATTACTAGCTCTCTATGGGACCAGTGCCTAGACGTTAGAGTTAGAAATATAAACAATTTGGGTTGATGTATTGTTCCCCAGTAATAGCGGCGCTAAAGGAGCCCCTGCCCGGCTGGGTGGACAACCTGAACGGCCCCACCGGCTTCCTCGTGGGGGCAGGCAAGGGCGCCATCAGGTCCGTCCTGGCGAAGGAGGAGCTGACTGGAGACATCATACCCGTGGACCTGGTGGTCAACGGGTGCATACTGGCGGCGTATAACACAGGGATTAACAGGTCACTGGCTTTTTACAAGCATAACCATGTAACAGGTCACTGGCTTTTTACAAGCATAACCATGTAACATTACATCAGAGGCCAGGAAAATGAGGATTTCCGGCTAAGTGGGCGGATAATGATACTAGGCCGGGAATCCGTTTTCACGGCGAGGCATGTATAGTGCTTTTCTCAAACATACAATGATTCAAAAAAGTAAATGCTTCAAAAAATGAAATTTTCAAAATCACAACTAACAATGTAATCAAAATGTATTAAAAATTAACATCAGCTGTTTGCTATGACAGCCGCCATCTTTGCCTTTTTGAGGGCCTAGGCCTGCAAAGTTATATGAAATTCCATTTCCGTCCCCTTCAGTTGCCGCGCCCAAAAAACTATACTTCCGAGTCTATTATAAAGAATGTAAAGATAATATGTCATTACATGTTTGAGAAAACATTTTGTTCATTCCTAGAGTTGCCGGAACCCGCACAGCGGTCCTCCAATATGATCAGAATTAGCTAGGACACACGCATAGCGGGGCTCCGTCGACTGAGACGAGAGATTTAAACCGTCGACATTTAAAGATGACGAGGTAGAAAATACTGGTAGCCTAGTGGGTTGGTATTAGTGACTGTCTAAGAGGCAAAAGGCCCGAGTTCAAATCCTTGCAAAAGCATTTATTTGTGTGCTTATCACGAATAGTTAGGTATTTATATTTATGTAACGGTTTCATATTATTTATGTATGTACAGTTTATAGGTACACTCAGCTATAGTTGATAGCATCCAAAGTACTCATTAAGTTCGGTACACCATAGAAGTTATATGGCGTGCCGAACTATTTGACTACTTTGAATGCTGTTAACTATATGACGCTGACTGTACCATTATGTGGAATATATTTGCAATCAAGAGTTTAGAGTGAGCGGAGTCTTCGACGAAACTCGGATCCGATAGGTAGTAACAATATTTTTTTTATTTACAGGTTGAAAGAACTACAGGTAGTAAATATAACAGGATCCGGAAGGAACCCAGTGACTTTCAGAGAAATGATCGATATGGGTAAGCGCCTCCTTGGACCTTAGAGTGCTGTTCAATTCCCTTTTTAAATTTAACCATAATAATTTAGCAATAGAGATTATTTTAACCCTTAATTTGGCAGTGTACCCCGGTGAAACCTACACATTATGTGTAATTTTTTTGCATTTTCTTTAATTAAAATTTTCAGGACTATTTATCTGCCGAGGCTGGAAGCACTTTTTTTTGCCATATTAAGGGTTAATAAGGGTATAACTTTACTGTTATATAAATGTTATAAAAAATATAACCAAAGCAATTAAATTAACAGACAAGATAATAAAGTCAGTATGTTTCGTGTCACACACGCCACGACTTCATATCAAGTAATGGCGTTCGTTGGCTGATGTTGGCTGGTTGATGATATTTTATGATTTCATTGACGTGGCGGCAATGCGCACGTGACTGCTTACCATCAGGTGTGCTTAAACAAGCAACCTCCTAGTAAAAAAAACCCTTAAATATGTTAACCCTTTCAACGCCAAGAACCACTTAAGCTACCACACCACGTACCCCTAAAGTGGCTATGGCGGACGCTGTAATAGTTATTTGTTATACAAGGGTGCAAAATTGTATTTTAACTGCGAGTGTGGGATTGATACTCGAGCAAGCGAATGGATTCTATAGTTTAACAACGAGCAAAGCGAGTGGTTTTAAAATAGAATCCTGAGCGTAGCGAGTATTCCAATACACGAGAATTAAATTACAATTGCACCCGTGTGTAACACAAAACTTTTCCCCTCACTACAGCGAGGAAAGTGAAATATGCAAAAAAACGTTTTGAAATCGCATTAACTTTTTCTTTGCGTTTAGATACATTCAACATTTTTACAAAAGGTGTCTTTAGCTTGGTTAGCTTGTGGTGGCCAATACGATATTCGAATGTTCTAATTTGATTTGCAACTCGGTGCGTTAGCGAGGCTCGCCCGCGCCCGCCGCCGCCGCCGCGGGGGCAAGTACTTCGCGAATTTAGACTTTAAAGCCATAGCAATAAGAGCTATGAGAAGTCAACTTACTTTAATCACTAGTGGATAAAATGCGTTTTACCCTCTCGTATTAAAGGATAAACAAGCGCTTACGAGCTAGTAAATAAATATAAAATAAATAAAATAAATATTTCGGGACAATCTTACACAAATCGACCTAATCCTACGGTAAGCTCAGTAAGGCTTGTGTTGTAGGGACTAGGCGACGTATATATAATAGATAGATACATATAAATACTTAAATACATAGAAAACACCCATGACTCAGGAACAAATATCTGTGCTCATCACATAAATAAATGCCCTGACTGGGAATCGAACCCAGGACCATCGGCTTCATAGGCAGGGTCACTACCCACTAGGCCAGACCGGTCGTCAAAAGTGAGAGGTAGTGAGGGGAAAAAGCAATTTTCCTGCTAACAAATAAGGTTTATTTTAGTTTTTCACTAGTATAGACGTTGGCGTACACATCACATTTTGACACGAGTGCAAAAGCGTTCAAAAGGTTAATGAACAACCGTGCTATCTCAGGTCGTGTCCACGTCCAAGAGTTCCCGTTCTCGCAGTGCCTCTGGTACCCCGGCGGCTCCCAGAAGTCCTCGCGCCTTCATCATCAGCTCGCTGTGCTGTTCACCCACCTCCTGCCTGCTTACCTGCTGGACCTGGTACTGCTGGTGCTGGGTCAGAAGACCTTGTAAGTGTATAAGTAATAGTTACGTCGAATAGTAGGTCTCGATACAGAGGTCCGCAGTAACATGATGTTACAGCCGTTTGTAATTTATAAAAAAAAATGACCTCATATATAGGTACGTTATATAACCTAGTCCACAAAACCTTGTCAACTGCAGGTAGGGCTGCCAGGCGTCCGGATAAGGCTGCGTTTTCACCAGAGATGAGCAAGGATGCGTTGCGAGGAGTGTGTTTGGTAACAACCAATAGAATTACGTTATTCCTCTATCCTCGATAAATAATGTGATTCTATTGGTTCTTAAAAACACATTCCTCGCTCAGTTCTGGTTAAAACGAAGCCTAAAGCCGGGCAAATGTTGGCTTTGATTGCGTGTCCGGCTAAAATAAACGGTGTCCGGGTTGTCCGGTTTTTGTTAGGCTTTTTACATTTCGCTAACGAGCGAGCGCAGAGCGGGGTCGAGCGCAAGCGAGTCTATACTATCGATTTTGCTCCCGCAGGCCGGTCTTTCTACCCAAATGTCTGGGCAACCTGGCTGGTCAGTCCGGCTATAGGTTTGGCGACTTGGCAACCCTAGCTGCAGGTAATGCCGTAGATGTTAGACGCAATTGATAAGGTACTTATTAGCTGAATTATCACAGCTTTGTTATTTAAATTAATAAAATGAACATTTTCTGAAGTCGCTTGTAATGCATCGGTAGGTTAGCGGATGATATTTTATCTAATGGACTTTTCAAAAAATGTTAAGAAAGTTAAATCACTGTCAGTTTCGTGACGACAATTAAGCATTAAATTACGATAAATACTTGGTTTTGATGTTCCTTTTATAAACTTCAATCGGTATTTCACCATAATTAAACGCAAAAAGTCGATCTTCATAAAGATTTAATGCTTATTCATAATCACGAAACTGACAGTGAATTAACTTTTCATAACAACTTTCGCTAATTGGGTGTAGTTACCAAATTTTGAAATCTTCCTTAATCCACGTATAAATTCTGACTTGCACTTTGCCTTACCTACAAAACCGATACCAAACATAAATACCGGTAATTTATATGAGAGTTGATACCGGTATTGTTTGCCCCAGCATGGTGAAAACGCAACACCGCATCAGCGCAGGGCTGGAGGTCCTCCAGTACTACTTCCTGCACGACTGGACCTTCCGCAACGAGCACTTCCTGGCGCTGCGGCACCGCGTGTCCCGGGAGGACGACGGCATCTTCTATACTGATATCCAGGTTCTTTTGTTATGACATAGGCGGCAAACGAGCAGACGGATTGCGTGGTGGTAAGCAATTACCGTCGCCCATGGGCACCCGCAACACCAGAGTCACAAGCGCAAGGGGGGTTGGAGCTCTGGGAACCTTACTCACCATCAGGAACACAGCACTACATACCTGAAAGGTAGCAGCGCTATTATGGCTGTGGTCTTCTGGAGGAGGTACTTCCCCAGTTGGGCTGCCCCAGATTCAAGCGTGATGGTCATCGTTGTGTTGGACGTAGCTCATTGTTGGACGTAGTTTAAGGACATACCCGGGTCCAAAAGGTTCTATACAAGTACAAATACAAGTGGTAAGAGCGAGCGACTTGCAATTCATGGCGGAGATAATTTTTACGACTCGGTTACCTAGTAATGGTTTATGAAAAGTTGTCAAATAAATTGAGAAAATGGGTTGATTTGGTCGTGATCCTTTATTTTCTTCAACGTCTCGATCGATGTCTTTTATTGTAGATAAAACCGTAGTTTCTGTTTCTTCTCTCTTCCAATGTTTCATCCGCGATGATATTTATGCCAAACTGAGCGCCCCCGGGCCCATATGACGCGTTATATTCATTGATCTCGACCAATGTTCTACTTAAAAAGCGTCATGACGAATCCGTTTTTCATGGGCGGTTTTATAATGTTTGTCGTATTTCTTGATGAATTCTTCGAATAGTTGTGTACAGTCCTTCAAATCGTAAATTACTGTACCGTTGGGGTTGTATTTTTGGGCCGCCACCGCGACCAGCAGCAAGGACAGTAGGTAAAGAGTTTTCATGGCGAATGGTACTGGTCACATGAGACTCCCGCTTATATAGTTATTGCTTTTCTTCAATATACGTTAACATGCGAACATAATTTTTACGACGCGATTAGTAATGGTTTATGAAAAGTTGTTGTCAAATAAATTGAGAAAATGTAAATGTAATAATAGGTAATGTGCAACTGTTAACAGTTGGAATCTAAATATTTTTTGATAATAGGAAAATGCTTATGTTATCTTTGATTAAATTTTGTGTTTTGTTTTTTTCCTTTCTCACAGAATATGAGATTTGTATTGGGTCTAAAAGCGTTGGTGGCCTAGCGGTAAGAGCGAGCGACTTGCAATCCGGAGGTCGCAGGTTCGAATCGCGACTTTCACCAATGAGGTTTTCGGAATTTATGTAGTTACGAAATATCTATTCGTATTTACCAGTTGCTTTTCGGTGATGGAAAGCGTCTTCAGGAAACCAGACTAATCCCAAGTTAGCCTAGTTTACCCTCTGGGTTAAAAGGTCAGATGGCTGTCGCTTTTGTAAAACTAGTGCCTACGCCAAAACCTGGGATTATTTTGCCAAGGGGACCCCAGGCTCCCATAGGTAAGCCGTGGCAAATACTGGGACAACGCGAGGCAGACGATGACATTCAATTATTAAATACTTAAAACGGGACAATTACCATGTATGTTTATAAATAATAACACCGCACCGTACCTGCACGTTAATAGAAGGCCTTCTTAAAACATCGAAGTTCGGAAACTTCTTGTATCTTCCTTTTTTACTCCAATAAGGTGTGATTAGAGTGACCGAGACAAATTTTCGAAATTTGCGAAGATCGATTTTCGCGGTACACCTTAGCGCTGTGGGTGTATTTTCACGTAGGCGATTTATATAATTTAATAACCGACGGACGGGCAGCAGCGTCTATCGAAACCCAATCTACAACTACTGCGATCGCCAACCCGCCTGCCAAGCGTGGCGACTATGCAACTACCTCCCAAGTTGACACAAGTCATATTTGGGGGAGTCTATGTCCAGCAGTGGACGACTTACGGCTGCATAAATAATAAATATTTCGGGACAATCTTACACAAATCGACCTAGTCATACGGTAAGCTCAGTAAGGCTTGTGTTGTATCTAGGTACTAGACGACGATATATATAATAGATAGATAGATATACATATAAATACTTAAATACAAAGAATACACCCATTACTCAGGAACAAATATCTGGGCTCACCACACAAATAAATGCCCTGACTGGGATTCGAATCCAGGACCATCGGCTTCATAGGCAGGGTCACTACGCACTAGGCTAGACCGGTCGTCAAATGAATGATGATGATGATTTATATAATTTTTTTTTTAAATCAACAGATGGTGGACTGGAACAGCTACATGCGGGACTACATGTACGGCGCGCGCACGTACTGCTGCCGGGAGGACCCCGCCACGCTGCCGCAGGCCAGGCTGCTGCAGAGACGGTCGGTACCTGCTGTCCAGGTCATCACGCATCGATTTCCTTGCTTTTGAGCAAGTAGTGCCTTTGGCTACGACGAAGCTGCCTCAAAGGAAGTCTACCTTAGGAAACCTATTGTCTAATTGTGATTTAAGTAAATTAAATTTTGTTATTCTGATTTTCCTCTCCTGTAATGTCACGCATGACGTAAAAATTGTATTCCTGGACCCCGCGATACAGGCCTAGCCTAGTGCGGGGACTCCTGGAATCTCGGTAATGTACCTAGTACACTGGACGAATAACGTTCTCATTTTGTTTTCTTTAGTATATTTGGTGCAATAAACATATTTTACGGGGAAATATTTAAAGAGTTAATAAGTTAAGTGCTTTCTGAAAAAATATGCCCGATGTAGTTAGTTAGGTATGTTGTTTTTGCACATGTACATACCATAAAATGTGTACATATTTTCAGTCTTGACTGTACAGTGTACATTGTATATTCGGGTCAATAGAAAACAAATATACCTAATGTAAATAAACCTAACTATTTACTTTCATAGCTTCGCAATTACGCTAATTTAAAAAATAACCATGTTTTCATTGTCATTGTATGCCTACACATTTATATATTACTTGTTTAGTTAAATATGCGATATTACCTTTAAATTCAGTGCAATCGAACTTATATAATGTTTTTTTTTGTCATGTATGTGTCGAATGTTTTGTTGCTTAGAAATTCATTTGTCAGTCAGGCTTATTTGTTTACATTATTTTCGTTACTATTGACCTCGATCATCGTCTTGTAAACTCAACATAACAAATCTTTTTGTTTCAGACTGTACTACCTGGATTGTGCAGCGAAAATCATATTTTGCTCACTCGCCGTTTATTTCTTGTACTACTACGTTGGGAGGTTTTTGTCAGCCATGTAGAAGTTATCTCATCTCGTTAGATTGTAGCTTACGTAGAGTAATGCTTACCTTATTGCTTCTCTAAGTTAAAAAGTGATAAAAGCAAGTATTTTGCCTAATAATGAATTATTGTCAGTCGAAGCAGCTGAGTCTGTTTCAATGGACGGCTTTGTGGGTCCGTTTAGTTTAATACAAAGCACACAGGTCGTCTACACCGAGTCAAAATATGTGGATTGAAAGTTAAAATTGGTAGTTATATTTAGATATAAAAAAAAGTAAACGAATTCGCTTTGGCGCCTTTAAATGAAATGTATTTTTCTGTCAAAATAACGTCAATCTATTTGAGTCAGTGACAACGCGCTATTAACAATAATTATAAATTATAGGTATCGATTATCTGAGTTTAGGTGCTATGCCGTCATAATCATAACTTTTAAACTGCAACATGAATTGAATAAATTAATTGGAATTTATGTAATGTTAATATTATTGTTGTAAGCAAATCGAAATTGCAATGTTTTTTTTAATTCTTGTATAACCAATAAACTACGTACGCTCGCGTCCTAATTTATTTCCGAAGTTTACTTTGCCTTATATTGTAGAGAATAAGATATTTATTTATTATAATTATAGTTTTGAAGTGTTTTATTGTTGTTTCATTTGTTTTAAAAGGGGTATGGTGTATCATTTTATTATTATTAGTAACCATTTAACTCATTTTACCGTTATTGCTGTAGTGTAGACGGTTTTATATTCTAAACGGTGAAGCGCAATTTAGAGCATAGGCATACTAGTTAGCGTTTTTGTCCCGGGTTTAATCGGCGTTCTTATACAAAATCGCACGCTGCGGAGAAGCCGCGTGCAGATTACTATGGAATCTGCTAGGAAAAACGTTGAGGGGCCGCTGCTACTACTGTGCAAGCGCCCTTACCCTTCTAAAAGCTTTTCCTCTCGCGTAACGTGATATCTTGACTAATGTAGAAGCAAATAAATACCTCAGTCAACCGTAATATTGCTTTGCCACCGTCCGCCATGACACTAGTCGGGACTTTAGTTCTTGGCGTTCATCATCATTCCAGGTGAAGCTGTGGGAACTGTGGGATCTATGGGGACTAGCCAACATCAATAAAACAACCCACTGGACTTTTGAATTTTTATTATTAGATTTACACTGTCATTTACAATAAATTTCAATGTAGTTGGTAGGACATAAATCAATATTGCATAACACTAAGGCTAATTGCATCAGTATTTTTTGTGGATAAATTAACAAAAATATATGCAATATTACAAATTCAATTAAAAATAACGCTAATATCTTACTCGGGCACGCACTCGTTCCCGCGCCTGTGTCCGCGGCGCGCAGGTGGAATGTTGGCGCCCCGTCCGGCGCCGGACCGGGCCGGGCTGGCCGTGCCGTGCCGTGCCGGCCGCCGGACCGGAGCCGGCCGGCCGCCGCCGCGGCACCCGGGGCAGTTCATTTCAAATAAATAATTTCTCCCAAGTGCATTACCTTATCCTAGCACAACTTTTAGAACTACGGTTCGTCCAGTAAAATTGTAAGAGATTTAGCGCTACGGCGAAATATTTCCGAGAAACATGCGAAATTAAAAAATAAATTAAAATATACAAAATCTCTATCACAATACTCGTAAGTAATTAAAGCAATTCAGTGTGAATACTCCAAAAGTTGTAATACGAACGAAGCGGGTACATCGACAATGTCTTTATCTAGCGAGCGCAGCCCGCCCGGCGGACCCGGCCGGCGCCGGCGACCGGGCCGGCTACCGGGCCGGCCACCGGACCGGCGGGCGGGCCGGCACGTCTTTGTTCAACAACACCAGTACAGTACTACACAGTAGTCACAATTTACACAAACGCATTATAATGTTGCAATAAATACACAAGGAGGTATGTAATGTATGTAACGCGGTACGCTCGCACGAGATACGATACATGAAGACCGACAGGTGACGCCACTATCACTTAGCTAAATATTGCAAGTCACTACGAATACCACCCTAATAATGTACGTTACAGATAAAATATATGTATGTAATGAACGACGTATCGATGCTCACAGCAAGCGCGGGAAGCCCGCGGCGGGTCCCGGGACCCGGGGACCGCGACCCCGACGGGGACCGGCACCCCTGGCGGAGACCGAGACCCCGGGGACCGCGACCCCGACGGAGACCGCGACCCCGGCGGGGACAGACCCCGGCGGGACAGGCCGCCGGCGCCGGCACGTACGTATAACGACTATATTTGTGCAGACTCCGCGACGCGCCATAGTCCCGATAGTCCAAACTAAATGCTTTCGTAATTGTCGCTACGGTGCTAAGTCACAACGGAGTTAAATACTTTACACGCGGTATAAAATACTTAGAAAATTTACAATTCCCACCTTAAAGAGAACCAGAATGTGAGACGCGTTAGCGCGGAGATCATCCGAAGTGATAAGAAAATACATTCTTAACAGACAACGTACAGATAAAATGCGATACCAAAGTACTTTCCTTAACATTATTCCTCGTAATCAAAACAAATTTATCAAAAGAAGTACATATTCATAATATTACTCGTATATAATTTGACACAATACATAAACGAAAACGACGATCGTACAGGAGTCCGGATCGGGCACGGAGCGGTGGAGGGGCGGGGAGGTGGAGAGGGGAGGGGGTGGATGGTGGGAGCGAGAGGTCACGACCGGTTGTCATCGAGGGCTGGCTCTTACATCGTACTATATTTATTTTTGTTATTATATTTAAATAGAACGCTGAAAGGTATTACGAGACGTCCTGGTCCTCCACGTCTTGCGCCTGCTCTTTCTGTTCGGCTTCACCTGCAAACAACAAATAAATATATTATTAGGAAACAACATTACTCACATTGAGACCTGTACAGTCAGCAGCAAAAGTGGCTAAGCGTTTGAAGTATTCAAAATGACCTACATGCGCTCTTATTCTCTTGATAATAGAGATGTGTTGACCTCATTTTGACCACCTGAAACGCTTAGCCACTTCTGCTGCTGACTGTATAAGGTGCCAGTAAAACTGGCAAGACAGGTGAAGTGTTCTAATACTTTTGCTTATATGACAAATATGTTTAGACTACTTTACAGTGAAAACCAATAATGTGTCATGAAATTAATAGAACGAAAAATAAATAGGGTAAATTGCCAGGAACTGTCATTTTTATACTGAAAATCAATTCTGTTGACCTGCAAATAGAACATATTTTCTAATGGGGTTTCAACCATTGGCCTCACACCAAAATGAATTCTGATCCCTTGTAAACGTAGTTCATTTTTAGTATAATGCGGCCAGTTAGTTATTGGAGAGTAGCCCAGTTACTAGCGAACCACATAAATAAATAAAAAGTATTATAAAAAGTCGACAGTTTATAGCCCGAGCACAGCTAAATCAACTTTGTGATACATTTTGCCAACTGGAACAAATCCACAGTCCACACCTATCGTCTAAGACTGAGAACAGGGAAAACTGATGCTAAAAACTTTCATATCTTCTTAAATAGTTGACGGTACACTATTTAAACTATTTATATTGATCCCGTTATTATCCGACGAACAACCTCCTTAAACCTCTATGAACTTAATTTGTCTATGTAATATGTGCAAAATTGTACCATCGTCGCGAACGCCATCTACGATTACATTTCAACAGTTCCCCTTTAAGGAGGTTGTGTTATAGCATTATAACAAGTGGTACAATATTCGTAAATGACGTAATACGACGCTGTGTGCTTTGAGTAAACTAGGCTTAATTATGTCTACGCGAAGGCAGCTTAAAATATTAACGTTCGCGCGTCAATGGGAGTGGATGAAAGTCCTATGTATTTGCCACCGATTAGATAACTAGAAGACACGAGGGAGTTATACATTTCGGTTATATTACGTGGCACGGTGGTTGAACCTTTGGTATGGAACGTGGATCCATGGAATCCAGTTATACTGCCGGAATGCGGTTCCTCCGCGTTCAAACGACCCTACGCGTATTTTACGTTTTTCTATAAAATGCATAGGATAATTAGCGTCGCAAAAATCAGGCACACAGTCATATTGTAATACTGTAGCCGCTGCATAACAAAGATTAAGATCCCAACGCAAAAAAGACCTCTTGTGTGACCACCATATAAAAATGTAAATAGGATTTTTTATTGCATAAGAAAGAGCTGGTGATTGGGAGTAGAAAAAATAAATATTTAAGCAAAATAAAACTTTTAAGTGGCAATTAGTCAGCGAAATGCTTCACAAAGGGCTGCGTGCAACTAAACTGAGAACAGAAAAACCACCGGAGGATGGATACCAGCGTTACTTAAAACGGTAGACTGAAATCACCAACCCGCCTGCCAAGGGACCTTTCACATTTATACACATCAAACTGTGATTGTACGTGTTATAGCGAAAGAAACATAGCGTTACGGGGGGAGGGGATCATAAAGTCTAAATGCGTGTCATGTAATAAGCATTTAACCCCTCATGCTGCTTCTGGCGATCTAGGTGAGAGGCCATGTCCAGCAGTGGACACCCTGGCTGCAGTAGTAGTGATAAACATTCAACTAGACCGATAGGAACATAACGTGACGGGGGGAGGGGATCAATAAGTCAACGTAATATGCGGATGGCAGCGAGGCGATTGTTGCTGTTTGTGGCGGTCTAGGGCAGAGTCCAGCAGTAGTGAGCGACTCACCCTCCGCGTCGCCCTGCATGTCGGAGGTCCACAGCGTGAGGTTGTCCCGCAGCAGCTGCATGATGAGCGTGGAGTCCTTGTAGCTCTCCTCGGACAGCGTGTCCAGCTCGGCGATGGCGTCGTCGAAGGCGGCCTTGGCCAGGCGGCAGGCGCGGTCCGGGCTGTTCAGGATCTCGTAGTAGAATACCTGCAATGTCATACGACGTTAGTGCAATGTTATTGGTTACATTTATTACATTTTACATACAGCGTTACTATTTAAAACTTTATCAATTTGGACCATTAAGGCTTGGGCACATAGGCGCGTTTTGACACCGGTGTGGCTAATGTAACGAAATAAGGCACACATTCGGACGGCAGCGTCGCGCCCCGCTGCCCCACGCTCACAAAACGCGCCTATGTGCCCAAGCCTGTACCGTCCGGTTATAAATAGTGTCTAAACTCCGTCGATGTCAGGAAAGTAGGAAGTCATGCTTGATACAAGTTTAGAAAAATTGCCTATTTAGAGTTGATAGTTTTATTGATTTCAGATGTCTTATCATCAAAATTGGGAAGGTTTATCAAAAGTAACGTGCCGCCATGAACATTTATTGAACTACTTATCCATGTAAGTTTTTAATACCATCAGCTTACATTTTCCTCTCGCCAACTCTGATAGAACTCGGTTTGGAGACTGCTTCAAGTATATTATAAAATATAATTCACTTAACAGATCGCTAGAGAGCTGCCTCCTAAAGTTAAGTGACTCAATCAAAAAGTGATGCCAAAATAACGGTCCAAATATCAATAATTGTAAACGTATTTATTTTAAATAACTTAATTCATATACAGATAGTCTTTACACCGTAATCCGACACTACCAGAACTAATGTGACCGCCTCCGTTCTATTCCAACTAGACAAACCATTAACCAGCCCATAAAAGCGTGACGTAAGTGCTAACTATGTAGCTAATCTCGCGCGTCACGTATTTACGACGGATATCTGCCGGTGTGCGACTCCAGTTTACACAGTTTACTGAACAATATGCGAGTGACTCACAAGTCACTAAATGGACTTAATTAATTGGTAAACTCGAGGTTTTAATAGAAATTTGGTGAAGCTTATGGTCTCCAAATGTATTTCTAAAGAAATCTAGGGTTTATTTAATTTTATAGCATAGCATGGTAATACATGTATTTATACAGGATGCAAAGATCGAATGCCACATGGGTGGCAACTGCCTATTTTAAACACAGTGAGATTGAAACATATTAATTGTATAAAAGGGTGTAACTCGGTCTGCGTCGGTTAGCCAACGCGAATGGCTCATGATTATACTCCTCGTTACGGAGTGAAACATGTAGAGCAATATCCGACTTGTAAAACGTGAGTAGTTACCCGCTTTTATACAATGAATATGCCTTAAATATTGTAAATAGCACATTCTGTGTAAAGGAGACGAGGAGTAAGGATAAGGTTCATTTTTCTCTAAGTAACAAATATTAACCTTATGAGTAACCCTCAATCTGCATTTTTAAATACGCCACGATATTTTTTGTCACATTTGACCGGTTCGAGGCCCGACTGGGGCAAGCGATTATTCATAAATCCATAAATGCAAGTCTCCTTTACATAGAATATGCTATTTACAATATTTAAGGCAGTCACCATCCATGTTGCATTCGATCTTTCCATCCTGTATATTCTTAGCGTAAGTATGCTAACCAATTTAGCTAAAGCCATTTGGTTCAGTGAACTATAATTACGATAATTTTGAATGAGGAATTGAAACTAACAGTGTAAGTAACAGCACTAAAGCGTCAGATAAGTATTACAGCCTTTCATCATGAATCAGAATAAATAGGGTTTCTAGTTAGTAACCGGCCACCCCCAATAACTGCCCACAGTATACTGAGTGAAATTATACGTATAAAAAATTGGAAGTAGAGTGATGGCACCAATGTTGGACACTTTTAAGCTGACAGGCACTAATTTTTTTTTTTAATTTATATGATGATGGACACTTAGTTTTTAATTCAAAAACCATAACGTTATTAATTGAATATTTACCAACAAATGCACAAACTTGATTCCTTTGAAATAAGCACTAATGTTCCTGATTGGTTCCTTGTCCAATCAGCGTCATATAGTTGGTAGCATTCAAAGTACTCAAAAAGTTCGGTACACCATATATTTTGTATGGTGTACCGAACTATTTGACTACTTTGAATGCTACCAACTATATAACGCTGACTGTCCATTACTGGTGCCGTCAATCTATTAGACATTTTTCACCTATTAAAAACAGACAGAGTGCGATATAATTTTACTTTTCTACAGTAGACACTAGATTTAAACCGGCCAGCACTGCCCAAATTAAAGTTAGCGAAGCTCGTTTGGTTTTAGAAGAGACGAGTTATCTGCGCGTCGTTATCTAGTTCGGCGTTAACAAACCCATTAGCGGCAAGGTCGGGTCAGGGTCGCCCGTCCCGCACCTGTTTGAATGCCACATCGCCTAGTTTCCAGTTTCAAGTTCTGTACGCGTCTGTGACGCAGCCGACGTGGTCTTAGCGACAAATGCTTCGAAACTGAACAGATAAAAAAAAACTGACGCGATTGTCGTCTTGTTTTTTCAACTGGCAAATGTTACATCTCTATGGACAGTAAAGCCTGGTTCATTTTTTTTTTCATGTTTCGTATCTGAGCCCTGAATGACTTTAAAGTATGAGAGCTCTAACTACCTATCATAAACTACCTGATGATTTCTCAAGAAACATTATGAAAGTATGTTTCTTCTAAATCTCGATTCTTCTGGGTTCTTCTCTTCATTTTACTGAAGTACCTACTTATCGTCATCGTCAGCATTTTCTATTCTACCAATACACGTCGAGTTTTGGTGTGAACTTTTTAAAATTCTGTTAGCAACAGTACGCGTGTAAAAAGGCTCTAACTTAGCTGAGCGTTGTTAATCGAGTGTGACGCGAGATCGGGAGACGGTGGTTATTATACAGTCAGCAGCAAGTGTACGGGTGAAGTGTTCAAAATTACCTACACGCGCTCTTATACTCTTGACAATACAGATGTGTTGACCTTATTTTGAACACCTCAACCGCTTAACCACTTCTGCTGCTGTCTGAACATAGGAAATTACAAGTGGCTCAATAATCCCTGTACGTGACTGTGTACAGCCAGCGTTCAAAAGTTACTTCGGCTTCTTGTTGTTGACGATGACTTCATTAACCTGCTCTCTCAGGCTCAGATTACAACACAATGGACCGTGTGGACGGAAGGTCCTATGGAAAATCCACGACTAGTCCGCATCCTTGATTTATATTTACTACTGGAATACTCCTACGCAGTTTAAGCTTCCAGTGAGATCGGTCACAGGGATCTCAAATATGTCTCTCTGAGTATAGATGATAAACTTAACTGAAGCACCATGTCTATGTAGTTGTGCAGATAATTATTAATTAATATGGAACTTACGTTAAAATTTGAATATAGAACGCCGACAGTTTAAGCTTCCAGTGAGATCGGTCACAGGGATCTCAAATATGTATCTGAGTATAGATGAAAAACTTAACTGAAGCACCATGTCTATGTAGTTGTGCAGAGAATTAATATGAAACTTACGTTAAAATTTGAATATAGAACGCCGACATGCGTATACAGACGCCTTACTACTACATAGGCCAAGTGCTTAAGCTAAGTTTTTCAGTGTCTGGTAGAATGGAGGTAGCCGGGGTTTGGCTGCTGTTTCTCCAACCAGACTCCAGCAAGAAGCTTAGTTGGCTGGGTACAACGAACTAGTAATACTATAGAAACCTGACTTGAGCTCAAAAATGACCCCACGGCTAGTGTGCCGCGAACGATTGACTGAGCCACAGCGGAGTTTGACAGCTTTAGTAGTACAGAAGCTTTCTATGACATAAGATGTCAGCTAATATGAAATTGTTAAATTAAAAAACCATATAAAATGCTTTCTTCTGCGGTAAAATGGTACCTGAACAACTCCACAAAAATACAAGAAAATCTATGGGATCCATTGGAATGTGTAAGTTTAACCCTGAAGAAGATAAACAATTATTTAAAGTAACATATTGATATATAGACTAATACGCTGAACCAAATGTCGTAACTCTATATTAGTTTTATAATGACTTATGCCTTTATGATACTGAGTGACAAAATGGTGATAATGTTATGCAACATTTCTACTAGTAAGTAAACTATTAATTTTATGTTCAAGTAACGAGCAATTCCTATTATATGTTTTTATTTAAAAACGCAAATACCTACGCTATAAATGTGCTGCTGGTAAACTTTTCGTCATAATCATTTTAGTTTCCCGGAGGCCGCGGAAAGGATTTATTATTTATTATAAATTATGTTTTTCACAGAATTTAATTTTCTGCAATCATTGAATTGTCGTTGTAATTGTTGTTGTCGAAAATTGTATTTCAGTAATAGGATTGAAATACTTACTATCTGCCATTGCATATTACAGATAACCTCTTTGTGAAAATGTATCATTTTCTTTTCTAAATCTGAAAGCGGTTCCAGCTATATGCGTTACTATCATTTGAATATTGAAAGAACGAAAAAGATGAATATAGACTCGGTAGTCGTCTATTGTTGGCAAAATGTCTTTACATCCCAAAGTTCAATACTCCACGTCGATCTTATTAATCTGTTGCCTATTAAACAAAAAAATGCATGCGATATATGAAAGTAACGTCTTATTCTAGTTTGCTCTTATGGTGACAGTTTGCTATACGATAATACGATATTGAACTTTAGTGGGTTGGAAATTAAACTCCTTGACTGTACTTACACTATTACGATTATTCCAAAATACATATGTACTACACATTAATATTATGTTTCAACTTTTGAGTATAACGATAAACGGGACTTAGTCGCGCAAAAACTTACGAAATTTTACCTCCGATATTCCCGAGCGACATTATCCCGTGGCACCTACTGGAGGAAAACTGAGGCAATGTCGTAATGCAAAATCGTGGGAGTGTTGTCCAATACGACATTACTATACCTTCTTATAAAGTACTCGTATGGACAAACGTAATCTTAATAGCAAAATCGTGTCAAAATAAAACTTATATAAATTGGTTCCATCTCGGTTAGTATCATCCTTGTAAGTTTGACAACGCCATAATATTGCAACGCCGCGCATGAGGTTTGACGCTTAAAACTTTTTTTAACCAATCACAACTTTTTTTAAATAGCGCGAAATTGTCTATTGGATAAACTCCAAGCTGCTCTGACAATTTATGAAGAGGGGATTGCTGTCAGTGTCAGTGCGCCTGGGGTCAATTTTGGAAGGCATTTTTGTATGGAGAGCTGTGTCTATATATATTCAGTCACCGGCTGGGTATACTCACTGAGAAGTTGAGCGCGAGCCCGAGCCGGATGGGGTGCGTGGGCGGCAGCTCCGTCATGGCGATGTCGGAGGCGGCCTTGTACGCAACGAGCGAGTTCTCGGCCGCCTCCTTGCGGTCGTTGCCCGTCGCGAACTCGGCCAGGTATCGGTGGTAGTCGCCCTGCAACGTCGACACGACACGTTAACAAACGCTAATTATGATTACACGTTGACAATGTGTCACAAAACACATATGTTGACCGTCATAAGAGTAAAGAGGACGAATCTAATGGATTAGGCGTTTTTATGTTTGTAGGCACTGAGCATGTCACTATCTTATGGCAGGCCATGGCGCACCTAAGACCCGCAAAACTCCAGTGAGATAAGAAGGCCTACCCACGAACATCGAAAATGTCGTTCATCTTTCTCTTTTATTCCAACGTCATTAGAGTGATAGGGACAATCTTATTCGTGATTTGCGAATCACGATGACCGCGGTAGGTCTTCTTATCTCACTGGAGATTTATGGGCGAGATGAAAGCGAGGCGAAGTAGCTAGCTCGCCTCGTTGTCAACTCGCCCGCAAATCGCCAGTGTGATATCGATAAGGCTCTAAATTACTAATTGAGAGCTACAGACGGCACAAGCCGTCAATACTAACTCACAGCTTAATATGTCCCTTTTGACGTAGTGTGATTTACTTATGCGTGTTATATGAAAGAATGGTCTTGACAGACAGACAGACGGACAACGAAGTCATCCTATAAGGGTTCCGTTTTTTCCTTTTGAGGTACAGTAAAAACCGAGGCATCAAATAGTAAAGAATCAAATGTCCCCTTTACTTCGTGATAAAGACTAACTTAAGTCTTCGAAGATTTAAACTATCTCCAAGTTAATCTTAATCACCCTAGCGATTTAAGCGTGAAGAGCTAACAAAGATCAGAGCGCACTCCTGAAGCGCGAGTTATTGTTTGTTACTCACGTTAGACACAAAGTAGGAAATACTAAAAATCGTTAGCAATATGACATGTAGCCTATGTATTGTTCTGCGCAGATTGCTTTAACTGTAACTACGTAAGCTTATCTGTTTGTCGGGCTCCGAGTACCGTGAACGCCTCAAGGGCACGGCTAATTTTTTGTCAGATAAGACTGTTACGATAATTTGCTGGTTGGTTACAAACTGTTTAGCTTAAGAGGAGAGATTGTTTCCTTATGTCATTTCTTTATGTAGTGATGGCCTATGAGTCGCTGTGGTGAATAATTAATTATGTCCAAAGAGACTCGAGCACTGCTGAGAATTACGTTTTTATTATCAATTTTGTGTTAAGATTTAGCATTAAGAATACTGTCTTACGTAAAGTTGTACACACAGCAACACTCTTAAGTGTACATCGGTGGACTTTATGCCTTATATAATAAGGCCTACCAATGTATAGCTAGAAGTGTTGTTGACTGTACAAGATTCAGTCGATTCGTTTCGAGATTCAAACCATGATTTCTCTGTAGACTAAACTTATGCAAAATGTAACAAATATTTACGCAATGGCGATTGAACGATTGGCGAAATATCGAAACAACGCCTCTATTGTCAAGGCGATAAAGTGCATGCTCCGATATTTGTGACCACCTCCACAGCTCCGATATATCTGATGGCGACTGTACACTGCGCATACAATGCGTTAAAATAACAAGAGATTGGTTCTTGTAGGCAAATTCGAAGGCATGTCATTATTATGCAGGTAAAATCCCAGTGCCCTGACTGACGATCGCTGACCCACTTCATGCCACCTCTACATAATTAATAGCTTAAACTATATTTTGCTTTGTCCATTAGTAACTCTGCAGATAGGCACTATGTAGAGGGTAGTAGGTATGTATGGCACAATATAGTGCAACTAAGAAAAAATAAGTTAACCATTAGTTTTAGGAGTTTATGTGTAGGAGTTCCTCCAATAATGGTGTGTGTCTAATTGTTTATATAGTGTAGGTATGTCCTGTATAACAGGGTTCTCTAGCTCACGACAAGGAATCGTGCTTTATCGTTTTTACACAAAAAAATTTACATCTTTTTAATTCTCAATTCTCGTTGCCAGCCTCTCGTTACCATATGATTGGCGTCACAGTATGTTAGGCCCGTCCGTCCCTCTTAAATTACCATAAAAAAGTTGGTATATTTTGACCATGACAAATTTATATGGAGCTTTTTCTCTCTCTCGGTAAAAAAAAGGTGCGACACAAATGTACTTTCTTGAAATGCTCAGTACAGATACAGCTGGATATCAAACACAGCTCCAAGTAGTAGGTCAAAGCAATAGATAAAGTAAATAGTTCAGAGTTCCGTGCTTTTCGAGGCTAAGTAACCGGCAAATGCGTGGTGTACAGAGCACCGAGTCCCCAGGGTACCAACCTTCATTTTGTAGTAGAACACTTTGGACTCGCCGGTCTGCGAGGCGGGGATGAGGTGCTTGTCCAGCACGGCCAGGATGTCGGAGCAGATGTCGCGCAGCTCCTTCTCCACCTGGGAGCGGTACGCGCGGATCATGCTCAGCTTGTCCTCCGCGCCCTGGGGACAAACATACACATTACACATTTGTAACAAGAGAAAGCGCTAGAATAAGAGTTTACAAAAAAAACCTGCATATTCCATAACAAAATTTCTAGGCAGCTTTGTAAAGGTCCATACATAATGTATGGAAAATTCATCACAGACTGACAAAAAAAGGTGGGCACCTTTTTTGTCTAATACACTACTTGTGATTCTGAGTAGAAAAAAAGTAATCAAAGTAAAAAAGTATGTCAAATTCAAAAGTACAGCAACACTTAGTACAGTCAGCAGCAGAAGTTGCAAAGCGTTTGAGGTGTTCAAAATGAGGTCAACACATCTCTATTGGCAAGAGAATAAGAGGGCGTGTAGGTCATTTTGAACAGTTCAAACGTTTAGCCACTTTTGCTGCTGACTGTACATCGGTGGACCTTATGCCTTATATAATAACGTCCACGAATGTATATCTAAGAGTGTTGCTGTTAGTACTTTTTCTGAACACGCCTTTAAACAAGACATTCTGTATTTAAGTAAATGAGGTCTATAATGGACAAAGGACTCATTTACTTTTTAAAAACGCGCCCGAAATATTATTCGGAGCTAAGTTGACCACGATACTGACCCAGATCATGTATATAGGTCTGGGTTAGTAACGTGTAGTTCGTGAAAGTGTATTGTATATTGGATATCATTACACGCGACCACACTCATTTGGACAGATAATGGTCAAGTTTTATAGACTTAATGGCGCTGACGTCATTGCGACACCGCAAGTACTTAGGCTGTGTTGAGTTTACTGTTGGGCAGGGTCGTAGCAGCGAGGGTGGGCCACAGATCGGCGAAGACCAGCGCTGACTCTCGGGTCAGCATTTACGCAAAAAAAAAGTTTACAATGAAACGAACTCTGCTCCGTTTCATGGTAAACTTTATTTTATGCCCAACATTTGTATTAATGTGTATCATGAATAAATACATTGAATTGAATATAAATTTACCACGTGGGGGCGAATTTTGAAATTTAAAAATGGTTACGTAAAAAAATAGTTAAGTAGGTAAAGTTGGTGATATGCTACATCGATAAAACATCAGACAAGATTTTCAAGGAGACCCTGGACTAGCAAGCCCAACGTAGGACGTCCACCCACAAGATGGACAGAACTTATAAAGGTCGCCGGAAGACGCTGGATGCAGATAGCTTCCAACCGATGCCTATGAAGTCCAGCGGGGAGGCCTATGTCCAGCAGTGGACGTCTTATGGCTGGATGAAGATTTAACTAAAACAGTGGGGTATTGAGTATCGCTGATCAGGAAAAAGCGGAAAACTTTCTTGGCCTCTGGAAGGTTGGCTGACATGGACTTGTATATATTCCAGTTATCCTAAAAAAATTGTAGGTGCGGTGCGGACATTCAGCACGGCGCGGCGTACGGCGAGAGGACGCCATACCCGTATGGACCCCAAATAAAAGCAAACGCCGAGTGATCGATGACCTACTTTTTTTTTACAATGCCTCGGTTGGCGACACACGTGCCTACGCTGGCCAATATCTTTGGCTTTTGAAATAACCTTTGCGGGTAAAGCGGAATGAAACAATCGTTTGCAGAGATTCTTCTTTTAACCGTGGATATTTACTTAATTAGGATGGCAACAAGCAGCGCTGGCTACAAATCTGGATTTGGGTCCATTTCGTGCGTTTGTTTATGCGTGTGAGTTTAGTGAGTTTCGAATAAGTGTTTTTTATTCTATTTATCCTTATGTGTTTTTTCCGTACACGGAACAATGGTGTTCCGGACATTTGGGAGGCGTAGGTATGCGGAGCCGAAACGAGCCAACGCGCAGAGGCCTTTCGACAATTTCATGAAATGTCGCAGATGCCTTCGACAATTACATGAAATGTAAGGGGTACACTTATTATTCTTACATGGCTCCGTCTTGCATTAGAACGGTTTACGCGCCACCACTCCACTAAATAGTCAGAATTTTAGTAGTTTACATTGCAATAAATTTAAAAGCAACGTATTTATATTTTTGTACTCTGCTTAAGCTTGTCTATTACATTTCCATTTACAGTTAGGTTATGAGTAGATAGGCAGAGGCCGAATAAAAAATTCTAAGCTACAAAAGCATCCTTAAATTTACCTATACGTAACCGTGATAAATGATAAACTTTATTACTATAGCTTATTTAATTAAGCTAACAAAGATATACTATAAAGCCATAAACCGCTTTTACGGCTCGCCAACGGAATAAATTAGTAAAACAGATCAAACTTCGCTACAACTATTACGACATACCACGAGGTCATTTCACCTCCGACAATGCTACGAATGGGGACCACACCCGCAAAATCAATTAGTACCTACATGAATATTTGCTGTCGTATTCGACTGATATTATATTGTGTATGGCAACCATATATTGACCGTAGTTATGCAGAAAACGACCAACTCAATTTTTTTGTCAATGCAGAAAGCGACCAAATCATCTGAGTTATAGTGTAAGTTACTTTGACAAAAATAAAAAGTTGGTCGCTTTCGGCATAACTACGGTCTATTGTACATAAGGTGAGAGATCGAACTGAAAACTGTTTCCAAGCATTTTCGTAATTTTGGCCCATTCTTGGAAGTTTGTTTAATCTTTGTTGTTTATCGTTTAAATGATTTTTTTATACGGTATCTTATTTGCGACGTAAATACATAGTCATGAAAATATTTTTGTTTTAGTTATTAAGGTTAGACAAAAATGCACATAAACAATGATTACGATGAACATTTTCTTCAAATTTTTCCCCCCGGCTTCACCAACTTTACCGCAATTCAACAGTTTTCTCGGGCTCATAGAGAAAAGCTCCATCTTGCCAAAGAAAAAAATTACCTCGACGCCAGAATGTCTACTTAACCTTGTATTTAAAGTTCTATGCGAAATTATTGTGAGACTATTTTCGCCTACAAAATATTTGGCCTCGAGCGTTCGAATCTCAAAAATCTCTAATCTCTAAAGGGGTTATAACTTACAGGGTGAACGATATGAAGTGTTAGCAAATTCACACTGGCCAGCCTGGTGTCAAAGTAAATACGACATACTATCGGGAAAATGTTTTGGAAGCTGCATTGGAGCCTTGGGCACAAAAACATTTCGGTAGTAGACCGTGGACATTTCAACAAGACTCGGCCCCGGCTCATAAAGCTCATGTAAACCAAGAATGGCTGAAAAACCGCGTTCCACATTTTATTTCGTCCACCCAATGGCTTTCGAATTCCCCAGACGCCAATCCGATGGACTTTTCTATCTGGTCCATTTTGGAGAGCAAGGTGAGGACAATAAAACATGCCAGTATGGAAGCACTCCAGAAAGCTATCGTACGTAATTGGCACAATATACCACAGGAACACATTCGTGCAGCGTGCAACTCATTCTTTGACCGTCTGAAGGCCATAGTAAAGACAAAAGGTGGCCACAACTTTAATGTGGCCACCTTTAATTTTTACAGCCTTTAAACAGCCTTTTTTAATTTGGTAATACTTCATATCGTTCACCCTGTATAAGTTATTATTATTATCGTACCGTAACTAAGTTTTCACACGCCCGTCGGTAATGTCACTAATGCCGGTATCGAGGTGACAAATTAGGGGCAGTTTACTAAATAGCGCAACATCGCGGACTTTATTTCCGTAGCAATAACCTCGGCTGGAATTTTTATGATGGCCGCCGTTATAGTGCAGGACGAATTGCCAAACTTTTATAACTCGACGAAAAAAATATTAGTCGCAAGTTGTGGCGCGTTTACATTGCTTGTAAACGGACCACATATAGGTATAAGGTGGATTCCGGTATTTATTTAATACCATAAAGAAGTGTATGGGATTCGGAGTTCTGCGGGGCTACCGCGAAAATTCGTAAATTTCGGACGATTGTCTCTGTCACTCTCATGACGCCTTAATTGGAGTAAAAGAAAAAGATACTCGAAATATACGAACTTTGATGTTAGCGATACAGAGCCTGATCAATACCGTAATGGTTCCAGTGTAAGTTTCTTTTGACGTAAGAAAACGTTTCAAACGCGAAAGTGATAAGATAATGTTATTTATGGGTAACTCTAACGCGATGGTGACGTTTTGTTACGTTAAAAATTTACACTCAGGGCCCAGTAGCCTGAGTATAAGTAGTATCTACAATATATCTACAGCTACTGCGGTCGCCAACCTGCCTGCTAAGCGTGGCGACTATGGCAACTACTCCCAAGATGATACAAGTCATATTTGTGGGAGGCCTATGTCCAGCAGTGGACTGCATACGGCTGAAATGTATGTATGTGTATCAATTAGCGTGATTTATAGATTAAGATAAGTTAAATTGTGTCAGTTTTGTGACGATAGACATTTAGCAGATATAGATATTATTAACGTACACCGTTAGTACGTTGAGCAATAAAGTCTTACATACATTAGTTACGGAATGAATCATCTAAATTTCATATTTATGACATAACTAGCTGACCCGGCGAACTTCTTACCGCCTAAAAACCGACAAAAGTAGTGATAGCTTTTAATTAGCTAAAACATATATGATTTTATTTCAATAAACATAATGGCCACAATGGAGACCATTCAATTGAGGTCATATTTATTTTTCGAACCCACGAGATTTTTTACTTTTTAATACTTAATGTCTCAATCAGGGCTGTGACGATTCCAACCAACCCAAAATCATTTTAACGGTTCAACCGTTCTCGAGTTATAAGTGGTTGAACAAACCCCACTTTCTTTTATATATATAGAATATTGATTTGTACAATTAAGTTGAAAGTTTAATGTTATACCAAACAAAGGAATGGCGAAGTTCGCGAAATATGATTACGCGAATGTATAGGTCGTAATGTTGCTACTCTTTTAATTAAGCAAAAATGCCATTTAGTATTCTCAAGAGTCCGATATTGCCCTACAGTTAACCTAGATCACAGGCAGTAGGCCAGCTAGCCACGGCTGACCGAACTAGGTCTAGCACAAAAGGCGCAGACCTACTTGCTAAATTTCCGAGTGACGTAGGCACTACGCCGCCTATGCATTCAGTTCTATTGTAAAGCAAACTTGACAACTTTATGGTACATAAATAGTACACATTTAAGTCTAAGTTTGATTATATGTCAAAAAAATAGATTATTTCTAAGGCGGTTATAATTACTGCGGTTAATGCATACGGCATTGGTGTCCGAGTGAGATAGCGCTGTGCATGTCTGTTGCATTGTCTTTTTCGCACTTATTACTACATTATTCGGATTTTCATTCATTAAAATGATGATTAAAAAGTATGCGAATCCCATTTAGAGGTTCTAAACAGCAGCTTCTTGAGAACTAAGTTTCATTTTTTTTTTATAATTGCAGTATTGAAATACCTGTACAGCCGCCATCAGATATATCGGAGCTATGAAGATTGTCACAAATATCTGAACGACGCCTCTATTGTCAAGGCGATAAAGTGCATATTCTGATATTTGTGACCACCTCCACAGCTCCGATATATCTATAGGCTAATATGGTAGGGATTTTTATCATTTTGTCACAATATCCGTCGTAAGTGCGAAAGTGATGGATAGCACGATAGATGATAGACAACCATTCTTCCGCTCTCATCGCGCCTGTACTAATCTTAACTCTGTTCAAGAATTAAGGCGTAGTCGCTCCCAGGCGGCTTTGGTTAGGATGTTGTAATGAATACCATTGCAGAGCCACGCCCAATTTCAGGTGTTTTTCGGTTTAATGTTCGCGCCGACCTTAAACGCGCCTCACAAAAGACGCATACAAAACAAGCAGCAGGGCATAACAGCTTTTTACAATTTTATTGTAACTAACCTCGATCTACAAAGCCGCTCTAGAAGGAAATGTAACCAACTAGTATTATTTGAAACTACAATGATTATATTAGTTTTTGCGCTAAGCAAAAGACTCAGAAATGAGGAGATCCGTAGGCGAACTAGTCACCGACATAGCCCACCGGGTTAGCAAGCTGAAGTGTCAATGGGCAGGCCACATTGCACGCAGAGAAGATGGCAGATGGGGTCGAAAAGTGCTCGAGTGGAGACCACGGACTAGCAAGCGCAGCGTAGGACGTCCACCCACAAGATGGACAGACGACCTCATTAAAGTCGCCGGAAGACGCTGGATGCAGGTTGCTTCCAACCGGTACATGTGGAGATCCAAGGGGGAGGCCTATGTTCAGCAGTGGACGTCTTATGGCTGAGATGATGATGAAAAGACGTTGGTACAAAACATCAATTATTCTTCAGTTGAAAGCTATAGAGATCTCTCTTTAATCACTCACTGGGAGCTACAGTACGAGGCTCTTTTTAGACTCAACTGTACAATTAATGAATAAGGCGCGTAGGTGCTACGATGTAACAGTAACTTTTACGATGTATTGACAACCGGGCAGAACAATTAATGGGAACGTCTTATTTCTACATTACTCGGAGCTTAGTCATATGATAATTAGGCAGATAACATCAAAATTGTAAAGCGGACTGGATTAGAACGTCAGTCTATGCATACTTAATTAGACCTGGAGTTATTTAGCCGAGAATTATATGTTACAATTCTGAGAAACTACCGGTGATAATGTGAGATGAAGATAACGTTTTATTGAGACAGGCTGTTTTAGATCGTCTACTTTCAATTGACCAACTCAAAGGACATTATAGCCTAGTCGGTAAGGACTTATGACTATTTTTTTTTTTTATGACATAGGCGGCAAACGAGCTGACGGATTGCCTGGAGTTAAGCAATTACCGTCGCCCATGGGCACCCAACACCAAGGGAGTCACAAGCGCGTTGCCGGCCTTTAAGGGGGTTGGAGCTCTGGGAACCTTACTCACCATCAGGAACACAACACTACATACCTGAAAGGTGGCAGTGCTATTATGGCTGTGGTCTTCTGTAAGGAGGAGGTACTTCCCCAGTCGGGCTGCCCCAGATCTAAGCATGATGGTCATCGCTGTGCCCTACCCCTCATAAAATACCTACAAGCTATATACCTCTATGCCTACAAGCTAGATGAGTCTCGGATTCGAATTCTGGTCCTGTCCTATCTGTGCGTTTATCACGAACTTTGTTACCTGAGGGCCTACCGCGAAAATCGAAAATTTGGAACGATAATTTCTGTCACTCTAAATATGCCTTAGTTGGAGTAAAAGAGAGAAATGCCCGAAATTTTCGAACTTCGATTTTCGCGGTAGGCGCGCTGTATATTTTGTCGATTCGCTTGCGCTAGGATCTGTGATGGATACCTATCATTTCGTCAGATAATTGACAAACATTTGGCTAAACTTTTACTGGACTAAAAAGAGTCAATATATACCGGTGCATATTTGCAATGAAAATGTAAAAATTGATGATCCGTTAAGTTGACGTTTCGTTCTAGACAGATCCAACTATCTCATCTACTTTATACCTAAAACCTTCAATGGAATGTAGACCATGGCGTTAAAAAACTAATTACAGACAAAATGTGCATTAGAACGGTTGGTTTTTATGGCGGCAGACTGCAGGCGGCAAAAAGCGGCCTTCATTGTATTTCACACTGTCCCAGCACACAAATTATATACTTTATCCCAACGCAATAAGGTCCACGTATACATGATACCTAGTGCCGCTAACCGAACTAAGCTGACCAGCAAGAGTTGTTTTAAAGGAAACTGGGGCCTAAGTTCATTGGTTTATGGTTTAAATTCGTTCGAGCTTAAATTGGTTAGTTTGATGTTGCTAATGCAGTAGTTTACACAAGCTGAGGTAAGTGTGGTATTATGGCGTAGTTTTTTTTTATACAACGACGGTGGCAAACAAGCATACGGCCCGCCTGATGGTAAGCAATTACCGTAGCCTATGGACGCCTGCAACTCCAGAGGACTCGCATGCGCGTTCCCTACCCTTTAAGAACCTATACACTCCTTTTTGAAGAACCTCATACTGTAGTCCCTAGGGGAAACCTCGGCAGGGAGTTCATTTTACAGCCGGAGCGTTTGCGGGAGGAAATTCCTCTTAAACCGCATAGTGCGCTACCCTTTAGGCTCCAGGGTGTGAGGATGAATGCACTGCCGACGGCGAGCACTGCCTTGGTAGTAGTAGTTGTAGGTAATTTATAGTGTAAAAAAAAGTGAGAATTGCCTATTAGTGTGTGTGTTAATGTTTTTCGGTTCTGTGTAAGCTGAAAGTGTCATGCTATGTCACATGTGTGTTAAAGTTAGTAAAATGTATAATTAGTAGTGGCAGATTGTGATTCTGGGCTATCAGGCTTCAGGAGTGTAAAACAATATGCAATCTCTATTATTGGCACAAATATGATAAACAAGTTTGTTTTAAGCGTGGTCGGCTTAATGATAAGACTTTTAATCCGAAGGTCGCTAGTTTGATCTCGTGTTTATCGAAACTAATGTACGAAATAGGTATGATTTAATATTTGCCGGTTGCTTTTCAGTGAATAAAACATAGTGATGAAACCAAACTTATAATCGTAATCAAGTCTAGTTTTAAGATGTTATTCAGAAGGTTTTAATAAATAATAATATATATTACAGGACCTCTTGACTGAGCCCCACGGTACGCTAAAGCAGGCTTGTGTTGTGGGTACTCAGCCTACGATATATATAATATAACATACTAGATGAGAACCCTGCTTCGCTCGGGCAATAAACTTTCACGGGCCAAGCAAAAAGTTTCTGAACGCACCCCGCGCACCCGCCACTACCAAGTTGTCAATCAATAAATTAAATATGGCGGACCGAACATGTCATTTTAATACTTTTAAACGCAAAACACGCTACAATGCGAATTTTGCCGATATATGTCTTCAATTCAAAACTTTTAATTTTTTACGCTCTTTTATTTAAGTACCATTTCGTTCGGGTCTACCGTACCCCTCGACGGAATTATTGATAGAGATAAATACATAGGCAACACACATGACTCGGGAAACTATGCTTATCACACAAATAATGCCCTTATTGGGGTCTAAACTATTGTATTTTGCTGTTTTTGGGCTATTATCTGCGCCGCATCGACTAGTTAAGAACTATTGTGGCAGCCCTTTTTATAACTCATCACTGATTCCCGTTGAGTCCAGGACGTTCCAGATTCTTTGGGCTGTAATGTTGTGTACCTCATAAGGTTTCAGTACTCTGTTCGGGTCTGAACTAGGACCATCGGCTTGATAGGGTCACTACCCACCAGTGGCGGCAGGTCAATTATTTTCTTAGGCAAGACAGAGGCCATATAGCTTTGCCTTTTCTTTGTGAACCCGAGGAAAGATATTGACTTGCAGGAGAGTTAAAGCCGGCGGGAATCGGCTTGTATGGACGCACCGCCGCTGCTACCCACTAGGCCAGACCTGACGTCAAAACGGGGTTTCCAAGCCCTTACAAACACTTACAAAATCTAGAAACCCTGTCGCAGAAAGTAACCTTCAGACATACTACAGCATTTTTTGCTTATAAAGCTTTTAATAATCGAACTAGAATAGATTACTTGCATGTTCGTTTGACATTGCATGTCCTACTAGCAGAGGTCGCTGACACTATAGGTAGCTACAGTAACTTTAGTAGGGTTGATAGCTTATTATTAGATCACGGGTCAGATTACAGTAGAAGGGGAAAGGGGGGGACATTGTGCGTATAACATTTTACCACAAGAATTAATTCAAGCTAACATCCCGTAAAGGTATAGATAGTGGTATTGTGTGTTTATAGGCATTCTATATTTGAAATTTCCTTTTTCCCGTACAACCACTACAAATGCAATTCTCTCGCTAATTTATCTATACATACGGCGTATTATGTGTCGTATAATTAACTCTCATTAAAGCAGATGGTAATGCCCCCACGGAGTTTAATGTGCTATTACGATACATTTGGTTTCAAAAAAACCAGGCACGTTTTGGACTATAATAGATATATGTAAAGCAATAAGGTGCAGATATGTATACATATTAATGAACTCGATTGTACCAGTCAATGTCAGAGATATCGGTGCGAAGTGTCAAAATATGTATACATGGACCTTATTGTCTCAATATTAAGCTCATGTATACATATTTTGGAACTTTTTCCGTATAGATATCTTTTACCCTTCTTTCATCTTGTATTCTTGTGCCTAAACTAAGACGGGGAAGTCGAAAGCACAAGGGAATAGTATACTGGAGTTCAGATAGATTGGTTGGTAATATCAAATTTATACGTTGTAAGTGCCTAGAGGATTATGTTATGTTTCAGCCCCTAATATACTCCCCTACTTCCTAATTCTTAGGAAATTTGGGGGATATATGCCTATTGGAGTTTATAATTTTGTAACAAAGTTGTCTCAACACTTATTTAATATGTTGGCGAACAGTAATAGTAAGTGACGTGATCCCGATACCGCAAACATCGAAGTTAGTATATTTCGAAAATTTATTTTACTCCAATTAAGGCGTCATGAGAGTGACAGAGACTATCGTCCGAAATTTAAGAATATAGTTTTCCCCTGTATCGGCGCTGTCATAGGTAATATGGCGACTACGCGAATGCTATAGCAGCAAAAAACCGTAGTCGTAGGTACAGTCAGCATCATAGCTGGTTACAGTCAGTGTGGCCAAATATATAGTAACAGATCCTTACTGCTATATAAATAAAGGTCTGTATCGATATATTTGGCCACTTTGGTTGCCACTATTTGACGCTGACTGTACAATACTAAATTAAAAACAAGACTTCTACAGTGTATAAACCACGCCATCAAATTTGTAATATCGTTGAATATGTGAACTGTGAACTTTGGGATCAATTATAAATATTCTATAAGGTAATGGTGCCAATGTTGGACACTTTTAGCTGACAGGCACCAATGATCTTATTTCAAAAATCATCAAGTTATAAATTGAATATGTCCCAACAAATGCACAACACTTAACTCCTTTGAAATAAGCACTTAATGTTCATGATTAATGTTAATGTTTATGACCACAGCCGTAATAGCACTGCTACCTTTCAGGTATGTAGTGTTGTGTCCCTGATGGTGAGTAAGGTCCCCAGAGCTCCAACCCCCCTTAAAGGCCGGCAACGCGCTTGTGACTCCCTGGTGTTACGGGTGCCCATGGGCGACGGTAATTGCTTACCACCAGGCAATCCTTCTGCTCGTTTGCCGCCTATGTCATAAAAAAAAAAATGATTTCCTTGTCCATTACTGGTGCCGTCACCTTAACTGTTTCTTTCATAAATATTCAAAATTTCAAATGCCAAGTAACTGTTTTGTACCATAGCCGCCAGACCATAGAAATTAAATATTCCATTTTTGACACTATTGACGAACTAGTAGAGGAAACGCCTACGTGGACTTCCTGTCTGTGAATCATAATTTTCTATTGGATAGACAAATATGACGAACTTTTCATGGTTCCCAAATACTTCGACGACCGGTCTGGCCTAGTGGGTAGTGACCCTGCCTATGAAGCCGAAGGTCCTGGGTTCGAATCCCAGTCAGGGCTTTTATTTGTGTGATGAGCATAGATTTATAAGTATTTATATGTATTTATCTATTATATATATATCGTCGTCTAGTACCTACAACACAAGCCTTACTGAGCTTATCGTAGGACTATGTCGATTTGTGTAAGATTGTCCTGAAAAATATTTACACTGTGTTCTCTCGGGTCGGAAGTACCGTATATAAACTTCAAAAATTAACTTTAACGTTTCGATAACGTGTTCTCGTTGTCCCGAAAAAAATAACAACAACTGGTAATTTTGGAAAAAACAGCTATCAGAAAAAAACCGCTATACTCATTTAAACTCGTCCCAAACTTAAGAACATCTTGCATGACTATTGGGGTGATTATTCGAGCGTTTAAGCCGCTCTTATTACTGCCCAGATTTCTGTAGAAGTTGCCTGCATTATATTAAGTACGTTTTGGTTGTCTTTTAGCCAGCCCAGCTGTCTACAATCATCATTTATTTAAGAGCTTGGCTCTTGTCGGTGGAGTAATTTCCATTCGGGTCTATTCTCTGCCTTTTCCTTCAATTCTCTATAAGTTACAACTTCAACTTTTTCTTTTAACTGCTCCATGTAAGTTCTTCGCGGTCTTCCTCTTTTTCTTCTCCCTTCTATCTTTCCCCCTATTATTATTTTTAACTGTCTACCAGTAAACCAAAAATAACACCAAACTGTGTGATCATTTCTACAGAAATCTGGACAGAGTAATAAGAACGGTTCAAACACCCGAATAATTACCCATTGGCGTTATAGATTTAGGGTCAATGCAACTTTAAGTGGAATAGCAATGCACAATTTCCGCAGTGTCAGCTTTCCCATTGTGTCGGGGGCTCCTCGGGCCAACAGTCTAGTCACCGTCCGGTATCGACCAACTGAGCAGTACCCTTACCATGAGTTGTGACATTGAGGTTTTCGATAACGAGTATTGCTACTATTATAGTGCGAACGCGATGCACAGATAGTAAACTCTATACTCGTTATCGAAAACCTCAAAGACACAACTCATGGTAAGGGTACTGGCTAACCGCGAACTTTAGTATCTCCCTCTCTATAGCTCTTGCATATACGAGCGATAAGGAGAGAAATAAAAGAACGGAAGTGGAGCGAGAAGGTCAACAAGTGATTAGTTTCGGTCCTAATCAAACAACTGAAGAGTTATTTCAATTAGAAATGATAATGATGGTGTTTCTATCATCGTTTGTCGCATCATGTGTCACTTTCGCGCTTTAGTTATTAGAACGTGACAACTATCGAGAAATAGGTGAATCAACTCATCCCATCAGCAAGGGGAGAATATAAGCATAGTTTGTTAGAAAAGCTGTCAAGCGGGCGAGTTGGTCAATAATATCAATGTGAGCGAGATACGACTTTGACACGAGCGTATTAACATAATTCTGAACACTTGACTCGCTCAGTAGCTTCAGTTGCTGACTGTTATACTGACAAGTTTGTCGATCTAACATATGTGTATAGATGCCAGTCATCGACATAGCCCACCGTATTAGCAAGTTGAAGTAGCAGTAGGCTGGCCATATTAGCTGTAGAACCGATAATCGTTGGGGTAAACGAGTTCTTGAGTGGAGGCCGCGTCTCGGCAAGCGTAGTGTAGGACGCCCTCAGACAAGGTGGAGTGACGACTTGCGCAAGATGGCTGGCAGGAGCTGGATGCGAACAGCCGAAGATCGAACACGATGGCGTGAAATTGGGGAGGCCTATGTCCAGCAGTGGACTGCGATAGGATGATGATGATGATGAATATAGATACCACAAGACTGGTGTTTAGAGTGATCCAGGGCAACGTAACCATGACAACGAGTGACATAGATAGTTGATTACGCCGGATCTTACGCTAGCAGGCGCCATAGCCAAGATGCTAATATGGAGGAAAAAATCATGTCTTGTTGGTTCTGTCATTTCAATACATAATTTTTAGTTTCTAGGGCTACGGCTCCAGGGGTGTTGAAAAATTGTGATGTCAACTATAGACGAGATGCAGGTGGAGTTTTTGTAATTTCCTTAACTCAACGGTACTTAATTTCAATACTCAACCTGCTCTGTGTGCTACTGTTTACTTGTGTTGTGTCGAAGTTCCTAACGGTGCAATTTCGATCGCAATTGACAGTTAGGTGTATTTTATAAATTTTGTAGTTATTATGTATTTAGCCAAGTTTGAAATCAAGGGACCTAATTTTGGTCCCTAATATAACAAATACCTACTACATACTGCTATTTAGAAAAATACTATTAAGATGACACTGCAGTTCTCTCATCTATTATCATATCTAGCACATCTGATAAAACCAAGTCACAAGTGCGGCGAAACTTTTCAAGATTTTGATTAAGTGACATGTATCACTCTGCTCTGTTAACTGCAGATGTAATAAAGCATACAACCTGTTCATAATGATCTGAACACAACTTGTTTGTTAAAGAGAAAATGTGCAGGGAAAAATCATAGCTTTTTTTATAACTAGGGTTGAAAGTTGTTTTTTGCCAGTGAGTGTGGGACTGAACCTTGAGAAAGGATTCAATGTGACTTATTCAATCCCAATGTAGTAAATACTTACACACACTGAACAGTTTTGTGGACAGTTTTTCACTTTAGTATAAGGTGAAATCACCAAAAAATTCTTCGCATAACCTATTTATGTTAAATCCAAAAAAAAAATCCAGTTGAGTTTAACATTACAAATGCCTTTGTTCCATTATGAATTAACATTACCATTACAACAAATAAAATTGTTCAAAACAAAATTAAAGGTTTTCTTGTTGAATCAGTTACAAGAAACTTGAATTATACCAGTTAAGTCAATTGACTGTCAAGACATCAAGCTATTATCTGTCCACCTGCAAAAATATCTTGCCATAGATATTTCAACTATTGTTAAGCAAAAAAAAATTTAATCTAGGTATAAATTAGATCCCCTAAGAAATAAAAGAGTGAACTAGGTACCTAGTTCATGTTACTTGGATTTGTGTAGACATGAAAGTAGTATTCAGGTATCCATGGTTACATGTTGACTGTGAACTTCCACAATGGCTATACAGCCTGTTGCTAGTATCTCAGATGCTGCCAGCTTAATGCTAGAAACTATATTAAAATTTAGATTTTGTTGTTTGTTGTACATTGGACAGTTGGATATTCTACCGAACACTGTCATCTGTATATATCAAGATAGACTAATTGAGTACCTTTTCCTTTTCTTTTCTTTTCAATTTAAGAGCTGGGCTCTTGTCGGTGGAGCAATTTCTATGCGGTTCTGTCCTGAGTACCTACTGTGTCTTATTCAACCTCGACATTGGTTGCCAACCTCAAATCATGAAGGACTTGATGGAGCCATAATTAAAAATTGAATTGAATTGAACTACATTAAAAGACTAGACATAATAAAGGTTTCTTAAAATAACAATCCTTGAAATGTCCATTGGAATGCATAATAAAGAAATACCAGCAGTGAGGCATCATAATTATCTTAATGAATGAAGTACTTACTTTCTCTTGCAAATTAGTATAAGCTTTTAAAATTAAATTAAGACTAATGACTGCCATGCATTATGTAGCTGGAATTTGACTGATTGAAATTTAACGCAAACATTGTTTAATGCAATATCGGTTTTCTCAAGTCCCATCATAAATATAGGACATCATATTTTGCATCATCAGCTTCTGGAAAAATCTCTAATTTTGTTTAGGAAACTTCATAAAAAGCTATTTAGATTAGATTTTGATGTCCTAAAAATAGGCCCCTGAGCCTAATTAATCACAAATTGTGAATAATAAGGTTTGATGTGTATTGTTGCTAAGGAATACGTACTTTTGTTTCTTCCTTCTGTTCGATGGAGGAGATGATTCTCCATGAGGCACGGCGGGCTCCAATGACGTTCTTGTACGCCACAGACAGAAGGTTCCGCTCCTCCACTGTTAGTTCATTATCGGAAACATTACGGGAGGCCACATTCTTCATTGCCTCTACCATTTCTGAAATATAATTGTTAGAAAACTTAGCTTTCACTTGACATATATTAACTTTATGATCGCAATTTGAATATATAATGATTTAATTGTCTTGTGTACAGGTAGGAAATTAATGATTGAAATTAGAAATTGTCTCAATCACATAATAGTGTGAAGATGTTTGTAGTGCCACTAAAGGTTATCAAAAGGTGCCTCAATTCAATTGATTCAGTTACAGACCCAGGGGGCCAGTTGCATCATGTTTATGATTAGTTATCATATCAAGCACCATGGTCAAGGGTGACTATACTTAGCACCAATCTAACTTGGCAGTTAGATTGATGTAAGCTATTGAAACAAGCTTCTGTTTTTTCATTAATATAATTTTGGTAGTTTGCTTTAATGAAACCTTTCTGACGAAAAGAGTGTGTTGTCCAACATCACACACTTTTTATGATATTTATGTAACAGGCGCTTCAATATTCAATTCCAGTGGATAAGGCACTTTCTACATGGCACCTGTTCTGTTACATCCCTGAAAATAACACCCGCATTCTCGGAATTCGTCACGCCATGGCTTCCCTGCGGCCCCGAGGCGATAACGGGCAATCGTGATAAGAAAATCAATCAAGAATAGTTGCAGAACGACACAAGGTGTACTACAGTTTCATTCAAAGCCGTTATCAACGGAACTGTACGTATGTAAATCAAGCAGATAACCTGTACAAAGCCATTATACTCTTAATTCAAAAGATGAATGCGATAACATGTTTCTCAGCGAAATCCGAACAATAGCTAGGTGAAACCGCGGAGGGCGTTGGAATTACTGCTCCCAATAGAAAACCCCAATAAAACTTGAACGTTTCGCGACCACTAATGAAGCTTTCCACCGAGCAACGACATGCATGAACGAATTCAATAAGATCGATCGAAGTTAAACTTCCTCGGGATGGGAAAATAGGTGACAGTTTTTTCTTCTCGAACTTTTCGCTCTCAATTTGAATAAAACAATGGTATTTGTACATATTATCGTGCTTTCATAGGTTTAAGACGGGCTTAGGTGTTAGTGTTTCTTTAAAGCAAGGTTTTACATGGATTTCTCTAAGGAAAAAGCTAAAGGGCATCCCACCGGCGGATGACGCATCGATCGCTGACCAAGCCTAAAGAATGCCATTAATTTGTTTCCATATCCAATGAAAACTGTATTCAATTGCATGTATTAGCAATAGGGCTTTATTAAACGTACTTCAAAGGGGGCAATATCATTGTTCAAGTTCAGATTTTTTCAGACTATCACAAAATCGTCTTTCAACTGTCGGCGAAATTGAGAGATAATTTTTGCCGTTCTACGAAATGATATCATAAAAATATGTACTCACCATCGTAACGCTCAGCCTGCTCGGCTAACTTAGCTTTATACACATTATCTTCCCTTTCCGACATTGTGGATGACAAATGATTTTTCACTAACTATATCCGAATCGCCAGGTCACTAATTCACCAAGATGGCCGCGCCCGCCAACCGAATCCGAATTCGATCTTCAACTAAACTCCGCCCATGACGTCATTCAAATGGCAACTTCCGCTCTAAAATCGTTGCCAGGTGCTCACTTGAACAACTACCATTTCACACAGGAAGTATGATTTTTTGGTGCATATATTACATTATCCGATTTGAATTATGTTTCAATATTATGCATTACTGTTTGCGGGTAGATACTTCAAATTATTGTCATACGTAGCAGGCATGTATTCTAATACTGCAGAAAAAATCATGAACAGAAAACAACAAAAGCAATGAAAAATTTAAAATATGACAGCATTCATGTGTTGAGTCTTTAAATAAATTTACGGCGTGCGTTTCAGATTAAAGGTTTGCCAACAATAGTGAATAAAATAAAATAGCAATATTAAAAATCGTTGCCGTTTTATCTACTAATATTCTTTATAGTATCTTTTTTACCGTAAAGTGGCAGCACTAACAGTGTTGCCAGTCAACATTTTCTACTGTCACGAAATTAAAAAGAAAAAGAATGCAATGTCGATGTGATCAATTATTGCTAATATTTTTTTTGATGTATGAAAATTAATGTCGTTTTTTTTAACTTTATAAAATATATATTCCAAATACAATATGATTTTATGAAGATACCGGGTTTTTACCGATTTTGTGTTTCACTCCTACTGTCAACTGTCAAACTACACGCTTGGAAGCCATCTTTAATATCGAAATCTGTCGGTATTGTTGATTGTATATTAAGTAAATTATGATTGACGGTTGAACCTCAAAATGGCGAAGTCGTCTTGAAAATATATTTTTTGTTTTTTGTTCAAACGTAGTTTAGTGTGTAATATTGATAGCGTATTATGCAGTGATCTAACGCAGAATTGTGCAGCTAATGAAGAATAGATTTCAAAACGTGTTTCACCTCTATTTAGGTCATCACCCGGCAATCCCGGGGTCACGGCCGCCTCTTAGCTTTCTGTAAAGTCCAGCTACCACTTTACAAAACGCAAGGCCTACTACCGAACAACGTCATGCTCTAAGGGCAAACTTATATGTTATTATACTTATTTGCTATTCTACTTGACACTGGCGAAATCATCGATTGATTTATTGATGGAAGCCATATTTTTTTAAAAGAAGAAGAAGAAGAAGTAAATTATTAGCATTTCTATTAAATGTATGACATTATAATTAATTATTTAGTGGATTGATTATTCATACAATTCAAAATGTATCCCTAAACACTTCAATATTACAGTGTATGTGACAATTCGGTGTCCCATTGAACTTCTTTTTTTACTGTGCGATTTATCGTTAAAACTCCGAAAGAAACCTGTATAAAAGGTTTAAAAGGCTTTCATAATGTCTAACGTGAGCTATGATCTCGATACGTCAGGTGGTCTGATGCCGGTAAGGAGTTTTATTACTAATGCCAGCAGTTCTCAAGTTTGGTATTATGATACTCTGGCGCCATTTTATATTGTCCATTATAAACTAGCTAGACTCTTATTAGCTGTGCGGTTACGTTTCTGAAGAAGTTATTAATGTGTTTTAGCTTATAAAGGCGTTGATAAAGCCTCCAGATGAAGAGTCAAGTAACCAGAAGAGCAAAAAGCCTCAACATCCTTATTACAAGAGGCCTGGCAAAGGTCATAACCGCGACTCCTGCGACGCGTGTGGGGAAGGCGGCGATCTCATCTGCTGCGACCGCTGTCCGGCTAGCTTCCATCTTGGTTGCTAGTGAGTTCTTGGAAAGATAGAATATTAATTACATAAGAAACATCTACATTAGGTTATCCCTTTCTTCTATTTCTTTGAGTTTAATAATAAATAATATCTATTTACTACCCTCTAGCTGTTACCTCCACTAACTTGCATTTTAATTTTCCATACAACTCAATATATTTGAGCAGAAAAGAATAAGTTTAAAAACTTATTGGTTTTTGGTTTGTACAAGTTTGTTTTGACAATTAATTAATCAAAGAATTTTTATAATCACAATATAAGTGATACCATAACATACAAACAACCAATAAACAATTTCAGCTACTTGACATGACCTATAACTCTATTGAAAAAAAAAAAAAACTGAAATCAAATCCTTGCCCAGTGTGGCAACTCCACCAGCCTTCTGGGCACCATTCCATAAGTCTCCAAACTAGAGCCAACATTTTTCTTAAGATGTACAGATTTTATAGGTACTTTTGTAGGTAGGTACTAGAAAATCTGCTAATTGATCTTGTTATTTGAATTAAATAAATATTAAGTAAGACTAAAATCAAAGTGGATTCCTATTTGTCTAAGTAAATTGCAACCTTCTTGTCTATTGTGCTTACATCAAACCACATTGCGTTTGTATTGACAACACAGTACCTTTTCATAGATTAAGTCTGTACACTTAAACTTTTGAACGCTTTCCCTCTGGCGTCAAAATGTGACGTGTAAGCCATGGTATGACTAGTGAAGAACAAATATAAACCTTATCTGTCAGCAGGACAATTGCTTTGACAGCATCCGCCATAGCCACTTTAGTGGTCGGTGGCATGGCAGGCACGACATCACGCGACCACTTTGGTGGTGCTTGGGGTTCAAAAGGTTAAAGGGAGAAATCTTTACAAATATACAGTTCAGTATCCCATCTCACAACACTCAGTAGCTTTTGTAATATAATCTATACAATTTTTTAATACTTTAGTATTTTTTTATGTTCATGAGTTTTGGATTCCTACTGGCCAGACCTGTCATCAAAAACTCATTGGGATTCAAACCTACTGTTTCAAACCTGGTTGAACCTACTGTCCCAATAGGGTATTTGTGATGATCACAGATTAGGGATAAACAAGAGGGTAGAGTGTGAATGTGTGATCTAACTTCGCTTGTAAGTTATCTCTCTTTGTATAGAAAAAATGCACAGTCCACCACACAGAAAAGACGCATTATTTAGTGTGGTGCATGGCAGTGTGTTAATCGCCTTATTTGTGAATGATACATGGAGTGTTTTCTGTGGATGTTATATATTTGTTGGCTGAAATCCCACTGCACAAGCCTTCTTGAGCTTATTGAGGGCTTAATCAATTTGTAGAACAAATGTGTTATATAAATATATTTTCCTAACTAGTGCGTAAAAGTGCACTTTGCCCACGCTTTGCGTGCGTAAATTTCACTTTTTAAGGCACTTGTTATGAAAAATTGGTTTCGATACACGTGTAAAAACTTCTTTAAGACTCGGGTGATTATCACCCTCGTTTCACTCGGGCTCCAACTTTCACCCTCTTCGAAAAAATATTTTTTTTACTAGTATCGAAATGTACTATTTTATATGTGCATTGTAATATGCCTAAATTTAAAATAAAGTTCTATTATCTATTTATATACTTTTGTGAGTTTGGATGTTATCTATGTATGTAGGACATACTCAAATGAATTTTATATACAGGGTGATCTATCCAAATGGGTCAGTAGGGGAAAGTCAGAAACTATGAGAGATAGAGAAATCTGTTCTTAGGAACCATGGCTTTGATTTTAGATATAATAATAAAGGCATTCATACTTTTATTAAACCTCACATACATAACCGGGAATGGAACCTGGTCGATTCCCGGCTTCATTGAAATATACACCGGTTCGAACCCTACACCTCTGACCCGAGAAGATACCGGCAAGAAACTACGGCGGGACTTATTTTTTCAAAACAGTGATACATCAAATCTTAAAGTACAAAACATTAACATTTTGACTTTCTTTTTTTAACCCCCGATATTTAAAGCACAATGGGCTAATGCACTGGGTTAGTGATCCAGTGATTGTGGGTTCGACTCAAAATTTTTCTATTTTTCTTTCGATTGAAATATCGAAGATATTCGCTAGCAGTCATTTCTGCATAATAAAAAATAATTTCTTTTTTTATTCAGCGACCCCCCGCTGGACGAGAACGACATCCCGGCGGGGCTCTGGCTGTGCCGCGAGTGCCACGGGGCGGACGCGGAGCCCCCGTCGGCGCGCGGGAGCCGCGCCGTGTCGCCGGCCGACAGCACAGCAGAGAAGAAGACCAGGCAAGCATATAGTTAGCTGGGCGAATGGTTGGTTCTTTGACAGTATGGCATCATCTTTGTCATTTGATCACGAGGAGGATATAACCAATATAGAGCCGACACACGCACTAATTTCTATCGGAAAAATTCTGCCCTTTTCGGAGCGGGGGTGAGGTAACACACATAAATGATGTTATCACTAATGCATTTTTTACGTGCGTCGCTACACACGCACACGACAAAATTATCAAACACTGGCATAAACTATAATCACCATACGTCGCACTCCAGCGGGCAATTTGGTGGCATGTCAAAATGATAGATAAGGTTCACAAATACATCAATTCATTTTCAAATAGTCAGAAGTATTTGTACTTAGTACTTGGTACCTAGTATTTATAATGTACAATTCTAAATATCTTAGCAACTAAGGTTGTACGTTAATTACGTGTTTATTTTTTAGTATTCATTAAATTTTATATAAAAATACAATTGCAGGTATGCAAAATATTTAATTTACTTAAGCAGCTATGTTATGGGAATAAATTATCTCAATCTCTTCGTTTTGAATTAGACTATTTATCATTTTTAGTGTTTCATACCCGGGATTAGATTTAAAGAGACTTCGAAATTTCAGATATACTTGTTTTCCTTTAGGGTGTAGACGTACTTTTGACAATTTGTTCATAGTCTTATTTATTACATTCAAGGAAGCTTGCAGCGGCAAATTCGAATTTTGCAAATATTGTATGTTACTTTTTATCTCACATACAGTGCATGTATGTATATGTATACACATAATGATACATGTCAGCTATTTATTCGTTTTATAAGTGGCCACTTAAATAGGCTATCAGTTATCACTGCAGAGTATCTATACGTTAAAGACTAATAAAAGTAATAATTGATAACCGATAACTAATTAAAAAAACTGTTATAAATACTAAGTACATTATAATACTTGTAAGTTAAGATTTTTTTGTAAACCTTACCTTGCCACCAAACTGCCCGCTGGAGTGCGACGTATGATAATCACACAAGTTCAAGAACTATGACCGGCGGCCGAGTAATTTTGGCAGAGGGGAATGCCTGTTAATGGCTACTCCATATTGGTTATATCCTCCTAGTTTGATCATCATCAGTGATCGGTTATTTGGATTAGATATGGGGTGAACAACCTCAATCATTATGTTAGTATGGAAAACAGGGCTTTATGTTGTTATAAAAAGCAAAAAATACAATGAATTTATTTTAGTACACTTGAAAACATTAAGTAGCTGAGTGACACGCGTACTTACTCGCCGTTCTTTTCTCCAAATCGTACAAATGAGCACAAGTGTTCACACTGACAGCTCATTTGCTGCCACCAAAGCGGCACATTTTGTAACGTTTGGATTAAAGTTCGGCGAGTAAGTAAAAATCCCTTACAGACAATTTAAATTGTTTTATTTTTAAACGATTTCTTCGGTATCGCAGGAAACTATCGTATCTATATTAACTTTTTTACATGATATCCCGTGAGCATGATAGCTTAATATATTTAAGGTTTGAAATATCAGAAAATCGTTTACCTGCATTTAGATCGCGATGGTTTTTAGGAGAATAACAGTGTGAGCACATACTTTTGACCAAGGCTGTATTGAAACTTTAGCGAGTCATTCTAATAATTTATGAATAATACGGCTTCACTCACGTTCGTGACGTGCCGGCTACGCGGATGGATGCTCGGCACTCTCAGTGCTTGAAAATGTAGAACTATATTCTGCAAAGTCACACCTGATGGTAAGTGTCGACGAGGTCGAGGGTGCAGCACGCTGGTTCAGTAACAGCCTATTCACTCTTGCCTTGAAAAGACACAAATTATATCTTTCCGGGGATACAGACGAAATAGACATGAGTTATTCATAAGCTGTTTACACCTTGCCAGGTCCCTCCGCAACCGCTCCAACTCCATCAAGAAGACTGAAGAAGATGACAAGGAGAAAGACAAGGATAGCAAAGAAAAAGAGAAAGAGAAGGAAGATAAAGAGCTGACCCCCATGGAGATCCTTGTGAAGGCTGCCAGGGTCATGAATCCGAGGCAGTTTGAGCTGCCGAGAGAGATGAGAGTGCCTTGCCCCTTCCCGGGGACGGAGAAGGGTAAGTACCATGGAAGTCTTTATTTATTTAATAATGGGTTCAACTCAATAATGGATTCAGGATGCCGTTCAGGCTGCCACGCTACTATAGAGCGTCTGGCATGTTTGCTGAAGCACGAATTGACGACTAATGCGAAAAAGAATCGCCTCTCAAGTGTGCCGCCTGCGGGCGAGCGCCAACAGCTTGCTGACCGACATAGCGGACAGATGGGACTGTCCGTTTATCAGACACTGGACTTCTTTCCATAGTCCAGTGTACCAAGATCCCAAATAAGGTTATTTTTTATTTTGCAGAAACGTCTGCTAGCGAATATCTTCGATATTTAAATCGAAAGAAAAATAGAAAAATTTGACTCGAAGCGGGACTCGAACCCACAACCACTGGATCACTAGCCCAGTGCACTACCACCAATTGTGCTATCCGAGTACCGCTTAGACTTGTCAATGTTTTTTTCTATCTTATCCTTCGTGGTATACGTCATCATGGGTGACGTGTAGTCACATCTACCGCCAGCGTATTGAACACTTAACGGTATCGAATAGCACAATTGGTAGTGCACTGGGCTAGTGATCCAGTGGTTGTGGGTTCGAGTCCCGCTTCGAGTCAAATTTTTCTATTTTTCTTTCGATTTAAATCCCAAATAAAGTGTTGAATTAATATTTATTTAGGTTAAGATACACTAACATTAGTAATATTACTAATATAAGTTTGTAACTAAAAACTATGGGAAAACTGGTCTGCAATAAAGAATTTTATTTATTAATCTTAATTGCACATAAATAAATAATAATTACACGACATTCTTACACTCGCGACTCGGCAAACGTAGTGTAGGATGAGGAAAGATTGTAGGCAGATGCTGGACGCGGCAAGCTAAACACAGGGCTATGCGCTCTTTAAGGCTATGTCCAGCAGTGGACTACTATAGCCTGATGATGATTGGGTCTCTGAAGCTGAGATTATTTTCCAGAGAACGGCAACGGTAAGAACGGCTCCGGGCTGGTGACGGTGGACGCTTGGGGCTGCGTGCCGCTGCCGGCCAAGTCCTGCTTCGTGTGCGGCGCCACGTGCAAGCTGGCGCCGCTGCTGGCCTGCGACTACTGTCCGCTGCTGTTCCACCAGGTACCTTCGGAACTGGATCAACACTGCGGTGCCAAGCCGCCTAAGCCAAGCGTGCCACAAACCATATCGGGGGAGGCCCCGCGTGCTTTAAATAATGGATTGTCCACCTCAATCTCCCGACCTGAATCCTATTGTGTTGTTGTGGGATGATCTGGACAGGCAGATAAGAAAACCTTGTCCAACTTCAAGATCAGCATTGTGGTCGCATTGGTTAACAGCCTGGGGTAATCTTGAATAAATTAATTCAAAGAATGCCGAGATAGTGCTCCAGTATCAAATAAATAAATATTTCGGGACAATCTTACACAAATCGACCTAATCCTACCGTAAGCTCAGTAAGACTTGTGTTATAGGTACTAGACGACGATTAAAATAATAGATAGATATAAATACTTAAATACATAGGAAGCACCCATAACTCAGGAAGCAATATCTGCGCTCATCACACAAATGAATGTCCTGACTGGGACTCAGGACCATCGCCTTTGTAGGCAGGGTCACTACCCACTAGGACGGGTCGTCAAAAGGACGGATACATTGAAGAAAACAGAATTTTAGGTGTATTTCGATAAAAACTCATAATATTGTCAATCGAAATATCATTACAAATTGAGAAAAATCTTGAATACTATGTTTGTTTTTAATAAATACATTATTTATATTTATACTGAAAATTACAGTTATTTATTGTTGTATAAGTTTGTGTCCTTACTTTTGGTCTGGAATGTACAATTCATATTTGGGGGAGGCGCTTGTCCAGCTGTGGACGTCTTATAATTGAAATTATGTACCGTCTGTACTTAAACTAATTCAGTTACATACAGTCAGCAGCAAAAGTTGCTAAGCGTTTGAAGTGTTCAAAATGACCTACACGCGCTCTTATTCTCTTGACAATAGAGACGTGTTGACCTCATTTTGAACTCCTCAAATGCTTAGCTACTTCTGCTGCTGACTGTACATTATTATATAATTTTTTTGTTTGCAGGACTGTCTGGACCCGCCCTTGACCGCTCTGCCGACAGGTCGCTGGATGTGTCCTAATCACGTCGAGCAATACATAGTAGGTTTTCTTTACTATACATTTTTCTAAACGCTTTCCTGTGGCTCAATGGAGTTTGCGTTTTTTCTGGATAACGTCATAATTAGAGTTGGCACTAATTTTGAGGTAGGACTTCCCGTGTATCTGATTTACACTACTATAAAGAGGAATTTGATAGTATGTTTGAATTGAATGAGTTCAAAAACTACTGAAGCGATTTAGCAAATTCTTTCACCACTAAGAATCTTAAGTTATTTGTTATGGACATATAGGAATATTATTTTTAATTTTTTCGTCGAGTGAGTAAATCTGTTATTCTGTCCCATCAGCCAGGGGACAACTGAAGCATAGTTTGTTACAAGAAACGTGGCCCTGCGTACTACTGACGCGCTTGGTAGGTGATTTATTATGGAAGAGACATATTCAATTAAACTGTGTGATCCAGGGGAACGTAACCCACTACATAATAGTTGATTGGGCTAAGTACATACATATCTACCCATATAGCGAGCTGTTAGTATATATGATAATAATATGGACGATATAGTTTATATTCTTTATTTTGTGTTTGAAATAGAAACTATGTCTTGTAATATTTATTTATATCGATAAACGAATGGCGGACGAAAGAGTAGGGCAAGGATAACCGAGTAGCAGTTCCGGGGTGTAGTGTAACAGCTTCTGCGGTCGCCCAACCGGCCGCCAAGCGTGGCACAAGTGAGTGACGTGGTGGTGGCCGCAGGACTGGCAGCTGGTGCGCTCGGTGTCGGCCACGGAGCGCGTGGCGCTGTGGGAGCGGTTCTCGGCGGCGCCGGACCAGCACGCCATCAAGCTGGACTTCCTGCGCCGCGCGCGCGCCCGCCCGCCCTTCCGGTACGTCGCACGCTTGCCCTGACACTGTTGCTTTCACCCTTATACTTGGCTCCTACCCCTTTTACCACACAGTTCTCTCCCTCTTACCACTTTACCACACAGTTCTCTCCCTCTTACCACTTTACCACACAGTTCTCTCCCTCTTACCACTTTACCACACAGTTCTCTCCCTCTTACCACTTTACCACACAGTTCTCTCCCTCTTACCACTTTACCACACAGTTCTCTCCCTCTTATCCCTTTACCACACAGGTCTCTCCCTCTTATCCCTTTACCACACGCTTTTCTCCCTCTTATCCCTTTACCACACAGTTCTCTCCCTCTTATCCCTTTACCACACGCTTTTCTCCCTCTTATCCCTTTACCACACAGTTCTCTCCCTCTTATCCCCTTACCACACAGTTCTCTCCTTCTTATCCCTTTACCACACGCTTTTCTCCCTTTTATCCCTTTACCACACGCTTTTCTCCCTCTTATGCCTTTACCACACGCTTTTCTCCCTCTTATCCCTTTACCACACAGTTCTCTCCCTCTTATCCCTTTACCACACAGTTCTCTCCCTCTTACCACTTTACCACACACGTCTCTTCCTCTTATCCGACATTTCTCTCCTTTCTCAAAGTAATATATCGTCGCTACTTTGCAAAAATCTCGTATCTGACACTGATAGACTCCAAGTTGAAACTCAGTAACTCTGTACTCATCCCATACATAATTACGTCATTTTCCTTTTGATTGCCAGAATGAGTTACGAGGTTTTTTCAAACCAGCGACGATATATCTTTAGCCGAGTACCCACAACAAGCCTTTATGAGCTTACCGTGGGGCTCAGTCAATGTGTGTAAGAATATCCTGTAATATACAGCATGTATTTTTAATATTACCTCAAATTGAAACCAGACGTAGGCATGAATGCTATTAACCGATGTTTCGTGAAAACAGCTCTTAACTAATTTCTATTTGTTTCCTTATAAAATAATTCAACACGCAATGTATCGCTACTTCGTCTTACTTGCGTTGGCGTGACGTCACAACTGTCGCCTCATGTGTACGCAATACATTGTTGCTCTAAAATAATTCAAATATTAATAACGCTTTAGTTGTTAAGACTAATTTAAAATTACGTTGCAATATTTGTTCCTAGTACGAAAACCTAAGTTTGGTTACGGTTTGAAGTAATATTAAATATACGAGTATATGTATTGTTTGATGGAGTGTGACTGTGGCGCAGCATGAAGGTGCCGGCGGCGGGCCGCGGCCGCGTGCAGGTGCCGGCCATGGTGCGCCGACACTACGCGGAGCCGCCGCCGCTGCTGCCCAGCCGCCGCGAGTACGTGCGCTGCAGGAACGGTCAGTGCCAACTACACCAACTCTCTGTTGTTGTTCTGTCCCGTCAGCCAGGCAACTGAAGCGTAGGTTGTTACATGAAATGTGGCTCAAACTCAAACTCAAACGTTTATTCAGTAAGTACGTAAGTAACGTAAGGCACTTTTACACGTCGAGTATACAAAAGAAGAAAACATAAAAACTACACCGGTTCTAACCCTACACCTCTGACCCGAGAAGCATTTCGACTTTTATGACCGGCAAGAAACTCGGCGGGACTTATTTTTTCAAAACAGTATTACAAAAGATATCTCATAAATATTACATAAAAATGCGTTATTCTTTAAGAAAACATATCAAACAATTACAAAAAATTTCTGTCAAAGGAAAAATTTAAATTATTATTAATTACTTACTAGTCCAAATCTGACTGCTAAGAATGAAGTTAACAAAACGTTCGATATGCTTTCATACCTGAATTGTGTCCTTTATTCTAATTTAAAAATTACAAAATTCGTCATTAAAAGTTTCAAAAAATATTATATGTATAGTTATTTTGTTTTCAAAATATACACAAAAATATAAATACATGCTTATTACAAATAAACCTTAGAGATGTATAAGGTCTCCAGGTGTCATGATTTAAATATACTAACACTTTTTGTTTTTTTAAGATAAACAAGCACCGAATGAAGTGTATTACGTAAATAAACAAGAAGAAATGCAATGAGAAGAAAACTACCTAAAACATAGCCCCAAATAGCCAAAACAGACCGATCTCCACAAACAGCACCCTTTGTATCTCATCTCAGTATGACGCGTATCTCAGCCATCGACTCCTTTGAAATAAGCACTATTGTTCATGATTGGTTCCTTGTCCATTACTGACGCCGTCACTCTAGCCGGATCTTAGAATGGAATTGAATTTACGATATGTTTGGCTTTGTGCGTAGTCATTCTGCCTATGAATGCAAAGCTAGGTCCGCTGTGCTTCAGCCATTGATAGTCAGGGAGAGGCATTGGCAGCCTTAAGGTGATCGGGTCTGACATTTGTTTCCTATGGTTTATGACATATGACATCATTTACTGTCCATCAACGTCTTCAGAGGTCTTTCCCTAGGGACTACAGAATGAGGTTCTTCAAAAAAAGAATGTATAGGTTCTTAAAGGGTTACGCGTATGTTAATCCTCTGGAGTTGCAGGCGTCTATAGGCGTCCATGCTTACCATCTGGCGGGCCGTATGCTTGTTTGCCACCGTCGTAAAAAAAACTCGTTTTTTTTCCCAGTCCTCAAGAACCTACAAGCGACCAGCGACTACGAGGTGTCGGACGAGGAAGAAGACGCGCCGAAACACACCATCTGCCTGAACCTGGCGTGCAGTACCCACGGCGCCCACGGCGCCCACGCGGAGCCCTGCCGCGCCGCCCGGCCTGCAGCCGCGGGGGACGTGGCCGCCGACCTGCAGGCCATCGCCGACCCCAAGGTCAGGGGCTGATCATTTCATTTATTCAATATATACGGCTGCCCTAGATTCAAGCGTGATGGTCATTGCTGTGCCCTACCTCTCATTGTTGGACGTAGTTTAAGGACTTACCCGGGTCCAAAATGGTTATTTGTGAAGAAGGGAAAAAATCAGCAGCAGCTTCCGTCGAAACCGGATCAACGGCTACTGCAGTCGCCAACCCGCCTGCCAAGCGTGGCGAACATGGCAATTTTATTGCCAATTGGCGACGGTAATTGCTTACCATCATGCAATTCGTCCGGTCGTTTGCCACTTTTATCATTAAAAAAAATCGCTGTCATATTTGGGGTAGACCTATGTCCAGGGATGTACGACTGAAATGATGATGATGTAACATGTCATGTCTCCTTTTAGCACTAATAGGCTCTTAGCCTGAATCTTAGCAGGCCTCCATAGGTTGCGGTGACTGCTTACCATCAGACGGGCCGTATGCTTGTTTGCCACCGTCGTTGTATTTAAAATCTCAGCATGTCAGCCTCTTTGGACGTATGGCATGCAGGGCAGTGCAGACATAAATAGGTGAAAAACATAGCTGAAGGACCATGTCTATGTAGGTGTGCAGAGTTAATATGGAACTTACGTCAACATTTGAATATAGAACGCCGACATGTGTATACACACGATACTACTACATAGGCCAGCTGCTTTAGCTAAGTTTTTCACCTATAAGCTCGGATTTCTGGTTCCTAGACTGTTCTCCATTGACAACTATTCAAATCCAGTATTCACCATAAGATATTTTTTCTACAGGAGGAAGTCGTAACAACGGAGAGCGACTCTGAATCCGACTTCGAATACGAATCTCCCGTGAAGCGGCGGCGGGAGACGCCGAGCGCGGCCGACGCGCTGCGGGCGGCCGTGGACGACCAGCTCAAGAAGCTGGACGAGAGCCTCATCAGGCTGCTGGCGTGGCAGCGGCTGCAGCAGGTACTGTCTCCAGGGTCCAGGGTGTAGGCAAGGAGCTAGGGATGACGATACGAAGGGCTGAAGGCAGCCGAGGACAAGCTCAAGAAGCTAGACCAGACTAATCAGGTTATTGGTGTGGCAGCGGCTGCAGAAGGTACTGTCTCCAGGGTCCAGGGTGTAGGCAAGGAGCTAGGGATGATAAGTAGGGCTGAAGGCAGCCGAGGACAAGCTCAAGAAGCTAGACCAGACGGATCAGGCTGCTGGCGTGGCAGCGGCTGCAGCCGGTACTGTCTCCAGGGTCCAGGGTGTAGGCAAGAAGCTAGGGATGATGTTAGGTAGGGCTTAAGGCAGCCTAGGACGACCAGCTCAAGAAGCTGGACCAGCAAGGCAGCGGCAGGAACAGGTATTATGCTCTCTGTTCACCTTGCAATGGTAAATTAGCATTTACACAGAAAGAGGTATCTGAGTTCTGAAGTGGACACTGCGTCTGAGCAAACGTAGTAGGACGCCCTCTGGATAAATGGCAGGACTTCTCAGATATTGATTTTCAATATAATCGGATCAAAAAGGACGAAATTCAAAATGGCGGCCGTTTTTTCCAATTTTGACTTCAGATTCGTATAAAGAGGCCTCTGCGATTCTCAAATATCAATTTGCAACATGATCGCATCAAAATTGACGAAATTCAAGATGGCGGCCGTTTTTTGTTCAACTTTAGTTTAGATCCGTATTAAGAGGCCACTGGGATTCTCAGATATCAATTTTCAACATGATCGCATCAAAAATGACGAAATTCAATATGGCGGCCGTTTTTTTTTTCAATTTTAGTTCAGATCCGTATTAAGAGGCCTCTCGGATTCTCAGATATCAATTTGCAACATGATCACATCAAAAATGACGAAATTCAAGATGGCGGCCGTTTTTTTTTTAATTTTGAGTTCAAATCCGTATAAGAGGCCTCGCGGATTCTCAGATACCAATTTGCAACATGATCACATCCAAAATGACGAAATTCAAGATGGCGGCCGTTTTTTTTTTAATTTTGAGTTCAAATCCGTATAAGAGGCCTCGCGGATTCTCAGATACCAATTTGCAACATGATCACATCCAAAATGACGAAATTCAAGATGGCGGCCGTTTTTTTTTTAATTTTGAGTTCAAATCCGTATAAGAGGCCTCGCGGATTCTCAGATACCAATTTGCAACATGATCACATCCAAAATGACGAAATTCAAGATGGCGGCCGTTTTTTTTTTAATTTTGAGTTCAAATCCGTATAAGAGGCCTCGCGAATTCTCAGATACCAATTTGCAACATGATCACATCCAAAATGACGAAATTCAAGATGGCGGCCGTTTTTTTTTTTAATTTTGAGTTCAAATCCGTATAAGAGGCCTCGCGAATTCTCAGATACCAATTTGCAACATGATCACATCCAAAATGACGAAATTCAAAATGGCGGCCGTTTTTTTCCAATTTTGACTTTAGATTCGTATAAAGAGGCCTCTGCGATTCTCAAATATCAATTTGCAACATGATCGCATCAAAATTGACGAAATTCAAGATGGCGGCCGTTTTTTGTTCAACTTTAGTTCAGATCCGTATTAAGAGGCCACTGGGATTCTCAGATATCAATTTTCAACATGATCGCATCAAAAATGACGAAATTCAATATGGCGGCCGTTTTTTTTTTCAATTTTAGTTCAGATCCGTATTAAGAGGCCTCTCGGATTCTCAGATATCAATTTGCAACATGATCACATCAAAAATGACGAAATTCAAGATGGCGGCCGTTTTTTTTTTAATTTTGAGTTCAAATCCGTATTAAGAGGCCTCTGGGATTCTCAGATATAAATTTGCAACATGATCACATCAAAAATGACGAAATACAAGATGGCGGCCGTTTTTTTTTTTTCAATTTTAATTCAGATCCGTATTAAGAGGCCTCTCGGATTCCCAGATATCAATTTGCAACATGGTCGCATCAAAAATGACGAAATTCAAGATGGCGGCCGTTTTTTTTTCAATTTTATTTCAGATCCGTATTAAGAGGCCACTGGGATTCTCAGATATCAATTTGCAACGTGATCACATCAAAAATGACGAAATTCAAGATGGCGGCCGTTTTTTGTAAATTTGACTTTAGATTCGTATTAAGAGGCCTCGCGAATTCTTATATGTGACATTATCTATGAAAAGAGACCTTATTGTCGATGGCGCTTATGTCGTTGTTCAAGACGATACGTATAACAAACGCAACGCCATTCGACGTAAGTGCCATCGACAATAAGGTCCCTTTTCCTTGATAATGACACGTATTACGAAAAGATAACGGCAGTCTTCTGGAATTTTGACTTTCAGATTCGTATTAAATGCAATTTCAATTTCAATTTATTTAATTTCAATTGTATTTTTCATTATAATAACCGCGTTTTTTCTATGTCCTCCTGTCTCCCTCGTAGTCGGACTTCGTATGTGAGAAACGGTTTTATAAGAAGTTGAAGGTTATATTACATATATTATATGATAAGTTTTAAGATTATTTTATTTTTAGAACTATAGATTTTCATTTTTTGCACATAATTTCGCTTGTTTGACATTGAAGGTTATATTTAAATCTGAATGAATATTTACGTTTTAAACTTTAACCCATTCAAGGCCAGTGACTCAGCGTATGAGTCATTACGCAACAGTCGTGGGGGTCAACCCAATGGGCCAGTGACACACATATGAGTCATGAATAACATGAGCTGAAATTAGGCTAATAATCGTTTTTGTAAAGTATGTTAAGATAAATAATAATAAAACATTCTGAATTGACAACACTATCGCACGCAACCAGTTCAAGACTTCAAGCTTGCTCGCTATGGAATTTGACTTTTGATTTCTGATCTTTCCTTCAGCAGGCTTCGTTCCTTTCTCATTTGGGGTGAGAATCAAACATTGAGAATCAAATCTTTGTTGGTGGAAACTTATACCAATTTTATAAAAGTCCGCTCAGCTTAGCTAAATACTCGTTCGCGATGGAAAATGGGGCGTCATGATGTTGAAGATTTGAAACTCTTTATTTCTTAGCCTCCTAAGGCCCACCATACAAGGAAAATCCTACTCGAATTCGTACTTTATGTATAAAATTAAGTATAATATCTTTTGTGCCAAAATCGAAGGAAACAAATAAAATTCAAGTCTGTTCTAATTGTATAAAATTCAAATTTCTTTAAATTAGTACTACGTCTTACGAGGTTATGAATCGTCATGTATAGAAGTATGTATAGAAGACGATCTTAGCTCTGCTGGGGCGCAGCCTAATTATAAAATTGTGCCTGCGTCGACGCCGCATAATGCGTTCAACGTATAAATAATTGACGTCGCCCGTTCTTGCGGCCGCAGATCCTGGCGGGCGAGCAGTGCCTGGGCCCCTGGTCGCGGCTGCCGCTGGCGGGCGCGGCCGCCGCCGCCGTGCTGGAGGCCGTCCCGCGCGCGCGTCTGGCGCGGCACGGCTTCCAGCACGTGGCGCTGCCGTCCGAGCTGCTGACGCGCGCCGAGCGGGAGCGCATCGCCCGCGCCGTGTGGGGCGCCGCGCCGCCGCCGCCGCCGCCGCCGCCGCGCCCCGCCGACTGCCTGCTGCGCGCCGCCGCCTGCCCCGTCACCCGCCCCGCCAGGTGCGCTCTCTCCTCTCTCGACAAAACTCCCATTAGCTCGATACTGATCACTCCATCCGTCTCGGGCTCGCACTCGACTTCTTAGTGAGTACGCACAGTCTACTCCAACAACGGTCAGACTAGACGAAAGTTACTATCTCCCCTTACGTATTCTTTTCTCAAACATGCACTACAAAGTTGACATTATGTCCCTTATAAGGTTGCGAGGTATGTCGTTGCAGGTTTGGCTAGACGAGAGGCACGAGAGATCGTTAATGTTAACATTCCGGAGAGGCGTTTTTTTAATTGCCGTTCCGCATAAATTTACGCCACAGCATCATTGCGATTGGCCATTAAAAAAGTATTCGTCACTTTTGCTGGTTAGTGCGATGACAATCTTCCACTACGCAACAATAATAACAATAATATTTTTTTTGTGAATTTTGCATTTCATTTAACAAGGTTATTTTTAGGTTTTCTATAAATACGACATTTATTTCTTGGAGGTTTTTTTATATAATTGTATTACATGTTTGAGAAAAGCACTAAAGCACCTGCGCCAAAAATGGCCCGGTTCCTAAGATGGCCCAACTGAAACCGAATTTTAATTTCACATCCATGGTACATGGGCCTGCCAAATTCGAATGAATTTAAGTTTCACACCCATGTTTGGTACATGGACCTACAAAACATGGGTGTGAAATTGAAATTCATTCAAACGGTTCCAAGTATACAATTGATTAGTGGGCTATCTTAGGAACCGGGCCATCTTTGGCGCAGGTACCTTGTCGTAACAATCCGTCTACACATACTCGGCCGGCAACCCCTTACTTCCCGGCCTTTGCACATGTGAATTCAGCAATAAAACAAAGCCATCGTTGTAGATCCGGCCTGGGCGACGGCCTGGGGCGCCCCATACCCATGCGACTGTCTCAGATGACGTTCGGCGCGGACTCCGGCTGCGACGTGGTGCTCGACTCCACGCAGTGCCGATACGTATCCCGGCTTCACGCCACCATCTTCTACGACGAGGTACAGTTCCATTCATAGACATACTATTTACGGACTAATATTGACGGAGCGTGGTAATATTAATACTACGATAGAAAGGGCTGGTCTTTTGTAACGTTCAGTCAGCGTCATATATTTGGTAGCATTCAAAGTAGTCAAATACTTCGGTACACCATGCAAATTCTATGGTGTACCGAACTATATGAGTACTTTGGATGCTACCAACTATATGACGCTGACTGTTCCATAGTTGTGGCAGTGACGGCGCTATTCGTCCGTCCTTGTCATAGTCTCACATATTTTTGTTCCTCTTCAAATTGAACCTTTCAGAACTGTCAAAGTTGGAGGGATTCAAACAAATAATGGCTATAATTGGCTTTTCTGTATCTTCTAATTGTTAATATGTTTTGATGTAACAGCTGTTGGATCTCTAAATAGATAAAATAAAATAAATAAAATTGGAGTTTTCTTGTGTTTTCAATCGAAGTTGCGATAATTAATACAGAATAAGCTAATATTTTTGTTATAAAGAGTGTCCTGTAAAGCAAAACTATAGTGAATTGTTAAATTTCGAGCTGCAAAAGCTCGCTCGCGGATGTGTTCTCTGGTCATTATTTCTCCTAGGTCCAATTACAATTTTTAACGACAGGTTTGGCCTCGTTGTGTTGTCAATTCTGAATGTCGAGTAAAACGACTGTTTAATATTTTTTGGGACCGTTGGGTAATGACTCATATAGTGAGTCATTGGCCCTCAATAGGTTAAAGCTTAAAACGTAAATGTTATTTGTTATTAGTGTAATATACTAATGTTACACTAATAGTAAACCGATGCGATGTTGGATATTCTAGACCTTGTTTATATAAAAAAAAAATGTTAATATACTTGTCATATTACTTTATGTTTACGTCATGGCGCACATGTGAGTCACTGGCCCTGCGTGACCGTTGAGTAATGACGCATACCCTGGGTCACGGCCCCTAAATGAGTTAACAAAAATGGCGACGTATTAAATGTTACGAGCTGTCCCTGGCAGGTGACGCGGCACTTCGAGCTGATCAATTACTCGGAGTGGGGCTCGCGCGTGGACGGCGTGCTGTACTGCGTGGACGCCGCGCCGCGCGTGCCTGCGGGGAGGCCGGCGCCGCGCGCGCCGTGCGGGACGCCGTGCGCCACCGTGTGGGGGCCCCGCCCACCAGGTACACTACATAAACCGAAATAATAAAAAATTGGTACACTTTTTAGGTGAATTTTCTTGTTTAATTTATCAGGTGCTGAACTTAATCATAATCAACGTAAGATTACAAAAGATGGGTTATTTTTTACGTGTATTATTGCTCCGAGGAGTAAAATTAATGAAAAATAAATTAGTATAGGGGGATAGTTTCGCCGGAGGTCTAGACGAGGAGAGCGGTTTAATCCTTACGTTGTGAATATTCCATTCATTCGCACGAAGCGATTCGCTTCTACCTTCCTAATGTGGACTGCTAAGAAATGGAATTCGCTTCCTTCGTCTGTATTCCCGGAAAATAATCGATTTGATTTATTCTTAGTTATCTTTCTAGCTGTATCAGAATCCCAAATAGGAGGTGCAATCACGTAGTATTTGGTACGCCTTTGAGACTGCATATAATGTACTTGAGAAATTTCGGCGGGTTTCGCTGTGGTCTAATTGGTCATAGGTCAGCAGCGAACGCTAAAGATGCGGATATAAATCCTGCCTCGGATGCCGGAGGACCAAGTCTCTTTTTCTTAAGTATTCATATTATAGTCATTTATTTTAATTTATGTAGTAGTGACTAGACTAGTAGTGTTTAGACTTAAAAATCAATGCAAAATATAATGTTTAAAAATTAATTTAAATAAGGTTTAATATATTGTAACGTGTATTTATTAATTTTGGTTTGCAAATAAATGTATACATTGACTTATTTGAGACAAGTAGAAACATCTTGTCATATTCGTGCCCGTAGTATTTCTCGCCTTGAATATTTTTTGCTTTGTTATACCGGCTGTCTCATTTATATCGGTCAGTATGGGGATATCTGGAACTACATACTGACCGATCTGAATGAGACACCCTGTATATAAGATTGTCCCGGAAATATATGATTCTCGGATATTGATAGTACCAGGTTTAGACGTTTGATGTGTCGGCAGAGTGAACGGCGCGCTGGGCGGCACGACGGCGGCCGGCGCGGTGTGCGGCTGCCCGGCGCCGCGCGCGGGCGCGGACGCGGCGTGGGAGGGCTCGGCGCTGGTGGCGCACGGCGCGCTGCTGGCCTTCGGCTGCCTGCAGTTCGTGTTCAGCGCGCCCGCGCAGCGCGCCTTCCCCTACGACTGCCCCGACGGCGCGCCCGCGCTCTAGGCTCCTGCCGCTGGACTATATAACCTGTGTACACTGCTGAGTGTTCTGATATCGTGGCACCGTGCGGCGCCGGCGACGCGGACGGGGCCCGGTATTACTAGTGGCTGAAAAACAAGGCCTATGCTCTGTGAAGCATGTCGCGTGTGACTATATAAGTGAGTGTAAAAGTGTTCTTAAACCTTTCCCTGCAGGACGACTAAAGCTGCTACATGTCACAGATAACTGAATATATAATATATCAATTTCAATAATAAAATGATAAATAATTGAGCCTGTATAAGAATTAATAAATTAGAATGACTCATGAAAATTTAAATACAAATCCTTAAATTATTGCAAGAATTGTAAATGTGCAGCTTAATTTATCCGTAATATTGATGACATGATTCCTAAAAACAGATCTTATAGTTATGTCTTATAGTTACAAACTGGTTTGTACTGACCGATGTAAATCGAAAAACTCTGTATACTTAACACGTTCAGCCCCGATGACACACCGTCTGTGATCTTATTAAACTTTCTCCAATGCCAGTGACACAACGTCTGTGATCAACAATTATCAAACTCCTATGCCAGTGACACGTATTTGTGTCTAAAAAGATCGTCCTCCCATGCCGGTATCACGTAAATGTGTCCAAATAAATTTACGCCCAATGCCGGTGACACAACAGTTGTGGTAAAAACGTTCGTATTCGTATACCACTGGCATAGGAGTAAGAACTTGACTTATGACAGTGACATAGGAATATAAATTTCGTATAATGCCAGTGGCATGCTCTGAGTGATCGGGATAATATCTACTGGCATATTATAAGCAGGGATCGGAAACTCGGGAGCTATTATACCTAAACTTCGGGCTCAGTACCTACGCCGCGTCGATGTTGACTAGTATGGAGGTGGATTCAATTTAATTTTAATAATAAATTTCCCGGGATTACCCGAAATACCGAAAATTAGAATAACAGAAATACAAATGTATTAAAGTATTTAAATAGACTATTTTAGTTGTTCCTATATATTTTATGAATTAAGCACAAAGTGTGACAAAAGTACTGGTGATCCGTTTAAGAGGATAACGGGCATCAAGTTCTGATAAGAAAAACTAGACTTTTGGCCTAAACTATACCATAATACTTTTCACAAAAAAATACCGGGATTTAAATAATAAAAAAATATTATTTTTAAGAAGCCGACTCCATACTTGCTTAGCTTTTTTCGGAATTTTGCTAGTTGTAGGTATAATAGCTCCCGAGTTTCCGATCCCTGATTATAAGCGTTTAGTAAAACAGAACCGGACGCGAACGTGTTAATATATGAGAGAACCTCATACCCGGTGAATCCAAATTAGCTCATTCATTCCACTATGTAAAAAATCATGTAAACTTGCCATTATTATTAATTACTGTTGTATATGATTCCTACCTACTTTACTTAAATGACATGCTAATATTTAACCACGAAGCAAAAAAAAAAATCTTTGATTGGGTGTTTCCTGTAATAAGAGCAATAACTTTAGGCATCGTTTCTACACGAACGTAGCAACATTTGTTCTACGACTTTTGAAAGTAACTTATATATAGTTTACAAAATATGAATAAAAAAAATTGTGAAAATTATGAAGTGTGTAGGGTGTAGATTTTTCTTTGACGTTCATAAGTGCATGTAATGTGCCTTTGTAATTGAAAAATAAAGATCTTTTATCTTTTTTTTTATCTTGTGTAGGCTGACAGTAAATGTCAACTAGACTATAGGATGCTGTTCATTGAATGCTATTTAGTTTATACGAAAATATCACAAGTAATAAAATACATTTTTTTTTGTAAAGTTGTAGAACAATTGTTGCTACGTTCGTGGTGTAGAAGCAACCCCTACAGTTATTGCTCTTATTACAGGAAACACCCGGTATAACATAATGACTTGTAAGTGTTTATTATGACACATTATCGACAACATTGTATATAGTATCATAAATATCATAATATTACATTGAGGAATTGATAGAATAAGTTGGTTTACCTATTTTGGGAGAATCGTGACTAGAGGTTGCATACTTAACCGGGTACCGGATCGACACCTCTCTAGAGCCGTTCGGTATTGTTTTTAATTGCATATTGTACAGTCAAGTGTAAAAATTCCTTCACTGCCACAGTTTCAAAAATATGTACCGAGCAACTCTATTGTACAGTAAATAAGGTTGTCGGACGTATTTATGAAAGGATTCTTTCGGTTCGTATTTTTGCACTTGACTGTATGCACACATATCAGGGAGTAGCTAGGTCTGTACCCCAACCGCGTTAGTTCCGCGTAGCATAATTCCCACTCGCATTTTTCCCCATTCGAGTTAGTTTTCATTCATTCTACACATTCGGATTTTGTATCACATTATATTTCGTTCGCTGTACAAGTCGACGGAGGCTCCTATTTCTGGGTGATTTGCCCTTCTGGCATCTAAAGCTACCTAACAAACCTAATCTACCCATTGTTTAACAATATATTACTTTATTTTTTATAACGTGAAGGTTACTTTAATCTATCTAGAATAAAGACAATACGATTTATTTATTCATGAAGATTACAATAATTACTTTATTTAGAAACTAAATTAAAAGCTAAAAAATGAAAACTAAATCATGATAAGGCATGGTGCCATTCCCTCTTTGTATTGCGATACTAATGCGTTGAGCGGGGAAGCTGCCAGCTCTTCGGTCACCAGTTGAGTCGATGAGCCTTTTAGTAATTTGTTTTAAAGTTGCTGGGCACTGGGTCCCCACGAGTCTCGACTCCGAAAGGTGAAAAAATGTATTTGGGGCCAAGACTCCTGTATTCATATGCCCTCAGTTTTTCGACCGCATTGCCTGTTTAATACTTTATTTATTTATCAAATTATCAGTGACAATGACAACATCTGCTAAAAAAACCTGAATTCTAGTGGGGCAAAAATGCTAATGGTGACATGCATGAATGAAAACTAACTCGAGTGGGGAAAAATGTGACTGGGGATTATGCTACGCGGAACTAACGCGGTTGGGGTACAGATCGAGTTTCTCATATCAGCATCGCCTCGCCTCGCAAGCTAGTGATATAATGCAGTAAGCGCGGTACCGCTTACCCGCAGCCGCGCGGACACTTAGAGGGGCTGAGCCGTTTCCGTTGCGTGCTTGCGTATGGTTGACGCCGATGAGGTGAGGTGGTGCCAATCCGGTGCTGAGCAGTTACGTGTGCGAACCGAAATGTTCTTGGTACAGTCGCCATCGATATATCGGAGTTGTGGATGTATATTGGGTACCACATCTTTATTTGTATAGCAGTAAGGATGTATTTGGCCAGTTAGCTACTAACAACACAATACCAGGTACATCGGGTTAGTGTTACACGGACTAGAACATAAAATGACCACATGAGCTTATAGTCCAAAACTCAAAACGATTACTACACTATTAGTCGACAGAGCTCCTATTTTTGGGTGCTTTGGCCCTACGGGCCGATACAAAACGAACATAACCTAAACCTACCTATAGGACTGTGGATTTACTTTTCCGCATCTGGTGATTTTTCGTATGTGACTAATTGTGTTGTAGTCATTATGTGTTTCAGTCATTTTGAGTTATGGACTGTGAGCCAATGTAGTCATTTTGTGTTCTGGTCCGTGTAAGACCTAAGCGATACATCAGAGTTGTGGAGCTGATCACAAATATCTGAACAGGCACTTTATCGCCTCGATAGGGGACTTGTTCAGATATTTGTAACGTCTCCACTGCTCAAATATATCTGATGGCGTCTATGAACATAACGGTGACATAGTTGACTATCAAATAAAAAAGTAGATACGCTATTGTACGCGGTTGCGAATGTTATTTTATTACAACACTGTAGCTAGCTAATGTAGGCGTATATTTGTGTAATAAACTGCATTTTTCTTACTCTACTTTATTTTCTTAAACCTTCATTGCCTGATCCTTTGAAGCAAACACTGTCGTACCGAAATAACTTTTGCATATGTTTAACCCCTTGAACGTCAACAACTCCTAAAGTGGTCGCGTGATATCGTGCCTACCACGGCACCGATTCCTAAAAGTGGCTATAGCAGACGCTATCAAAGCAATTTTCCTGCTGATAGATAAAGTTTAAATTCGTTCTTCACTGGTCGTGTTGGCGTATACGTCACGTTTTTACGCGAGCGAAAAAGGTTTTAAAAGGTTAAGCATTTAAGATTTTTACAATATGAAGCCTAAAGATCTGATAAAAAATAAGTCATTAGGTCATTGAAAAACTAGGTCCATCATCGTCAGGCTATATAGCAGTCCACTGCTGGACATAGCCCTCCCCAAAAGAGCGCCATAGCGCCGTTTTTAGCTTGCCGCATCCAGCATCTGCCTGCAATCTTTCACAGATCTTTATCCCATCTGGCTCGGTACCGCGAACATCGAAGTTCATATATATCGAGGATCTTTCTCTTTTACTCAAATTAAGGCTTTATGAGAGTGACAGAAACAATGGTCCAAAATTTACGAACATCGTTTTTCGGTCGGTAAAAAAAAGGTAGTAGGTAAATATAGTTAATCGGCAAGTAAAAAAAGACAATGTATACATATCACATTTTATTCATCATCATCAGGTTCCGGCTCATCGAAGTCTTTAATCTTTACATCAGCATCCTCTCCGTACTGTATAATATTGTCTATGGTCAGCAGAATGTCGTCTATGCTCTCTTCCCTCTTTATGTCCAGCGGATAGAACCGGACGAGACTGAAGTTCTCTATGACTTCGCCGATAGCTTCTGTGAGCTTCGCATATTTTGAGTGCCATCTGGAATTTGAGTGGCGCATGTCTGCTAGCAGGATGTGGGGGTCCGGGTCTAGGTAACTGAAATATAATTACATATTATTTGGACCACCGGTCTGGGCTAGTAAAGAACAAGATTAATAAAATCGTATTATGTACAATACTATTTAATTATATTTTTCAATTATATTTGTTTGTCTCTTGTGTTCCGGACATTTGGGAGGCGTACGCGGAGCCAAATCGAGCCAACGCGCAGAGGTCCTTTCGACAATTTAATGAAATGTAAGGGGTACACTTAGCGGATGTTGCCCCTGTCCCTATCATGGGACGCGCACAGAGACAGCACCCGCCATGTTGTAAGGACTATTGAGTTATATTGGAATCTAGAATGTACTAAGCTATTGGGTGGAAAGGATGGACTAGCTACTGGGCTATTGGATAAAAAACCGGACGTCTGCCTAATAAAATGATATACAATTTTATTTGCGGCAGACGGTGACTCGCCCTATGCGAGATGGGCCCCCACAAAAAGCGACATCAAAGATGGCTCCAGGGCAACACCGGTGCATAGGGCTAAGGGTAGAGAGGTGTCACTGGACTTTAAACATATAGCCAACTCGCTACTTAGGTTTCCACATCTATCAATTATATTTATTATTACATTTATTACTGCTACCGAAAGTTCAGCATACGTGTGTGAAGGTATTTCCATTAACATTTTTATTAAAGCTGATAGTTGCATTGTATTTATTTACACCATATTTAAAATATTTTAGAAATAACCATAATTACCTACGAAAATAATTATTCTAATTTAAATTGTCCGAGCACTGGTAGTGACCCTGCCTATAAATCCCAGTAAGGGCATTTATTTGTGTGACGAGCACAGATTCCTGAGTCGTGGGTATTTTCTATGTACTTAAGTATTTATCAATCTATTATGTATCGTAGTCTTGTACCTACAACACAAGCCTTACTGAGCTTACCGGAGGACTAGGTCGATTTACGTAAGATTGTCACGAAATATTAATTGTATTTATTATATCGAGTAAACACATTTAAACTTAATTTAAAATGGCTTTTTAAAAGATGTACCTGTCAAGTTGACTCCTGGCTGACTTGCTGAGCAGGTCCATCTTGGAGAGGATGTTGACGTGGGGCAGTTCCAAGTTTACCATCACGCTCAGCGCGGCCATAGTTCCTGGAAACGTTTAGAAATATAGTATTTAGGTACAGTCAGCGTCATATAGTTGGTAGCATTCAAAGTACTCAAATAGTTCGGTACACCATACAAATTCTATGGTGTACCGAACTATTTGAGTACTTTGGATGCTACCAACTATATGACGCTGACTGTACCTAAGAAGGTCTAAGCCTAAGAAGGCCAAGTGCGAATTGAACTAATACGGCAAAAAAAAATCACGATTGTTTTATGGGGGCCCCCTTTAACCCTTTACCTACGGGGCCCTATTATTTATCATTGAAAATGACGTCTTGTAACATCTAGGCAGAGTTGAGTTCTGACTGATAGGTGGCAACTCTGGTGGACACCCGTCGGCAAAGGGTTAAATAATCATTACATTATAAGGTTTATGTTATTGTTGTTATAGCTGAATTTCATGAGATACAGCCACACATGATAGACAGACTAACTGACGGATACCCGAGTCTTAGTCATACAGTTCAGTTTCTACCCTTTGTGGACGAACCCGTAATGCTCCAGCAATGAATCGCATAAGTAATATTAAGTAAGTAACTGTCCAATTAATATAACCGCATGAACAAAAACGCCACTAATGACCGGAGTTTTGACGCTGTCAAAGCAAATTTCCTGCTGAAAAATAAGGTTTATATTCGTTCTTTACTAGTTGAGACGTTGGCGTGTACGTCATATTTTCAAGAGAGAAGCATTCAATGGGTTAAAATGCATATATAAATAAAATTAAATTTTATTTCTCTTGTAGAAAGATATTAAAACTATTACAATTATCTTGTGCTACTTCCCACCAGAACCCTCGTTTGAGGTGAAGGCCTCTCCAAGAGCGAGCCACTGTTTGCGGTCTTGGGCCCTCCAGATCGAATTTTTCCCAGCAACGTTGATAAATTCGACAGTTCAGCGTGCCAAAGGAATCCTTCCAAGCAGTGGCTTTGGATGTCCACTCCAACCTCTCGTCCTCGAATCTGGCAACGTGGCTGGCCCATCTCAACTTTAGTTCAGTGCCAGTGTATAAATTTAGTTTTTATTAATGCATATATAATATATTAAACCCCCAACCCGGCTTGTCACCGTGGGGGAAGATGACTATTACCCTCCATCCATCAATAACTACGTCAAACCACAAAAGGAAAAATTACCAAAAAAAGATAACTGTCTTAAAGTGTGCACTTATAATGTAAGATCACTATCAACAAAAGCAAGAATGTTGGAACTAAACCACGCATTAGAAAAAATTCAATGGGACATCATAGGACTTGCAGAAATGAGAAAACTGGGATGTGCCATTGAAGAACATAAAGAATATGTACTGTGCTATAAAGGTGAGACTAAGGGTCTCTACGGAGTGGGTTTCATCATTCAGAAATCATTAAAGAACAATATTGCAAGTTTTAAGGGAATATCCGAGAGAGTTGCACTGCTAAGAATGAATTTTGAGGATAAAGCACTGTCAATAATACAGGTTTATTCCCCTACAGAGAGCTCAAGCGAAGAGGACATCACAAAATTTTATAATGACTTATGGGAAGCACAAAGTATAGCTGATAAAACATAATCATCATTGGTGACTTCAATGCTAAAATTGGACATCCAAAACCTGAAGAAAGCTCCATAATGGGAAAGTATGGATATGGGAAAAGGAATGCCAGGGGCGAACGCTTAATCCAGTATGCATATGAGCACAACCTTTCTATAATGAATACATACTTCAAAAAGAAACCTTCTCGAAGATGGACATGGATCTCACCAGATAATAACACGAAAAATGAAATTGACTTTATTCTCAGCCCTAAGCCAAATATTATAAGAAACGTAGAGGTGTTGAACAATGTGAGCTTTCCGTCAGATCATAGACTAGTAAGATGTACGCTTAATACAGAAAAACCCAAAACCAGTCGAAGAGCATACAAGACAGTACCTAACAAGCTTAAGAGTGTTATGGAACAGAGTAACTATATTCAAAATTTAGAAAAACACACAACTAAATTGAAAAATTCTCTCATTGACTCAGAAAATGTACAATCCCTAAGTAATAAATTAGAAAATATAATTTTAAAAGTTTACAAAGTGTTAAAAATACAAGCACTTCTCAACACAGAATTCTTACCAACGAAACGCTTAGTCTAATTTCTAGGTGATCTGAATTATTGACCATGAAGCCAAGAACAAAAGTAATTAAAGAAGAATTAAAGGCAATATTTAAACAAAGCAATAAGGCCATCCGAAAAGATTATGATAACCATAGACAATCAGTAATAGAAAGGAACATGTCGAAATTCAGAAGTTCAAAGAGAGCTTTTAAAGAACTTACTACTTTTAAAAATTGGATACAATCTTTGAATGATGAAAAGGGAGAAACAAGGGAAAGAGATGATGTAGTAAAACATGCAACAAAATTCTATGCTGAACTTTACAAAAAACCACTACAAGAGGAAGACATTAACTTTAACTACCACTATATTAAAAACAATAATTCAGAATCAATACCAGAGCAAATAACTATAAATGAGATCTCAATACATATAAAAAAATTAAAACCGGAGAAAAGCCCAGGAGTGGACAATATCTCGAATGAAGCCTTAAAAATAGGTGCTCCAATCCTAATTACATATCTAGTCAAACTGTTCAACTTAGTTTTGGAAAATGAGGAAGTACCAAACCAATGGTGTGAATCCAACATCACACTACTCTACAAGAAAGGGAACCCGCATGATATCAGCAACTACAGGCCCATAAGCCTATTGCCAACTATCTACAAACTCTTCTCATCAATAATTCTGAGTAGAATAGCTCCATATATAGACAAAAATCAACCGATTGAACAGGCAGGATTCAGACCACATTATTCTACAACTGACCACATCCACACCGTAGAACAGGTTATTGAAAAATATAAAGAATTTAATAGGCCACTATATATAGCCTTTGTAGACTATTCGAAGGCCTTTGATAGTATAACACAGTCATCCATATTACTTGCCCTAAAAAACAATAATATCAACAATACATACATAAACATAATAAAGAATATTTATTCAAAAAGCATAAGCAGAGTTATACTGGAAAGGCAAGGCGAACCATTCATAATTGGGAGAGGAGTGAGACAGGGCGACCCTCTCTCCCCAAAACTATTTATAGCTGTTCTGGAAGATGTTTTCAAGAACATTGACTGGAATCGAAAAGGAATATGGATAGCAAACAAAAAACTAACACATTTGAGGTTTGCTGATGATATAGCCATTTTCAGCGAATCAGCAAAGGACATGGAAAATGTTACAAGAACTGGACTTTGAAAGCAAAAATTGGCCTACACATGAATGCATCTAAAACCAAAATCATGTCAAACTACAGCAAGAAAACTATTAAAATCGAAGAAAAACCCATAGATTATGTGGAAAATTATGTATATCTGGGAAAACTAGTATCTTTTGAAACAAACAGTGATGAAAACGAAATTGATAGAAGAATAAACATAACCTGGAAAAAGTACTGGTCCCAAAAAGAAATTCTTAAAGGCAATTACAATCTTAACATGAAAAAAATCATAATGGACTCTTGCATTCTCCCAAGCTTGACATATGCGAGCCAAACGTGGGTCTACACAGAAAAAACAAAGAACAAAATCCTATCTTGCCAGCATGCTATGGAAAGAAGTATATTAAATTTAAGAAGAATACAAAAAATAAGAAATATAGACATCCGCAAGAGAACAAAGATAACAGATGCCCTGCAGTTTAGTTTGAAACAAAAGTGGAGATGGGCAGGTCATATAGCAAGATATCAGGACCAAAGATGGACAAAACTAGTAACGAAATGGCCTGGCCCAGTTGGAAAAAGAAGAGTGGGAAGGCAATGGAAAAGATGGACAGACGACATCACACAGGCAGGGAAAAATTGGATGGACATTGCCACCGACAAAGAGAGGTGGAGACAGATGGAGGAGGCTTATACCCTTGGGGACCACTGATGTGGGATAGAGCTATAATAATAATAATAATATAATAATAATAATTAAAAAAAAAAAAAAAAAAAAATTGACGCCGTCAACGTTTGACGTGTATTTGCACATTTTCAGTTTTTTTTTTGATAAAATATGTATTTACTGGCATTTTTGATTCATTTGGTACTTTCATAATTATAAAAAAGACCGCAAACATGTACCAGAATGCCGATATAGGTACTCGATATCAAAAACGAAAATGTTGACAAGGAGCAAGACACGCAAGGAAGCGTCTACGACTCACGCACGCCCACCATCCTCACCTGCCTCGTCCGTCTCCTCGCCATCGTCGTCGGCCGACGAGTTCGCAACTGCGGCCGACACCAGCGAGTCGAGCGACGAGTGCAGGCAGCCGCCGCCGCCACGACCACCTGCGCGGCGAGGACGGCCGCCGCTGCCGGCACGCTTGGGGCCCGCGGGACACACTGCCCCGCCCACGGCTCCCGCTGCCGGTGGTGTAGTGCGTCGCATGCGGTGGACTCAAACAATGAATGAGAACTGCATGCGCGCCTATTACGGGGCTACAGAGGGGAACTAATCTGTGCGCGTACCGTGTCCGGATGCTGCCTCTGTTTCAGGCCCTTGAACCAACTATCGACGTGACTGCGCAGCGACTATCGGATCAGGTGCGAGTCATCCAACGGCTCAAGCGATTGGATGACTTGACGCTTGATCGGCTTCGCCTGGAGGCTCTCTCTGCTCGTGCCGCCTTCACCTCGGCGCAGGACCCGCCCGCCACGGCGCCGGTCTCGATGCCAGCATCCGACCTGGCACCACGGGTGCCGCGGGTGGATCCTTGTGCCGACGAGGAGGAGTTCGCGAGTCAGAGTGTGAGTACCACAGCTAATGAGCAAATGAGGAGGACTCTGGAAGAGACGATTACGCAGTATCGCTCCACAAACAACCCTAGGCCTCGGATACCACGCTTGCCAATGAATAGACGCAATCATGCGATAATGGGAGCCTTGAATGCTTTACTAGAGCCATATCTTCGGACTAGTAATGATTTAGATGATACACACTCGATCATGTACTGCGGGGCCATCGCGGCGTGCCGTGTTGCACGAGTCAAGTTTCCGGACGCTGAACGTGCACCTAGGGACCGCCGGGGGTGTCCCTGCATGGCAAGTACGGATCGAGCGTCGTATCACTTCATTCAGGACTCTCATTGCAAAGCTGATCTGCTTCAGGGGGGGCAATAATTGCCCCCGAGTGATGCGTTTTGTGAACCAGGCGTTCGCGGGGACGAATATCAGGCCCCGCGACTACATGGCCAATATCACGGAACGCATCGACTTCCTGAAGCAGAAAGTCTATGCATGGGCAAGCCGTATTCGTCGCTATAGAGAGCGTGTGGATCGATTCCAGCAGAATCGCCTCTTTCAGAGTGACCAAAGGAAGGTGTACCGAAGATGGGAGGAAGGTGATCCCCGTGTGTCTAACACGCAGCTGCCGGATGCTACTGTCATGACTGATTTCTGGCGTAGCATCTGGTCAGTGCCTGTTGAACACACGGAGGGTGAATGGATGAGCGTTGTTGAACGTGAGTGCGAGTCTATCGAACCTATGGGGGCTATCACCATCAGCCCCGACGACGTAAGTTGTGCAATCCGCACGGCCCAGAACTGGAAAAGTCCTGGACCGGATGGATTGCACAATTTCTGGTTGAAATGGTTTCGATGCTCGCACTCGCGATTAGCAGCGCAATTCCAACAAGCCCTTGAGCTCAGCTCCCTGCCACCTTCCTTAACAACTGGTACGACCTTCCTGCTCTATAAGTCCGGTAGTACCACGGAAGCTAAAAACTATCGACCCATCACGTGCTTGCTTACACTCTACAAGCTCCTTACATCCATTTTGAGAGAAAAAATTAACACGCACATTGTCGCGAACAACATTTTGGCCACCTCTCAAAATGGATGTAGGGTTGGGTCCCGTGGTACTAAAGAGCTCCTCCTCATAGACATGACCATTTGCCAACAGGTCCGGCGGAACAGGGGCCCTCTCGGCCGCCTGGATTGATTACAAGAAGGCCTATGATTCGGTGCCTCACTCATGGCTGCAGAGGATCTTAGAGTTGTATAAAGTCAATGCAACTTTAAGATCCTTCCTAGGTGCGTGTATGAGGCAATGGACCACAGTCCTTCGTCAACCAGGAGGTGGCGATGACCCCCCTGGCCCGCAGGACTTCATAAGGATCGAGCGAGGAATATTCCAGGGTGACAGTTTGAGTCCCCTATGGTTCTGCCTAGCTCTGAATCCGCTCAGTACTTTACTGAAGGATTTGGGACTAGGTTGCCGGCTTCGGAGAGAGGGTGAAGTCATTTCTCACCTTCTGTATATGGACGACCTCAAATTATTTGCGCCAAACAACCGAGTCTTGCTGGAGCTACTGAAAACCACTGAAGTGTTCAGTAGCGCCATCAAGATGGAGTTTGGTGTCGATAAGTGTGCGGTTATGCATGTACAGCGGGGGAAAGTAGTAAATTCAACAAATTTACAGCTTTCTGAGACGATGTCGTTCAGGTCTATCTCCGAATCAGAAACCTATAAATATCTTGGTATGTCAGAGTCTCTGGGTATTGAGGATGTGGCTATTAGACAGGCGGTGAAGGAGCGCTTCTTCGGTCGGCTGATAAAAGTACTTAATAGCCTTTTGTCAGGTGGCAATAAGGTTCGGGCCTTCAACGCTTGGGTAATGCCCTTACTTATATACTCCTTTGGCATACTAAGATGGACTCAGACCGAGCTGGATGCCCTGGATCGGAGGGTCCGACTACTACTCACCACACATCGCATGCTACACCCACGCTCGTCGGTTATGAGATTGTACATCCCACGGAAGTGTGGAGGCCGCGGTTTTTAACATGCCAAAAGTCTCCATAACCGTGAGGTGTGCAATCTCAGGAATTATTTCCTGAACCACGAGTGTGGGATGCATCGTGATGTGGTGGCAGTAGACAGGAACCTCACACCGCTCTCCTTGGCAAACGAGAACTGGCGCAAACCAGTGGTACTAAGCACCGAGGACCGCAAGGCCGTATGGAAGAGTAAGGAGCTACACGGGCGGTTCTACAGGGCTCTAACGGGACCAGACGTAGACCTGCCCGCGTCGGTGAACTGGCTACGATTCGGGGACCTCTTCGGAGAAACCGAGGGTTTTGCCTGTGCAATTGCGGACGAAGTTATCATGACGAATAACTACCGGAAATATATCCTGAAGGACGGTACGGTCGACATTTGTCGGGCATGCCGCCGTCCCGGAGAGTCACTCAGGCATATAATTTCCGGTTGTTCTCATCTTGCTAACGGCGAGTACTTGCACAGACATAACCTTGTAGCCAGGATTATACACCAGCAGCTTGCTCTTATGTATGGACTTGCGGACCGCGAAGTGCCGTACTACAAGTACACACCTGCGCCAGTTCTCGAAAATGGTCGTGCCACGCTCTATTGGGATCGATCTGTTATCACGGACAGGACTATTGTAGCCAATAAGCCTGATATCGTGGTGATAGATCGATCGCAGCGCCGGGCAATGCTCATCGATATCACCGTCCCATGTGACGAGAACCTCGTGAAGGCCGAGAAGGACAAGTCCAGCAAGTACTTAGACTTGGCTCACGAGGTAACCGCCATGTGGGAAGTTGATTCGGCGATCATTGTACCGATAGTTGTTTCCGCGAACGGTCTCATAGCGAAGAGTCTCGACCAACATCTTGAGAGACTCTCGCTACGTGGTTGTGGTTGGATCAAGGGTCAGATTCAGAAGGCGGTAATCCTGGACACGGCGCGCATAGTCCGACGGTTCCTCTCTCTGCCGCGCTACCCCCCGGCAGCCTGGGCCCTGCCCGTTGCCGGCGGCACTCTAGGTTAGGTTTTTTATAATGTTTTTATTGTTTTGATATGTTTTAGATGTATTTTTATATTTTACTTTAATAAAAATATTGTATAAAACCTAATCTAAGAAAGAAGATAAATAGAGAGAATAATAATAATATATAATATATATTTATACCTGATAGAAACTTAGCTCCATCAACCATAAACTGCGAGTCCACCATGAACACGACACAGATCCTGAAGTTCCACCGCTGCAGCTGGTCCACCAGCCTTCTCATGACTGTCAGGTGTGTGTACAGCTCGATCTGACCGGGGCAGTCGAAGAGGAGGTAGTCATCGTCCACGTCTCCAAGTTGTTCTTCTAACCAATCTGTGTTCTCTAGCAGTGTTCTGGAAATTATTGTCATGAAGATAAAAGTTGTACACTTTTTTATATAGGTATTTGTATTTATTTTTGTTTATCTTATATGGTAGTTGGTACAATATTTTTAAAAACAAAACAATCGTGAGATTCAATTATTTAATTGTATAGAAGTGTAAATACAAGGAGCATAATCAATAGCATAGTCTGCATTGGTCAGCCAATGCTAACGGCTCATGATTATGCTCCTGGTTACGGTGTGAAACATGTCAAGCAATATTTGACTTATAAAACGTGAGTTACCCGCTTCTACACAATTAATATGTTGGTACAATAATGTTTAGAAATAATGGGAAAAATGAACTGCCTCAGACGACACTCAAACTTGCGACTCCAGAATACATGCTGGCCTGGTACCGTGAACATCAAAGTTTGTAAATTTCAAGTATTTTTCCTATATAATATTTATACACAAATTGAACCAATGTGTTTGAACCCAGGACCATCAGCTTCATAGGCTGCCTATGAAGATGAAGTGGGTAGTCACCCACTAGGCTAGACTGGCAGAATATGCTCATTAATTATCTGCATTGAACCATACTAGTTACAAGTAGAGGGAGAGAGGTCACAACCTGGATACTGGGTCATTACTTACTCAATGCAAAAAACTAGTCCTCCATTAGGTCCAAACTGCAGCTCCTCGTCCTCCATGGCGTCGTCCAGGTGTATCAGCTCGCGGATGTCTACCAGAGGCTCGTAGTCGAAGTGCTCTGCCGCTGGATCCAGGTTAACCACTTCCACTATCCTCTTGGAGTCCGAGGCATGCTTCACTATAGTCGAGCAGTATGTTGACTGGAATTTGAAGAATATTGGATTAAAAGATCAGCTGTTTACCATGGCCAAATAATGTAATGTACAAAACTTCTGTAATAAAATATTTTATCATGGGAACATATATTTCTTGGAAAAGAAATGAGTTACCAATTAAAATGAAGCTATTAATTATTACCTTTCCACTGCCAGCGGGACCAACTACTAACTGTGCGTATCGCATTTTGTAGATACAACAATTATAATTTAATTTAATTTATAAACAGTCAAGATTTGGAGGTTACGTTAAGCTCGTACTAAACGAATAAACAATTTAATGAATTATTTAAACGAAATGCAACTTTCAATTTTATGAAGAAATAAGTTAGTTATCATTCTTTTGAACTGTACACATGTTCTTTAGTCGAATATATTAATACCAAATACGTCTTGTGCTCAAACTGTTATTATGAGGTTTTTATATTATAGTAAAGCATGACATTGACATTGTTAAGAAAACATTCCTTGAAGTTTCTGCGTTTTGTTCTGTGCAAAAATGATAAAAATAACATAATTTAAGAATGATTCAGGTGGAATTTGCTTTTCACTGTATCTCTTTCTGATTGTTTTTATTAAATATATTATGTTACAAAATAAAATATCTCTTGGAAAAGCATTTACAAGAGAACTCTAAATGCTTTATCAACTGGCTGTAATTTTTATTGTACTGGACGTTCTAAATTCAAATTTAGCTGCGAAAGTTTTATATTTCCGGAAAATCTGTCAAACCTTTAAAGAAAAAAATCTGTCAAGCGAATAAAATACACAAGTGATATTTAAAAGTGATTATTTAACTACTACAATGCCTGCAATTGGTATAGACTTGGGAACGACCTTCTCTTGTGTCGGGGTGTGGCAACATGGCAATGTAGAAATAATAGCAAACGACCAGGGCAACCGCACTACTCCTTCCTACGTTGCCTTCACCGACACCGAGCGGCTCATAGGTGACGCTGCCAAGAACCAAGTCGCTCTCAATCCTAACAACACTATCTTTGACGCTAAACGCCTCATAGGGCGTAAATATGACGACCCTAAAATCCAACAAGATATGAAGCATTGGCCGTTCAAAGTCGTTAACGATAGCGGTAAGCCGAAAATACAAGTAGACTATAAAGGTAAGTCGAAAAGATTTACTCCTGAAGAGATTAGCAGCATGGTGCTGATCAAAATGAAGGAGATAGCTGAAACGTATCTCGGTACCTCAGTTAAAGATGCAGTTATTACTGTTCCGGCTTACTTCAATGATTCGCAACGTCAGGCTACGAAGGACGCCGGAGCTATTGCTGGAATGAATGTACTCAGAATTATAAACGAGCCTACCGCAGCTGCGTTGGCATACGGCTTAGATAAAGACTTGAAAGGAGAAAGGAACGTTCTGATTTTTGATTTAGGCGGAGGAACCTTCGACGTGTCTATTTTGACGATAGATGAAGGTTCACTATTCGAAGTGAAGGCAACTGCCGGCGACACTCACTTGGGCGGAGAAGATTTTGACAACAGGCTTGTAAACTTCTTAGCTGATGAGTTCAAACGAAAACACAAAAAAGATCTACGTGCTAACCCAAAAGCATTGCGTCGCCTGCGGACTGCGGCTGAAAGAGCCAAACGTACACTGTCGTCTAGTACAGAAGCTAGCATCGAAATTGACGCGTTATACGAAGGAATAGACTTTTTTTCCCGAGTCTCACGAGCACGGTTCGAAGAGCTCAACGCTGATCTGTTTCGAAACACTTTGGAACCGGTTGAAAAGGCTCTCAAAGACGCTAAGCTAGACAAAAGCTCCATTAATGACATAGTACTCGTCGGCGGTTCTACACGGATCCCAAAGATACAAAGTTTGCTGCAAAACTGTTTCAATGGCAAGAAGCTTAATTTATCCATCAATCCTGATGAAGCTGTGGCGTATGGAGCAGCGGTACAAGCAGCTATCCTGAGCGGAGAGCGTCACTCCAAAATACAAGATGTACTCTTGGTCGATGTTGCTCCTCTATCCCTTGGCATTGAGACGAGTGGTGGCGTCATGACGAAAATTGTCGAACGTAACGCCAAAATACCGTGCAAACAGTCCCAGACCTTCACTACATATTCTGATAACCAGCCAGCTGTTACCATACAAGTCTACGAAGGCGAGAGAGCAATGACAAAGGATAATAACCTTTTGGGATCTTTCGATCTGACCGGCTTACCGCCTGCTCCGAGAGGCGTCCCACAAATCGACGTCTCGTTCGACATAGATGCCAATGGAATCCTTAATGTATCTGCAAAAGACAACAGCACAGGCAAGAGCAAGAACATCGTTATCAAAAACGATAAAGGCAGACTATCGCAAGCCGATATAGACCGAATGCTGTCCGACGCTGAGAAGTATAAGTATGAAGACGATCTGCAGAGGGATAGGATAGCGGCAAGGAACAAATTGGAATCATACACCTATGCTGTGAAACAAGCTTTGGACGAGGCGGGTAGTAAGCTTGATGCTACGGAAGTTTCCAATGCTCGTCGTAAGTGTGAAGAAGCTATCCGTTGGATGGACAGCAACAGTTTAGCAGAAACTGATGAATATGAGAGCAAGCTGAAGGATTTGACCAACGCTTGCGCCCCGTTAATGAAGAAACTCCACGGCGGTAAGACGGGAGGCAGCGATGGGCCGGTCATTGAAGAGGTTGATTAATTTTTTTAGTTTTATAATGTGTTTCATCGGCTTTGTTTAAATTTTGTCTCTATTTAGTTTAGTAAATACCTATTGAAGGTTTGCTTGTCATGTGCGTTATTTAAAAATATCCCATCTCCCTAGCAGTATAAATAAAACTATGCATAAGGGTGGCTTAGCACAGGCGACAGGCCTGTGCTCGCGGTGAGCCACCCTTATGCTACGGCCAGACATTCGCACGAATAACGAGGCGAAACATGAGCACGCATGTGTACGCGGTCGTCTCGATATTCGTGTCATCCCTCGCATCGCCATTCGCACGCGCGCATCGTTATACTTTTATCATAAATCGTTATTATGCAGAAACGTCTGCTAGCGAATACCTTAGATATTTAAATCGAAAGAAAAATAGAAAAATTTGACTCGCAGCGGGACTCGAACCCACAACCACTGGATCACTAGCCCAGTGCACTTCCAATTGTGCTATACGAGTACCGCTGTGACTTGTCGAATTTTTCTATCTATCCCTCTATCATGGGTGACGTGTAAACACATCTACCGCCAGCGTATTGAACACTAAACGGCATCGAAGTCTCAATTCATATTGAGAATTCATCGATAACAATGTGCTACCCCTTTCTAATTTTTTTTTTATTATGCAGAAACGTCTGCTAGCGAATACCTTCGATATTTAAATCGAAAGAAAAATAGAAAAATTTCTGCGAGTCAAATTTTTATATTTTTCACCCATGATGACGTATACGACGAGGGATAGATAGAAAAATTCGACAAGTCTCAGCGGTACTCGTATAGCACAATTGGAAGTGCACTGGGCTAGTGATCCAGTGGTTGTGGGTTCCAGTCCATTTTAGTTTATAAAATAATTACATTTTCTTAACTATGACTGCCATCATGGTGAATATGGAAACACTTCATTCGTCACTGCTCGATTCGTTCGACTTGCGCCTGAAAGACCGTCTTCGACGTGAGCGTGCGAATGGCGATGTGTGCTTGTATTTCGCCTCGTTGTTCTCCTCACCATTCTTGCGAATATCTGTACCCTTACCATGAGTTATGACATTGAGGTTTTCGATAACGAGAATTGAGTTTACTATGTGTGCATCTCGTTCGCACTAAAATAGTACAAGCGCAATGCACAGATAGTAAACTCGATATTCGTTATCGAAAACCTCAATGTCATAACTCATGGTGAGGGTACTGTTCCCTCGCCGGACCCGTCCGCGTCCCTGGCTGAGCATTTCCTAACGCATGCTGTGAGGTCTAGCGACGATAATCGTTTATTGAGAACGGCTAATAAGACTGTTTTTGTTGTCCGTTGAAAACGACAATGTCACAACTCATGGTAAGGGTACTGGCCGTACCATTAGGGTGATACTCGCTTGAACGTTACCTGCAAACGTTCAAGCGATAATTTTCTGTGGTGATTTAATTTAAGCGACTCACCGCGAGCGCAGAGGCGTCGGTACAGTCGCCGTCAGATACATTAGATGATCCTTGAATATCTACTAGTGAATAATAATAATAAATAAATATTTCGGGACAATCTTACACAAATCGAGCTAGTCCTAAGGTAAACTCAGTAAGGCTTGTGTTGTAGGTACAGTCAGCATCATATAATAACAGTCAAAGTGGCCAAATATATCGTAACATCCGTATGGATATGGAAATAAAGATGTGTACCGATATATTTGGCTACTTTGGTTGTTACTTAATATACGACGCTGACTGTACTAGACGACGATATACATGTATATAATACTTAAATACATAGAAAACACAAATAAATGCCCTGACTGGGATTTCAACCCAGGACCATCGGCTTCATAGGCAGGATCACTACCAACTATGTCAGACCGGTCGTCAAATATCGTCGAATGTAATTTAAGGCGTGAATAAAAATACCAAAAATATTTTAATATCTGCGGAAACAATTGACAATACAGCAAATAGTATAAATATTTAAACAATAATTGAAATAAATGTCTATACGACAAACAAACGCACTGTCTCACCTGTACCAACAGCAGAGATGTACTAGTTATAGTTGTATAGAGGACGTTTAATAGTATTAGAGGGATTTTTTTTTTTATGACATAAGGTGGCAAACGAGCAGACGGATTGCCTGATGGTAAGCAATTACCGTCGCCCATGGGCGCCAGGAATACCAGGGGAGTCACAAGCGCGTTGCCGACCTTCAAGGGGGGGTTGGAGCTCTGGGAACCTTACTCACCATCAGGAACACAACACTACATACCTGAAAGGTAGCAGTGCTATTATGGCTGTGGTCTTCTGTAAGGAGGAGGGTACTTCCCCAGTTGGGCTTCTCCAGACTCGAGCGTGATGGTACTTCGCTGTGCCCTACCTCTCATTGCTGGACGTAGTTTAAGGACATACCCGGGTCCAAAAGCTATCCAGGCGTTGAGCCCACATCCTCAGGATGCTGTTCCTGCTATTTCTCGCTCGTTGTAGCACCGAGGCGACCCTCTTGCATCTGATGATGATGATTATATATCGCGTATACTAATTTAAACTTCATCCCGACGTTTTGAACCCTTTAGCAGCATTCGTGGTCATCGGCATCGGAGGCTCTAGTGTAAGTTTCTTTTGACGTAAAATAGTAGATTGTTAATCAAGGGTAGAAAGTCACCCATTGACGACGAGGTAGTTTGGCGCTCGAACGAAGAACGCTAATATTAGTGCGAGTCGGAAATGGGTGACTTTTACCCGAGTTAAGCATACTATTTTTCATTTCGAATGCGAGGAAAGTAAAATAAGAGCAAGAAAAAAGTAAAAAATTAAAAAAAAAGTGTCTCTTAGATAATAAACTGACTGACTAAAACACTAACCCGCATCAGCTTGTTTAAGTTGAAGCATGGAGCTGAACTGAAACTTTATGTTGTATCGACAAATCATTGAAATATATAAAGAATCAGGTAGTGTTGTGTTCCTGATGGTGAGTAAGGTTCCCAGACCGTTCTCCAACCCCCATTGAAGGCCGACAACGCGCTTGTGACACCCCTAGTGCCCATGGGCGACGGTAATTGCTTACCACCCGGCAATCCGTCTGCTCGTTTGCCGCCTATGTCATGAAAAAAAAAAATTTTTTTAATTTAATTTAACTGAAGCACCAAATCCGGTCTGCACAGAGGGTACAACAAAAATTATACAAGTTAAACAATACTTGATATGCTTATTAATTTATTATATTCGCATTTCAAACAAACTTACGTATTTCAAACAAACACACTTGTACCAACACTAAATATATTCGTTCCAGTTTTTCGAGGACATCAATATGTACAAAAAAAGTCCGCGATACTTTATTTTTATTACAGGTATATCTAGGGCCCGGAATTTTGCGTGCGGTTTTGGAAAATTCTAAGGGAGAGAACACTTTGGACCCGGGTATGTCCTTAAACTACGTCCAACAATGAGAGGTAGGGCACAGCGAAGTACCATCACGCTTGAGTCTGGAGAAGCCCAACTGGGGAAGTACCTCCTCCTTACAGAAGACCACAGCCATAATAGCACTGCTGCCTTTCAGGTATGTAGTGCTGTGTTCCTGATGGTGAGTAAGGTTCCCAGAGCTCCAACACCCTTTAAAGGTCGGCAACGCGCTTGTGACTCCCTTGGTGTTGCGGGTGCCCATGGGCGACGGTATTTGCTTACCATCAGGCAATCCGTCTGCTCGTTTGCCACCTTTTGTCATAAAAAAAAAACTTTTATCGATGTATCGATAAATCGGGCGTGTACTCAGAGTCATTGATATTAATTTGTTTTTAATGAAATATTTGCATTATTGCAATCAAATACCTACTCGGGTTATCAACTCTTTGTAGATAGAATACCTATCTAGTATATATTAATTTTATTTTATCTATATTTCGTACATTTTCATCACAGACCATTGAAAGAGCAAAATGTATCATCAGAAAGTTTGAGTTATTATTTAAAAAAAACTGTTTATCGATACATCGATAAATGTAAATTTTATCTCCCTTAGACTTTTCCAAAACCGCAAACAAAATTCCAGATCCTAGTTATATCAAAATAAAATTGTTTGTGGCATGAGTACACCTAGATAATTTTCTAGCTCATACAATCATGTTGTAAGTGCTTGAAAAATCAAGAACATCGACATCGATAAGTTACTTTGATAGTTCGACTCATAACGGAGATAAAGCAAGGAGTATCATACGTATCATATCTGCAGGAACTGTTTTAATTGTAGAGTGTGACAATGCATTTCTTTTTATTCATATTCTTTAATATTATTATTTTTTTAATTCAAATCACATGAGTACAACCGGTGGAAACTAGCAACTGGTGAATTTGCCTTTGGATCAGCGAAATTGACGTCATTATTTTTTAATAATAATAAGTAGGGCAAAAGTTGTAAAAAAAATATTATATGTATTGTTCACTCTTCAATTAAAATTGTTCTGGCAAATATGATACTCCTTTCATTTGTGATATGGGTGCTAGGTGTCAAACTGTCAAATTAACTTATCGATAAACGACTGTCGATGTTTTTATTTTGGCAATCACTTGCAACATGACGTTTGTGCAAAAAATATCTAGGTGACACATGTGCTTGTGTCACTTTTTCATGTTAAATAATAGATTATTAACCCCGGTAAGACCACTTTATTCATCAATTACAAATAAACGGGACATAGCATGGAATTCGCTCCCTTCGTCTGTATTCCCGGAAAGATATAATTTGGGTCTTTATAAAGCAAGAGTGAATAGGCTGATACTGAATGCACCTTCGACATCGTCGACACTTACCATCAAGTGTGACTGGGGTCAAACGCTGGTCAGTAGAGTATTAAAAAAAACCGCGTACTGTAACCTTACCTCCTGAATTCGAGAACGACATAGCCCTCGTGGTCTCTGATAAAGACTGGCCACCCTTGGCAGTTATACATTTTGGCCCTTTTATACATTTGCCACTTGTGTTTAGTAACGAATTAATGAACTTGCACTTAACACAAATCAATGTGTAAACAGGGTGTAAAATTGACATCAACATCTAGTTCACCGCGAGTTTTTTCAACTACCCGCACTTGATCTTGTTGATATGCTGCCGCCACACATTCGCGTGAGTAGCGAGGCGAATGGCGAGGCGAAACGCGAGCACGCATGTGTACACAGACGTCTCGCTATTCCTCTCGTTCCTCGCATCGCGTTTTTGTATAGGAAAAGTGTCGTCGTTTCGACGAATAGCGAGGCGAGAGACGAGCCAGCATGTCTAAACGCGGAGATAAATTTGAACGTTTTGCGCACTAGGGATGTCACTCGGTCGACACACTGCACTAACGATATCGGTATTTTTAACGTGTGGTATTTGAGGCCTGCATTTACTAATGACTGGATTCCATGAGGATGAAATCCTAAGAACAACAAAATCAGATCAAGCTTAAAACCAGCTTATTGCTTTTTACAGCTTATTTGCTACGTCTTGAAGTTTTCTTATTACCTATGGGTACCCTTCCGCTAGGGACAGACTTAGGGGACTTAGGTTAGTGAGTATATTTCTAATTCTATGTGATGTAGTTTTAGTTAGAGTTTTTTTTTTATATAATGCATCTAGTTTCAAGGAAAATATAAAACTTTAGTGATTATATGAAATACCTATTAAATATCATGTGCAAAGTCGGGGCGAGCACCTAGTTTCAAAGAAACCCGCTAGTATAAATATTCGGCAGGCAGATATCTTGATTCAATACGACGCCGTTCCGGTTTCATGTTTCGTAACATTTCCTCGGATCTTAAGTAACTAATATATTTAATATATTAGCCACGGTATAAACCACGTAATAAGAATATTTATCGGCAGTGCCGTAAGTACTTTAGTCATTTATAATTACATGTTATAATTTATTTTATTATACACTATGAAGCCCTGCCTATGAAGCCGATGGTCCTGGGTTCGATTCCCAGTCAGGGCATTTATTTGTGTGATGAGCACAGATATTTGTTCCTGGGTCATGGTTGTTTTCTATGTATTTAAGTATTTATATGTATCTATCTATTATATATATCGTCGTCTAGTGCCTGCAACACAAGCCTTACTGAGCTTACCGTAGGACTAGGTCGATTTGTGTAAGATTGTCCTGAATATTTATTATTATTTTATTTTTATTTTATTATTTATTACTAGCTGTCCCGGCGAACTTTGTACCGCCTGAAATTCTATAAATGAGGTCTTTTTGATTGATTGTTTTTCTTTTTTAAGCATACTATTAAACTTTTGGCCAAGACGATCACAACGAACCCAAAATTGTCCAAATCGGTTTAGCCGTTCTCGAGTAATAAAAACCGGAATTTAACTAACACAACTTTCTTTTATGAATATAGATGTCAATTAATTACGAAAATAATTTCAAAACAATAAAAATAACTGAACTTAAGACTAACTTAAATCCGTCGGATCGGATTGTCCTTTGGCACAAAGGTTCCCATCACACTCGCCGCATTGCCACGTTGAATGGCGACGGATAATCTTTGCACCAAATTATTTCTTTTATAACAAGTTTTTTCTTAAAGATTTTACACCTAGGAGCTGTAATTAAATAGTTGTTCAACCCATATCCTCACTTGGAAATTCCATCATACAGTCTTACTATTATGACACAATGTCCCTTGTACTTGTTGGAAATTTAGCTTGCTTTTAAAGTAGGCTTTGAAATGTAGGCTTCCGATGACTGCAACGAATTCTGCGATACCATGTCTCAGTCATTGGGGCCTTATAAAGGTGTTAAGCTACTACCTATACGCGATTAGGCCAAATAAGTACTCACCGACGAGGTATAGAAAAGTCGGAAACTATGAGAGATAGCCAATTTGTTCTTAATAAGTATAGCGTCGATTTTCTTCATATTGTTTTAACTTGCGGTTAAATATTTATGAGATTTTTTAACTAGCAGTAGAAGTTGCTAAGAGTTTGAAGTGTTCAAAATGACCTACGCGCGCTCTTATTCTCTTGACAATAGAGATGTGTTGACCTCAATGTGAACACCTCAAACGCTTAGCAACTTCTGCTGCCCTTACCATGAGTTGTGACATTAACGTTTTCGATAACGAGGATCGAGTTTACTATCTGTGCATCTTGTTCGCACTAAAATAGTACAAGGCACTCTCTTGGCAGAGCGGTCATGGTCATATCAGGGGTAACCTCACAACATTTATTACTTGGTTTACAGAACACATTTGTGGGCTCATCTCACGGTGTCTTAAGACAACATGCGACCTCCGACCTTGTTGTTATGTTCGGTGGTGCTAGCGTGTTCACAAGTTGGCGTCAGAGGCACAGATGTGGTGACAAGCCCGGCGGAAGAATTTCTTGAGAGCATCAATAATACGCTTCCTGTCCTCAACGATGTGTTCACCAGCGTTTTGGGAGAAGTGGTAAGTAATTAATTTAACTATTATTTTTTATTATGCAGAAACGTCTGCTAGCGAATGTCTTCGATTCGAGCAGACGTTTCTGCATAATAAAAAATAATTTAGAATGGGGTAGCACATTGTTATCGATGAATTCTCAATGTAAATTGAGACTTCGATGCCGTTAAGTGTTCAATACGCTGACGGTAGATGTGACTACACGTCACCCATGATGACGTATAGCACGAAGGATAAGATATTTGGAAGTGCACTGGGCTAGTGATCCAGTGGTTGTGGGTTCGAGTCCCGCTCCGAGTCAAATTTTTCTATTTTTCTTTCGATTTAAATATCGAATAATTTAACTATATTTAGATTAACTGGGACCAATATCGTGCATATAGCAAAGTTCATAGAAATAAAATCAATATTACCATATTATATTTGTAAGCAGTTCTACGTCTGCTTACGAAACCATTAATTCTTAAAAATAAAAGAAAAATTAACTGACACGAACGGGTATTGAAGGATATGGAGAAGAAATTTGCAGCCTTTATTCGGGAAAAAACGTAGCCTATGTGTTAATCCAGGGTGTCAGCTACCTCCATACCAAATTTTATTAAAATCGCTCCAGCGGTTTAGACATGAAGAAGTAACAAACATACTCATACTCACAAACTTTCGCCTTTATAATATTAGCAGACCTGGGATAACTCGGGGCAAGTTATAGGGATTTGATATCGATAAAAAATGTAGATATATATTACTACTCGATATGTCACTAATTTCTATTACTAGGGTTTTAAATCAGTAAATAGTAATAAGCCAAACCAGTTAAACCAGTTAACTCAGTGCATAATCATTAATACCGACGAACATGAAAAAAATATTGATTGTATATTATGAAAACTATTTTAAAGTAAACATGTAAATACCCGTTTTAATTTTTTTTTACAAAATGACTAAAAAAATATTTCTATATGTCTAATAAAATTTAGATGTTGTCATTAACATCGACATATTTCATTATCGATAAAATATTTAGTCACGCACTTATAGATGCCCCGAGTTATCCCAGGTATGAATATTAGTGTAGATTATAGAAGCAAGAAGGCTCCAGGGTATTATACCTGTGGTTTTCGGTTACAGAACAAAGTGGCTTTCCTGACTGCTCTGAAGGCCGTACTCAGCCTCGTCGACCAGGCTTACCCCGCGGTAGCGCCGCCGCAGTTGCCGGAGCCCTGGTGGGGAGACGACCAGCCCAAGGACAATAGCACCAGGAGCTTTAAAGTCCAGTTCTCAGACCAGGTGAGATATTTTTCACAGATGTTCCTCAGTCATGGGTATTTTCTATGTATATCGTTGGAGTACCCACAACACAAGCCTTCACGAACATACCGCGGGACACAGTCAATTTCTCTAAGGTTGTCTGAAATTTATTTTTATACAGCTACATGTATAATCTTACAATAACATAGATACAGTTATAATGTTTTCAGACAATGCAGGTAGTTTAACGTTGCAGATGATATCGGATCTGCGCGGACGCATACGAAACCGCCGGAACCTGACGCGGGCGCTTGCCGGCGCTGCCAACACGTACGGCACCAATGCGGACTACTTGGCGCAGTTCCTCGACCACTGGGCTCAGGAATACGACTTTGGGGCAAGAGAGAACTGGCTAAATAGCTTTCCGCAGTACGTCACCAATGTTCAGGGTATGGTCGCGTTCACTGTCTTCTAAAACTGAATACATAATCATTGAAAAATTGTAATATATGCAGGTACTTCGTCTGGAGAAACACAAGTTCAAAAATGCTCGGGGTGTGTGTAACAACTAGGTGGCTTTGGTTAAAACTTACGCCTGAGGATGTTGATAATGAACCAAATACCCGCATTCCCGACACTTATCGCATACCAGAATTAGTTATAAATATCAGAGTTGTTCCAAGTATTACCAGCATTTTTTCTATAGTGTAAAGTACCACTCAGATTCCGTTGAGATCGCCTCAAACAATCTAGCTAGGAGCGTAAACTCAGTAGGAGTATTCCAGTAGTACAAATCAAGTCTGGCACGGAAGAGTCCTGGATTTTCCCCAGGCTACCTTCCCCTTATATGCCAAACGGATAGAACGGATAGACCTTAAGTCTGATCCAAAAATAGAAAAAGTTTAAAGTAGTAGCACAGTAAAAAATTTACATATTAGAAGGTTCGTCACCCTACAATAAAAACCAATATGCTCGTCAATCACCAGGTCTCGACATCCACTTCATCCACGTGAAACCCGTCAACCCTCAAAAGAAGGTTCTGCCGATTCTTCTGCTTCACGGCTACCCGGTCAACGCGTTTGAGTACGTCCATCTCATCAAGTACCTGATGGAAGAGAGAGACGACTGCGACTTCGTGTTCGAGGTGGTCGTGCCAAATTTGCCGGGCTTCGGGTACTCTGAGGTTTGTATTCCTAGCCCAGTTGGTACTGACCCTGCCTACGACGCAGAAGGTTCTGGGTTGAAAATAATACCAAGAATATTAAAAATTGAAATAGATATTAGGTATGTAGTGTTGTGTTCCTAATGGTGAGTAAGGTTCCCAGAACTCCAACCCCCGTTAAAGGCCGTCAACGCGCTTGTGACTCCCCTGGTGTTGCGGGTGCCCATGGGCGGCGGCAATTGCTTACCATCAGGCAATCCGTCTGCTCGTTTGCTGCCTTTGTCATAAAATAAAGATGACATATACGCTTTCGAGACGGGATTTGAATCTCCAGTTCCGCTGTGTACGGGCGGCCGAAATGGCGTCAGCCGCGAGTTGCGGAGCCTGGAGATGCGGGTTCAAATCCCGTCTCGAACGCCGGAGGTCCTCGTAAATTTTTCTTAAGTTATAATTCATCTATTTCAATTTTAAATTTATATATCTAGTAGTATACTTAAAAATCAAAGCAAATCAAAATATATTCATAAAGAATAATTTGATTTGTTGTTAGTTACCAAGAATATTGTTTTAATTGTTATCTTATTTATTTTAGTACGTATGATTTAAGTAAAATTGATCTGACTATCTTTGTCTGTCAGAAGACCAACATTTGATTGAAATTAGAAGCCATAGTGAGAGCCCAAGTTCTTCAACCATATACTTATAGACTGACACAGCAAATGACTACTAAAGCGGCAACCCCTAAAGTCTTACATTTTAACTTCCAGGGAACGAACAAGATCGGCCTGGCACCGTACCAGATGGGCATCATAATGAAGAACTTGATGCTGCGCCTGGGCAAATCCCAGTTCTACATCCACGGCGGTGACATGGGCCATTCGGTTGGGGATGCTATTGCTACACTCTTCCCTGACACTGTGCTGGGATTTCATAGCAATCTTCCTATCAGGTAATTGATGATTGCCATAAGAGGTCATTACGTTTATGACTAGCATAAAGCTTTCCTTTTATAAACCGTCGCAAGGTTGCTGGTTTGTCTGTGTTTTACAGGATACGTTTGTGTGTGCTCACTGTGCTCAGGAATAGCACGATTAAATCCGCCATCTCCGTTCCACCACCGGACGTCCAGGCGAGGGGAGCGGATTCATCCTTACGATGTGAATATTCCATTCATTTGCACGAAGCGATTCGCTTCTACCTTAATGCGGACTGCTAAGGAATGGAATTCGCTCCCTTCGTCTGTATTCCCGGAAAGATATAATTTGGGTCTCTTCAAGGCAAGATTGAATAGGCTGTTACTGAACCAGCGTGCTACACCCTCGATCTCGTCGTCACTTACCATCAGGTGCGACTGAGGTCAAACGCTGGTCAGGCTTGTATAAAAAAAACGAATATTCGTTTTCTGCACTTTTTCTGAACAAAATATGATAAAGCCTTTATGGACTGCTTTCATTCCATCAGATCTTCCAGCGTAGTCCTATCTACAAAAACTTTGTTAGTATCTCTTTTTAAATTTTCCAAAGGCAATTCCGAGAACAAAACGTTTAATAGCTAACTCAACTTAACTCAGATAAACTTCCAAAATATGAACGTGGAACACGATTATTACAGTAACCGTCCCCAAAGTTTGGTGAAATGGATGCTGGGGCAGCTGTACCCACCGGCGGTGGTGGAGGCGCAGTATGAGGATAGGATGTACCCGCTATCAGCTCGGCTGCAGTTCTACCTGGAGCACTTCGGGTACTTCCACTTGCAAGCTACGAAGCCGGATAACGTGGGTGAGTACTTTGAGATCTCTGAATAAGTGTACCGGGGGAAACTAGCTAGCAAAGTATCTTGGAGCCGTACCCTAGATGACCATTTATACCGGCTGTTATAGAAAAACGTGATACAAGATTATCAAGCCGGCATCTGGTCATGATTTGGAACAATTTTTACTATGGGGTCAACTTTGTAAATTGTAAAAAAACAACTCTCATACATTTTCGTCAAATTATACTTGACCTTTTCTATGAAACAGCTCAATTTTTATTTAATTTTACATACTTGACCTCATACTAAAAGATGTTAAAAATCATGAACAGATGCCGGTTCGATAATCTTGTATCACCTTTTTTATAACACCCAGTAGAAATCAAATGAATCAAAAATCAAATCAAAATAGTTTCTGTTAAAAAAAGTACAAAGGTTACAGTGGCTGGTGTCTCCTTTTAGGTTATTTATTAAATAACCTGTGCTAGGAGACACCGCTCTTCTATTTACAGAGTATATTTTTAATTACTTAGATCAGTGGTCAGTTTAGTGACCACAATTAAGCTTTAAATTTCAATATAATCTACTGTTTTATGTTTAATCTATAAATGATACGTGTTATTGTAATAGAAAAATGCGAATAAAGATGATTTACATAAATATTTCAAGCTTAATTGTCGTCACTAAACTGACCACTGATTTAACTTTTATTTGACAATTAAGGTAATTGGGTGTCCCTGAAAGTGAAATTGCCCATGCATTAGGTATCTAGGTGCGTGCGTACTTGCTTGCGCATGAGTGTGGTGCAAGCGGTGACTGAATATATATAGACGCAACTCTCCATACAAAAATGCCTTCCAAAAGTGACCCCAGGCACGCTGACACTGACAGCGATCCCCTCTTCATAAATATGTCAGAGCAGCTTGGAGTTTATCCAATAGACAATTTCGCGCTATTAAAAAAAAGTTCTGATTGGATAATAAAAGTTTTAAGCGTCAAACCTCATGCGCGGCGTTACAATATTATGGCGTTGTCAAACTAACAGGGATGATACTAACCGAGATGGAACAATTTATATATAAGTATTATTCTGACACGATTTTGCTATTAAGATTACCTTTGTTCAGATACTTTATAAGAAGGTATAGTAATTACGTATTGGAAGACACTCCCACAATTTTGCGTTACGACATTGCTTCAGTCTTTCTCCAGTAGGTACCACGGGATAATGTCGCTCTGGAATATCGGAGGTGAATTTTCGTATTTGCGCGACTAAGTCCCGTTTATCGTTATACTCAAAAATTGAAAGAATATACATATGTATTTTGGAATAATCGTGATAGTGAGAGTACAGTCAAGGACTTTAATTTCCAACCTATCTAAGGTTCAATATCGTATAGCAAACTATCACCATAAGAGCAAGCGTAGAATAAGAGGTTACTTTGATATGTCGCACGCATTGTTTTGTTTACTAGGCAACAGATTAACAACATCGACGTGGAGTACTAAACTTTGGGACGTCAAGACACTTTGCCAACGATAGACGACTACCGAGTCTATAATCATCTTTTTCGTTCTTGCAGTATTCAAATGATAGTGACGTAAATAACGAAATTTCGCTCATCAACGTTCGTAGTAGACAAAGTCATCAAGAACTCACGAAGAAGCTGACACGCTTTCAGAATTAGAAAAGAAAATGATAACTTTTCACAGAGAGGTTATTTGTAATATGCAATACAGACAGATAATAAGTATTTAAATCCTATTACTGAAATACAATGTTCGACCTTAAGGCATCGCGACTGTCTAATCACATTTCAATGATTGCCCATTTGGGAGGAATTTAAGTTCCTTGAAAAATATCATTTATAATAAATCCTTTCCGCGGCCTCCGGGAAACTAGAATGATTATGACGAAAATTTTACATTTATTGCGTAGGTATTTACTTTTTTAAATAAAAGCTAGCTAAGGAATTGCTCGTTACTTGAAAATAAAATCAATAGTTTACTTATTAGTAGAAATGTTGCATAGTATCATCTCCATTCTGTCACTCAGTATCATAAAGGCTTAAGTCATTATAAAACTAGTATAGAGTTACGACATTTGGTTCAGTGTATTAGTCTTTACATCAATATGTTACTTTAAATAATTGTTTATCATCTTCAGGGTAAAACTTACACAATCCTATGGATCCCATCGATTTTCTTGTATTTTCGTGGAGTTGTTTAGGTACCATTTTACCGCAGAAGAAAGCATTTTATATGGTTTTTTAATTTTACAATTTTATATTAGCTGACATCTTATGTCATAGAAAGCTTCTGTACTACTAAAGCTGTCAAACTCCGCCGCGGCTCAGTCCATCGTTCGCGGCACACTAGCCGTGGGGTCATTTTTGAGCTCGAGTCAGGTTTCTATAGTATTACTAGTTCGTTGGGTGCAAGTGTGCGCACGTGTGTTTGTTTTCGTGAAATCGCGATCGCGATATTCTTAACTTCTAATTCATCTTAAATTTTCAGGGCACAGCCTCGACGAATCCCCAGTGGCGCTGGCTTCCTGGATACTCGAGAGCATCATTATGGGCACAGACCACACCAGCCAGTTCTTGATGGACGGAAACCTGACGGGACACTACGACATGAACGACTGGTTCGACTCGTTCACCATCAACTGGGCCAGTCAGAGCATGACGACTGCGGTGCGATCGTACGCCGAGTTTCTGGCGGTGAAGAGTGATCCCTTGACGTCTGCCATACCAACGTACTGTCTACCAATTTCATTTGTTGTCTTAGTATTTTGTTACAAAGATGACTACAGATCTCATATTTAACGCTCCAGGCGTAAACAAAATATCAACCACATTAGTTTAATTGAATTTCAGCCTGCGCATGTGACTTCCAGGGTCATATAATAGTACATTTCGATACTAGTAAAAAAAATTTTCGACGAGGATGAAAGTTGGAGCCCGAGTGAAACGAGGGTGACAATCACTCTAGTCTTAAATAACTTTTGACACGTGTATCGAACCCAATTTTTCATAAAAAGTGCCTGAAAAAGTGAAATTTACGCAAAGTGCACTTTTTACGCACTAGTTAGGAAATAGTACATTTCGATACTAGGTTTTTACACGAGTATCGAACCTAATTTTTCATAGCAAGTGCCTTAAAAAGTGAAATTTACGCACGCGAAACGTGCGCAAAGTGCACTTTTTACGCACTAGTTAGGAAAAATAAGTTTCTGTCCAAAATGATATTTTTGGTACATGCCTAGGCGCCTGTATTTTTTTTCACAATGGACAACTATACTCATCGAGATAATTTTAACGAGCCTTTACACGACTGGTTTATCTCGTGTATATTAGGACTTGCTATGGCTACTGTCTGGTTCCACCATCAGATCAGTTGTACCATCAAACTTAGTGTGCTAAATTTCATCTTAATTGTTTGAGAATAAAAGCTTTGATATTCAGTTGTAATATTTGACCCGAACGATTATGCAGATCAAATCTTATTGGCAATCTTGACTAGAACCCTGGTCTCGTATCATCAAATAGACTAAAAACTTAAACCTAATTGTCCTTCCAGGATCCCAACGCCGGTCCCATTCGCGGCCATCAGGTTCCGTTACGAGATAATCTACATGCCGGACGACTTCCTCAGGGACAAGTACCCCAACTTACTCCAGTCAACCACTCTGGACTTCGGCGGGCATTTCGTGGCCTATGAGCAGCCTGCGGTGCTCTCTGACAGCATCTGGACTTCTGTGGCGAAGATGGAAGCGTTTCACGAAAACAAAAACGCCACACAGAAATGAACAAAAATTTTAAATCGTTGAACAATAATTTTTAATCGATGAATTAATTCTTAGATCTTGTTTATTTCTGTGACGCTTTCAAAATTCCTTAGATATATCGAAATTCGAAAAGTGAAGTGGAAATGATGTCCACTACGTATGTTAGAATTATCATACATACATATTATTTGTGTTTAAAATCACATTGAAACACTTGAAAATGAAATAACTTTTTTCATTTGCTTTTTTGTTATGCTTTTTGTTTCGTTATGTTTTGTTATGTTATGTGTTGTTTGAATAAATATCTTTCTGTTATATTTTATTTTAATACTGTTTCCTTGTTTATTTTTCTGTAGGTACAGTCAGCAGAAAAAGTGGCTGAGCGGGGGAAGTGTTCAAAAAGCGCCTACACGCGCTCTTTTTCTCTTGACAATACAGATGTGTTGACCTCACTTTGAACACCTCAACCGCTTAGCCACTTCTGCTGCTGACTGTACCTACAGACAGTAACCATACACTTTCGGATTTTACATATTGTTCATTATTGTTTATTGATTACGCCTTATATTGGTTTCGTTGTATTAGGAAAATTGTTCAAAGTTGGGACGAAGTTGTCATTGGTCTAAAAAGGATTTTATCCTAAATAGACTATGCTTTTTACTCGATGACTCGTCTTTCTAATGTGAGAATCGTTTGCAAGGGGAACTAGAGTATGGGATGTTCTCTACTCGTCTATTCGATTTATCCTTTTGGCACTTAATCCTAAAAACCGTCTTGCGATAATGCAAGGGAAGCCTAAGCCTACTCAAATAATATAAACTCTATTCAAAACCGCTTTCCAAGCATATTCGACCACCCGAGGTGTCGTACAGATATACGATCTCTAAAACAATCCATCTTCTATTAGTTTCAAGTGTGGTAAGAAAGATGTTACGTCAACCAGAAACTTCGCGATTTCTGCAAAAAGCTTGTGCGCGTATGTACCTAGAAAACCTGGACAGGAGACCTCAAAAAAATGGTGTGCTGGATATTGGTTGGGTTACACAATTTTAGGTAATAACTGTCATAAAAACTTCTTAAACACTGGTTTTGTACTTGATAATTCTGAGATTTTTATTATGCTGATAGACCGAAATAAAAGTTAAGTATCTTCACAGATTCGTTTAGCCTCTGTTTTCATGATACGCCTCCATCTTCGCCACAGAAGTCCAGATGCTGTCAGAGAGCACCGCAGGCTCTTCGTAGGCCGCGAAATGCCCGCCGAAGTCCACAGTGGTTGACTGGAGTAAGTTTGGGTACTTGTCCCTGAGGAAGTCGTCCGGCATGTAGATTATCTCATAGCGAAACCTGATGGCTGCGTATGGCACCGGCGTTGGGGTTCTGGAAGCAGGTTTAGGCTATAAGTATTTGGTGACCTGTTAAGGACCAGTGCAGTGGTGGGTATGCCGTGTGATGCCGGCTGACTAGAATAGCACCACCCTATTTCCTCCAGCGAGGTAAGAGGCGAAAAATCCTACGAAAGGGCAGCAGCTTCCGTCGAAGCCCAATCTACAGCTACTCCGGTGGCCAACCTGCTTGCCAAGCGTAGTGACTATGGCAACTACCCCCCAGGATGATACAAGTCATATTTGTGGGAGGTCTATGTCCAGCAGTGGACTGCATGCGGCTGAAATGTATGATGTATGTATGTATGCAGTGGTGGGTGAAGTACAGCCTATGGGGCTATTCTAGCCCGTAAAATGTATTAGAACTAATTAAGGATATGGTGTTAGGTTAGAATAGCACCACCCTTTTCTTCCCGTGGTACAGTCAAGTGCAAAAATACGTACCGAAAGAATCCTTTCATAAATACGTCTTACAACCTTATTTACTGTACAATAGAGTTGCTCGGTACTATTTTTGAAACTGGCAGTGAACGAATTTTTGCACTTGACTGTAAGAGGTAGACTATAGGAAAATTTTCTCATCTGTTTAGCCTAAAATTGCAAAATTATTTTTGTTTGTTTTTTCTTCGGGACAATCTTACACAAATCGACCTAGACGTTAAGCTCAGTATGGCTTGTGTTGTAGGTACTAGACGATGATATATATAATAAATAAATACATGTAAATACTTAAATATGTACAAAACACCCATGACTAAGGAACAAATATCTATGCTCATCACACAAATAAATGCCATGGCTGGGATTTGAATCCAGGACCATCGACTTTATAGGCAGGGTCACTACTCACTAGGCCAGGTCGGTCGACAAGATGCCCGTCAGATGTGCACTAAGCATCATGTTAGTAATCGAGTCACTTTTCTTCACCGCCGATGGTTTGGTCAGCGAGGTTCCTTCTTATTAGATACTTTGGTTGATAAATTGATTAACTGTACAATCGCCATCAGATATATCGAAACTGTGGTGGTCACAAATATCTGAACAACGCCTCTATTTTTGGCAAGGAGGCTCAGAGATACTACGGGGCCGGAGGGCTGGCAGATAGCTCGTCAACGAATTAGTCTCGCAGTACAGAGGGGTAAGGGTTTGGTCTCCTATTTTGTGCTACACGCGACGTCTGACTTCAGCGTCAACGGTCCTGACCAAAAATGACGCCAACGTCGACGTGTGAGAGAGACCACAACAGTACATAGGCAACACACATTGGAGCCTGGTGGGTCGTGTACTGAGCGCTTTAAAAGGCACTTCCTCCCACGAACGCTTCGGCTGTGGAATGAGCTCCCTGCCACGGTTTTCCCGAGGGATTACAGTATGGGGTTCTTCAAAGACAGATTGATAAAGAGTGGGAGTGTACAGATTTATAAAGGGTCGGCAACGCCTGGAGGACACCTCTGGAGTTACAGGCGTCCACAGGCTGCGGTAACTGCTTACCATCAGGCAGGCCGTATACTTGTTTGCCACCGAAGTCGTATAAAAAAAAAACATTGTGATGCTGACCCTGTAAGCGGCCGACGGAGTTTATAGGAGACCAGAGCTTAACGCCGCCAGGGTCTTTGGTCCCATGCCCCAGGACCCTTTCTTAGATTTAGGTTAGATAGGTTTTATGGTTAATATGTAGTAGTTTTAAGAGCGCTGGTAGCCTAGCAGTAAGAGCGTGCGACTTGCAATCCGGAGGTCGCTAGTTCAAACCCCCGCTCGTAGTCAATGAGTTTTTCGGAACTTATGTGCGAAATATCATTTGATATCTTCCTCATCATCGTGAAGAAACCGGACTAATTCCAATAAGGCCTAGTTTACCCTCTGGGTTGGAAGGTCAGATGGCAGTCGCTTTCGTAAAACTAGTGCCTACGCCAAATCCTGGGATTAGTTGCCAAGCGGACCCCAGGCTCCCATGAGCCGTGGCAAATGCCGGGACAACGCGAGGAAGATGATGATGTAGTAGTTTTAAGTTGACATTATTGTACGTTTCAGACATTAAATTAAACATTAACACGGCTCTACTCACGTTTATTTAGTCACTCGCGCGTCATGTTTCGGAGAACATAGGCCTCCATTATCAAGCACTAAGAGTGCTGAGTGACATCAAGAGCGGCGCGAGCAGCGCGGCGCGCGTTAGTGCGCGACGAGCCGGCGACGCGATCGCCGAATCGAACGGACACTCAGCACTCTTAGTGCTTGATAATGGAGGCCTATGTTCTCCGAAACATGTCACGCGAGTGACTAAATAAACGTGAGTAGAGCCGTGTTAATGTTTATTTTATCTGATATGTCTAACGAAAGTTTAAATACAAAAAAGTTTCAGACATTATTCGTATTTTTGTTAATAAAGATTTATCAAGGCGATAAAGTGCACGTTCAGATGTTTGTGACCACCTCCACAGCTCCGGTATATCTGGCGACTGTACATTAGGATGCCGAATGACAACGGATCACTCTTCACCGCCAGAAACTCGGCGTACGATCGCGCCGCAGTCGTCATGCTCTGACTGGCCCAGTTGATGGTGAACGAGTCGAACCAGTCGTTCATGTCGTAGTGTCCCGTCAGGTTTCCGTCCACCAGGAACTGGCTGGTGGGGTCTGTGCCAACCATGATGTTCTCGAGAAGCCAGGAGGCTACCGCCACTGGGGATTCGTCGAGACCGTGTCCTGAAAATTTAAGTCGAATATAGTGTCAGTACTGTTAGAAATAGAAATTACTTATCCGTAAACACATACTATTTACACAAAACATGCAACAGACGATAAGAGACATTACAGGAAGTGCCACGAAATGGCCGCATCTCAGAATATTGCTGGCATGTTGCCAGCACTGGTCTTCCGATGAGGCCATCAGGTGAGAAACATCACGACAGACAACAACATACAGAATAACACAAACAAAAAAAAAAAAACACATTAGCATTATGTATTTCATCATCATCATCATCATGTAAGCCGTAAGCCGTCCTTTAACAGCGGTTGAACATAATGCGATCAACCCGCCTGCCAAGCGTGGCGATTCTTGGCATTGAACTGAGCCCCCATGCTTTTAGGTCACGCGAGTCCACCGTTGTGGGCACGATGGGTACCAGAACCCTAATAAACTTGTGAAGTCATACTTACGATTCCTGAGACAGCGTAAAAATACCTATCTACCCAGCATTAGCGGCACGTCAATTTTTTTCTTAGGCAATACGGAGCCGATATGTCTTAGCCTTTTCTTCATGAGCCCAAGGAAGACCGTTGAACTGTAGTAAAGTTAGTCAAGCCAGCGGGAATCGGCTTGTATAAACGCGCCCCTCTGCTAACCAGTCTAGTGTCCCTACTGTAACTTAGTGACCTAAACCTCTTTTGAGGGCTAGATCCGTGCCTGTTTGAGGTCGCTGGCTGTGATAAGTATCACATGCCTCTACGCCCTGTTGGAGACAGCTCCTCTGGACGTTCGATGGCTCAATGAGATAATCATCTACTCTATGGTCTTGGTGTCTTCACTCAAAAGATGCTCCACCACACTCTAGAGATCTCCAACGAGAGGCTTAACATACCTATATACTCACCCACGTTATCCGGCTTCGTAGCTTGCAAGTGGAAGTACCCCAAGTTTTCCAGGTAGAACTGCAGCCGAGCTGATAACGGGTACATTCTGTCCTCGTATTGCGCCTCCACCACCGCCGGCGGGTACAGCTGGCCCAGTACCCATTTGGTTAAGCTTTGGGGACGGTGACTGCAATAATTCAATACCGTATGTAAATATCAGGTTTCTGCATAATGCAGCCGACGGAAGACCAGCGGTGGCCCCCATGTTGGCACTATCCTGAGTCGGGACCATTTCGTGGCACCCTAGTTTAGTCTGCTAGTTCTAAGTATGTAATTGTTTACGTATGCCTAGAATAAATGTTTATTATTCTTCTATAATCAATCGCTCTCAAAATGTCTTTTTTTACTAGCTACTACCCTCCACTTCGTCTGCTGAAGATTCCATGGGAGCGCAATGGATATCAAGTATTCTGTCTCAATTGCCGTGTGGTGATGGTTGACTAGAATACCACCACCCCATCTCCTCCCAGGAGTGTCGTAAGAGTCGACAAAAGGACACTGACGGATGGGCAGCAGCGTCCGTCGAAACTCAGTTTACAGCTACTGCGGTCGCCAACCCGATTGCCAAGCGTGGCGACTATTACAAATACCCCCCAAGATGATACAAGTCATATTTCGGAGAGGCATATGTCCAGCAGTGAATTACTTGCAGCTGAAATGATCTCTACAGGCCAATCATAAAATCAAAGTAAATATTTTCTAATGATAAGGCAACTCAACCTGATAGGAAGATTGGTGTGGAACCCCAACACTCTCTCAGGGAAAAGCGTAGCAATGGCATCTCCCACTAGGTACCCGATGTCCCCGGCGTGGATGTAGAACCGGGGCTTGCCCAGGCGCAGCATCAGGTTCTTCATGATTATGCCCATTTGGTACGGGGCCATGCCGATCTTGTTCGTTGCCTGTATTTTAAAACTTAAAATCTCAGGGTGGCCACTTCTATTAATTATCTGCAGTTATAACTTGGGGTCTCATTATGGTTTCCAATTATAAATGAACGTTGGTCAGTTACACACAAGAAACATGATAAAACATTTCGGAAAATCTTATCAAATCGACCTACCTAGTCTCACAGGAAGTTCAATAAGTTCTTAAAGCCTATTTAAAGAAATTGTGCTCATCACACAATTAAATCCTATTATTGCGACTTGAACCCCGACTCCCGTGAGCCATGACAAATACCGGGACAACGGATGATGACTGGGATTTTAACCCAGGACATTAGGCTTCATAGGCAGGGTGTCTTCAATGTTTGTAGTCGTGAATAACATCGTGGGATAACATTAATTTATGTAACAAACATATAAATCAAGCAACGACTGCTTCACAGGCAGGGTGACTACCATCATCTTCCTCCCATTATCCCGGTATTTTGCCACGGCTCATGGGACCCTGGGGTCCGGCCCATTGGGATTAGTCAGGTATCCTCACGATGTTTTCCTCCAGCGAAAAGCGACTGGTAAATATCAAATGACATCAGGGGCCACTCCAGAACTCCAATCCTTTCTGGAGTGGTGACCACGAACTGGAAGACGCAGCGTAGGTAGGCCTCCCACAAGGTGGACCAACGACCTAATTAGAGTCGCGGGATACCGCTGGATGTGGAAGGCACAGGATCGGTCTTCTTGGGTCGTTCTGGGGGAGGCCTATGCCCAGCAGTGGATGTCTTTCGGCTGACATGATGATGATCAGGGGGACTACCAACTCGGCTAAATACAAACCTCAGAGTACGCATAGCCCGGCAAATCCGGTACGATCATCTCAAACACGAAGTCACAATCGTCTCTCTCTTCCGTCAGGAACTTGATGACATGGACGTACTCGAACGCGCTGACCGGAAAGCCGTGCAGCAGCAGCAGCGGCAGCACCTTCTTGTGAGGGTTAAGGGGTTTCAGGTGGATGAAATGGATGTCGAGACCTGGTGATTATGATATTTGAACGGATGACTGTTGTGACAATGTTGTGACAAATCTTTAGAGCATAACTATTTATCCAAACAGTGATAAAGAACTTATGACTTAGGCAAATGGTAAATAATCCTTAAGATTACATATCTGGTAATTGGTATGCGAGTCAAATTATGATCTTTCCAGCAAGTTGTTCATCATGAAATTGTTGACGCGTAAATTTCGACCAATGGCGGCCTAATTTTTTTTTAATGCTTGTTTGGCTCAATAATGCTGTGAGTTTTCTTCCTGAATTAGTAAGTAAAAGAGAAAGATATGTACCGGGCCTGCTGTTCTCCAGACGACGTACCATAGATATTATAAGATTCTCATTCAGTTTCCCGTGTGCTTCCAGCTGACTTTGCTCTGTGGTTCCGTCTGACTAGAATAGCACCACCTCATCTTCTCCCGCGGGTGTCGTAAGAGACCACAAAAGGAGGAAACCGACGGATGGGCAGCAGCGTCCGTCGAAACCCAGACTACAGCTACTACGGTCGCCAACCCGCCTGCCGCAGATGACACAAGTCATATGCTAAACATACCCTGAACATTGGTGACGTATTGCGGGAAGCTATTAAGCCAGTTCTCTCTTGCCGCAAAGTCGTATCCCAGAGCCCAGTGGTCGAGGAAGCGCGACAGGTAGTCCGCGTGAGTCCCGTACGTGTTGGCAGCGCCGCGGAGCGCTCGCGTCAGGTTCCGGCGGCTTAGTATGCGCCCGCGCAGATCCGATATCATCTGCAATGTCAAAATACCCGCATTATTTTAAAACATTGTATACCTATCGAAGAAGGAGCGGTTGCTTCAAATCCTCTGTGAACGTCATCTTAATAGACAATATTATTTTTATTCAATGGCATCGCCTTTCTGGCGCATTGAGCTAAATTGAGATTATCTTGTATGAAAAGTTTGTGAGTTCTTTTTCAGATATTTGAGGTCGACTCACATTAGACCGGCCCGCGTTCGAGCCAAGACTACCGTCGCGACATTTTGTATGTAATGAATCACGTGACCACAGTGCCGCCCGAGTCACTCGGCCCGGGCACGGGCCGGTCGTGCGACGGCTGTTACAGCTATGTAAAAAGGCTCGGCTCGGCCCGGTGATGGGAAGGCGACGTGATGTCCACGCGATATCGATGGGCGTGTGATGATTATCTACTCGCAATAAATGGCTGGATGGAACGACGCTCATGTTAATGTCAATATTAAAGTGTCGGGCCGCTCGGGCCCGGGCCGGAATGGTGAAGTTAGCCTATATAGGCCCTTTACCGTGTGATGCCGGGATGGTCATCTGGTGTCTCTGACTAGAATACCACCACCCCATCTCAACTTGCGGGTGTCGTAACAGGTGACAAAAAAACCATGGGATAGGCAGCAGCGTCCGTAGCCCAACAGTGACTGCGGTCGCCAACCCGCCTGCCAAAAATGGCGACTATGGCAACTGCTTCCCAAGATGACACAACTTATATTTGGGGGAGGCCTATGTCCAGCAGTGGCCAACTTACGGCTAAAATTATGAATATATCTTACCTCGTCTGAGAACTGAACTGTAAACTTCCTGATGCTATTGTCTTTGAGCTGGTTGTCGCCCCACCAAGGCTCGTGCAATATTGGCGGCGCCCGCGCAGGGAAAGCCCGATCTACCAGACTGACTGCAGAGTCCAGGGCAGAGCGGAAAGCGGCTTTGTTCTGTAACCAAATACCACAGGTATACTTATGTGGCCCTGGTGAAAAACGATATACGTTTCATACTAGTTTTTTTATGACATAGGCGGCAAACGAGTAGACGGATTGCCTGGTGATAAGCAATTACCGTCGCCAATGGGCACCCGCAACACCAGGGGAGTTATAAGCGCGTTGCCGGCCTTTAAGGGGGGTTGGAGCTCTGGGAACCTGACTCACCATCAGGAACACAACACTACATACCTGAAGGTAGCAGTGCTATTATGACTGTGGCCTTCTGTGAGGAGGAGGTACTTCCCCAGTTGGGCTGCCCCAGACTCAAGCGTGATGGTCATCGCTGTGCCCTACCTCTCATTGTTGGACGTAGTTTAAGGACATACCCGGGTCCAAAAAAGCCCGACTTGACAAAAAACCTGCTAGCCTCAGATGGCGAGCTCCTTGGATCCTGGGCGTTAGAGGCTATGGTGGCTGCTTACCATCAGCCGGGCCGTGTCGAGACGGGTCGTTGTATAAAAAAAAGCTAAAATAGTATTAACTACATACCACTTCTCCAAAAACACTGTTGAACACATCGATGAGGACAGGAAGCATATTGTTGATGGTCTCAAGAAATCGTTCCGCTGGGCTTGTCACTAAATCCTCCGTCCCTCGGACCCCAACTTGTGAACACCCTAGCACCACCGAACACAACAAGAAGATCGAAGGACGCATGCTGTAGCCTAAAGACAAGAAGCTCCCACAAATGTGTCCTGCAAAACATAATTATCAGTGATTGGTTATTTGGATCAGACACGGGGTGAACGACCTCAAACATTATGTTAGTATGGATATACCCCGGGAATCCGGGATTTATATTGTTAGAAAAGTCGAAAAAATACATCGATAAACGTTAGTGTTCTCTCCCTTAGACTTTTCCAAATTCGCACGCAAAATTACGGACCCTACTGATGCGTACTTACTCGCCGGTCTTTTGTTCAAATCGAACAAATGAGCACAAGTTCACACTGACAGCTATTTTGCTGCCTTTAGATATTTATGTTAACATGTTATGATATTATTTCTAGACTAAATGGAGCTGACGTCACTGTGACGCGGCCGCAACCATTATAGATCAATAAATATTATAGGACATCTGTACACAAATTGAGTAAGGCGTAAGGCCAAGAAAATTTGTGTTGTACTCAGTCAGCGACATATATAATATACAAATACTTAAATACATAGAAAATACATTGACTCAGGACAATACTTGCTTATCACAAGAATGTCCTTACTTGGATTTGAACCCAGGACCGTCGGATTCATTTTTGGTCGAATTGCATTAAAACAATATTGAATTTCGTTGCCGCGATAATTATTCTTAAAATAAAACATCTTTAAACTGGTTATATCGTATTTTACTCAACTTAAATTCTATCTTTAAACTAAAACAATAAAAAATTTAATAAAATAAATTAATGTTAGTTAATGATAACAAACTTACCAAGTACTTACTACTATTAAATATCTTGTAAGTGCCCACTTATTTCATGTTATTACAAAGACTTACATTTTTAATATGTCAATAAACAAAGACTCATTTGCGTACATATAAGGTTCATAAACAATTTAACAGCTGTTTCACGTTTATAGAGTTGCGGTGGATATTTTAAACCTATATCACTCAAGACCCGAGCGAATACTTCGCAACTAGAAACCTGAATGGCATTGCCTTGAAACAAGTTTTTCTTTGCAGCCAAATAATTTATTACAGGTTTTATCCGATTATTAAAGCAGTAGTAATCGGCAGACGTTTTATGTAAGACTGCACCACTCATTGTTTTTGGGGATTATACTTTCAGTTAAATAATTGCATCAACACACATAGATCAAAGCATTGCCTTTTAAAATTATTTTCTTCTTCAACTCTTCTTCATCCACTGATGAATATAAGTCTCATAAATACTCCATTTTCCACAATATTTGGGCATGTATTTCTTTATTATTTGGGCTTCTTGCATGTATTTCCTAGGCAATGTCAACGGGTATGTCCTTAAACTACGTCCAACAATGAGAGGTATAGTAGGTAGGGCACAGCGAAGTACCATCACGCTTGAGTCTGGAGAAGCCCAACTGGGGAAGTACCTCCTCCTTACAGAAGACAGCCATAATAGCACTGCTACCTTTCAGGTACATAGTGTTGTGTTTCTGATGGTGAGTAACGTTCCCAGAGCTCCAACTTAAAGGCATGCTCATGGGCGATGGTAATTGCTTACCATCAGGCAATTTGTCTGCTCATTTGCCTCTCATAAAAAAAAAGAACTGCCCTCCGGAGTTACGAGTTTCTAGCTGAGGTCTCCACTCTGATGGCTCGTCTGATGACTCCTGATGGGCGATTAGTAGACCCGGGTGCCGTCCCTAAACTGCGACCAGACACCACCGGAACGGGGAGCATAGTCCTTTAGAGTGGTGGAACATACTGTGATCGCCAATCCGCCTGCCCAGCGTGTTGATGGCATTTACTCTCATGCTGTTCTGTCCACCCTCTGTCGAAGTCTGTAGGAAGGCCCATGTACTGCAGTGGTCGTCCGTGGCTGAGTATCGCGATCGATAACTATACATTTACTCACAGTAATCTGATGATAGAAGTGATAGCGGCAGCTTTTTGCTTAATACAAATGGTATATCATATCATAGGCATTCCTTTGATGTACGAACAACCCTTCGATTCATGATGGTGATGGCTACTTACAGACGATTTTTCTCTCCAGTTTTCGCCTACCATGGGACATTGTGTAGCCATGATATTCTCAGGCCACTTTCGCTCTATTCTGAAGAATAGAGAGAAGGTAGCTTGGGGAAAAACCAAGACCCTTCCGCACCAGACTTGATTTGCACCGGAATAAAAGACTAACCTCAGTCGTACCTGATGGTAAGTGACGACGAAGTCGAGGGTGTAGCACTCGGGTTCAGTAACAGCCTATTCACTCTTGCCTTGAAAAGACCCAAATTATATCTTACCGGGAATACAGACGAAGGGAGCGAATCCATTCCTTAGCAGTCCGCATTAGAAAGGTAGAAGCGAATCGCTTCGTGCGAATGAATGGAATATTCACAACGTAAGGATGAAACTGCTACCCTCGTCTGGATGGCCGGTGGTGGAAGGGAGATGGCGGAATTAAATCGTGTAATTCCTGTGCATACTCTCCAAAATCCTGTAAAACACAGACAAACTAGCAACTCTGCGACGGTCGGTGCTCAGGGACTGAGTTTACGCTTCCAGCGAGATTGGTTGAGAGCGGTCTCAACCGAATCTGAGTGTTGTGTGTCTGACTAAATGTAGCTGTTAGACAGTGAACCGATAATATTTAGTACAACTGTAAGCCTCGATCAAACGTGAGTGCGGCGTGTTCGATAAGCGTAATTAAACCCAATTACGAAAGTACACGGCTATTACTAGCTTCCTTGATCGCTTTTTAGCTTGCTTGTAACGGTATCGGAAGTCATAAGTCAAGTAAATATCCATACTAATATTATAAATGAAGTTAGTCTGTTTAATCGTCCGTCTTTCACGGCAAAACGGAGCGACGAATTGACGTCATTTTTTAAGTGGAGGTAGTTGAAGGGATGGAGAGTGACATAGGCTACTTTTTCCAGCGGGAAAACATCTCATTCCCACGAGAAGACTCTATATGTTACATTTTCCTCTAACCATGCGGGCAAAGCCGCGGGCATTATCTAGTTAATTATACATCATCATATACCATCATGCTCAAAATTATCTAAACATATGCAGTGCAGCATAAATTTGTATCTTTTCAAGGCAAGAGTCAATAGGCTGTTACTGAACCAGCGTGCATGTACCACCTCGACACTTACCATCAGGTGTGACTGAGGTCAAGCGCTGTGAGTCTTGTATAAAAAAAACAACGCAATTTAAGTAGTCTTTAGTAAAGTGATGTTTCTGCTGATATTTTAAGGGAAATTTTAAACTGTAAATTAACAAATAATATATAGGGATATTTTGCAAATGAAGACTGCTGTAAGCCATAATAACAGTATTAAGTTACGGCGGATAAAATAACATCATAAAAATTTAACGGGACCTAATCGAAACTCTGAAAACTGAAAGTCACTCAATGAGCTATGGAGAGGGCTATGCTCGGAGTTTCTCTACGCGATCGAATCAGAAAAGAGGAGATCCGTAAGTAAAGTCACCGACTTAGCCAACCTGGTTAGCTGAAGTGGCAATGGGCAGGCCACATCGCGGAGGAGATGTCCGATGGGGTTGAAAAGTGCTCGAGTGGAGACCACGGACTAGCAAGCGCAGCGTAGGACGTCTACCCACAAGATTGACAGACAACTTCATTAAGGTCGTTTTTATATCTAACATAAACGTCTGCTAGCATATCAAAGATATTTAAATCGAAAGAAAAATCGAAAAAATTGACTCGCAGCGGGACTCGAACCCACAACCACTGGATCGAGTCCCGCTGCGAGTCAATTTTTTTCGTTTCTGCTTAATATAAAAACGACCTTAAATATCTTTCATTAAGGTCGCCAGAAGACGCTGGATGCAGGTCGCTCCCAACCGGTACATGTAGAGGATCAAGGGAGAGGCCTATGTTCAGCAGTGGACGTTTTATGGATGAGATGATGATGATGTTACCTAGATTGTTGCTGACGTTTCGGAAGTGCTGAACGTCCATGGCTGGATATTTTGTCATATTTAACAGTGTAAAAATTGTGATAGTTTAGATCAGTATACTAATGGATAAATTCACATAGGTTATATTTATATCGCACTAGCTTTTCCTCGCGACTTAGTCGGCCAGCCATGCCCGTCTTTAAAATATGGCTGCGGGTTAAAAATTATCCTATGTTTCTTCTCGTAGCTAAAACGCTCTCCATACCAAATCGCAGAGGTTTAAGAGTGAAGAGGTAACAGTAACAGACAGACAGAGTTACTTTCACATTTATAATATTACTAGCTGTGCCCCTCGGTGTTATTCGGAGGGAGAAAACGTAGTCTATGTGTCTAATCTAAGGTGCCAGCTAACCTTACACCAAATTTTATTTAAATTGCTCCAGCCGTTTAGACGTGAAGAAGTAACAAATACACTCACACGCTCACAATTTTTTGCCTTTATAATATTAGTGTAGATTACGGAAGTATGGATTAGACGACATGTAATGGGGCTGCTTTGGTACAGTCAGCAGCAGAAGAAGCTAAGCATTTGAGGTGTTCAAAATGAGGTCAACACATCTCTATTGTCAAGAGAATAAGAGCGCGTGTAGGTCATTTTGAACACTTCAAACGCTTAGCTACTTTTGCTGCTGACTGTACTAGTTTTCAACATACACTCCTTGTAAGACTAGACGTCACTCATTGCGCGAGCTAAGACATTGCTTGAATTTCTTTCGCAGGCGCTGACTTTCTGACATGCCGTGAGTAGTAGCACGAAAAACCGTTCAGTCATCATCATCCTAGCGTCCCGGCATTTTGTCACGGCTCTTGGGAGCCTGAGTTTCGCTCGGTAACTAATCCCAGGATTTGGCGTAGGCACTAGTTTACGAATTGTCCCAACAGGGGTAGGGGGTGTCTGGGTGTAGAGTTTTCCAGTAGTGAAGCAGAAAATAACACAAATTCAAAATGAAACATCGACAGATTAGCAATTTCTTTATTTTTAAATTTAATAACTTTAGAAATTGTTCAGAAAGAAGACAATGGTTTCAGCATCATTATTATTAATATGATATGAACAATAATAATTACCACTATTTAATTACTATTCATTATTATAATTGAGATAACGTATAATAATCTATGGCTACGATTATTATGTACATTGTTATTCGCTATTCCTGCAAACATTAACGTAACAATAGAATCCTAGATGGCGCCACTAAAGCAGTTTTGGCGGGAATACAAAACTTATAACAATTGTGCCAAAACATTCCTATTTAAAATTCTATTTGGTAGGCCTTCATGGAAAAATAATTCTAGTTAAGTCTTATACCATAGTCAATTAAATCAATGTCCATTTCCTTTTAATACAGATTAAAAAAGTTGTCTATGGTTTTAAATTTTTTCAAAGGGTATTCGTCGATCAAATTCTAACGTACCTAGTTTTCTTCTAATGTATTTTTAACTATGGTACATAATAAACTTGATATTGCATTGGTACCTCCAGTTAGTTGGCGCGAAATATTTAGAGTAATTAATAGATAACAATATATAATCATTATATATAAAGCAAAAGCTATAAAATTATCAAACGCATTTAAATTAATAACTACATTTGCGTATGCATTGTAGGTATAAAATGTTTTAAAAAATTCAACTTTTCGAAAATCTGTATGTGTTTTTCAGTTTATTTTTAAAATGATTTCTCTTGAAACTGTTAGACAGCTATGTTAATATTGACTATTACATGCTATCACTTATCACCTAACTTATTGGTTTATATATAACACCGATATGTATGAAATTTGGTAATGCTAGAACTGAAATGACCATATCATTATAATTTTTCAAACTGTTATAATGTGTTTGGAAAACATGGGTTCTAGAACTATATCCGAGATATTTTAGTACATTTTGTCGGATACATTGTATAGAGGCAATAATTTTGAGTATCATAAATGAGCTCGCGTACAGTCAGCTACATACCTGGGCGACTATTTCTCTACTTAACTGTACCTTCACTAACTAGATGTCGCTTCACATTATTTACAATAAAAACTCAAGTTACGTATGTACATGATGCAAGGAGTATGGTTCCTTTAAATATACATTTATCATTTAATACTATACACTAAGGAAATAAAAGGTTTGGGAAAATAAAAAAATGAAACAGAAAAAAATAAGATTAAAAGCAAATTTATTGCTAAAATAAAATAAAACTATAACCGCAAGCAATACATTATTTGCTTAATCGTATTCGTTTAATTTGTACGTTCTCTAAAGTCGTTAAAAAAGTTCGCTCTACACGAGAACTAGTCTATGGAAATTAAAAAGTATAATGACAGCTAACTATCGCAAATCACAAACTTGAGCGTCGCGCCTCGTATAAAATAATGTATAGAAAACATACAGTAAAAAATAAAACATTCATAATTTAAAGTAAATTTAACCGAATAATATTTATAACCTCAGCGGTTCATATAAACGTAATAATACTTTCAACTGGGACAGTTCGACCATAGCTTAAGTTACCACAGATTGCACTTTCAATTTGTTTAACAGTAATGAACCCCGCCCTCAGCGGCACCCTACAAAACCCACTACGCTATATGTACACACGTCTATCCGATACATATTTGGTATATTTATTTACAATAATCAATTTCAAATATTAAAAACGAAGTAAAAATACTCAGATTTGTACCGAGTCAGGGTACTTTGTCTATAAATTAAAAATTAAAGCAAAATGCATAATTTGTATCGTAAGTTAGCCGCCCGCGGCGGCGTATGCCTGGCATACCACGAGCCGGCTACAGTATGTACAGTGTCTTTGGCCTTACAATGTAATTATAACAAACAGTACATTAACTACACAATAATATTTGCACTCGCGCCTACGCCCGCCTCTCCATTGCATGGAGTCCTTAACTAATTAATAAATAATCGTCAAACTTGATATGATCTAACTCAGTCGCTACACCGCGTCCTCACTCGGCACTCAGTACTCCCACCGGTCGTCGTCGGCCTCCGCCTTGATCTTGTCCTCGGGGAGGACTTCTGGCGTGTGCGGCGTGTGTGGCGTGTGTGGCGTGCGTGGCGTGTCGCGCGCGGCGGGCGAGGCGTCGCGCGGCACGGGCGAGGGCTCCACGCGCACCGTCTCCTCCGCCTCGCGCCGGAAGTCGTCGCTGCGCATCACACACACGCCGTTGATGATGACCTCGTCGGGGTTGCGCGGCTTCTCGTCCTGCCAGTCCGGGTTGACCCACTGTGGCGCGGCGGGCTTGCGCCGGCTCGAACGCGCCGGAGTCGACGCCGCCTTCGGCTCCGACTTGGACTCGCCGTCGTCCATGGAGTCGTCCGAGCCGAGGTTGCTCTCGACGTCGTCGTCCTCGAAGTCGTCCGCGTCCGGCTCTCGCTTCAGCGGCATCGACAGATCGAGGCCCGACGCCTGGTCCTTCGCCTCTTCGGGCGGGAGCAGCCCTCGCCCGATTAAAGCCGCCAGGTTGGAGTTGGCGGCGAAATATGGAGGATAAGGTAGAGGCACCCCCGCTAGACCCATGCGCTCCTTCTGTAACTCCAGCAGTCTCTGGTTGAGGAGCAGTCGGAACTGGACCGGGTCGAAGGGGGCGGAGGCCTCGCGGGCCGGGGGCTCCGCCGGCAGCCCGTGCGGCGCTTGCTGTTTTAGCCTCATTCTGTGATTGTGGAACCAGTTGGTGATGGTCCGCGTGGAGAGTCCAAGCTCCGCCGCCAGGAACTCTATGGTCGGCATGTTGGGGTAGGGGTCTAGTGCGAAAGCGAGCCGGAGCGCCTCCTTCTGCTCTTCAGAGAAAAGGACTCGTTGCTTCTTAGCAGAAGGCGCGCCGGTCGCCGGGCCGGGTGAGCTCGAATGATAAAACTCGGAAGTATCATTCGATGAGGTGTCGGAGGAGTTGTCCTGCCCGGGACCACTCGATCGCCGTCGCTTGTTCGCTTCCCGTCGCTCGTTCTTTAGCGCTTGCAAGCGATCGATGTTGTGCGCGTCGCTCAGCCACAGCTGCATGCGAATGAAGGGCTCCCGGCCTTTGATGCTGAGCATGTGCCAGGGTTTCGGCTTCGACAGGAGTTCACTCACGGAGCCCTGTGACAGCCCGAGCACAGCTTCTCCGAAGATCTTCTGGCCGATGTTATTCGCGAGCAACGCCTCCTTGATTTTCGTTGTGATGGTCTGCGTGTCGAGATCCTGCGTGAGAGCGGCCATTTCGTAGACGCTTGGCGAGATATGTTGGTGGAGGGGCCTCATCGCGGGGGGTGCGTGCGGGGGCTTGCGGTCCTTGGCCTCCAGCGGGGGGAGGGTGACGGCGTGGTGCGGGGAAGCCGGGCGGCGTGAGCAGCAGGCCGGCGGGCGGCGCCAGGTGCGCCAGGTGGCCGCCGCCCAGCAGCTGCTCCTGCTGCATCTTGCTGAGCAGGGACGTCGCGTCCGAGATCATCTTCTGCGTCGGGGGCATCGGCTTGTTCATGTTCGGCGGACATGCTGGAATAGAAGGGAAACTTTGGTTAGGACAATATCACGGTTATATAACCAGTTTTGAGTGTAGACCTTTGTATGTTTGGGAAAAATCTAAAATATATTTTTAAGCTACAGCCAAAATTAACTCAAAATAAGTTTGTTCAGCACAAGATCGGCAATTGTGGGGGTCCACGGAAGAGACCTTTGCCCAGCAATAGTGGGATAGTATAGGCTAAAGAAAAAATGTTTGCTAATTTAATAAAAAAATATATCAAAATGACTTACGAGGTGCTCCGCTATAGTTTCCAGTCCTCATCAGCTTCTCCGGCGCGATCTTATATTGCGACGCCACCAGCTTGTGAACCGCGTTGTCATCTTCCAAGAACATCTTCATTCTGATGAAGGGCTCCCGGCCTTTCTGCGTCAGCATGTGCCAGGGCTTCGGCCTCGCGAGCAAATCGCTGACGGATCCTTGTGACAGCCCTAACACGGATTCACCAAACAGCCGTTGACTGATGGAATACTGACTTAGAGCTTCTTTCACTCTTCTGACAATATCCTCTGTGTTTAGGTTGTTAAAGAGATCGAACTGTTGCTGCGTGATGGGGGGGAGGACGGCCTTCATGGAGCGCTGCGGCGGCGTGTGGTGCGTGGGGTTGGTTGGTTGCGAGATCAGACTATTGGTAATGGAAGCCATGCGTTGCAGCGGACTGGCTGCCGCGGAACTGCTGTAGTCCTCATTGGGGGTGATGGCGGGCGGAAGAATAGCGTTCCCAAGCGGACTGGAAGCTGATGAGCCGGTGGACTGCTGCCCTGGCTCAAGCTTCGGTCTGACGAGTGAGAAAGCGCTTCCCGCATGCCTTATAGCCTCTTCAGCATCCATTGGCTTGTCCTTATCGTTATCAGTGATACCGTTAATCTTAGCGTTCTTGTCTTTAGGGAGAGATAAATCCTGTATTGCCCCCGAGCCGTTTATGTGTTGGTTCTGCGCTTGCATCGCTTGCTGCTGCAACGCGAGCAAGTTGGGGAAGGGTGGCATTCCAGGGATGTTGTGGAGGTTGGGAATGTTGCCGCCGGGCTGAATCTTGGCCAGTTCTCGGTGGTACGCTTCCAGCGCCATGCGGAGGTCTTCGGGGGGCCGCTCCATGTGTGGGGGCATGCCGCCGCTGAAAAAAGGAGGAAACATTCTGGATGTTAGTTCTAGACTTGCTGCTCTCGATACCATTATGGCCATTACGAAATCATTTAAATACTTTTTGGACTGAGAAACGGCCCATATCAATTAATTTTCATTTTGTATGATTTTACATTTTTATAGTTTTTGGAAGCCAGAGATACATACCCAGGGAAGCCGTCCCTGTTGTGGCGCATGTCGTCCACCCGCCTGGTCATGATCTTGGCGAGTTCCTCCTGATAGATGCGCACCACCTTCTCCTGAGGGATGTCGTCATTCTCGTATTTTTTCAGTCTTCTGTTTTGACTCGAATCCTGGAATAAAAAAAAGGAAGTTGAATACAAGATACGTACGTAACATTTTAAGTACACCATATATGCTGGATTGTACTGCAATTTAAATGAGGAAGACTTTATACTAAATGACTGTCTCTAAAAGTCAAGCATTGGGCTAAACAGAAGTTGCCGGGGGGTAAGAACTTCTTCAGAATAGAAAGAGAAAACCTTATAAAATACTGCACCTTATTAGAGAACGGCGATAAGCACTGTGTCCTCGGTGAGTTGGAGTCATCGTTGCTGCGCGAGTCGTCGTTGGGCTGTCCCGGCTTCATCAGGTGCGAGGCTTCCGTCAGGATGTGAGCCAGCCTCTCGTCTCCCTCCCCTTCGCCCCGCCCAAACCCAGGGCCCATGCTCCCGTCCTTTGAGCCCACTGGAAAGAAAGAGATAGGTTTAGTTTGGTAAACTTTAAATAGGTTCTCTTGATAGCTTCTGCTCGACATACAGGAAAAAGTGGCCAACCCCATCGCCTAACAGTTAGTCAGAGCGTCACACGCAAATGGAGAAGCTGGGTAGAGTTTTGCCTCGTACACGAATGAACATGGCCATCTTTTTGTTAAGTATGTATTTTGATTTATAAACATAAATTCAAGTAGGAGACAGATACATAAAATCTTGATGTTCTAAGTCGGTGCTACTTCAAAACTCGTATGCTTTTCGTGTGCAGAGTGTTTAAGGCTGTACAAATCGCGTGACCAAGATTGATTGCGTGATCGCCGTTCGACATATTTGTTCGATCACGACCAGTTTACATACAACATACAAGAACATACTCAAACTATGATCTCCCGCATGTTTTAATTGCTACTAAAGTGTTACAAGCTCCCGACACTCACTCGCTTGCCAAGTAATAAATTGTAAAGTTATATTTGGTACAATTGAAATTAGGCGAGTCATTAAAATGCAGCTAAATGGATAGCGCTTTAAAGATAATCACTGAATGGGAACGAGCACTCATCGCCTAAGCCCGTAATCCAAAACCGTCGCACGCGCAACCATAAACAAGGAGAAATACGCGCGAAAACCGCCATATTGTGGCCGTTCATCCTGTCAACATATTGTCTCTGGTCGCACAATGAAATGATACTATTTAGATGCTGATTTATACTTAGCATTAGTTTAATTAAAGCGTCTAATTAGTTTTGAGGGAGGGTGAACGTTCGCGAGCGCTTTCGGATAATTTGCTTTTATGTTCCAACGGACTTATGCGAGTGACCAGCGTGTCGTTTGCGCAGCCAACGAGCGGAGAAAAGTGGCTGATTTAGCGAGCGATCGTTATGAAACGCCATCTTGAAATGCAGACTTCGTCACAGTCATATGGGCGTGTTAATAACGTTAGGTAAATACAACTTCCGCCAGAATTTCGGGAAACAATGTCTTATTTGCTCTGCGGTGTATAATGGCTCCGAGAATGGATCGACACTCACGACTTAATCTCGAGATCACAAAGAATTAACAGCGTCCTTAAGTTTTATTCCCAAACCGACAATATGCTGAAAATCGTTTCCCGAACGCGTGTTTATTTTGGATCCTGTTTCAATCAGACTGCAAACTGCACCATTATTATTTTTAAAGTTGACTACAGCTGTGATTTACCAGGCAACAAAGCAATTATTTAGTTGTTAAGTATATATTTCATCAATCGCAATTCAAACTGCGTTTTTTTCTCACGTCCCAGATCCACGTAACAAGACCACGAAATGACTATGTCCTTCTATAGAGTTTTTTACCATTCACAGTCTCCTAACGACTTATGACTAAGCGAACGTGATCTAAATAAATTCATAAATATGGCCGCCACGGTTTTTAGATTATAATCTAACATGGCTATAATATCTCAAGTTTCAACTCGTAAACGTACAATAACTCCAAATACGTGATACAGAGTTATAATTGCTGCATTTACTTTTTAATGTTCGCCTAATGCGAGACTCCCCAAACCAGGGTTTACATGAAACCGAAAAGTAAGAGCCTAATTTATGGTCGATTCTCGCCAAATATATATAACAATAGTCATGATAAAATCTATTTTTAAATACTACAAGCCATCGCGGTCATTGTATTATGCGACATTGAAATTATGTTTTAAACATTAGATTTCGCGTTTAAAATTTTCCGGCATGTCAATTACGATTACGACCAAATTAGGATGTGAGTCGCGTCGCACTCAGTCGTGCCGCCAATTTGTTTGTTTCGGAATCACTCTTCGACATGGCTGCGAGGCCAATAAATTTCGAACCACGTATATTTCGCCTTTGATCTTCTCGACTTATTTTGTTATTCCGCATACGGCACATACACAATTACTGATACGTGTCTTGAACTGCGGCTGTCAACTGCACCGCGCCATTTTGTGCATAAGCATCTCAAGATGGCCGCTTCAATTACGATCATTTAAGTAGCTATCGAGCGACTGAACCCTTATCTCGGCGTAAGACTATAAAGCATGGGCCGATTATGATCTCTTTTATTGCCAGTCGTTATGATGTGCATTTTTGATGGATATTTAAAATTAAAAAAAGGAGGTCTCAATTAATGCCGTCCGGTCACGGAAGCCTTATTTATCGGATAGAATTTGATTGCCGCTGACCACAGGGGACAAAGGCGAAGTGTAAATTCGAGCAATAATACCATAATTCTAGTATAATATAAAAAGGTGATATATTTGTTTATGCGACACAGTATCGCGTGCACGCACGCGAAAACTATTTCTTTGTAACTGTTATTGATTGCTATTGCCGTATGAATATTCAGAGACTTTGGAAACTAAAGGGGAGGCGGTGCCCTAAATTATCGTGTCACCATGACACAGTGAAAAAGTATTTCGTATTCGTTAGTAATTTACTTTCAACGGAATCGAATGTGAGAGCACCTAGATTGTGGGGGTAGTTGTAAGAAAGGGGTGAGAAGTGTGGTAGTCACGTGCGATCGATCTCATTTGCATCGCGGACTCCGCGCGGACGTCACGGCCGCTCGAAAGTGTTGCCCGGTGCGGAAAAAATGGCGCATTTGAATTGTTAATTCGATGCAAAAGAAATAGTTGCATAAACGAACCTCGACGCTAAAATTAGGTGCTAAATGTTGCTGCTGAAACGTACAAATGGAACATGTACAATCACAATTTCTCATACATTCTATTTTAATTTTCCGCACTAAATACATTGTTCGAGATAGTGCATTAAAGCGATCTAGGTCAATGCTTGTCTCATTATTCGGAACCTCGGACTGTTTTCTGATGTCATGTCCATTTCATCTCTGTCCTTAGTATCATGACCCTAATAATTTCCACAGGCAAGTGGTATCTAGCAGCGTATTTGATCCGCGGCCAAACGTAGAGAATCGTATTTTTCCGAAGGAAAACAAAAGAGAATCTTCGTGCGACGATCAGTAATCGTCGCTCTAACACAGAAATTACAGGAAGTGTATAGTAAGGCTTAGACACGGAGATTCGGCTTCCCGTTTCGGTTGGCATGATTCCTTTGTCGGACTCGTCGGCGTATCGACGTTGCGTGCGTAGGGTCGGTTGATCGGTATCGCGTGCGGCCGGGGGCAGCGACCACAATTGATTCCAAGAGGCTGAGTGATGTGCAAGTAACCGGCTGTTCGGCGGTTGACAGTTATGGCAGTATGAGTATTGCCGTCGCGCAAAAAAATAAAAACTGTCCGTTTGCACGCCAATATATTTTTATTTTCGCGCCTTTTTAAGAACTTCGTTGAGCTTCGATGCGTTCCGTTTAACTTGACAGCTTTCGAAACGCGATGAGTTCGTAACTTGAATGCGTAGTTACAGAATGTTGCAACACAAACGCTAAATACAATTTGATGGTGCTTTCTCTCGTATTATAGGTGTAATAAAAGTAGAGGACATTCGGCCCGCTGGGGGCCGGTGGCATTAAATTTTTATAATAGCACAAAAACTAACAGAACAAGTACAATAATGGATCAAGATTAGATTACGCCTTTGTTGTAATATTTCCGAGTATCTACGCAGATTATAGATATGAGCTTGTTTTTAGAAACACAACGGGATCTGCATAATAAAACTGTATGTAAACCTGAATACAATTTCGTCTAACTGCCAAAAACGTAAAAAGAAACGTTCCAAAACTGGCTGACGATAAAAAAAGTCACCAGAGACAATATCATTCGTAATTTAAATAAAACCAGCCAGCTACAACTACCGGTAACGCGTTTAGCTCAAAAATCCCCGTGCGCCGTAGTTCCTAACTAGATTCGATAATCAATTTATGAATTTACAACTGCAAGTGCGGCGGCTATGGCTCGCCTGCGTTATGTTTATTTATCTTTTTAATGGAAATGTTACTGGAATGAACAATTATTAAGTCAAGTATTGATTAATGGATAGTCTATTGATTAACGCGATCTACATTTATGAATTGGTTAATACTTGCTTACTTAACTTAGTAATTATATTTACTACTTATCTATTGTATTCTTGATTAATTGTAACGCTTAAATTAGATAAAAGTTTAGGCCTGCTTTGACTTATTCGTTGCGTCTTCCATTTTCAAATTTTTTTGTCTGTGGCGGCGCCACACTACAGAATATTATGACACTAAAATTATAAATGTGAAAGTCTATTTTTTATCTTTACACGTTAACTGAGTCTCTTTCGACTCTACTGAAATCACGTTTACTATATTTCACATGTTTACCACGTTTCCAAATAAACTGCTAAACCTTTTAACACATGTCGAAAGTTACAGAAAATGCGAAATTTCCGTTACAATCGCTCCAGTCAATGCCGGCTGCCCCCGGGGGCCGATCCGGAACTTTTAACGATACCAAAGTTTTTTAACGAAATAACCGAATTTCGGTACTAACGCAGTTAGACGCCTCGGCTTCGGTAATTCGTTGCATGTTACGTTGCAGGAGACGAAAAAAAACGTGGATATTGATGAATTTGTTAGTCACTGACTTTTATTGGTACAGTCGAACAATACAAAAATATCTGTACACTCTTATGACATTGACAATAAGATGTAATGTTTATTTTTTTATACAAGACTGACCAGCGTTTGACCTCAGTCATACTGGTAAGTGTTAGAGGTCGAGGGTGTAGCACGCTGGTTCAGTATCTTACCTTGAAAATACCCAAATTATATCTTTCCGGGAATACAGACGAAGATACAGAAAGGACTACAGATTTTGCATTTAACTGCTCATATATTTATGAACTCGAATGTACTTCACAAATTTGATCCAAATACGAATGTTTGTCATCTAATTATCTGACTAACATTTTTTTCCGTTTCCCTTGTCATTTAGATGTCTATGATAGAACATAAAATAATTATCAAACCGCTGTTTCCAATTACATGGTTACCGCTCTAGTATTTGCAATATTGCGGTTTTTCCTAAATAAATCACTAGCTACTGTAATTTTTCAGCCACGGCAGTTATTAAAGCATCGATAGGCGTTTATTGATTGCGCGATGGATAGCGGCGCGGCACGCGAGCGTGTGAACGCCGCTTTATTGTTTAAAAATTGTTGCCGTAAAATAAAACATTGTTTATGGTAACTAAATTAAAAAGTCTATAATTCAATGAACTAGTTTGTGATTGATGTAGATGTAATAAAAAACTTACTAATATTAAAAACGCGAAGTTTATATGGATGGTTGTTTGTTACTTTTTCACGGTAAAACTATAAAACTAATTCTAATAACTTAGCCATAATATAGCTCATAGACAAGAATTACACATAGAACATAGTTTATAAAGATATCGTTGTGTCGGCATTGAAAGTCGGAAAGAATACTTTAGTTAGTATTTTTTACCAAGATTGTGTAAGTATTCAATAATTTAAGAATATAAATCCTAAGCACTTAACTAAACGCTTAACCTGAGCTGTTCGCCCATAATAACCTTAAGTGCTCTGAATAAACATGACAATTATCTCTATTAATAGAAACGGTTCTAGTTCATCAACGGTCGGATAAACCCTAATTCACTGTGGAACAACGCCTCGCGCGCAGCCCGCATTAATCTTTACTAATTATGCAAGGAGAAATAAAATGGCGTCCACAAATCGCGACGTAGTGACATGTTAAACATGCCGTCTTGCAGGACAGATGCCTGAGTTATAAGCGCAGGAAACCAGAGTAATTAATCTGAAGGAATAATATGTCACGATGCACTTAAATTCATATTAAACTATACTGTTTAGATGCAAACAAGATGGCGATTCGCGCGCAAAAGTTGCGTTTCGTTGAACAAAAATACAAATCGATAGACGTCAAAATTTGACAGTTGGCTTCTTATTATGAGCTGATAAAATACTGGGACTCATAATCATTAAAAAAAACATTTGAAAATGTCGAAGTCATTTATTGACGTCTATTTATGAGCACGTGTGATCAGCGGCCATTTTATTATGAAAATTCGTAAAAAATAATCTGCTCGCAGCAATGTTACCGTGCGCATGTCGACGCTCTTTTTGCATTAACTATAAAGTTTATTTTTTATTGAATCGACAGAGAATGTATTTGTATAATTTTATCTTGTTTTTCGATAATCGCGAAATCGAGTCGAAAGCGATCGCGCGTGGGCGGTGACGGATGCGCCGACGCGTTTACGACGACTCGGCTTTATTCGAATAATTGCCGGCCGCTAATAACGAGAATAACATAATGAGAATGCCTTTTTTATCGCTTTTTAGCGGCTTTGCGGCAATTTATCGGGACACATTTCGATATTGTTTATTGCCACTTGAAAAATGAGAATGCGATATAAAGGAGATAGAAGTCGCACTTGAATCAAGGAACGTACAAAACATTTAATGTCAATGTCTATACAAAACCGCGTTGCCTGAATCCTGGCAAACACATTAGCGACATCTATCATGTTGAACTGGAAATGTCTCGCTGTCAAAATAACTCAACATGTAATCATAGGTGGCGCTGTGTCACAGTACCGAAAAGAGAGAAATACTGTCAGCATGTCGGATGAACGCGAATTTGTGTAGACATTGGCATTATTTTGAATATAAGTTTGTTAATTTCTTTAAAATATAATATAGCGATTTCAAATTTCTATATTTGGATTAAACTAAGACTAATATTTTTTTGTATACTTATGATGTGCGTATTACCTAATATAGTTTGGAAAACAAAATATTCAAGGATAAAAAGAATTCTTCATCGCTTTTTTGATATGCCAGTGCCTAGGCCCATATTAGACTATCATATATTTATCATAGAAGTATGATCTCATATCTGTAAAAATCTTGGATCATATTTTATTTATGCTATTCTATAATTTTACATATTACACCTAATATCATATAAACGTCATAGGTAATCGAGATGGATACCGATTAAGCCGCGTTTTCCGTTGCAATGAGTGCAATTTTATTAATTGCCCTGAAGGTAAGAAAAAAAAAGAAAAGCAGGAGGAAACGACGTATTTGGGTTAAATCATGGATTGCAAGGCGATCAGAGAGATCATTACTGCCAATTGTTTGTCACGATTTTTGTAATCTGGATTGAGATTGTTATATAAGCACTCATATTCCTCGTACAGGTTTATTAATGATTTTGTAGTTTCAATATTCCACTCGAAATTCTTGGTTTTTGACGACGCCATCTTTGAGGTTAGACCACATATGATCATAATTGTACGCTTGCTGTCAAATAGGATCAAACTTCTATGATCATAGACTATATGAATCATAGGTTGTTATTACACTGTCATAGGTTTATCAAATTAATATGAGTCCTATGTCTATGATCATATTTCTATGATAGTGTAATATGGGCCGAAAAAGACCGTACTCTGTATCTATGCTTTAAATGAGTAGCTTTCTGGCCATAGATACGAGTAAATACATATCATGGAGTAACAAAACGCAATATGTAACATCTAGTTTATGGAAAAGTTGCGTTCCATGTCACTTCCCCATCGTTTAGCCATTGCGTGCGGCCGTGTCAATAAAATTAAATAAATCATATAAATACAGCGTTCAACTTTGTTTGTACAAACGCGTGTCAATCGACGTGTGAACTCGATAAAAAATTAAATAAAACGGCATAGGTTGAACGTTTATGGAGGTTGTTACGGAATAGACTAAAGAAAACAAGCTTTTTGTGCGGGATAGGCAGGCCCGGAGGAGACTCCACCAGCAAGAGAAAAACACTTAAGTTTATGATGGTGAAAATAGAAATCCGAGTATATCAGTTTACATAAAAATCCCCTGATATCATCGTTACCTCCACTGCTGGACATAGGCCTCCCCCAAAGCGATTTGTTGTGTATTGAAGTGGATTGCTGCGATCTTTATTAAATCGTCGGTCCACCTGGGGACACCACAGGCCGCGCCTTCGGTACGCTTTCAGGGTTTTTTAACGTACTACTTTTTCAAGTTAATAAAATTACTTATAAATCTTAAATAGTTTTGAAGGGACGTTCATTTAAATAAATCGATTACCCCAATCGATTTCATATACATTCTCCAAAGTTTACTTTCGCATTATTTAAATAACAGTTTTACGTTTAATAAACAAATTGGCGACGGCCTCAACACAATTAGTTTAACTGCAACTGAAATTACAAACAAACTAAAATAAGATGCGCTAAATTATTGCAATTTAGCTGAGCGATAAATTCATCCTACTTACGTTTACAACACGTTAAATATGTTGATGTTTTTACAATTATGTGTTTTTGACCGTTACTATGTAGCTTAATAACAAGTCGAAGAAATGACAGCAGACTTTCGTTTGTTAGATACCTTTTTTTGTATAGTTAATACTTAATCTTAGTCTTTGTGCGTCATAAGTTACATATTTAAGGATTAATTTAATAAATCATACGATTCAGAAAGAAGATTACTTGAAATTTACTTTATAGAAATCACATCTAAAGTTACCTCTAATAAAAATAGGATTCCCTTAATACGTTGCAAATACTCAACAGAAATTCATAAGTTTTTTAATAATAACAAAAATACTTATTTTCCTTAACGTATACGTCTTACATTAGTAATAAACTACATTTTTTTTAATAATACGAACGAAAATTCCTAAATTCGTGAGCGGTTTGTTTATCCTTACCTGAGCCGCCTTGATTAGATTGAATAGAGTAGCTCGAAAAGCTCGGCGCCCCCTTAATAACAAGTCGAAATACTTTCGTTCATAAATTGTTAAAAATTCAAGATTATCCTCATACAACTAATGTGCTCTAGGAATTAAACGATTGTCTATTCCTGGCCTAAAGGCGAAACAACTGCCGCTTGACATTTGTTTTCGCGTAAACTGCCTGTTGCCTCCGCTGAAATATAGATGGCGGTGGCGTGATAGTTTAATTGATTGCTATTTTGGTAAACAAGCGCTTAATAGTCGCAGGAAGCATGAGCTGTTTTATTGTTACTGTGAGCACCATAAATGTGACGTGATATTTCAGTGTCCACTGTGTTACAAAAATAACTTCAATTATGTATTAATTCGTAACGAACTGGATTGTCCTTAGTAGCTGAAGAGCATTTGCAGATCAAAAAGATTTAAACACACTACATGAATTAAAACGTAATGTCGTAATTATCTTCGAATTTACGCGGATTAGGGCTCTCGCTCGCACTCGTAAGCAATTACAATTACTGTTCAGTATAAAATCATAAAGTATATAATGAGACACGGTATTATAATCATAAATATGCCCTTAAAGAGGTCTGATTGCTTCGTCGGAACCCTTCAAAGGCCCCGCCGGCGGCGACATTCCGCGGGGCACAATTCCTTGACCCGTGCCTAGCGCGGCCGCTCGGCGGCAGATGGCGTTAGCAGCACATTGTTGCGTGCATACCGAAATATTCGCCCCTTTTTTCGACTTCGGAGTAAACACTCTTAAACGGCTATTTAGTTTTTCAGCCGCTTTCTAAGTGGCTCCGGTGATTTTTACCGGAATGCGCCTTGTAATAATACTAATAATTGCGTCGTAAATTAAGTCCAGTCTCCGCCATTGTAATTTCATAAATGTGTGTTTGATGCGTTCAATTATGGCCGCTTGATAGTCGCACTTCCCGTTTCCTTCAGTTTATAATAAGCTGAAATAGCACTAGTTTCGCCACTCGCCGATAGATGGCGCGAATGGGCGCAATAACTCCACAGAAAGCGTTCTTAAACCACGAAAGTATATTTAAAAATCGAACACCCAAAATTCAAATTATCTATTGTTATTTACGTTGGCAACATGTGAACTAGTGACGCGCCGTCCTAAAAAGTTATCGGTTTACCCAAAATTACCGATTCGGGTGCACGTTAGGAGTTGGGAACTTTCCGCTCGGGTCCGTAATGGCCGGCACATTCGATCGGGTAATTATTATGTGATTATCAGCGTTCGCTGGATTTTCGTGTTTGTTTTAAACTTTATGATTTATGAGGAATTGACCCCGTTGACTGCGGGAGGTGTTGACACGCCCCTGCTGGCAACACTGGGCTTATACATTGGGTTAATTTACTGCTTAACCATTGAGTTTCATTTTAACAGTAACCATTTTGAATAAGCGTAATTTTGTTTGTAATGTTAAAGTTTACAAGCTAACAATGACTGAAATCTATATCAATTCAAATTTGCTTTGAGTTTAGAACCCATTTGCGTCCACTCTGTGAGCTAACACACTTCCAGAGTTGCCAACTTAACAGTTTAAAACGTCCCGACAGCGAGTTTCAAACGTGACCCTAAGAATGATAAAATTAAACTCTAGCATGTACAAGAAAATTGCTTTATTAACGTATTAATTACAAGTCAGCTTTTTATAGTTTTTTTTTCTGATAGAAAAGAGTGATTTAGCATAAGTCGTGTGCAAGAACCGTCCTTGAATATAATTTCCATGCAATCAAGCCCCAATTCGTTGAAACGTTTAACCGCTTGAAAGCTCAATTGAATATTAAAATTTGCTTAGCTTAAACTAAGCGACGGTTTAAGAGCATCGAGGACACAACTTTGGGCGTAAAGCCTTAGTCTGCACCGGCCGATAGTGGCCATTGAAAATAGATTTTCACGCGTTTCTGAACACGCCCAACTTTGAGCAAACGTTCCGAATTTGAACGTGCTCCAACACTATCCGTGTTCGTTTTTCAAATGTTTGACAGTTACGTTTTATTAGTTTAGATTTTCAATAATAACAATTTAGAATTTACAGTTTATTTTTAAGTTGCCAAATTGAATAATATACTTATTTTATTGCAGTATATTTTTTGTGCATGAACATAAGGAGGATTTTACAATGATACAATGTTTGATGAGTGCAAAAATAAGTTGGCCGGATCTCATCACTGAAGCGTGTTACCAGTAATAAGAACAATTATTAGTGCCGCCATAACTACACTTAATTGGTCCGATAGATTACTCGTATAAATAATATGTGGTTAACCTACACCGGAGCTTAATGGCCATGAAAAAAAGTAAATTTTTATATTCTCGGGACCGAATCGGCACTGATATACGTTGATAGGTTACCGATTTATTTGACGCGTCATCCGGATATGGTTCCAAGTCACGACACTAAATAAATCGGTCTGAAACCGCATCACTAGTGACGGACGATGAAATTCTATTTTCGAAAATGACAGCGACTTCTCGTTTTTTTTTCTAAAACCGTCGGTGTTGCTAGTTAAAGATAAGTGTTGCAAGGTTCATGTCTGCAGTTTAATAAAAACGTTAATAAAGGTTGATAGCGCATGGCAAATCCCGCCTTCGTTGGTAATTAATATGGCGTTTTTTTACGGTTTAACGTCTTGGGGCGATAACAAATTGTGAGTTGAGGTTACATTGTAATTGCTTTTATTGTCTATGGCACACGTGGAATCTATTATGATTTGTTTTTAGTTATACTTGGTTCATAGTGTAAAGTTGATGAAGTATGTTTTTTTTTAACAGGACTGACTGATATAAAAAAGCATAACACGTAATACGCTAAGGTCTGTTTTCTAAGTTTTAAAAATGTATAAATAAAGGAGTCCATCCGTGAAAAAGTGACCAAAAGCGCGCAGTCCACGGCTTTCAATTCATTTTTCAAATTTAGAAAAGACAAAGTCGCGCAGAGCGAGCAAACAGAGACAGGATCCGAAAGAATCAAAAAGAACGCGTTGTAAAGCAGTGTACACATTAATGACAAAGGACGAAGTATAAATCTGCGGAGACAATAGCGCCGTGTGCATTAGCCTTTGTCCGCATCGATAGGGATGGACTCAAATAGATTGAATTTCAGATAATTCCGAAGGGTTACGGTTTTCTTATTTGCCGCGTAATTGTACGGTTTTTATTGAGGTTTTAGGAATTTAAATGGCGTTATCGGTTTTTGATTTGCATTTTTGCGGATTACGCTTGCATTTTTCATTTCTATTCACCAATACAATTCCGCTGTATGCATTTCAGCTACTTGAGCTTCGGCATTTCGTTGCGACATTTTTCAGTTTAAGAAAAATACCGGTTTCAACGATTTTCTCGGAGGAAAGCGGTAATTTGTACAGTTGGAACGTACTTGGGCGGGCCTTGTTCCGTTAGTGTAATATCATCGAATGGTCGTTTAGTGTCCGTTGTCGGCCATTAATGAGCTGGTTACAGACACATACACAGCGGCGTGGGAACAATGCCACAGACACGCTAGTATTTTATGCAATGATTTATAGACCGCAAGTTATGTGGAGTGTGTATATTGGATATTCTTCGACTGAATTTTTGTCTTAGTCAAACTTATGTATAGTTTAAAAATGAATGTTATTTTTAACCGACTTCAAAAAAAGGAGGAGGTTATCAATTCGGTTGGCATGTTGTTTTTTTTTTTGTTATCTTGATTCAACTGACGACCGGCCAAGTGGAAGCCGATGGTCCTGGGTTCAAATCCCAGTTAAGCATTTATTTGTGTGATGAGCACAGATATTTGTTCCTAAGTCATGGGTGTCTCCTATGTATTTAAGTATTTGTATGTATTTATCTATTGTATGTATCGTCGTCTAGTACCTACAGCAAAAGCTTTACTGAGCTTACCGTAGGACTAGGTCGATTTGTGTAGGATTGACCCGAAATATTTATTTATTTATAACTTTGTTGATCTAATTGTCAGCTAATGTAAGAAAATATTTCTTGCTTGAATTCTTACATTTTATAATTATATAGTATTTACAATTCGGACAGAAACGTAACACATTCATAATAAGGAATCGTAACTTATAAAAATCAATATGTTATCTAGTACTTAGTGTTCCCAGCTATGGACTATTTCCACAAATCTAATCCACATATTAAAGTACTATTCACTCCATACAATGGGCGGGCTGTACCGTGATTGCTCAATACCATGTCATTTGCCTACGTTTCCTAGTTCCCACGTGTCCTGTCCGTCCGTACGTAATGTTGCGAAACGTTTGTCGTTCACACGACGTTTATGCCGTAGATTTGCAAATTACGCGTTTGTTACGTGCCGTCTTACGCTACTTGTCATGCGGGCCGAGTGTACTTTGACGTTACCGATTTTTTTGACGCGAATCGTAAAGTGGGTTTGTGTCGCATCACTAATGTCAAGAAAGTTAACTTTGTTTATGATTTTGATTGCAGGTTCTTATTTTGAAATTTAAACTGTAGGTATTTTATGCAGTGTCAAGTTAAGTATTTTAAAGCAAAGATGCAACGTCAGACTCGTAAAATAAAGTTTAAAGGGATGAATTAAAAAGCTTAAGCCATTACAAGATGGCTAAGTACCGAAGCTAGAGTGTCCGCTTACTTTCCGATTTGATCGGTAATGTGACAGTTAAATAAAAAACAAAATGGCGGACATGATTAACAAAAGAAACACGTATTAAAACAATAAATCGAAGTCAGCGACACCCCAGGAGGATGCAGTTGCCGGCGTGCTCGCTTGACCATATCTATTTAGTCTACCCCCTCAACCCCTTTGGAGGGTGGGGGCAGCTCAGATCTTTCCGCTATAGTCACGCGACGGGAGGGGACCAAGGACAGGGTTAGGAAAACAAAAACAAAAAAAATAAAGAGTTAAACTAAAAGTGCGGTTTACCAATCATTATGTAAAATGACTGTAGGTGCATATAAATAAGGCTATATAGGTCGCTAAAGCTTTTGTTTTTGTGTAGAGAGTTTAAACGCTGTGATTGATGATCCCTATTGTCAGGTGGCTCGACAAGCCTGATATCGTGCCAAACCGTTCGGAAGATTGCGCTAAGGGGGCGGAATGATGGGTCCCGAAACATGCAAGAGTTGACAACTAGACTGCATTTATCACCAAATACTTCGCCACGCGAGGTTGTGTACCTAGCCTTATCATAACACTGGCAACATGAAAAGCAGATATGTATCTAGCCTTGAACACTGGCCACACGTTCGAAATTTGAATTTGGAATTCGCATGGTCAGTGTTTTGTAATTCGAATTGATTAACTTAAGTCATAGACAAGTTTAGTAACTACACAATTTTAAAATCAATCTCTTACGACGTTTTTAGCGTTATAAGATCTGTATAATGATGCTATAAAACTAATAAACAACTGAATACGTTTTTAAAGAATTGGTGTAATTATTAAACTTGTCATCAATATAAAGGTGAAATGGTACCTTTCTTTGGAATGAGGGACTTCAGGAGCATCACGGCGGCTTCATCACAGGCCCACGCGTGCATCTTGCGGTACGAGTCCCGGCCCTTCTCCGTCAGTTTGTCCCACGGCTTCGGTTTCGACAGCAGCTCAGAAACTGTCCCTTGTGAAAGCCCCAACACGTACTTGGCAAACAATCTCTGCCCTATATTATGAACGGATAGCAACTCCCGCACTCTCCGAGAGATGTGGAGAGTGTCTAAATTTGTGTTTGCGTATTTATCCATGTTGTATCTTAGCATTTCTTGCAACCTCGCTTCCATAGGATCGCCTTTGGGGATAAGGGAGTCGCCGAGGCGTCCTACAAGCGCGCCTGGGGGTAAAGGTCCCATATCTTCGGCGAATCTGTAGGGGCGGTGCTCTTCGAAGCGGAAGGGGCTTGGCGGAGGCAGCGGCAGTGGCGGGTTGTTGTTGTGGTGTGTGGTGTTGTTGTTCAGCGGCGGAGTACTCCAGTCCTCGCCACCTGTCACAGAGCTCAGTCAGGGAGGGAAAGGGGGGGAGTCGCGGATCCTAGGCCCACGTGGTTCTGCCGTAGCAGAACGACGTTCCCAGCAAGCGAACACTCACTAGCTACGGACACGTTTTTAGCTAAAAAGACTACTTTTATACGACTTCGGCAAATAGTTGTATAATTACTTCTGTAATGTAGGATTTGGTCGTATAAGAGTGGTATAGTGGTCTCACCTGTCTCGCGTCGCTCGCTGCTGCGCTCGCGCTCGTCCTCGTCCCGCGCAGGCGCGGCGGGGGAGCGGAGGGGCTCGGGCTTGCGTTCGGCTCTTTCCGCGGTGTCTCGGAGGTCCATAGAGCGGAGCATGCTGAAACAATACGTAGAGGTCATATACTGTCCTCAAACCACTTAATAAAGGAAACAATTGATAGTTTATTGAAATATGCCTATTCCCTTTAATTTTAAACAAAATTTTGGATTAAGGGTATGTGAAAAATATGCAAAAGAAAAATAGAATAGTGTAATTCCTTAAGCTTTTAAGAGGCTTACAATAAAATGGTTTTAAAAGCTTTTAAAAGAATCAAATCCATACAAATATCTTATAGATCCTTTTTGTCTGCAATAATTAAAAATTACAATACACCTTTACGGGGACAAATTTACGTTCAAAATATCAAAGTAACCAATAAAGGGTGAATTATCCTAAAATACCTTTAGAGCCGATGGCATAATTAAGATAGGGTCAGCATCACCTTAATAAATCGAGCACACGAATTGATTAAAACCATTTTAGGTGAATTAATTAAGTATTGTAATTAATAGGATGTGCCCTTATTGGCAATGCCTTTCTTGAATTTATTGAGATTGAACCCTCCAAGATGGCGATAATCACATTTTATCGAGGCTTCTATTTTATATTATATTTGGGAATATGGAGTGTGAATTTCCAACGCTTATTAAACAAGACTTGGAGCTTGTCATACAACGCTAATACAACATGTAAGGCATTTATTACGTTAGGCTGTAAGTTGTATAAATTTAAATGTTTTGCCAGTCGAAGGCATTCTACTCAGTCAATGAGTTCCTTGATGGGTGAAGATGTCTAAATTGCCATTTGCCATTGATGCCTCAAGTTGACATTGTAACATTTTATATTATTTTTATATATGTCTATATTGTTAGAAGACTGTATTATTTTGTTCTTAATTTAAATGTTTAATTATTTATCATTTGACAGTGTATGTTTAATACAAATAAATCTATGAATCTATGAATCTAAGCACTAATGTAACTAATAGGATTTACGTCCTATCTCATACTTCTACCCAAACCAACAAACTGCTCAAAAGTTTAACTTAAACAACATAACCTATAAGTTCTTTAAAATCTTACACAGACTCCAAAGCAATCAACAAAGTTAACCTCTCAACTATAAGACAAAGTTCAAAGTGCTGAAATCAAAGCACTAAATTCATACAAAATGTATAGAAATGAGACGTTTAGTCCGTTCACCTGTTAACAGGCGTCGGGAGACTAGCACAATTCATGTCATAATGAACCATATTGCTGTATAAGTAGGAAGTTATACAGCTTCAGTAGTTATAAGGGGGTTTGTGTCTTCTCTATTCGGTCGTGTGCACCGATCGCGATCTAATTGGTGATATATTAAATTGTAATTAAGGTACATTGTGGAGGTGTGAAGGGGTGTTCGCAATAGCTGCGCCAGTTTGTGTGACCTTCGATTTTACACGTCTACTGTGAATGTACGGGTTAAGTTATGTTAGTCGAATGCGACGTTGATACAATGTTTTGTGATTTGATAGGTCGATTGGGGGCACGATTAGTTTGAGATTCGGATTGCACCTCCCAACTTATGAGCGCCTGGTACTTTACTGTGTGAAATTATGAACAAGTGGTATTAGGGTGGCATATATAGTTTGGCCGTGCCGTGTGGTGCCGGCTGACTAGAATAGCGCCACCCCATCTCCTCCCGCGGGTGTCGTAAGAGGCGACAAAGGGAAAAAACCAACGGATGGGCAGCAGCGTCCGTCGAAACCCAATCTATAGCTACTGCGGTCGCCAACTTGCCTGCCAAGCGTGGCGACTATGGCAACTACCCCCAAGATGAAACAAGTCATATTTGTGGGGGGCCTATGTCCAGCAGTGGACGATTTACGGCTGAAATGAGTGTGAGTGAATATATAGTTTAATCAATATATTTATAGTGATGTACCTAAAGAAAATATTACTAAACTCAAATGCAATAAAGTCTACAAACTATACAAGCACATTCGCGCTCACGCAAAGTGACTCAGAGTGAATTACTACTGAATTTCCCATCAAATTTCGCTAATCATCTTCCTATACTTCGTCGTTCGTCGTTTTAGTGACTAAATTTATGACGACGTCAATAGGTAATGACGAAGTTTGTCCCGTTTAACGGCGAGCCCTTCATGACACACTGAAGTGGGTGACGCGATACCGAGTTTAAGGACAGCAGTGAACTGGAGTCGACCTCAATTTTGTATTGATTAATTTTTGAGGTAACTTTTACCTCAAAATTCAGGTCACAAATATCTCTTATTTACTTATACATGATTTGAGGTATGGTGTCCTGTGGTCGATGGAGACATTAATATTTTTTTCTCTTAATATTTATGAAGTTATTATACATTTGAATCTCACATGTAGATAAAATATATTAATAACATCTACAGTTGTCAAGTAATATTGAGTGATTTGTCTGTCGGTATGTCTGCCTGTCATACTAAAGTTAGAACTATGACTCACTTGCTCAGATGGTGTCTATAGGGGTGGGCGGGTCGCGGGATCGAGTCCCGGAATGGGGCAAATGGGCGCGGGTCAGGCTCTGAAGCCAGGCTGGGCCTCCTATGGACCAAATTATACACGTTAAAAAAAAATCACAAACTGTATTCACATATTGGCCCTTATTTATGGAAACTTTCAACCGGATTAAGGCTAGTAGTATTAGATAAGTACTTTATTGTAATAATATATAATAATGCTGTTCTAGTCATGCCATTTTAACTGTCATTTTTATATGCCTTCATTCACTATTTTTTTTAAATATCTGAACTAATGATATATTTTATGTGACCTACATTTTCATGAAATCTTTTTATTTGTTGAAGTATGTTTTGAAATCGTAAATATATATTATTTTCAGAAGCACCAGAGATTATCACGAAGTAAACTTTTCGAAGCCCCACTTCAAAGCTCTCGATGTTCGCGGAAGCTTAAAAGCATCTTTGTCTTGCAAGAGCCTTAAATTTAATACTTGCACGACAATGAATATTTTACCAAACACACACTAATTCCTACACAATTTCATTTTTATGAGTTATAATATAAGACTTACTATCATTAAAGATAATTAAATTTAACAATGAGTATATCGAAGTTGTAGGTAATAGTCAAACCTACCTACTTAAGTTTTATAGCAACAACACACATAAAAAAAATTGATAGCTCTACATATTATTTATACTTTTGAGCGTGTGTAAAGAAAATGCAATGCAGTGTTAATATATGAATTTATATGTCATTATTTCTAAAACTTCTTCAAACAATCTTATCATATTTGCAAATCTCGTTCCTCAGAACTTCCCCCATAGAAAACATCAAAATCCCTTAAACAAATGGCACGCCAAATATTCTCCTTATTCATCAAAGGGTTGCAATCGATATCGGAGCCCTAACGAAGAAATATGTCTTTGAGCGCCCCCTCAGACCAAATCCAAAGTCCATGCAAAAGGAAGTAACTCGTTACCTCAAATGAGGTAGTTAAGACCTTCTAAGGACATCACTACCGATTCTTTAATTACTTTAAGCGCGGTAATAGACAAACTGGAATTAATTAAATGGATTTTGTATCTTATTATTAAAATTTGATTATTAATTTGCAAGTTAGTCGGTTTATTACAATCTGACACCGCAAATGTTAGTTCTTATTTGGTTTGAGTTACAAGCGTAGATCAAATCTTTCGAGCACACGTCAGGCCATGATTAAATTAGCATATGTTAAAATGAGTCAATTTATTTTGAAAAGGATCGACGGCCAGATACCAGGCAACAATGACTACGTAGGCGTTCCAGTGGATGACGTCACAATCGAACGCTATCGACCAAATCATCGGCGGACGATAACGACGCCCCGCCCAGTTCGATACGCTGACCAATAGCGGAACGATTGATTGGTCAGCAACGTACGGCCCGTTCGAAAATGGAACACATTCAAAATACTAACGCACCATTGGTTCTCAAACTTACCATAGACAATATTGACACGTGCATAGCTTTTTAATTTTTTACATGAATCCCTTATTCAAACTGCTCGTGTAAACACAGTAAAGAGCTTACGAGAATTCTTTACGACAGTGAAAAAACTAAGGTAAATTAGTTGATAATTTCTGTGTGACAGGGCCGGGCTAAACTTTCGTTAAATGTTATGTAAACAGGCCTAAGCAAATGGGGACAGGTGCGCACGATAGGCTCTATTGATATATAGACGGCAAACATACATATAGATACTTATACTGTTTGTTCCTCGAAATATGTAAATCACATGCATTTAATTAAACACGAGATAATTTCTATTTGTCTTTTTAATTTTTGAGCGTCAACACGGCGTAATCTTGAGCTTGACGGCGTCTGCTTTTTTGGTTACGAGGAATTTTAATGGCCATAGACTAGTTTTTTATTGTGTGATAAGGAAAGTTACTTATAATATTAGTAGACGCTTCTTTTTAAAATAAGCCGTAATTATTTCAAAATCGCTCCCCAATTTTCTACGTATCTGTCACTGTCACAATAATACTCGATCTGTAGAAAACAACTTAAAAATCACCGTTGGCTACAAGAAAATCAACCTTGTTACATTTCGATAAGGGCTTCAACGTTCGTATTATTAGTATGGTATTGTGCTAATAGAAAAAGTATAACCTCACGGAACGATAGAAAAATAACAATAGAAAAATAGCTATTTCAATTATTGCCGCGAGCACGCGAACATTTGTGCGTTCCCATGATCGGACCTGAGGGATCATCTCAGGGATACCTTGCCGCATGCGACATGTACACACGCTGCTACAACATTATCATACTTAGTGCAGTCGCCATCAGATATATCGGAGCTGTGTTGGTTACAAATATCTGAGCAACGACTGTTGTCTAGGCGATAAAGTGCATGTTCAGATATTTGTGAGTTCCCTTCGATATATCTGATGGCGACTGTACTACAATAAGTTACAGCTCGATTTTCGTCTATTAATGTCATGGAAAATATGATATAAACTAAAAGATGTCTGTGGTTAAAAAGGTCTTCAATGACGTTTAACAAAATGGCGGACTTCGCAGTTTGAGAGTAATTACCTATTCCTACATACTATTTTATTAATACAAGCTAGAGCTAAAAACGTATCTATGAATCATGAGGTTCTAGATAATCTCATGCAAATTTATAGGATACCTTATACACTGAGAAAACCTACAAAACTAAAACTGGACTTGGCGGAAGATAGAACCATCTGGGAGAACCTATAGTCTTCAAATAAGACCATAATGTCACAATCCTTAGCACTAGGCTATCGACTGATGATGATGATTGTCTGAAGACTGATAAATATGAATTATTTTGCAACAGATGTTATTTTAGATAGTTCTGACACAAAGCATACATAACGCTTGCGTCATCTAAGTGACGCAAACGTCAAATCTTGCCACAGGATATACACGTCAAACTATAAGCACCTCTGTAACGCACTAAGCAATATAAGGCACCTGTAGCGGTTTATTGCTTATTTATTCCGCTTCTCAAGTCCGGATTAAGTTATAGCCAGCCTCCGTAGATTAAAGCTTAATAGGGGTTGGATAGATTGATTTCTGAACCAAATCTCCGCTCGGATTGGCTTGTTTGCATTCTGATTACATTTTGAATTTCGAATTTGGAACGTTTTTGGTGTTCCATTTGTAATTAGACGAATTTGAATTGTAGTTCCAATTTCATAGTTGACAAATGTCAAAGTTTTTTTTTTAAATTAAGTGTTCTAAATGCATTAAAGCTAGAGTAACATTGATTCCTTTGGTTAAAATAAATTAAGTACAACGTTTAACACCTAGAATGGCCGTTAAATGACATTAACTCGGTTTCAACAGCTTTTTTAATGCCAATATGTCTTGAGTCAAAGATGCCGCCTCAGATGTTTATAACTGTCCAAACAATGTTGGGCATAGACTAACATGTTGTTTTTCCAATATGGCGGGTTTGAACTTCAAAGGGATCAAAGGCGTGTGACATTAAAGTTGCTGTGAAACGGTATCGATAGCTTTTTTTAGGTTTTTAATATCGTATAGGTATAATTATCTTGTTGAGTTCGCTGCAAGTTTAGGATTGGTATCAAACTGTTTTTTTTTTATATGCACGAATGCGTAGTATTTAGCCGATGCCAGAATAATGACTTATATTATGTAGAATAATCTAATTAACTATTTATTCTAACAACATTTAATTTGAATCATCATCATCATCTCAGCCATAAGACGTCAACTGCTAAACATAGGCTCCCTTGAACCTCCACATGTAGCGGTTGGATGCGACCTGCATCCAGCGTCTTTCGGCGACCTTAATGAGGTCGTCTGTCCTTCTTGTGGGTGGACACACTGCGCTTGCTAGTCCTCTATGTGGCCTGCCCATTGCCACTTCAGCTTGCTAACCTGGCTTGGCTAATAAGGTATTTCGTGTTTATTTGACTAAACTTATTAGTCTAAGTATCTACCAGGACAACAAAGCCCACGAAGAATTAGCACCAAATAAATAAGCGTTTGTATGTTCAGTCACTAGAAAAATCACTGTCAAGAAACCAGTTATTTATGTAGTAATTACAAACGATGTAGATAATCTGTCCCCCTGGTCCTGGCCGATAACACGGCGCCTTCTTATCAGAGAAAGGTGTTGCGTCAAATTCATATTGTTTGTGCACTAGGCTTTATTCAGCTTGTCTATGGACATAAAGGGAGTTACACACGAACGAATTTATCTACTCATGATTATTACAAAATAAAGTAATCAAGTCTTGGATTGTAAATGAGAAACGTAATTACCCTAATATCACAACGACCATACTTATTACCTTCTCGCTCGCACGTTTCTAAGAACTCTGAACTAAACGCATAAACACTTAATGGGCTTTCAAAACAAGTGAATCGGAACGTCTTTGGCAGTTACCGGAACGTTGAAAAACGGTTGGAGTACCGACAAATAAACATGCAGTCAGCTCGTGTTATTGAGATGTTCTGGAAACTTTACGTCTTAAGTTTCTTGAGATAATAGCGCTGAGAGGAAGCATATCGTTGTTGACTTGAATTGCGGAACTAGTACGCATTCTACCATTGCGTTTGGTAAATTTTGTTTTTGTAGTAACTTTCAACTATTACCGGCTGAGAATAACACCTCATCCCCTGCGGCTGTCATTACAGGTGACTAAGGTTACCGACGGTTACCAACTAGGGGGGTTGCGATTATAACAACAATTTCCAAGACGTTACAAGTCATATTTCAGAGAGGCCTATGTTCAGCCTACTGCTACGTCTTACGTCTGAAATGATGATGATGATGATGACGATAGACAACTATGATCTTAATTCTAAATAGGTGGACTGTTCTGGTTAAGTTGGGACTAGATCTGGGCAGCTCAGGGCCGGTAGTTGTGGAAATTATTGGGGGAGGCCTTCGTCTAGCAATGGGCGTATATCGGCTGTTGATGATGATGAATTTTCTGCTGGTTGTAAAGGTTGTTTAATGGATAATAATGAATTAAATAATACTTAACAAGATTTTTAGCAACTTGTATACGTTTCAGAAATACGACATTATAATTTATATAATATCAAAAACTATTATATATAAGAAGAAAAAACCGGATTTCTCTCAAACGAATAGGTAGCATCGATTTCCATAAACAAAATATTGACAAAATGTCGGTCTCAGAAACGGTCAACCAATATTGTCCAACTAACCGAAAATACACAGACCGTTTACCAATACCGTCATAGGCGGCCATATTTTTTTGAAACTTTTTTTTAAACTGTCACAATCCCATAGCTTCTCGCAGGAGATCGCTAAACGGTTCGAGATATGGAATTTAGCGTTCCATGTTTGAACTTGATATTGGGGCTCCTGGGAACATGATATTCTTTTTTTATTTCCTGCCCCAGTGGGAAATATAAATAGGATTATCGGTTAATTTCGGCTTAAATTAGTTTTATTACTTCCGCTTTTGTTAGGTGTGACTTTTCATATTTGCGTCGGGACAAATGATTCTGTTATTTGACGAATGCTAATTTAATTATGTATATTTGAACACAAATTCATCTTAGATATGCCATTGTCAATAAATCTTTATCCTAAGCCTAACCATATATTTGACTTCATTTTATTCCTAATTTGAAAAGTTCTTTTTTTACCGTTTTGTCGTGGATTAAAGTAACGTTTCAGTTTAAGGCGGGTTCAAATGAGTCCTGATTACAGGTGCATCTACACTTTATCTACTGATATGTATTACGTAAACATGAATCTCGGAGACTAATCACTTCCGTCCCAATTTACGTGGGATCAACGGTTTTATCTAAATTACGTAAGAACTAATACTTCACCGAAGGACTTACTTTACTGAAATATACTGAACTGAGTTATGAAAATTTTCAAAAAATAACATTTAATTTAAAGAATTTGGACAAATTTCCTACATTGAATGTGTCGCTAGAATGCTTATTGATATATTTGTCGAAAATGTCATAAAAGTTATATTTGAGTATCGGTGTAGTTTTAAATTCAATACAGTATATTAGCAATTCCAGTGCTAGAAGTACAAATTGTCTTTTTATGGGTTTAATTATATATAATAAAATTATGTATTAGTCCCAAACGCCACATGGCTATACTATCATACACACAACCAATAACCAAACAGCTCGGTCATTACGAATTGAAAGCGATAGAATTTGGACTTAAAAACGCACCTTCATAAAACATATTACAACTTATCGACTGCAAAAGTTCTGAGGCCTGAAATGTGATCAGTGGAATATCTGCATCACGCGAACACCGCTTACTTCTTTTACGGCATCCTAAGAGACTGCTTTTCAAACGATCTTCAAGCCAGTAGATTAGCTTTATCCAAAGGGCTTACTTGTTTGCAGTGAAAACTGATAACGTATCAACAAAAAACAATCCTACATTGAACAATTGTATTTTCATTGCATTATTTGCGTTGCATTGTAAGACCAAGGCCTGGCCGTCGACCCTCCCGAAGGCTGCCGGTGTCTCAACATGGCAAACACCGGTATCAGGCAAACACGAGGTCAATGAACCTCTTATCTAGGTGCAATGTGACTCCAATAGGAAGCCGGGAAAATAGTTATGAAGGTAACGAGTTACGAAAAAGTTATATAAAAGAATTTTCAGTTTAATATTTTGTCAAAGGAATACGTATAGTGTGGGCGGGGAGGTTTTTCATAGGCTTCAAGAAATACAATTCACTTGGTATAATTCTAAAGGTTCTATTCAATACTCATAGCAGCGAAAAAACTCCATATAGGACCTGTACAAGAACCGACCGTAGATTTCATTAGATAGTTACATATATGCTTAAGTTATTTTTGGTGCTATATTTACGTTATTTCATTGAAATTGGATCTACAAATAACCAGAGTTTTAGAAAACTATACAACACCATTTCAAAGCTTACTAGTTCAGATCATGGCCCCTTTCTACCGTTTTGGAAAAGAATAATATCTGGGATTCTGTGCACTTTTGACATTTTTGTTTGGAATGGACAATTTTTGGAATACTCTTTATGCAGGAAATATTATACATAAAACGGATGAAGCTTGTATGTTTCTTGATATCGATAATATTGTGACAAACCTTAGTTTATCTCTGAATCACAGCGCACACAGCATCTATGTGCTCAGTTAGAAGGTAAATAAAGAGTTTTGCTTTGATGAGAATTAATATTGTACTCATTCGTGGAAAGGCATTAATGTAGCTTTTATTACAAGTTCCGTAAAATTAAATACTTAGGAGTATAGTTCAGATTTAATACCATTTGTAATTTTTAAACGTGTATAAACATCTCAAAAAACTGCCTACAAGAAATTGTTTACTGCTCTTCACAATTTTCAAGTGATTCCTACTAGTACACTACAGATAGTTTTTAGTATACAACTTTAATTTATCAAATGAGTATTTAAGTCGGATTCGGAAGAGATTATTAGCGATTAGTGGTATAATGAAATACTTTTTCAACGACGGCTAGCTTTAAGGTGCAAGTGTGTGTGTATGTAATTGCTGTGTGATACCGCTGCCGGCTGACTAGAATAGCACCACCCTATTTCCTCCCGCGGGTGTCGTAAGAGGCGACAAAGGGAACAATCCTACGGACGGGCAACAGCGGCCGTCGAAACCCAATCTACAGCTACTGCGATCGCCAACCCACCTGCCAAGCGTGGCGACTATGGCATCTTCCCCTCAAAATGACATAAGTCATATCTGTGGGAGGCCTATGTCCAGCAGTGGACTGCATACGGATGAAATTACATACATTTCATTTTGTATGTATGTATGTATGAATGTAATTGTTTATGTATAACTCGAATAAATCTTTCTGTTTCAATATATCATTTGTAAACTTGGAGTCATTACCGATAAAAATATCAATGTGTCAACAACTTGGTACTAGCATATCGTACAGAATGATTTCAACATTAACATTATGTCTTAACCGATACTCACCTAACCTCCCTCTTCACATCCTCGTAGTCCCGCTGCGTGTCAAGCCTGGCTTCAAGCCTCGCTATATGAGCCTTCTTCTCGTCCAGCCGCTCTTCAAGCCGCTGGAGCTGCTGTGCATGCGCCTCTTGCAGCGCCGCCAGCGACGCCTGCAGTCGCCGCACGTCTTCTACTAGTTGCGCGATCTGGAAAAGAGATGGCGCTTTAGTCAATTTGTTTAACAGTCACTTTTAAGCTATATACACATTTATACTTTTCTATTAAATAAGTTTTTAGTTTAATTTAGTTTATTTATTTGTTATTTGAGAGGTTCATCGATGTAGAATGTTGACAAGTTTTTGAAGAATGTTGATGAGATCACTATAATAAATGAGGACTAAAAAATCCAGACATTGTGCATTAGAATTATCCGAGTGGTTATTCATTGCATTGTTTTGCCAGAGAGACATGTAGAGCATAGACAAAGTATCATACTGTCTTTTCTTACCTTAGTATTACTAAGAAAGAGATAAGTATACATAAAAATATAGTTTGCTAAACTATAAATATACTGAGTTATTTTAGTAATGTTTTTTTTTAAATAAATTTATTGGCACAGAGGAGTTGTTCCAAGAAAAATAAATTAATAGTTATGCCTCGAAGTTAGTAAAAAATACTAAGGTTTCTTTGGAGAAAGAAAACGAACCGAATTAGATATTTCCAAGAAAACTAAGAATGTAAGAAATCGTGGAAGTCAGAAAAAACAGTCATTTTCAACAAGACAGCTCAACAAGTACAAAAATTGTATAAAGAATAACTATGAAATCGAATAAAATGTATGTATACTTAGAAGTATCATTATGGAAACTCTAAAGGCATAATAAATCAAAATTACTTAAAATAATATTAAAAAATGTATCACAGCGTCTGATAAAAATAGTTCACTAAAACACAAACCTAATTTTGCAGTTATCAACCGCGCTACCGTAAAACGTTTCCACAAAATTAACACGAGAAATCTTTAGTTCGTTATTTTCTTACCCGCGTAGTTAAGTTGGTACTGTTTTGTTTGCGTTGGCATTATTTCGTTAATATGGCGGCCTCGAAACAGCTGATCGACAAATATTTACTCGCTAATACTAGGGATTTCATTTGACATACGTGAGGGAAATGTGTCATTCGAGTAACATATTAAAATGACGTTTTGTCATAACCTTATCAGTGAATCAAAGTTTTTAATTATTGTTTGGTCACGTTTCATTAGATACACACTATGAAGAAAAGATGATTATCTGTGGTTCTGCAGATAAAAAACTGAATTGCGATTCCAAATTCAAATTTCAAAAACGTTCTTCGATCTCAAAGAATCTTCGCGAAACCTATGTAACGCAACAGTGATTTTTGCCTATTCATTACATACCGCATATACACTTGACAATCCCAACGTCACTCAATTATGGCACTTATTAGCCGAACAATAAAACATATCCTGATCAAATTAGTGCGCAATAACAACTTTGTCCAATTAGATTTGCGATTATAAGGTGTATTCCATTGTTTTAGAGTTCATTTCAAGATGCAGAAAATTGAAGGCCTAGCAAGGTGTTTATTTGTTGACCTTCGGAAGATATCAATTGTCGGTGTACTGAGTACAAATTTAATTGAACACAGATGGATCTTATTGTCATAGTAATAAGGTCTAATAATGGTCTGGGAAGTATGTACGGCAGTGGACCGTGAAGATACGTATCGTCAAGATAGATGTGTCGGAAATCGCACCGTGCGGTTAAGATTGTGATTTAACGTTTATTATTGCTTCCCGACACTATCTATCAGGCCTCCCCCATAGATAGCCACTGGGAGCGAACTTCAGCACGGTTGATCTAGTAGGTCTTCGGTTCTCCAAGCTAACTGGCCTGCCCATTACCACTTCAACAAAGCAATTCTCCGAAGACCTACCTCATGCAGGGGCAGAAATACAGACCTTATATTATTAGAAAAATATCAATATGGTATCATTTAAATTCAATATTAATACAGGTACAGTTTCAGTATTTTATTTTTGCATTTAGATTTAACATATTAGATTCTCTAATTGTTATAAATACTCGTATATAAACTAACTTTCCCCCGCAACTTCGCCCCCATGTCTTTAAAGTATGGTTGCGGGATAAAAAATATCCTATGTCCTTTCTCGTAGCTCAAAGTCTCTCCATACCAAATTTCATCCTAATTGGTTCAGCGGTTTAAGCGTGAAGATGTAACAGACAGAGTTACTTTCGCAGGTGGGATTTTTTTTATAACGTTTTTTTAACTAGATTATTTTAGCTATATTTAGTTTAATATTTTATTTTTATAATTATAGCTTTATATTCGTGTTATACCTATTTATTGTGTTCAATAAACCTCCTACCAAATTTAGTTATACCTAAGTGGCACAGATTTCTTTTTGAATTTTGTTCAGATTTTTTTTTTTTTTTATGACATAGACGGCAAACGAGCAGACGGATTGCCTGGTGGTAAGCAATTACCGTCGCCCATAGGCACCCGCAACACCAGATGAGTCACAAGCGCGTTGCCGGCCTTTAAGGGGGGTTGGAGCTCTGGGAACCTTACTCACCATCAGGAACACAGCACTACATATCTGAAAGGTAGCAGTGCTATTATGGCTGTGGTCTTCTGTAAGGAGGAGGTACTTCCCCAATTGGGCTGCCCCAGATTCAAGCGTGATGGTCATCGCTGTGCCCTACCTCTCATTGTTGGACGTAGTTTAAGGACATACCCGGGTCCAAATAAATAAATGTCGTGTGCAGTATTTCCGGACCGATATGACATCCAAACCTTCAAGAAAAGAGCGTATAGGGATCTTAAAGGCCGGCAACGTACTTGTGACTCCTCTGGTGTTGCGAGTGTCCATGGGCGGCGGTAGTTGCTTACCATCAGGCAATCCGTCTGCTCGTTTGCCTCCTATATCATAAAAAAAAAAAAAAAAAAAAAAAAAAAAAACTGACAAGTCTGTCAACTGATTGGAGGTTACGATCAGCAAGGACATACCTAATCAGTAAGTGCATAGTTATCATTATAATCCTTATGACAAAGACTTAGAGTCCACATTTCTGTAGCTTTTTCACGTCAATATCAATGTTTGTCGATTGGTGATAATGATAAATCTTTTATATTTTATCACGCTTTTATCATGTTTACTAGTTTCATACCTAAGTGTGAATACCTACGCTATACTTGTAAATTAAGATATTAATATTATATATCAATGTACCCACCTAGACGCTCAGAAACAGCGGATCGGGAGTCATGGAAAACAAGGGGAGAGGCCTTTGCCCAGTAGTGGGACACACACATAGGCTAAGAAAAAATAAATGTACATATATATTTGACGACCGGTCTGGCCTAGTGGGTAGTGCCCTGCCTATGAAGCCGATGGTCCTGGGTTCAAATCCCAGACACGGCATTTAGTTGATCACCGATATTTGTTCCTGAGTCATGGGTGTTTTCTATGTATTTAAGTATTTATATGTATCTATCTATTATATATATCGTCGTCTAGTACCTACAACACAAGCCTTACTCAGCTTACCGTAGGACTAGGTCGATTTGTGTAAAATTGTCACAATTTTTTTTTTTTACATGTCACGGCCATCCTCTGCTGGATATAGGCCTCCCCTATAGACAGCCTCAGCGACCGGTACACGGTCGTCCATCTAGTTTGGGGCATATTGTTTAAATATTAATTTACTTCATTATTCCTAACGTTGGTACCACTAGAACTAACAGACACAATGTCCACTATTGGGCATAAACTTCCCTCTCACTGATCATGAGGAGTTTAATGCCATAATCACCACGCCTTTCAGGCGGGTTGGCGCTCGCAGTGTTCCACCGCTCAAAATGACACTGCTGGTCTGATTTTAGTGTCATTTTGACATTTTCGTAGCATTTGCTACGCGGCGTAGCGCTCTACGAAATTGGTAACACAATGAGAAAAGTTCTATTAGATTTTCCCATTTGTTTACGTAACCAAATAGCCATGAGGGGTCAAACTGCAGTCATAACATGCATAAATATGTACACAATTTTGCTCCTTATTACAACGGAATAAGATTGACATATGTAGATATGTGTCCTTCTCACCCGAAGGGTTAAATTTAAGAACTGTCCAGTTTCCAGCCTCATTAACTAAAGGGTTGAAGGTAATTAAACTAAAAATGCGGTGACTCAATAAAACGCGGTAACGGCTGGAACAATTGTAGGTAATTGGTCTGGGGTGGTCACACTGTTGTACGTGCCTTATGTTATGGAGAATTAAAGGTTGAGGATATGTCTGGTCAGGTCATTGTGTAAAAAAGCCCTTGGAATTGTGACTAATTATTGTTTTTTTGTTATTTGTGATTAATTGTTTTTCTACATATTTACCTACCTAGTTGTTTTTGGTACTCAATAAATATATATTTAATTCATCATTAAAAAGAAAAAAATATATAACTATAACTATAGACGGATAAATAATAGTCAAAGAATATCGACTACATTTGATACTTAAGTAAGTTCTTCTTTCTGGTACTATTTTTTTTTAATGACAGGCGGCAAACGACCAGACGGATTGCCTGGTGGTAAGCAATTACAGTCGCCCATGGGCACTCGTTACACCAGGGGAGTCACAAGCGCGTTGCCGGCCTTAAAGGGGGGTTGGAGCTCTGGGAACCTTACTCACCATCAGGAACACAGCACTACATACCTGAAAGGTGGCAGTGCTATTATGGCTGTGGTTTTCTGTAAGGAGGAGGTACTTCCCCAGTTGGGCTGCCCCAGATTCAAGCGATTATTTTACATATTACCGATTACTAACACGCTTATGTTATTAAACTAGTGAATTAAATATCTTAAATCACAAGTAATAATTTATTTTCACTCAAACGCCGTTTCCTTCGAAGAATAATCCAAAACTCAAATAAAAACGCCATCTCTAATTTAAATCGCGTCCGCTCCCGCTACCGCTCATGTCAACAGTGGCCACTATAATAAGGACATAATGACAGTTGAACTTTTCGCTAATGCTTGCTACCCTACCGCGCTCCATTACCCTACCTTGTATAAACTACCATGTAGGCTACCGCGCCTAAATCGCTTCTACTAATTTTGTAAACTTTTTTAATGCGCACTTTAACCCTAGTTAGTGTCTATGAGTCCTATTACCATTACCTGTACGTATAAAATATAAACACTTTAAGAACAAGCAAAATTATACCTTATGTTCATATGATAAGGAACTATGCGTCTTGCATCTTATAAATTGTAAAATTATTTATTTTTGGACCCGGGTATGTCCTTAAACTACGTCCAACAATGAGAGGTAGGGCACAGCGATGACCATCACGCTTGAATCTGGGGCAGCCCAACTGGGGAAGTACCTTCTCCTTACTGAAGACCACAGCCATAATAGCACTGCTACCTTTCAGGTATGCAGTGTTGTGTTCCTGATGGTGAGTAAGGTTCCCAGAGCTCCAACCCCCCTTAAAGGCCGGCAACGCGCTTGTGACTCCTCTGGTGTTACGGGTGCCCATGGGCGACGGTAATTGCTTACCACCAGGCAATCTGTCCAGGACCATCAGCTTCATTAGCTGTGTCACTAGGACAGTCTTTATAGCACAATTAATTGAAAGAATAAACTTACAACTTACTTTCAGAAGCTACATTAATGTGAAAACGCTATCATTTGAAACCTGCGCCATTTTTACAGAAAGATAAGCCGCGGCGATATATTATACGTAATAGTGCATTCTTTGTGCATGCAAATAGTTGCCCGAGTGCAGTAAATCCCCCCCTGTCTCCGGAGTGGGGGGGCGATTATGGGACTTCTACCAAACATCGTAGATAGACACATATATGTGTCTATGTTTATGTAACCATCAGTGGCGCTTTTAGCTTTCCTGTGATTCAACAGTTGATTTTGGGCTCATTGTGAATAGTCAGAATCGGCTACTTCTTGTTTAAGAAATAAAAATGTTTAGGTGCAATTTACTGATAATATGATGGTGTGTAGATTCTTAATTTACACTTTTGTCACTGACTATACTAGTGTAAAACTTTAGACGGAAACTTGGTTAGTATTAGAATATTTAGGTCTTTTATACTGTGCTTTCGTTTAATTTCAAATGCAAGTACTTTTCACTTGACACTGTTTAAAAATGCCTATACAATTTATCTTATCGTAAACGAGTTAAGAATTGTCAACAATCAAGTTTACTTTGTAAATTGATTGTCTGATTCACGAAAAAAAACTCAAATGACAAACGGAACAGACCGATCCCAAATTGCCAATGGACAACTCGCCTAATAAAGTAATAAAAACGAATCAATTCTCTTTGACAATGCATCGTCGTTACAAATTCGGGCTCACAAAAGATGCGATGAAAGACGAGGGCGAATGAAAAAAGCATAATACACCATTTTGCCGCCAAAAGTAGATTTCATGTCGGCGATCTGTCAAACCGACCAAACATGGGGTCGAACCGATATTAACCTTCGAAATTCAAACCGCCACGTTCGAATTCGGAACGCGAAAATTCTAACAGGAATCTGGTACCAACTGCGCAACAAAAAGACGCCTCTCCGCCCGGGAACTTCAGCTCAACTTTTTTTTTACGTATCTATCGCAGTGACTGCTTAGTTTGACGAGGCCAGTTTCATTTCGGGGAAAATGATAAATGACGTGAATGATTGGGCAGCCGGACAGCAAAGAGATTCGCTACTATCCGCTTTTGGAATGAGCTTTGGCTCCGCAGGAATTAAAATGCGGAAATATCCGCTTCAACGTATCGCCACGACATACGTCACGCATTGGATTTCATAAATATTCACAACAATTGAGTGAAATGCTTTTACAAAACACGAGTTTGATTGACAAAAAACGTCATGACCATCAATCAGGTGTCAGTCGGAATGCATGCTTGCAAAAATTAAATTCTCAAATATAAATAGTCTATGGTTGGGCACAGAGTTGAGAATCGAATGCTAATTTGTTTTTGGAATTTGACATCCGCAAATATGGCCCCGTTGACGTTGAGGCGCGGCAAAAACTGGCGGCAACTTGTCTATGCACTTTTGATTTGTCTACGTCAGTCTCGTCTGAATTTCGTGTTTGAAAAACGAATTACAATGTGCTGTGATCCTTCGATTAGTAAGTTGTTCTTTTTTCGATTAAAGTTTCACCGTCAAGTTGGCAATCATGACCATAGATTATAAATATCGATAATTGGTTTTATTTTATGTATTTATGCTTAAGTTGCTTATGATTAAATTAAATTATTATCATTATCGATACATAAATGATTGGAAAGTGTTTAGTTTATGTTAATATGAAATCAAAGTCTTAATCATAAATATGCTTATAAAAATATTGTACCTGAAAATAAATTATGGCATAGACAATCCGTATGCAATAGTCGTTCCCGACTTCGAAATGAAGCAATTATAAGTTTGAAACCTCATTTATAGCCTGTCTATCGTTTGCAGTTATAAAACCGAATGGAAAACTAAGTTCTGCTTGTTGTGGTTATAACTTCACATTACGGAATGGTTGATATTGTTCCTGATTCAAACTAGAACCGTTAAAGATTCGAATAAAGAATAAAAAAAGTAAGAGGCGTTTTATGAGAGTTTTAATTCGAGATAACAAAGTAAATGTGTTACTGGCCAGTACGAAATGTTCATTAAGGTGTTGCCAGCCGTAAAAATGCTGCAAAATTTTCGCAGTCTGTGATTAAATTGTACACGTCACTTGGGATTAAGGAAAAAATGGCGCGAATTTCGTTTCTTACGTTGTTAGGGCGCATATATCATCAAGTTTGGTCGGGGGTGGTTCCAGATATCGTGCTAGATAATTTTGAATAACGGCCGAAGTACGGGCTGTGGAAAAAAGTGCAACTATAAATTATTGTTTTTGCTGCAATTAAAAGGCCAAATACGGTTCTTATTTAAATAAACCGCGTTAATTTAGTTTGTAGCGGGTGTATTTAAAAAAATGTACTGTGTACGTACAAACGATTCTTCAAGCCTCCAACATTTTTTTTTTTTATGAAATAAGGTGGCAAACGAGCAGACGGATTGCCTGATGTAAGCAATTACCGTCGCCCATGGGAACCCGCAACACCAGGGGAGTCACAAGCGCGTTGCCGACCTACTGACATACTTAAAATCTAGCATACTAGTATTGTGAAATGAAATAAGTAGTTTAGCAAAGCAATATCTGAAGCTACCATCTTACTTTATTTCTTATTTGAGCTAGTAACCGTTGCTCCACTATCCACATTCTATGTTAAGTTTGTACAGTCAGCAGCAGAAGTAGCTAAGCGTTTGATGTGTTCAAAATGAGGTCCACACATCTCTATTGTCAAGAGAATAAGAGCGCGTGTAGGTCATTTTGAACACTTCCAACGCTTAGCCACTTTTGCTGCTGACTGTACCTACATGTATCACATAAGTAATAATCAAAAGTTCGACCGTTTGATAACATGGTTACCTTCCCAATTTACAAAGCCGTACCCTCATACCCATTATCAACTGAAATCGTCTGCATTCCGTTTTTCCTATTGCATCGCACTGCAGCTAACGCTGATTCCCAAAACTGCAATCAAGATAATTATTTTAATTCCGCTTCGAATCGCTATCTGTTCTCCATCACATTTCTGCTTAATTTATATGCCCAACTTTCTAGTTGTAATTTAAAAGTGCGATATGGATGGTTTCGCGTTTTCGGAAAGGTTATGGTTGCGTGTCGTGACGTCACGTTTCGTTGTCTATGGTAATTAGAGTTTAGTTTTCTTTTTCGCGTGTGTATTTAGCGCCTATACTTTAACTAAACAGAGCAGAATGGGTAAGGTTTGTGTGAGTATGATATATTTTAGCAGTTTGTCTGTATAGAAAAACAAGTAAGTATGGGTATATTTCTGCTTATAGTTATTACTATTTAAAAGACTATCTCTTTAGTCTTACTCTAAGTAAGAAATACTTTTATTTTTTTATTTATACATCGACGGTGGCAAACTAGCATACGGCCCGCCGGTAAGCAGTTACCGTAACCTATGGACGCCTGCAACTCCAGAGGATTCACATGCGCGTTGCCTACCCTTTAAGAATCTATACACTCCTTTTTTGAAGAACCTCATATAAATTGAGCTTTCCTAGATCAAAGATACGTATTTGACAAACAGAACTGTAATCACAGATTTGCAATACTGATCCCAAAATAATGAAAACTTTGCGAAATAAACGTACAATTCGCAACTGGCAGTCATCGAGATATGCAATTTCCGTCAAAGACACGCTCATTTTGAACATCGAAACTCTCTGGTATTAACTTTTTGTCATCGCGAGGCAATGGAATCAAAGCAAACAGCCAAACCTTTGCTCGGTTTGACAACTGGTGCGTGCTCGATGGCTTCCCTATTACTCGAACCCCGGTGTTGCCAGCCCGGAAATTGATGGAATTATGACATTTCGCTCGGTTGGCACTACTGCTTTTTAAGTTTCGAAATTCGAATCGGTTGTTTTGTTTTGCGAGTTATTAATTTGAAGGATTTTGTTGCGAATGCGGTTTTTTTGGGAAAGTCTGAGCGACTGATTATTTGTAAGTGGAAAATATTTTTTACTTTTTTACTTTTACTCAGTTACACGGATTTCGTTTGTTTAAAAAAATATTTAGTGCTAGTAATTTATTTAATGAAAAGTGTGTATAAAGCCATATATATATCTATACAGGACTGACCAGCGTTTGACCTCAGTCGCACCTGATGGTAAGTGTCGACGAGGTCGAGGGTGTAGCACGCTGGTTCAGTAACAGCCTATATTCGTTATAATATAAAAAGTAAGTATCAATAGTAGTTGCTATTTTAAAATATACAATTTTCGGTTAAAAAACGCTACTTACTCTTGAAATAATTTCAATGAATATTTGTGTTTGTCATTGAAGGATTATTGTGTTGGTAATACAGATTGTAAGTTTTTTTTAAGTGTAAAAGCACAGAAATCTCAAACCTTCCATTGTTATCAGAAAGCGCTGAATCTCAAGTATTACAAATAGCGAAGGGAGAGACAAAGCGACAATTCGATATTAGTAATTAGCTGAGTTTTGTAATTAGACTGAGCACACAGCAATAAAACATTCAGCCAAACAGGGGATACGGGCTGCATACGGGACAATTTAAGACGTTGTAAATTGGGCGTATATATGTGTACATATTTCACCCTTAACCTAGTAACTATAGGGTACAATTCGGTTTACATATTTATAATCTGTTTACAAGTTCGTTAACTGTTAAAGAAATGATAAATTTGATTTAATTTATAGTGTGAATGCTTTAAATACATATTATTATTTACTTGTAATTTTGATTTTGCTTACCCCGATTATACAGAACGTAGACCATAAACATAGAGAACAAAATTGTGAAAATTGTACGTTATCTCTAAATTATGACAAGTGACTTGTCTTTGTCATATAATAGTATTATAAATCTATCAATGTATAATAAAACGCAAAGTCTGATAATTTCTATTGTCTTTTCGTTACGCACGGCGCTAAACGTTATCTTTCTCACTCATTAGTAATTTTTACATGACATACTACTATTAGTACACTCTTTTACAGTAAAACATACCATTAAAATTGTAGGTTTTTGGCTTACTCGTTCTGACACTTAAGCAGTTATTAATAAAACATTTTATTACCTGAAATTATTGTCTGATTGCCACCAGGCGAAACACTACCATCTTCATACCCTTATTGTGTCCAAATTATTAGTTGCAAAAATTCAATTTCACAATTGAAATTACTGAATTTCCCTATTAAAGCAACGATATCACATAAAACTATGTTTTAATCGCGATGTTATTAAAAGCGTAATTGGCGGTGGAAAAAACGCGGCGTCTTTGAGCGAGTGGCCTGGCTGAGTTAAGATGTGCTAATTGCCAGGTTGTATGGTATTTTTGTATGGCTCTTGTATGAGTGCTAATGATAGTTGACACAACATTATGCTCCTAGTAAATGCATGTTTAAAGTGCGTGTAATGGAAAACTTAACAGATTAAACTTTTGAGTTAATTGGTTTTTTATTAAAACGTGTGTTATACTTACTTGTTTATGGATAAAAAAACATATACCTTTCTGTGTCTCCTTGGAAAGTTGGAGATAAATATAGTGGACGCTTCAGTTGATATTGTATAGTGTAAATTGATCTTTATAGAAATATCGTATGACGTATGTATACTATGTATGGTATTTAAACTTTCGTGAATTATTATAGTATATTATGTTACCGGGTTTATTCACTAAATAAACGACAAGAAAAATTTTAAAACGAACATTTTTACTCCAATTGACTTAGCCCCATGGTAAGTTTAAGAAGGCTTGTGTTGTGGGTACTCAGTCAACGACATATATAATATAGAAATACTTAAACGCATAAATAACACCCAAGACTGAGGAATATCTGTGCTCATCAGCTCATCACACAAATAATTTCCCTGACTCGGATTTAAACCCAGGACCGTCGGCTTCATAGGCAGGTTACCTAGGCTAGACCTGTCATCAAAATGACCAAATATATCGAAACAAAGAAATACCCTAAAAATAAACACTACAAAATATGCATTTGTTGTTTCTACTATTTCAGCCAACTGTACACAGCATTCCTAGAAACAGCGAGCTCACATTAAAAATAAACGCAATTAATGTCAATTTTATTTATAATTGCGCCGCCATTGCGTCGACGAATTACCGCGGCATTTCATATAAATGTGTAATATGCCGGACTAATTTCATAGTGGGTACGTGTAAGGACGTTCACTTTGAGGTTCTCGTAGGTTCGTTTATTGACATGACGTTTAGCCTACTGCGAAGCAGGTATTTTTCTAGATAAATTCAGTAATAAACAGCATTCTGTTCAATACCAAATTCATTAGCAAAAAACAAAAAAAAAAGTTTTTTTAAACGCACCTATGTCTAGAAAGATTTGCGAAACAATTCACGCAAAAATGTGTTACTAGAGTGAATCAAATATTTGTCAAACTAAGAACAAATCAAATTATTGTTTATGAAATATATTGATTTTCTTTGATTTTTAAGTAGTAATACTACTAAATAAATTAAAAGTTGAAATAGATAACATATACTTAAGAAAAAATATATACAAGATCACATATACTTGATTAATTTCGACGGGTTCCGCTGTGTACGGGTGGCCGAATTGGTTAAGGCATCAGCCGCGATAGCTGGAGATGCGGGTTCGAATCCCGTCTCGAACACCGGAGGTCCTCGTCGTTTTTTCTTAAGTATATGTAATCTATTTCAACTTTCAAATATTTGTCGTTATTCTGTCCCATCAATCAGGGGACAACTAAAGTATAGTTTACAAGAAATGTGGCCCCGCGTACTGACGCGCTTGGTAGGTGACCCAAAATGTAAGGGACATATAGCTTCTACAAATATCTTTGTTTTAAGTATTTAGATGCAATTAAACTGTGGTTTGAAGAGTGACCCAGGGGAACCTAACCATGGCAACGAATAGTTGATTGAGCCACTAACAATGTAAGTACGAAAAAAAAGGTATCAATTTCTTGTAAGATAGATACTTATGTAGACGTAGCGTTGAAGTGCCCCAATAGAGACCGAGAAATCGTTGGACCCGAGCGACGCAGGCCGGTCTTTGTGGATATCATTGAGTGAGGCCTTTATTTAGAAGTGCTGACGATGACAATAATGTCTACATTTCTAACAAAAAAAACCCCGATTTTTCCAATACACTCCTAATCACCAAACGTCACGCGCCGCGTGTCAAAGCGAGGGCTCCGCTGTGTGACGTCACAAAACTGAGATAAGTGCGCCACAAAGGCAGCTATCGGAAGGAAAGGGTAATGCGGGCATAAGACGCGCATCGCCACACACGGCCTAATCACCCACCCTTTGCATATTGCCTAAATTGCCCGCTCTCCCTCTCCCATTTTTGTATCACTATCTGCGTTTGGCTAAACTTTCTTCAAACAAAAACCGCCTTTATCACCTTAGCAATAAGAACGCGTTGGGAAATGGGCGGCGTTTTGTCGCGTCTTGACGTTTGAGGGATGCGACTCCGGTCTTAATTGTGAGCTCTTTTGATATCGATTTTTTAATGCGACGGTAACCTTGCGTGTATTGGGAATTCATATTTGGGGAGTTCAAAGGGTTTTGATTTAGAAAAATTATCTTGCATTTGAGATTAGCTAAAAATTTAAATATACTCTATTATTACTTTTATTAAATATACTTTTTGCCGACCGGTCTGGATTAGTGGGTAGTGACCCTGCATATGAAGCCCGGTCCTGGGTTCGAATCCCAGTCGGCATTTATTTGTGTAATGAGCACAGATATTTGTTCCTGAGTCATGGACGTTTTCTAAATATTTAGTAAACGTTTTCTAAATATTTATTTATTTATTTATTTTTTATTTACTTATTGACATCGAATCCAATATATTTTAAGTTTAGTCCGAACGATGTCCGAAACTTTGGCTTATAGATGACATGGGTAATTAAGGGATACTGCATCTTACAACGATCACGATATAGTTGAAAGCTATTGAGTTAGCAGCAATGTATTGCTTGCAATTTACCATGGTTACCTCATTTAATTACCCTAAGATTTGCCCTATTCAAGTCCATAAATAAAAACTCTCTTGACCAAAGCATAGACAATTGATGACATTGTCTTTTTACTTTAGAAAAGTAAAAAGTATACAGAATTATTAATCAACTGTTACTGGCAGGTTTTCACGACTAAGTATAATAGAAAAACACACTCGTTAACATGAGTTATTTGAAAAAAAAATGCTTGTTCGAAATCTGAATAACAAATGCGTTTAGTTTCGACAAATTCAAACGTGGAATCAATTGCGCAATAGAATAGGTAACGGCTGGATCAACAGCCATTACTGAACGTCAAAACGACTGTTAACCATAGAGCAAAGGGCCGAGTACCTCAATTATGGACGATTGTTGCGTAGGTCTAAGCCATTGGTTTGGCAGCCATTAAAACTGTAGTATATATATGTGTTAACTTCCTACTTGCACTTAGTTCATTCTGTATTATATCTAATAGAAGAACAAAAAACTAAATATGTCTATGGCAATGTTGGTAGATGGTACTGAGCCTTCTACCACAGGTTATCAAAAATGTACTCGCCAGTGACTGCGTAAAGTTTATATGCAAAAATTGTACAGTCTCGGCGTATATTACCTGTGGTGGTAAAAAACTTAGCTAAATTGTCTATGTAGTAGTAACGTGCACACACATGTCATTTCAAATTCAAATGTTGACGTAAGTTCCGAAATCTCCGCACAACTACATAGACATTTGCTTTAGTTTTATAGAGATATTCACCTAAATACAATATGGGCGACTACTCGGCACGGCAAACTAATAAACCAGAATGTTTAATATTCAAACCCCCTTCGATCTCTTAACGCGCGAAGGTTGTAAAAGGAGACGGGGTGCTCTTGCTCGGAACCGTGTCGCTCTGAACTTAGTGATTTCCCTGGGAACCAATGTAGCACATAAATACCATTATTTTATTCCGCGTCTCCCGTTTGTATTGTTTTTGGAATTTTCGATGAGTTGTAGCCGAAGAGGCAACAGCATCTTTGATATTTTTTCGTCTTCCGATTCTATTCCATAACGTGCTCTATGAATTTCGGCACTTTAAAAAACTAAGTCATAATTAATAGATAAAGTGTAAGCACATTGTTATCGATGAATTCTCGATGTAAATTGAGACTTCGATGCCGTTAAGTGTTTAATACGCTGGCGGTAGATATGACTACACGTCACCCATGATGACGTATACCACGAAGGATAAGATAGAAAAATTCGACAGGTCTAAGCGGTACTCGGGTAGCACAATTGGCAGAGCACTGGACTAGTGATCCAGTGGTTGTGGGTTCGAGTCCCGCTTCGAGTCAAATTTTTCTATTTTTCTTTCGATTTAAATATCGATGATATTCGCCAGCAGACGTTTCTGCATAATAAAAAATAAGATAAAGTGTAGTTAGGGAATTGGTTTATCTGTCACACTTGGTAATTTGTGACGCATTATTATCTAAAGCAATAATGAATTGCAAGCGATAAATCGCTGCCAACCTGATTGCAGACATATAAAACTGACAGCTGTCATCGATTTTATAGCTTGCTTACACTTATAACGACAAATAAGCCAATATGCCTAAATACTATGCATAAACATTATAAAAACATCGTCATAATAGCTAAAGAAATCAAAATCTTTATTCCAAACAAAACAAAACGTCTGTCAATACCATCACATCAAAACAAACACTATTTAACGGAACACACACACAAACAAATCAATTAGTACTCAACGGCACACAAACACGCACACACCGAAATCAATTGTAGATTCAATTAGAACACAGCCGTTAATTCTTATCGGAGACGATTTCACGAACGAATTGTCCCGAAAACATACGATTTCTATCTCCCCCTATTGTTTGGGGTGGGAGGGGGAGGACAATTAAGTATGTGGATCTTATGACGAGGTTTGAGACGTTGCTAGTGTATAATGCGTATTCGATTCGAAGCATTAAGTTCCTTATGTAGAAAACGGGTTTTGGGGTGGAATTGTTCAATTTCTTTCGCAAATTTGAGAACTTGGGTTGTGACTAAATAAAACTGTTTATTTTTTTTTATTATGCAGAAACGTCTGCTAGCGAATATCTATATATATTTAAATCGAAAGAAAAATAGAAAAATTCGACTCGAAGTGGGACTCGAACCCACAACCACTGGTGTAGATGTGACTACACGTCACCCATGATGACGTATACCACGAAGGATAAAAGTGTTTGTTTATTTTAATGAAAACATTTCAATAACCACTCACAATAATAACGCGCGTCGAAATTTTATCCCCAATAGAATTAATTTAATACATTAAACATTGTAATCGATGACGCGTCAACCCCATAACCGAATGCCTTATTAATCCGATTCGATACCGATACAATCGATTATAAAGAAATAATTCAATAGACGACTCTATTCGAATCACAACAACCATAGATAAGGGGGAAAATAGGGTTTTTTTTTATCGGCTATTGATCAATTGCTCGCGCCTATATTGAGCATTATTGATAGATTGATATTAATACTATTCGATACACTTAGGGTGACGTTTTTTATGACGTTACCACAATTGGGTTATTGTTGGTTTGTTTGTTTACTTATTTAGGGTAAAAGCTTGTTCAATGTGATCGAGTGTTTGAATAATACTTGAGATCGACACTGTGTTAAAGTTTTTAATAAACCATAGCGCTTTTGTTTTGTAACGTCTAAATGACAGCGATAAGCGCGCGGAGGCACCATAGACAAAATCGATTAGACGTATAAAACGGAATGACAAAGCTGCCAGTAATATATTCTCTCACTTCAATATGCGTAATTGACACCGCAATATTACAAACAGAAATAATACAGCCACCCTGGGGAGGCACTTTATTGTACCAAGAAGGCGGCCTGATTGAAACCAATTGTTAATTGAGTCGTATCTATGAAAATTGCGTCAACGATTCTTATCGGTATTCGCCGTTAAATTTATTACAATGGCGGATTTTACGGATGCCGTTATGATCGGATTTATAATCGAATTAATATTCCAGTCGATTGTTAATTTCAATCCGCTCAGTTTAATATCTTAACAAGTTTTAAGTACCAATTTTTAACACTGGCAACTTCTATCGTTCCAAATTCAAACGCCCGATCAAAATATTGCAATAAGCAGTTTATTACAATAATTCAAATCGCCGGAATGCCGACAATGGGCTAGACAAATGAATAAATCCAAATGGAAATTTCCCTATTCGTGAACAATAGTTAGATTTTGAGGCTGTATCTCATACAGACAGATTGATTGGGCCCTTCCTTCGGCTGCGAGGTGTGGCGGCAGATATTTAGAATTTAGAATTAGAACACTTATTTTTTAAGCGCGGCATCCTTGACATTCAGACAGTATCACAATCTTTCTTTAATCAAAGTTTGCATTTAAAAGCGTTCGATACTGTTATGTTTTTTTTTCTAAATCGTTAATTTTGATCAGCCAGCTCAGCCACAGCAATAACACCAAAGATGTTTTCCTCAACCGAAATATCGTAACATTTATCAAAATAAGATCGCGTTCGTATAAATCTCGATTCTCTCTTCATATTTTGTTACCTGAGCCGTTTGTTGCCATTTTATTATGAAAATGAATGGCAGCCGAACGGGTGCTGGGGTGGGTGGGGAGGAGGGTGTCTAATTCGTATATTCGGCACTACAACTATGAATTTTATGGACCGAATCTTTTATAGGATAATCAAATTTTGTAAAATTAATGCGCTTAGCGTTTGGGAATCGATTTTGTAGAAGTTTTGATTTGATTTTAGTTGGGTTTAGTTTTGTATTAGTTTTGTGTATTGGAGGGCCTCGGTTGACAGCGTTAGGAAATTACCTTTTATGTCTATTTCAGTATGAAAGCGGACATGTTTATATAATATATGGTGCCTCCTCGCCATGATATATAACTAGGCATTTGTATTAACAGTAAAATCGAAATATAATTTTACGTCACATCTGAATTTATTGTGTTATTGTGATGTTTGTAAGCTTTTGTAAATACAAATGTAAGAAAGTAGATACATGCGTGTGTGTGTCTGTGCACACAAATCGCCCGATACGTTACAATACAAACAACTTCGTACCAAACAAACATTAATTAAATTAAAAGCAAATACGTTTTCTTTGTGTCGTCAAGTTATTTTTGACATTCGGTTTCCTTTGGAATTAATTTGCGGGTTGTATGCCGCCATATTAAGACAAATATGTTTATTTATTTGTTCCTCTTTGTGAGCACCCTCGTTATTTAGTTTCGCGTTTTGTTCGAAATAATTGGAATTTCCATTGTCCCGGGAGTAATTATGTTTTAAAAGAAAATAAAGTTGTCGTTGTCTATCGCCGCGAAACACTGGCTGGAAATTTTGATACTAATTAGGTCAAATGGTTGATTAACTTTCACGAGCTCTTACAACGTAGTTGCGTTTTAGCTAATCTGAACCGTATTAGCTTCCATCAAAGTTAGTTTTACAACTACAGTTTCAAATAAGATACGACTTCGCGTTAATTTCATTCGAAAAATAACGATACCTTGCCACGGTATTCGTAATTCGAACGTTCAAACTTTACCTCAGAAACAAAACAAATGAATTCGAACGCACCGTAAATAATTTGAATTTAGAACATTGTCTATGGTCGATGTGGATCGAAGCGGGCGTCAAGCGTGATCGTGGAAACCTGTGAAAATATGTAAATTGATCCTCGGAGACGGACCTACGGACGGCAAATTTGAATATAAACTTTCACAGACAACCGTATAAGCGTCATTTATTTTGGCCTCCCATAAAATATAATGATTTTTGACGAAGCCCGTATATTAATTTTGCGGTAACGCCTGGGGTGTGCATTAATGTGAATATTTATATGGAACCATATAGTCATATTTGCGTATTCATGCTTGACAACGCGCGTATTGGGATCCATATTAAAGTGGAAATATCCATTTATATTTACTACTAAAAAGATTATCTTCTAACCATAATTATGTAGCTACCTTGGTAAAAACATACTTATGTATCAAATTCCAAGACAATATCTAGAACGGGGTCGTTCTGTAGAAATATTTATAATATGTTTACTAGCATCTTGCACTAAGAAAACGAAGCATTTATGTGTGGTTAAATCGAGCAAAAATATTTGTATGAAATTAAAGTGACACCATTAAAACATCGTAAAACGCCGTCCCACTAAACTAATGCACAACAAATTAACACCGAAAAACATGGTTTCACAACTGCTTGAAACGGAACGCATCTTCATAAAAATTCTCGAATGTCTAAACAATAAATCGGAACGCAAAAGGAAAAGGCAAAATGGCCGCTCGTCTGAATAAGAGATCGAGTATTTACATAAAAAACAGATAGCTAACACTCGGAGACGGGATGCGCGCATAAAATTAAAATCGATGTGAATATTCTACCCTTCGAATTAAATATCATTGGCACACACACACACAAACACACACACAGATCTAGATTACCGTTTAAGGGTCGGCGAACCGATAATTTTTAGGGTTCTCAAACAACAAGATTCCGGAGCCGAATCCGAACGCGCTCCAATTTAAAAAAAAGTCCAAACCATAGACATCGAACACGCAACAATAGGGTTGCTTAAAATATCGACTCGTATTTGCATACTAACTAAAATAATTTATTATTTTTTAGAGGGGCCACCGCTGGGGTGAGCACAATAGAAATAACTAGGACTTAAGTGTTATTGGCGCGATCGTGTGACGTTTAATAGCAAAAGCAACCGAATTTCCCTACGAGATATACGGCCAACTATTCCAAAACAAATATGAAATTAAACGTACGCGGAAATGCAATATCGTACGTCAAAATGCTGCTTAAAAGTTGGTATCAAAGCGGTTCGGAAATCACAGTACGGTCGGCAGCCGAGCATCCTTACAAATATATGATTGCTGTACAAAGCGGAAGAGACACAACTTTCAGGCGGAAAAAGTTCCACTCTGTGGTATTTCACGTCGCTTTGTTGAGCGACGTCTATTGATTTGAATTTCACATTTGAATTCAACATAAAACGTTCCATTTTCAATATTCTCTACAAACACTGGCAACCTAAGAACTAATGTTTTTTTAAAACATCTCATAAACCCATTCCAAATTTGAAAAACGTCTGTTGACTTACCAAACACAGACTAAAAAAACAGTCGAACAACGCGTGTTCTTATTTCAAACGAAATTTTAAGCAAATGAGAAAGGAAAGAAGCGGAATGAGAGAAAGAGTTAATCAGATAATTCAGAGTGCAGATAATTTCCAATGAATTCTCTGTTTGGCATCATCAACAACCGAGGGATCCCTTTAAAGGATATTCTTTGTGCCCTAGACGATGTTTATCTCATTAAGGGACATAATCCAGCTACAAATCTCCGGAATGCCTAAAAACAAACCAGAAAACGACCGAACTATAACACAAAGAAGTGCAATATTGGCGCCTTTTCTGCTACCGTTGCCTAGTCTGAAATTATCATCGGAATCAAAGGGAATATTTTATATGCAACATATACTATATGAAGCCAGTCTGCCCACAAGATTTATACGTATGATACGCTTAACGGGCACTGAAGCATTATATGTATTTTTTTTCCGTCTGGCCTTTGTTTTGGATCGGCGGTACGCAAGGTGGCGCTACGTTATGGAAATTTAATTGGTAAGTGTTACTTGTTTTACTTATAGATTTATATTCGGTAAAGTTTTTTGTGTTAACCGTTAATTAATAGGGTAATTTGTTACTATAGTTTGTCTACAGGGTTATTTAGAGCAAATACTGATATACATACTGTCTTTTTTCGTATGCTACTTCTGATCCAGGTACTAAGAAAGGGACGAGTATAGTATTATTTTTACTGTCACTGACAATTTTGGTTTGTCAGATTATTAACAAGAACTTAAAACATGCTCTCAGTTATTTGTAAAAGCAACTGTTTTCTCATGTTTCTGAATGTTTTTTTTTTATATTAGTTTAACAGATATTTAAGAAAAATCCACTAGTAAACTCATTTTATGTGCATTTGAGCACTAAGCCTTTTAATTTCACTTGGTAAAAATGGGTCACAACTTCTAGAAAATTCCACAAAAACGCGTGTCCTTGTATAAAAACTTCAAGTAAATGTAACCCCTTTAGCCTATAATTACTGTTTCCTTAGAGGGCGAAGTTATTCATATGCAAATCTAAAGAAACGCGTTCGGATCGACGGATCTTTTCAATATCGAAATTATACGTTTGAACTTACTTTGTATAATTATGAGCCCTTGACACATGTAGAAATTCCGTAATTACACCAAGCATAGGTTAATCGCAAATTCCACAGGAGTTCTTATGAATTTTACTTGTGGAAACTTACGGAGACGCTTGAAGAACCCCGACCATAATGCCAGTTGTAGGTGTTACTCATTCGCGCAATGTGACTGCGTACGAGCAATTTTTTTGTTTGATCAGTTAGTTGATTTTCGGGAAAGATGTATTTGAGGAGTGTCTTTTCAATAAGGATTATTTCTTTATGTAAGCAAGTTATTTTTCTAAGAAAACGATAAAAAACAAGCCCTATTGATATGAAGAAACACCTTTTGAAAAGACATTCCTCATTTATGCAACTAAGAAGAAATCAAACTATTTTTATTAAATATTTTGATATGCCTTGATTTTTAAGTTTAAAACTACTATATAATAAATGGCATATATTTATAGGTGAGGTTAAGGCATCCCACGATAGCTGGAGATGTAGATTGAAATCCTCGGATGCCAGAAGACCTCACTTAAATGTATCTCATCTTTTTTCAATTTATAAAGACGTATTTCTTTAAAATCGTGAAGTTCCCGCAGCTTATAACCTTCTCGTACAAAACTTTACCATCCAAAACATACCCCGAATGTCCCAACGCATTCTGTAAGCCAAATCTAACAAATTCGACAAATTTGCAGGCGAATCCACAGAACAGCTCGTGTATAATAAAACAAAACAGGGGGAGATGCATCGAGCAAAAGATATCGGACAGGAAAAGGGGTTGAATTTGATTGAATATCTGCTATTAAGACCCTCGCTACTCACACAGACAAACAAATATTAAATAATATACATACTTAGTTTATAAATATGCATGAGATTTGGCTAAATTTCGTGTGCAGACGAAGCTTAGAAGCGGTGAATGGTTTGATTTGATAAAGAAGTGAATTCTGTTTTGGTTGTACTGACACGTAGCTTTGTTGTTTCTCAACTGAAGTTTGTCGATGTATAACTTGTTCATGTCAGTATTTATACGTGTCTATTACTTACTATATATCGTCACCTAGTACATACCTACTCAAGGCAACTGTGACTTAAAACGGTATAATTGATATTTCGACACTGTTGCAAGCATATCAAAATTTGAACTACTGCGAGATTTGAAGAGAACAGTGGTAACCATACTTTGTACCGATCTTTCTGAAAATTACAATTAACATACATGGTAACTATCCAACTTTAAGTATTGTGAACTTCTTAAGATTATTGTAGGACTAGAGGATATTTACAGGACAGCCTTACACAGAATGACTGAGCCCGCAGTAAGCTCAAGAAGGCTTGTATTGTGGGTACAGAGTGGCTACTTATATCATGGTGCAGGAACAAATAACTGATTATCACACAAATAAATAAACTTACCTTTGAACGTCTTCATAGGCAGGACCGACTAGGCCAGAACTGTTGCCGTATGTGATATATATTTGTAAAGTAATCGCAATAATGGGCTCTAATAGAACTTTTTGCAAACCAAACTACTAAGATTCAGAAATCGTAAAATGCTGTAGCCAATTCCATGTTTGCGTAACGCCGACAAGCAAGTGTTCCTTAGAATTTTTAAAGACGCCAACTTTCTTATAAAAAACTGTAATTTGTATAAACAAATATAATCACGTTTTGTGTATAATTAATGGCTTTCAAGAATGTATGGTTTCCTTTCACGAATTCAGCTTATTGTTCGTCGGAACATTTTTTGTGGCGCAAATGAATTAATTTTGTTCAGATCGTAAGCAGATATACAAATGTTCGGGACGGATGGAGGTGAAATAGGAGATTTTATTTGGTTATATTGATTATTAGACCTTTATTAGTGGTTTAATTAATTTTGGGATATGGACGGTTGGACCCGTCTGTGGGCTTCAAAGCCCATGGAGATCCTTCTTTTGGATATTGAATTATTACGATGGCATTCAACGAAATTGTTATGTAAATTTTTGCATGTTTTTCTACGTATCTGTTTTAATTTTCCTCTAATAGACTATAATAATTTGGACTATTAGCGCTTCCATTGATTAAGAAAACATTATATACTAACCTACTAATATTATTAATCGGAAAATTTGTGAAGATGTTTGTATGTTACTCAAAAAAAACTAAACGCATTTACGTGAAAAATGGCGTGTAGATAGACTAAAATCTGTACTGACACATAAAATACATAAAATCCCGGCGTTTTCTTGGTATTTACGCAGAAGTAACCGCGGGCGGAAGCTAGTTGATAAATAGAACAGTCTCTGATTTTAAAAAGTAAAGTGACGTTTCTAAATGACATAAAAAAACTCAATAACCTCTAGTCTATAGCTCGGTGATTCATTAAGAAGTCCTTCGGCTAAACTTAGCGTGATTGGCACGCTGTAATCAAATTGGCAGCGCCATCTATGCCAAGATGGCGCTCCATCATTAGTAGCTGTCAATGTCAGCTGTCAACGGGGACAGCCGAGCTTATAAGTAAATACGTTTGGGAATTCATTTGAAATTATTTAGTAATATTTTTCGCTTCGTTTGTCATTTATTAATATTTTTAGTGTGACTTTGATTTGACTTACGCGACTATTATCATTTTCTTACAATATTGTTCGAATATACATAATTTTTACGCTTAGCTGGCGGGTTGGTGATCGAAGTATGATTCACCGCTCTAAAGACGCTTCTGCCCGTTCGAATTTAAGGACAATACTCGTGTCACCAACCAAAATTTTATATAAATGAACTTACAAATGAATTCACGCTTATTAAATTTCACCATTTTTAAAGAAACACGTGCTATTGATTAATTACAATTTTAATTAGAGGAAAACGACGTCGAAACGAATAAAACTCTTTGGTGACGTGTTTTTGGAGAGATTCCAGATTTTATAATTTAATACTTTTAACTAATGTGGCCGAGTATGTTACGCTGATATGCGAAAGTCTTAATTAACTTATAACCTAGTTATCTAGTTAGGTTAACTAAATAATGCAATGTATCTTAACTTCATGTTAATTATTTAGTCATACAGACATACATAAAATGACAAAAAATGGCTTTAAAATCATGCGAAAGATGCGAAGAAAATATTCACTAAAGGACCATGTCTATGTAGTTGTGCAGAGAATTAATATGGAACTTACGTCAAAATTTGAATATAGAACGCCGACAAGCGTGTACACTCACGTTACTACTACATAGGCCAGGTGCTTTAGTTTTTCACCTATGTGTAACCTATTAATAACTTAAAAGTGTGTGTAGTTTTATCTTCTTATAGACGTTTAGGCAGCGGCTCTCGTAGCCAAATGTGGAACTTAAAAAACAAGCCGTCAATTCGTTTTTAAAAAGTAAATACAAATACAGATTATAATCAGTTGAAATATTGAACGAACTAGTCCAAGGGTGCGTTCCAAAACGAGTGACGCGCAACTTGATACCATAGACTTGGATCGGAAGTTCGATCTATACTCATTTAACTAACTGTCATTTTGTCAAACGTCACTGACCATACATTAGTCCCTGTCACTCCCAACTTGCATATTAAGAAACCCGAGGGTTGTTCACCTTGTTAGGGTTAATCTGGGGTGGACGGATTCGCGACGCCATTTTTGTTTTTGATCGCGTTTTATTTTAGGTTGCGAATGGAATGTTTTAAGCATTCGTTAATGTTATACGTTTATAATATTTAAGATTTACTGTAACCAGTTTTTTTGTTAATAACTAGTTAAGTACTCGTACTTTAATGGATGTAATTATTGTAAATAAAGATTATTTAGAAAAAAAAAGTAAATTCGTTGGGAAATTGCTCGTATTTTAGTCGTAAGACGTCGTTGCTGGAAATAGGCCACAAATATGAATTATCATGTTGTTACCAGAATCGCCACGCTTGGCAGGCGGGTTACCGACAGCAGTAGCTGCTGTGCTCCCCATCAGTCGGTTTTTTTCCTTTGTCGCTAATTTAACACTAATTACTATCAAGTATTTCTTGTTAACATTGAGCTCCATGTGGGTTCTTTCTATTGGCACATAGTTACTATTCTAAATAGAAATGTGTGTGTGTGTGTAAATGATTTTTTTTTCTCAACTGACTGCTTGGCTCGTCAGCGGCGCCATTCGGCATTTCCTTATCAATAATCTAAAGTTTCTTTATTCTGTAACTAAATTATACAGCATGTAACCACGCCATACTTTAAAATCCCAACTGAACTTCAAAATTCCACCAGGGTGCAATTCTGGTGTTATACATTATTCAGCTAATGTATATTTAGTACATATAGATAATTACTATAAGGGTGTGGGCTCAAGGGACCAAATTTGAGAGGGCAAAAATCAAATTCGATCGGGGTATAGATTCCTCGCGAAGGGTTGGCAAGGGTGTCGTGGGGGGTCAATTTTTAGATAAGTACATGGCTATTGATTTGGCTCTGATTGGGTTCTGTCGATTGTATCTATTGGTACATATGTGTTATACATGCTGTATAACTTTGATGTTTGTAGTTTTTAATATCTTCTTTGTATTTTTTTCTGTAGTTTATGATTTTAGAAGGTGAATTGTTTGTCAACTTGGTGTTATTTACGCAGTTTTAATACTGAACATTATATTTCGCTAAAGTGTTATTCAATCGAAGTTAGTTAAATATGTGTTTTTTTTTAGTTTTTCTTGACTATTAGGGCGTGCGTTAATTGAAAAAACAAAATCTTTAATACTATCCCCGTTTTTTGAGATTTAAAGATAAAATAAGATGAAAATATAAATATGTAATGACTTTTAAAACATAACATGCCTGCTGACAAGTGATAAAATGGAAGTTACTAAGAAAAAAAAATTCAAGTAAAAAAAATATTTAAAAAATATTTTTCGTAATGTAAAGTAACTTTCATTTCACCCTCATCAGTAAGTAAATCTTTACATGCGACAGTACATGATAGGGTGGACATTGACAAGGACGGGGGACAGGGGTAGTTTAAAATATTGCAAGGGGTAAGTGACGTTTAATGCTCTATGTAAGAGCCATTGTCTATGGTGCTGTCACAAAAATTATAGATTTTAGAGAGCGGCGTATTATGTTTCTGTCATTCATATTTGATACATTATTTTATATATAAAAATGAATTATAAGTTTAATAACTGTGAAAAACGATATCTGTAATTTTCGGACGATTGACTCTGTCACTTTTATAACGCCTCAATTGGAGTAAAAGAGAAAACTCGGAATATACGAACTGCGATGTTCGCGGTCCCGGTGTTGTGCTAGACGATGACATAGGTATATTTTATAAAAAAAAAAAAAACAATTAAATACATAGTTAACGCCCATAATCTGGTAACATTCATGAAACACACAAAAGCATTGGCCGGGATTCGAACCTGGGAAACCATGCTACGTAAGCAGGGTCACTATCGACTATTTAGGCTGTTTGTTGCTATATACGATATTCAATATAATATCATTTTTTAAACAAGGTGGGATGAAATGTCAGAAAAAAAAAATACAAAACATTGAAAAAAAACTGAAAATGATATATATAGTTTTATCGTGGATCTAATAAGTCTTAAAACACAAAACGTTGTGTTTCCTCCCATTGTCCTTAAATATTTATTTAAAAGTTTACATAAAGTTGAAATAAGCTCAAACCTACACATCAAAAATCCAACGATCACCTCGGACTTACAATCTTAGTACTTAATTCATACAGCGTGTACCCCGCACGCCCGGCAAACCCTTCTTTAGCAAACATAATGAATATTGATTCTGCGTTACATATTTAATTAATCACGCGTATTGTATGCTTAAGATGATAAATGTTCGCGGAGACGTGAATGGATCATTGATTTTTGATGACTATGGATCTTTGCTTAATACATGTGTGCTTTACATGAGATAATCAACTATAAAACACATAGAGAGACAGGCAAAAATACATAATAACAAGCAATCTTGATGTATACTGAGCAATAGTACGATTTTAAGTTAAAATGGTTGTTCACGAACTATTACTTAAAACGGGACAGTTACCATGTATTTTAGTTTAAATATAAGTAAAAACAAAAGCGCATAAGAAGGAGGGTAGATCGCTACGGAGTGTGGTTTGACCATCGTTAAATCTCGCAGTACTTTAGTGAGGATGGCGCTTGCAACAGTGCCGAAATATCGGAAACTCAATTAAACTAACATACGGTATAGTTACATGGTAACTATACCGTTTTAAAAAATAGTTGTAAAGCATCAATAGCGTATAAAACAGCGCACCAAAAGTATTTACCGTTTTTTTATTGCTTCACAAAGAGAGATTTATGCGTATTTATCAATTGAAATGCGATAGAAACTTTGAGACGCGAACTATAGAAAATATCTCATTAATGAAAATATATACAAGATGGCCGATACTTTTGGTTATTAACACGTTACTATGGATGCTGACTGTATATAAACCTGTTACTACTTATATTAAATAAAATTTTTAGTTTAATGCCTCCGAAGTTTTTTTTTCTTTGCCTATGAGTGTGTCCCACTGCTGGGCAAAGTCCTCTACCCTTGTTTTCCATGATTCCCAATCCGCTGCGAACTTATTGCAAATATTTAACACAAAACGGAAAATATTAGAAGTATTCAATACCTTTCTAGATGAAATAACATCGATATTAAAATCTTTGAACATTTAAGTTAAATATTAATTTTCCCGATTCCGTCGACCACGCGTAACCTCTGTTTTTACCGACTTCTACCCACATTGTATGATTAATTATACTCATTTATTAGTAAAATTTCTCCTCCGATATGTTTGATGGGGGCGCAAGAAAAGGGTTAGTTTGTGTGCGTGTGTGTGTCATTAATATTTATTTTTTAGTCGACGCGTTTTAGGGTTAATGGTTGTTGCGAATTATCGGCGGGATTAAAAAAAAATCTGCATTTGTTTTTTTTATACATTTTTGTCGTTGTAGCGAACAAGTATAAAAAAAAACAATTGCGTAGTTAATACTTTTATTGAATGACATTACAATAATGCTGGCGTTATGTTTGGAAGTTTAATACTTTTTTTTATAAATTTATTTTTTAATGAAGCTCTGCTCTATTGATACCGTTAAAATTGTGAAATTTGATATAAAAAAATATTTAAAAAAAATAGTTGTCCGTCAAAATGGGGATACATGTGTTTTGTGTTGAGTAGAGAAAAAGAGTAGAGGCATTTTTTTATACAACGACGGTGGCAAACAAGTATACGGCCCGGCTGATATTAAGCAGTTACCGTACCCTATTGACGCCTGCAACTCCAGAGGATTCACATGCGCGTTACCTACCCTTTAATAACCTATACACTCCATTTATGAAGAACCTCATACTGTAGGGAAAACCTCGGCAGGGAGTTCATTCCACAGCCATTTGCCCATCAGTGACACCTAATACACGCTAATAAAAAAAACGTGAAAATAGGTTTAATTTTACAATTGAAAATTCTTATTAGCCAGCGTTATCTATCTAACAAGGCAATAAGTCGCACATACGAAATTGCATCATTTATTTCTAGTTAGCCACAATCAAACACTCACCTAGACACCGAAAGCTTAAAACAGTTCATAAAAAGCCGACGAGCGAAGCGAAGCGATAGCGATCAAATCGCTAATAAAAACACGCGAACTTCAACCGTAAGCGCTAAAACATACGTACTAAAATTCTGCATGATTAGCCTTAAAGCTAGTCTAAAAAGGCCATAAGTATAAATGGGTATGTGAGGACTAAAGACGTTTTGTGGGGCTGTTTTGGCGAAATTTGGAGTGCGAAGCGACCGTGTGACACGCGATCTTCAGGTAGTTGGGGTAAATGAAGCCTACATTGCTTCTGTTTTATGAATGTGGAACTTTGGGAACGCTTATTTTAGCGAAATTAATGGCGATTACATTGACCCGTGAAGTCTGACTTAATGGCATAGTTAAGAGACGTTTAATGATGTCGAATTTCTTATAAACTACTTAGACGAGTTTGACATCAGTTCTAGCTCTAGAGTATGAATTCAAAATAAATATTTCGGGACAATCTTACACAAACCGACCTAGCCCTACGGTAAGCTCAGTAAGGCTTGTATTGTAGGTACTAGACGACGATACATATAAATACTTAAATACATAGAAAACACCCATGACTCAGGAACAAATATCTGCTCATAAATGTCCTGACTGGGATTTGAACCCAGGATCATCGGCTTCATATGCAGAGTCACTGCCCACTAGGCCAGACTAGTCGACAAAAATTTTTGAAGATGAAAAAATCGAACACATAACCTACTCACATAACATTTATTTGTATCTGACAGACTTTAAAATGTTAATGTTGCCAGCTGCCAGTCCGCAAAAAATGATATTCGTAACTTTCAGACGATTGTCTCTGTCACGACATCTTAATTTGAGTAAAAGAGTAAGATGCTCGAAATATACCTACGAACTTTGTTCTCGGTACTAGGTCTGATCTCCTATGGTATATATGTTTTTACAGTGCGTTTAGTATCTTCAAAACAATGGAAATCAAATGTAAACCCCAAATTAATCGGCGAACCGTTATCTAGCTGCACCGCGTCGCGTGCGCCGCGATAATAAAACTGCATTATCAGCTAACTCTTGTTTTTTTGCCGACGTTTGTTCGAACTCCAGTTCTGATTTAAGTTGCATATTTTACCTTTGTCACTGTTGTACTGCTAACTGGCGATGCATTTGTTATATTTATTCCTTGTTAAGAATCATTATTATAGGTAAAAACTTACTAATGTCTATGTAGTTGTGCAGAGAATTGATATGGAACTTACGTCAAAATTTGAATATAGAACGCCGACATGCGTGTACACACGTTACTACTACATTAAAAAGTTTTAGGGTACGTTCCAAAACGAGTCGCGCTTAAACAAAAGTTTTGTTTGCTTAGATAATCTAAAACTCACAATGTATATAAATATTTAACGCATACAATTTATCAATACTAAAAGTCAATTAATACTAAACTATATTAATCTGAATCCCTCTTATTTTAATGGTCGTAATCTAAAACGTCAAACGTCAAATCGCGTGACTATAAGAGCGGCCATTTTTAAAAGTCCTTATCGGTCGGACCATAGACAATATTGGAGTAATCCTTTACAAACGTCAAACTGTTGATTCACTAATGCTTGTTCATTTTAAATGTCTGATTGATGAAATGAAAGAGATAGAGGATTGACAGTTGTGACAGAAATACGTATTGATGCAAAGGTCATGTCATTACGACTATTACTTAAAACGGTATATTTACCAGTAACTATTGTAATATAAACGAGGAATGTTAGCTTAAAATCATATAATATCATATTATATAAAATCATATAATTTCAATCGATTTTACTCTAAAGGTACGTTTTGTAAGTTCTAAAATATTAATTCATATCTCGTCTTTACATTCCACAATATTCTTATAATAAATAATGACATCTGTAGGTTTTCAATAAGACTTTAGCGGTTTAAGATTTTAAGTTAAAAAAAAAGTTATTATGGCGGCAAATTTTTGACGTTCGCGAATAATAATCACACAAAAGTTTCTCACCATTATTTTTGCACTAATTGTGTAATATCGATATCAAAGCTTATTCATATATAATTAAAATTATAATGAATGTTTCTAATATAATATTTCTTAATTTCTGAGTTTAAAATGTCGTAAGATCACGTCTCTCAAATATTGCCGCCATTTTTATAAAAAAAAGAAAACAATTCAGTACTTAACTTCAAATCACAGACGATACTCGCTAAAGTCCGGGTGCGTGCCTACTTAAATACATTTTTAAACATACTTTTTTTTACGCTGTCTGACAGTATACTACGAATTTGCCGCGCATCGAATAGAGTTATATTGTTTATGGTAACTGTCAGTATTTTTCCAAAGACACCCCATTACCCGATATTGAATATTCGCCCCCAGTTTCAGCGTCATAAAGTGCCAATAAAAGAACAGAGTCGCCGCATCTGCATATTTCTGTCGTTAAAAAGGAAAATAATTAATATTTAGCGATCGAAATTAATAACCCGTTGGTTTTAACTGTTTCTTTGGTGTTGCCAATGTTTTGGCATTGTTCTTTAGCGACTTTTTTTATGGCAATCTTAACACTTTCAGTGCTCAAGCTTACTGAATCGTGTGCATTGTTAGCCGTCTTATATTAATTTTATATACTTGCTCCGCCTTTTAGCACTTATTCTTTTATAACGTATTTGTCTTAATTATACACTTTCACCTTAATGTTTATTAAAAAAAAAACTTAGTTAAAAAAAAATACTGAAAAGTTATTACTGTTATTGTATTTATTTATATTCAAGTAACACACACTCATAGGTACATTTGTATTTATTCGATTGCTAGATTTGTATTTGTTTTTGCTTCAAACAGTGGCCGACTGAGTAATGTACTATTACCGACTTATCTAGGTGATGTTGGGGTGCGTTTATCGGTTGCTTAAGTCAACTGAGACTGTGAGCTGATCATGGGTACGTCTTACCTGGTTCCCAGAAAGTTCATGTTCAGTTTTGTAACCTAGTATGTAGTTAGCTGCCGATTTGTAACTTACCTGAAAAGACAAACAAATAATTAGTAATTAATTTAATGCACAATTACAAAGGAAGTTCATAAATAAAAAATTTAGAACTAACATTATTTTTTATATTTCTTACTTTCTAAATCTCGATCTATACGAACTTAGTCATGAATAAATTTTACACCTGGCAACACAAGTTCCACTAATTTGACCGTTAAAAATTGAATTTGAAATTCGAACGCTATGGTTCGAATTGGCGTTGTTCAATTTAATTGTAGCCAATTAGACAGGGTTGTCGACTCAGGGCTGTACAAAAGATGCGTCGTGTTCCGATGTCGGTGTGTCGGGGGTGTCTTGGGAGTGGAAGAAATGTTTTGGGACAATAGAGTACTTCAAGAATTCGGTAAACTTTATAGATTTCTATTTAAATGGAATCAAGGTATTTTGATGATACGTTACGTATTGCAAATAAACTGGCTGTATGAAGTAGCCTAGGAATTGAATTGGTTGTATTTAATATGATAAAAATATGTCTCCACGACTCTTTTACGAGTACAGGGCCGGTACCGTGAACATCGAAGTTTGTATATAGCTTGCATCATTCTCTTTTACTCCAATTAAGGCGTCATGACAGAGACAATCGTCCGAAATTTAAGAATATCGTTTTTCGCGGTACCGCTGCAGTCGGCATCAGATATATTGGAGCTGTGGAGGTGGTCACAGATTTCTGAACATGCAGTTTATCACCCTGACAATAAAGACGTTGTTCAGATATTTGTGACCACCTCCACAGCTCCGATATATCTGTTGGAGACTACTATGTTGTTACGAGACAACCTTAAAAAACATTTAACAAAAGCCTGATAAAATAAAACACGCCCAAAAGCGATCTCTTCCAGACACATTCCTCAAGCACTGATTGGCATAAATACGAGCAGCATCCGATCCTCAAGCTTGTCAAGGGGCCCAAGCGCAGGGGAATTAATTGTATTATTGTAGGGGAAGAATTATCAATTAGAAGAAATGGCGCTGTCACTCGCATGGTTTCCTTCTTGTATCATTTTGATGTAAGTACATGTATTTAATAATGTATTCATTGTTTTTTTAAGGATTTTTTTTTTATCTGAATATATGACAGGATCTCTAGTCTTTGTGTAGTTTAATATTCTATGTTTATATCAAGGAGTATCAAAAAAATCTTGAACAGAATGTTTTTTTTTTTTTTTTATTAAGTTTAAGTTATGTTTGAACATTATTTTTTATTATGCAGAAACGTCTGCTAGCGAATATCTTCGATATAAAAATCGAAAGAAAAATAGAAAAACCCACCCATGATGACGTTATACCACGAAGGATAAGATAGAAAAATTTGACAAGTCTAAGCGGTACTCGGATAGCACAATTGGAAGTGCACTGGGCTAGTGATCCAGTGGTTGTGGGTTCGAGTCCCGCTCCGAGTCAAATTTTTCTATTTTTCTTTCGATTTAATTATGTTTGAACAATAAAAAGAACACCTTTACTATAAAAAAAACATGTTTTATTTTAAAACTCACGGCAATATCTTATTATTATTTATTTATTAAACCACCATCCGTATCTTACATGGCGACCCTGCCAGGATACTTAACACACGCTACAAATCGATAATGCCTTGAAACTATAAGTCTAGACGTAATAATATACATTAAAATAAGTACTTATAAAAAAAAATCTTGGCAAACGCATATTAAACGCAACAAAAGGAGATATTGTTCTCGTAAATCAGAGGGGAGGCTGGGGCTTCGATTTTCCGCAACATTCGTCTCCACAGTCCCGCTCCGCTTTAATTGTGGATCGGCTTGCGGAGTGAATTTTAAGTTGTTTTGTTTGTACTTAATCGAATGATATATCTGCTATGTTTGATCTGAAGAGGTTTTCATTCGTCTTTAAGTATACTTGAGAAAGGCGCTAATAGAATATTATAGGACATTCTTACTTAACTAAGCCTCACGGTACGGTTTTGGACCCGGGTATGTCCTTAAACTACGTCCAACAATAAGAGGTAGGGCACAGCGTTGACCATCACGCTTGAATCTGGGGCAGCCCAACTGGGGAAGTACCTCCTCCTTACAGAAGACCACAGCCATAATAGCACTGCCACCTTTCAGGTATGTAGTGTTGTGTTCCTGATGGTGAGTAAGGTTCCCAGAGCTACAACCCCCCTTAAAGGCCGGCAACGCGCTTGTGACTCCCCTGGTGTTGCGGGTGCCCATGGGCGACGGTAATTGCTTAACACCAGGCAATCCGTCTGCTCAAGTAGGGTAAGCTCAAGAAGGCTTGTGTAACCAACGATATATATAACATAAATACTTAAATACATACATGAAACATCCTCAGGAAGAAATATCTGTGCTCATCACACGATTAAAAGCCCTTACTGGGATTTGAACTCAGGTTTCATAGGCAGGGTTATAACATAAGAAAAATGTTGTTTAAATACCGGCGTTATATAATTATACTTTTTTTTTGTATGAGAGCCTCCTTTAATATTAATGTTAATGTTTTTTAGTATTTGTTATTACTATAGCACTAGAAATACATTATCTGTGTAAATTTCAACTGTCTATATATAACGGTTCATGAGATACAGCCTAAATACGAACGAATGGTCCCATTTACCCTTTTAGTATGGAACCCATTAAATTATAAAAAAAATGACAATTATTTGTAACTGCAACAAAAAGAATCACCAATGTTTGACCCAACATTAACAATAGTAAATTAAACCGCGGCCAACATTTGAACAAATGACAAATTTGTCCCCAATAATTGCGGACTCCGTTTGATAACTTCGATTATTTATTTAAGACTTTTCCCACCTGACACTTCTCAATCGCAAAAAGTCGTAACTGATCAATTGATACATTCTTATCACAACGCCATAAGATGCATATTTGTATACGTTTAAGTAGTATCTTGTGGCGTTTAAAACATTTTTTTCAATCTAACTTCCAGTTAGAAAATCCTACATAAAACAAGTGAAGAATTCAATCGCGTCAGGACAATCGAAAATTAACTTTATTACACGTAATTAAAAGCGGTTTTTGTATGTTCGTTCGAACAAAAGGGTGTGGTGGTTTTCTTTGGAAGTATTTCGCTTAAGTAGCTTAATTTGTACTTTAAATATTGGTTGGACATCGGTAATTGGAGGGTTCGAATCCCGTTTAAGTAAACTGAAAGTAAACTTTATTTTTGGCTTCCAGTGGCAGTTAGTCCATTTTTTTTGGCTTTTTTTTTTCATGGGTAAAGAAAACTGTTGCTTACCTACGAGATAGTTAGCAAAGCCGGCGTGACTCGGCTTATGTGGACACACAGTTGCTGCTATATGTATACATACATTTAAAACATTTCAAAAATACATTTAAAAAAATCTCGCATCAAAAAACGACAAAATTGCGCAATTTTCCATCGAGAAAATTACTTCCCGCGGAATCGAACCTATTGTCCGGGCTGCTCAACCGTGCACTAAAGCGGGGTTCTGTTGTATGAGGGTTCTATAAGAATTCTATAACTGTAATACTTTATGAATATCTATGCTAATATTAAAGGTATATATTGAAATAGTATTTTATGTATAAAGCAATTAGATATAAATTCCAATAACATACAACTAAGCATCTAATACTGTCGTATTGTCTTGTAAGACATTCGTCGATAAACATTAAACGACTTATACAAGCGAATTTCAATTTAAATACAACAGTATAAAGTCGAAATTCCAATAAATAAACAATGCCATGTAATTCGTCAAACTCAAAGCGATCCATCGCCTAACACTACCTGGATTTCACATAATGTCCTAAGCGCCACAATAAAGTCTACAACATAAGACGTTTGAGAAACTGCAAAGGCATAGAAAGCGTCATAAATCGTAGCATTAATTTAACGACACCGCATTAGATCTTACTATCCTGAGGGAACTATCTCGATAGATTGGTTCCAAAGACTCATCCTTAATGAAACGCTACTACAAACCAAAATAAACCTTACACAATAACAACAAAGTTCAATTTCGAAGCGCGATTTGCAACAAACGTATTCCATTTTTGAAAAATCCGCAACAACTCAAAGTGAACCTTAACAATGAAGGAATATAGTTTGAATTAGCACTTGTATGTCACTGTTGTGTTCTTGTAATTCCATTTTCGAATCTCAAGGACAATATTGCTGATCAATTAATTGTCGATCTTATCGATTGGCCATTAAGGTTGAATATTGAATGTTGTTACCCGAATTGCTTAATGCGTCGAAACGGTCGAATCCAACTGTTGTATTGTATATTGTTGTCTTATCGAGCAGTTGTATTAATTGGTTTATTTGAACGATCGTTTGCTTCGTTTTCTTACGCAATGTTGTCTATGAATGAATTTCATGCCCATTCAATCGAAACAAACATGAATGAAGCATTGTGGACATATTTTTCAAGTAAAAAAAAAAGTAAAGACGTATTTTTCTATTTCAAAACTTGGCATTCAAGCGAAAGTTACTTACTCAAGAAGCCGGAATAATTTGAAACTGTTTCACTCGAAAATGTTTTTCAATAACTAACGTTAACAATATTTCCTTCGATTATTTTGTATAAATATAAACTTGGTTTAAATTAATTGGATTATTAAAATAATTAAAAACCACAGGTTAAAGGTTACTTTATTACCAACACAATAATGACAGTTCTAGCACGACACAATCACTGCGGACGTACGGTACCGGCGCGCGCGCAGATATGCCCAAATTATGGCAATAGGAACTGGCTTATCGCGAATTATAATTAGTAGGTGTATCGATCCATTGTCAAAACATTAAAGCGTTCTCAAAGTTTTGTATTTTTTTTTGACCAACGGTCATAGCAATATATGTATTTAATCTGTAATATTATATAACTTAAAATAACTGCTTTACCTACTCACGTTTATTTAGTCACTCACGACACGATGTTTCAGAGAACATAGGACTTCCATTTTCAAGTGCTGAGTGCGTGCCGGGCTGGTGACGCGAGCGGCGAGGCGAACGGATACTCAGCACTTTACTACTACTCCTATTCCTACTACTCCACTAATATCATGAATTGCACACCTTGGCTGGTCTTTTATCAACTTTTTAGTACATCACACGTATATAAAAATATTTACATAATACTAGAAATTTAATACTAACTAAACAAATGTTTTATACGATTCTAAGTTAACATTTTGGACCTGGGTATATCCTTAAACTACGTCCAACAATGAGAGGTAGGGCACAGCGATGAACATGACGCTTGAATCTGGGGCAGCCCAACTGGGGAAGTACCTCCTCCTTACAGAAGACCACAGCCATAATAGCACTGCCACCTTTCAGGTAGTGTTGTGTTCCTGATGGTGAGTAAGGTTCCCAGAGCTCCAACCCCCCTTAAGGCCGGCAACGCGCTTGTGACTCCCCTGGTGTTGCGGGTGCCCATGGGCGACGGTAATTGCTTAACACCAGGCAATCCGTCTGTTCGTTTGCCGCCTATTCATAAAAAAAAAAAACAAGGCCGTTCGCAACCATGTGAACTTAAAACGGTATAGTTACCAAACTATCCCGTTTTAAGTACATAATAGTTACAAATATGTTTTTATTAATTAAAAAGTTTTAGCAGCCACGAATGTTTATCGGCGATAGATAAAGAGTTCATTCTCGTAAAACGACAAACGACAGATCGACCCCGAATCGATAACGCTGTCATTGACTCGCGATTGTAATATCGTTACACGTTAGCCGAATTGTCACGCCATGCTATTGAATGTTGCGTCAGTTATGGCAGCTTTTTTTATGACAAAGCTGGCAAACCAGCAGACGGATTGCCTGATGATAAGCAATTACTGTCGCCCATGGGCACCCGCAACACCAGGGGGATTGGAGCTCTGGGAACCTTACTCACCATCAGGAACACCACTACATACCTGAAAGGTAGCAGTGCTATTATAGCTGTGGTCTTCTGTAAGGAGGAGGTACTTCAGTTGGGCTCCAGATTCAAGCGTGATGGCACTTCGCTGTGCCCTACCTCTCATTGTTGGACGTAGTTTAAGGACATACCCGGGTGAAAAAAAAGTCTCTGTAGAATGACAACAAGAGATGGATTTTAGAATTCAGATGCTCGGGTCAGAGGTGTAGTGTTCGAACCAGTGTAGATTTTCCTTTGACGTTCATAAGTGCATGTAATGTGCCTAAATTGAAAAATAAAGATCTTTTATCTTTTTTTTATTGGCCAAGGCTGTTGGACAGTTTTAATAAAGCTTACACAGCGAAAGGTGATAATTTATTTTGAAAGCGTTCATCACCCCTTTGAAACCTCAGGTCAAACCTTTAGTATCGGATTCATTACAATGACAAAGAGTAGGAATATGAAAGGGTAAGAAATTAATATTAACGATATCCGGTGAAAAAAGCGAAAAAATTTTACGAAAACGCTGAATTTATTCGAACTCCTTTGACGCCTTTGTGACCGTATTCAATTTAATTGGATATTTTCTTTTTTTGACGGGTCATCAGTTATGAGGAAACAATGGTGTTTTAGTCATATTTTTTAAGCATCTTTTGACTATTTTTTTCATTACTCCGTATCGCAAATTAAATATTAAGAAGGGCCGTTTTATTCAACGTTTCATAATCATTTTTAATTAGGTTTTTCTGATTAGATTCACGAAATATTTCGATCCTGATACGAGAAGAGTCCCAAGCTTATTTTTTCGGAAGAATTTTTTTTCCATTCCCTTACCATATTTAACAGAGCGGTAATACAATAGGAATAACGAAATACTTAAGAATATTTTGAAATTTAAAGTTATATTTCCAATTAGTTTCGAAAGAACTAGTTTCCGAGTAGAAAAAACGTATCGAAAATAGAAATAAAACAAGTTATTTATAACTTTTAATTAATTGGTCTGGAAACATTACCTAACTTGAAAGTCTATTTAGTTCCAAATACCTACGATTTAAAATAAATCTTGTTCACATAATATGTGAGCTACTGCAAAAGTAAAGGTGGCATGTACTTTAGTGTACTACAGTTTATCGAAAGTAATTTTGACTGCTACTAAATAGGAATAGATACGAACACAAATAATAAAACTAATAAAAAGTTGAATAGCCACGCGTGATTCGCCAATATGTATAAAAAACTCAATAGATTCGATTAAGGGCAGCTGGTCACCAAATCCATACAATGTACAACGTAATCCAACCTCACTGTCACACAACCTTGAACTCTATGACAATAGAATAATACTCCTTTTACAACATTCATGTCACTTTGATTGTAGCAATATTCGTGATGAGGTGTACGAAATTCGATTGAATGGTGTTTTATAGGGAACCGGTTGCGACCGGTTCTGACCCCAGACACGTGGTCATTTTTGTCATTCACCGTATTAAAATTATCGGTCCTTTTGTCATTCGGTCTTTGTGTTCGATTTATTAGAATTCTTCTGATTTATACCAACCATACATCTGCGTGTTTGTTACTAATCTGTGTGATTGTCCCGATCAAACTGAAATTTTAAAGAATCTTCTAATTAAACAATTTGTATCAGAATCAGTCATCAAGAAGATACCGAAGAATGTATCAAAGGATTCCGATATTAATATTAGGAATATTCTAACTCCCCCCGGGTGGAGCGCCCCCATGAATTGGTAATGACTAAATTAACAACACCTATTGTTTCGCGTTTTTTAATATTAATATTTCTCCATTGTTTGGTTGGGGTGAAGAAAAATGTTATTCTGGAGGGAAGGTGAGATTGATTGATTTTTGCATTAATTTTAATAAGAACAATAGTCCCTGCGTCGGACACTTCGTAATTGCATTTGTAGACGAAAATGAAGTTGCAAGCGAAGTTTTTGATGAACTAAATCTGATTAAAGTTGGCTCGGGGCGTTTTTTGGTACCGTCGACGTAGGGAGTATAATATTGTCTTTTATTACTTCGTGATTGCTGTAAACTATCCTCCTATTTTCCATACCCACAAATATCCTAAAAGATTCAAAAATTTACATAAGTACAAGATTTTTTGAATATTCATGATTGAGAATGTTAAGGCAATGAATTTATTTAAAGGTACAAGATACTCTCCAATCAAACGGTATCAGATTTTCTCATTAATTATAATTTGATATATTAAATTAGCTCTTGACTTAGCTATCTATATTGTGAAACATTTTATTCTATCGAGAACATTCACGAAGTTTGATATTGAAATTCTAAAACATCAAAAACATTTTTTTTTTGTTAAGTTAGTCGTATTAAATCGCCTGTTAGGCCACTCCAATTTCAAATGTCGTTTTCTCTCCACTATTTTTAACCGACTTCAAAACTTTAAGTACTGATTTAATAAAGGCAGGAAGTCTTGTCATCTCAATACCGAGAAATAATTCAAATAAGATCAATGTTTGTAAACATGACTCAGAACACAAAGGTTCTTTGAGAAAAATAGATAAGCATTCTAGAAGCAGTGATCAAACAGAATGTCGTTATTCGAATTTCGTCAATTACACAGAAACTATAGAACAATACACACACTAATGTAACACATAGGGACATTATTCTGATAATGTCACAAATCATCCACGCCGAAGTTTGTAATGAATTGACATATTCAGAACACGTGTGTGCCTTACAAATGCAAATTGAACTTTAAACTGATTGCAATTAAATTGTATATCGATTGGCTTTGAACCGACAGCTAATAGTAGCATATGGTGGAGTTTTAAGCAACACTCCAATTTGAACTTTAAAAACACAAACTTAAGGTACAAAATCGATTGTTCGGTTATAATAGTTTAGATTATAAGGTTATGGGAGTTTGATGCTTATGCAAATCAAATTAGATTTGAGTTTAGGTTGTAGAAGACTGTCGGTGAGATGTAAAGGAGTGTCGAATTCCAATAAGTAGTGTAATATGCAAACTGTTGATAGTTATTACCATTAATATTAATAGTGGATAACGATTTTCAGTTAGTCCTGCTTCCTTGATACGATATTCACCATAAATTATATTATGGAATAGTTGTTCATATGATATTTCATGAAGCTACTTCCTTTTACTTCAATTCAAAACCTTACGATGTTATGCTGCTGGCCAACAGTTTATCCCTTTCCTTTTTTTTTTTTTTCTGTTTGTTTGAAAGGGACAGTCAGCAGCAAAAGTAGCTAAGCGTTTGAAGTGTTCAAAATGACCTACCCGCGCTCTTATTCTCTTGACAATAGAGATGTGTTGACCTCAATTTGAACACCTCAACCGCTTAGTAACTTCTGCTGCTGATCGGACAATATGAAGGTATGGCTTTTTAAGGTTAGTTACTACTGAACTTTTTGAAGTTAATGACATCTGTCAACAGAATTCAAGTTGACAATTTAGTGCGTTAATTTTGTAACTCAATATCTTCCTTTTCACAAGGCAAGGACCGAAAATTTGAAACAGATGTTAAGAAACAGACAAAGAAACTTGTATCTTTATTTATTTTGCTGAAAACTACAAATATACTGATAGTGGTGTGTCATTTTTCATGAAACTCTGAGTCAATGAGTTTGAATTAAGATGACTAAAGTTTACATATGATGTCATTAAATAGTTCTTGACAATTATTAATAGCCTTAAATATGTCTGCTGAAAGATATCATGCATTTTAGGGTTGAAATAAGCTTTAATCTTTTCATCATCATCATTTCAGCTGTAGGACACTGCTGGACATAAGCCTCCCCCAAATATGACTATCATCTTGGGTTGGCAAAGTCACTACACTTGGCAGGCGGTTTGGTTTTATCTTTTATTTAAGCATTTTTTTTTAAATTATTAGAAACAAAGAAAGGCACAGTGTTAGCACAAATCTGATTATAACGCATTCGCTAATTTACGATGCGTTTTTAATACATCATATCGCAAAAAACGCACCTACGTCTGCTACAATGTAAAAGAAACAAAAGCACGAAAATAAGCAAATCCTTTGAAGATAAATAATTTATCGCTTCTAAAAAGAATTGTTGATAAACATCGAACATTAAATATGTAACTGTTGTCTATCGTAAAACGCCAGACGGGAAACCGATAAACGTGAGCAATGGTGTACCTTATGTCTTTGTAATAAGGCATACGAATGTTCAGCTGCGCGTGTACGTAAATATCACTTCGCGGGAATTATGAGTTTTATTAGTTTCTCGCAAATGAAATTCCGAGGATCATTTACTGGGCTTTGATGCGATGGCAGTTTTTTTTAAACGGATCAGATGAATTGATTCATTGCTGTATCGCAATGCTACTGTGATGTGTTGAGATTTTAAACTTATATTTACAACCACAAAAAAATATTTTGTAAACAATAAAAAATCTGTTTTTTTTTTATCTGAAGAAATTTTTTTAATTCTAAAGTGTCACAATCTCAATTTCTTTTCAGTTCTTAAGACATTTGTAGAAACTCCTTCAATGTAATTTGGACAGCTCTGGGCTATCTTAAGGAAGTTACCAATGCCAGCTCCACTTTCTTTGGGGTCCACCTTTATCATGGAGGATCATAGCCCCCTAACTCTCGAAAACCTCAAGGTGGGAAACTTGTACAGTCTACAAGCACGGGCTACAAACCTTGATCTAAGATCATGTTCCCAGAAAAGGTAAAAGTAAGCTTTAAGGAGTAGAAAATATTCCTAGGATATGTACATATTCCACCCATCCCAAATCCTCCCGCGGGTGTTGTAAGCGACAATGGGAATGACCGACAGAGCAGCGTCCGTAAAAAACAAATTAACAGCTACTGCGATCGCCAAACCGCCTGCCAAGCAAGGTTATGATAATACCAAAGATACTAGTCATATTTGGGGAATGCCTATGTCCATCAGTGGACGTCTACCGGCCAAAATGGTGATTGAAAATGACATTCCACATCACCAATCGCAACAGGTGCCCGGTGGTCTCCATTTTTGTTTACATTTCACGAATATATCGTGTTGACGCGCATGCGTGAGCTTGATTCATATGCTTACGTTGCTATACTGATTTACAATAAAAACATGAGTGAACGATTGATGTGAGTTATGATTAATGCAGTCCCTTTGATCTCGTGGCTATGAATCTATCAAGGCGGCTTCTGAATATCGACGCGTATAAATAAACGTGTTTAGTTAATTATGAGCTTTAAAGGTAGATGGCGCTTAGACATTGGACGACAAATTCTGGGTTCAAATCCTAGTACGGGCATACATTTGTGTGACAGATTTGTTGCTGTTGTCATGGGTGTTTTCTATGTTTTTAAGCATTTGTAAATATATTATATAATATCGTTGGCTAAGTACCCACAACACAAGTCTTCTTGACCTTACCGTGGGGTTCGGTCGATTTGTGTAAGAATATCCTGTAATATTTATTTATCTACGTTCAATTTTTGAATTAGTACCTAATTGTTATTTGAAGACTATAAATCACATAAACCAACGTTGACCTAGTTTTGTTTCTTCTACAACTCTAAAGCAGTTCAAGCTAGTGTGATCTAACTATAACTCTACAATTAGAGTCTAGTCATTTCCTAAGAGCTGGCTAGTAAAATTTTATGTCCTTAATGTATCTATGGTATATGGTCATAAGTGTATTTAAAATAACTTTAGACCCGTTTCCAAATGGACTATCGTCAGGAAACAATCGAATCTTCAACGGAGCCATTGTCTCGGCACGGACAAATTACATTTTTTGTCCACATTTAGAGTAATCATGTACAAAGAAACAGATCTCTTTCATCATCGACACGCTGTTGTTTACGTCGATCTTCTCAGAACCAGCGCAGCCAATACTTGGAAATAAATATGTGAGTTTGACATTTGCTTTCATGTTTGCGTGCGGTGTAATTACGGCTCGCTTTATCCCCTTGTGCGTAAGATTGGTTCTTTTTAGTCTATGATTTCGGTTTTTCATCTAATGTTGTGTTTTTTGTTATTAAATTATCGTGCGTGCCGATTCTGACAAGATGATAGGTTAAGTTCGTTGCGTGATTGCGTCTTGTCGACGTTCGGGCTTTCTCTTTGATTGACTCAGAGATTTGATGAGACGATTCACTTTGAAATGTTTGGCAGAAATCGTAACTATTGAGAGCCAACGTGTCTTGACATGTTTGCTTTGAGATCTCTATTTCAGCTGTAATTATTATTTTGATATCGCGTGGCTTAAACTTTAAACTACGTGTGAAATGTAGAAGTCCATTAAGATTAACCTTTTGAATCCATTTCTTAATCCTTTCCGGCTTTTATGATAATGATAATTATCATTAACATCATTACCATCACGCTACTTGATATTGATAAGTCTTGAACGGCCGGCAGCCATTTGTCAAGTGCATCCAAATATATCAGTGTCGAAGCGGCGCGTTCAAAACTAATAAGATGCGCCGACCAAAATAACAAAATTAAAATAAATCGAACGACAGGCAGACGTCATAAACTAATTTCGAGTGTTTTCGTTTTGTATACAAAAATAGCATCATCACTCTTTCATGTTCAGAGAAGTGACATTAAAGAAGAATTACAACTCGGCCCTATAGATGAAAGTACGGTTCGCTAAAAATAAAGGTGTTTATGATTTACACTGCACTAGTATTAGCTCAGATATTAAATCTGCTGTCGAAGTAGCATTTAAATAAGCAAAAATTATGCGGAATTTCAAGTGAACGGAACCGCTTGTAACTCCTTGGTTTTGAGCTATAAGTAAATTGTCCAAAAGAAAAGTTGAAATCTAATCAGGGCCGCAATCATCCCGCAATTCAAAGGCCTAATCAAAAAAGTTCTGGATTCGAATCGTTTATCGAATGTCATCAAAAAGAAATAACAGAAGTTACCCCTTTCCGACTTAATTAAAATCTAGTAAGATACAGAAAAAACAGCGGGAAAAAAGTCCCTTCAATAACTTAAATAACTCCAGTCCTCTGAGGAATGGGAAAGTCAAAGTTATAAATACAATTTAGCCTCGCCTTTTTATTTGACGGTTATTTTTCCGGCTTCAGTTTGATTTTTGATCGATAGTCGATTCTGGAAAGTTTCACGAAGACTTGAAAAGTAGGAGAAACTTTTGTTTTGCGCTTTTGTTCTGTTTTCAACGTGCTTTCATTTGGAACAGAAAAGCACGTGACAATTTAAACGTGACTTCAATCGTTAACTACCAAATGATTGATTGATTAATTGCTTCAAATCTCGTGTCCTATTCGAGTACATAATGAGCCTAACCTATTTATCTTGCGGGTTCGTATGTTGCCACCGGCATTTGTTTGGGTGATCATCTCGAATGTTCCTGTATTTATAAACATCTATCTATCTGTTATGTATATCGTCTTCAAGCACCTACATTGCAAGCCTCATTACTGTACAGTCAGCAGCAAAAGCGGCTAAGCGTTAAAATGACCTACACGCGCTCTTATTTTCTTAACAATCGAGATGTGTTGAAATCATTTTGAACACCTCAAACGCTTAGCCACTTCTGCTGCTGACTGTACTAGGTGATTCTTGCTAGATATTTATTTGTAATTGAATTTTCAGCAGACCGCATCTCTTTGTCTGATACATTTACTAGTACTTATAAAACCTGAACCCCTTTCCAAATTATCAGCGTTTCTTTCATAGATTGAAAAGCCAGTTCTTCAATTTCGGGTATTCAATGCCTAATGACTGTCTGAATGGCTGTAACTCTTTTTGACTAGACCTCACAAGAGCTCTCCAAATGGACTGGACTTCTTTGTGCATAGTGCATTCTGTTTGCATGCGGATTGCATAGCTTTGAGTATGAAAAGGTCTGAAATAGGTTGTTTTCGGCTAAACATTTGTGAATGGATATTGTTGTAGAAGCGTTGAAGATTTTGGCCTAAAAGCAGGAATTACAAAAGAGCTAACATTTTTGTGTGCCAAGCGTGTAAATTTAATTAATATTAATTCATGTTTTTGAAGTTTTTTGACTAAGGCTTCCATAGCTGGTACTTCATGACTACATACCAAGATACATAACACGTAAATAAATGCCCTTTCCAGAATTCAACCTTTTCCGAGTTTTCTCTTCCTTCTATCAGTTCAGTATACTTTCTCAAAATATTTACATACAAGATCCGACTTGATAACCTGACAGGATACTTTGAAAAACAATAGGAATCTAAACATACGAAGTAAGTAAGACGAGCGAATGACTAACATGAATTGTTACAACTGTCAAAAGTCCACTAACAATGACCATAAAGATTTATGTCATTTTGACTTCGATTTGTGCACCGTAACCTTCATAAATATTACTTACTCCGGAAATATGTGGGTATCGGACCGTATAATTCTAACCTGAATACCAAAAGGGTTTAAGCGCATTCGAAATACAAACAGACATAATACATTTCTCTAAATTCCTCATGCCGGCCACTTGCCACTTGGTTTAATTGTCTGCGTCGATAATATTGATTGATTGATTGATTGATCCTAATGATACTGGTGGCAAGATGAATGGGTTTGATACAGTTTGTTCGTAGAATGTTCAATGATCGTTAATTAAAAAGTCATATTTTCAGTCTTAATGACATTCCTGATAACTTTTCCTGCTCCAGCAATCCTATAAAGATCTCTCATCATCATTTCAGCCGTAAAATGTCCACTCCTGGACAGACCTCCCTCAAATATGACTTGTATCATCTTGGGTACGGTGTAGCTGTAGATGTTTTCCCTTTGTCGCTTCTTACGCCCTCGGGAGGAAATAGAGTGCTCTTGCCGGCTGACAAGGCAGAAAGAATCCGACTGCCAAGCGTGGAGATTATGGCATTATGCTATGCTATGGAGGGCTGGGAAGGCCTAATCACCTTACACTTACTCAGCTTTTCTCCTTAGTCATCTTTTGCGACATCTGGACCCGGGTATGTCCTTAAACTACGTCCAACAATGAGAGGTAGGGCACAGCGTAATACCATCACGCTCGAGTCTGGAGAAGTCCAACTGGGGAAGTACCTCCCTACTTACAGAAGACCACAGCCATAATAGCACTGCTACCTTTCAGGTCTGTAGTGTCGTGTTCCTGATGGTGAGTAAGGTTCCCAGAGCTCCCCCTTAAAGGTCGGCAACGCGCTTGTGACTCCCATGGTGTTGCGGGTGTCCATGGGCGACGGTAATTGCTTACCATCAGGCAACCCGTCTGCTCGTTTGGCACCTTATGTCATAAAAAAAAATTCGCGGATTAAGTTGGGACTCTCAACAAACCACCGACATCCAGCTACCCACACCCCGTTCATCTTGAGTCCTCCATTATTTCAACCCGTTCAATTCAAATCGTAACAACAACATTTAACAAGAAAATCATTACAAAGATTTACGTCCTAAGGTCAGTCGGTTAACTGGTTAGGAAATGACGGTAAAGGATGCAACCTAGCTAAGTGGAGTATCGAATGTAACGTACGATCAATAAATCAATTACTTGCCCCCGCGCAACGTGAATTGGATTTGACAGTTGGCTAGATCTAGGGACGCGACGGTCCGGAGAGATTGGTGATTTAAGATTTAAAAAAAAATCATTGAAAATCAAGGCAAGTTTTCAAAATTTCAAAAATTATTTAAAGGAAGGATGAAAGACGAATGTGACTTGTATAATCTTGAGTGGTAGTTGCGATAGTCGACACGCTTGGTAGGCGGGTTGGCGACCGTAGTAGCTGTAGATTGGGTTTCAACGCTACTGCCCTTTTATCTGTTTTTCCCTTTGTCACCTCTTACGACACCCGCGGGAGGAGATAGGTGGTGCTATTCTAGCCAGCCGTCACCACACGGCAATTATAAGATATGTCGTCTTGAATTAAGATACTCGTATATCTCATTTAAAAACTGTATATTTTTTGAAACTATAAATTTTTTGATTGTAAGTAAGATCTTGAAAACCAGTTTTTCACTTCAATGCGTATTTTTTAAATCTTCCTCCATTATTTAACTAATAAGTAAACTTGCTAAATACCCGACCAAAATAACGTATACGAAAAATATTTCAGAATTAATGATTACTACCACGCAAAATTTTGAAACCAAAAGATATACAATGAGTACATATATTTATGTCCAGAACGGACTGATTGAACGAATGAATTTTTTTTTATGACATAGGCGGCAAACGAGCAGACGGATTGCTTGATGTTAAGCAATTACTGTCGCCCATGGGCACGCGCAACACCAGGGGAGTCACAAGCGCGTTGCCGGCCTTTAAGGGGGGTTGGAGCTCTGGGAACCTTACTCACCATCAGGAACACAACACTACATACCTGAAAGGTATCAGTGCTATTATGGCTGTGGTCTTCTGTAAGGAGGAGGTACTTCCCCAGTTGGGCTGCCCCCGATTCAAGCGTGATGGTCATCGCTGTGCCCTACCTCTCATTGTTGGACGTAGTTTAAGGACATACCCGGGTCCGAGAATGAAGTTATTAAACCGTCGATAGTGGCGCCCCTAGCGCGGGGAAACAGGATACGTTCAATGGAATGATTGATCGCCGACGGACGATAATCCTTGCACTAAATAAATATCGTATATATCGGTCGTGACGTCATTACACTCTTTACTTTGCTGTCACTGACATTTGGCATTTGGAACTTGGATTGGCACAAAATATTTGGAGACATTCCTACACAAATTGAGCTAGTCCTACGGTAAGCTCAGTAAGGCTTGTGTTGTAGGTACTAGACGGCGATACTAGACGACGGATTGGCACAAAATATTTGGGGACATTCCTACACAAATCGAGCTAGTCCAGTAAGCTCAGTAAGGCTTGTGTTGTTAGGCACTAGACGGCGATACTAGACGACGGATTGGCACAAAATATTTGGGGACATTCCTACACAAATCGAGCTAGTCCAGTAAGCTCAGTAAGGCTTGTGTTGTAGGTACTAGACGACGATATATATAATACGGCTAGGGCATTTATGCATGCGATGAGCACATATACTCTGAGTGATGGGTGTTTTCTATGTATTTGTATATTAATATATATCGTTGGCTGAGTCACAACACAAGCCTTCTTGAGCTTACCGTGGGTTCAGTCAATTTGTGTAAGAATGTCTTGTAATATTTTAGTACATTTCGATACTAGTGAAAAAAATTTTTTTTTCGACGAGGGTGGAACTTGCAGCCCGAGTGAAACGAGGGTGACAATCACCCGAGTCTTAAAGAAGTTTTTACACGTGTACCGAACCTAAGTTTTCATAACTAGTGCCTTAAAAAGTGAAATTTACGCACGCGAAGCGTGCGCAAAGTGCACTTTTTACGCACTAGTTAGGAAAATTTATTTATAAACTCGTTTTGTAATACAAAACAAAGCTAAAAGTACACAACTCTTAATCACAATCAGAACCTTTCTGACCCACCATACCCCGCGAACTTTGTCCCGCCTAACATATTTTCTTTAATATATATATACATATATATATTTACTTACCTTAATCTTAAGTCTATTTACATATTATAACACCCCTGGATCGTATCCGGCCCAAATGTCCCCATTACTCCTGCTGCGTTGCCTCTTTGCACAGCAATGGAGACCTGCTGAACCAGATACAATCTAGAGGATCGCCCGTTCTTTAATATACATTGAGTTCCTTACCTCCTTCTCTTTCGCCGCCAGCTCACTCTCCAGCCCAGTCTGCGGACTGCTCCTGGCCGACCCACTCCTGGCCTCCATCTTGTCTTCCTCCTTGATGGGGCTGAACTCTAGCCTCGTCTCAGTGGCCTGGTCCCGGCTGGCCTCGACGCCATTGGTCTTGGGCAGGGTCGCCGTGATAGGACTCGTGGTGGCTAGCTGTTCTTTGAGTGTCGTCACTTCTTTTTCTGCCAATGTGGCTCGCTGGAACAATGGAGAGGGGGTTTAGATAGTGGAATTAAAAAAAAAAAAAATTTAGTCTTAAGCCGTCGATATGAATTAATTAAGCCGGCAACGCGCTTGTGACTCCACTGATGTTGCAGCTGCCCATGAGCGACGATAATTGCTTACCATCAGGCAATCCGTCTGCCCGTTTGCCACATTTGTCCAAAAAAAATCAGTTTAATATATTTAAACTCTTTTCCACAAAATATATGAATGGCAGACTTAATGGCTAATGGTATTATCTAGCAGTCAACCACAGGGCCAAATAGTGATATGACAAAATGTATGAGGTAAAAATAAAATTGAACCGTTCATTGCCGAATTAACTAAAATGCATAATTACATATTAATGATTACATATTTTTGAATAATTCTTATTGTTTTTTTTTATTACTGCTAAACTTCTTTAAAATACTTATAAAATAAGTTATTTATAATGTTTTCTATAAAGTAGATGACCCCGCGAACTTTGTACCACTTAATATATTTTCTTTAATTTTTAAGTATTCTGCTATTAGGAACAGAAATAAATCAAACAATCCAAAGATCATTGCTGAGTTATACTATACCCCGACTTTGTTTAATATGAAAAAAAATAATCTTTTTTTTTTATTAACTGAAAATTATTCAATATAAGGTAGACGAGTTTCATAGCTTATTAATTAAAGTCAATGACAAGCGAACAATTAACCCATTCACGGCAGGAAGCCATAATACCCGTGTATGTATGTATGTATGTTCGCTGTAATCTAATTATCAGTTCCCATAGTTTAATTTTTTTTGTTGTGTTTCCGCTGCATTCAGAGGGTAATCGGTTCGATCTCTGACGGAAGTGCTATTGGTGGTTTTACTCGACTGCGAAATGTGTGGTCATGGTTTTGTTGGACGAATATAAATGTCCAAACAAGGAGGAACTTACAGTTAATTTTTTCAGGGTAGTCGAAATCCTCTTTTTTAATTATTATTTTTGATAATAAAACTGAACTGTACAACCCATTCCACCTAAACTTGGGGATGCAAATCCAACTCCTCAACAAAGCATGTACAGTCGCCATCAGATATATCGGAGCTGTTGAGTTGGTCACAAATATCTGAATGCCTCTGTTGTCAAGGCGATAAAGCATGTTGAGATATGTGTGACTACCTCCACAGCTCCGATATATCTGATGGCGACTGTACCTAATGACAAGTTTTTATAAATACAATTGTATGAAATAAAAAAATATATTTCATTAAAATATATTAACAACTTTACCCGGGTACATTCCCTAACTATCGAAGGTATACCAGCACCTTAGAGCAGAGCATACGACCAACTCGCCTGCCACGCATGAACCTAACTCACTTAGCCTGTAAAGATCTATAGGGTAAATGCCCCTGTAGCTGATAGGTAAAATGGTGATTTCTTTTTAAAAGCCACTATCATTTAATCAGCAAATTCCCCATCCAACCATATACAATTTTATTGTACTCGCTTCTACGCACAGATTTACATCTATACACAACGTTCCTAATCATCAAATACACCACCAATATGCTTTATTTCAAAGCCCATAAGGTTGATTTTCAGTCAACTACTTTACGATGTTTCTCCAATACTTTTCTAACAAAACCATTGACCACTACTACACTTTATGTCAACGAGATAAGGTTTATTTTAAGTCATTGTTGTACTCGATACACTGAACAAATGAAGGCATAAGGTTTAATTTCAAACAACTAATCCCGCAATCGCTGTTTTCATCGGGAAACTTGGCAATAAAATGTGCGTACGCGCGTGTTAGGTATGCGGCAGACTAGCGATCGGCAACATACGTGGAATATTTAACGTACATGGTAAATAATTGTCCTAGGAACTTTCTAGAGAAACAAACGCTCATATGAATCTGTTTCCGTAGAAGTAGCGTGTCTTTTTTTTTATTTGACCTCAGTCACATTTGATGGTAAGTGTCGACGAGGTTGAGGGTGTAGCACGCTGGTTTAGTAACAGCCTAGACTTGCCATGAAAAGATCTAAATTATATCTTTCCGGGAATACAGACAAAGGGGGCGAATTCCATTCCTTAGCAGTCCGCATTAGGAAGATAGAAGCGAATCGCTTCGTGCGAATGAATGGAATATTCACAACGTAAGGATGAAACCGCTCCCCTCGCCTGAAAGGTGGTGGAACGGAGATGGATAGGATTATTGTACAAGCCCGCTGGTGTCACCATATTTGACCACTACTTCTACACTGAGGAGTGTAGGAAAAATACCAGCTAATAAACACAGTTTTAGAACAAATATGAATAAATTAGAATGATACTATAATGCCTTTCACACGGACGCGTAAATACTGTGAAGAGTCTTAATTAGTAAATTATGCGGTTTTTCACAATCGTTTTATTACATGCGAATGTGTATGGTGCGAAAATATACTGTCAAGTGCTTTGCTAGTTATTGTAGTATATACCACAGTTTTATGTATAGTATGAATAAATAAATATTACAGGACATTCTTACACAAATTGACTGAGCACAGCGGTAAGCTAAGGAATGCTTGTGTTGTGGGTACTCATCCAACGATATACATGATATACAAATACACAGAAAACACCCATAACTCAGGAACAAATTTAATGTCTGTAGCCAGTGTCACTACCCGCTAGGACAGACCTGTCATCAATTAATCTGATTTTGAGTATAACATTTTTTTTTTCTCAAAAGGTAACATTCCTGGAAATTAAGTTAGTTATTCATGAAATAAAGCAAATAATGGATTATATCCCGTAATGAATTAAACGTTGTGAACAAAAAAATATTTTTTTCAGACCTATAAATAAAATACTGAGCATAATAAGTATACATATACTAGGAGTACTTAAAACGCTGTTAGCTGATGATGATGAGATGAGCGAGGAAGTGTAGCGAGGAATGAGTTTTTGCATAACCAATAAAACTGCATTATATTACATTATAGAGAAATGAAGTAATTCTATTGGTTTTTAAGAAACACACCCCTCGTCACTCATCCTCGCTCATCTCTTGTGTAAACGCAGCCTTAACTATGAAGTCGCGTTAGTCGCACGACAATCGCGGCGACCGTCCGTCCGTATGCGCGCGCCCCGCAGCACGCTCGGATACGCGCCTGCGTATCGGTTCGCTTTCTGCCACTAATTAGTTATTTAGTTTGCAACGGATACATTGCTCTGTTGCTGTAAAATACAATTTTTTAGAAGCGGAGATATTTTTGGGGGCTTATCTATATCTTTGTCGCTTGGCTGACTCGGAGATCAATGTGCTACGCCATGATGGTTGCGTTCAGAATCTCTATTTCTGACTAAATAACATGATTTTTATCGACATTTGTTCTAACCTCTAGACCTATAAAAAGGTCTCCCACTGCATGCCATTTCTGAATTTTAATGATGACAAACCATAGTTGCATTTGGCCTGGAAAATTTTGGTTTCTGGGCAGCTAGAGGATAATGATTTTAGCTATTATTAGAATAAAATAAATAGACTCACAAATTGACTGAGCCCCACGGTAAGAGAAGGTTTGTGTTGTGGGTCAGCTAACGATATATCGTCGGGGATAGTGCAATACCGCAACTACAAATATCGATAGAGTTCGAAATTCAAACAATGTACAAAGAAATTGTATCTTATTGCATTTGTTAATTACGCGGTATTACACTATCCCTGACGATATATAGAAAACACCCATGAATCAGGAGCAAATACTGCTCATCACACAAATAAATGTTCCTGAGTCATAGTTGTTTTCTATGTATTTAAGTATTTGTATATTATACATATCATTGGCTGAGTACTCACAACACAAGCCTTCTTGAGCTTACCGTGGGGCTCAGTCAATTTGTGTAAGGGTGTCCTGTAATATTTATTTATTCACATGGTTGTATATATATATATATATATATATATATATATATATATATATATATATATATATATATATATATATATGACATAAGGTGGCAAACGTCAGACGGATTGCCTGATGGTAAGCAATTACCGTCGCCCATGGGCACCCGCAACACCAGGGGAGTCACAAATGCGTTGCCGACCATTAAGGGGGGTTGGAGCTCTGGGAACCTTACTCACCATCAGGAACACAACACTACATACCTGAAAGGTAGCAGTGCTATTATGGCTGTGGTCTTCTGTAAGGAGGAGGTACTTCCCCAGTTGGGCTTCTCCAGACTCGAGCGTGATGGCAATCGCTGTGCCCTACCTCTCATTAAACACATATACACTATTATATGTGTTTTATTAAACTTTTGCACACATATTTCCGACAGTATTAATCATCGCATACAGCCATATGCAGTCAATTCGGATTACAAACATTGCAATCAGAAATCATTGCTCAAGACTATGATAGATTAGATCAATCTGCTCAATTGAGCAATGGACCCGTGATGTAACCGGAATGACACATCGACGCCCACGTACGAATATTCGGAATATTACACTCAGTTTTATACAGATAGTATATTACCCGGGTATGTCCTTAAACTACGTCCAACAATGAGAGGTAGGGCACAGCGAAGTACACACGCTTGAGTCTGGAGCAGCCCAACTGAAGTACCTCCTCCTTACAGTAGACCACAGCCTTAATAGCACTGCCACCTTTCAAGTATGTAGTGTTGTGTTCCTGATGGTGAGTAAGGTTCCCAGAGCTTAAAGGCTGGCAACGCGCTTGCCCCTGGTGTTGTGGGTGCCCATGGGCGACGGTAATTGCTTGCCATCAGGCAATCCGTCTGCTCGTTTGCCAACTTTGTCATAAAAAAGCCGCTTTACGTGTAATTTTTTATGTGTTAATTTCTATTTGATATACGATCAGTTCGCTTAGATATTTTTGCTGGTTTGTTCGGTTATATCAAGCTTTTCACTTCTAAGTTAAATAGCAACGCATCATTATCTCAAAAAAGTAATTTAATTAAATTCACCGTTCGAAGTAAACTAGAAAGCCGATCATTAAAACATTCATTAAAAAATCACGAAAGCACGTACAACAACTGTGTGAATGTAATGTTGCTATCATTAAAAATTACCGAAGCCTAAATATTATTATAATTAGTTTCGTGAGAAAGTGCGTACGCAATGACAATGACTCCGATCATTATCATTGCGGCATTGATTCATTACTTTTACGGATTGCCGGGCAGTAATGAGCTGCTTACTTCCCTTGGCCGTTTCTTGTTTACATGCCTTGTGGCTCCATCTAGCGGCAGTTCAAGTTGTCAAGTTTTACAACTTACCAGAGCAAGTCTCGGCTTACAAGTAATACAATTAGATAAGCATAATATGACATGAAAAAAAGTGACTAAGTACGGTATTAGGTTTAGGTTATTTAAATGTATAATTTATTTAGTAGTATTACTATGTACTTAAAATCAATGTAAGTTTCTGGCAATGCGCTTGTGACTCCTCTGGTGTTGTGCCTATAGGCGGCGGTAATTGTTTACCATCAGGAAATCCGTCTGCGCGCTTGCCAACTTTGTCATTAAAAAAAATGTTTACTTAAAAAAATATCGTTCCTTTACATTACCAGTGATACTTGGTAATTCGGTGATATATTATTATCTTTAAAAAAATCTCGATTTTTAGAAAATGTGTGCTATAAAATTGATGGCAGTTGATAGTTTGATGCTTGCAATCGAGTTGACAGCAATATATCGCTTCACCATTCCAAGCTTAGGGTATAAGCTAAAGTTCACGTGGAAGCTTCTAGAACAAAAATATTGTGATAAGACGAGTGCGATTCTGGCATTAACCGTTATTTCAGACATATCTTCCATCTAAGCAATATTCGATTTATGTAAATCGGAAAGCCGAATTATTTATAAATTAAGCAACAATTAAAGCATTTATTCATTAAGTTGGAAACAAAGAATATTATCTATTAAACCCATCGGTTGTTTGTGCAATATATTAGAGCGGTACTATCCTATCTAAAAACCCGAAACAAGCGTAAAACACGCAATTTTCATATGAAGTTAAGACCATTTTCTTATAAGAGCCTTGTACAATTTGGAGTCTCTCACGCTGGCAATTACTAACGGTGTAATTTCTATGAGCGATTACAATTCCGGGTGATTTTGGTAACCACTAACAAGAATTAGACACGAAAATAATAATCGGCGGCCATTGCAATAAATGGCTTTCGCAAAACATTTAAAACAGATTGTATTTCGTATATAATTATTATGACACAAGCATTCGAAAGTAGCCTATAATTTTTCTACAGTTGCCCAGTTTTCTTTGCGCTCAGGACCGGCCATCTTGAAAAAATGGACCCGCCATCATTGCTAAGTAAACTACAACAAATTTGAAATTAGATAAACAACTGAATTCCAAGTCAATTTGAATTTAAATTTGGAACGTCAACGGATACCGTTTAAAACTATAAATCGAACAATTTGAATCCCGAGCCCGGGAACATCCCGAATTTATTAAATAAAACAATTGATTGATTAATCCCGATGAAAGGACAGCATTAAGAAGGGTCCGATTGAAGCTCATTGTTCAAAACAACGCTATTGTGTACTAATCGAATACGACTCGAACCTTTCTTTCGGAGTACAACCTTCAATTTGGAACTTATAGCACTGGCCACATTGAGACTTTCTGAAAAAAAAATCGAGCGTTTGGAAAACGAATTACTCTTTCCAAATTGAGCTTTAAATCGTTTAGTTTAAGTCTAGAATGCGTTGGCGGCTTCATGTCTTAGATTTTATTATGATTATGACAGGCGTTTTGAAAGAATAACGTTTTTGAAACGTTGTCATATTGTGCGCAAATTTGACATTACATGTTTTCGTTATGTAATACATGTTTTAAATATGTATATTGTCTTAACAATTAGTGTAAAAACTATTTTTCTTTAATATTTTTACGTCCACTGGACATAAGCCATGGCTTCTAAATAGAATGTAACCGTACTGACGTAGAAACATTGTATCAGAGCGATGTATCATAATAATTGATACGTTACATTTTTCTTAATTAGATGTGATTATGATCATTAATATTTCGGTTATTGTACTTTTTACGATTCGGATTTACCCACGGAAAATGGGCGATTAAATTATTCATGTCATAAAAAAGTATGAGTTGTATTTTAGTTTTATTAGGCTTTCGTACTGTAACATAATGTTTTTTTTTATACAAGACTGATCAGGGTTTGACCTCAGTCACACCTGATGGTAAGTGTCGACGAGGTCGAGGGTGTAGCACGCTGGTTCAGTGACAGCCTATTCTTTTTTGTTTTTTATTTACTTCTGTTCCTATTTTAATGATAATATTATAAGGTATTATGGTGTGAAATAAATGTTTTTCAATGTAAGTGAAATTTAGGTTGAGGGCAAAGACAATAATTTTATATCAATGTTTACAGTTGGAGATAAGTTTTTTTTTTAAATTTATCGTATTATTGCTTAGATCTCAACTATCTTTGCTGTAATCACTATCTTAATTGTAGTGTTTTGATATATTTGCTTATACGTTCAGAAGGAAATTAAAAGGTTTTGTATGGAATTAAGATAATGAATCAATAAAGATAACAAGTAATTCTTGGAATAGAACGTAATTCATAATACAAGGTTGTATTAATTATTTTTTATTATTTATAATTATCACCTCCTATTATCTTCAAACTTAGTAACCCATCACGACATGGATAAAGTGACAAGATAGTAAAATTATCACATCAATGACAAAAGCGTCACGCTATCCACAAGATAACTTCTAACAGTCCAGTTTTTCTAATTAGACTAGCAATGTACAGTCGCCATCAGATATATCGGAGCTGTGTGCAAAAATTTCGTAACATGAACTTTATTGCCGTGACAATAGAGGCGTCCTGATATTTGTGACCACCTCCACAGCTCCGATATATCTGATGGCGACTGTACATACAAATTACAGCATTTTAAGGTTAACTGTAAGACAATACCTTATGGCATTAAGTTCGCCTGCTCAATGTCTCAAACAACTATTTTTTCCCTTGTTGCCATAGTTACGATCCCCTGGGTCACTCTTCAGTTCAGGTCAGTCAACAGTTTAATTGCATCTAAATACACAAAACAGATATTTGTGGTAGCTTATTTTTAAGTATTTATATGTATCTATTATATATATCGTCGTCTAGTACCTACAACACAAGCCTTACTGAGCTTGCCGTAGGAATAGGTCGATGTGTAAGATTATCCCGAAATACGGTCAGCAGCAAAACTGCAAGCGGGTGAAGTGTTCAAAATGACCTACACTCTTATTCTCTTGACAATAGAGATGTGTTGACCTCATTTTGAACACCCCAACCGCTTAGCCACTTCTGCTGCTGACTGTCCAATACCGATACTTTCCATTAGAATATTCACCATTTTCTAAATTTACTCAAGTTGCTTCCTAAATTAAACTAGACAGTTTTTTCTTGTATCAATTGCGTTTACATTTTTTACAGTTACATGTTTCGCGGTCAATTCGCATAATTATGAGCGACAATCACTATAAATAAGTGAACAAGTAATCAAGACGGACAGCTTTGTACACTGCGGCCGGGAAACGTGCCAATTTCTGGACACCTTTATTTCCCTGACAGTAGCGTTATGACAACTATTTGACGCGTCCATAAGATAAAATTAATTATTGTACAGTATATACTGCTATTGTTAAAGTGAGGCATTAAAGATTCTCTAGTGGAGACTACGTAATCGAAGGCGTAGCGTGAGAAGGCTCACAAGGTGTACCGATGATATGGTAGATCGCGGGAATCCAATGGATGTAGGTGGCGTAAAAGCGGTCAATATGGGGCGCTTTGGGAGTCCTATGTCCAGCAGTGGTCGTGTTTCGCCTAATTGTAAAAGTAAGGTTATGTAATTGTTTCGTATTTTTACAAGCTTTTTGAACAAAGGGAAAAATCCTACGGACGGGCAGCAGCGTCTGTCGAAACCCAATCTACAGCTACTACGGTCAACCCGCTTGCCAAGCGTGGCGACTATGGCAACTACCCCCAAGATGATACAAGTCATATTTTTGGGAGGCCTATGTCCAGCAGTGGACTGCATACGACTGAAATGTTGTTAGCTAAGGCTTAACGGTAATAACATAAACAGACGCTGAAAAAAATGCCTAAACAGCCGCCATCTTAGATGCATGACCATATGTTACACTCCACAAAACACCACATTCCCAATCATTCTATAAATCCCTGTCAAAAGCAGTGACCCCTCAAGGACTCGAACCCGCACTAATTAATGGAAAAGGATTAATTCCCTCGCAAATAAAATAAATATGAGAAAGGGTCGAGATTTGGGAAATTTAAAGGAGTTTTTTTGGGGGAACTCGCCGGGTACATGTGGCCGTTGTGGGGAAGAGTAACTTTATATTAATTGTCACGTGGAACTGATAAACCATCATACTGCTACGTCGATAAAAGGCGCAATCTGTCACAAGATTTGAGACAGAAGTCATAAAAGCGCTTCGATCATATGTGACGTTTTTATCCTATAAACATTGTCATGTAAAATTTTTATAATTTAAAATTTTATAGCAACAATAAGGAAAAAATAGGAAAATTATGAAATTTAAACGTTAAACAACAAAATTTTCTGTCTGTATTTATTATATATTATATTAAGATATTAAATAAACTTTAAGTCGTGATACATATATTATGTCACAAAGTGGACCCTACAATTATGAATACATAGGTATGATGTATTTTTAAATTGACACCTCCACCCCTTTACACATCTGTATCCTAACCTTGTCAGTCCGTCCACCCTCGTCTGACCATTGTCTCGCCCTCTGAAAAATATAATCAGCTTAAGCCTTTCAAACATAATCAATACTTATCACATCAATGCCTACATAACGTTTTTAAACATACCCTAAAGCAGTTTGTAATTAGCATCTAAGTCTATAAAACGTTTAAAAAAATATAGTTCGAAATTTGAACGACGCGCGACGTACTCAAATTCTTGCAAAGAAAATTAATATAAACAAAAGACAGTCGGTTATCGTTCCAAATTTGAAAGAATGTTTTAAATAATTCAATTTCATGAACGTTTTTCATAGTCTTCCAAATTTAAATTTATACGTTAAAAATAATGTTTGCTCTCCAGTCAATACGGACTCAAGGTGCGCTCTTAATCTCTCAATGTCAGTTTTAATTTGCTGCCGGCATCGAATTACCTTCCAAGAGTTTTATTTACGAAGCCTGTTTCGTAGGCGAAGGAAACGCGTTTCGACAGCCAGAAAAAGTTAATCTCACGAAAATATTTGAAAAATCAAACGAGATAGTCGTGACGGATGAACTATGTCAGCGAAATGGCGCGCAATTCAAAAATGGAACGCCCGTTCTAAATTTGAAACGTTATGGGGATACCACACAAAAGTCCCGCGAAGCGTAAATTCGTCAAACCACAGGTAGATCGCAAACAAAACCCGCACTGAATCCAAACAGAATCCAATCGAAAACTAAATAATTCAATTCAGTATAATTCGGAACGAACTCAAACTCGGATTGACAAATTCAAATAGGACGGCGAATTGTGAAAGTTGCCTATTGCCGATAGACAGGTATCAGGGGTACCTAATCATTATTAGATATTGAATTTTCCTAACTTTGGACTCATCCGGTTTCTAATTTACTAATGAATCCAAGTGCTGTTGCCATTAGCTCCCCCCTTTGGGGTGGGAAGGGGTAAGGGTAAGAACTCGCGCGAATTTTCGTCTTTTATACATGTAGAGCGATAATCCGATTGGTGATTCGGGCGTTCTACATTTGAATATTCGTGTGTTTTCGTTAATTCTCGCGTGCGGTTTGACTGTAGTGACGTTCCATTTTCGAAATTGGTTCCGAACGAATCCTTTTAAATGACGGTTTTCGATGTGGCCTAGTTATTTGCATGTTAAGTGACGCGTACGGAAACTTTGATATTCGAATTAGTTTTCGCCACTATACGACTTTAAAGTCGTGTAAAGGGGACAGGAAAAGGCAGGGAAAGTTGGTGAATCGGGCCCCATATGTCGTAGTGCATTAATAAGCTAATATTGAGTTAGGAACTGGGAGCCAATAAAAGCGTTGGCACCTGCAGTGCTTAACAGAGAGTTACAGGATATTAAGAACGGATTATGCCTCAGTGAGGGTGCGTTCCAAAACTTGTACCGTTGTCTTATTCTTAATGATGTTGGTATTCCGTGTTGTAAAGAGCTTTTAAGTTATATAGAACTAAAACGTATTTATTATTCTAACTAGTAAGGTAAGTAGGTATAATTTTTACCTACTCGTTTGATTAAGATTGTAAAGTATATTCTGTGTTCATTTTATAAATTTAAAAGGGTGTTCAACCAAGTATGATTAAGCTAGCACTTAGTTCGATTGTGAAAATTATCTATGGGTGACATCGAGGGGGATAAAAAGGCTCGTATGCACATGACTTAATTCAGTTAAGTTACGTAAAATGAATTAACAAATTACTATATCCTAAATAACTAAATACTAAGATATCTTTACTGTTGAATATTTGTGAATAATTTTTAGTGTACCTAATTTCATCACTTTCGTTAGCACCAAAAATATGCACTATCTGTCTTGTTGCTCTATAGATTATGTATTATAAGCGAAACGTGGAATCTACAACAAATTCCTTATAGCAATATTAACCGTATGATAGTTTCATATGGTCCATTTTCCAGTAACATGCAACTGTTAGTTATTTTGTTTACATTTTGGAGCGAGCCCCAGTCAAAGTTCAGATACTAGCGCCGATCGAACTTGAGCTCGTTACGAACTTTCGAATTTCGTATTCGAATTTGGAATCACAACGCTTTGTTCGATTCGCATTCGAATATTTATCGACGCGAGTTTAACGGTTGTGTAAGGTTTGTATTTGTGATTTGTGATTGATTTGTTGTGTTCTAACGATTTATTACTAACTGTTATACGACTTTTATTAATTTATAGTGAAAGGTTTGCATTGCTGCGTTAGAAGTCGATATTTATAGGTAAGCAATTGTTATAGCTACGTATGAAACATGAAAAATGAAATATATATTTAGTTAGCTAAATAAATATTTATTTAAAATGTATTCTGTCAAACCAATTGAGCATTACTAATGTTATAAATTACTTTACACCTTACTCTAGATCCATCTGACACTTAAACTAACTGTAACTTCAAACAATGGCTGAGAACAGATAGTCATCTAAATGTGCCGGTTAAATATTGTCTAAACGAAGCTTAACTCGTAATCATAGGTTCATTTAAGTAAAAGGAAATGCTAATTTTGACTTTAAACCGAACCGTCCCACTTCCGTCTTTATACGATTCTTATGTGACCAAAATCAGAATTAACTACTTTTAAATGCATTGATATAAGATCAAATCATGAGTATATTTTCACACCTTTATTTTAGTTTCCCAAGATCATAAATTACTGGAAATTAAGACATTAGAATATGCTTAAAACACAACAGTTGCGGTTCACAGTCAACTGTGATGCTTAAGTATTAGTCATATAACAGTTGAGTAAACATTTGTTATTACTGTTATTCGACCAACAATACCTCTATGAAATAAAAGTATGGCCGTTATAGTCACACAATAATAAGTAAATGTTAATAATTAACATAATGATGACTGACCGCATACAAGTTTAAACGCAAATTGGTTATTTAAGTCTAACAATTAAAAAATGAAAGGGGGGAAAAGTTACTGAACATCACGCTGGTTTACGTTTTGCTATATACGTCGTATTACTTATCTGTCAATGCGAAGGAAAGGTGTAAATTGACGTTAACACCATTCGTGTGTAAATGTCAAGACGACACCTTTTCAAATGTCTTATCACTGTCATACCTCCTTAACTAATATTATAAATACGTTTGTTTGCTTAATAAATTAGTTAAAATTGTTATTGTTAGTGAAAATAAATACCTACTGAGAGATTGTAATATAATTAATATTATTTTCTACGAAAACCAGTTAAAAAGTCGATTCTGAGTTCATAAACCATTGCTTCAGTGTCCGATTATTTTATTTTTATTGAGTACATCATAATCACTATACGTACGTAATGTTATTAGTTACTCTAATAGAACGATTTTGCTGTTAACGTAGATAATAGCTGTATAAAAGTCCTATAAATGTATAGTAAGGGCTACGTACCTACAAAGATAAAAGCATCGGTAGTTGCCAATATTCCTCTAAGTGCTGAGTAATCTCATTGCCGACGACTTCGCTACTCTAATAAATGTGTGAAGACTGTAAAGCTATTACAAAGTAGCTTCTGTTAACAAAACTTACTTCTAACCTAGTTTCAGATGAAAATTCTGCTAAGAGCGACTAATAAATAGCTTGAAACTGGTTTTCCGTGTACAGGACTTGTTTATAAAAACCTTAAATTTAACTTTCTAGGTACGAAATATCTTTCACGTCAATGATAATATGGTTTAGTGTGAGCAAGAACTTTATTGTTTTGCTGACATTGGTCCTGTATGTGGCAGCCCTAACGGTCTTTTTGTAATTGCAATCTTATAATTAGAACAACACTGACATATGACTCCTATCCGATAGCCATCCAGGCAGATGCGTCAAATGATGCGCACCGCGACTGATTGAACGTATGACTCCGTTCATTCGCATGTGAGTGAATGGACGTTTCATTCATTCGCTGTCAGCTGTCATTCCAGTCATTTACCAAAGTCAAGTAGTGCTTAAATCGACCAGTATTAGTGCTCGCATAGTTTGTGCTTATGTGGAGCTTATTGTTACATTGGTTCGCCGAGTTGTCTGACCCATTCTCGCCCAGTGATTCGGAATAAATATCCAGACAGTTTGGAACGGTGCCATCTTTGTTGTTCGAATTTCGAACGTTGAGAAGTGATCGAGTTTCGATGAGTGGTTATTTAGTTTCGTTTTTCGTAGCGTTCTGTTTTTCCACGTGGATCGTTTTATTCTGAAATTGTGTTGTTATTACTTTGAACTTGTTAAATATAGATATAAATATTTTGTTTTTGCTGAATGCTTGTCAAGATAAAGATTTCAGGAAATATTTTTTGTTCGTTATTCAAAAACTCTCCCAAAGACTTTACCTCGTTGCTGATTATTTTATTTTTTTATTCAGAAGCATAGTTTCTTTAACACAGTATAGCGTTTCCACTTACCAAACGCCTCTATTACGCTTAAGAGCAATCCGAGACAAACGTAATTACGCACTTCGCGAAATTCGAATTTCGAAAATCAGGGGGCGATACCTGGCGAAATAATTAAAAGGCGAACTGTAAACCGAACTTCATACCGATGCCTATTTGTAGCTCATCGAGTTTTCCCGAAGTTCACCCGAAGTTTTACGGACTTTTACGAAGTTCCCAACTTGTCCCTCGTTTCGGAAATATTTGCACCGACTTTTAGTTCGTCCCGTTAATTTATAATTACTCTTAATTGGTTATTATCTATACTTGTGTTTGGAGCCTCGAGCATATTTATCAGTTTAGTTAAATGTTGAGTCAATATTTTCGAGGTTTCACGTGATTCAACGAAAACTGTTATAAATTCTGGTCTGTTTCAGATTTTAAGATTAGTATTGACACGATAAGAGTTGGGGACATGACACACTAAACTTTGAAACAACAAAATATTACTTTATTTATATTTGATGATAATTTTTATACGTAAGTTATGTACTGCATTGCACTATAAACTACAAATGATAAGCTTAATCTTTGGGATGTATATTTGATTTAACGTGCAACAAACCGAATAATCCTTTGTTGTATAAACCAAAAAAACGAATTATCTATCTTAATACGAAACGCTTAGATCAAAGACAACACTTATATGTACAAGAGCTCATTACTACTAAAACACCTTTTCACTTACATCCTTTTAAAAATGACGTAAAAGATCATGTCATCGGTTCTCACCTCATTTAGCCAACAGTAATTGGTATTGAAAGCGAAAACACCAGTTTAAAATGAAACAGCAATGCAAGCACTACTTGTACTAACGCTAACTTTGAGTGGCAATATATACCTTACCCCCTTGAAATAAGGTCGCCGACTGATCCGTTTAGAACTGACGATCATGTAGCTTACAATCAATACATTCTGGTTAGTGTCTAAAATGAGCACTTATACAACCAATCTATTGAGGACTAGTCGAATAAGAGTACTATAAGGGTCAAGGTGTCGTTTTAAACTGGGCTGTGCTAATAGAACACTGGATCTGATTGGGATTAGTCTTATTAGTTTGTTATTATGGTGTGATGGAGTGTTAGTTGCGGTCATTCTGACAATGTATTATTAACCTGTACATTTCCACAAAACACTCTTATACTATGTACAAAAATTAGTTACCAGATTTTGAAATCTTATAAAGATTTATTATTTTGAATCTCCAAAATAGCATGACAATCGGATTTTCATATTTTGAAAACTAAGTGCCACAGCTTATAATGTTCTATTTCATATGATCACCAATCACTTTTGAATATGAGTAAGGTAAGGTCTGATTATAATTATTACAAATTGATCAATTCTAAGATCGGCCTACGAAATACCTATATTTACCAATATCTACATAAATGTATACATTTTGTTAACTCACCAACAGCTAAATGGTAATTACGTCAGTCGATCTTCAAAAGTTATCGGATAAAGTTAGCGATCGAAGTATTTATCGGAACTCCTTAATCCATTTGAACTCTTGGGTCTTTTAATCGCATCTCCTGTTTGCGCTTTTGATGTCATTATATTGATCTAGTTAACGTTTCAATTGTTTAACAAGTATAAAAAGTTTCGAACGGTTGGGTTAATATCAAATCAATATTCGTTTTTTTATATAACTTTTATAGGACTTATATAACGTGTGGAAGTTATAAAAGTAAGTACTGTATGCAAGGACACAATAAACACATTTATTTTACCATTTTGACATAATTTACTACCAAGTGTTGTATCTAAGTAGTCTGTGAAGTATATTATAAAACTATTTTGTTTTAAAAGCGTTCTAAAAGCGACTATTTAAAATTCAAATGTCCAGGTAGTATTTAACCATTTAGATTAAGTATTGCTCAATTAGCAACCTTCTTTTTTTTGTATAATTAAGAGACTGTTGACAATACTTTTACGTAAAAGGCCACGTCCCGTCTAAACCAATTTGGGATCGAAGGGTAAAAACTTCACCCTTTTTAATCACGTGACCAAACGCCCTAATTCCCTGTCTTTGTTAATTACGTCTTAGTAGACCGTAGGGGGACGAACATACACAGACGAACGAAGCGTGCGGGTGGAAAGGAAAATTATCACGTAGGGAAAATATTGGGATAAAAAAAATGGTTTATTTTATTTACACATTCAAGACAATGCAATGAGTAAAATTTCATAGAATGTTTTTGTGCCAATAAGATTTGATCGGGTAGTCTAGCAGATATTGTCAGCGCGTTAGCCGCAACACCTGAAGAGGCCGGTTCAAATCCGCACCTGGCCAGTTTTTCTTACATTATTTATTATTATTTACATTAATACTAAGAATTTATTCGTATGTTTTTCATGGTAAAATATGCGCTACAGCGGAGAATATAAAATATAGGTGAATAAAAACATTAACAGTACTGCAAGTTTGAGTTCGTGTCTGAAATAAGAAAGACAGATTTCACTAGAGAGAAGTCGGGTATGTTACACATTTGGTATGAAGCTTATATATTGACAATATTCCCTCGCTAATTGTCGCTTTGAAAAAGTGAAAGGCGGAAAATTTTGAATATTCGCTATCCCTTTGCCTAGTTCACTTACAGTCAAAAAAAAACCATCAAAGGCCAGTTCTAACAGGATCCGATACCTTGTACTAAAGCTTTTACAGCAAACGCGATCAAAGTTAATTAATATCACATACTAATATCTCCTTTGGCCTTTGTGAGAATTTTTACCATTCAAAATGACACATCACACCTAAAACACATATGCACTTAAGCCCATTTAAACTGACACGGCTAAGTCCATATACGTCGGAGCCAAAACGTGTTAAAAGCGTTCTGTGTAACAGTTGCTTAGGACGTTTTCGTTCCGTCTAATCTCCAAGTCCGTACGTAAAAACCCCTTTAACTTATGATGAATTAGCGATCTACGTTTTATGTCTCCCGTTATCTCTCCCCCCCCCCTTACCCTTTTACGCCCTGTGGGAGGGTGCGTCAATATGAGGGAATTAATATGAGCGAAAAAAGTTTCGAGTTCTGAATTAAATAGAATTGTTTCTGTGTTTTAATTAGGTATTTAATGTTTGGATTATACTTGAGTGGAGTTCAATATGACGGATCTTTGAACAATATTATATGAAAAATAATGGATGGTATAGTTATTATGTTTCATCAAATTAGATTTTACATTTAAGTGTTTTTCATAAACTTTTAAAAAGTAACCATTGTTGCAAGCAAGAAAACTTAATTATAAAAATTGACGAAGTTATTTTGTAATTAGTCAAAATATATTCAAAAATATATAGCCATACATAGTAGCTACTGACATGTCATGCTAATCTCGCCTTAAAAAGACCTTAAAAATGAATATTAATACCGCCTTAAAATAAACAAAAAAGCAAAAACAATGCCCTCAATAGGCACCCTTAATACCCGTCACGCAAAATGCCTCAGTCATGTATCGGCTAAACCTTCCCCAAAAACTTGGGCCCTGATAAGGGATGTTTTGATACCCCCCATCATTCACTTATCCGTATACTTGTGGAGGGGGTCTATAGAAAAACATTGATGTAAAAAGCCGAGCCGCATGACCGCTGAGAAGGGTACGGTAACGACGTTATGTGTTGATCAATTTTAATGCGTTCACTGGCTGGTTATAATTGTGATTTTTTTTAACGGAACGCGTCTTTAGCGAAAACGGCCAGTGTTTTTAAATATCGAACACCGAAAGCGTATTCAAATTTAGAATAGAAATTGTAGTTTTGAATATGGAATGTTTTAAAGAATTCGAATGAAGGGCGGTGTTGCCCATAGCCAGTGTCAAGTAATGAATGTAAATATAGGTGAAAAATGTTGCTAAAGGATCATCTATGTAGTAGTGACGTGTGTGTACGCATGTCGACGTTCTATATTCACAGCTACATAGACATGCTCATTCAGCTATATTACAGTTCCAAACCAAATTTTGTCAAGTAAAAAAAGTTGGCATTAGCACAGATTATAACATAGTATTAGCTATATGTAAATAGAATATATGATTCTGTCTATGTTCTACAAAAACTATATTGTTCTTAAACACAAAAGGTCTTAAATCGTTTGCGACTTAGTAAATTACGTGATTTTTCACTACTAGGTATGTCCTTAAACAGTTAATTTAAACCAAATACATTTATTTTCCTTTCCAATCAACCAGCTTTAAAGGCTTTTCTTCCTAATTTCCATTAGCAAATGTCTCCAAAGGTAATGAATACGTTAGTCAAACACGTATCGTTAAAAGACGAAGAATCGCCCGCATCGGGTCAAAGAAGTTGTTAATTCGGGGTAATTAGCGGGATGTGGGGAGCGACAGACGGGTTTACCCCATTCCCTTTTTCGGGGCGAGTTTGTTTCGTTTTTTGGAATGGTTGATTTGTATTTTGACAATTGTTGTGTATGTTATACCTATGTTATAAATATTATATAATTATCGAAGATATTCGCTAGCAGACGTTTCTGCATAATAAATAATAAATATTATACTGTTCCAATATATATAATCAGTTTTATTTTAACTAAAAACAGAGTACACCGCGGTCTTAAAAGTCGCAAACCACTCGCATAAACAAAAAGTAAAACATATGGTTTGAGGTGTTTATACATAGATTTACTATCCATATTAAGGCTGGTGTACATACACAACACTAGAAAATAACTAAGCATGCTTACTATTTATATACACTAAAAACTAAACTGCAATAAAACCATCGGAAAATAAAAAATAAAATAAATAATAAATAAGAAACTACTCATAAGTACTTCAATGAAATAAAAATATTAATTAAATTTGATAATAAATAAATCAGTCAAGCTAACTAAAAATACGTAAAAAAATTTTTGTTAAAAATAAAACAAAATATTGCGCAAGTAAAGCAAAGACAGAGAAAAACATAATATGTTTTTATCATACGTTAAACTTTTTATTTTTAATTATAAATAACTACAATTAATTATGCACTTATTATTATTTTTTCATTAATATTTATTATGCCGTTATACACTTCACTTTATATAACCATGTCAATGTTCCCGTGATAAACAAAAAACTGTATAATTTAAAACTCTATAAAGATGATTCACATCGGGTCAAAGAAGCTGTTAATTTAGGATCGTAATTAGGATGTGGGGAGCGGCCGACATGCGAAGAGTTTTAATGTTTTCCGTTCCATTGATTAATAAAAAAAAAACAAAAAAAAAGTTTTATAAACACACAAAAAAACGAAAAAAACTAATCCCGTAGCACTTGCTACGAAACTCACCTCCATATAATAATTCCTGATTTTCATAATATCAGCATAAAACACTAATTTCGTAACGAAAACGTCCATTAAAACTAGTAAAATGTCACTTAAAATCACTAACCTAAGTCTTAATTTGTAATAAACAGTTAACGTTCAAACTTCGAACGTATTTTTTTTAATTCGCGCGCGTGACGTTTACTCGTCAAAAGCGCGCGTCCAACTAACCGGCACAGATAACTAACATCTCGCCTCCTTATCTCTTCATTACCATACAGTGTAATTCTACGCACAGTTCCCATATCCTCTATCCCACTCATTTGCATCCCAAGAAAGCGTATGCAAATATGCATCTGAGAATAGTCGATATTTAAAATCGGCTATCAATTCGTGAAACAGGTTACGTAAATGCGATGCGCCATTGTGTTCCGAATTTAAAGGATTCGATTGAATACCCGTGGTTAAGCAACGGTCAAAACGCCTCTGCTATCCAACGCAAAATCAACCTTACAACTATAGCGTTAAGGTGTTTTATAGATGTTGATACCAGTGTGAGCTTAGGCGTCTTACGGTTTTAACTTTTGGTTTTCTTTAAGATAGGATTAGGGTTGCAGGGCAGATGTCAACGGCGTATTGATTTGAGTTTAGAAATAGATTTTTTAAGATCTGTTTAGAGACATGTGCATGAATTAATGTCGCAGTTTGTTATTGTTGCGTTTGTGCTTCAAAGTATGTATGATAAATTACCCTTTGATATTTAAAAGATTCAAAACATTATTATTAAATATGAAGGTATTAAAGTATTATTCCGATTATGCGACATTCATACAGTAAGGAATTCAAATGGTAGTTTTCGGTAGAATTTTCAAGTGAAATTCCTTAAATATTCCAAAATTGAATACTTAATTACAACACGGTCCGATCAATCAACCCTTGCCGTGAGAATGGCCCCAAAAAATAAGGAAACTAATTATTATTCGCATATTAAGTACCGAACCGGTACGAAATAATGTTAATAATTATTAAAAAAACATATTTATAATGTCACCATTACCATATGCAGATTCGGGAATAAATCATAGAACAATTGAAGGGTTCGAAGTTCGAATATCGGATGATCTGAACGTAAACTGGTTTATTTTAAATGCGTTCCATTTTTTCTTTTTAATTTATTGGGCTATTTAGGGGTGCGTTCCGATGGATTGATAGTATTTTTGCATAAATTAAGTGGCTGGTGAGAACAGGGTCGGATGTCAGATTTATGTTTCACGGGTGATTGGGTCTTAATGTTCCTTCTATTGCTTCTCGGGACGATATTGTGGCAGCTGTAGTAGCTTGTCGGTATGGAAATTAGAAAGTGTAAACAGGACTTTGCCCGGCTGTGGGATAGAAAAAGTAACTTGTCATTTTCTAGAATTCTTTGAGTTGAAATTACTTTTACTCAAATTATTATTATGTTAATATTTGGTGGTATGTGGCATGTATTAGAGTGCCGTAATTTAAAAAATAAGCGTTGCAAAATCATCAAGTGAATTTCTTAATAATTTACGCATATTTTCACATACAAACACATAATTAATTCTCCCAAACCGGACGCTGCTTAATTGATTACACATCTACAATTACCTGGTCCTATCACCGAAAACGCGATACCTGGACCGTGGAAAATATCGCTCGAAAATAATGGACACGGTAGATAAAACTCCGAAATCCACCAAACTGACTTAAGTGACTTTTATACAACCATTTGGTCACCATACTATGAAAAGGCTAATGAAACCCCAACCTTAATAAAATAGAGTTACAGTTCATTTTTATGCAAAGCTTAGCACAGGTGATATAGTTTCAACCGCTAGATTTCAAATCTGATAATGAGTTGTTATAAAAATGCTTTATTCGTAATTTATTTATATTAATTAAATACGCGGCTAAGTGTACCGTGACGGGTTCAACGGACGGTCCCGTTTTGATAGAATGCAGCTGATGATAATTAAATTTTGGGATTATTGTTAAAACATGAGTGTTTCGGAAGCCAAGTGTGACGTTTATAGCTGCCATTTATTGTGGACTGGTCAATCAATTTTGAAACTACATAGGCCATTTTTAAAAACCACTTCGGGTGCTCTTTTTATGAATAGATTTCATTACCCATTAACACCTGGTCATTATATACTTTCTAATATCTGTCTCAGCATTTTACCACTGCTCAAGCCTTGAGTCCGCAATACATAATCCTAAAGTATAATAGAAATTTTACAAAAGCGACTGCAATTTGAGCTTTCAAGCCAAATGGAAAACTATGACTTGTGGGATATATCCAATTACATTATAAAATACAGATAATTAATTATATAAATAGATTATGACGAAGCTTTGGTGGCCTACCCCCTGTAGGTACTAATAAAGCGACTGGTAAATATCAAATTAGATATTTACCAGTCGCTTTTCGGTGCAGGAAAACATCGAGTGGAAACCGGACTAGTCTAATACGAATAAGGCCTAGTTTACCCTCTGGGTTGAACGGTCAGATGTCAGACACTTTCGTAAGACCATAGGCTCCATGAGCCGTGGCGAAATGCCGGGACACTGCGAGGAAGAAGAAGAACATAAAAAATAATATTCTTACTTTTCACTAAACACACACATTGAAAAGTACCTAAACATATGGTTTCAAATTATACAATTCTAAATTCAAAATCATTAATCTGAATTACAGTTTCAAATATCTAACAAGCTATAATCACCTTTGAGTACATGGAATTAAAACCCAAATTAGCTTAAATGTGAATATTCATAAACAATTATAATATCATTATAAAGATATGTATTCATTGTTCAAATGTTTAAAAAGTCAACGATTCGGTTATCGTTTGAGCTTAGTTAGTATTAAAATGCCGTAAGTGCCTGTGCGTGTATAGCAAATGAAGCTGTTTTGTAGTTTTCAAATTATTTCCCCTTAGTGTTGAAATGGCATATGCGTTACTTTAACATCACTAACATGTGATTTTTTATTAATGTCTACTGTTTCTACTGTTTTATGATAATTGTTCTTTTGAAATCCAAATTATATTAAAACAATGTCCGTATCAGTTTTTATTAATCACTGATTGCGTTATAAATGTTATAATTAACGCTTTTAAAGGATTAACGAAATATACACATAGATTGTTTCACTAGATAACTAGCCAAGTATTTTTTGTATTTTTTTTTGATGTAGCTGCTGGTCACCTTGTACAAAATCAATTGTGACCTTATCTACGGAAAGGGACTTTATCGTCGATGGCGCTTATGTCGTTCTTCAAGACGATAAAATACAAACGCAACGCGATTCGACGTAAGTACCATCGACAATAAGATCCCTTTTCCTAGATAATGACACAATTATGTCTACCTATAAATATAACACATTATTAAAATACGGTTTCAATTACTGGCCACCTCACACTAAAATAAAATTCTATTCGCCTATAACAACTAAAACTAACGTGTTGGTGGCAAACAAGCACACGTCCCACCCAATGGTAAGCGGTCAATGTAGCCAGTGGACAACCTGCAACATCAGAAATTTACATGTCGGGAATCGTGACAATTGTCGCTATGGTGAAATAGGGGCCAGGAGACAACTGAAGCATAGTTAGTTAAAAGAACTAAAAGGTCACGTGTGACAGCACGGTTTTTTTTTATGACAAAGGTGGCAAACGAGCAGACGGATTACCTGATGGTAAGCAATTACCGTCGCCCATGGGCACTCGCAACACCAAGGGGGTCACAAGCGCGTTGCCGACCTATAAGTGGGTTGGAGCTCTGGGAACCTTATTCACCATCAGGAACACAACACTACATACCTGTGACGGTATTGGAGTCACGATATTACGAATTCACAATAATAATTTTATGAACGTTTTATTACTACATCCTGAGGTGTTAATTCGTATTAATTGTTTATTTTGCGACGGACATCGCTAACTAACGCTTCCTGCGATATAATAGTCATTGATACGGCTGTTATGTGACCACGCTATCTGGATTGGGACAGTTATATTTCTGGCTGAAATACTTTGATGTTTTATCAGCCGCGAAGGACATGGCGCGTTTCAAATATAATTATGACAAGCTTTATTCCTGTTATACAACTTTTGCCATTTTTTCAAACAATAATTTAATGTAGATTAAGTTTAATTTTAACGCTCTAGTAAAGATTCTTGTGAAAATTCGGTAATTTTTTTTTTATAGGTGGCAAACGAGCAGACGGATTGCCTGATGGTAAGCAATTACTGTCGCCCATGGGCACTCGCAACACCAAGGGAGTCACAAGCGCGTTGCCGACCTATAAGTGGGTTGGAGCTCTGGGAACCTTATTCACCATCAGGAACACAACACTACATACCTGAAAGGTAGCAGTGCTATTATGGCTGTGGTCTTCTGTAAGGAGGAGGTACTTCCCCAGTTGGGCTTCTCCAGATTCAAGCGTGATGGTCATCGCTGTGCCCCACCTCTCATTGTTGGACGAAGTTTAAGGACATACCCGGGTCCATGTCCAATATCCAAAACTTCACGCCGTGTCGTAGGTACATAATTTTGTCACATTAAATATCTAACTCTTCTGAAAAATGGTACATCGCATACAATTTACAAGTATGAAATTTTTACGTATAAATATTAATATGGTAGATAATTCTGATTTAATTAAAGTTCGCTTTTACATTGAATACGTTAGACAGACTACTAAATACTTACGAGAATATCGTAAGAGAACACTAACGCGTTCTTAGAACAAAAAAAAGCATTTAAAATTATTTCTGCCTCATTTACAATCGAAAAGTGCCTTAATCGCCTTTAAAAGCTTAAAAGCGATGCACCCCGTCTCAATCCACGCACATTCAAATTGCGAACGAAACCTCATTACTGCGAAATATAACCTCTATACAGCCATTATACAACCAGATATATAACCTCTATGGAGCCCATAAATAACCTAACGGCGCACATATTTCAAAACAAGAAAAAAAAATAACACATAAAATTTCTTGCGCGGGGTCTCTAATATTAGTGCGCGTTTCCATTAACGGTTAGATATGAGACGTCTTGGTGTGACGATCACGGATACGGTATTTTTAACGGATCAGATAAGCAAAGTCCTAGTAACTTCTGTTGGGAATTTCAATACCAATCTTGATAGCATTCATAGAAATCCAAAAATATGTTTTACATCCCTAATGTTTAACGTTTAATTTATTATTTCACTAGAATCAAACATAACTAGAAAGTTGTATAATTGTAAGTATAGTCACGTGCGTTCATTTATAACCTATTTCGCCAAAAATCCTTTGAACTTAAATACAATTTGACAGAACTGTCAACCTTAGGTTGCTCACAAATAAATGCACGCTATTGTACAGTCAGCAGCAAAAGTTGCTAAGCGTTTGAAGTGTTAAAAATGACCTAAACGCGCTCTTATTCTCTTGACAATAGAGACGTGTTGACCTCATTTTGTACACCTCAAATGCTTAGCTACTTCTGGTGCTGACTGTATGTGATTATAAACAGAGGCAAAAAGAAATCATGTTTAATCAAATTTTATAAATTGTTATATACATTTCTTTTATTATTAGCATCTTAATGACACTCCTTACATTCCTTATTGAAATTCTATTTTATTTTCTTCCATTCCAGTTTATTATCGTAGCCGGATGACAACGCGAACGCGCCCAAATGCGTCGCATAGATTTTCGCATTACTTTACTATGCAAATGCGCCAGTATCGTAAGAGCGATTCGAATTATTTTTTACGACGCCTCCGAGTATTGAGACAGGAATAACCCCCCGGATATATTGACTTCGTAAATTTTGAATGAGGTTCCAAATTTGAAAATTTGAAATTGGAATGTCTTGCGGGTTGATGGATTTAACTTTTTTATTTTGTACGATCTTTAGACGAAGGGTTTTAGTGAGTTTAAATGCAGCCAGTATTTTTGATAAAATTTTAATAAATTTAGTAATTTTAAATGATGTTTTCGTAGTTCTCTGGCAAATGAGAATATATTTATAAGTATTATGAGTTCATAATTGAATGTGCATATAAGATTACAATTAGTTTTCGAAAAGTTACACTTTTATTTAAAAAAAATCGCGAAGATTTGAAGCAAATAAATCGCTTAAGTGCCTGTCATTAAGGGCAAGTAGGTTGTATAAAAAATAGCAATATCAACTAAATTATCCCCCTAACGTATTTAATCCCCAAAAACATTTAGGAAATGTACGGAAAAATCTGATTAGCCCAGATGATATATCGCCCCGAATTCCGCCTTAATTTGAATATCAGACGCGTTATTGAAAAGGAAACTTTCTGAGCGCCTTAATGGTTATTGCCTCCCTGTCTTTAAAAAAATAGCTCAGGTGTCCGTGGAACGGTTTTGATATTAAATTCAAATTTTAAATTTTACTACTAACAAGACACTTGGACAGAAGATTGCGCGGAAACTTTAAAATCGAACACGGTTAAAACTAATTCAAAATTCGAATTCGTCGTTGGCTGAGAGCATTACGAATATTTAAATTTAAAAATCGAACGCTCATTTGTTTGCAACGTTCTTAATTCGAACATCGAATATCGGAACGGAAGCGGAAACGGCGCAGATTCTAATTTCAAACGAAATATCGCAACGTTTCTATTGATAAAATTCGTGTCGACATTGTATTGACAGGAAATTAGCGATAGTGTATAATAGGACACTGTAATCATACAGAAAGCATAACAGGAGATAATGACATGTTTAGGCGCTCGCGGACCGGTTTAGTGGACAAAGTTGGCATTTTGACACAGTTCGTGAGACAATGATGTTTTTTTCCCACTGGCGACTATATAATTAGTTTTCATTTACTGTAAACCGTTTTATTTTACGTTAAAGTTGACATGCAAGAATAAAATTGACTGTTTTCGTCTAAGTAGTCCAAGAGAAAAATACCTTGAAAAACTTTGAAGGAGACGTAGGTACAGTCGCCATCAGATATATCGGAGCTGTGGAGGTGGTCACAAATATCTGAACAACGCCTCTATTGTCAATGCGAGTGTCCAGATATTTGTGACCACCTCCACAGCTCCGATATATCTGATGGCTACTGTCCAGTCAAGGGCAGTAATTAATTAATGTATTATATATTTTTTCCTTTCAAATCAAAAAGGGTTATACATTATTAATTTTGACGACAGGTCTGGCCTAGTGGGTAGCGCCCCGCCTATGAAACCGTCGGTCCTGGGTTCAAATCCTTTGTATTAAGAGCACAGGTATTTATCTAAGTCATGGGTGTATTTAAGTATTTGTATATTATATATTTCGTTGGCTGAGTACCCACAACACAAGCCTTGAGCTTATAGTGTAGCTCTGTCAATACGTGTAAGGATGGCTTTTAATATTAATATTATTATTCCTTAACTGTAGTCAAATTTATTTCAGTGCGACTACGTCTAAAATGAAAATCCTCCCTCCACATACGTTCAGATACTCACATTTTCTAATATCGCAACGATCGCAAAAAACGCAACAAACACGAAAGCAATCGCAATTTGATCTTCTTTTATTAGCACCCCAATACGAGCGACATTATATAATCATGCTTTATGAGTTTCAGAATACGCCCCCATCGGCGACACGTTAAAAAGTTAAATTGTGCGTACTTATTGGCCCCGGTGTGTTACCGGTTTTTATTATTATTAGCTTATTATAGGTTTTTTTCGTGTTGAGAGGCGCTTGTCGGTTTTAATAAGTGTCGTGTGATTTTATTGGGAGGTTTATTGGTTTTTGAAGTGTAATGAAGTATTAATGTGATTTTTTTTCCTTATTTCGTTCAAGTTCATGCGTCCGTAAATCGGCAACTTATATAGTTCATATATGTGTATTTATTAGGAGTATGTATCTCTCAAGTTTTTATTGCTGCAAAACTATAATCTAGCTAAGTCGCCCGTCTTAAGGTTAACTGCCAAAGGCTAGCCAGCCTTAAAATAAGTAATTTAAGTTTAGTCTTAAAAATACAGTAGATTTTAAAGTAAATATATGTGGAAATGGTATTTAATTTTGCCTTTCCACGTACTTACTGCTGATTTATTTTCGCATTGTTGGTACTGTGACTTGCCTTAGATTTGCAACAAATATGTAATAACGGTATTAAAATTACTAATAAACATTTAATATTTTATTTAACATAAACGGTTTATAACGGCTAATAAAAAAATATCAACAAAGATCAGAATAGACCCTCAAGACGCATTCAAATTAAGAACGCACAAAAAGTACAACTAGTGCTGCGACATCGTTCGAACGCATTCATAATCGATCGATTATACCAAGACACAGGGAGGTCCGACGGAAGGATTACACGACATATTACCATACGTAATTTGTGAGCACATCTGTCGTGGGCGAGTATTGTTCAAATATTTATTGTGTTTATAAGAATTATTATGAGTAATACGGAAGTTACAGATCGTGTTTATAGATATTATTGTCGTTGAGATGAAGGGGGACCTTCGAGCTTCGTGCTTGATAAAGATGCTCGTTTTAAATTGTACGTGGATTTCGAGTTGAAAAACTATTCAACATCTTCTTTACGATGCTCGATTGTTTTTAGTGTAAACTATTTTTTTTATAGCGAGTCTATGGAGCTCGTGTGCCAGCAACAAATCAATATGTTCGATTCGAAAATCAAAAATTCAAATCGTCCTGAGACAAAGCGTCGGCTAATGAGCCAATAACTCGTGACACAATGGAGCGTGGGCGTTCCGAATTCAAAATTATCTCGAAAGAATATTAATGCAACACTTATTCAAATACGGACCATATTCGTGTCGGTTAATTTGAATGGTGACAGTTCGAAAATCGAATGCGTTGATTTTTTATGCTTAAGTAGGGTTTAGATTTCTTAGAGATGAACTCAATAGTCATAATAATATTATTAACTGAAAGCATCATATTACTTACTTATACATTTTTTTTTAATTAATAACTAAACATATTCTAGAAATATTCAAATCGACGATTTTTCATATTAATTCATACTATATTGTCCTCACTTCCTGTGTCAGAGCTAATGAATGACATGTGTTTAAATTATTGTCTGTGGGCATGTGTCTATGTCTGAGGAGTTCATGCTATGAATCAAAGATTTTCAATTAATTAACAAGTCGGAAATATAATTAATATTTGACGGTTAATACTCATTTCAGATATAGGGGAGATTAGTCCAAAACCGGGTATGGGGGTAAAATCGGGACATGGCTGTTTAGTTACTTGTACAGTTTCAAATTTACCCGCTCTCGAGTCACTGCTGTCAGCCATCTTGGTTAGTTTGTCAACAAAAGTTAAAAGGCGTGCGTGCCGGCATATTAAAATAAATCCAGAAAATAGTTTTTAAGGGTATTTGATATAATATTCCATAAAAATCGTAATCATACCAATGATTTGTATCTTGAGGTAAGTACAATTAGTATTTTTTATGCTATTAGGCATGTATTAAGGTTTAATAAACAATGTTTCGATTGTTACTGCATCATGATTTTAAGTTAGTAGAATTTTTAATCTCACGTATGTCCGTTTGGGTCAAAACCGTACGGGGTAATACCGGGTAGTACACGGTAGTACCCGGTTTTGTACACGTGTCTTTTTTTTGTGTAATGTGTTTTTACAACTTAATTTTATTTAAATTATTGTTAATGTTCTAAAGAAAATGGCTCGAAATTATAAAATAACAACAAACCGAGGCCAGTTATCATTGCTAAGGGGCAAAACCGGGTATGGATACTTGTCCAAAACCGGGTATACCCGGCTTTGGACTGACCATGGGGCAAAACCGTAAAAATTAAGCATTTAAAAGTTGATTGTTTTTTCTTCTTGTGTAAATGAAAATAGTGATCTTGCCTAATAAATATGTTGGTAATGAGGTAAATTAAAAAGAGAAGAATATAGATCGTTGATTTTACTAAAAACCAAAAAAATATCGAATACTTTCCTTAACGTCCCGATTTTACCCCACTTTCCCCTAGGTGATAACGTGTGTACATGCATGTCGGCGTTCGATATTCAAATTTTGACATAAGTTCCATAATTCTCGGCACAACTACATAGACATTCCTTCAGTTAAGTTTTTGATATATATTACAATACATTCATTTAGTCATTAAGACAACTTCCGCTGACTAATCTGTATATGAAAAACGGTGTAAGTTCAACAAGTTGTACGTCACTTGCGACGTTTTGAACCAGAGTGAGAACATTCGAATTTCAAACGCTATTCCAGATTTGAGTTCCGAAGATCGACAACGGCCGCCATGATTGATCCGAGCGATACATCACTTAACGCGGTTTTCTATGAAAAATGGTAATCGACTTAAAAACTCATTAGGTGAGACAAAGGAACCGGCCGGTCACGGTTTTTGTCGATTTGCCCCGATATTTGGGGTAATTTGGAAAAAAAATCGAATTTGTTATGATTTGCTTGGGATTAGGAAGGTTGCGTCATTAGTGTAAATATACGGACAGATTCTCACATGAGATCTTGTAAATGAATTTAATTATGCTTGCGACTTGATATGTATAGAATTAGTGAAGGAAGATAAAAAATAAGATATAAATTAATATCGCGTTGTGTGGTCAAACCCTATAAATCAATATACCTACCTACCCTAGTTCTAAATTCGAAATTCCGTTTGCTCGACTTAGTCGACTTTGACTAAGCAACCCTCTAATTTTGTCTGTTCTGACATTTATTTTCTTAATCGCATAAACAACTTTTGTTTATCCTCTAACCACCTGAAGACCTATAAAAAGTTATCCAATTTTGAATTTTATTTATTACACATCAAAACTGCATTCGGCTTGGCAGATTTGGATATCTGGGCGCCAAGATACGATTCTGATACTGTTTTATCTAAAAGCAAACTACTATACTAACCGGTTCCAACAAGTATATTATTATATTAGAAATGTAAAAAAGAGTAAACCGAGCATACAGGCATCCCGGCATCAAACATGCCAGATGCGTCAGATACCTGTAACCGTTCCCTCGCAACTGTCAAATCTGACACTTGTTCCGATTCCCCTTCGAAAAGGTCCAAAACCAAAATAAACTGTTAAAAGCCGCCCGTCATTCCATATTCAAACCACTGAATGAAGTATTGTTTTAACGTATAATGAACGTTCCTTTTTCAAAAATCGTTAATCGCTCTTTCACTTCATTCGGTCCGCTTTATTTTTAATTCGATTGTAGTTCCAACTGGAATTGAATGCAATTCGATTTTTGATTTTTTATTTCTATATTGTTTTTCTCTGACGTAATTCAATACGAATTAACGGATTTTGTAAACGTGTCGGACGTCAAGGCTTTGTGCATATTTTAAAATTAGAACGCTTTGTTTTTTTTCGCATTGTTGGTACTATGCAATAGTGATGTGACGGGATGAAATGAGTCGAATTATTAATAAATAAAATAAAATAGGAATTACCTCGAAAAGACACAGCATCTTCAATTCTCGTTAACGTACCTGAAAGAAAAAGGTAGAATTAAAGCGAGATGAAAAATCATACGAGTCGCAAATATTCTATCGAATCTTTTCTAGTCTCGAAGAAAATGGCAATGAAAAGCTTATTTTTCCACATAAGACGGGGCGTGTCCTGCCCGGGCACGCCTCGCTACGAGCAGCCTTCACTCTAAAGAATAGAGACCTTTTTCCAATAACGTTTATCGGTTTTCGATCGGTTCCAAACGCCTTACTATCTTGCAAGTCGCCGAACGCCTTCTTAATATAACACCAATCACCAAATACAACCTTAAAACGGGTATCTAAAGTCTACATTAGCGTGCGATGCTACGCCGTAAAACATATTGATGTGGTATCGGTTTTCCATTAGAGCGCCCAAGCGATTCTCGACTCTATTTTTAACAGCTAAGGCTCAGTTTCACATGTGTGCGCCGTAAGGAATGTATTGACGTGTTATCGGAGATGGTTTCGTCCCGTTCTTTCCCCGGTTTTTCCCGTATGCGCGTCCCGCTCACCGGCGCAGCCCGCGCTGAGATGTACAAGGCGATTCTTTGTTCGAAATGTCTGCGCATTTCTTATCAAGTTGATGATATCTTATAAAATGTCTTTCGTGTCGTGTAACATGTGTAATAAATTGCAGATTTTCTTTGTTTTGCGAGTTTTATTGCATCCTGACGCGGGCATGCAAAACTGCAATCTAAGGACAAAGGAGTAATTTCAATAGTAGAAAAATACTCCTCTGAAAGGTCAAAGACACGACGAATCGAATTCAAATTTGAATTTCGAACGCCGATAAAATCAAATTTGTTATTTCGAATTTCGAACGTCAAAGGCGATTCCTAAACAGGTGCGTAGATAGAGCGAAGTAAGTCTAAAAATACGTTTTCCGATGTGTGTAAGTTATGATTTTTATTATATTTTCTTATTCACTGGAATATTTGTGTTGCGTTAGCGTGTTATTCCTGTGCAGTTAGAAATAACTTCTCAAAACATAAATATGATACATGTGGCGTCTCAATCGTGAGTTTTGTTTGATTTTTGTATGGGGATTTATTTATGTTATGATTATATGGATATATCTCGACGGTAATTAGTTATTCGGTATTAACAGTTTGTTTGTGAACAAAATCTGGTGCTGTATTATATTTATGTTAGAACACGTTGACTGTAAATCCAAAAAGGGTCAAACATTACCGACTTGAAACTTTTGTAGACTCGTTTAATAGTCGTATAAACAACAAAGAAGACATTTTATGCTGTTGTAAAATACCTATGCCTAGATGTCAGTACTGTTACTATAGAGTCCTTTATAGATATAATTATAGCCGGTCGACTACTGAACTATGGAACTTTTTTAAGGCCCATTATGTTATTTTGAATAAGTGTATTCTGGGTCATTAACAGCTAATTTTATTGTTATTGTTGCTAGTTTAGGTATAGCCAAGAACGTTCTCTTCTGGATATATTCAGCGATTGAGAAGGTGTTTAATGCTATAATCGCCACGATTGGCAAGCGGGTTGGCGCTCGCAGTCGCCAGTTTCTGGCCGCAATTTAAAGGTCCGTTTAATGTGATAACGACGTAAATGCGTAAAGTCACGGATAAATGACATATTTACAGTCATGGCCGTATAATGCATAGTGTAAATAATTCACAGTTAGTCACTCGTCTGCCCACTGCTGGGCAAAGGCCAACACGATTATATCACACAACGGCACAGCTTCAATCATCTTTATTGCCAATAGTCTGTTCAGCCATAACATTAATAAGCCATATCCGTTAACCTTTCATACAGTGCACACGTGTTAACATCGACTCAGGTGAATATCGACTTTATTGTTTAATGTTTAAGGCTTAAATTGACTGTGTTGCTTGTTGTGATGTTTTTGCGTTTCGGCTGGATCTGGATCGATGAATGAAATCAATAGCCGCTATGGAATTTTGTTGAAGGATTATTAGCGTTTTGTATTGGGGAATGAAGTAGGTTAATATAGGATTTATTTAAGTACGAAAAGTTTTAATAGGTTTTTGTGTTATTTTTTCCTTTTCTTTCTAATGTTATTATCATCAATTTGTGGAAATATGTCTTACTGGTTAATGACCGCATAAGTTTTTTACGGAAGAAAAGTATACTGAGTCAGTGTCATAATCATAACACACTTACTCGTATGTGGTGTCTTACTAACGCCTGAATTAATGTAACCCCTGATTAATGTGTTATTTTAATGTGTAAATTTTTATCTTCGTTACTATTTTGGTATGCATGTTAGTTTCAGTTGTTTTTGAAATAAAATTTTCATCTATCTATCTACTGCCTCAGTACAAAACTGTATTTAAGAATGTTTAAAACAATGAGCGCCTCTCGCCATCAAACGTGACAGTTTGGCGAGGATTCCTGTAAACTTTTATTGAAATATTTGCAATATTTTTGTATGATTTGTTGTGTACACCAACTGTCATAGTTCATCCGGTTCCAGCCGAGGGTAATTACGCCCCGTCTATAAACGCCCCAAAGACAAAAAGGGCAAACCAATAGCCCTCAAGTGGTCAAACTAACCAACAGTTAACATAAACTGCGAACTATTGACCCTCGTTAGCGCGATAGAGCGTCAGTTATCCCGGATTATCCCGATAAAACACCTCTTGACCGATTACCAGATTAAGGAGTTTGAGTTGGGCCTCAAGTAGCGATTCTGCATACATCTCCATGTTATAGAAATATTGTATTCTATTTTATAAAAAGCAATCAAAATGATATTGGGTGTTTAAAAAAAAACAGCCAATTCGATCCCGCAAATTTTAAATATATATTTTTATACATTTACAATTTGAAAGAATAAAAAACCGTATAAGTTAAAATTTGATGTAATTAAAGCAATGTTTTTGAAACTATTAACAGAAAATTTTGATGATTCTAAGTACATAACTACATACATACTTAATATAAATAAAACACAGACGTTCGGTTGTATTTGACAAAAAAAAAATACGCACATTTATGTTGTCTTTTTTTTTCAAAATTGTAACTGTGTATTTTAGTTGCAAACTATTAAATATATAAGATTTATATTTTGAGACGTATTTTTTTACATAAATTCCATTGAATAAATTCAAGGCAATCACAACAAATAACAGTAATGGCGGCCAAAAATACCCTTTTTCATCCAGTGATCCCTTGCCTATCAGTCTATTAGACATTTAATAAAGTATTTCACAACTTAGCTTTGTATATTTCCCGTTGTCTGTCTGTGAAGTTTCGCTTCCTTGTCTTTGCTTGAGTTGTTTAAAAAGTTGGCGTCCAGACAAAAATAACAATTGGGAAGTAAAAACTTCTGTATCGGGTGTTTTTATTGTTGAAAACCCGAAACTTTATTATCTAGTTTTTTTCTTTATCACACGCTAAAAACGGCGAAAGTTTAAAGCTGCTTTTTTTGCAAAAAATTATAACCTTAAAAAAATTACACGTCACCAAAACAAAACAAGAAAAGGCGTTTTTTGGGAAGTAATAAAATTGTACAAAATTCATGTAACATCATAGATTTAGGATCACAAATAGGGTAAATATATTCAAACCCTCGAGGGTCGGGGTCCCTCCGATGCTATGAAGTATTTATTGAGCCGCGGCTGACCGCAAGTATTTTATTGTTTAGTTACACCCTTTTGATATGCGCCCTTTGTTTCTTGGAATCGTTTATTGGTGCACTTACGTTATGTTGAAGTGTTTTTGTAAATTATTAGGAATAGCAAATAACCAAAACAAATATGTATGGTTATTTGATAATAATACATTTTATTGAATCCAACTTCCTTTAATGCAAGTTCAACTGTCGCCAACGTAAAGGCATAATATTATGCTACTGTTTTAATTAAAAAAAAAAAAAACACAATACTCGATTCTCAAAGAAAACAATCGATTTAAGTCGCTTCGCTTTAATAAAACTAACTGTACATCTTAAAAATATATTATACATAAGTATCTAAAATGTGTATTAAATAAATAAAAAACAACTTATTTTCGTATTTTGTCTCTGATCTGTTTTGTAAATGAAAAAACAATTCCTTGGCAAACTTCACACTACATATCGAAGGATATTATCTGATATATAAAAAGTCGTAACGACAATCAATTTTTATATGAAATCCGCCATTTTATTTCAGTGTTTTTGTATTTTCATAATACTTCGATATCGAATAACCCACTAATGGGCCGAACGGCAGGTGCCGGGAATCAAACCCGCGACAGTTACGTATCGCATCTGCTGCTATTTCTGTCATACAAAAAGACTCTAAAATCATACTAGTCTCATAGACTTAATACTTTTTACTTTTAATTAGAATTATTTCTGGGATTATCAGTAATTGCTTTTATATTAATCTGTTTTTTGTGGTTATTATTAGATTATATCTGGACGTATAGGTTTGTAAAATATTACGTTTAAAAAACTAATAAACGCAATGTTGATATTTTTATTTTATTTATTATCTACATAACACGTTTACAATTGCATGTTCAGTGACTAAGTTCAACTCAAAATAAAAATACTACTTGTATTAAAAAAAAGAATAACACGTACATTTTTTACCATTGTAAATTAAGCTAAAATAAATACAAAAATAATAAAACACAAACATAAGCAAAACACAGTTACGACACTTCACCGAATTGCGAGCACCGTTAACCGATTAGTCGTTTAACCATAGATTAAGCTAACCATCGATGGCATCTGACAATGGGGCTGCGGTTTCGGCCGTCGGTGCCGGGTTCGAAACCCGGTGCGGTTTCTGTAACGGTTCGATGTTTGCTGTCAAGTTACAGTTTGGCTTTTAGACATATCAATTCGGTACCATTGAAATACGATATGGAGTTTCGTACAACAAGGAAACCGTGACCCCTATTGCAGTTGTACTGCAAATTTTTCCATCGGGAAATCTTGGATGTGTTTATTGTAGAAAATTTAAAACAAAACATAGTCGGCAACAATACCACAATAAAATAACAAACGAAATAAAATTCAAATTTCGAACCAACGGCGCGAGGGTTTGAAAATAGACGTATCACCGCGCCCAATTTCCGAACGCTCCCTTTCAAAATAATCCAGTAATAAAAGAACTCCCAATGCGTAATAGCTATTACTGTGCAAAGACCGAGTATATACTGGTTTTTCTCTGTGTTCAAGCGAATAGAAGAACCACGCAAGCGCTGATCGGGAAAATAGGCGGAAGTCTCACTCCGGGAAAAAAGAAATTCGAAATTCGAACACCATAGACAAATTTGCATTGTACTGTATCGGTTTTGTTATGGAAATGAATGTTAAAGAAAACGTTTGGCATGGTTATCCGATTTGTGAGATTGGCTATTGTCGATACTTTTGACGTTTTGAAGAGGGTTGGTTTTTGTTCTTTATTTAAATGAAGAGTTATTAGCATAAATAGTCCTTCTTTAAAACTGTCTTTATAACTATCCATTATTCTATAAATTTGGAACAAAAAAAAATCCAATGTCTTTTCATTGAAAAGTATGATAATTAATTGACATTAAAATATGATACCTACATAAAAAAACGCTTAACAACAGTTGTAACAACGCGTTTAGTAAAAACTTAAAAAAAACGCCTATGATCTGTCAAAAGTCCAAACGCGTTCGAAATCCGAATCGGATTCCAAATTCGAAAAATCGCAGCCGTTAATTAGACAGGTGATTCGCTAATTCGAACGCGGAATCCGGCCAGTGTGGGAACGTCACGTACGATTATCGGTATTCGGGCAAAAACCGGCGCGTCTTGTGAACTACCACAGATTATAAAACGACTACTAAGTAAAGCTAGGGTTGGCGCAAGGATGTGGTTGCTGACTTTCCTGGTAAGATAAATTAGATATAATTAAGGGATTACATGTGATTTTTTTGTTTCATATTTATTCGTTAAGTACGAATAGTAAAAGTAATAAATTAAATCAACATCAAAGAGCCCATTGCATAACAATTTACAACAAATAATATTAGCGGAACTCTCTTTCTAATGAAAGGAATTGGAAAGGGACTTCCGCTTATATTATAAGGTACAAGTTGTTATGCAATAGGCACCTGGTAGTATAGCTTTGATTTAGTTCACTAAATAGAGATAGATTATAAAACTGGTAGACAATCTTACACAAATCGGCCTAGTTTAACAGTAAGCTCAATAAGGCTTGCAGGGACTAGGCGACGATAAATACAATAGAGAGATAGATAAATGTATAGATAATGCCCGTAAAGATTTAAACACTCTTTGTAGGCGGGATATGTTTGTTGCGAAATAATATGAAATTAGTATTTTTTTTGTATGAATCATACCTAACCTGTTGGTATCTACTCGTAATGCCTACAAGCAATAACCTAAGTGAATGGAAACTGGATGACAACCCTATATTAAATTAACCGCGTCTGATGTGATTGACAGTTGATTTTAAGCCTTCGGAGTGTAATGTCAAGCGAAGTAAAAAGGTGTAACAGATTTGCTGATCTATTACTTATAAGCCCTTCTGCTCCTAGATATATCCAACTTGCTCCTGTGCAAGGTTATCAGTTTAATAGCGAATGCTAAAATAAAAAGGTCGCAAGAGAATAGGCTTGTATGTAATTACGCTCTTTCGCGATTGACTTAAGGCTTTAGTAGTCTGAAGTTATACAAGCTAAGTAAATATGCGCTTGCATTTGCGATCTGTAAAAGTAACCATTTTAAACTATTTCATGTTTCTCTTATATTTTTTAAAGTACGATAGTCAACAAGACAGTCCACCTAAGGTCATCGTAGCCTATGGACGTATGTAACTCCAGAAGATTCACACGCGCGTTGTTGACCCTTTCAGGCTCTGAGATCTAGCGAGTGGCCACCTAACTCACCAGAAGGGAACACCCCCACCCTACGAGCAAGTTCTAGCGCCATCTATGTTAATATTTAAGTACTAGGTACTATTCTACTATACAATTTCCTTAAAATAATGTCTGCAAATCCCTATTAAAAGCGTGCCGCCCTCTTGTTTTCTCAGTTTTTACGCTTATTTTATACATTTATCCCGCAATGTGTTGTACTTTCACTTAACATACCTCTACACGCAAACACATAATATATATTCCTTTATTTATTCGCGAAGCCAAGGTCCCGAAACCAGTTCCGACGCCCTTAAGTTTTTGCGGAGCCGTAGTAAGCGTAGTACATTGCCGGCAACTGGTTTCGGTATCGTTTTTGCGCATCACTAATTGTCTTATTTAGTTAAGGGCAAGCGATTAAATGTATTAATAGGTTGTGTTTATTGTGTATAATAGGTCGTGAAAAAGTCTATATTGCTTTATATTAGGACCTATAAGTATTAAAAACCTTTAAGGATCTATAAATATCATATCCGGGATAAAACTATTTTATTTTTATTAAATTTTAAATCGATTGGTTTAGGGTTTTAAGCATGAACAGGCAAGAGACAGACATACTTTTGTATTTATATTAGTATTGGACTGTGACTCAGAGTAAGCTCAATAAAGCTTGTGCTGTAGATACTAGGTGAACATATATATATGATATTACTGAGAGAGCGCTGGTAGCCTAGCGGTAAGAGCGTGCGACTTGCAATCCGGAGGTCGTAAGTTCAAACCCCGGCTCGTACCAATGAGTTTTTCGGAACTTATGTGCGAAATATCATTTGATATTTACCATTCGCTTTTCGGTGAAGGAATAACATCGGGAGGAAACCGGACTAATTCCAATAAGGCCTATTTTACCCTCTGGGTTGGAAGGTCAGATGGCAGTCGCTTTCGTAAAACTAGTGCCTGCGCCAATCCTGGGATTAGTTGCCAGGCTCCCATGAGCCGTGGAAAATGCCGGGACAACGCGAGGAAAATGATGAGATAAGATATATTACTTAAATACAAAGACGCTCATAACTCAGAAATAAATATCCATATCTTACCAAATATATGCCCATACTAGGATACGAACCCGTGGATTCCAACTTCGTAGACATAACTATACCAACTAGGCTAGGAAGCCTATAAAAAAAAGAAGTAAAACTAATCGAATCAACTCGGTTGCGGATTCGGATCAGAAATCGGTTCGGATTCGACTCGCGCGCCGCACAGTCCGCGCCGATCGATCCCCGCTTCCGGCGGGTCAGGGCCGCGCGCGCAGCAATTGCAACCGTGTTTATGGTGCACTTATTGATGCAAATATTCTATATGGGTTACTGTGTTTAAATTTATCTGCTCTACTAAAGAGGAAAAATTGTTCGTTTGTTTGTATGTATTCATTCGGTTGGTACTACTAAACGAAATTAAACTATTCTTTCAATAGGACTATTCTACATTATCTTTGATGAATATAGGTGTTTTTTGATAAAAACTTATATTACCCGTGCGTAGCCGGAGCGGGCCGCTAGTGTTATGTTTATACACAAAGAACAAGTATCAAAATTAGTAGGATTAGGTAGCAAACATAAATTTGATAGGTACTTATTTAGAGGCAACAGGCTAAAGGCACTAAAATGATTGAATGTTATTCACAATTTCTTTTTAAGAGACTACTAAACATACTTTAATGAATTAATGATACGTAATAGAAAAAATACAAGATTACAGTGAAAATAGAGCTATTAGTTAGATAATTATAATGTCAACAGATTTTTCACATTCCAACCGTTAAGCTACGCTACGTAAATGAATACAATTACACGAATACCAACCGATTTACTAATTACGCACTCGTACTGCAATTGTATAAAAAAAATGGGCTAATTTATTGAAAAAAACGGCAACATTCGTAACCGGAACGTCACTATAAACAGTCGGCGCAACCGATTAATCGTAATTGTACCGATTGATCGAAAATCGAAACAAGAATTCGCGCGGCTCGATCAAAGGCGCGGCGTAATTTTGACAATTAAAAAGCTGCGCATCGCGCGCATTGTCGCTCTGTCCTTGGCTGGAATTTCAAATACAGAACGCTCTTTAACTTCAACCGGTTTGATTTTCGAACGTTTAACTTTTTTTTTGACGTTTAATTTTTAATTTCTCTTTCCAGCCAGTATTTAGATTACAGTTGTCGTTGGATCGTAAAATTAGATCTATAAGTCGTAATATCGAAACTTTAATGTTAGAATTTTAGTGTATGTGCCAAGTGGCTTACTGTAACAAACAAAAATGTCGTAACTTTGTCATTTTCTACGGCAGTTACGCCATTTAGGATACGAAACTGACATAAGTCACTCGTTTATGGATCGTTAAATTTTAGGAGCACATCGGCGACTCTATTTTGTTAAATCGATCTTAAAGAACTTGATATGCTTTTATAGCTCCTAATTAAACCTTATGGAAATACCATTAGATAAATCTCGTAAATACATAAAAATAGACATTTTCTCTGATGGCGTAAATATATAAAAATATTAGACATTTTTAACCTTGTTATATAATAATTATGAAAAACCAATTTTGACTGAATAAAATTTCTATAAAAATCGGTGCTCATAACATATTCTCTGTGACAACTGTTAAAAATGGTTGACGTAACTGCTGATCGAAGAGCTGGCGGTTTCCTCGCACAACGTATCAGCATTGCGATACAACAAGAAAACCGTCACCTTAGTGCAATGCTTCAAGGGTTCTTCTTTAGATTTAAGGTATAATAAGTATTATATTGTCTTGTATATTATTTGAAAATATAGTATATGTGACGTTCCATATCAAAAGATTACGGCCCTTGCAAAGTGTGACATTATTTATTATATCCACAAAAACACTTAATTAATTAATAATTGCCTTTATTTATTTAACTGACTAAAAACACACACATGGACGCCATATTGGGAAAAGACAACAAAAGAGTAACTACTACTATTAGGGCATGTATACAAAAAGGTAATGTAACATAAAGGCTGATGTACATACATCACATTTCGGACCCGGGTATGTCCTTAAACTACGTCCAACAATGAGAGGTAGGGCACAGCGATGACCATCATGCTTAGATCTGGGGCAGCCCGACTGGGGAAGTACCTCCTCCTTACAGAAGACCACAGCCATAATAGCACTGCCACCTATCAGGTATGTAGTGTTGTGTTCCTGATGGTGAGTTAGGTTTCCTGAGCTCCAACCCCCCTTAAAGGCCGGCAACGCGCTTGTGACTCCCCTGGTGTTGCAGGTGCCCATGGGCGACGGTAATTGCTTAACACCAGGCAATCCGTCTGCTCGTTTGCCGCCTATGTCATAAAAAAAAACATTAGTATTGAAGCGTCATTAACAATAGCATTAGCGTCAACCCGCCATAAGGTACCTTTTGATATGCACGTCACTTACATTGTCAGAACAATTAATTAGCTATGTGGTACTTAATTTACAAAAAACTTACTTAGTAAAAGTACATTAACTATCTATAAAACGTACTTTGTAGTTCGTGACATAATTGACCCGTCTGTTTCCAAAGTAAATTATCGCCAAGTTTTAAAGCAAAACTCGTCGCTTCAAGATTTTCAGGACGGAAATAAACTAAAAAATACTTTGCTTATTAAGTTTTCTTAACATACCAAAGAGCGTAAGTGACATTATGCCAGTTGTCAGTTACGTCGTTTTAGTTTCGCGCAAATATAAGTGCAATTATAACGCAAGTAGTGTTATAAGCATCTTTTTAGTGTTATATAAGTTGCAAAGATGTTTAATATCTTACTATTTGGTCCCAACTTTCGCTATTAGGAAAAAGTTAATACACCTTCATTACTAGAAATTAATTAGTTAACACGGATTTCCACTGCTGGACATAGTTCTCCCCATAGATTCGCAACGGACAAATTTCTGAGCATTTGAGGTTCAAAGAATCGCCACGCTTTACAGGCGGGTTGGCGATCGCAGTTTGTATCATTGCCTCAAAAGGACGCTGTTGCCGATCCTCACCATAATATTGTTTCTAACCGACAACACACTTGCCAAGCGTGCTCAGAAATCGCCTCATGTGGTGATCTGTCGGGAAGGCAAAGAATAATCGGAGATTCTATGTTGGTTCATTTGACGATGAACTTTAATACCAACCCAGTCGATCCAATTGTCCGCCTATTACCAGATAATGCCGATCAATCTGTTTCGATAGAATAATCGATCGTTAGTCAATTGACTCGATTTATTTACGAGTCGACTGCGCTTAATGTACGAGATCGAGTCATAATCGTATAAAAATCAAATGTAAAGTGAAATGTGAATTTTGGCGTGTAAGTTTTTAATGTGGAGCATGTGATTGTAAATATAACATTTTTTTTTAATACACTAAAAATATTTTATAATAAAAAAATACATGAAAACATACCGTAAGGACCCAATTAATGTAAGTGCTGTTAAATTTGTATTTTGATGATATGTAATAATCTCTTAATGTATTGAATTACTATGGGCGTTTAGTTCGTTCGTTATCCACTATTAACCGCCTTTGATTTCCTTAAAAGTTAAAACTCAAAAAACTCCTATTCATAAAATTTCTTATTTGAAATTCGAACACGTTCTTTCCAATCCACTGACCCAGTTCACGCTAATTATCCTTTTTACGCGGTAAGAATCAATAAGGCAAATAAAAATAGCAAATCGCTAAGGAGGAGATGTCTCACTTAAAGACGGGACAGAAACGTGATCGGTTTGCGAAAAAATACTTCTAAAGCACTCTTTTACAGGTGGGGAGGGTTGTGAACACGCCTCGGCTTTTTTTCCGTGATTTGTTCTCTGTGGTTTGAATTTCGAACGATTGCCGAAGCGTTTTTGAAAATGGAACGTGATGTTTACATGTTTCATTGGCGTTTTGCTGTTTTTTTAATCGATACTTGGTATCGATTAAATTATTTATCTTGGTTTGAAATTAGGGTTGTGAAAATGGTAGTAGTTGAAAAAACGTGTGTGGAATTTCTTGTGGCAAATGAGTTTAATTTGAATGATATTTATCAAGACGCACGTTACAATGTTCAAGTAATTAATATCAAAACGGGAGTCCGGGCTCAAAACGCCGACTTTAATGGCAGTATTAAAATACCTTAATTTTTCCGTTTTTTCGCGTGACTCCAACAAAACTGCCAGTTTTTGGAATTTCGGCATTAAGAATCCGTCTTTTTCAAGTTTCAACGTTTTGGAGTGAAATTTTTGAAAGTGATAAGCGCACGCTTCGCGAAATGTCAAGTTCTTGGAGGAGATTAAATGTTTTTCCTAATATGGCGGTAAAAATATATCGGTTTAAAACATGAAGATGGAAAAAATGACAGTTACGGAGCAACAAAGTGTGTAAACATTTTATGGTAAAATTAATGCACAAATGGCAGATGAACTGAACTACACATGTTATCGATTTTTTGAAATGTCACCTGTTTTATCGCTGCTATTAATGTACGAGTTCTGTTGAAAGATAATATTAATTAAATTGACTGCTGTATTGGGACCACCGGGCCCGAGTCCGTGTAATTTTTATATTAATTCGAAGAAACATTAAAACAAAAGAACACATTTAAAACGCGTAAACGCTAATTTTTACAGGCGATCATTTAATATAATTAATGTCTGAAAAATTTTAATATGGAAATATAAAGATTTTACGATTAGGACTACCTGATAATATTATTTTATGCTCATTTATCATTGACAATTAACTATTTCCCGTGTCTTCAATAGTGATTGCATAAGCTTTGGTTCTGTCTGTTTCAAGACAGTGAAATATTAAGCTCCTTTCACATTTATAATTTAGATAATATAAAGTAAATTACCTTAGTGTTATGCAAGTAATTGACGTCATTTTATTGTCTATGCTAATTTGGGTCTCAAGTTATTAGTGGATTTAGAGTGTTTTAATTTTCCAAGCTTTTATATGGTAATACACTGATTCTCATGTATTACAAACAAAAATATACATTTTTAACCGAGTTTCAGTAATCCATAAAAATCGATAATGTATAAGCTTTGTTACATCACTAAAACTTTTCAAATTAATAAAAACGTTGAAATTTCATAACTCATCGATTTGAATGAATCGATTCCATTTCCAAACACGAAATCACTGGCCGTTATGAAAAACAAAAGATTCCAAATTCGAAATTGAATTCGGTTTTTGTCAGTTATCGGAAGATCAAAGTAAGACACGTTACTTTATTACAGGGGAGGTTGGGGCGATATATTGACAAGTTTTGACACCCGTCGGTGGTAATAAATTTTACAATGCTCCCCGCTCTCCCCCGATACAGGATGCGCTAAGTTGGCGAGTAAAAGCTTTTTGTAAAGGGTTGATTCAATTAGTTTCGATTTTGGAATTTGGAAGTTACGTTCGAGTTGTTAATAGGAATGTCTGTGTTAAGGAGTTTCTTTTGTATAATCTCGAGTGATTATTAAAGTCTCTTAAACTTATGAAAATCAATTCAACTATATTATTTACAGTAAGGTACGCTTGGCTTATTATGCTCGTTATGCCAAAAAAACGATAAAGTTTTGTTCATGGTTAATTTAATATATGTTCGATTGCACGTAAGATTCAATAAACATAATTTATTTGGTATTCAACAGTTTATGACGTAATTAAATTAAAATTGTGAGAATACACGGACCGTATCAATTACATCCTTTTTTACTCCTCTGAACACCCTGTAGCGCCACACGCAGAGTCAATAAAAACCGTTGGTTTCCCTTTCACACTATTATCCGATTCTTTTGAAGTTGGAACGATCTAAATGGAGTGTTTTCGCTTCCTCTTGTCAATGTATGTGACGTCACGTATGCCCTTATCTGTAAGTTTGTTAAAACGCCTAATGGGCTTCACGTTTTTAAATGACATTTGTGAGCCGTATTTTTCTTATGCAAATATATTATATTGAAAAATAAATCGTCTATCAAAAACAAGTACGTCGTAAGACACAAATAAAACGCGATGCACCCGCTCGCAACAGACGGTAAAATTATAAATGAGAAAAATGTGCAATTGATACAAATTGCCTTTGCCATCATCGGAGTGGAAACAAAAAAGCGCGCGTTTGAAGGGAGGCGATGGAAACAAGCCGACAGGCAACCTTAGAAAACTCCTATATCACTGATTTTACCAAGCAATTCCCAGCCTTATAACCTATGAACTACAGTTCATAATCACACAGCAAACACCAGCGACACGAGATTTAAACATTTTTGAATTGAAATTAATAATTAATTTCTACGCAGAGTTCGTTCGATGTTTTGTTCCGAATTCGAAATTTAAAAAGTTGTCTCCGTGTTGTCGAACTTTTAGTTTTTTTAGGCTCGATGCCGATTGTCATTTTGATTTTGAAAAAAGGAAAACAAGTCGCTTTAGCCATTGATGTTTTCGTGTGTATTTACGTATCGACATTTGAGAGTGAATCACACTTCATGTTACATATTTTTTCAGTTTGACTCTCTTTTCCTTATTTAATCGTAATAAACATATTTAATTCACTACTTTTTTTGTAGTTTTTCAGTTGTTACGGACTCGGAGTCAAATATTTATAATATTGAAAATTTAATATCGTTAATCCTGACCTAGGGATTAGGTTATAAAAATCCAAATTAGACAATTGAAAAATCGATAAATGAGCGATATCCGTTCCAAACGATCACTTATCGAATGAATCTATTGACGGTTCGGTTTCACATTACGCGTTCACTATTCAAAGTTCAAAAAAAAACGAAAAAGAAAACTTTTGAATTAAGAACGGAAATCAACCGTCTCTCGCATTTGTTCGAAGTGTGAAAGGATCGATTTGAATGAAGAACAAAATTATTCTTACGTGCGACAAAAAATTGAACTAAACATTTTTGCATACGATCTACATATACTTATTTGGATATCAACGCCTTTTTCAGTTGTTTTGTTAACTTTGTCATTATTGTTCCATTAAATATATAGAAGCCTGAGTTTTAAAATAAGAATGAAAACGGATTATTGTCGTGCCCTGATTTAATATGAAGGTAAGCTCTCGGCGATTTTAAACGAAAACCGATATAATATAATTTTATTGTTTTTTAGGTATTTAATGAAGTAAAATTAAGCTTTTCGGTATCCCATTAAGCAATCGTAAAACGGTTGTAAAACGGTTCATACCACTATTGATGACTGGAACTATTTTATGTAGTTTTTATTGTTATTTATTGAGAAATAAAACCTTTTTACAAATGTCATCGGTTCTTAAGGATTGTGGTCAACTTCGGTCATATTTTATGTATTTCTTACGGGTAGTCGGGCGATCATAAAGTATTTTTATTACTCGTTAGGCAAATCGATACGATTAAAATATTTCTAACTAGAGAATCGACTTGAAAAACTTTTTAATGTGCTTTTTATGGGGATTTCAAATCTAAAAGTTGTGAAAAATATAGTATATCCCAATCAATTTTATAAATATATGAGAGATGTGATCAAAGAACAGCCTTAACGGAGTGTTTTACTTTTGAATTTTTTTTTTATATATCTGCGCGAAGTTGTGCTGTCATCTGATGATTTAAAATTTATATTTCAATTCAGCATTATTCTGATTATAGTGATTTTTTAACAAACAACGCCATGGTCTAAGACTGGGACCTGGGATTGTGTAGTCATAAAAATAGATACATTTAATTAAGTAACCTTCATTCGATGGAGCATTTATGATATATAAAATAATTGAAATGCCATAAAGTAAAATTAATGTTGGCATTAAGTTAAATGCCGCCCGCATTGTTGGTTCAGATGAGAAATATCTCAAGATTCGTAAATACCATATTTATCGTACACATTTATAAAAATATACTATTACTATTGTGTTCTGTTATAATTTTAGGACTTACTTAAAAGATAAAAAAAAGATCTTTATTTTTCAATTTAGACACATTACATGCACTTATGAACGTCAAAAAAAAAATCTACACCGGTTCCAACCCTACACCTCTGACCCGTGAAGATACCGGCAAGAAACTACGGCGGGACTTATTTTTTCAATACAGTGATACATCAAATCTTAAAGTACTTACATAATTATGCGTAGTCCGGTAAGAAAACATATCAAACAGTTTATTACAAGACTTATACTTTTAATTAAACATATATGTAGCTCATGTTTAATCGATTTATATTAAATGTAGTTGTTTTGACTATCTATGGTCAGCCGTCTCTGACAGTTGTCAAGACGACCAATCATAGGCAAATACACTGGTCCGTTTAAGCTTAAAATACGGGCATCCGTTCCTCGGCGGGAAAAAGTGACAGTTATGTTTTTTTTTCATATACAAGCGGGGTTAACTAAATTTGATTGGTAAAACGAGCATTACTATTTAATAAACTGTATTTAATAATTCAGTTGTGTGTTTTCACATCCACTCCGTAACCTGATTGTTGAACCAGGAATTTGGTTCAAAGTTCTTTTTGCAATATATGCGTGCAAGCGAGATGCATAAAATAATTGATGCTTGTATATTGTATTATAGCCTGCACATGCTTTGTGTATAGACAAATATAGTTTTAGTGATAATAGTGGCAAACGAGCAGACGGATTACCTGATGGTAAGCAATTACCGTTGCCTATGGGCACCCGCAATACCAAGGGAGCGCGTTTTACGTAACCCGCAATACCAAGGGAGTCACAAGCGCGTTGCCAGCCTTAGAGATAGGAGTGCACTCTATTCTTGAAGGTGTAATGGTCGTATCGGTTCGGAAATATCGCTGACGGCAAATCATTCCACAGTTAGTATATAGTAGAGAAACAGTCTAGAACATGATATACTTCTAGAATGAGTCAATCAAATTATGTAACGGTCAAGAGAGAAAATCCACAGAGAAAATAAAAACGACACGTGCAACAAATCTGAAAAACTCATATCGAAATGTAAAGTCTACGATATATCGCAATACGCCGTTAAATCAAACGAAATGTGCGGATGTGTGTATAAATAGGAAAGCGATCGCGAGTGACATTCGTTAGGAACGAGAAAAAAAATCTATAAAAACTCATAAAGTGGTCATAAACACGAAGGAGGTAATAAAAGACGGTCCGATGTCGCTCAGCTGTCGCGGTTATTTTCGAACTTCGAACGAAATCGAACCATCGAACGAGGGGATCGCTGAGATTTTAAAATTGGAACGTTGCGTGATATTTGTTTTTTTAATTTATGCATGTCTTTTTGTTGAGTGCCAGTGTTTCTAGAAATCGATCAAAGGGTTCGTGTACTTTGAAAATCGAATGCAATCGATTACTTTATTATATGCTAGCATAACTGACAGGTACTCTTAAGAAAAAGGACTTTTTTCAAACAATATAATTATTAGATCATATTTTTTGAATTCCTTGTAAATAGCGACTTATTTTATCGTTTGTAAATTGTAAACCTACCCAATATTATGTGAATGTAGTAAGTAGTGCCCAGTATAGCAGTGAGATTTCCTTGAATAAATTATATCTTAAAGTTTAGGCAATTTCCCCAGTTTTCAGCACTTGTTTACTACGGTTTCCGCCCGAGCGCGTGCCAAGTGGGTGACTGTCAATGGAACAACGTATTTTTGTTCCCAAATTAATTATGTGACTTGTAGAACGGTAAGAAATTGCCCACATTTTATTGTGAAACCCGTTTTTGTTTTATGAAATCGGTACTTGTATTAAAAAAAAAGGTTAGGATCTTTTCACTTAGTTTTCGTTGTTTTTGAGTCTGTACACAAAATAAAAATCAATTAATCGGACTTCTGCTAACCTGGCGAACTTTATACCAAAACGCTGGCTGGTAGAAAATATATCTGGCTGTAGATAAAACATAATCGCTTCACGAAACATTGAGAAAAAAAATGTGTTATTTAAATTTCGAAACGATCGAATCAAAGACCGATTCGAACGCATTCCAATTGTTCTATTTTCAAATTCGAATGTTTTTGATATTTGATTTTATTCCGTTTCTCGTTGATAGAAACATGTGACTGTTTATTGCAGCGACCTGAATTTCTGTTGCATTCTGATCTGTTTACTTCATTTTTCCTGTCATCTGATTTCTTAACTTTTGACACAGATTTTTTTAAAGAGGAAAACAAACAATGTTGATGCTTAAATAAAATGTTAGTAGTAAACAATACTAAGGGGTTTATGACCTCGGTCATCACTTTGGTCGTCACGTTATATTTTTTCGGCATGATCGGTGAAAACGCTCCTTTTCACCTGATTTTTATGAACATTGGCTAGAAAATCATGTATGCTGGCCAACAGTAATAAGTAGCAAATGTAAGAAAATATCTTTACCTTCTTAATGTTCTAAAACATAATTTTAACACGTAATTGTCGTGAAACTCAACCATGTTAATTGTACTAAAATGGGTAATTCACTTTTTATAAATTTTCGTCGGTCAGCCTACGGAATGGGTTCAAGATTATATGCTCCAAGTCAGGAAGCGAAACATATCGAGTAATATTCGATGTTATAACGTGAGTTACCCGCGTCAATACAATTACTAATTATATTATATCTGTATCTAATCCATTGTTTACAAATCGACAATCCATTTTTAAAACCGTTTAATAAACCGATTTCATCAGCATTGACGCGCAACGGCAGCCGTTCGAAAATCGAAAACATTTCAAATTTAGAACGTCTTCAGAACTACACAACTAGAATCGAAAACAGCGATTAGTTTAAGTGTCAGCGTTCGAACTTTTAAAAATATGTCGCCCGTTAGGTATATTCTGATTGCTTGACTAGCGCAGGCAATTCTAAAACTAAATTAAACCAATATAAACAAGAGCTCTTGAGTCGTAATAACTATGTATTAGAAAAGAGCTTGGTTATACTAGGCAGTTACTATATTTGAATCACTGTTTTTTTAAGAGCGATTGGAGTTAATTTAAAGATTTAAATATAGAAGAATGCTCCCCATTCCGTTCGCTTTACGATGTTTGTCAGTTAATGATTTCGGTTGAGAAATTGGAAAATGGCGACGGATTCGGCCATAGACAATTTCTTTTATCTACGAATTCCGAGGAGACTATGGGGCAATCGCAATGTGCCATATAAATTAAGATGATCATTTGTTAAGTTTGCTGTGGGCGTCTCAATTATTAACACGTCAGTTGGCGTTGAACTATCAGACAAAGCACCAGGCTTCTAGCCACAGATACATGAAAGAAAGAGGGAGAAAGAGCAAAAATATATTCTAAGACTATTACATGACATTACAAAAGTTATTGACAATTTTTTTTTTATGACATAGGCGGCAAACGAGCACACGGATTACCTGGTGTTAAGCAATTACCGTCACATGCAACACTAGGGGAGTCACAAGCGCGTTGCCGGCCTTTAAGGGGGGTTGGAGCTCTGGGAACCTTACTCACCATCAGGAACACAACACTACATACCTGAAAGGTGGCAGTGCTATTATGGCTGTGGTCTTCTGTAAGGAGGAGGTACTTCCCCAGTTGGGCTCCAGATTCAAGCGTGATGGTCATCGCTGTGCCCTACCTCTCATTGTTGGACGTAGTTTAAGGAAGAAGGTTTGAAAAATGCTTAAAGTTAATTCACAGACATTGAATTAATAATTTCATAAGTCCTGATCAATATAGACTTAATTATAAACTGTTAAATAAAACTATAAATATCCTACAATTAAGATTCATAGTTTATCTAAGCCCGCAGTGACCGCCTGACGAGCTGACGGGTCGTCGGTACAAATCCCGACGTGTCACCCATCGAGCTGGCATTAACTTATCAAGAGAATTAGTTAATCAAAGGATGTTTATTGTATTACAAATATTAGAATCCCAAATCCTTAGAGAATGGACATATCACAGGCATCATCGCTCTATTCCGTATTCACGCTTGGCAGGCGGGTTGGTGACCGCAGTAGCTTCGTTTTCGACGTTTCTGCCCATCCGTCGGTAGTTATGGTTCACACGCCTTAATAACTAAGTTGAACTGAGCCCTGAGTGTAAGTTTTTAACGTAACTTTACGTCACGAACGCGTTTGCATTTCCCATATAAATAACATTATCACTTACGCGTTCGAGACGTTTTTTTACGTCAAAAGAAACTTACACTGTGGAAAGTTCTAGTTAGAATAGAAGGTTTACGTAACTTATGATTATGACCGTTGACCCAAAGCCGAAAATGTCATGTCTTGTTTAATAAGATAATTCGTAATTTCCCAGACATTTCGCAGACAATGCATACATAATTGCACCGTTAATATCTACGTCACGAATTCGAATGACGTACTACACTATTGCTTAAGCGTGGGGTGTATTCTCAAAACGTCGACAAAGTTCAGATCGATTCGCACAGCTCGAGCTCGGCTCGATTATTTGTGAACTAAGTTGGAATACTTAAACTCGGTTTCATTATCGATACGATGGTGACAGATAGACTCGCGTATCAGTATCATTATGATATATTATTATTGCCGTGTGATGCCGGCTGACTAGAATAACTTCTCCCGCTGGTGTCGTAAGAGGCGACAAAGGGAAAAATCCTACGGACGGGCAGCAGCGTCCCTCGAAACCCAATCTACAGCGACTGCGGTCGCCAACCCGCCTGCCAAGCGTGGCGACTATGGCAAATACACCCCAAGATGATACAAATCATATTTGTGGGAGGCCTATGTCCAGCAGTGGACTGAATACGGCTGAAATGTATGATGTATGTATGTATTATTATGATAGTATCACAAAATATTAATTGCTTTCCCTGTTTAGATCTTATAACGATTACAAATAATATGTGACATGCTAAAAATACCTTTTATTAATGTATATGTAATCAAAAATAATTCCCAAAAATAATATTCCCTTATTTATAAACGCTACTGAATTTTAGGTATGGATAAAGAGATTAGCATGTGATAGTAGTATCTGGGATTTAGGTATAGATAATATAGAGGTTAAGGGTTATTGGTTGACTTGGAGCCTAGCTTCGCCTGTTGGATTCTCGATTGGAATAATATTCGCAAGAACATGCATGTTTCCGAACTGTGAGAGCGATCTAAACATTGTCCTACAAACAGCAAACTTATAAATGCCGTTGAAAAACAAAATATCACTCAACTTAGGAGCTTATCCTATTGTGACAAGGGTGACAGTAATGGTGGATAACGGTAAAGTTATAATGGTAAATGTCGGTGGCAATTCTACAAGGAAAATGTCATTCAACATGTTTGAGTGATCTCTATCGATGCATAGGGTTGGCGAATCGTGACTCGGTAAACTATCGATTTAAATCGCACTTCAGCTGCCGAGCTATCGCAATTTAAATATGTTGTTACTAAACGTACTTATAAATATGTTTGTGTAATAAAATATGTATAAAAAGTTTGAGTTGTGTGATGAAACAGAGATGACGTCATAGTTAGCTTAAACACAATTCAGTTTAAAATAAACTCATAACGTAGGATACAAGCGCCATTATTAAAGCGAATTCCGATTTGCAAATAGCGAGTTATTTTGAAAAGAATGCGTTTATTTATACGTTTTTATGGAGCCGTCATAATCTCTATATTTAATTTCGTAGTTATTTTACTGCGCTTGTCATACAGTTTTAAAATCGCATTCCGATTTCAACAAATAGATAGTGTCTACATTAAAAGTTTACTTATTTGACGTTAGTAGTATGATGTGATTTTAAAAAGTTTTCTTAGAACTATTCATAACAATATTGTATATGTAACCATATGGGTAGGATCATGAAGGCTAGAAAGCATTCAATATCTTGAAGGCGAGAAGGGAAAATATTTAGTTTTGTTCTAAATCATAACTAAACCTAAAAGCCAAAACCTATATGGTTACGATGAAACAAATCATGAAAAGTATCATACAACAATTTATCTACATCTTACAAAAAATATAAAATAAATAAATAATAAATAACTATTTCGGGACAATCTTACACAAATCGACCTAGTCCTACGGTAAGCTCAGTAAAGCTTGTGTTGTAGGTACTAGACGACGATATATATAATAGATAGATACATATAAATACTCAAATACATAGAAAACACCCATGACTCAGGAACAAATATCTGTGCTCATCACACAAATAAATGCTCCGACTGGGAATCGAACATCGGCTTCATAGGCAGGTCCATATTTAGTTTAGGTCGTCAAAATTAGAAAGTTTATTGAAATTTTGCTATATTGACAAAATTAATTGATATTTTGTTACTATTAAAAGTACAGCTAAGTGACAATACTGATTACTTTACATTACAACGCGTTTTTACCAACATACCAACTGTGGGAGCACACGCCATTGTTGTGAGATATGCATCTCCACCGCGCGGTTAAGTCGAACGATTTCAGAATAAGAGGTTTTGGGTGATCACTAGTCCAGTGCACCAATTGTGCTATATGAGTACTCGCTTAGACTTTTTTTTCTTTCGGTTTAAATATCGAATAATACAATTAATACGACTGCATTACAAAAGTGCAGCCAGATTGCAGTTGGTGTGCGGTTGACAGAACTGCATGACACCTGCAAGCGGACTGCACAATGAGTTTGCAGTTCTAATGGTCCAACTGCATCAGAACAGCCCCGGAACTGCCACTTTGCAGCTGGGTTGCAGTTGAAATGCTGTCCGTCTGAACGGGCCCTTAGAGTCGCGGGATGCCGCTAGATGTGGAAGACGCAGGATCGGTCTTCTTGGGTCGTTCTGGGGGAGGCCTACGTCCAGCAGTGGACGTATTTCGGCTGACTTGATGATGATGCAATATCGAATAAAAAAAAACTGAAAAATTTTTTTTGCTTTGGGTCAATTTCAGTTTTGATGGGTGAATTAAAACAATCGATTACTATTGTGTGTGTACAGTATATTGACCCTAAGCCGCGAGAAGAAACTACCAAAGGCAGCAACGTTCTTTACAGCAGCTGTACCTTGCCTTTGAACGCTTGTAATGGGTCTCCCCAAACCTAAAGACGGTCGTAAAAATTACGCAGTAAGAACGAAACAAATACTCGGTTCGCAACAGCTCGGTCGACGCCGCTCGACATTTTTCCTTCTTACTACTTGGACATAATTATTGAACCCAGCTTTAACCGAAAACACGTCGAGATGTTTGAGACCGTAACATGCACGCTTCTCGTAACTACTCATGAAATAAATAATTATTGAAAATATCTGGCTACCAAACAGAATTAACAGTATCCAACGCGCTCTTAATAAATTAACACAAGTTATTTTAAACTTAACACCTGCCATCAATTCTAAGCTCACATTACCCTAATGTGACCGTAAATCTTGCCCGCCATCACCGATGCATCTATATCAATCGATAATTAATCGTCACATATCGGTTATTAATAGACACCAATCGATTATTAATCGGTAAGTAAGCGAGTAAGAATTCCGATTTCGAATTTGAGAAATTGCGCTGTTCTTATCGCGACGTTCGATTTTTGAATTCGGAATCTGGAATTTTAACTTAACCGTTATTACTTTTAGTGTTTTGTGATTATTATCGTAAAACTATAACCGTTTTTATAATTCGCAGTCGAGTAATTCGTATACGTTTTTTATCATTACTCCCGTATCAATTTTCTTTCTTATTCTTCTTTAATAATAATTGTAATATTTTCGTATGTTAGCATTTACAGCGATTTTTTTTAAGTTACGTTAAAAATAAAGTTATTTTTCACGTTAAAGCAAAAGTTAAGGGTATATACGACTTAATGCTAAACTTTGCTTTCATACTAATATTACAAATGCGAAAGTAACTGTCTGTCTTTTACCTCTTCACGCTTAACCCGCTTAACCAATTGGGATGAAATTTGGCATGGACAGAGTTTGAACTACCAGAAAGAACATAGAATTATTTTTATCCCGCAACCATACTTTAAAGAGACGAAGTGGCGAGGAAAAGCTAGTATATTAAATTTATAAAAACTATAATTTTTATACAAAAATTCCAGAGGATAGCGTGCGTCGCTAGTTTCACAGATAATGTATAAATATGTGACCTTTTAGCTACATTTAATTATTTACAATAGAAAAACCATTCGATAGTGCAGTCATCGATCATCGTTAAGCTTAGTATCGATACATCGCGTGACTGCAAGAACGATCCAGTTTTATTATTATGCAGTTCGTTGCAGGTATTATACAGATTAAAAAAATATATTATTAAATAGGTTTTTCTTACAAAATGTTTAAGGACTTATTTTTTTTTACAACGACGGTGATAAACAAGCATACGGCCCGCCTGGTAAGCAGTTACCGTAGCCTATGGACGCATGCAACTCCAGAGGATTCACATGCGTGTTGTCTACCCTTTATGAACCTATACACTCCTTTTTTGTTATATAATACACGATAAATATATTAAAATTAGGTAAAGAATTCCGTGAATTAGTTCTAAGTGATCCCCAGTTCTAATTGAATATTATTAGAACTTAAGAACTGCAGTATTGCAATACTAATTATTGTGGCGCTAATCCTACACGTTCTGCTTAGAATATTAAACTGGAGTATTTTAATACGAGTATGTAGTGCTTATTAATTTCTTGTAGCTACTCTGTATCGGCATCAGATATATCGGAGCTGTACAGGTGGTCACAAATATCTGGACATGCAATGCATGTTCAACTCGACGTGATAAAGTTATCGCCTTGACAAGTTTTTGAGTTGACGCCTAGGCGTTGCGTTGTTCAGATATTTTTGACCACCACAGCTCCGATATATTTGATGGCGATTATCTTCTTGTTTCTTAATTTGTGTTATTTTTCATTTATACGGAATAGATGTTACAATATTTCACAGTTCATATAAGTAATGATTTGTGTGAGAAAAAGGAATTAAAATTTTCGAACGCTTATCTTTTTTAGAACTTCAGATTTCATCGTGTGTTTTATCTATATTTTGGTTTCTCAAAGAAAAACCGATGTTTTTTGCTCAAGTCATAAAATACAAAAACACAAAAACAAATTTAAAAACCTAATGAGGGTCAATACACTAATAAAAGCGTAACATTAATGTAATTATCAAAGAGCTTAAAAATCGATTTAACATATCGACTAAAAAAACCACAACTCGTAAAGGCTTTAATCGATTGTTTCGTCGATTATCGTTAAGCGCCGATTGCGTTAAGCCGTAACGACACGCTCCGGCTGATCTATTTCAAAACGTCGTAACAACTGTGTGCTCTATGTCGTTTGTGACGTTTTGTTTTATAGTTGCACACTTGAACTTTAATGTCGAACCTTGTAGAGCATTAGCTGCTCACGACTACTCTGAAATGAGTAGAAATATTGATTTATTTTGAGGAAATGTAGTTTTTTTGGTGTTTTTAATTCCGTTTGTCACAAACACTACTCATGGTATGCGTCACTAGTCTATTTAAAACCTACATAAACCCATTAATGTAGTTAAGGATGACGTCATTAAAATTTAAAAAATGGAACACTGCGTTCCATTTTTGAATTTGATTGTCGATATTGCCGGTGCCGATTCAACAAATTAAAATTGATAGCGATTCGTCACTGTTTCTGTGATCTTCAATATAAACTAATACAACAACGAATCTGGTTCCAACTTACATTCAAATATAAACTTAATTAATTTGTAATAACGTCGATTTTCAAAAAACTTTACAAACAGCTTGAGAGTTTGCGAAAGTTTTGAAATTTCTCTATATCCTGGAATGCGATCGGTTCCCATAACCTTGGATAGTTATTCCCTGTTCTTGGCTACGCTCATTTAAATCTCAGAGATACCAGAATGAACGATCTCAATTGACATACTAATATCAAGAATCTTAAGGCCAATCTACACTGGTTAAGTTCACTGTCTTCACAGTTCCCATAGCGTTTTAAGGAATCTGTCCCATTTTTGGCAAAAAATGGCGCGCTTTCCCAGGCCGGTGTCAGGTCGCGACATAGACAAGGACGAATTCCTTTTTGTTTTAGTCTTATGGGTAGATGGCGCTATACTTCGCTGTGGTGCGCTAACTGTTTTTTCAGAGTTCAAATTTTGTGGGAATATTGATTTTATATCAAACTATACTGATTGATACTGTGTGCCTTAATCCGATGTTTAAACCGGGTAAAATGTCAAGAATACTAATTTTTTTATTAGCCCTGGATATTTCGGAAACTTATTTTAGAAGAATCGGCAATTATCTTAAAAACCCCGCCTTCACCTCATCGGTGGAATGTACCAGACGCCGAGCAAAAACGAAGCCTGTATTTAAAAATCGATTGCAACCAAAAAATTGTCACTGACAAATGATTTGAACGCCTTGCGGTCGAAATTACGAATTCGAAGATTTGAATTCGGAACAAAAACCGCCATTAGCTTTTTTCGGCTGTCGATTTTCGGAGCTAATCGGGTTTTTTGTCGAACGATAATCGATGCTCACTAATTCGATTTGCGCCACACCCACTGGCCGGTAGGCGTGTATCTATCGATCGTCTAGTCGGATCGTTAAACAAATTTCAAAATTCGAATCGCGTATCGCGAGTAGCCCGAAGCCGACTCGATAATTTGTTTTATTTTTAAAATGAATCGATTGTGGTCATGGACCGGCCATTTGAATGCCGCTAATGTTATTTTAATGATATTTTTCACAATCGGACGATCATCGACGGTTATTAGGCTCGTGGGATTCGACTCAATCTAGCGTGTTGATTATATATCGATTATTTTATAGCGACTACTGCAATCATTTCAAGAATCATTGCTAGCCATCAGATGATAATTTTTTTCATTTTTTTTTAGTAATAAATATATTTAAATTAGTCCTTTATACTTAAAACATTAATAATATATCTACGTTGAGATTATTTAAAAGGGCATGTATCCAACCTTCCCTTATTTTTAGTTTTGTTTATTCGATTTTCGAATTTAAAATCAAATTCGAATTCAAATTCCGAACTATCATGTTCGAAAACCGATCGTTGCAAAGCTATAAAAATCCGAGCATATTAAAGACGGTTTCAATTTTGTTCCAATTTCAAACTTACCAGTCGATTGCATCGATTATACGAAATAAATGTTCGCGATTTCAATCGAGTCGTTTTATAGACTCTAATTGTTAGTTTTATAAGAGCGTGCTTTTGTTTAAAAAGATAATAAGTGCCACGTTTTTGATATTTTAATACGTCATTTTAAACGAATATTTAGGGTGCGATTGTTAAATACGAGATGGGTGGCTTGTTCATTATTTTCATTAAAGACTATTGGTTTTGGTAAAAAATAAGTTTTATGATCAAGAAAACATTGGAAACCGTTCAAAATAACATTTAATATATTAATAAATTTAATGACTACTTCAGTTACGTTACTTATATTGCAATTGGAAATTTAAATAAAATCAAATGTTGCCACAAACGAATATGCGAATATGACTCTTATTACTTCGTGTTAAGGGTAATTATACTTTATGTAAATGCTTGCAACCAGTAATTTGCAAGTAGTAAAATTATTGTGGTTATAGAATTAATAACCGTCCAATAATTTGCATTTGTTTTACTTTTCTAGTTTTATTAAAGACAATATGTTTTATTGAAACTGAAGTTTTATAACCGCCAATTAATTTGTAGTATATTTGAATTTCAAAAAGGATTTATTAGAAAATAATAAACGCAGTTATTTATATAAAATTAATGATTATTAATTTATTAGCAAAGCTGGTCATACATTTTGTATCGATAGCAAATTCGTGGCACGGCATATGTAAATTCAAATATGGAACGTTTTTAATCGTCAATCGAATCTATTTATTTCAAGAACCTCGTATCTCCTGTCTGTTTGCATTCGGTATTGAACTTTATTTCTCGTCAATACGGTTCAATATTGCAAAACAAAGTAGCTTAATAGCGAGTTTCGGAAAATTGTTTCTCTATTTTCTTAGTGGCCAGTACAATACTATCTTCAGCCATTCAAACGTAGTATCTGCGCGCGCATCTTGCCTGAATGAATATTTATTCCGCTTTTAATCCCTATTGTTCATATTTTACTCGGGCAATATCGGAATCGTTTTGAATTCGGAATTTGACGTTGGCGGTTTGAATTTCGAATGCGCTTGTGTTTTGTTTCGTTGCGAGAAGCTAGTGAATGTAGATTAAAATTGACTTCCGGTTTTTGAAATGGCGAAGTCGTCTTGAAAATGTATTTTTTTGTGTTTAACTTTATTTAGTGTGTAATATAAAATATTTAAAGCAGTTATCTAACGCAGAATTGTGCAGTCAATGAAGAATTGATCTCAAAGCGCTTTTAGCCAGTATTTGGTGATGTTATTCTATTTGTCCTTGAATCATGACTGTTTTTTAAATCTGTTTAAGTATTTGTATATTATATATATAGTTGTGAGTACCCGCAACACAAGCCTTCTTGAGATTACCGTTGGGCTCAGTCAATTCGTATAAGAATGCCCTGTAATAATTATCTATTATTAAATTATTTACTAATTTGCAACTATTGACATTAATGAAATCATTATCATTGATAGAAGCCATATTGAAAAAACAGCTACTATAAAAAAAAATCTATATTTAAAAATTTAACGGTCCATTCCATATTTACGTTATATTCAAATGTATGCAGTATAATAGACACAATTTGATTATTTGAAATTTAACGTTCGATATTTGAATTTTGAAAGAAACTCGAAATCAATTTTGCACAGATCCATTTTGTTTTGTTTTTTTTTTCTTGTAACTGCGTTGTGTACAAATGTATACAGTATAATAGATACAATAGGGTGACACTATAGTAATGGTTCTTGATCTATGCCACACTGATTGCTGTCACGGTGTCAGCCATGTTAATTACACTTGACATACGTAATGGAGTTGTATTCAATCTTCATATCGATTAGCATTGAGAATTACATCGATAATTTGCATATTAATGTAGACCTTAGGGACATCCATATTTCCATCAAATATGATAATTGAAATTAGTTTGATATTTGATTATTACTAAATACCTAGATGATATATTATAGTATAATATATATAATTGTCAATAGTATTTACTTCTAAGTGGAAAATACTAACTACAAGTCAATAAAATTTACTTCAAATTATTAGTACTTATCACTTAAAAAATTAAATATTATTATTACTGTATTAGTTATTTCTAGTCGAAGACACGCTCTGAGTCGGTTAGCCAACGTGAACGGCTCATTATGCTCCTCGTTACGGAGTGAAACATGTCGAGTAATATTCGATTTATAAAACGTGAGTTTTTTTTTTATGATATAGGACAAACGAGCAGACGGATTGCCTGATGGTAAGCAACTACCGCCGCCCATGGACACTCGCAACACCAGAGGAGTCACAAGTACGTTGCCGACCTTTAAGATCCCTATACGCTCTTTTCTTTTCTTACCCGCTCCTATACAATTAATATGTTTGAATCTCACGATAGTTTTGTGTTTAAAAAAGTATTTTCTTCTTATTGTGTTAAATCACAGTTAAGCATACTTGCATTTGGTTTTATACTCTTGTGTCTTAAAACAAAAATCGTCTTTACTGTAGTCATTAACGGCTTATCTAATTACAAGTGGTGATTTTTGTTTAATGTTATGCGAAGGATTGTAAACGTCCATAGGCTGCGGTGACCGCCTACCATCAAGCGGGCCGCATGCTTGTTTGCCACCTTTGTGGTATAAAGAAAAGGAGCTGTTTATGTGGATATTTAAAAAAAAAAACAATTTTTTGCCGTTTACGATCTAGTGTTGTTTGTAGTAAGGTTTTTATTGTTTCATTCATATCGATGTTTAAATACGAACTTCCTTTGTATTTTGTAATTTCCTGCTGCATCTACAGATAATTCTGCATTAAATAGATACAGATCTGAATTGAATAATGTCGTAATGTAACGATTAGTGATCTGTTATTAACATACGGAACAATAGTCGGTAGAGTCGCATAGTCGAGAACAAAGTGAACAAACAGACGTACGGACAGACACACCTACACACTCCTGTAGCGGCCATGATATGACATAATGCTAATTATATAGTTGACATTTTATTAGGCTATCTGTTGGGCAATGGCCTGATTTAAATATTGAAGTTTTTTTTTTATTATATTTTATAGTTGAAATACTTAACTAAAGGACCATGTCGATGTAGTGCAGAGAATGAATATGAAACTAACGTCAAAATATGAATATAGAACGCCGATGTGCGTGTACAGGCAGTTGATTCATAGCATGAATCCCTCAGACATAGACACATGCCCACAGACAATCATTTAAACACATGTCATTCATTAGCTCTCTTCACCTATATTGTTTTGAACTGCGTCAAACTTTACCATCCGCAGAGCAGTTACTCCGTATACTTAAATTTCAATTAATGTAATGTCTTTTTGTTGTATTTTCCTATTCGTGCTTAAATTCAATGATATACATGTACTAAACAAAACACGAAAAAAATTGTACGTTTAATTTTATTTCAAAGCCACAAAATAAACAATCACTAAAAAAACCGATATTTTTATCGATATAAAATTAAATTCGTACCGCCCCAACACTATCCCAAATCACAAAACTAAACAGAAAGCAACTGCGATTCTACTGTGCTAGGGATGTTAATATGTGACGTTGATCAGATATTAGCATACGAAACAATAGTTAGTTAAACAATAGATATAATTGAGGTGGTATCGGTCGGAATCGTTCGGTAATTTCCACGGGTCCCTCAGGTTAATTACGGTGTTCGCTGTAAATTGATTTTGTATCGTAACGGTAGTGTTGTAACTGTGTGGTTTTGGATTACGGTTTTGCGCTAGCCTGTATGAATCTTTATATATTAGCAGATTTATATAAAAATTGCAAACTAAAACCCGATCTTTATACAAGACTGACCAGCGTTTGAGCTCAGCCATACCTGATGGTAAGCGATGAGGTGGTGTAGCACGGTGGTTCAGTAACAGCCTATTGCCTTGAAAAGACCCAAATTATATCTTTCCGCGAATACAGACAAAGGTAGTGAAATCCATAGCTTAGGTTACTAAGACTAATTTCGAACTATGTTACTTTTATATAGACACAGTGTAGTATATTCCAGTTTTATCTTATTTTTCGAGGTTATCTAATAGAGAGAGAGTTAAGATGTTAATTGTATAATCTGAAAAAAATGTCTGGTCTGATTTTTTTTTATCTAGTAGAACTTTTTCGTTGCCATATATTATGATTAACATTCTCGTTCTGTTAATTTTAACTAATTTGTTCTAACATTACCTGTTGCCAAAACTGCGCCAGTAGGTATATCCTTTCCTTCTTGAACAACCAGTCCATCGAGTGCATAGCTTGCACCTCTGCCTCCGGTGCCGGCAGGCTCGCCCCTGTGGGGTGCATCAGGGCTGGCGCATTTCACAACCCGAACGGCATGCCAACGGACTGGCAGTGGTCTTTGCGTGTTGCGAGGGCAGTCTTTTGTTCGCTATTGTGCCCTGCAAAGAAAGAAAGCAAGACTAATTTGGCGATCGATTGATTTGCGTGTCAAGTTTTGAATAAGAAAGTCTAATTTGGCTTTCGGTATTGGTTTGGAAACGGTAGTTGGGGATTAGAATGCTTTTCAGATTATTGAATAATTTTTAAAACTTGTCAAATATGAAAACCGTTTATTGTAAAAGACTCCTAGCAATTTTAAATTATTCTTTTAAATCATTCAAGTGTCAGTTTCTAGTTTGCGTGTCGTCTGAACGATAGGACTCATAATTACTACAATATATTACTAAAGCCACCCCAACGCCACAGCACCGCCACTCGTAGCATATTCAAATCGATCACTGATAAACGAACTATTCCTAACTGGGGTCAAGACGCGATACGATCAGGGCTGGTACAAATGATAATTCGCAGTCGCATGTAGCCGAAACACCTAAAAACTAAGTTATCGCCACCTGGACAAAGAGCCGTAAACCGCGACTTGTGTTTTTTGGGCGGTGCAGGGGGCAAGCTGAAGCGGGAGCGTATTAATAACTGTATTTTTTAACGCTATATTATAATAGGGTTAAAAAGTACAGTTACAGTTAAAAAAACAACAACTCTATGTTAATTATACTTCCTTTTTCAAAAGTCAGCGTCAAATCAGTTTGAACCTACGAAAAGCCTCTATTATCTCAACTCTTAAAACCAATATACAATCAATAAGCATAATAAGTGACTACCTTCCTGATCTAACATACTTCTCGCCGATAACCAACCAACAATTTTATTATTCGTTAACATAAAACCCGTTGGTTGATTGGTAGAGAATGCCTTATAGCATTAAGTGCGCCATTTGTGCCTTGTATTGTGCAATAAAGATTAAATAAATAAAACCGACACATCCAGATGAAATTATCTAAGGACTAAATTTCGAAGAAGCTTATTCTCAGCAATGGGCGATAAATGATTAGAATGATAATGGTGATGATATAGAAACGCTAGTATCCCAAGGTTTGCGCCTCGTTTCGTCCGCTAGGGTTGAACCAGTGAATTACTGGCGTGTCAATCAATAAACATGATAAGTGCGGGACCTTCGTGCGGCGATATGCAAACAGGATTACACGCCGCACGGAAAGCTATCGATCCATCGATTTCGGCTCATTTAATTACTACTTTTTAATTTATACTCTGCCTATTATATTCTCTTCGGTTGCCGCGATAACTACTCATGAAATAAAACAACTAAAACGGATTAAATCGCGTTTAAACTTCATCCCGACGTTTCGAACCCTTTAGCAGCGTTCGTGGTCATCGGGTCTGACGTCTATTTCATTATACTCTGTTTAGGTAGTTAAAGGTAAACAATCTTGACATGTCTTTTTATTGAAAATCAGTTGAGAAAAATTAATCATGACAAGTAAGTGTCAATTATGAATCACATGTGGTTATTTACATTATTTTGCTTTCGAAAGAAATAGTCACTGATTTTTAAAAAGCGTTTTTCAATAAAAAGACACGTCAAGATTGTTTACCTTTTTTAACTACCTAAACAGAGTATAGAACACTTTTTTTAATTTACTGGCCAGACTGATGTATAATTAATATAAGATAGTTGCTTTGATCTGGCTTCGTAATCTGCGACATGACTAGAGGACGCGTAGTGGCGTCTTAGACTGGTGGAACACAGTGAGAACGCCAACCCGCCTGTCAAGCGTGACGGTTATGGCACTAAACCCTCATGATGAGAAATATCTGTCGGGAAGGTCCATGTCAAGTAGAAGACGTCAGTGGCAGAAGTAGTTGCTTTTCAAATTTTGATAAATACTTTTTTTTTAAATATATTTCGGGATAATCTTACACAAATTTACCTAGTCCTACGGTAGGTACTAGACGACGATATATATATATAATATTAGTATTTCTTTTAATTAAGACTTGATGGTAGAACATATTTTATCTTAATTCCGTCTAAAATTTATTGGCGATGTTGAAGAATTTATTATTTTGTCATTGATATAGATGTTTCCCAGAATACACAGTTCACTTATTTTTAATTTCTTTATCTACGAATCCCCCCACATACAAAGTCCCCCAAACACCTTGGATGTCGTGAGTCACACAGACAGAAACACCCACTAACAGCAGTTTGTTATTAGTTAATATTCATTAGCTCTGATAAGGGGTGCATTGACACTGACCGTTTTAATTCTATTAAGAAATGTACAGTCAGCAGCAAAAGTTGCTAAGCGTTTGATGTGTTCAAAATGACCTACACGCGCTCTTATTCTCTTGACAATAGAGACGTGTTGACCTCATTTTGAACACCTCAAATGCTTAGATACTTCTGCTGCTGACTGTACAGTTAATATTTTCCTAATATGAAAAATGTAATTTATGCTAGAGGAAGCACTTATTGTATAAATTAATTAATATAATCACATAAAATGTTTAAAATAATAAACTAGTAATAAAGTAATTACATGTGGTAAAAATACGTTAAAAAAAACAAAATAGACGACGAAAGGATTTTAGATTGATCTGATAAAATGACCAAAAAATGCTTGCATGCGACAATTGTATAAAATACTTGGACAAAATAAATGTCTCAAGAAAACATTAGTATGTTTTTTTAAACGGAAAAATATTCAAAATAGGCCCTTAAAATTCGAACGGACAGAATTCGAAATTTAAACTCAACTACAATAGTTTTAAGGATGTCATCGTCAATACGAATTTCTTATCGATATATCTATCACCAACTTATCTGTATGTTATCAAAGACTGTGCTGGATATGTAATAAAGTTCATTTTCCTGTGTCTGTTGGTTTAGTTAAGTTTGCAATTCGGTCGCGTGTAACCCCTATTACGCGATAGGGGGCTTAACAACTTTATTTTTCGTCGAAACGAAATTCGGTCAAAAATAAATCGTTCGAAATTACAAGTGTATTAGAATTGTAAATTTGTCGTGTCGAGTGGCTCACTTAGGATCGTTTCTATTAATTTTAAGTATTCGAAACTGTTATTGTTTCGCAACTAGCTAACGACGGTAGATTTAGCTAACGACCGCCCTGGCTACGCTACGATTGAGAATTGTACAATTGAGAATCCAGAGTATATAAATGTTGTATAAACTTTTGACTGCCTGGAACTTAAGATTTAAATATAAAGCTTCCGATAACAAATAGCATAAGGTAGGATACAACAAAACCAAAAATTTACGATGAATACCTAAATAAATAGTGTTTGCGTTTAACCAACTACAAACTTGTTAACAAATATGTTTTGTTTGTTAATTGATTTATCTAATGATTAAAATAGTTTTACTTTGTACATAACGCATAAAATACACAATATACGATGTTCTAATAAACGAGGCAATAAGCGATCATATAAATTCTCTAAACTACTTTATTAGAATCGATTTCTACATAACAACCGATTAGACGATCTAGATTTATATAATCGTTACATCGATAAACATTTTCGACAATAAAATTTTAAGACAGGTGCTCGACAATAACCGAAAGGAACATGCCGCAAACAATTTTATAACCATCATAAATATAACCGACCTAAACCCTCACACGAGCGAAACTTTTTAAACACACCGAAGAAACGTGAAAACAAACATAGCTTACGAGTCGATACGAGCTTTTCACATCACTAACTTCCATGGAATTACGGTCAAAATCGAATGTAATTCAATTGTCGAATTCTGTTTTTAAATTTGGCGATACAGTCAATACCGAACGTAGTAAAATCTATCGTGCATCGAAGGAACCTTCGTGACAGAAACTTCGCTAGTTTCCTCCCAATCGATGCCTTTTAGTTCTTTTTATGGCTTCAGAACTAATTATTTATACACAATCAAGATCGCTAAAATGTTGCACGGAATTCGAAACGGAAATTCGAACGCGTTCCTTTTTCAAAAACTCCCTCCTTTTGTTGCCATAGACGCGTTATCGACGACTTTGCACTTTGTGCTCGATATTAGTCATATTCGGTTTCGTTTTTTGGTATTCGTGATTTTCGTTGTGGTTCTTCGTTTGTGCCCTTTGAGCGTAGCAGTTCTTTAATTGATGGATTTTCGCTGTTGCTTTGTTTTGGTGCCAGTGGTTTTTTGACGTGTGCTAAGTGCTTTGTCGAACAAGCTATTGATTTGCAAACGAGTCACACGTCATTCGGGTTTTTGTTGCGTTTTTTGTCTTTCTGTTATTGTGCGGATTGGAGGACATTTTGTTTCTCGAGTTAGTAAACAAGAATTTTTAAATTAAAAGAGCAGACGTAAATACATCTAGGTAATGTAAGAATATCACGATTCAAAGATGTTTTTTTTTTTTTTTTTATAAAAGACTGACCAGCGTTTGACCTCAGTCGCACCTGATGGAAAGTGACGACGAGGTCGAGGGATGGAGGTGGAGGGATGTCGATCGCTTTTAATATTACAGTTCGCTCTTGATTTCAACTATATTTTTATGAAGTTTCTAACTAAACAGCAAGAGCGCAGTTTTTCTCGTTCCGCTCTCCTTTACCGAAAATGGATTGGTAAATGTCGAATTATATTTCTCGAACACATACTCGAAATTTCCAAAAAATAATTGGTACGAGTTAAGACTTGTTTAGAACTCGAACCTTCAAATTGTAAGTCGGCCATTTTACCGCCAGGCTACAAAACAACACAACGGCAGGATAAGTACACATAACTAATTACGATCTGTCAAAGCGTTAAAAACCGCGTAGGATGCTCTTATTCTCATAACTCAAACACAACCGTTGACCTTTTAACTTACGCAACCCCGATCGCTATAAACGTCGGCTTAACGAAATTGACGATTTCAATTTTCGAATAACAATCGAATGACACTTTTAACGTGCGCGCATCACGACACTAACCGATTACGAGCGATTATCGATACAATTCGATACGTCGCGTGTTTGTTTTTACTTTATTAAAAGGCAGGTGGCCAACACTAAGCCGTAGTTTTTATATGTATGTAAACTTGTTTTGCAGCTACTGAAAATAGCCTACAACCTTATTGTTATACACATATGGTTGCAATTTGTTTGTATATTGCTTTCTAAACTGGTTCTGGCATGTTACTTAGTTGCATGCAAGAAAAGTTTGCCTTTTATCAGTTGCCAGCGCCACCTAGTGCGAACTAAGTGTCGACTGTTATTGTTCGTAATTCAAACTCGTTCTTTTTTTCAAAGTTTACATTAATGCGTTCTCAGTATGACGTAATGAAATATACAGAAGCTTTGACACATGCTTAATATGAACATAAATACATCAGTATACACTCTTGGGGATAATAATTAGAGGATTTATAATCATCCTCGGCTTAAAACAGTGAGATGACATAATTATGTCTTTAAAAGGGAGAGAAAAAAGTTTGTTTATGATCGGTAGCCGGCAAAGAATGTGGGGTGAATGGTTATAGATGGTTTTAAATGTTTCTAATAGAGTTCTTTTTTAGAATAGTTGCAGCGTTACGTGAATAATGATTTAAAATATACAATGATTTTTAATGCATAAAAAATATCGTGGATTTGAAATAGGTAGATGAAAAGCAGATTTACTCTTAAAATTGACGAATAACTAAGTTAAATAAATATGTCACCGTGAAATCGAACGTTTTGAAGTTTATTCAGAGGCTCTAGTGTAAGTTACTTTTGACGTAAGAAAACGTTTACGAACGCGTAAGTGATAATGTTATTTATATTGGAAACGCAAACGCGTTCGCAACGTAAAGTTACGTTAAAAACTTACACTCAGGGCTCTGTATAGGAGAAAAAGAGACGCTAGAAACGCAGCCTGTGGCCGAGGAGTCAATTCACACCAGTTTTTTTATTGGGCCTTATTTCTACACACGTTTAGTTTTTGTTAAATCGCGTGTTTGTATTATAACCAATTTTTTATGTTATTTTTTCTAACAAAATTACTATGGCGGTTACTTGGTATTTTTCTACTGTTAACGGATTTTTTTTAACTATAAGTATAAATTTTAGGTACATTGTTTTATGATCATACCATTAGACAATGCCTTCTTAAATTGTCCCAATTGTAACCAGTATTTATAGCCAAACGATCTACGAACCAATAAATACTAATTTCTATATTGTAGAACAATTACTGAGACAACATTACTTTTTCTTTTAGTTATTACTGAATGTGTGTATCAGGCTTAATATTTCTAAAAACATTCAATACTGGTATTAGCAGATCCAACTAACAACAAGTTTGATTTACAAAAGTTGTCTCTATATTTTGTCGCTATAGACGTTCTAAGCTCATGAATATCATCATCATCTCAGCCATAAGACGTCCACAGCTGAACATAGGCCTCCTCCTTGGACCTCCACAGGCACCGGTTGGAAGCGAGCTATATCCAGCGTCTTCCGGCGACCTTAATGAAGTCGTCTGTCCATCTTGTGGACGTCCTACGCTGCGCTTGCTAGTCCGTGGTCTCCACTCGAGCACTTTTCGGCCCCTCACTTCGACTCATGAATATAACTGGTTCTTACTACTACTAGTCTAGAAACTTTTTTCAAGAATGACTAAATACAATAACTTATTATTGGATTGCGTCCATTAATCCCATATTTGATCCATAGAGCCTCCCTTTATGAGACAAGACGTGTGACGTTCACGTGCATTTCCGATGGAACGAAATATGACATCCGATGGGGTGAGAGTTTTTGTCATTTGATTTGGGGTTATGGAAGTATTATTAAACTAATAGTAAAGTTTTCAAATAATTAATATTACGTTTACAGCTTTTCGTATATGTATGGTTTATTATCGACTAGAAACATATAAGGTTTAAAGGTTTAATAATGACAATTACTATATATTGTTGAGTATTTGTACATAGAAATAAGATTGTTAGTTTTAGACGTCAAAGTGTTTTTTTATTCAACTGTCAAAATGATCGATAATTTGAATCTAATTATATCCTCGCATCACTAGTAATTACGCCACAAACGTCGTTCCATTTTTAAAAAGACGTTCTTTTTTCAAATGCGTTCGAGATAAAATCGAATATTCCCCCCGAGTTTCGGTGCACATGTCGATTTTAATGACTAACGGATTTTAAATTAAGACACATATTTGTAATTCAAAATTAGAATCGGTGACTTTGTAATAATAACGAAATACTGTTTAAAAAGTAAGCTTACTATTTTAGAATTTAAGGATTCAATAGAACTTGGGTATTGTCCATAAACTTAAGTAACCGAAAGTAGCAACAGCGTCTGTTAAAAACAGCGGAACAATTGCGATCACCAACCCGCCTGCCAAACGTGTTTGAGTACGTCCGTGGCTGATAGGTGGGGTACCTACTTGTCTGTATGATAATCCGTCGTATCAGTGGGAATATTGGAAATATTTGGGAGATAGGTACTCGTTAGACCAAGGCAATAAAAAGGGCAGCCCTAGCAATTAAATGTCATTTTCATAATGTATTAGTACGAAAACGTGTCACAGACTAAATTTAACACGCCGCGAGTCACCTGCCGCTCTGTCGCGTTTTGATCTATATTGTACTATTTTTGTACTCTGTGACATTATTGATGATGTTTGAAGCGATTCAAAATGGAAGTTCATTTGACAGAATATCACTATGTAACTTCATAACAGCCGTATACGGCCACTGCTGGATAGGCCTCCCCCAAATAACGACCAGTCTGGCCTAGTGGGTAGTGACCCTGCCTATGAAGCTGATGGTCCTGGGTTCGATTCCCAGTCGGGGCATTTATTTGTGTGATGAGCACAGATATTTGTTCCTGAGTCATGGGTGTTTTCTTTGTATTTAAGTATTTATATGTATCTATATATTATATATATCATCGTCTAGTACCTACAATATAAGCCTTACTGAGCTTACCGTAGGACTAGGTCGATTTGTGTAAGATTGTCCAGTCTTATAGGCTAGTAGATTGCAGAAGTTTTATTGGCGTTGAAACCGACAGCAATGTTTCAACAATTATTGTTGTAAACTTAAACGCCATTGAAACTGACTGACACATGACATACTGTCCAACCTCTTAGTACCAACAAAACACGCGTACACATCTAGTAATAAAGAATACATTAACAAAACTTCAGACTCTTAATTCACCCATAAGCTATCTTGAAAAAACAACTTTAATAACAGTAATATAAAGTCTATATTGCAAGCGAATTTGTTAGCGAGATACGAGGCTGCTAAGACAAGAGCATATGCCAATGTCTCATATTTTGATATGATGCCAAGTCCTATATGTGTTACTATAAATGTATTTATGAGAGATAGGGCACAGGGAAGTACCATCACGCTTGAGTCTGGAGAAGCCCAACTGGAGTACCTCCTCCTTACAGAAGACCACAGCCATAATAGCACTAGTACCTTTCAGGTATGTAATGTTAAACATAGTAGGTAACAATCAAGCCTACAATCGAGTATAGAGCAAACAAAAATAAATTATATACAGTGGCAAACAAACCCTTTACCGAAAAAAAATCGGCTTTATTTGAACGTCCTAACCCAACATGTGGCAAAATCGGAGCCGATCGTGAAAAAAAAAACAACACCTCTCTGTCGCTCTCTATAGCTGTCCCTGTCTCGCAGCACATGTGTGTCCCGAATGTGAATCGACATTGTTTTTTAATATTGTTGTTCTAGAGTTTAAGAAAAACCAGATTAATTGGGAACTTCGATTTAAGCTTCTATCTAAACTGTGGCATGAGACAACCTGATAGCTATGTCACAAGCGCGTTGCCGTCCTAAATTCAAGGATTCACTAGTGTCAATGTTATAACAGCGGTAATGGTAACGTCTAATGCTAAGCAGTACACGTAGCCTACAAACTCCAGAGGGTAGGATGAGAGATCAAGATATATCGGGCCAAATGGAGATACGAGATGGGAATAAATCGGTAGCGAGAATCGATTATGATTGTGTTTTTCGATTATCATGTGGGAATTTAGTTGAAGGATTAAAAGATGGCCGGCTTTTATAATTAACCAGGGTAGGACACACGTCGTGTCTGAACTTTGAATGAATGGATGAACCGTGATTTGAACTAAGATATTAACTTGTACTACTTTGACGCATTCTATCAAAACTAATTTGGACTCGGGCATGTCCTTAAACTACGTCCAACAACGAGAGGCACAGCGAAGTACCATCACGCTAGAGTCTGGAGAAGCCCAACCAGGGAAGTACCTCCTTACAGAAGACCACAGCCATAATAGCACTGCGTAGGTATGTAGTGTTGTGTTCCTGATGGTGAGTAAGGTTCCCAGAGCTCCAATAACTAGGATAGGCAACGCGCATGTGAATCCTCTGGAGTTGCAGACGTCCGTAGGCTACGGTAACTGCTTACCATCTGGCGGTCCGTATGTTTTTTTGCCACCGTCGTTGTATAAAAAAATATCGTGAGGTTCAAACATATTAATTGTATAGCGTATTTAACCGACGCAGACTGCGGAGAGCTGCAGCCCGCAGTCTGCGTCTGTTAGCCAACGGCTCATGATTAAGCTCCTCGTTACGGGGTGAAACATGTCCAGCAATATTCGATTGATATAACGTGTTACCCTCTTCTATACAATTAGTTCCTATGGAGGATTTACTAAACTTCTACAATTTTCGCTTTTCTTTAAGCAATGAAATTTCCATGCTGAGTCAAATTGACCCAACACCAGGCTTTATAGCTCCGAAGCCGAATCCGTGAAGCCGATGGTCCTGGGTTCGATTCCCAGTCAGGGCATTTAATTGTGAGATCAGCACAGATATTTGTTCCTGAGTTGAGGTGTTTTCCCTTTAAGGGGGGTTGGAGCTCTGTGAACCTTACTCACCATCAGGAACACAACACTACATACCTAAAAGGTAGCAGTGCTATTATGGCTGTGGTCTTCTGTAAGGAGGAGGTACTTCCCCAGTTGGGCTGCCCCAGATTCAAGCGTGATGGTCATCGCTGTGCCCTACCTCTCATATTGTCCCGAAATATTTATTTTATTTACATCAGCATGGGTCAAGATGACCCCGCGGCGGCACGGAGTCACGTGAACCCATTCAGTAAGCGACACCATCAATTGATTGAGCGTACGTCACGAATTGTTTATGTCAGCAACACCGTGATATGTTACACCGGGTGGTGTACACACATGAGCGAAAGCGATCTTAAAATCGTCTGTACCCTTACCATGAGTTGTGACTTTGAGGTTTTCGATAACTATATACTCGGTATCGAAAACCTCAAAGTGACAACTCAGGGTTAGAGTTTACTATCTGGCCCGGTACCGCGAACAACGAAGTTCGTATATTTCGGGCATTTTTCTCTTTTATTCCAATTAAGGCGTCATTAGATTGACAGAGATAATCGTCCGAAATTTACGAATATCGTTCTTCGCGGTAGCGCCGCTGTGCATCTTGTTCGCACTAAAATAAACGAGATGCACAGATAATAAAATCAATACTCGAAAACCTTAATGTCACAACTCATGGTAAGGGTTCAGGTGACAACCAAAACTCACTACTAAAGAATTAAACAAAAATCAACCTTATATAGGAATTAATAAAGTGGCCATTAACTTGTGGTAGTAATTAGTGAGTTAACACATTCGCTGCTACCCCCTCCAAAAATGTATGGAAATGAACGCACATGTGCGTCGGTGGCAGTGAATGTGTTAAGTTGTCACCTGACGATATAGATCACTTGCTTTTCCTTGCGACTTCATTGGCAGCCATGCCCATTTTTAAGCTATACTTGCGGGATAAAAAAATATGTCCTTTGCGGTAGCTCAAACTCTCTCCATGCCAATCCATCCCAATTGGTTCAGCGGTTTAAAGAGTAACAGACAGACAGGCAGACAGACAGACAGACAGAGAGTTCATGAAACAATCATCAAATCAAAGTATTTATAGAAATTTAAGGCTACCTAATAATTATCGTCACAAAACTGATAGTTAACTTTTCTACAAGTCAAGCTAATCGCCTAATAATGTAGCAAAATTATATAGCTTACAGTTCTATAAGATTTCTATTTCTATAGCGTTATTAATGAAGCATTAATAACATGAACCTAGGACCATCCGCTTCATAGGCAGGGTCACTAACCACTAGGCCAAACTGGTCGTCAAAATTAAATAAAATTTCCATGCTGGGTCAAAATAACCCAGCTTCACAGCTGCATGCTGGGTCAAGATGACCCCGCGGCGGCACGGAGCTATAGCTTATAGATATAGCTTACAGTTCTATAAGATTTCTATAGCGTTATTAATGCTTCCTTTTGCGTATTTTGCTAAAATCTATACAGTTCTGTTTAATATTTTGAAATACACATTGCAGAATATCTATAACTTCCCCGCTACCTCCTATCGATTGGAACAAAAAACGAACTACTATTACGAAGCTGAGCCATTGTAAACCCTATCACAACGGCACAGGGTCGCTTGTACCCCGCACCCACCGTGAGAAAATATGCTAAAGACTCAATTCAGCCGATAAGGAGAGTAATGCGAAACTATTTTTTCGCTTGATAGTGTTTTTAATATTTTCTCGGTAATAGTAGGCATAAACAACTTATTAATTATAGGTCGACTTCCTTTGGAAAGATAAATATTTTTTTTTGCTCATGGCAGCCTGGTGTCCGCTTGACAACTAATCTTAGGATTTGGCGTAGGCACTAGTTTTACGAAAGCGACTGCTATCAGACCTTCCAACTCAGTAAACTAGGTCTCTTATTGGGATTAGCCCGGTTTCCTCACGATGTTGGATTTTTATTATAGAGTTCATTTTTAGTATACACATACACATTTCAGCCGTATGCAGTCCACTCCTGGACATAGGCCTCCAACAAATATGACTTGTATCATCTTGGTAGTTGCCATAGTCGCCACGCTTGGCAGGCGGGTTGGCGACCGCAGTAGCTGTAGATTGGGTTTCGGCGGACGCTGCTGCCCGTCCGTATGATTTTTCCCTATGTCGTCTCTTACGATACTCACGGGAGGAGATGGGGTGGTGCTATTCTAGTCATCCGGCATCACATAGCATAGAGGTGGCCAGGTATTGGGAGGTGGCCAGTTATTGGGAGATGGCCAGTTATTGGGAGGTGGCCAGCTAGTAGCGAACTGCCCTATACGCTAACTAGACATAAACATTTGGTAACCAAACCCTGAAATTTGATTTTAATCAATAGAGGTGTCCGGTACATTAGGAATGTGTGAATTTCATCATCAATACCTAATCGCACAAGAAAGTAGGTCACATATTATATGTATTATTAGGTCAACATGTAAAATTATTAACAAATTGATCGGTTAGCATAGTGAGTAAATATTTCGTTCGGAATTATAAACTAATTTGTACAAATATATACACCGGAATAATCCTATTAAGGCTTTTACCTCTGTGCTTTCGCAAAACTAGTGCCTACGCCAATTTCTGAGATTAGTTGCCAAGCGGATACCAGGAGTAGTGGCAAAAGGCCGGGACAATGCGAGGAAGATGAAGGGAAAAAACCGACGGATGGGCAGCAGCGTTCGTCGAGACTTAATCTACGGCTACTGCACTCGCCAACCCGCCTGCCAAGCGTGGTGACTATGGCAACTAGACAAGATGATACAAGTCATATTTGAGGGAGGCCTATGTCCAGCAGTGGACGAGTTACGGGCTGATAATGATGAATGACGCACAAGTCTAGCCTAGTGGGTAAGTGACCCTGGTCATAGGTTCAAATCCTTGTCTTCTGACCTTCCAACCCAGATGGTAAAATAGACCGGTTTCCTACTTTACTGAAAAGCGACTGGTAAATATCAAATGATATTTCGTACATAAGTTCCGAACTCATTGGTACAAACCGGGGTTCGAACTTGCGGGCTGGCTTGCAAGTCGCACGCTCTTACCGCTAGGCCACCGGCGCTCTCAGCATTGCATATTTGCAAGGTTGCATCTCTTAGGAACCACTATGGTGACAGCACCAGTAATGGACAAGGAACCAATCATGAACAGTGCTTATTTCAAAGTAGTCAAGTATTGTGCATTTATTGGTACTCAATTTATAACGTTTTTGAATTAAGAACTAAGTGTCCATCATTGGTGACTATCAGCTTAAAGTGTCCAACATTGGTGCCATCACCACTACACCGAATCTATTCAATATATATAAACGTGAAAGTCCTGACTGACTGATCAACGCACAGCCCAAACCGCTTAACCTGGATAGCTGATTTTTTCACAATAGGTAGTTTATATACTGTAAGCACCCACTAAGAAGGGATTTTTGGAAATTCTACCATTAAGGGGGTAAAAAAGGGGTTGAAAGTGTGTATGGGGAAAGTGTAAAATTTAAAGCGAGAGACTTGAAAATTTTTGTAGACACTCCTTATTTGAATACAAGAAAAGTATTTTCAGCGTTTTTTGATATTCATCCCCGAAGAGGTAAAAAGAGGGTTCTTCGGCGCGTGCGATGCCGGGGGCAAAAGCTAGTAAGTTAATATATGCTTTATTAGTAGTATAGGTATGAGAGTAGATCCGCAGATAAGATAAGATAACGTCAACATCCGCTGGACCAGTCTTAAATTGCGAACGCGGTTTTATGTTACACTATTGCCGGGTTCAAATCTTGGCTATGCAAATTTATTTGTGTTGATCATAAATATTTGTTACTATATTAAAATAATATGTGTATTTATCTACGTATTTTATATATTTTTGTTTGGTAACTACAACAGAAGCCTTATTGTGCTTCCTGTAGAAAACATTTTCAGAAGAAGTTATAGTACACCGTATATAGGTAAATGATATATATCATTAAAAATATAACGTTTTTTTTTAAATAATGTCTTCCTTCACGGTAAAATAGTAATTGATCTAAAACTATTTAATGGTCCCGGGTTCAAATCCCAATCAGGGCATTTATTTGTGTGATGAGCACAGCACACACATGAGCACACACAACCTCGGTTTGATCCACAAAGTTAACTACGAAATAACATTTGGTCAAAATAAGCTATTTTTAAATTTATAAGGAAACAAGACTTTTTGAATCCAATAAGACTTTCCTGTCTGTATCGTAAAAAGCAATGTCATAGCTTGAGATTAGGGTACTAGCGGACTACATATATAAAATGTATGGCAATTAAAAAAGGGTTAGCCATACAAACGCTAGGAAGCTATCTCGTATGTTACAGTATAATTTTTCTATTAAATAATATAAATAATAAATAAATATTTCAGGTTAATCTTACACAATTCGACCAAGTCCTACGGTAAGCTCAGTAAGGCTTGGGTTGTACTAGACGACGATATATTATAACAGATAGATACATATAAATACTTAAATGCTTAGAACACGCATGACTCAGGAACAAATATCTGTGCTCATCACACAAAAAAATGACTGAGATTTGAACCCAGGACCATCGGCTTCATAGGGTCACTACACACTAGGCCAGACTGGTCTACTCGTATTTAATTATCTTAATTGTTACTTAATTTTCGCCGACTGTAAAACATTTGGAAATATTTTTTTAAAGTTATTAATTACAACGCTATATAGTTTGGTAACTAGTAAAGTCAAAAAAAAAAAAAGATATAAAAAAAAAATACAAAAAGATAACTTGCCTGGGTTTGAACCCGGAACCTCCAGCTCCATAAGGCTAGTTACCGTTATGTTTGCTGTTAAAAAAGTTCTAAAGATACTCGCGCAATATGACGGTGTGAACATTTTTTTGCAACAAATATTTAAATAATTATCTATTGTCTGATTAATCTAATCACATAATTCTGAAAAGTATCGGTTTGTATGTTACGATAATTGAGTATAAATATTTAACAATAGTGTGTATCAGAGTATTTGTTACTAGCTCCCACACGCGGTTTTGCTTACATGTTAAGTTTTAGTTAAAAATATGCTAAGAATAAAAGTTAGATATATTCTTTCGGTATTCAGTGGGCTAAAACCGACGGACAATATACAACTACTGCGGTCGTCAAACCGCCTGAAAAGCGTGGCGACTATGGCAACAACCCAAGATGATACAAGACATATTTGGGGGAGGCCTATGTCCAGCAGTGGACGATTTATGGTAGAAATGATGATGATTCGGTGGGACAAGATCGATTAGAAGACTATTTTCTATATTGTAGTATATTTATGTATTTTATTTTATTATTTTATATCATAACTAATTCAAATAAAAACTTTAAAAATATTTTTAGTTTAATATAGGTACTTCATTATATACCATACTTTCATACTAATATTATAAATGCGAAAGTAACTCTGTCTGTTACCTCTTCACACTTAAACCGCTGAACCAATTGGGATGAAATTTACTATGGAGAGAGTTTGAGCTATGACAAAGGATATAATTATGATAATTTTTATCCCGCAACCATATTGTAAAGACGGGCATGGCTGGCCGGCGAAGTCGCGAGGAATGAGCTTTATTTTACAATTAGGAAAATAAATAGATATTTATTTTAGAGAGATTTATGTTAGAGATATTACACGGATCGACATAGTTTTACCTTTTAACAACTATTTTATTAAAAAAATATATATAATTATATTTTACAAGACAGTTCGAAAAAAAAACTAATTTAATTCTATATTGTCTGTTACTCACATACATATATACAAACAAACATACATACATTGGTAGTAGTAGTATTGAACAAATATCCAACAATACAACTCGCACGGTATTAAACTCTATTAGTAACATTATCGATGAGATTAATGAGGTAAATGCACCTTTAGCAGACTTGGGGATTTAACCGACTATACCGAAATTGCGGTTATCTTATTTATTTTATTATACGATTTAAACTTTCACGGTGTTTACACATTTGGTTTTTAACCGACTTCAAAGAAGGAGGAGTTAATTTTTTTCTTATGTATGTTATTTTGATTTTATTAAGTACATGAACAGCAATACAGTTCTTGATATCTAAAATTTATACTATTAATAAAGCCAATTGCTGATGACCTCGGAAAATACTAATTATATGCTACAGTATAAGTCAATATAAGGGATCAAATATGTTTCTATTTGTTAGTGCTTCAAATATTTTTATAATTTATAGCCTACTAGCTAAAGTATGGCAGCGGGGTAAAAATTATCCTATGTCCTTTCTCGTAGCTCAAACTCTCTCCATACCTAATTTCATCCGAATTAGTTCAGCGGATTAAGTGTGAAGAGGTAACAGACAGTTATTTTCGCATTTATAATATTAGTATGGATTGTTATCTTAATGCATGAGCTATATGTCTGTGAAGTTTAATTAAAATATGTTCAGCAGTTTTCGCGTGAAAGAGCCACACACATTCATCCATCATCCACACAAATTTTCGCTTTTATAATTATATCAATAAGATGACCAAGGTCAAGATAAATAAATATTACAATCTCAATCAAAAAGGGAACTTTATTTCTTTCCGCCGGTAAGAGGCAGCATTCGTCGAAACTGAATCGACAGCTACTGCTGTCGCCAACCCACCTGCCAAGCGTGCTGACTATGGCAACTTCCCCCCAAGATGATACACGTCATATTTGGGGGAGGCCTATGTCTAGCAGTGAACGTCATAGGGAGGGAGTTTCATGATAATAATCGGTTTTAAGCTCCGGTTAAACTCAATAGACGATGAATTGTATAATAAAAATAATTATACAGTTTTTTTATCGTCACGCAATTTTATGTCATGGTTAAACTTTTTATCATCGCAAAACGCAAAGGGTGAAAAATTGTTTTTTTTTTTTTTGTCACTTGTTAATTGAACTAGCTTAATGTGTGTAAAATAGATATTTATAAAGGCAAGTGAGAGATATCAGCGGTTATAACCGGAAACCTAGTTTATCAAGTATTAACTTCCTAATAACTTAATGCATCCTAAGGAAATAATGAGATTAAATCGAATTGCAAGTTATACTACAAAGTGTTAAAACGTAAAATACTTAATAATTACCTACCTTATCGTACTCATAATTATACAAAAAGTACATAAAATACTAACTACAAATACTTACTACTAAGACTTTAAATATAGAGAGTCATGCATACATATAAATATTTAATTAATGTCATTTCGATGTAGTCATTAACAATATAAAACAAATTGTCCCACTGACTTCTCGACTAAATGACAAGACAAAAAACAAAACACGGGATTATCAGTTGTTCTAATTTGTCCAAAGCACTTGAGAAGTTTGTTAGTTCCCGAAGTTGAGGTCAAGTCACCACCGCCATCTGTGCGAACCCCATTACACTAATAATGTACAAGTGAGCAGTTGTGAGTTTTGTTATTACAAACGAGATTTGTCTGTGATATTTTTCTTTTTTGTAAATATATTGGGAAAATTATATACGTTCGATTTTTGTTAATATACATTAAAAATAAACAAGATATAAGAAATATTTGGTAAATATAAATATTTTGACATTTTTAATCATGTCGATTCGTAGTAAATAAACTTTTGACCAACTAAAAAGCAATAAATTTAGAAATTCTTCCCTGGCTGTGTACCTTTATGTTTTAATTTAGTTTTCATTCCGTTGTATTTGAGACTTACAACTACGCTACCGATCTCACACATAGTTTATTTATATTATTTTAGTACTGTGTAAGGAGAGAAAATAATACACACAAACCACAGATTAAGTAAAAAATGAATCAATATTAAAAATTCTCTAAGGGTGCCTAGACTTGAAACTATGTTTTATGCCATAAACGCCTAAAGTATTCCTATTTGAAAATAACATAAATTACACCCCTTATATGATTTAAATTATAAACATATTTTGTATTAAGTGAAATTAGTTTAGTAATTAGAATATGAATGATAATGTTTTATTTGTCATAAAATTACTTGCGTTAGCCAAAAAAATAACTAACAGCACAGAATAAGTTAATAGAGATTTCTAATAAGATTGTTCAGTATATAACGAGAAAAACGTTTTTTTCGTTTCATAATATATTTATGATTATACTTATTATAATCTGGCTTTTGAGTAAATCTAATACATAAATAAAATCTAATAGCCTAACATACCAATTTTATCGTTCACATCTGAAGTAGGTTTACAAAATTCAGTCACAAAATTGCTCGATTGAGTGTGAACCTGCAAATATCTGTGGAATACCAAAAATGCCGGTGGATTAGGGTAAACGCACCGGTAAGCGGTTCGACACCGATCAATCACGGGCTCACTCTAGTGTGCCGCCGCCGCGCGGTGCGACTAAAAATGCAGTAATTGAGCTTAATTATTTGGAATGATTTAAACGATTGATTTTCTTGCGAGTGGATTTGTGCGACTTTAAATTTGAGAAAAAGTATTCGAAAGAATGTTTTTGCGGTAATTAAACGTTACGTTAAATCATTAAACACTGGTGTTTTGAAATTATTTGTTTTGTTTTGATTTGAAAGTTGAAACTGTAATTTTCATTTTAGGATGTAAAGTAGTATCTTCTACTTATTTGTTAGATAAATTGTCTCGTTACAGTATATGTCAAAATTTTTAGCGGTTTTTATTATGTTAAAGACTTCACTAGTTCAATCATCATTACAATATTAATTGTAACAATGATCACAAAACACAACTTTGTCTTTCTAAAAATTTCTCATTTGCTCAATATAAAACTAATTGGAAATAATATTTCGGATATATCTAATTGGAATTTCATGATATTTACTCTTACTAGATTTAGTTGAAAAATCTAAGTCAAAAACTTTTGAAAATATATTTTAAATAATAGACTATGCGTAATTTTCAGAGTTTAAGTAAAATTTAATTATATCAATGTTAATTTTAATTATCAATTACTTGAGTCAAAATTGAAAAATATCACAGAATTTGTACACCTCACAAGACATCACTGACAATCTACAAACTAACACTTACATTAGTGTCAAGTCAGATGTTGTTATCACTTAGAAAATACCACCATGTGTCCACATATCACCATGTTTTATGTCAATAAAATCACAGGACAATATCAAGTCCGAAACAGTTGTTCCCACACTTAGTCCTTCAAAATCAAAACACTGTTCATATACGCCCAAAAATAAAGCGTGAAAACAAAAACAACACAAAGTACACAATGAAGTTCACTTGTTTTGTCGCGAAAAAATGATAAAAAAATTTATCGGTACACAAATTATCGACAGTTGACGATCACGATTGATTTATCGGAAGGTTCGATCCGATTAGTTGTTACGTAAGTCGCGAGCACGGCGGTGAACGTGCGCTCGCGGTCGGCGCGGGGCTCGACTGCAGTGCGATCCTTCGGCCGAGCGAAGCCCCTCCAACTGTGCGCATCTGAGGCTCACTCCTTGACGCGGCCCCGCCCAGTGGGACGCCACTCGGCAGCTAAGATGACTATCAACCTCCTTGTCCCGCTTCTCCGAAAACGGTACCTCCATCCCGCTTCCGCGCGGCGACAGAGGGGCGCGCCAATGGCATCGGTTCGCCGATTCGAGTCGAGACGATGAATCGAGACGTGTACTTAGGTATCGCTGCAAGTCCTTTTGTTGTAGTCGATAATAGGATGCGCTTTTTTTGCGGCGCGATCGACTCCTTGGACGGCCACTATTTACATTGTATCGGGATGTTTACATCCACTTAGCTCGTAAATGGGACTTTGGAAGCGTTAACCACTTACTTTACAATAAAAAGGAACCCACACAGATCCTAACCTAAAAATGCATCCTTGAAAAAATCGATAGAGGTAGTCGGAGTTAGTTCAAATATATAAATGCATTGTATTAATATTGATTTAATAGTAAAACTGCAATATTCACCTTGAAAAGAAAATGCAGGGGTAAGACGGGAAGGGTGGCTGAACGGAGGGCGAGATGTAGGTCAGTTTTTGTTTCGCTCGCGTCGATCCCGAAATTCGGTTACTAGGGTTCGCGATCTCTGGCTAGGGCCCGTTATCAGGTGTTTTACCTTATTGTTAACACTGTTTGACAGGTTAAATTTAAAGTTTATGTTTTATACGTTCCTATAACTTTTTTTTAGTTTCGATGTTTGGAAGTTAATTTAATGTTAATAATTGAATTATACGAGTTTTACGATAGCTCCAAAATATAAAAAAATGGTAAAATTGTTTATTTTGACATATATGCTTTGATGTTACAAATTATTACGAGGGCATAGACGCACTGATAATAAAATCAAATTAGTATCATATTTTACGTTCCTGAATTTTTGTTAACTCACAACTACTTACTATATATTTTAAAACGATTTTACTATTTTTAATTCCATTTAGTCGTAACACTTTATGCTTTTATATAGATATAACATAAATTTTATAAGCCATACATCTAAGATTATGTCGGCATATAGTACATACTTTATCTAAATTTAGGAAGAAATAACACTAATTGGTTGATATATTTTCTAGACTAATATATATTCAAATACCGTAAAAAATACCTTATTTACGATATTACCGTCTTATTTTAAATATCGGAGAAAACATCAAAATGTAAAACTTTCTAAGCTCTTGTATCTACACAATTCGTTTCAGAAGAACTTTTAACTGATCAGCTCTTAAATTACTATAATTCCGTAAAAACGCATTTAAAATCTTAATTTATTTTTAAATTTGTATCTATTCTTAAACGACGGAAATTCTAAATATTTTTAACAAATATTTAGGTACATTTCAACAACCCTTTCTCACTTATACCTAAAGGTATCTATAATAAACTAATAAAATCTGAACATATTTTTTTCATAAGACTTAGCATACGTCATTTAAACAATTTCTAAGAAACAGAATTTCAAATACACGTTTCCTATATTAGGTTAGACAAGTAAATAAAATAACGAATAAATTACTTACAATAGAAGTAAAAAGCACGCAAACCTTTAAGTTCAAATGAAGAATCCTCTGGTGAAAATGCAGAGTTCGCCGCTCCGCAAGAGATGGCGCTGTGTGTCGCTTTTCTCGTTTTCCCGGCGTTTTCCAGCGGAGAATCGCTACTCGGGTTTGAGTAGAAGAGCATGGTTAGTTTCTAAGTGGCGTCAGTATATTGCTAGCTCCGTGCATGGCTAATAACTCGTATTGGGTAGGGTGTTAACTCAAATAGAACATAGATATTGCCACTTTCAATATTAAGTCATTGTCAACAGAGACAGTAGGGTTTCATCCATTGGTCATTCGCATGTCTTTTACTGGTACATTTACCTTACTAGAAATTAGAAGCTTTTTAAGTTTAGCACATTTAGGGACGACTGTATTTAGAAGAGATTTTTTTTTCCTACTAATGTGGTAAAGGTGTAATGAACTATTTTCCATCACGAAAACTCGGATTTCGATCAAAATGCGACGGCACCAAAATTGTAAATCAATTATTTGAATAAGTGACATTTTGATATGCATTAATACGGAAATGTATTGTTTAGTGTCAAACGCTAAAGTAAAATAGTACATTTCGATACTAGTGAAAAAAAAATTTTATTTGACGAGGGTGAAAGTTGGAGCCCGAGTGAAACGTGGGTGACAATCACCCGAGTCTTAAAGAAGTTTTTACACGAGTATCGAACCTAATTTTTAATGGCAAGTGCCTTAAAAAGTGAAATTTACGCACGAAGCGTGCGGAAAGTGCACTTTTTACGCACTAGTTAGGAAAATTATATTTGACATTGGTATGGTATTCTGGGCAGCATTTCTTGGGCAGAAATTTGGCGAGGTTTTTTTACATTTTTTTTTTATTATAATACCAAACTGTATGTTTAACACTAAGTTATGACTAATTTCAGCCTTTGTTTATAGCAATAAAGTTCCATAATTAATGGATATGAAAATGTAACTCATTTAATACAATCATTAATTGAAAATTCAGGGGACCGATTTTTGAGTACTCGAATCGTGATATTTTGAACTCGGTCAGAAATTAAGAAAATGGTATTTTAGAAACATGAATGATAGATATTGATAATCGTGGGTATCGAAACTATACATTTTATGAAATAATTATAGTGATACATTTTTGAGTGCGATTATTTTCGTCCTTAAAGTTATTTGAATTAGAACGACTCTCAAAAATTGGCCAAAGGTGAAGTCATATTTCATTCGAGATACAAGTTTTCCCGATGGAAAATAGTTTTCCACTACACCTGTACTGCAGAACTAAGTTGTCAACATGTCATTATACAAGTTGTATTAAACACAAATCTTTATCCATACTAATATTATAAATGCGAAAGTGTGTCTGTTTGTTTGTCCTTTCACGGCAAATCGGAGCAATAAATTGACGTGATTTTTTAAGTGGAGGTTGTTGAAGGGATGGAGAGTTACATAGGCTACTTTTTCTATTTCCACGGGAAGACTCAATATGTTACATCTTCCTCTAACCATACGGGCGAAGCCGCGGGCATCGTCTAATATACAATAATTACAATATTGTGAGTACTTAAACTATTTACTACATTAAATATAAAAATGTATGGATGTATGGAGAAATTGTACAGAACCTAACTTATCGATGTTAAAACGAAAAAAAATCGCGTAATAAAATCAAAACATTATTTTTTATATGAATACTTACAAGTAAAAGTCTGTAAAAAGATGACGACAGGTTTGGCCTAGTGAGTAGTGACCGTCCCTATGAAGCGGATGTTCCTGGGTTCGAATCCCAGTCAGGGCAATTGTTTGTGTGATGAGCACAAATATTTATTTGTTCCTGAGTCATGGGTGTTTTGTATTTATTTTAGTATTTGTATATTATATTTATCGTTGGCTGAGTCACAACTCAAGTCTTCTTGAGCTTACCGTGGAGCTCAGTCTATCTGTGTAAGAATGCCCTGTAATTATTTATTTATTTATTTTTTGACATTTGACAGAACGTAGACACGGTAATATAATAGATTTGTTTTTAATTATTTATTACTAAAAGATGATGACAAAATAGTATATTTTTTTTTAAATAAGTACATTATAATGTGCCTAAATGGAAGAATAAAGATTTTTTTATCTTTTTTGTTATAATTTCAAATACTAGCTGTCCGTTATATAGGTACGTAGGTAGGTATTTAACATATATTATAAAATAATACCGTATATGCTCATCAAGGATAATTCAGAATTCTAGTGGTGAAAGAATGATACAAATCGGTTCGGTAGTTGTGCTTGTTCAATACAAACAAACAAACAAAAAATAATAAATTAATAGAAAAAAAATGTTAAGTTTCAAATTCCCTAACTTTCACAATGTCTACAAAGACTCGAACCTATATCTCTGTTAGAGTCATTGACAGTAGCTTTAATTGCAATAATTTGGGCCCAAAACAAACGGCGAAAGTCGCTATTAGTGCGCGGGAGTCGATCGGCGAGCAATTATTGCGCACGCAACGAGTGACGTCACGTCGTGTCGAGTCACGAGCGGCAGCGATTTTCTACAACTTTTTTTTTTGTAATTTCTTAATGAACTAAATAGTATTTTTTATGAACAGCATTTTTTTTTTTTTTTTTTTTTTATAAAAGACTGACCAGCGTTTGACCTCAGTCGCACCTGATGGAAAGTGACGACGAGGTCGAGGGTGTAGCACGCTGGTTCAGTAACAGCCTATTCACTCTTGCCTTGAAAAGACCCAAATTATATCTTACCGGGAATACAGACGAAGGGAGCGAATTCCATTCCTTAGCAGTCCGCATTAGGAAGGTAGAAGCGAATCGCTTCGTGCGAATGAATGGAATATTCACAACGTAAGGATGAAACCGCTCCCCTCGTCTGGACGTCCGGTGGAGGAACGGAGATGGCGGAATTAAATCGTGCAGTTCCTGTGCACACTCTCCAAAATGTATCCTGTAAAACACAGACAAACTAGCAACCCTGCGACGGTGCTCAAGGCTTTGTAACCTTACACTCAGTAATTCAGGATCGCCAATGAGTCTGCGAGCACGGTGCTCTATTGAATCCAAAGCGGCCAGCTGATACTTGGCAGACCCGTCCCAAAAATGGCAACAGTACTCCATGCACGATCGAACCTGAGCTTGGTAAAGTGTTAGAAGCTGTTCCGGCGTGAAGTACCGCTTCACCCTGTGTAAGACCCCAAGTTTTTTAGCAGCGGATTTCGCTTTGGCCTCAAGCATCCAATAGTCTAGTTGACGTTTACTGTCAGCCTACAAACTTCATAGTTTTCACAATACATTGCTTGCTTGGAAAATCTTTCTTTATCCATATTTAGTAAACTATAAGTTATTTTCAAAAATCGTAGAACAAATGTTGCTACGTTTGTGGTGTAGAAACGATGCCTAAATTTATTGCTCTTGTTACAGGAAACACCCGATATATTTTACTTGACTTTGGACCCGGGTATGTCCTTAAACTACGTCCAACAATGAGAGGTAGGGCACAGCGTTGACCATCACGCTTGAATCTGGGGCAGCCCAACTGGGGAAGTACCTCCTCCTTACAGAAGACCACAGCCATAATAGCACTGCCACCTTTCAGGTATGTAGTGTTGTGTTCCTGATGGTGAGTAAGGTTCCCAGAGCTCCAACCCCCCTTAAAAGCCGGCAACGCGCTTGTGACTCCCCTGGTGTTGCGGGTGCTCATGGGCGACGGTAATTGCTTAACATCCGTCTGCTCGTTTGCCGTCTATGTCATAAAAAAAAAGAACCTTACTTTATAGTACTGATACTTATCTAACAATTGTATGCATTAGTATTTTCTCTTTTGCCCTAAGGTTAACTAGTGGAGGTGTCTTTAAGTTTTGACTCCAGCTTTAAGTCTATAACTTGCACAGTATCATAATTGCCCTATAGTCTGTTGGCAAATTTTAATATTTGAATAGCAATCGCGGTTGAGCAAGGCGAGATAATCGTAGTTTTCATAAGTTTCTCGACGAATCAGTAATTATGTAACAATGGCGGTTAGTTCCTGTGATTTGGGGCCACTATGGTCTTGAACTATTGGGGCTTAAAGGTTCTCGAATGGCAACCAAGGCACAGCGGCGACAGACTCCCCACAAGGTCGACCGACGACATGGTAAAGACCGCGGGAATCCACTGGATGCGGGTGCCGTAAAAGCGGTCGCTGTGGCTCGCTATTGGGGAGGCCTATGTTCAGCAGTAGACGCCCTTCGGCTGATATAATCATAAGGTATTCTTAGACTACGTCCACAATTTTGACGACCGGTCTGGTCTAATAGGTACCCTGCCTATGAAGTTGATGGTCCTGGGTTCGAATCCCAGTCAGGGCATTTATTTGTGTGATGAGCACAGATATTTGTTCCTGAGTCATGGGTGTTTTCTATGTATTTAAGTATTTATATGTATCTATCTGTTATATATATCGTCGTCTAGTACTTACAACACAAGCCTTACTGAGCTTACCGTAGGACTAGGTCGATTTGTAAGATTGTCTCGAATTTTTTTTATTTTTTTATTACGGATATAACAGTTGTTTATGTTACTGCTACATAATGCTTGATTATGAAACGAAGCGAAGCTGAGTGCAAAGTGATGACTTCTGACATGCAATTTTCTGCCAGTTGAGAGTATCCACGCAAAATAAACAAATCATTTACCTACTTACGTACTTTTCTAGAATATTAAATTTGTCATTTTAAAAACATATCCCTAAGCCTGATGAGTCAGCAGCCCCAGGAAGTAAACAAAAGCCGAATGCAAACATTAGTGAAGGGGCTTCTTTTTCTTGAATATTAAAAACATCTGTTCCGATCCCTACGATGTCTCCCACGCAATAGAAGGGTTGACGGGAGAACAGTGTGGATAAGCCTTTATTTTCGCTCTCTAGCGATAAAACTGTTTTCTGGCTATTTTTATTTTGCTCCTGTATGTTTTTACGTTTTTGACGTGTGAAATAATAGTACACAGTACGAGGCCGATAACCCCTTTTCACGCCTAACTTAGACAATTTCGGGCATCTTCCTCTTTTAGTCCAATTAAAGCGTTATTAAAGTGATATAAATTCGAAATTTGGGATTTTCTATGTTCAATAGATGTGTCGTATATTTGTAACTTAACAAAGATATTAAAATTTTCTTGTGTTTCGCTTATACCAAAAGGCGTATATGTGGAAAAGAAGACAAGTTAATAGGTCTAGTAAATGAGTGATTTCGCTCAGAAACACAACTTATACTTTACAACATTGCGTTTTCCTATACATATTTATACACTAATACACTATATGAATTTTTTGCTTCAAGATCTCCACTCTATGTCGATGCCGGCTTATTGCCACTTCATATGATTTTCATTATGATTTTTATGATTCCACTTCATTGATTTTTCTACCGGTATCCTAATTTCGAATTACGTAATGGTACGTAGAATTGTAGAATTGAATAGAAATAATTAAAATATAAAAAAGTCAAAGAATAGAAACATTGATTATTTCTATCCCACGTTGAGTTTGCAACAGATATTGCAAGTCTTATCCATACTAAGCTATTATTAAAAATCGGAAAGTGAACGGGACGTGAAAAAAATGTAAAAAAAAACGGTTTCTTATGCAAATCTTTTTCAAATATTTATCCCCGACACGCCGAGTGTTGCCGATTCATTATTAATTGTTTGATTAATAATCCTTTCGCGATTCGAACAAAAAAAAATTCAAAAGTTAATTAAACGTATTCATCGGAAGGATTTTGAATAGCGTTCGTTAAAAGATTTTGAAAAAACTTTTTTTGTTTTAGCTAATTATTTTTCTTGGTCTATATTTTTTGGCAAAGACAGTGTTTTATTGAGGATGGAAATTGTTTTTTTTTTTATCTGCATTTTTAGGAAAGTTTATCATCATCATCATCTCCGCCATAAGACGTCCACTGCTGAACATAGACCTTGGACCTCCACAGGTACCGGTTGGAAGCAACCTGCATCCAGCGTCTTCCGGCGACCTTAATGCGGTCATCTGTCCATCTTGTGGGAGAACGTCCTACTCTGCGCTTGCTGGTCCGTGGTCTCCACTCGAGCACTTTTCGACCCCATCTGCCATCTTCTCTGCTTACAATGTGGCCTGCCCATTGCTTCAGCTTGCTAACCCAGTGGGCTATGTCGGTGACTTTAGTTCAAGTTAGCCAGGTCATTTCTGAGTCGATCAAGTAGAGAATCTCCGAGCATAGCTCTCTCCATAGCTCGTAGAGCGACTTTGATAGTTTATCATCATCATCATTTAATATCAGCCGAAGGAATTCCACTGCTGGACATAGGCCTCCCCCAAAGTGATTCCCCCGCATCTAGTGGATTCCCGCGATCCTTACCATGTCATCGGTCCACTTTGTGGGGGGCCTGCCCACGTTGCGCCTCACGTGGTCGCCACTCGACAACCTTCACGCCCCATGGCCATCGGTTCTACGTGCAATCATATTTCATAGTTTATACTTTACTATAATTATTTTGTCAAATTATTATGACGACCGGTCCGGCCTGGTAGGTAGTGACCTATGCAGCCGATGGTCCTGGGTTCGAATCCCAGTCAGGGCATTTGTGTGATGAGCACAGATATTTGTTCCTGAGTAATGAGTGTTTTCTATATATTTAAGTATTTATATGTATCTATTTGTTACATATATCGTCGTCTAGTACCTACAACACAAGCCTTACTGAGCTTACCGTAGGACTAGGTCGATTTGTGTAAGATTGTCCCGAAAAAATATCAAAACTATTATTTTGCTCAGAAACTCATCAGTTGTCAGTCAGCTGTTGTTTTTTTTTTCTATTCATCATCATCATCATCATTACTATTATTTCACCGTTGTGAGGTCAGCGTAAGACCATAGCGCAGTATCACGGAATTACCAAATACTCGTATCACCTAATAGCCAAGGTTAACCCTAACCCCTAACCCTATTTCGTAGTCCTTGACTGTTGCTCAAGGTTAACCCGTTCACATCCCGCTCGTCACCCTATAGCAGTCTGTGTGCGCACGTGTCTTGAAAACTATTGTCGATTTATGACCCTAAGGGCGACGTGAAAAGACGTCATTGTTTTTTTTTTTTTTTATGACATAGGCGGCAAACGAGCAGACGGATTGCCTGGTGGTAAGCAATTACCGTCGCCCATGGGCACCCGTAACACCAGAGGAGTCACAAGCGCGTTGCCGGCCTTTAATGGGGGTTGGAGCTCTGGGAACCTTACTCACCATCAGGAACACAACACTGCATACCTGAAAGGTAGCAGTGCTATTATTGTGTTTATAGAAGTTTGTTTTATTAAAGCTGCAGTTGTCTTTAATTTGCTTAGTTGCTTTTTTTATTATTATGGAAATTTAAAATTATTTTGAGAGGTAGGGCACAGCGATGACCATCACGCTAGAATCTGGGGCAGCCCAACTGGGGAAGTACCTCCTCCTTACAAAAGACCACAGCCATAATAGCACTGCTACCTTTCAGGTATGCAGTGTTGTGTTCCTGATGGTGAGTAAGGTTCCCAGAGCTCCAACCCCCCTTAAAGGCCGGCAACGCGCTTGTGACTCCTCTGGTGTTACGGGTGCCCATGGGCGACGGTAATTGCTTACCACCAGGCAATCCGTCTGCTCTTTTGCCGCCTATGTCATTAAAAAAAAACATATATTTAAGAAACATTATTAAAATTCGGCCCCTTTGGCATGGTGCTGAGGATGCTGGCAGCATTCCCCCGCTGTATGGCGATTGATGCGTTGTGCGAGGAAGCTTCCAGCTCTGCGGTCACCATTGGACTTTAATCAGAGTTTTCCTGATGGAAAACAGTTTTGCAATACGTCTGTACTTAACCTATCAGCTATGAGTCTTCCCCATAAATCTTCATCCATCTCTAAGCACGTGGAGGTAAATGTCATAATCGTCATGTTTGAAAGGCGGGTTGTCGATTGCATGTCCAACCGCTCTAAAACTAACCTGCTGCCCATTCCCCTGTAGTTTCAGGTCGTAATTTAAAGATGATTTGTGTTAAACGCTACATTCTTGGGATTAGTCTGCAAAACGGAACCCGAGCTAAAAGCCAGGGTAACAGCTAGAAATATTAAGATTGTAGTGTGTCTACGTTAGTGGTGTACATCCATTACGGAACCCTAAAAATGCGAAAAAGCGCGGTTCAATAATCCATGGCGGGCAACATCTTGAATCTTTGATATTCGTGATAATGCGTAGAGTAAGCTATAGGGACAGAGAGTGCATAGTTGTCGCGTGAGTGACTGAGACAAAAAAATGGAAAATATCATAATAGGTGAAAACTTTATTAAAGAAATAGGGTACGTCTTCTATACGTGAAGTTTTTTTATTTTTTACTCTTATGGAAGTATGTGTCGACTTTTAAGTGATTCATCTATCTCCCACTCTCTCTCTCTCTCTCTTTCTTTCTCTTTCTCTCTCTCTCTCAAAATAAAACTCACAGCTATATATTTATTTATTTATTTTTTATGACATTTGTATTATGATCTTATTTTATGCAATATATAAATGAATCCCTATTTCCCTTGGTCACGATATCACGAGTAAACGGCTGAACCGATTTCGAAAATAATTAATTTATTATTTCTGAAAAAGTAATAAAAAATATTATCTTAGTGCATTATCACCTAGTGGTGATTCACACAACGACTGTCGAGTTGGAGCGTGCGACTTGAAATCCGGAGGTCGCAGGTTCAAACCCCGGCTTGTTGACCAATGAGTTTTTCGAAACTTATGTACGAAATATCATTTTAATATTTACCAGTCGCTTTTCGGTGAAGGAAAACATCGTAAGGAAACCGAACTAATTCTAATAAGGCCTAGTTTACCCTTCAGTTGGAAGGCCAAATGGCAATAGTTTTCGTAAAAACTAGTACCTACGCCAAATTCTGGGATTAGTTGTCAAATGGATCCCAGGCTCCCATAAGCCGTGGAAGAAGAGATGATGATGAAGGTTTATCAAATCCGCTAGTATACCGGGTGTTATAAAAAACGTGATACAAGATTATCAAACTGGCATCTGGTCATAATTTGGAATAATTTTTACTATGGGATTATGGGATCAACATCGTAAATTGTAAAAAGAAACAACTCTCTCATACATTTTTGTCAAATTATACTAAACTTGACCTTTTCAATGGAAGAGCTAAATTTTTATTTAATTTTACAAACTTGACCCCATAGTAAAAGATGTTCAAAATAATAAATAAATAAATATTTTTGGATCTTTCTTACACAAATCGACCTAGTCCTACGGTAAGCTCAGTAAGGCTTGTGTTGTAGGTACTAGACGACGATACCTATAATAGATAGACATATAAATACTTAAATACATAGAAAACACCCATGACTCAGAAACAAATATCTGTGCTCATCACACAAATAAATGCCCTAACTGGCATTTCAACCTAGGACTATCGGCTTCATAGGCAGGGTCACTACCCACTAGGCCAGGCCGGTCGTCGAAATCATGCCCACCGGTTTGATAATCTTGTATCACATATTTTATAACACCCAGTATTTATTCGACCTGTCTGCCTCTATGCATCTCTACTCTGCCACCTATTATCGAAATGCACATCGCGGTTTCGTAAGGGTTGAACATTCTAAGCCGCCAACACTATCTCCGCCACCAACAACACCTTTAACACACGGTATTAAGGTTCAAATTAGGAAAACAGCGAGCGCAGCTAAAGTTGCTGTTCGATATTTATGACGCTATAGCTATTTGCATTACCGAAATTGTACTTTTGTACATTTGTAGTATTGTATGGTTTTGTATGGATTTAGGGGATTAGGGGGTGGTTATTGGGACGATTTTAATTTTTGTAAGGAGTTTCGATACTTGAAGTGGTCGTAAAAAACAAAGGCATTTATTTTTGTACAGTCGCCATCAGATATATCGGAGCTGTGGAGGTGGTCACACATATCGGAACAACGCCTATATTGTCAAGGCGATAAAGTGCATGTTCCGATATTTGTGACTACCCCCACAGCTTCGATATATCTGAATTCGACCGTACTAATGTACAAATACGTTATAGGTGAAGCACCATGTCTATGTAGTTGTGCAGAGAACTAATATGGAACTTCAAAATTTGAATATAGAACGCCGACATGCGTGTACACACGTTACTACTACATACGCCAGGTGCTTTAGCTAAATTTTTCACCAATAACATGCCTTGAGTTTTTTGAAGTAACTGGACTTTACAAGTCTCTAGATGGCCCCACGGACTGTCAGATGTTGATTGATGGTGAAACGTATTTCAGATCAATTGTTTATAAGCCTTATTTTTGAGTTAGATAACTAATAAATATAATAAATATTCCAGGACATTCTTACACACATTGACTAAGCCCCACGGTAAGCTCAAGAAGGCTTGTTTTGTAGGTACTCAGCCAACTACTTATATATATCACATTGACTAAGCCCCAAAGTAAGCTCAAGAAGGCTTGTTTTGTAGGTACTCAGCCAACTACTTATATATATCACATTGACTAAGCCCCAAAGTAAGCTCAAGAAGGCTTGTTTTGTAGGTACTCAGCCAACTACTTATATATATCACATTGACTAAGCCCCACGGTAAGCTCAAGAAGGCTTGTTTTGTAGGTACTCAGCCAACTACTTATATATATCACATTGACTAAGCCCCAAGGTAAGCTCAAGAAGGCTTGTTTTGTAGGTACTCAGCCAACTACTTATATATATCACATTGACTAAGCCCCAAGGTAAGCTCAAGAAGGCTTGTTTTGTAGGTACTCAGCCAACTACTTATATATATCACATTGACTAAGCCCCAAGGTAAGCTCAAGAAGGCTTGTTTTGTAGGTACTCAGCCAACTACTTATATATATCACATTGACTAAGCCCCAAGGTAAGCTCAAGAAGGCTTGTTTTGTAGGTACTCAGCCAACTACTTATATATATCACATTGACTAAGCCCCAAGGTAAGCTCAAGAAGGCTTGTTTTGTAGGTACTCAGCCAACTACTTATATATATCACATTGACTAAGCCCCAAGGTAAGCTCAAGAAGGCTTGTTTAGTAGGTACTAAGCCAACTATATATATAATATACAAATACTTAAATACATATATAAACCGTCATGATTCAGTGGCAAATAAATAAATAAATATTCCTGGATAATCTTACACAAATCAAACTAGTCCTACGCTAAGCTCAGTAAGGCTTGTGTTGTAGGTACTAGACGACGAGATATAGGTATAATAGATAGATAGATACATATAAATACTTAAATACATACAAAACACCCATGACTCGGGGACAAAAATCTGTGCCGATCACACAAGTAATTGCCCTGACTGGGATTTGAACCCAGGACCATCGGCGTCATAGGCAGGGTCACTATACCCACTAAACCAAACCTGCATAATAAGGTATTAATACTAATACACTAAACAGAGTTAATTTAATAGCATTTAACTAAAAAAAACAGCTGAAACTAATGTCCACCCGATGACCACGAACGCTGCTAAAGGGTTCGAAACGTCGAGATGAAGTTTAATTAGTATACGCGATATAATCCGTTTTAGTTGTTTTATTTCATGAGTAATTCTCGGCAACCAAAGACAATATAAAAAATAAATTTGTTAACATTTTTCTTAGCTTTTTTATATTTAATTAATCAAATAAACAGAGACTCTATTGTAGGTTACTTTGAAGTAAAAAAAACGTCTCGAACGCGTAAATGATAATGTTATTTATATGGGAAACACTAACGCGATAGTAAAGTAATATTACGTTAAAAACTTACACTCAGGGCTCAGTTTGTATGAAAACAACTTCACTAAAATTACAAAAAATATAAAAAAATATACAATAAATTAATTTGTTACAGGAATTAATGATTTTTGAATAAATACTTTTTTTCCTTAAAACTCCAATACAAGTCGAAATATTACAACGTATTCCTTATGTAATTACAAAAATATAATACAATATAAATATGCATAGCCCATAATAGTGATCAAACGCCCTCATAGCTGAGTCATTGTTTTAGTCATTAGTTAATCAACGTCATTATATTCTTCAAAAAAATGCCCTCAACGCGGTTTTAATGTAGAATTAAATTTTAGATCTAAGAACTAACAGACGTGGCAATAAAACGTAAAAAAAATTGCATTGATACCAAAAAAACTGTTTTTTGTATCTAGGATTGTATAGTTTTTTATTTATTCTTATTTTTAGTACTAGTGCAAAAAATCAAACTTTACGCACGATTTGAAGCTAAACTTTTTGACCAATATTGTATTTAAATAATATTTTCGTTAGAAAATGTTAATCATAAAACTTACCAGCTGATGCTACACGTATGTGTAGCTATACATCATCATGATTTCAACTATAAGGTCTCCCACATATCTGAACAGCTCATGATTATGCTCCTCGTTGTGGAGTGAAATATGTCTAGCAATATTCAAATTATAAAACCAGTGTCAACCGCTTCTATACAATTAATAATATGGCTGTATGAAATTTAACCTTAACTATACAATCAAGCAATATATTTGTGTTTGATAATAAAAAAAAAAAAAAAATATTGCGGGACAATCTTAAACAAATCGACCTAGTCTTACGGTAAGCTCAGTAAGCCTTGTGTTGCAGGTACTAGACGACAATTATATATAATAGATAAACGACGATATATATAAAGTTAAGTAGTACTCGTAATTGTAAAGTCTACGTACCTTACTTAATATTTTATTTGACAATAAAATTAAAATGTTGACAACTAAAAAAAGTTCAAAGACGTACCGTAAAAAAGCCTCAAAAAATAATAATACGCGTTCTATAAAAAAAAGTTACTGTGGCTATATTCACGAATGCAACAATTAACGCATGATGATGCGGGTACAGTGTCGATGCACTCGGTGCAACTTGCAAGATGCACTAACAATCAGCTCGACGTTTTGAACAATGTCGTTTGATTTTCGTTCAAATGCCTATTGTTTTTTACAATTGTTCAAGAATATGGGTCGATTTTGAGAATATTTTAATTATGGGTGATTTTTAGTGATTGTTTTGGTGGCGGTAAGAGAACCTAGTTTTGTAAGCCAGTACGAATCGCTCATGATTATTTTTTTCATTACGGAGTGACACATGTCGAGCAATATTCTTATTCGATATTTAAATCGAAAGATACATAGAAAAATTTGACTTGTCGCGGGACTCGAACCCACAACGACTGGATCACTTGCCCAGTGCACTACCAATTGTGCTACACGAGTACCGCTTAGACTTGTCAAATTTTTCTATCTAACCTATATATTGTTCTATTAATATTCTTATTATTTCTCTTCTTCTTCGTTTGAACCTGTGACCTCACGATCGCAAGTTGCATGCTCTTACCGCTAGTTCTTCGGTAAAATTAAACTGTATGTGGATTTGTACAGTCACCATCAGATATATGGGAGCTGTGGTGATGGTCACAAGGGCGTTTTCAAAAAATTGTGTACTCAATTAGTGAAAGTTGTTAAGAAAAGTTAAATCACTGTCAGTTTTGTGACGACAATTAAGCATTAAATATCGATAAAAACTTGGTTTTGATGTTCGTTTTATAAACTTTAATCGATATTAAAACATAATAGAAGGCAAAAAGTCGATCTTCATAAAGATTTAACGCTTAATTGTCGTCACGAAACTGACAGTGATTAAACTTTTTTTAACATCTTTCGCTAATTGGGTGTACCAAATTTTGAAAACTCCCACAAATATCTGGTCATGCACTTTATCGCCTTGATAATAGAGTGTTGTTGAGATATTTGTGGCTACCTCCACAGCTCCGATATATCTGATGTCGACTGTACAATGAATGATAAAAGTGTGAGCCGTCAACCCGATCGCCAGCTACCGGCGGCCATCTTCCCAATGCATTGTCTCACTTCCTCGGCAGATGTCTTTTATATTCAAATCTCAACTTATTATATTTAGATCATGTTTTTTATGACACCTCATTGTTCGGAAGCTACCAGCTCTCGATACCAGTTTAACTTGACACTTAGTTCAGTGGAAAGTTCAACCCGGTTAATTTTCAACTCTATTTTAAACTAGTTAAGAGTTGAAAATTAAATAAATTGTGTTGTTGATATTGATTTGAATTTGTTAGTGGTGAAGACGGGTCTAAGTGAGATGACAGATTTTTTGTTATATCACTCTGATAGAGTATTGTAGTCTTCTGAATTAGTATGAACGCGACTTTTTTCGGAGTATTTATTAGTGTGACAATGAGATGAAGTTAAAAGAACAGACTAATAATATTGTCTTCGGTTGCCGCGATAATTACTTATAATATAAAACAACCCAAAATACCATATACGAATTTAAACTTCATCCCAACATTTTGAACCCTTTAGCAGCATTTGCGGTCATCGGGTGGAGTCGATATAAAAGTATACGCGATGTAATCCGTTTTAGTTGTTTTATTTCAAGAGACTACTACTTCAGTCATAGACACGAGGACAGTGGTCTCCACCATATGGGGTTGAATGCCATAATCGCCACGCTTCGCAGGCGGATTGGCAATCGCACAATGTCCCACCGCTCGAAGGCTCTCACTTAGTAAAGAGGAGCATAATCATGAGCCATTCGTGATGGCTGACAGACGTAGACTGCTGCACTTTATTGCTACTGTTCTTCAATACAATTAATATCACCATAACCTAAAATTCTAAGATAAGATAAAATATCAATATTTTAAATTTACTTATGTACTTATGAACGTCAAGGAAAAATCTACCACCGATTCTAACCCAGAAGCCCCGAGAAGGTTATTACCGGTAAGAAACTCGGCGGGACTTATTTTTTCAAAACAGTGATACATCAAATCATAACTACATAGTTATGCATAGTTCCATACGAAAACATATCAAACAGTTACAACTAAAAACATTAATATAAAAAAGTAAAAATGATAATGTACAGTCAGCAGCAAAAGTTGCTAAGCGTTTGAAGTGTTCAAAATGACCTACACGCGCTCTTATTCTCTTGACAATAGAGACGTGTTGACTTCATTTTGAACACCCCAAATGCTTAGCTACTTCTGCTGCTGACTGTACAAACAAATTTGACTCCACAAAATAAACATGCTTTGATATTGCTTACTTTCCTGAACTGTGTCATTTAAATAATCTGGCAGTACATACAATTGATTGAATTAGTTAAGCGGTTTAGTTTAGTTATAGTTTCTGGTTTCGGCCATGCATGTTTGTCTGCCAAATAATCCTCTACTCTGTAATAGTCCTCGGACAAAATACTTTTTTAAGACATCTAGTTAACCCTTAAAAAAAGATCTATTGACAACCATTAAAGGGTTAAAAATGAAAGTACAGGCCCCCTCAATGCATTAGCATCTCTTGCACCTTGTCCCAACCAAATCACAAAACGACGTAACTCTTAACAACTGTCAAATTGATCCGCCATTTTTGCCGTTCGTAATTTGAATTTTTTATTCACTTTTTTTGTTAAATCGAAAGTGTATGGTGTATGCGAGATGTTATTTGTTCCTGGCGTTTTGTTATATCGATCTTGTTTGATAAACTATGTGACAGTTAAAGGTGCATACAAAATTCAAGTATGTTTAGTAAGTAATGTAGAATAAGTTTCTCTAAAATGATTACTTTTTTTCGTACAAGCTTTTTGCCGACTTTTTTTGCACAATCGTCATCTACTCGTCGAAAGGATTCTAACGAGCCTAAACAACACGGGTTTATCTTGTGTGTTTTAGGAGTTGCTTTTGCTACCTTCTGGCTCCAGCATCAGATCAGATCAGTGGTACAGTCAGCAGCAAAAGTGGCTAAGCGTTTGAAGTATTCGAAATGACCTACACGCGCTCTTATTCTCTTGACAATAGAGATGTGTTGACCTCATTTTGACCACCTAAAACGCTTAGCCACTTCTGCTGCTGACTGTACCATAATATTGCATCGTAGCATTAATTACAATAAGCTAATTTAAATATAAAAATATCTTTTGTTTGTATATCATAATCATCATCATTTTTTATTTATATAGTAGTATATAGTATTACTAATTAAAAATCAAAGCAAATCGGAATATTTTATAAGAAATAATTTGATTTGTTCTGACCTCTAGTTGAATTTTTATAAAGTAAGAAGTTAAAACAGTGTCATAACTGTAAGTATAGCATAGCGACCATATGACTTATATTATTTTTACTAACAATACATACATACATTTCAGCCGTATGCAGTCCACTGCTGGACATAGGCCTCCCACAAATATGACTTGTATCATCTTGGGGGTAGTTACCATGGTTGCCACCCTTTTGCGGGCGGGTTGGCGAACGCAGTAGCTGTTGATTAGGTTTCGACGGACGCTGCTGCCCGTCCGTAGGATTTTTCCCTTTGTCGCCTCTTACGACACACACGTGAGGAAATGGGGTAGTGGGCTCTAGTCAGCCGGCATCACACGGCATACACACACTAATACGAAAAAATAAATTGTAAAACCAAACTCAACAGCTTATTTAAATGTAAAAAACATTAAAATCGACATAACGCGATCCAATGGCACCCAAAGCCCCGTCAAAAATAATTTATTATCTATCAAAAAATAATTGTTATAATTACTTATGCTACAGCGCGTCGCCCCCCAAGTTAGTTTTTTTATTATTCAAATTTACTAATGACGGCCGCTGTTGTCCTAGGGTATACCAAATGTACCCATGTACCCATGTTCGAACTATCAATGCTTTGTGTTATCTTTATTATTAACTAGCTTTCCCTCGCGACTTGGGCCATCCGTGCCCGTCTTTAAAGTATGGTTGTGGGATAAAAATTATCATATGTGCTTTCTTGTAGCTCAAACTCTCCCCATACCAAATTTTATCCCAATCGGTTCAGGGATTTAAGCGTGATGAGGTAACAGACAGACAGAGAGAGTTACTTTCGCATTTGTAATATTAGTATGGATTAGTATGGATGGGTTTCTGCTTGACCTGTCTAATTTTACAACTAGGAAATAAAATTCATCATCATCGCTTTGTAGACGTTTTACTTAGGCAAATCTACACTTATTATTATAATTCATTCATTAATCTATCGAAATTGATATATTATCATATATAACCGAAACTGTTGTGAGCCATGTTACTACTACTTAGTTACAAACGGATAAACTCACGTGTAATTATATCGCACTAGGCTACATGTTTCGGGTAAGCTCAGGTACCCATTTTCAAGTCGAGCCAGGACACACCGCTCCATGAGCCTCCCGAAACATGTCGCCTAGTGCGATATAATTACACGTGAGTTTATACGTTTGTACGAGTAAGTATGTGAAAATTATAACGTATGCACAGATAAAAATATGTTGTAACGAAATAGTGTACCTATTATATATATGGAGTTTTTTTTTTGCTGTTCGTATCATAGAGCGGGGTTATATTATGTGTCTAAATAAAAGATTGTATATACGTTACGATATTTTGATTTATAAAACAACAAAAAACCTAACATTCCGTTTTCAATCGCGTCTTTCAAAACCGAAATTTATTATGACAAGCTAAGCAAACATTCTATAAGAACCTAAATGAAATTCAAAAATCGAACGCGTGTTCCAATACCAACGTTTATTGTTTAAATATTTGAACGTTCCATTTTTGAATGTGATCCGTCTTTTATGGTTGCGTCAAAAATAACTATTTTGCATATGAACGGGATTTCGGGACATTGTTTGAGTGTTGGTTTTATGCTCTATGGATGCTTTTTTTTTATAAATTGGGGCAGTGAGGCAAAGTCAATAGCACTTTTATGCCTGTTCCTTTCATGTGATGATCTATAAAATGGGATCGGTATTGTAAAGCTCAAACTCAAACTCAAACTCAAACGTTTATTCAGTAAGTAGGCCACAAGGGCACTTTTACACGTCGAATATACAAAAGTAAAAGAGAAAAATAAAAACTACACCGGTTCTAACCCTACACCTCTGACCCGAGAAGTATTTTGACTTTTATGACCGGCAAGAAACTCGGCGGGACTTATTTTTTCAAAACAGTATTACAAAAGATATCTTATACAAATTACATAAAAATGCGTTATTCTTTAAGAAAACATATCCAACAATTACAAAAAAATTCTGCCAAAGGAAAAATAAAAATAATTATTAATTACTTAAAAGTCCAAATCTGACTGCTAAGAACGAAGTTAACAAAACGTTCGATATGCTTTCTTATCTGAATTGTGTCCTTTATTCTAATTTAGAAATTACAAAATTAGTAATCAAAAGTTTCAAAAAATATTATATGTAAAGTTATTTTGTTTTCAAAATATACACAAAAATAGAAATACATGCTTATTACAAATAAACCTCAGAGATGTATAAGGTCTCCAGGTGTCATGATTTCAATATACTAACACTTTTTGTTTTTTAAAGATAAACAAGCACCGAATGAAGTATATCACGTAAATAAACAAGAAGAAAACTACCTAAAACATAGCCCCTAATAGCCAAAACAGACCGGTCTCCACAAACAGCACCCGTTCACGAGTATGACGCGTATCTCAGCCATCGCCTCCCTCAACCTTTCTTCGGGAAAGTGGCGACCCGATCAACGACGCCACCATAAGCAAAGACATTTAAGTGAGCATGACATGTTCAGGCTGGCAGGCTCTATCAATTAACAAATTTAGTCACATGTACATCCTGGTGAGAAGCCACATTCTGTGCTTGTCCATTACATACTTAAATAACACTTTAGTTATGAAAGGCATATAGAGAAATGTCTCTATGCGTCAGAAGCTATAAATATTTATTTATGCAAATAAATAATAATATAAATACAATAATTAGGGATGTATAATGTCCCTAAGTGTCTAAAGAGTAAAATAAAACATTATAACAAATAAAATAAAAAAAGAAGAGAACAACATGTCTCGTGTCAAATAAACTGGACACTAGTAGGTAAAGACCATATAGTAATGGAATAATCTGTACTACAGTATCAAGCTACAGGCTTAAAGGCATCCTTATCCTCAATGAAATCTTTCAGAGTATAGTATTCCTTACTTAACAAATAGTGTTTGACGTATGACTTGAATTTATTTTGTGGCAAATTAACTACATCAGCAGGAACTTTATTATAAAAGCGTGTACAGTTTCCAGCGAAAGATGAACGAACCTTGGCGAGGCGGTGGCCGGGCACAGCAATTTGATTTTTATTTCTAGTGTTAAAGCCATGGATATCACGGTTAAGTTTGAATTCTTGGATGTTATTCCGCACATACATAATGTTTTCTAGAACTATAGTATCACAAATAAGTATTCACATTTTGACCTTATGCCATAGATATAAGGTTCATAAATGTATATATCTTTTTGCCGCTGCTTTAGTGAGTTTATAAGATGTTTAAGATGCGTTAGTGATGATAATTGTTGTAAAAAAGATTTGAATCGAAGTGGATTTAATATTTTCTGTATTAATTTTATCACTGCAGCTTTACGATATAAAAAAAAAATACATCGTCGACACTTACCATCATGACTGAGGTCAAACGTTGGTCAGGTCTTGTATAAAAAAAAGTATGTAATCAATAAAAAAATAATATTTTAAAAAACCTAACCTAAAGTGCCGCAGTTAACGGGGTAGAGCCCAGGCCGGTGGTTAGGGCTGTAGAGAGAGGGACTGTCGGACTATGCGCGCCGTGTCCAGGATTACCGCCTTCTGAATCTGACCCTTGATCCAACCACAACTACGTAGCGAGAGTCTCTCAAAATGTCGGTCGAGACTTCGCTATGAGATCGTTCGCGGAAACAACTATCGGTACAATGATCGAATCAACTTCCCACATGGCGGTTACCTCGTGAGCCAAGTCTAAGTACTTGCTGGACTTGTCCTTCTCGGCCTTCACGAGGTTCTCGTCATATGGGACGGTGATGTCGATGAGCATTGCCCGGCGCTGCGATCGATCTATCACCATCTATCACTATATTTTTTTTATTATTGTGTAGTTTAGTAATATTAGTAAAGATGAATAATTTAGTCATGACTTCTCTTATTCTCAAAATAAAATAAATAAATAAATAAATATTTCGGGACAATCTTACACAAATCGACCTAGTCCTACGGTAAGCTCAGTAAGGTTTGTGTTGTAGGTACTAGACGACGATATATATAATAGATAGATACATATAAATACTTAAATACATAGAAAACACCCATGACTCAGGAACAAATATCTGTGCTCATCACACAAATAAATGCCCTGACTGGGAATCGAACCCAGGACCATCGGCTTCATAGGCAGGGTCACTAACCACTAGGCCAGACCGGTCGCCAAAAAAAAATTTAATAACTTTTTTTTTGTCTTTGATGCGTAATGTGGTAGTGATTAGATGTAAATGTAGATGTAATATAGGGACGCCTGGGCGGAATCAGGCGGGTTGTCGATCGCTTGTTGCAGTCATTCATAATTCATTCACTAGTTTTAGTGATTAAGGGTAACACGTCAGTGGGAAAAGGTTGCAAATTTATGAGAGGTAGGGTACAGCGATGACCATCACGCTTGAATCTGGGGCAGCCCACTGGGGAAGTACCTCCTCCTTACAGAAGACCACAGCCATAATAGCACTGCTACCTTTCAGGTATGTAGTGTTGTGTTCCTGATGGTGAGTAAGGTTCCCAGAGCTCCAACCCCCTTAAAGGCGGCAACGCGCTTGCTTACCACAGGGCAATCCGTCTGCTCGTTTGCCACCTATGTCATAAAAAAAATTGAATTTTGAAAGTTAATTTCGCGACTACCCACCTTTACAGATAATTCATACATCGCAATACGCAAAAAGAGCAATTTTTACACCAAGCCCTATTTAAGGGCAGACACCCACGCGAAGCCACTCGTTACTAACAATGAACCATATATTATCTGTTTCCGGCAGAGACACGTAAACGTATAGACTGTCAACAGTGTAGGGGAGGACAGAGAACATCATGCGCTAGAGACTGGTGACAGCCTTTCGAGATAAGCGAAGTCTGCAGCGGTACCGCAAACATCGAAGTTGGTATATTTCGGCATCTTTCTTTTTTACTTCAATCAAGGTGTCATAAGAGTGACAGAGACAATCGTCCGATATAATTACGAATATCGTTGTTGGCGGTGGTGCCGCTGGACTAGCAAGCGAAATATTGTTTAGAGAGATTAGTGAAATAATTGATGAAACCTAGGCAAAATTTACAGTTATTTTTATTATATTAATAAAACAAGATATATTGACTAGAATTACTAACTCTTTTAATCCTAAGAGCGTTAAATTACAGTGTCTGTCATCAATTAGTTTTTGTAATGTCAGAGGCTCTAGTGTAAGTTTCTTTTGACGTAAAAAAACGTCTCGAACGCGTAAGTGATAATGTTATTTATATGGGTAACTAACGCGATGGTGAAGTAATATTACGTGAAACATGGAGTCATAGCGATGGTGACGTCATGAGAGACTTACACTAGAGCGTCAGAGCTATAAAACGTCTTTACTATCCATTGGTCTCTGGTTTCCGGTGACCATACAGCATCTGTCCCGCTCGCCCTGCGCGTGCGCATGTAGCCGTCTCGCTCGGCAATCATTCCAGACATCGAGATCATTACCAGGTGATACAGATTTGTTGTGAGTACACTTTGATTTTACATATTTTTTTTATTTAACATATATTTTTTTATGTTTTTATATAGGTATGTTTTTATACTTAATAACAAGTCTCATACGCCGTCATCACATGAATATTTATAATTCAACTTAATATAGATTTTTTTTTTTATAAAATCATGACAAAACTCAAAACCTATTTAAATAAATAAATATTTCAGGCCCATTTCACCACACCGACAATTGTCACGATTCCCCACATATTTGGACCCGGGTATGTACTTAAACTACGTCCAACAATGAGAGGTAGGGCACAGCGATGACCATCACGCTTGAATCTGGGGCGGCCCAACTGGGAAAGTACCTCCTCCTTACAGAAGGCCACAGCCATAATAGCACTGCTACCTTTCAGGTCTGTAGTGTTGTGTTCCTGATGGTGAGTAAGGTTCCCAGAGCTCCAACCCCCCTTAAAGGCCGGCAACGCGCTTGTGACTCCCCTGGTGTTGCGGGTGCCCATGGGCGACGGTAATTGCTTACCACCAGGCAATCCGTCTGCTCGTTTGCCGCCTATGTCATAAAAAAAAAATGTAAATATCTGACGTTGTAAGTGTCCATTGGTTACATTGACCTGTTTGCCACCTTCGTTGTATAAAAAAATATCCCTGACCTGGCTTGACTGTATCACCGAATAGCCAACGTTTCTCCTATCACATAGTTATCGCAACAAATCCGCGATAGCGCACGATTAGCGACGATCATTAGCGAGCGGCGCGCGCGCATCATTAATCACGGTAATGGTAAAGGATTGGCTTGACACCCGGGTTTTGGTAGGATTATGGGAAGGTATAGTAATGGTATAATAATAAATAAATATTTCGGGACTATCTTACACAAATCGACCTAGTCCTACGTTAGCTCGGTAGGCTTGTGTTGTAAGTACTAGACGACGATATATATAATAGATAGATACATATAAATACTTAAATACATAAAATACACCCCTCAGGAACAAATATCTGTGCTCATCACACAAATAAATGCCCTGACTGGGATTCGAACCCAGGACCATCGGCTTCGCAGGCAGGGTCACTACCCACTAGGCCAGACCGGTCTTATGACCTCGTGGTAAGAGCGTGCGACTTCCGGAGGTCGCAGGTTCAAACCCCGGCTCGTACCAATGACTTTTTCGGAACTTATGTACGAAATATCATTTGATATTTACCAGTCGCGTTTCGGTGAAGGAAAACATCGTGAGGCAACCGGACTAATCCCAATAAGGCCTAGTTTTAGTATTACCGGGCTATAGGCTTTATAGGCAGGGTCACTAGGCCTGTTTTCGTGCAACTTCTTTCTTAGATTTAATTTTTTACTCTAAGGGTGGTTTCGCACTACGTCCGATTCGAAACCGATCCGAACCCGTGAAAATATGGTCCGTAGTAGCCGTAGAACTATTTCTATGGCAATTTACGCACCAGATCCGATCTCCGTCATCCGATTTCTTTCCGTCATAGTGCGCAACTTACCAAAGAAATAGTTCTACGGCTACTTCGGACAGTTATCGGAACTTACTTTCTCGGATTCGGATCGGACGTAGTGCGGAAAAGCCCTAACTAGATCATTTTTCAAAATATATGTACTTAGTAAACATTACACGTATACTGTGGTACAGTGGCCACAATATCAACATGCACTTAATCGCATTGAAAAAGGCATTGTTCAGATATTTATGACCACAGCTTTGATATAAAAAAAAAGTTTGAATGCCATTATTATTCAATCTAAAATCAAACCAATGGTTCCTAAGAACAGATTTCGCTATTTCTCATGGTTTCAGACTTTCCCCTACTGACCCATTTGGATTGATCACCCTGTATATGACGGGGTACACATGGTGTACATAATTATAGTACAATAACAGTTAATACCGTTTCCGACACCATAAAAAAACCTCATGTTTATGCTAATACGCCATGTTCACAACCTCCCTAGAACAAATCTTAACCCTCCCGCTGCAAAAAGCACGCATTACACTAATGACTAGTGCACTATTTGCACTAATAACTAGTGATTACGAAGTCGGCTATTAGTGAACAGGTGTCTGCGTCACGCGAGCTGATCAAAGTGAACCGTAGTGTATCGGTGCGAATCTAGGATAGGTAAGTTTGTTTAGTCTGTGGTTTGCCAAATTAAAATGGCGGGTTGATCCAAAATGGCGGATGTAAAAGTTTTTGGAACACGGGTTTTTGATACTGTTGTTTTAAATTGGTTTGTAATTTCTTAATAAAATAGTATGTCTTATGTAGGGCCGGGGTCCCCTAATATGAGGAATTGGCATAGGCTTTTGATGAGTTTTGCCAATGTGCTTCAAAAATATGAACATAATAAGATATATAGTAGTAAATGTGTTATGGTTACTGCGTATTTTTTTTTAAATAGAAAATTCCCGTGAGACTCAGACATACTAGAAATATATATAAACGGGTCACTCACGTATCTTAAGGTCGAAAACCGCTCGACATATGTTTCGGTCCAATTCGTGAACCATAAACATATGTCGAGCGGTTTTCGACCTTAAGATACGTGAGTGACCCGTTTATGTATATTTCTAGTATACTGCGTAAATTACCTACAGAGATGAACCTAGGTACTAACAGTACCGACGCGCTTTAAATACAGTACCAAACTATCGGCATACACGTGATTTATTAAAAAAAAACATTCAAAAGAGCAACAATACTGAATCCATCAGTTCGAGCACCCATCAATTAAAGTAACTCAATACGGTGTCACATTAAAATGACGAGCGCACTAATGGGTTCCAAATTTGAAATTCAAATAGATTCGAATGGATCGGAAGCATCGGACGGGTTGCGGTGTTTGGACGGTTACGAATTCGAGATTCGAATGTTTTAATTTTAAAATTGGAATCGTGTTGCCAGTTACATTCATAATTTATAGTGACTGATTCGATATTTTCCTTTTTTAGGAATAGTCTTCTTGGTATCGATACTTACTGTTAAAAATGTTATTATGTTTAATTATAATAAAATCAAATAGCAAGCTTGTGGAGTAGGAGTAGAAACAAAGAATAGGTAATCTTTCTCTTTTAGTCATTCACGTTTCTAATATTCTTCTTTTAGTTTCAAATGTCAGAATCGAGAGCACGACTTTCAAAAATCGGCCTATTAGCTTAATATATATCTGTTACGTTCCAACTAGTATTTTTACATACATACATTACATTTCAGCCGTATGCAATCCACTGCCTCCCACAAATATGTCTTGTATCATCTTGGGGGCAGTTGCCATAGTCGCCACGTTTGGCAGGCGGGTTGGCGACCGCAGTAAGCTATAGAGTGGGTTTCGACGGACGCTGATGCCCGTCCGTAGGATTTTTCCCTTTGTCGCCTCTTACGACACCTGCGGGAGGAGATGGAGTGGTGCTATTCTAATCAGCCGGCATTACACGGCAATTCCAACTAGTATACGAGTCCGAAAGTGACGGATAGTAACTTAGTAACCAATGTAACCATGCTATCAGTACTGGTCACCAACTTTTCCAAACAAAAGGAACTCGATTACGTGTCTTAATCGAATTTCGCCTGAAAGGCTTTCGTCCCAGCACTGTCCGATCAATGTCGTGAGAAGTTATCTGGACAATTCACCAATGCAAGTAGATATTTCTTATTCATATAGCCAGAATGTTTAAAATTGATTAACCCGCGCGCATAAGTGAATTGCAAAAGGTAGATGAAATCACATAGGGTTTTAGAACTTTGCAAATGCGTAACGGATTTTTTATATTAGGTGTTGGTACACATGTGTATGGAATGCAAAAAGAGTGAATGAATGAAATGATTCAGTGAATGTAAATAAAACACAAACAATGTACAGGTGACACTCTTAACTGAAGGACCATGTCTATGTAGTTGTGCAGATAATTAATATGGGACTTAAGTCAAAATTAGAATATAGAACGCCGACACGCGTGTACACACACGTTACTACTACATAGGACAGGTGCTTTAGCCAAGTTTTTCACCTATAGCCAGTGTCAGTTATTTGAGTCATGTTTGAAGAAATTTTATAAATAACGAAATAAGAAAGAAAGGAAAATATGGGTGTAAAATTGAATTGTTTAAATTAAACTATTTTTATTAAACTTTTATACTAATTTAAGTTAAATTTATAATATATTATTTTCTTTTTGAATTAGGCAATTGTTACATAACATTTAAAACGTTTTGATCTAAAACGAACGGATGGGCAGCAGAGTCTGTTATCGACAGAATCAACAGCTACTACGGTCACCAACCCGCCTGCTAAGAGTAGAGACAACTATGGAAACACAACTCTAGATAATTCAAGTCATGTTTCGAGGCCTATATCCCGCGAAAAACGATATTCGTAAATTTCAGACGATTGTCTCTGTCACTATCATGATGCCTCATTAATTGGAATAAGAGAGAAAAATGCTCGAAATATACGAACTTCGACGTTCGCGGTATCAGGCCAAGCCTTCGTTCGACAGAGACAATCGTTCGAAATTTACGAATTTCGATTTACGCGGTAGCGCCGCTGCACTGGACGTCTTAAGGCTGAAATTATACATAATAGCTGACAGTATATGCTTAGTAGCAATTTACAAACTTTTTAATAATTATTGATATTGAATTAATAGTTTTATCCAGCACCTGGTATCCATATTTCATTCCTTAACGTGCATACAATATTGCCAACTGTACCATATAATTCGTATTGATGATGTATCGATTTGTTTCGCGACGCTGGCAACATCATTAGTCTCCTAAAAAAGAAATCAAACTTAATCGAAATCACTTTTAAAAAGTCATATGTCATATCGCTCAATTTTAAATTTCGACTTTATACCGTTGAATTAAGGTTATATTTTGAAATGCCGTTAATTGTAGCGGTTGGTATTATTCGTAATTTGAAATGGAAAGAGTTTGATTTGTATTTGTCAACGGTTAAGGAATTCGATTTTTGAAATGTGACTAATTTTGACATGCAGAGATTATTTGTCAAACGGTTAGTAAAGTCAACGAATCATTAAAAAAAAGTTTTTTTTTAATAAGTATGTTACACCTATTTTGATACTTAATGATGGAACCTTATTTTTTCAAATGTATATTTTTAAGCAAATTATACTTTTTTTTTTAAATTTAATAAACGCATGAACAAGATTCCTTAAGTTTTAGGTAATGGTTTAGGTCCACCTGGTGTTGACGTTGGAATTTCTGAAAATTATTATCTCCATCCTTGCCGTGTGATGCCGGCTGACTAGAATAACACCACTCCATCTCTTGAGAATCTTAAGAGGCGACAAAGGGAAAAATCCTATGGACGGGCAGCAGTGTCCGTCGAAACCCAGTCTACAGCTACTGCGGTCGCCAACAGCCTGCCAAGCGTGGCGACTATGGCAACTACCCTCAAGATGATACAAGTCATATTTGTGGAAGGCTTAAGTCCAGCAGTGGACTGCATACGGCTAAAATTTGTCACATTTTCAGACGTATAATACTTATATAATACTAATATTGATTATTTTGTAATATAGTAATTCGCTAGTTACTGGCCACCCTCCATTAACTGTCCACATTGTACTAAAAATGAACTCAGTATACTTACACTTGATCAGAATTCATTTTAGTATAATGTGCCCAGTTATTGGAGGGTGGCCAGTAGCGGGCTAGTTCTTTTAAATACAAAACTCTGTTTATATGACCAGATTTCGTATTTAGTATGAGGTGGTCAGGTTTGCTAATTATTGGCAACCCTATAAGGAAAAATCTAAAAATGTGGAAGCGTGCCAAAAAATCAATAACATTCGATTTTACACATGCTAATGAAATGCCAATAGTAAAATAAAACATCAGTAGTAATATAAAAATGCTAAATAGCAACGTGCGTTTAGCTAAAGTATATTATTAGGGCGCGACCACACCGCGGACATGTGGCGGACAATGGAGTCGATGGAGAGGAACGGCACCTGCGCGACCGGAGGCGATAGCCCGGCGAGTGTGGAGGCGGCTTCACTTTACCCTAACCTAGGCCTTTTCCGTCAATTGCAGACGATTTATGATGTAACAAGATTAAATAAATACAATTTAAAAAAAAGAACGATATCGATGCTACCCAATAACTATTATTAAGCAGACGCGTCTAGTAACGAAACCACAATTCTTAAGCAAGTCAAACAAAATACAAGTGAACCGTCTTTGTTTGATATTCATTCTACAGAAGCGGGTAACTCACGTTTTATAAGTCGAATATTGCTTGTTACCCGCTATACAATGAATATGTTTCAATCTCACGATAGTTTTGTTTAAAACGTCATTGTCTGGTTCTTGTTTTATTTTAACCGCTGTCGAGTTCTTGTCAATAACTGCTCAATTCAGTTTTGTATTGTCAATGTCTGTCGTCAGTCTTTAAATTTAGTGTCGGTCATTCCAATACATGTCAACCAGCGCAGCGTCTGGTTAGTACTGAAAGCTAATTATACTAGGGAACTTCAGGAAACATAAATTTGATATTGCACACAGATGTTAACTTTTATTCAATCACTCTTTGAGGCTAACGTGCTACAGTAACCGTAAGTTAATTCGAACTCAGCTTGAACCACAAACAATTAATATTGCCAATAATATTTATCAGTTTTCTATTAACTACATTTTACAGTCATTAATTGCGAATCAAAATTTTATGTATGTTTTTATTGTTTATCTAGAGATTTATTTTCAAATAGGTTTGATATAATGTTAATTAGTGAACAGTTACATATTAACACGTTCGCCCCCGGTACTGTTTTACTAAACGCTTACAATATGCCGGTAGATATTACCTCGATCACTCAGAACATGCCACTGGCAGTATACGATTTTTTATTCCTATGCCGCTGTCATAAGTCAAGTTCTTACTCCTATGCCAGTGGTAACGTTTTTAACACAACTGTTGTGTCGCCGGCATTGGGCAGTTAATTTATCTGAACACACTTACGTGTTACCGGCATAGGAGGACTATCTTTATAAACACAAATACGTGTCACTGGCATAGGAATTCAATAATTTTTGATACGTTGTGTCACTGGCATTGGAGACGGTTTAATAAGATCACAAACGTTGTGTCGTCGGAGCTGAACGTGTTAATATTTTCTGAACATAAAAGGTAATTTTTCACAATCATCTATAATCTACATATATGTTTTCAATCTTACGCTCATCTGTCATTATTAAATTAAGTCTACTAAATATTTGCTAACAGTACAGAGGTCGGAAGCCCCGACAAAAGATTTAAAGAAGTGGTCTCCACACTAGTAGAGGCCTGTCGAAGAAAGTAGTCCGTTAACAATTACATCACACCCGATCATTAGTGGATCGATGCGATCGGCCCCTCGGCCGAATTTGCATTCACAAGCTTTTTTACTTTATTCTTAGTGTGTTTGGGCCTTTTCAAGCATCTTCTTAAGTTGGTCAATTTGGCCAAATATATGGTATCAACTGTGCTATTTGAGTACCGCTTAGACTTGTATTTTTCTATTTTATCCTTCCCGCTATACGTCATGACGGGTGACGTGTAGACGTCTAACGAAAGAGTATTGAACCCTTTTAACGGCATCGAAGTCTCAAATTATATTGAGGATTTATTGATAACAATATGCTACTGCCCTTTCTAAATCGTTTTTTTAAAACAGAAACGTCTGCAAGCGACTATCATCGATATTTAAATCAAAAGAAAAATAGAAAGAAATGACTCGAATAGCACAATTGGTAGTACACTGGGATAGCTATATCGTATCACATCGCTACTGCTTTACGAGTATATCCATACTAAACTATACATTTTTTTATGACAAATTTGGCTAACTAGCAGACGGATTGCCTGATGTTAAGCAATTACCGTCGCCCATGTGAACCCGCAACACCAGGGGAGTCACAAGCGCGTTGCCAGCCTTTAAGGGGAGTTGGAGCTCTGGGAACCTTACTTACCATCAGGAACACAACACTGAAAGGTAGCAGTGCTATTATGGCTGTGGTCTTCTGTAAGGAGGAGGTACTTCCCCAGTTGGGCTTCTCCAGACTCAAGCGTGATGGTACTTCGCTGTGCCCTACCTCTCAATGTTGGACGTATATACAGGTCCATCTAGTATGGACATCCAAAAGTCAACTGACTGCGCTATCCTATCCCTGGCCACTCCTATAGACTCCTACCCCAACGGCCATCGACTCTCCAGACTATCCTGCGAGCTACATCGGCCATTTTAGTTTTTCTACGCATATCATATAAAAAAATATTAACATCGATTTTGCCCGATCTAAGTAACCCGACACGATGTTTGCAACCCTGCATCTGTCATCGCATATTCAATATCGCCCTTAGCTATCAACTAAATCCTTGCACGCGCATCATTGACACATGAATTTGCATACGCCATTTAAGGGGTTAAAAATCATTGTATGAACATTTTGACACGGGATTTTGGACTGTATTCTTAGTAGATAAAGTTGAGATTAAAATAACGCAAGCGATTTGTGCAAAGATGTTTCTAATTCTACGATAGTCTTTTCAATTTGGGACACGCTAATATTTAAAATTGATTTTTATTGACAGGCGAATAAGGCGTAGATTTGCTTGCTGTCTGATAATAGTGACAGATAACCCTAAAATGTGTTATGCAAATTTAGTTATTCGGAGTTATTTTTCGTATCATTTTTCAATAGCTCATTATGGCCAAGTCGGAGTGCATAGGTTTTGTGCTATTGTACGTAAAAAGGATTTAAGATGCGTAGACCGATTTTATGGTCCCACTTTGACGTGTGATGGGTTATTTGCATGATTGTGATTTATTTGTTATATTTGTATTTGTTTTGAATTGTATGGTTTATGTATGGATTATTCTTGTATTGGATGAGACGAATTGTAAGTGTGGCTTTCACACGGTATATTCTGATTTGGGGTTTATTGATAAACACTTGAATTTTCTAGTAAACTAATTATTCAAATTTTCACTTATATAATATTGTAAAGGCGAAAGTTTGTGAGTGTGTATGTTTGTTACTTCTTCACGTCTAAACGGCTGGAGTGATTTTAATAAAATTTGGTATAGAGTTAGCTGACACCCTGGATTAACACATGGGCTACGTTTTTAGCCTAATTAACCCCGAGCAACACCGCGGGGTACAGCTAGTAATGAAATATAAAGCGTTATGATCTCATACTTGCCAAATATGGTTTTCCACACTAATTTTAAGGTTTGAATTTTTTTTTCGAGTGGGAGTGGTAAGTTGCATCTTTTTTTTACTCCAATGTACAAAGTGTTATTTTGAAGATATGTATAAAAAAACACAACCTTTTCTTTGTTCGTGCGGTAAATAGATAATTTCTAATATGACATCGTATTTTCAGTACCTAATTTTATGTGAAAAGTTCGCAAATTTTTAACTATGTCTCTGCCACTCTGCTTACGCCTTACTTTGAGTAAAAAAAATAGATGAGCAGTAGCTATTGAGTTTAACATGGCGTTGAAAAGATGGCACAACTTCCACTTTAATAATAGTATATTAATAATTAAAACAGCTGAAGACATAGTTAATCAAAATAACTTGAAGTTAATCACGATGACGTCACCACATATGCGCCCACGCATTTGACCTCCATACAGAATTAAACTATCGAACGAATATACTATGTCTAAAGAAAGCTAGCCAGCTCTTAACTTGACAAGAAAAATATTCAAAAATCGACCTAATTCAGTACACTATAACGTTCAAATTTGAATGTCCCTGATGACAGTCATAGAAGGTTTTAAAAGTAACGAAGAATAGCTACTCAATTCTGTAAAAATTGTTTTTTAACATTTATATTCAATAGAAAAACAACCTTATCATAAAAGCAATAAGGTGCAAATTCTAAGAGTGATGTTATAACAGATAGGATTTTGTTGAAGTAACTTAACGCCACCGCCTGCATTTTTAATTAAAAAAAAAACATATTCGGCCAGTAGGCAGTGGTGCGTGCCAATCTGCTTCCGATCTTACATCTCCCTCCCTTTCTCACTCGAGTATTCGACGTATGTCGCGTCCTTGTCGCACTTAGTAATTAGTTACTCATGTATAACTTTTGTGTGGAATGACATGTGGGATTTGTTAATTACGAAAGTCGGTTTTTTAACGAATCGATTGTTATCGATTGTGGTCAAAGTATCGATGTAAACGAGTTATTGTTTTTTAATTGAGTTCGTAACGGTTTTTGAGTTTGTTATTATCGTAAAAGATGGTATATTAAGTATAAAATAAGGAAGGAGACACGGAAAGACAATGTGCTTAAATTAAAAACATTTTTTTTTTATGTAGTGTCGAAGAAGACACATTTATGCCATATATTGTTAATAGCATAGACACTGATATGTTAATAAAAAGTCGCCACTGTAAACAAGACCAAGAAGTAATTAAATATATTTTTTCTACTCGCCGACTTTAATCTGCCAATTACGAGTACATAGACAGAACTATAAGTTCATACTTTTCGATTTTCGATATCAGATTGTCTATGATACATCCAACTCAACTATAATATTTATAACGATACACTCCAGACAACTGTAATAATTTCAAAAATACAACTTCATAGAATTTGTATACTTAATTTGCGAGACATGGCAAATTTTTCGTATCTGAAAATACATTTTTTTATCTGTCACGTTATCGGCCAATCAGAGACAGTTTTGTAATGACACTTGGTTTCCAGTAAATTCTGTGTTGATATAACAACGCTACTTATTGAGTTTTGTATTTGGAATAATTACTAGAATGTAATATAACATTTTGTTACTTGAATTAACTCGTAGAAAAAGTATTGTATATAATCGTGTTATAATCAAGCGTTTCAATCTCGTAACTTATTTAGGCCACTCAGCAAGATTGTATAAAATACTATATAAGTATTCAAAATGGTTACTAATTTAAAAAAATTCTACGTCAAAGTAAAAAAAAAACATACAAGCAAAGTTTCTTATTGTTTCAATATTAAGGTTAATCAAACCATAATTATTACAGGAGATACACAAATTGACTGAGCCCCACGGTAAGGTCAAGAAGGCTTGTGTTGTGAATACTCAACCAACGATATATATTCATACTAATACTTTAATACATACAAAACACCCATGACTCAGGCACAAATATCTGTGCTCATCACACAAATAAATGCCTTTACTCGGTTTTGAACCCAGGACCGTCTGCTTAATAGATCGCCCACTAGACCAGAGCCCTGAGTGTAAGTATTGAACGTAACTTTACGTCACGAACGCGTTTGCTTTTCCCATATAAATAACATTATCACTTACGCGTTCGTAAACGTTTTTTTACGTCAAAAGAAACTTACACTAGAGCCTTAGAGAGCTGTCGATTCGTCGTATATGTATACATATTTTGGCGTTAGTGCCGTATCAATGTTTTTGTTCTTGTGTTCTCTTGTGTGAGTGTAATTTGCAGAGTCGATTAAATAATGTAATCATTATAGTCGATCAATCGATATTTTTTCTTTTAAGTATGAACTTTCTGTTATTGATCGTTAAATCATAATGGCATAATTACACATTTAACATCAAAATGCTATTAAATTTTTAAATATGTATATAATAGCTTTTGCCCGCTACTTCGTCTACTTAGTATCTATTAGTAACTTAGGTCTTTTCTGTACACGGAACAATGGTGTTCCGGACATTTGGGATGCGTATGCGGAGCGGGATCGAGCCAACGCGCAGAGGCCCTTTCGACAATTCAATGAAATGTAAGTACACTAAGCGGATGTTGCCCCTGCCAGTATCATGGGACGCGCACAGAGACAGCACCCAAATCTGGATCGACGTATTGGGACGACCAGTCTGGCCTAGTGGGTAGTGACCCTGCCTATGAAGCCGATGGTCCTGGGTTCGATTCCCAGTCAGGGCATTTATTTATGCGATGATCACAGATATTTGTTCCTGAGTCATGGGTGTTTTCTATGTATTTAAGTATTAATATGTATCTATATATTATATATATCGTCGTCTAGTACCTACAACACAAGCCTTATTGAGCTTACCGTAGAGCTAGGTCGATTCCTGTAAGATTGTCCCGAAATTTTTTTTATCCTTCATTTCGACATCGGTCATATCGTCGCCTTCTGGGATATTTACTACTGCAACATCAGCTACATTGTTACAATATACATAATTCTAGAATACACTTGAGTTCTAGAATATTCTAAAGACAAAACTCGATATTTAAATAGAAAGAAAAAATATAAAAAATTGACTCACAGCGGGACCTGAACCCACAACCACTGGATCACTAGCCCAGTACACTACCAATTGTGCCATACGAGTAACGCTTGGACTTGTCAAATTTTTCTACTTTATCCTTCTTGATATACGTCATTACGGGTGTTTTTTTTCTTCTTTCTTTTTCTATCTATTTAAATATCGATGATATGCTAGCAGACGTTTCTGCTTAATATAAAAACAGGAAAAACTAGTTGCTATCTCTATAGGGGGAAAGGAACAGCGAATATATCGCTCTAGTTTCTTCTCGACACGAGCCATTTGCGTCGCTAGTTATTCATTATTGCTCAATACTAATCATAGTGATTTAATGATCGTATGAGCACTTACTATAGCTCCTGCACGCATATTTAATTATCAAACCGAACTTTTTTCTAATATTATTGGGCTCAACGGAAGATCAGCGCTGACTTCTCAAGTCAGCATTACGCTGAGTTGGGTCCATTTCGTGATGTCTTACTTATTCTTCATCTTGTATTCTGTTCATTGTATGTGTACGTCATGAATAAATGTCTTTTATCTTATCTTTATTATAATCGCAAAATGTTGTATGGATGTATGCTGTTTTTAGCTAAATGTAAACAAAAACAAAAAATTAAAAATAAAATGCATATATCTAATATCCGGTATATGATAATAAAAAGTGTAAAATTTGTCCCCACGAATCTTCTAAGTGGGCCATTTTTCTGAAAGTTTCATACTTATCTTTTTTTTTTTATTTGGTATTTTTGTTAGTTTTCTAATCAGAATCATGAGTTCTTTCGAGCCTGATAGGAGAAAAAAAGTTTCCCAAAATTTTCATACATTTTTATTACGTCCGTTCTGTTACCGCCATATGAAATGTATGAAAAATAGTAACGGAATGGAATAAAAAAACTTGGGACACATTTTTTCTCCTATCACGCTCGAAAAAACTCATGATGAGTAGAAACCACACAAGAAAATCCCAATAAAAAAAGTTGAAAAAACGTTAAACAAAAGAGCCCATCTGTAAGGTAATGGCACCAATGTTGGGCAATTTTAGCTGACAGGCACCAATGATGGACACTTAGTTCTTATTTCAAAAATCATAAAGTTATAAATTGAATATGTCCCAACAAATGCACAACACTTAATCCTTTGAAATAAGCACTAATGTTCATGATTGGTTCCTCGTCCATTAGTGGTGCCGTCACCTTATTCAATATTTTTCCAACGCAACTTCATACAATTACAATGAAATTCGAATCATCGAATCACTTTGACAGGTGGACTAGTACCAACCAAAAACTTAACTCCAATCCAAGGGTCAGGTCTAATTAACTATATCCTCAATTAAAACTAAACACAGAAACCGCATTAAAAATCATTCGGCCCTCATCGGTAATTAACAAAACAAAATTCGCCCATGCTATTGACCTTTAGAATAGGGAAACAACCATCATTGTTCAACGAATTATCGGAAGCAAGCAATAACAGACCTTATGGTAAAGCCAATAAAACCTATTCATCGATCGGAGATTGTGTCTGGATCCTTGGAGCTGGGTTATTAGGATCTGAACCTTGTTTCTTGAGCATCAAGGTGTATATTAGACTGTAGACACGCTTCACTGATGTCCGTCATACTTGGCTGTGTCGAAGGTGGTCACCCACTAATATGAATGTAATTAGAGGTTACATGAAGGCATGTCCAGAGGTCCAAGTCTTCTAGTATTCTGGGGATGAGAGACCCCTGGTTTGGGCTTTTAAAGAAAGTTTGCGGTTGGTAAGGAAGTCTTTTGAAGTCACGGAGTCCTGAGTTTGAATGGGAATTGTATTGCCTGCTTTGTTTTAGGGCTTAGATTAGGTTTCGGTGCTAAGTCGTAAGTAGACCATATTGAACCATTGTACGAATCACATGTACTTGTCAGAGTATGGGTGTAGAACTTAGCTAAAGCACCTGACCTATGTAGTAGTAACGCATGTTCCTGCGACCCTGCCTATGAAGCCGATGGTCATGGGTTCAAATCCTACTAAAGCCATCTATTTGTGTTACATACATACATACATTTCAGCCGTATGTATTCCACTGTCCACTGTGTGTCTGTATGTCCAGAAATAAGCTTCCCACAAATATGACGTGTATCATCTTGGGGGTAGTTGCCATAGTCGCCACGCTTGGCAGGCGGGTTGGCGACCACAGTAGCTGTAGATTGGGTTTCGACGGACGCTGCTGCCAGTGCTGCCCGTCCGTAGGATTTTTCCCTTTGTGTGCGAACCGCGAACATCGAAGATCGTATATTACGGGCTTCTTTGTCTTTTACTCCAATTAAGGTGTCATGAGAGTAACAGAGGCAATCGTCCGAAATTTACGAAAATCGTTGTTTGCGGTAGCACGGCTGGCCACAATAATATTGACAGCATTATTCATTGTCGTAATCTAAGTGAAATAAATTACATCTCGCTTAATTGATAGAGTCATAGGGGGAGCCACCGGTGCGTACTATCAAAGATCTTATCAACCATTTACACCGAAAGGTCATATTATTCTACGATATTGAACGCTTATACGACCTTTTAGGATAAACAGCTACTGAATATTCCTTCAATAACAAAATGATTATTTAAGCACGGATCAGAAAGGTGCTTATGTCGTTTTGAAATTAGTTTGAGGCTAATTAGAAGTAGTTTTATACAAAATATTCATTGTAAGTCGATATATTGGGAATGTTAACATCTGGCTTTTGTAAAGACATGTTCAGACTTGTTTTAGTTATTTTAAACTAGAAAAACCTATTCTTAATACAAAACTAAGTTCTGAGGGATCGTCTCTGTTTTTATGACAAAGGTGGCAACGAGCACACGGATTGCATGATGGTAAGCAATTACCATCGCCCTGGGCAACTCCAGGGGAGTCACAAGCGCGTTGCCGGTCTTTAACGTTGGTTGGAGCTCTGGTAACCTTACTCAGAATCAGGAATACAACACTACATACCTGAAAGGTAGCAGTGTTATTATGGCTGTGGTCTTCTGTAAGGAGGAGGTACTTCTCCAGTTATACTTCTCCAGACTCAAGCGTGATGGTACTTCGCTGTGCCCTACCTCTCATTGTTGGACGTAGTTTAAGGACATCTTAGACATCCAATAGCCTAGACTGGCCACAACTTATAAGAAAGTGCAGTGTCCACAATGAAGATGGACCGATCACCTCATACTAGTCGCTGAGAGTCGTTGGCTTCTGTGTACTGAAGATCGCTTGCCGTGGCGATCTAAGGGGGAGGCCTATGCTCAGAACTGGACGTCCGTGGCTGATGAGTTGAAGTGATTGTCCCGAAATTTTCAACAGTACCCTTACCATGACTTGTGACATTCACGTTTTCGCACTAAAATAGTACAGTCAGCAGCAGAAGTAGCTAAGCATTTGAGGTGTTCAAAATGAGGTCAACACGTCTCTATTGTCAAGAGAATAAGAGCGCGTGTAGGTCATTATGAACACTTCAAACGCTTAGCAACTTTTGCTGCTGACTGTACAAGCAAGATGCACAGATAGTAAACTCGATACTAGTTATCGAAAACGTCAATGTCACAACTCATAGTAAGGGTAGAGAGTGCAGCAGTTCAAAAAGTCAAAATTTTACCCACAAAGTTATAATTTACACCCAATACTCGAGCTTTAATGCCCTGTAAGTTCAGGTGAGGGTCAATCGGCAAGCTATCGCGGGGATCAGGGTTCGATTCCCGGGGGGTGCAATTAGATTGTTAGTGGCATGCGATACCAATGTGTCATGTAGTGCGTGTGAGTGGGCTTGATAGTTGTCAGGTGAACACGTTTAGGTAATATATAATAATGTATTTTTTGTAAAAAAAAATGTTTAATTTTATAGTTTTTTAGAATTAATTATTGATTGATGAAATAAAACAACTAAAACGGATTAAATCGCGTATACTAATTTAAACTTCATCCCGACGTTTCGAACCCTTTAGCAGCGTTCGTGGTCATCGGGTGGACTGAGGAAATCGTTTTAGTTGTTTTATTTAATGAGTAATTATCGCGGCAACCGAAGAAAATATTAATTATTGATTGGTTTTGTGGATATTTGGTTGTCATTCAATAAATATGCTTTTAATTTATATGTAGGTACTTAAATAATAGTAGATAGTCGTAGTTGAATCTAGTTTATTTATTAATTGATTGAAGAATTTAAGATAGTTCCGAAATATAAAAAAAAAAGTTTAAATAGCAAAATACTACTTGTACGTATGAGCAGAAAAAACAGTAGAAACAAATAAGAAAGAACATTTTTGACTATTGTTCCGCTTTTAACTAAGAAGTTTAAAACAAAACTGTCGTGAGATTCAAACATATTAATTGTATAGAAGCGGGTAACTCACCAATATTTAAATCAAAAGAATAGAATGATTTTAATATCGATTATATTCGCTAGCAGACGTTTCTGTTACGACGTTAATAAAAAACGGCTAACTCACGTTTTATAAGTCGAATATGACTCGATGCCGTGTGATGCCGGCTGACTAGAATAGCACCACCCCATCTCCTCCCGCGGGTGTCGTAAGAGACGATAAAGGGAAAAATCCTACTGACGGGCAGCAGCGTTTGTTGAAAACCAATCTACATCTACTGCGGTCGCCAACCGCCTACCAAGCGTTGCGATTATAGCAACTACCCCCAAGATGACACAAGTCATACTTGTGTTATCTTGGGGCCTCATAAGGCCTTTGTCCAGCAGTGGACTGCATACGGCTGAAATGTATGTATGTGTGTGTATGGCTCGACATTTCACTCCGTAACGAGAAACATAACCATGAGCCGTAATGGAGTTTAATTCCTATCCATTACTTTCCATACTTCAGCTGACCTCTGCCCCACAATCCAAGTACCAAGACTGCCGCGTCACCACCATTCGATACATTTTGATGGCGATAAGAAAGTCAGTTGGGAATTTAATATACATAATTTCTTTTAACGAACGATACAACCGCCATATCGATCATACTGTTTGTATTATTTACACTTTACTTATGGAAAAAGTAGAGCGCTGGCGGCCTAGCGGTAAGAGCGTGCGACTTGCAATCCGGATGTCGCAGGTTCAAACACCGTCTTATACTAATGAGTTTTTCGGAACTTATGTACGAAATATCATTTGATATTTACCAGTCGCTTTCCGGTGAAGGAAAATTGTAAGATAAAGATAAAAAAAGATAAATGATAAAAAACATTTATTTGTGACAACACATATACAAAAACAATGTCAGACAAAGAAAGAAAAATACACCTGGTAAGGAAACTGGACTAATCCCAATAAGGCCTAGTTTACCCTCTAGGTTGGAAGGTTACATGGCAGTCGGTTTTGTAAAACTAGTGCCTACGCCAAATGGGGTTAGTTGCAAAGCGGCTTCCAGAGCCGTGGCAAAATGCCGGGACAACGCGAGGAAGATGATTGTGACTTCTGAAAAAAGTAGGTTTTTTTTTTATGTCATAGGCGGCAAACAACGAGCAGACGGATTGCCTAGTGGTAAGCAACTACCGTCGCCCATGGGCACCCGCAACACCAGGGGAGTCACAAGCGCGTTGCCGGCCTTTAAAGGTATTGGAGCTCTGGGAACCTTGCTCACCATCAGGAACACAGCACTTCCCCAGTTGGGCTGCCCCAGATTCAAGCGTGATGGTCATCGCTGTGCCCTACCTCGCATAGGTTTGATCATTTTGTTTGACTGTAGGTATGTAGTAGTTTTGTGTCCATAACTAAAAATGATCGAAACACAAAATTACTACGACACAATAAGTCGACGGAGCTCCTAGCTCCTATTTTTGGGCCGTATGGACCGATACAAAATAAACATGACCCGTTTAACATGATCGTTTGGATCCGGGTATGTCCTTAAACTACGTTCAACAATGAGAGGTAGGGCACAGCGATGACCATCACGCTTGAATCTGGGGCAGCCCAACTGGGGAAGTACCTCCTCCTTACAGAAGACCACAGCCATAATAGCACTGCTACCTTTCAGGTATGTAGTGTTGTGTTCCTGTTGGTGAGTAAGGTTCCCAGAGCTCCAACCCCCTTTAAAGGCCGGCAACGCGCTAGTGACTCATCTGGTGTTGCGGGTGCCTATGGGCGACGGTAATTGCTAACCACCAGGCAATCCATCTGCTCGTTTGCCGCCTATGTCATATAAAAAAAACAAAACATAAACTAAACCTACCTATAGGAAAATGGGTTTTTGACGACCGGTCTGGCCTAGTGAGTAGCGACCCTGCCTATGAAGCCGATGGCCAGTTCAAATCCCAGTCAGGGCATATATTTGTGTGATGAGCACATATATTTGTTCTTGTGTCATGGGTGTTGTCTATGTATTTATATGTATCTATCTATTATATATATAATCGTCTAGTACCTACAACACAAGCCTTACTGAGCTTACCGTAGGACTAGGTCGATGTGTGTAAGATTGTCCCGAATTTTATTTATTCTTTATTTATTTATTATTTATCCCATCTGGTGTTTGTTTGTATGTTACTAATTTTGTTGTAGTCATTTTGTGTTTCGCTCATTCTGTGTTAGAAGCGACTGGTAAATATCAAATGATAGTTCGTACAAAAAGTGATTGGTACAAGCCGGGGTTCGAAACTGCGCACTCCGGATTGCAAGTCGCACGCTCTTTCCGCTAGGCCAAGCGCGAATTAGTTTTGTGAAAAATAAAACTAAACTAACGATATTTAATTTTTTAACGTATTTAAAGTACGTAAGTTTAACGTAATTGAAATAATCAAAATTGTACAGTTCGGAATCGTAAATGCAAAAGCAGACTAAAGGAGTGTACATAATGTAGCTGTACGATTGTACGGTTGTACAGACTGCACTCCAACAATTTACAGCCTTTACGCTATTTTCAATTAAACTCCTAATGGCAGACGGTCCACTGATGCGATCGTCTAATTGTGAATCGACGGAGTGGTTAGGTGTGACAATTGGGAATTTTGGTGTGACATGTGTTGCTATTGGCTGCAAGTTATTGAATTTTAAATTTTAGTGTAGATGGTGAAAATACATACAAAAATAAGCTTAAGAAAGCTTGTTTTGTTGGCAACAAGTTCCTATAGTATCAAACAATACAAGTGAGTATAATAAATAATAATACAAAAAGAGTATCCACTAAGGTACAGTCAAGGTCAAAGATATCGATACATCTAACATGTCAAAATATACATGCACCTTATTGTTTCAATATTAAACATATTTCGGCACTGTGATTGTATTGATATCTTTTACCTTTTCCTTCTCCTACCTTTTTCTCTCTTGATAAACACACGAACGTGAATGAAGGATGCTTCTCCATCATTAAAAACTTGTTAGAATGTGACATATAACAAAAACAATGTCAATATCATGGTATATCACGTCATCCGTCACTTTCACACACATATACTTGTTGGAGCGAGACAGATATTGTTACAAATGTAACCACCCGGCTAGGCTAGCTGGAGCAAATAATCATGATAAACATTAAGTCACAATTATTCAGGTCGCTTTGAAGGCAGGGTCACTACCGACTGGATCACCTTTCTTGTGGAAATAACCTAAGTTTTTGACGGGACACTGATCAATAAAAAGAACATTTCCATGGAAATGGCTGACAGAAACCCAACTACGACAGAACAGCTCCTAACATTTTACCAAGCTCAGGTTCGATTATGGAGTACTGTTGCCACCTTTGCGACGAATCTGCCAAGTATCAGCTGGTCGCTTTGGATTCAATAGAACGCCGAGCTCGCAGACCAATTCGCGAATTACTGAGTGTAAGTCGAACGTAAAAAAACTGATAACTATTGACAAGAGGAATAATAGGCCGTTGGCAAAGCTGGACGCGATGAAATGCGGTATTATCAGCTCTATACACAGTTAAGCAATACAGCCACACCCTTCTGAAAAACTTTCATTATAATCGTTTTACATTACATGAAGGCTCCAAGTTTCCCTAAACGCCAATAATTGTTTTATAGGTTAAGATCATTGTTATTTGCAATTTATTGGTTTGAGGTTAGAACTCTAGGAGTTTTTGTTCGCTACAAATATGTATATAAGTATTTTACCAAACGCCTGTCCAACAACAATGGAGCCCAGCCATTGTTGTTGTCTATATTTGTCACCGGCAGCCGCTGGACTGTGACTTGACTTTCATATTCAGTTCGGGATGTTACAATAGGACTGTTGGGGGGAATGAAGAACAGAGAAAATCCTGGTCCCTCACGCAGTAGACTTGTCTGTACTACTGGAATACTGAGTATCCTAGAATCCTGGAATATGGGAGTACTGGGGTACTGAGAATACTGGAATACCCCTACTGAGTATACGCTTCCAGGGAATTGTTTGAGGCGGTCTCAACCAAATCTGAGTTTTACCCCTGGAGGCAAACTGGACCTCCAGCTCTAGGATATCCAGATGTAGCGATGAAGATATCTTGATGAATTTAAAGACCTTTAACAAACGCGAATGTGCAAAACGAACACGTTTCTCCAATTTATGACTGCATTTAAATAATTTAACAAAAGGGTGTTAAAGAGAATCGGTGAGGCGCGTCTCAGCGTTTGACATATTTTAGAGGAATCCTTTCGTCTCGCGTAATGAGTGTCATGTTTGCTGTGTAGCGACAGCAGCAGAAAATAAAAGTGTAAAATTTATTTAAAAAAATATGACACATAAGTACTTAAGCAGAAGTGACGAGGACCTCCGGCATCCGAGACAAGATTTGAACCCGCATCTCCAGCTATCGCGGCTCACGCCTTAGCCAATTGGGTCACAGCGGAATTCGTCAAAATGTATCCATGTATATGCATTTTTATTTATTTTTAAAGGTTTTTGGGCATCAATACAATACAATACATTTTTCTTTCGATTTAAATATCGATGAAACACTACGTGTTTGCGCCTCCTACCTATATGAATCCCTTTTGGAATCCTGATAAAGCTACAGAGATGGTGCTGCCATCTATGCAACTAAGAACAAATAACACCGATCAGCAATACGGAGCCACGGACGTCAACTGCTTGGACAGAGAGCTCTCCCATTGATCGCCACAGTTAGCGATTTTTGAGCATTATGCCATAATCGCTGTTCCATTGATGTAATAGGAAACATGCTGTTTCCACCGGTGGCTTCTGCTCACATGACAATAACCGAATCCATGATATAGGTTGGTCCACCAGTTCAAAGTCGCTCAGCAAGATGGAGGAAGCTATGCTCGGAGTTTCTCTGGATTCATAACGAATACATCCGACATAGTACCAAAGTTATCGATCGAAGAATTAGCAAGCTGAGTGGCAACGAGCTGACCATATCGCACGGAGAACCGACAACCGCCGGGGTAAACAACGGGTAAAGACGACTTGAAAAACGTACTATGGGACGCCCTCCGACCAAGTGGGATGACAATCAGTGAAAGATTGTAGGAAGATGCTAAAGATAGGGCGCTATAACGCTCTTTACGGGAGGGATAAGTCCAGCAGTGGAGTACCATAGCCTGATGGTGATGATTGTTTTTAATTAAGCAGAAACGTTTGCTAGCTAATATCATCGATATTTAAATCGAAAGAAAAATATAAATAAATGACTCGTAGCTGGACCCGAACCCACAACCACTGAACACTAGCAATTTTGTGCTATACCGCTTGGACTAGTCAATTTTTTCTATTTTATCTTTCCTAGTATACGTCATTACGGGTGACGTGTAGACACAATCTGCCGAAAGAGTATTGAACCCTTTTAACGGCATCGCAGACTCAAAATTTGCTTGAGAATTTATTGATAACACTGTGCTACCCCTTTCTAAATTGTTTATTATCAAGCAGAAACGTCTGCCAGCCAATATCATCGATATTTAAACCGAAAGAAACATCGATGATGGTGATGATGACATAGATAGCAGAACCCTAAACGTCATCCCAGACAAAGCTTTGCTTTGCTGACGCTCCACACACTCGAGTAGCGACGTGTAAAATCTGCATTTCTTTGAGATGCACTTGTTCCACGGAGGGCTCGCAGCTTTGAGCGCCGGTTTTGTTAGAACCTAGGTTTTGTCAGAACCTAGGTGTTGAAAGATTAGTTATTTTATACTAGGTGAAGTGTTTCGTATAGTGTAGGTATCAAGTATCGTGTTTTTGTTTCAGGTGAGATTGTTTGCAACATGTTAACTTGTCTTTAAAAAAACTTGCCCCGTTTTTAAAATTATATAATATTGACAGTATAATTTTGTCGTAAGAACCTTAAATATATGATTTAATCAAAGTTTTTTGAGTATGATATTTATAAATTATAAAAATATTGATACCCTTTAAACAAAGAAGTTTTATGGTTTCTATATCATATAATTATAATTAAAGACATACATTTTTTTAATTCCGTATCGATACAAACGTACAATCTCTAGATAAAATATATAAAATATAAATATTAATATTCTAATTATAATATTTTATATATAAATAAAATATATATATATATAAAACGAATGGCTCTTTTTGTAAAACACATAACAGCTGTACGGTATGTCAGCTGTTTTGCTTCGTTAAGGCACCGAAATATAACATTGAGGTCTTTCTGGGTGGTGTACCTCTAAAAGTAGAAAATATCGTTAATTATGAATGGGTTGAAGTGACTATTGGCAGGGCTAGTAGAGTATGTTGCTTAACCTGTTTGCCCTTATTAATGGCCAATTTAGCCTAGTTTGCATATACCTTTTCTTCTGTTTTGTTATTACTTATATAGTGTATTGTGTCACTAACTTAGTTCTTAAGATACAATTGTTACTAACAAACTATTGATCCATAGCCGGTAAGAATCATTTAATGTGCCCCAAACCAGAATGCCATATGACATTATACTATGAAAATAACTATGATACACTAAGCGAGCTCAATATTAGTCAGTTGTAGGCAAGGCGATATATATACATAAAAATGTCTCGCGTCTGTGCGAAGGACCATTGAGATGTACAGCATCCACCACTTGTGAGCAGACATCCCGGCAGGCTTATCCTACACGGATACAAACTATATATACATTCAAGACTAAGAGAGACTGAGAAGCTAAACTTTACTATATTTTAAAGAAGGGAATGAGTTTTTTACAAAACAATTTTGGACCCGAGTATGGCCTTAAACTACGTCCCTGATGGTAGTAAGGTTCGCAGAGCTCCAATCCCTTTTTAAGGCTGGCAACGCGCTTGTGACTCCCCTGGTGTTGCGGGTGCCCATGCGCGTCTGTAATTTCTTACCACCAGGCAATTGTAACGAGACACAGTCTCTGTTTCAGAGAACACTGTGTATTTGTATGGGTTTATACATGTTTAAATATATATATACTTAGTAAATACAAATGAAAGCTTATAGGAGTCACTTTTGTGAAATAAAAGAAATAAATATTGAATAGCGCAATATTTAAACAATAAAATTATTATAAAGACTGTATTGTATCTGTGGTTGGTTATTCAACGCGAGTCTCGGGTCCGATCAGGTATTGCGAACATCGTAGTTCGTATATTTCATGCAGTTTTCTCTTTTATTCTAACTGGAACGTCGTGGGGGCGACGGGGATAGTCGTCCGGAATTTGCAGATGTCAGTTTCTCAGGTAACGCCCTGGCACATCCCGCGAGTCAAACGAGTCTAACGATTACAACGAAGCCATCGACTCTGGCGAATCTAGCGAGTCTTTCGACTGCAACGATTCCAACGATTGCGGCGACTTTAACAAGTCCGGCGAATTCATCGAAACTAACGAATGCAACGAAAGAAAAATGCTATAAATACCCAGCCGGGCACGGAGATTCACTCCCTTTCGGGACGCAGGACGCGGAAGAAGAAGAAAAAGGAAAAGCAGGATTCAAATCAGCGAGCGGGTGAGTGCTCTTATAAATAACTGCATTAGTAGAATAAAATATTAATCGTTCCACTAGTAATATGTTGTTGATATTGTGTGTATTATTTTCTTATGTAAAGCTATTACGATACATAAGGTGGGAATGGGTTCTATACCACATGACACCAGTTGTATTGTAGCTTTTTCCAGCAGTGATATCTTTTGTTTCGAAGTGTGTAAGTCAGATGACATCAGAACATAGGGACAGTTTAGTTTACCTAAAGTTCAGTCAGATTGACATAGAATATTGTGTGAGATCCTGAAGAAGGCGTCTATTGGTAAGTGTTCTCCGAGCAATTAACTCTTACTTTATTGATACAATAGTCAGTTGTGATTTCTATGTGTATAGTTTCACAGGGCGGATAAATTATACATAATTATTTATGGCTACATGTGTGCATGCATGTGTGTAATCTATTGCGTATTTCGAAGTGAGTTTCCTACTGGGCTTTAGTATATACTAACTACATTTTATGTGTAACTAATAAGTGTTCATATCTACATAGGGCGGTAGAACTATTGGCGGTTTGAATTTGAGCTCGTGGTGTGATCACGCATGTGTGTGTTGTGGGTGTCTTAGCTTTATCTAATTAAGATTACTATACATTTACTTTGGTTTAACTATCAATTTAATTAATTATTAGAAGGTGGGACAATAATAGGAACGCTATTTATAATTAACAGAGAGGGTAGACGAAATACGTATATCTAATAATGATACATCATCATATCGGTCGGGTCGGAGGGGCGTCCGCTGCTGGGCATTCCTAGGGGCAACGCGCGCTTGGTTTCCCGCCGGCCGCATATAGTGGCTTCTCGCAATATTTACCGGGTATTAAACATGTACTCTGAAGTTGGCTTATTAGCAGATTAATATCAATATTTTTATAAACAGACAAGTTTGATGTTCAGTATCGGAGAAGGATTGAAGGTTTAGCACTGACGGAGTGTAACACAAGTCAGGTAATCTAGTGTGATACTTGGAAAGCACTTTATTACAAGCATTATGAACCTTAAATCAATCTGAAACCGGATTTCATCAGATTTAGATATTTGGCCAAGGCCTCACCCTCACTATTCATCCTATTGTTTGACCAAGGAAAATTAATCTAAAGATATATGCCATCTGAAGGGTACTTTTACTAAACTGTATCAAAGATATTGGTCAAGGCCATTTATCTCTACAACATGATTACGTCTACGGACATCCAATCTATGGATCACTAATTAATACATATTATCTATGCTTACGGGTATCAGATCTATGGATCACTAATTAACAAATGTTATCTATACTTACGGGTATCAGATCTAAGGATCATTAATTCAAGAATTATTATCAATGCCTACGGGAATTAGTTCTAAGGATCTTTAATCTGAAAGGATTTATTTACTATATTAAACTTTATAACATAATTATATCTACGGATTTACACCACGGTATATAATCGAGTCTTTGTTTAAGACTTGTATTAGGTAAACATAATTAGGCCAGGCTCTGACTATTGTCTAGGGCTTCGCCTGAGTTCGTCGGAGGTTGACGCTTCCCTCCGTGGACTACGCGGTTTCTGGAGCGTTGGTAAATTCCATAGCAATTGCGTTAACATGACACTAATTCATTATCTATCCCGAGGTTTCCTGAGGGTTAAGGAACTCTCCACCTAAGGGCGTGGATTCTCTGGACTCTATGGAGGAAGAGATGTAAGAGTTATACTTCATCCTTCGGAAAACTCCTGGACTAAAATAGCAAGTAATTTCTCTTTGTATAAACTTACATTCATTTGACGAAGGTCACCTTTACTCCGAATAGTAAAAGATTGGAGGGGCCCTGACCAGTCTGGGACGAGGGGCACTGTTTTCTGGTATTCCAGAGAGGGATAGCAATCTCTCAGGCGGATGGAGGAGCCTGGACTTTACCAATCAATAAAATATATTGTTTTAAGATTCTTATCTCATGTGAGTGCAATAAGAATGAGACATATTTAGGAAATATTATCTACCTTGTAAGAGTTAGTTCCAAATCTATCCTAAATGAAACCTGAGGTTATTTTATGTCACGACGATATCCCTACTAATTTCACAAGCCATATAGTTCATTCAAGACAGCATATCATCTTAGGAGTTCTATCTAAATAAATTGTTACACTTGGAAAAGATTGTTACAACTTGATAATCACATTACATGATAAACATTTTGTTTTGTAATAGAGTAGTAGGGAAACTCAGGGTCACACCTTATCAACTTTGAATAATAGTTCTGGTTAAAATAAACGAATATGTAATTAAACATTGAAAGTGAAAGCTAACATAGTTCTAATTATAATAAACAAATAGAATTAAATACTGAAAGTAATAATTAACAGTTGTGAAATGTAATCCAGATATTTCCTTAATGCAAAATATAATAATACTGTAAGTAATAGTTCACATTATTAGGGATGGTTAGGAAGCTAGAAATATAGGTAGTCCGTCTTAGACTAACTAAACAATTCTAGCAAATGTTAAAGACCAAGGGGTTATTACGATCAACTGTAGGGTCCTGCTAACTAGACGATTACATCATTTCATCACAAGGCCAAAATAATAAGCATGACAAATTAAAATTAGTTTTATAAAGGTTTTAGGTAAATTAGGGTGTAATATTTGTGTCAGCAGCAGGGTAGGTAAAAATATATGGGGATTAAAAAATATATTGGGGGGGGTGTTACAAAATGGTGCCGTGACCAGGATTAAATCATTAGATATTCTTAAAATATTATTGTTGTGAAATTGTTTAGTTATTTATAATTTGTCATGCTTTTAAGTGACATTTTTGTCACAAAATGGTGCGTGCAAGAGAGCATTTGTAGAATTGTTTAGCTTTCTTCTATTAAATGTAGCTTGTATAATGTTCCTACTTATTTTAACCTAGTTTGATAGACATTAATTTTACGATAAAAAATTACGATTTGAAACGATTGTATTATATGTTATGTAGGTAGGTATATGGTTGCCTTATGTGCAAAAATATTAAATGAATATTGTTGAAACACAGATTGGCCATGAAAGTTAACGCAAATATAGTTGTAATAGAAACTAACCTGGTTAGGTACTGTCATACAATCCATTTTTCAAATTTCAATCCAAAAGGGCATCACAACACGTTACACTAATATTTTTAATATCACAAACATAACACTCATATATCACTTATTAGGACTTGTGATGCTATCTACTGCACGATTGTATTTTTACAAGAATCAATTTTATACACTGCCTTGGTCTGTGGTTGACTACGAGATGAAACAATTTTAAATAATACATCAGTAGTTTGAAGTCATATACATTTTAAATAAAACAAAACAATTAAAATTAACTTTAACAGACATGTATTTGATTCTCAATATTTTTAAGAATAAGAAACAAAACAATGCCGGTCTCCGATACATTGCGATTAGGTTAGGTTAGTGTTAGTAAACAAAAGTTATAGGAACGTCAAAATATGTGTCTATTCACATGCAATGACAGATCCATTTAACAGGTTTGTTTTCAATTGCAGTAGTAAGTAGCTTTTTAAATAATATAATATTTCGTTTCATAATTTAAGTCAAGATAAAAAAAATAAACTTAAATGCGTTTTATATATTAGATATTGCAAAACAAAGGTAAAATCCATAATTCTACCATATAATTTTACATTCGACATTTAAATATTCTTGAACCCAACCACATTTTACGTAATTGAGAACCGGCTTATTTTTATTTTCTCTTGTCTATGGCATATTCGGTGTGTGTTGTATTCGAAATTTGGAAACTTTGGCGAAACTGTTTCAGAGTTTTGTAGTTTATTATCGGTCGACGTTATTGTGCAAATACTTAAGTTATTATGAGTGATTCTGATGAATAATGTACTCCCGAAGAAATCAAGGCTATGGCTCTCAAAGTGACTGATAATTTGTTGCCTAATAAAACGAAAAAAGCGTACCAATAATGTTATGAAGTAGGTAAGTAACCCATTTTATTGTTTTCGAATACCTAGGTATGTATTTGGCTGTCGTAGGAAAAGAGTAAAGTATACTCAACTTTTATGGGCTTCGTGATGTTGCGATTGTTTAATATACTATTATATGGGTGCAAATTAACAATGGGATTCTTAATTTCCATTATGTTCCATCATCATATACTTCAGTGCAGTTTTATCAAGTAATAAAGCAATTAGTGGAATAATTAAAATGAACAAATATTATGGAAAATAGGGATATCATCATATGACATTAAATTAGGCGAACGATGATGAGACTGTAATAAAGAAAGAGGGAATCTGGTTCGACACCAGATAATACTCGTAACTTGGTTGTCTTAAATTAATGGTTCTTGAAGCAGATCAGTGACATTGTATTTGTGACTTAGCTATTATATTTAGACAATTAGCATTAAATCATTCTATATAACTTTACCCCTGACACAATGTTGTATAAAAATAAAATAAAATACAGTAGGATATATCGTGTAGTACCTTTAGGTATGATTGTATTTAGAAGAATATCACTAAAATTCTGACAGTATATTTATTAAAAACACACCTTTGTAGTTTAAGACTGAATTTTCATAGTGCAATTAAACATTATTTTAATTATTGCAGTAGATGTAGGTAATATATATATCACCAGATTTCATTAGTTAGAAGCATTATGTTTGAAGTATAAAAAAACATATATCATACAGTTACTATGTGCACAGTAGGGAAGATGGAGTCATAGGCATACAGTGTTAATATTTACAATATAGTTATTACAATAGGAATATTCATCATCATCTCAGCCATTAAAAATTCACTGCTGAACTTAGGCCTTTCCCTTGTACCTCTTCATACATGCACACCATAAACAGTAATAAAATTTTATTCAAATCATTACTAAATCATGGTTGAAATGATTTCTTGCTTCCTTAGCATTAGAAAGTCAGCTGTTATGTTTCATACTTCCTTAGTAATAGTATCTGTAAATTTAGTCAAATATAATTATGCAATTACTTTCATCATCATCATATAGTTTGCATAAATTGTGGTTCAGTGGTATTTTCTGTCAGCACAGTTTGAATTCAAGTTTGTAAATCTAAAGTCTATTAGTAGTAGATCTATAAATACTTGGCATAATATGATGGCTAATCATTCAATCATTTAACTAGGATTGTTTGTGCATACACTAGTAATAATTTCACATTATAAATTATCTATTTGTTGGACATCTTGTAGATAAAATAATTAAAAATAATACCATGTAATTAGTGACATTGCAACAGGTTCACCATGTCATGTAGATTGTGTTATAGATAGCTTCTTGTATTGACTAGTGTGACACCGGGTCAAAACATGAAAGGTCTGGGGGGCATCTCTTTGACATAATGAAATGAAATATACCTCGAAAAACATAAATTAACATATTAAATTGTGATAACAATGGTGTTACTAAGAGGTACTATAAAGGTATTAGAGATAATACTATAATTATACATCCAAAGAATAGAATCACATAGTTTACTTGGAAATAATGAGAGGAAATCTCCTAAATGGTGACTTCACATATATAAATATGCTGAAGGGTTTAGAGTTACTTAGAAGTGTCACAATAGTTTAACAGTTGTTTCTGCGGGGGGGCAAGGACTCGCGGACAACATTAATGTACGAAATTAATATCCAGTTTAGTAAAAACCATACCCAAGTTCAACTTTCTTCTTAAAATTGTATTCATAAAGCTGTGTTAATAGTTTAGGCTTCGTTTTCGGAGATGCGTGATGCCATCTTAGCAGGCTTGCGTATTTTTCTTATAGTATAATTTAGTTTCTTTTATTTTATTTCATTTGTTGTTTCCGTAGTTGACATATAAATGTCATAACTAAAGTTAAAAATAATGAGAACGAGATCTAACGGAATACTGTGACAATCGAAGTAGAAAATCTGACGTTAAGTTTATGAGTGGTGGCGCAAGTATGTAACAATACATTATATCTATGAAAACCTATTCGATAAGTTTCATCAGAACTAAAAAAAAAACAAAACATTTTATTTTAGATAAACAAAACTCCAGATTGAATAATAAAAGTAAAATGTTATTTTTGGTAATATGGTACCGATTTCGAAGAAGTAAAATATCCTCATCTCTAATGTTTAAATTGGGTTTATGATTTAAGTTGCAGGTATCATTTAAATGAACAAGTGAAATTTGTCAGGAGGAAATGAACCACCGATGTTTCTGTAACCTGATATTCTTTAAAGTAGGTATAACAAATAATATAATAAAAGACGTACATTTCAGGTGCTTAAAACATTAAATACTTAAATAGCGTTTATTATAAGGTTTTATTTGACTTGCAAAGTAATTATGTAAACTGTATGTATGTATGTAAGTATGTGGATACATTCGGGTGGGGTCATGCGGCACGGTTTTGGATGTCTTTAACAGATTGGGCGGACAATCGGTGACGGTGCAATGTTTTAGTGCCGCTGGTTTGAAGCTGGGGCCGTAGGGTGGTCGTAGCAACTCCTGCAGTGCACGCCGAAGGTGGAGGTTTGTACCGGAAATGCCAGTTCTGTTAGAGGTTTAATATTCTAACGACCATTATTGGGGTAAAGTGTATTGAGCTGACCGTGGAATACAAAATTATATTTTGTGAAAATAATTATTATATAAAGAATTACACTTTACTTATATTCGTTCCACTTCATTTTTTATGTAAATCTAAGTGTTAATTAAATAATGTTTTGTAAAAGAAATACTAAAAGAAAGCTGTCATCATTAATTGTTATAAGAATAAATTACTGAAAATGTGTGTGAAATCGAAAGTAGTTTAAAATTAAATTAAGTTCGCAGTTTAGTTAATGTTGAGCGTGAACATATGGTAACGTAGGTACTGTGAATGTTATTTATGAATAATATTACTGACTATCGGTTATATTAGTTAAAACGTATTATGTATATAAAAACAATCTTAAGTTTTACGTTATAAAATGTCAAATTCAAACTAGACTTGGAATTATGAGCGAACTGGATGTATGAGCGTCAGAGGAAGGATGAAAGTGACTTTGTATGATATAGGCTAAAGGATAAAGGGATTGGAATGCATGAAGTGAATGGAAGTACAAGTTGATGAATGTGTGGAAGGATGATTAATGTTTAAAAGGGTTTTCTCGTCATTACAAGTCTTAGAATGTTGACAGCAGTTATTGATATTTGCCTACTGAAAAAGGGGCTACCTATACAATATTGTTGTCAAAGAAATCTTGGAGTTAGGATAGTAAATTAAATACCTATTTAAGGTACATTTATTTGACAACACATTACTCTACAAGAAGCTTCTTCCCTCACTATTTACACACCCTGTGTCTTGCTGGAGAGGTCAGGAAAGACATTAAACATTCATGTTTTTGATAGATGTTATTACCAAATTGGAATGAGTTAATAAAAAACTTATCTGCCATCTAAGTCTTTGCTGATATAATTAGATTATTTACATGTCTGCCTGACTATTCTTACTTGTACACGGGACATATGCCGAGAAAGGAAGGGTCTACTAGTTTGAAGTTGAGTTGCAGATTGGTTTCTTGACTAATGGGAAGATTAATTGTTGTTGGTTACTTAAAGAATAGAAAGGTTTTCTCATTTTAGTGAAGAGATTCTTGTGGAATTATTACATTCGGACAATGTGAATGGCGAAATCCCATACTGGACAATGTAGTATACTTGATTTCAAATAAAGCCTCAAGAGACTTGTCATTAGGACACATTCGACTCACAATCGGGTGCTTTTATTGGAATGAGAATTCATGGCTGGCCGCAATTTGACTCATGAAATCTAGAGACTATTGGTTTGTAGCTCACGCTAGCTAAGTTGTATCCTTCTTAGTAATGGTCATTTTACACACCACATAAACATGCTTGGGAGGGGTCAAAAATGTCAATAACTGTATGTAAGAGGTTTTTGTGTATAATGCGTTTTTACTTCGATTAAAGTTAAAGTAACTTTACATCTATGCAAAAACGGGGGGGCAGCTGTAACGAGACACAGTCTCTGTTTCAGAGAACACTGTGTATTTGTATGGGTTTATACATGTTTAAATATATATATACTTAGTAAATACAAATGAAAGCTTATAGGAGTCACTTTTGTGAAATAAAAGAAATAAATATTGAATAGCGCAATATTTAAACAATAAAATTATTATAAAGACTGTATTGTATCTGTGGTTGGTTATTCAACGCGAGTCTCGGGTCCGATCAGGTATTGCGAACATCGTAGTTCGTATATTTCATGCAGTTTTCTCTTTTATTCTAACTGGAACGTCGTGGGGGCGACGGGGATAGTCGTCCGGAATTTGCAGATGTCAGTTTCTCAGGTAACGCCCCTGGCACATCTCGCGAGTCTAACGAGTCTAACGTTTACAACGAAGCCATCGACTCTGGCGAATCTAGCGAGTCTTTCGACTGCAACGATTCCAACGATTGCGGCGACTTTAACAAGTCCGGCGAATTCATCGAAACTAACGAATGCAAGGAAAGAAAAATGCTATAAATACCAGGCGGGGGGCACGGGGGATTCATTCACTCTCGGGACGCGGAACGGGAAGAAGAAGGAAAAGGAGAACTAGGAACCAAATCAGCGAGCGGGTGAGTGCTCTTATAAATAACTGCATTAGTAGAATAAAATATTAATCGTTCCACTAGTAATATGTTGTTGATATTGTGTGTATTATTTTCTTATGTAAAGCTATTACGATACATAAGGTGGGAATGGGTTCTATACCACATGACACCAGTTGTATTGTAGCTTTTTCCAGCAGTGATATCTTTTGTTTCGAAGTGTGTAAGTCAGATGACATCAGAACATAGGGACAGTTTAGTTTACCTAAAGTTCAGTCAGATTGACATAGAATATTGTGTGAGATCCTGAAGAAGGCGTCTATTGGTAAGTGTTCTCCGAGCAATTAACTCTTACTTTATTGATACAATAGTCAGTTGTGATTTCTATGTGTATAGTTTCACAGGGCGGATAAATTATACATAATTATTTATGGCTACATGTGTGCATGCATGTGTGTAATCTATTGCGTATTTCGAAGTGAGTTTCCTACTGGGCTTTAGTATATACTAACTACATTTTATGTGTAACTAATAAGTGTTCATATCTACATAGGGCGGTAGAACTATTGGCGGTTTGAATTTGAGCTCGTGGTGTGATCACGCATGTGTGTGTTGTGGGTGTCTTAGCTTTATCTAATTAAGATTACTATACATTTACTTTGGTTTAACTATCAATTTAATTAATTATTAGAAGGTGGGACAATAATAGGAACGCTATTTATAATTAACAGAGAGGGTAGACGAAATACGTATATCTAATAATGATACATCATCATATCGGTCGGGTCGGAGGGGCGTCCGCTGCTGGGCATTCCTAGGGGCAACGCGCGCTTGGTTTCCCGCCGGCCGCATATAGTGGCTTCTCGCAATATTTACCGGGTATTAAACATGTACTCTGAAGTTGGCTTATTAGCAGATTAATATCAATATTTTTATAAACAGACAAGTTTGATGTTCAGTATCGGAGAAGGATTGAAGGTTTAGCACTGACGGAGTGTAACACAAGTCAGGTAATCTAGTGTGATACTTGGAAAGCACTTTATTACAAGCATTATGAACCTTAAATCAATCTGAAACCGGATTTCATCAGATTTAGATATTTGGCCAAGGCCTCACCCTCACTATTCATCCTATTGTTTGACCAAGGAAAATTAATCTAAAGATATATGCCATCTGAAGGGTACTTTTACTAAACTGTATCAAAGATATTGGTCAAGGCCATTTATCTCTACAACATGATTACGTCTACGGACATCCAATCTATGGATCACTAATTAATACATATTATCTATGCTTACGGGTATCAGATCTATGGATCACTAATTAACAAATGTTATCTATACTTACGGGTATCAGATCTAAGGATCATTAATTCAAGAATTATTATCAATGCCTACGGGAATTAGTTCTAAGGATCTTTAATCTGAAAGGATTTATTTACTATATTAAACTTTATAACATAATTATATCTACGGATTTACACCACGGTATATAATCGAGTCTTTGTTTAAGACTTGTATTAGGTAAACATAATTAGGCCAGGCTCTGACTATTGTCTAGGGCTTCGCCTGAGTTCGTCGGAGGTTGACGCTTCCCTCCGTGGACTACGCGGTTTCTGGAGCGTTGGTAAATTCCATAGCAATTGCGTTAACATGACACTAATTCATTATCTATCCCGAGGTTTCCTGAGGGTTAAGGAACTCTCCACCTAAGGGCGTGGATTCTCTGGACTCTATGGAGGAAGAGATGTAAGAGTTATACTTCATCCTTCGGAAAACTCCTGGACTAAAATAGCAAGTAATTTCTCTTTGTATAAACTTACATTCATTTGACGAAGGTCACCTTTACTCGAATAGTAAAAGATTGGAGGGCCCTGACCAGTCTGGGACGAGGGGCACTGTTTTCTGGTATTCCAGAGAGGGATAGCAATCTCTCAGGCGGATGGAGGAGCCTGGACTTTACCAATCAATAAAATATATTGTTTTAAGATTCTTATCTCATGTGAGTGCAATAAGAATGAGACATATTTAGGAAATATTATCTACCTTGTAAGAGTTAGTTCCAAATCTATCCTAAATGAAACCTGAGGTTATTTTATGTCACGACGATATCCCTACTAATTTCACAAGCCATATAGTTCATTCAAGACAGCATATCATCTTAGGAGTTCTATCTAAATAAATTGTTACACTTGGAAAAGATTGTTACAACTTGATAATCACATTACATGATAAACATTTTGTTTTGTAATAGAGTAGTAGGGAAACTCAGGGTCACACCTTATCAACTTTGAATAATAGTTCTGGTTAAAATAAACGAATATGTAATTAAACATTGAAAGTGAAAGCTAACATAGTTCTAATTATAATAAACAAAAAGAATTAAATACTGAAAGTAATAATTAACAGTTGTGAAATGTAATCCAGATATTTCCTTAATGCAAAATATAATAATACTGTAAGTAATAGTTCACATTATTAGGGATGGTTAGGAAGCTAGAAATATAGGTAGTCCGTCTTAGACTAACTAAACAATTCTAGCAAATGTTAAAGACCAAGGGGTTATTACGATCAACTTTAGGGTCCTGCTAACTAGACGATCACATAATTTCATCACAAGGCCAAAATAATAAGCATGACAAATTAAAAATTAGTTTTATAAAGGTTTTAGGTAAATTAGGGTGTAATATTTGTGTCAGCAGTTAAGGTAGGTAAAAATATATGGGGGATTAAAAATATATTGGGGGGGGGGTGTTACACAATGGTGCCGTGACCAGGATTAAATCATTAGATATTCTTAAAATATTATTGTTGTGAAATTGTTTAGTTATTTATAATTTGTCATGCTTTTAAGTGACATTTTTGTCACAAAATGGTGCGTGCAAGAGAGCATTTGTAGAATTGTTTAGCTTTCTTCTATTAAATGTAGCTTGTATAATGTTCCTACTTATTTTAACCTAGTTTGATAGACATTAATTTTACGATAAAAAATTACGATTTGAAACGATTGTATTATATGTTATGTAGGTAGGTATATGGTTGCCTTATGTGCAAAAATATTAAATGAATATTGTTGAAACACAGATTGGCCATGAAAGTTAACGCAAATATAGTTGTAATAGAAACTAACCTGGTTAGGTACTGTCATACAATCCATTTTTCAAATTTCAATCCAAAAGGGCATCACAACACGTTACACTAATATTTTTAATATCACAAACATAACACTCATATATCACTTATTAGGACTTGTGATGCTATCTACTGCACGATTGTATTTTTACAAGAATCAATTTTATACACTGCCTTGGTCTGTGGTTGACTACGAGATGAAACAATTTTAAATAATACATCAGTAGTTTGAAGTCATATACATTTTAAATAAAACAAAACAATTAAAATTAACTTTAACAGACATGTATTTGATTCTCAATATTTTTAAGAATAAGAAACAAAACAATGCCGGTCTCCGATACATTGCGATTAGGTTAGGTTAGTGTTAGTAAACAAAAGTTATAGGAACGTCAAAATATGTGTCTATTCACATGCAATGACAGATCCATTTAACAGGTTTGTTTTCAATTGCAGTAGTAAGTAGCTTTTTAAATAATATAATATTTCGTTTCATAATTTAAGTCAAGATAAAAAAAATAAACTTAAATGCGTTTTATATATTAGATATTGCAAAACAAAGGTAAAATCCATAATTCTACCATATAATTTTACATTCGACATTTAAATATTCTTGAACCCAACCACATTTTACGTAATTGAGAACCGGCTTATTTTTATTTTCTCTTGTCTATGGCATATTCGGTGTGTGTTGTATTCGAAATTTGGAAACTTTGGCGAAACTGTTTCAGAGTTTTGTAGTTTATTATCGGTCGACGTTATTGTGCAAATACTTAAGTTATTATGAGTGATTCTGATGAATAATGTACTCCCGAAGAAATCAAGGCTATGGCTCTCAAAGTGACTGATAATTTGTTGCCTAATAAAACGAAAAAAGCGTACCAATAATGTTATGAAGTAGGTAAGTAACCCATTTTATTGTTTTCGAATACCTAGGTATGTATTTGGCTGTCGTAGGAAAAGAGTAAAGTATACTCAACTTTTATGGGCTTCGTGATGTTGCGATTGTTTAATATACTATTATATGGGTGCAAATTAACAATGGGATTCTTAATTTCCATTATGTTCCATCATCATATACTTCAGTGCAGTTTTATCAAGTAATAAAGCAATTAGTGGAATAATTAAAATGAACAAATATTATGGAAAATAGGGATATCATCATATGACATTAAATTAGGCGAACGATGATGAGACTGTAATAAAGAAAGAGGGAATCTGGTTCGACACCAGATAATACTCGTAACTTGGTTGTCTTAAATTAATGGTTCTTGAAGCAGATCAGTGACATTGTATTTGTGACTTAGCTATTATATTTAGACAATTAGCATTAAATCATTCTATATAACTTTACCCCTGACACAATGTTGTATAAAAATAAAATAAAATACAGTAGGATATATCGTGTAGTACCTTTAGGTATGATTGTATTTAGAAGAATATCACTAAAATTCTGACAGTATATTTATTAAAAACACACCTTTGTAGTTTAAGACTGAATTTTCATAGTGCAATTAAACATTATTTTAATTATTGCAGTAGATGTAGGTAATATATATATCACCGGATTTCATTAGTGAGAAGCATTATGTTTGAAGTATAAAAAAAAAACATATTATTCAGTTATTATGTACACAGTAAGGAAGATGGAGCCATATGCATAGTGTTGATATTTACAATATAGTTATTACAATAGGAATATTCATCATCATCTCAGCCATTAAAAATTCACTGCTGAACTTAGGCCTTTCCCTTGTACCTCTTCATACATGCACACCATAAACAGTAATAAAATTTTATTCAAATCATTACTAAATCATGGTTGAAATGATTTCTTGCTTCCTTAGCATTAGAAAGTCAGCTGTTATGTTTCATACTTCCTTAGTAATAGTATCTGTAAATTTAGTCAAATATAATTATGCAATTACTTTCATCATCATCATATAGTTTGCATAAATTGTGGTTCAGTGGTATTTTCTGTCAGCACAGTTTGAATTCAAGTTTGTAAATCTAAAGTCTATTAGTAGTAGATCTATAAATACTTGGCATAATATGATGGCTAATCATTCAATCATTTAACTAGGATTGTTTGTGCATACACTAGTAATAATTTCACATTATAAATTATCTATTTGTTGGACATCTTGTAGATAAAATAATTAAAAATAATACCATGTAATTAGTGACATTGCAACAGGTTCACCATGTCATGTAGATTGTGTTATAGATAGCTTCTTGTATTGACTAGTGTGACACCGGGTCAAAACATGAAAGGTCTGGGGGGCATCTCTTTGACATCATGAAATGAAATATACCTCGAAAACATAAATTAACATATTAAATTGTGATAACAATGGTGTTACTAAGAGGTACTATAAAGGTATTAGAGATAATACTATAATTATACATCCAAAGAATAGAATCACATAGTTTACTTGGAAATAATGAGAGGAAATCTCCTAAATGGTGACTTCACATATATAAATATGCTGAAGGGTTTAGAGTTACTTAGAAGTGTCACAATAGTTTAACAGTTGTTTCTGCGGGGGGGCAAGGACTCGCGGACAACATTAATGTACGAAATTAATATCCAGTTTAGTAAAAACCATACCCAAGTTCAACTTTCTTCTTAAAATTGTATTCATAAAGCTGTGTTAATAGGCTTCGTTTTTCGGAGATGCGTGATGCCATCTTAGCAGGCTTGCGTATAGTATAATTTAGTTTCTTTTATTTTATTTGATTTGTTGTTTCCGTAGTTGACATATAAATGTCATAACTAAAGTTAAAAATAATGAGAACGAGATCTAACGGAATACTGTGACAATCGAAGTAGAAAATCTGACGTTAAGTTTATGAGTGGTGGCGCAAGTATGTAACAATACATTATATCTATGAAAACCTATTCGATAAGTTTCATCAGAACTAAAAAAAAAAACAAAACATTTTATTTTAGATAAACAAAACTCCAGATTGAATAATAAAAGTAAAATGTTATTTTTGGTAATATGGTACCGATTTCGAAGAAGTAAAATATCCTCATCTCTAATGTTTAAATTGGGTTTATGATTTAAGTTGCAGGTATCATTTAAATGAACAAGTGAAATTTGCCAGGAGGAAATGAACCACCGATGTTTCTGTAACCTGATATTCTTTAAAGTAGGTATAACAAATAATATAATAAAAGACGTACATTTCAGGTGCTTAAAACATTAAATACTTAAATAGCTTTTATTATAAGGTTTTATTTGACTTGCAAAGTAATTATGTAAACTGTATGTATGTATGTAAGTATGTGGGTACATTCGGGTGGGGTCATGCGGCACGGTTTTGGATGTCTTTAACAGATTGGGCAGACAATCGGTGACGGTGCAATGTTTTAGTGCCGCTGGTTTGGAGCTGGGGCCGTAGGGTGGTCGTAGCAACTCCTGCAGTGCACGTCGAAGGTGGAGGCTTGTACCGAAAGTGCCAGTTCTGACAGAGGCTTATTCTAGCGACCATTATTGGGGTAACGTGTATTGAGCTGACCGTGGAATGCAAAATGATATTTTGTGAAAATAATTATTGGAAAAGAATTTCAATGTACTTATATTCGTTCCACTTAATTTTTTATGTAAATCTAAGTGTTAATTAAATAATATTTTGTAAAAGAAATACTAAAAGAGAGATGTCATCATTAATTGTTATAAGAATAAATTACTGAAAATGTGTGTGAAATCGAAAGTAGTTTAAAATTAAATTAAGTTCGCAGTTTAGTTAATGTTGAGCGTGAACATATGGTAACGTAGGTACTGTGAATGTTATTTATGAATAATATTACTGACTATCGGTTATATTAGTTAAAACGTATTATGTATATAAAAACAATCTTAAGTTTTACGTTATAAAATGTCAAATTCAAACTAGACTTGGAATTATGAGCGAACTGGATGTATGAGCGTCAGAGGAAGGATGAAAGTGACTTTGTATGATATAGGCTAAAGGATAAAGGGATTGGAATGCATGAAGTGAATGGAAGTACAAGTTGATGAATGTGTGGAAGGATGATTAATGTTTAAAAGGGTTTTCTCGTCATTACAAGTCTTAGAATGTTGACAGCAGTTATTGATATTTGCCTACTGAAAAAAAAGGGGCTACCTATACAATATTGTTGTCAAAGAAATCTTGGAGTTAGGATAGTAAATTAAATACCTATTTAAGGTACATTTATTTGACAACACATTACTCTACAAGAAGCTTCTTCCCTCACTATTTACACACCCTGTGTCTTGCTGGAGAGGTCAGGAAAGACATTAAACATTCATGTTTTTGATAGATGTTATTACCAAATTGGAATGAGTTAATAAAAAACTTATCTGCCATCTAAGTCTTTGCTGATATAATTAGATTATTTACATGTCTGCCTGACTATTCTTACTTGTACACGGGACATATGCCGAGAAAGGAAGGGTCTACTAGTTTGAAGTTGAGTTTCAGATTGGTTTCTTGACTAATGGGAAGATTAATTGTTGTTGGTTACTTAAAGAATAGAAAGGTTTTCTCATTTTAGTGAAGAGATTCTTGTGGAATTATTACATTCGGACAATGTGAATGGCGAAATCCCATACTGGACAATGTAGTATACTTGATTTCAAATAAAGCCTCAAGAGACTTGTCATTAGGACACATTCGACTCACAACCGGGTGCTTTTATTGGAATGAGAATTCATGGCTGGCCGCAATTTGACTCATGAAATCTGGAGAGTATTGGTTTGTAGCTCACGCTAGCTAAGTGGTATCCTTCTTAGTAATGGTCATTTTACACACCACATAAACATGCTTGGGAGGGGTCAAAAATGTCAATAACTGTATGTAAGAGGTTTTTGTGTATAATGCGTTTTTACTTCGATTAAAGTTAAAGTAACTTTACATCTATGCAAAAACGGGGGGGCAGCTGTAACGAGACACAGTCTCTGTTTCAGAGAACACTGTGTATTTGTATGGGTTTATACATGTTTAAATATATATATACTTAGTAAATACAAATGAAAGCTTATAGGAGTCACTTTTGTGAAATAAAAGAAATAAATATTGAATAGCGCAATATTTAAACAATAAAATTATTATAAAGACTGTATTGTATCTGTGGTTGGTTATTCAACGCGAGTCTCGGGTCCGATCAGGTATTGCGAACATCGTAGTTCGTATATTTCATGCAGTTTTCTCTTTTATTCTAACTGGAACGTCGTGGGGGCGACGGGGATAGTCGTCCGGAATTTGCAGATGTCAGTTTCTCAGGTAACGCCCTGGCACATCTCGCGAGTCTAACGAGTCTAACGTTTACAACGAAGCCATCGACTCTGGCGAATCTAGCGAGTCTTTCGACTGCAACGATTCCAACGATTGCGGCGACTTTAACAAGTCCGGCGAATTCATCGAAACTAACGAATGCAAGGAAAGAAAAATGCTATAAATACCAGGCGGGGGGCACGGGGGATTCATTCACTCTCGGGACGCGGAACGGGAAGAAGAAGGAAAAGGAGAACTAGGAACCAAATCAGCGAGCGGGTGAGTGCTCTTATAAATAACTGCATTAGTAGAATAAAATATTAATCGTTCCACTAGTAATATGTTGTTGATATTGTGTGTATTATTTTCTTATGTAAAGCTATTACGATACATAAGGTGGGAATGGGTTCTATACCACATGACACCAGTTGTATTGTAGCTTTTTCCAGCAGTGATATCTTTTGTTTCGAAGTGTGTAAGTCAGATGACATCAGAACATAGGGACAGTTTAGTTTACCTAAAGTTCAGTCAGATTGACATAGAATATTGTGTGAGATCCTGAAGAAGGCGTCTATTGGTAAGTGTTCTCCGAGCAATTAACTCTTACTTTATTGATACAATAGTCAGTTGTGATTTCTATGTGTATAGTTTCACAGGGCGGATAAATTATACATAATTATTTATGGCTACATGTGTGCATGCATGTGTGTAATCTATTGCGTATTTCGAAGTGAGTTTCCTACTGGGCTTTAGTATATACTAACTACATTTTATGTGTAACTAATAAGTGTTCATATCTACATAGGGCGGTAGAACTATTGGCGGTTTGAATTTGAGCTCGTGGTGTGATCACGCATGTGTGTGTTGTGGGTGTCTTAGCTTTATCTAATTAAGATTACTATACATTTACTTTGGTTTAACTATCAATTTAATTAATTATTAGAAGGTGGGACAATAATAGGAACGCTATTTATAATTAACAGAGAGGGTAGACGAAATACGTATATCTAATAATGATACATCATCATATCGGTCGGGTCGGAGGGGCGTCCGCTGCTGGGCATTCCTAGGGGCAACGCGCGCTTGGTTTCCCGCCGGCCGCATATAGTGGCTTCTCGCAATATTTACCGGGTATTAAACATGTACTCTGAAGTTGGCTTATTAGCAGATTAATATCAATATTTTTATAAACAGACAAGTTTGATGTTCAGTATCGGAGAAGGATTGAAGGTTTAGCACTGACGGAGTGTAACACAAGTCAGGTAATCTAGTGTGATACTTGGAAAGCACTTTATTACAAGCATTATGAACCTTAAATCAATCTGAAACCGGATTTCATCAGATTTAGATATTTGGCCAAGGCCTCACCCTCACTATTCATCCTATTGTTTGACCAAGGAAAATTAATCTAAAGATATATGCCATCTGAAGGGTACTTTTACTAAACTGTATCAAAGATATTGGTCAAGGCCATTTATCTCTACAACATGATTACGTCTACGGACATCCAATCTATGGATCACTAATTAATACATATTATCTATGCTTACGGGTATCAGATCTATGGATCACTAATTAACAAATGTTATCTATACTTACGGGTATCAGATCTAAGGATCATTAATTCAAGAATTATTATCAATGCCTACGGGAATTAGTTCTAAGGATCTTTAATCTGAAAGGATTTATTTACTATATTAAACTTTATAACATAATTATATCTACGGATTTACACCACGGTATATAATCGAGTCTTTGTTTAAGACTTGTATTAGGTAAACATAATTAGGCCAGGCTCTGACTATTGTCTAGGGCTTCGCCTGAGTTCGTCGGAGGTTGACGCTTCCCTCCGTGGACTACGCGGTTTCTGGAGCGTTGGTAAATTCCATAGCAATTGCGTTAACATGACACTAATTCATTATCTATCCTGAGGTTTCCTGAGGGTTAAGGAACTCTCCACCTAAGGGCGTGGATTCTCTGGACTCTATGGAGGAAGAGATGTAAGAGTTATACTTCATCCTTCGGAAAACTCCGGGACTAAAATAGCAAGTAATTTGTCTTTGTATAGACTTACATTCATTTGACGAAGGTCACCTTTACTCCGAATAGTAAAAGATTGGAGGGCCCTGACCAGTCTGGGACGAGGGGCACTGTTTTCTGGTATTCCAGAGAGGGATAGCAATCTCTCAGGCGGATGGAGGAGCCTGGACTTTACCAATCAATAAAATATATTGTTTTAAGATTCTTATCTCATGTGAGTGCAATAAGAATGAGACATATTTAGGAAATATTATCTACCTTGTAAGAGTTAGTTCCAAATCTATCCTAAATGAAACCTGAGGTTATTTTATGTCACGACGATATCCCTACTAATTTCACAAGCCATATAGTTCATTCAAGACAGCATATCATCTTAGGAGTTCTATCTAAATAAATTGTTACACTTGGAAAAGATTGTTACAACTTGATAATCACATTACATGATAAACATTTTGTTTTGTAATAGAGTAGTAGGGAAACTCAGGGTCACACCTTATCAACTTTGAATAATAGTTCTGGTTAAAATAAACGAATATGTAATTAAACATTGAAAGTGAAAGCTAACATAGTTCTAATTATAATAAACAAATAGAATTAAATACTGAAAGTAATAATTAACAGTTGTGAAATGTAATCCAGATATTTCCTTAATGCAAAATATAATAATACTGTAAGTAATAGTTCACATTATTAGGGATGGTTAGGAAGCTAGAAATATAGGTAGTCCGTCTTAGACTAACTAAACAATTCTAGCAAATGTTAAAGACCAAGGGGTTATTACGATCAACTGTAGGGTCCTGCTAACTAGACGATCACATAATTTCATCACAAGGCCAAAATAATAAGCATGACAAATTAAAAATTAGTTTTATAAAGGTTTTAGGTAAATTAGGGTGTAATATTTGTGTCAGCAGTTAAGGTAGGTAAAAATATATGGGGGATTAAAAATATATTGGGGGGGGGGGTGTTACACAATCCGTCTGCTCGTTTGCCACCTGTCATTAAAAAAAAAACTTATTTCGGTAAACTGTTTTCACTACTACTTTTAAAGCATGGACGCTGTTGGACATGGGCCTCCCTAAAAGACCATGGATGCTGCTGGACATGGGTCTCCCAAAAAGACCATGGACACAATAAGCATACGAGTAGGGGTTTAATGCCATAATCGCATTTCATGGGGGCGACAGGTCTGGCCTAGGTAGTCACCCTGCCTACAAATCCGACCATCCTGTGTTCAAATCCCAGTAATGGCATTATTTGTGTGATGAGCACAGATATTTGTTCCTGAATCATGGGTGTTATGTATTTGTATATTACATATTATATATCGTTAACTGACTCGAGACAATTACAAATATCGCAAATAATTTCTGTAAACAGATCTTTGTATAATATACAACCAAATACGTTCATATTCTATAAGTACAGACAAGATCAGATATATCGATGCGACGGAAGTGCCAAAACATGTACACATGCACCTTATTCTCTCAATATTAAAGCACATGCATACATATTTTGGAACTCATTCCGTATATATCTTTTACCTTGACTGTACATCGTTCGTATGAAATGGATATTCACCCCCCCTGCAAATCGTCTCATTGCCGAGGGGGGGTGTGAGCGACCCATATTGGTGACCTAATAATATGAGCTTCGGGATTTTGTGATACGCTGCTATAAAATATTGGGTACATAAATGTACTTTAAGAGTTTGGTTTGCGAGGAAACTGAACTGCTTTTATTTGTACAGTACTTTTGAATAAAAGTTGAAATAGATAACATATACTTAAGAAAAAACGACGGGGACCTCCGGTGTTCGAGACGGGATCCCGTCTCGAACACCGGAGGTCCCCGTCGTTTTTTCTTAAGTATATGTTATCTATTTCAACTTTTAATTTATATAGTAGTATTACTACTTAAAAATCAAAGCAAATCAAAAATATTTCATAAAAAATAATTTGATTTGTTCTTAGTTTCAAGATAAAAGATCTTTATTTTTCAATTTAGGCACATTACATGCACTTACGAACGTCAAAGAAAAATCTACACCGGTTCGAACCCTACATCTCTGACCCGAGAAGATACCGGCAAGAAACTACGGCGGGACTTATTTTTTCAATACAATGATACATCAAATCTTAAAGTACTTACATAATTATGCGTAGTCCGGTAGTCTCCATCAGATATATCAGAGCTGTGAAGTTGGTCACAACTATCTGTACAACCTCTTGTAATATAACCTCGTAAGGCCCACGGGCCTACCTGTAGTACTAATTACTTTAAAGAAATTTGAATTTTATGAAATTGGAACAGAGTTCAATTTCATTTGTTTCCTTCGATTTTGACACAAATAAATTATACTTTATTTCCTACACTATAAAGAACTAATTCGAGTAGCATTTTACTTGTATGGTGGGCCTTAGGAGGATAAAGTGCATGTTCGAATATTTGTAACCACCTCTACTGCTCCGATATATCAGATATATTTATTAGTGTGATGAGCAAAGATATTTGTTCCTGAGTCATGGGTGTTTTCTATGTATTTAAGTATTTATATGTATCTATCTATTATATATATCATCGTCTAGCACCTACAACACAAGCACTACTAGGCTTACCGTAGGACTAGATCGATTTGTGTAAGATTGTCCCGAAAATATTTATTTATTTATCTGATATTTAAAAATAATTGTTACAGTATCAATATTTTTTAGGTTAAACTTGTACTGTTTTAGAGTTAGTAAAAGTAAGAAAATGGTAAAATAATCTCACTAATGCTAAAAGCTTTTCGAAATTCCATAAGATTTTGAAATTGTACTCCTATAAGTAGTATTTTTTGTAAATGTGGTAAGACCGTCTATCTGGAAAGACCGTCTACCAACCAATTTCCTACATTATATCATAGGTATTTAGTGTCATATGACGGACTTCCCTTAAAAATATAGTATGCCGGTCATATCTACATTGGCCTTACTACTAATGTTTAACTTTGTAGCTTATTTAGTCCTCCAATAACATTTTTAACCGATTTTGGAGAGTCTTGCAATCGATTTCAAAAAACTTTAATGGCGAAAACATGGCACACAAAAAATTCTCACCATTATTTTTGCTTACAATGTATAGTTTCGATACCCACGATTATTAATGTCTATCATTCATGTTTCTAAAACACCATTTCTTCGTTTCTGACAGAGTTGAAAAAAATTTTTTTTTTTTTTTTTCGTATACAAACACGCATACAAACACGATTCGTACTCGACGCTCAAAATCGGCCAACTGGCCTGGTATATTCCTAGACACTTACTCTTTTACTCCAAGGCAAGAATAGGCTGTTACTGAACCAGCGTGCTACACCCTCGGCCTCGTCGACACTTACCATCAGGTTTGACTGAGGTCAAACGCTGGTCAGTCTTGTATAAAAAAATAAAACAAAAATAAAGACTAAGAACAAATAAAATTATTTTTTATGAAATATTTTGATTTGCTTTTTGATTTTTAAGTAGTAATACTACTATATAAAATAAACTAACTTTTAAAAATAAAGACGTCGTGAAGAGTGAAAAGAACAGAGACAAACTTTCAAAGCGAATATCATTGTTTGCCTGCTCAGACTTATTTTATACAACGACGGTAGCAAACAAGCATACGGCCCTTCTGATAGTAAGCAGTTACCTTCGCCTATCGACTGCCAGAGGACTCGCAGACTGGTTACTTAGGTATATTAAATACAAAATGGCGTCGTATTACGGATTCTTTCAGCTTAATTTTCAGTATAAATTAAAGTCACCTCCACGTGTGCGAATTATGCTAATGATACGGACGGACGAAACGGCTCGTATTTTATATACATATATTATATAACTGATACTTTAACATTAACATCCTTCTAGCCTACGAAGCTGGTCCTGGGTTCGAATTATGGCAAGGGCATTCATTTGTGTGCTCATCAGAAATATTTGGATCCTAGGCTATGGGTATGTAGGATGTCTTTAATTATACATAAGTATCTATCCATACTAAGCCAAGTTCCCACATACATATATATACATTTCAGCCGTATGCAGTCCACTGCTGGACATAGGCCTCCCACAAATATGACTTGTATCATCTTGGGGGTAGTTGCCATAGTCGCCACGCTTGGCAGGCGGGTTGGCGACCGCAGTAGCTAGATTGGGTTTCGACGGACGCTACTGCCCGTCCGTAGGATTTATCCCTTTGTCGCCTCTTACGACACCCGCGGGAGGAGATGGGGTGGTGCTATTCTAGTCAGCCGGCATCACAACAGTTCACACCATCCGTACTAATATTATAAATGTGAAAGTAAATCTCTCTGTCTGTCTGTTACCTCCTCACGCTGAAACCGCTGAACCAATTGGGATGCAATGTGGTATGGAGAGTTTGAGCTACGAGAAAGGACGTAGGATAATTTTTATCCGGCAACCATACTTTAAAGACAGGTATGACTGGCTGATGAAGTCGCGAGGAAAAGATGTGATTGTGAGAAAACCTAGATCACTGGGTTGGAAGGTCAGATGGCAGTCGCTTTCGTAAAACTAGTGTCTACGCCAAATCTAAGCACTTGCTAGGTAAGCATGTTCCATCGTCGGCCTCATCGTCACTTACCATCAGGTGAAATTGGGGCCAAATGCTAATCTATCATTTAAAAAAAAAATCCTGGTATTAGTTGTCAAGCGGAGCCCAGGCTCCTATACGCCGTGGCAAAATGCCGGGACAACGTGAGGAAAATGATGACTGGCAGATCGAGGTCTCGTGATTTTTCCATATATTACTTTTCGTATAGCGTTTCTACATCTTGGGGCCTATTTTAAGTAAATAGCATCTGAAAAACCAATATCACGAAAACCCTCAAAGCCAAAACTCTAAAACCCAAAACATCTGATACAAATTAATTGTAACGATTCAGTATTCCAGCGTCGAAAGTACCGCAAACAACACACACAGACACAAATATAAATCAACCACACAAAATTCATGTAGAAAAATGTCAATAACGCACACAAAGACCAAAAATACTAAACAGCACACAGTTCAACACACACCAAGAATCAGAATATATCGCGTCTATATAGGAGTAATCTTTCACGGCACACACACACAGTTGTGGGGTTTTTTCTTGCAGTGTGGGTGTAATACGGGTGGGAGGGGGTGGGGTATACGTTTTCAGTAAGCCTGAGCGTCGCTAGCGTCTTTCAGCGTTCAGGAGCGCACACATCGGCGAGTATCGGCGAGGCGAAGAAGCAAAGAGTGGGCACAGAGTAGGGAATGCTTACGGAGGCGGTTTTAAAAAAATTGGGCTAATGACGCATCGAACTTATAAGATGAGATATAAAGTTAAACAGTAAAAATCAACTGTTCTAAGCATTCAACCTGTTGCCTCCTGTTACTCAGGAAAATTCACGGGCGCATCAGACTATTTTATTAAGGCTCTGAGCTCTTTGTCGACCTTACTGGCAAGAGAACAACACTGTTAGTGCTATTTTGGATTAGTTTTCTGTAAGGTGGAGGTCCCCCAGTTATGCGCTACTACACTTAAAGCTCGATAAAGTTGTTTATTTAAATGTTAGAAATATGGGATCAACTCGAGTCTTCAGAAAAAGACATCAAACATTACTGGATTTGAAGGAATTTCTTTTTAGACTTTGTGAGGAAATATACGTGTGGAGTCATTATGCAGAGTTAATTCGTCATCTATGTATATATCATCAACAGCTGGTATGGTTACTACCTACATTAGGAGACCTTTGATTTGAATAAATTAATATAAAGCCTTGGCCAAAAGTATTGAGCACACTTTTAACTGTAAAAACAATCTCTTTCTAAATTCAGTTAAATAATTTTCTGATATTTCAAAGCTTAATGTATGCAAGGAAGAGAACATAGTTTAAATATACTTAAAAGTACGTATTCAATAAGGAAACAAAAAGCACCAAAAAATCTTATCTAGAACGAAGTGACTTATTGTAAATTTTCCATGCAATCACCAGTTATCGCAACGACTAATACCCAATCAGGTGAAATTAAATGATAATATGTCATATGAAAAGATGTAAATACTACACTAAAATATCGAGTACTCATATAAAAAAACATAGATGCTCAAAATCGCAAAGGCTGTATATAGAAAGTATTCCTAAATGCGATATGTCCTACTCTGTACCGCGCCCAGATCGCACGGGAGGTGGGCGCCCCCCGTATGTGTTCGGAAAAATGCCTTACGATCACTCCTAACAATGTGTGTCTCTAAATACGAATAGTAATTTGAATTTTTATCACGTTTCCTTACAACTTACATGTTTTGGTGAAATTTGAGTTGAGATTTTGAGTTATGGGAGGAAGTTTTACAGCTATTGAATTCAAAATACTATTAGTGAATGTCACTTATTGCGTTCAAAGATACGAATGAAGCCCAAAAAGTGGACGAAATTTTCAAAGGAAAAAATTCTGAAATTTGCTTCTAAATCTCTTCTAGTCTCATCTCAGACAGAAGCATTGGGTGAGATACTTAGTTAGTATAAGTATTTTTCCCTGTACTTCTGTAAAAAAAACTGATATAAGTGAATAGTTCAGCGTATAACACAATAAATCACGACAGTGAGTCTTTTTGAAAAGAAATGTAACAAAAATCTCAAAAACTATCAAACTACATAAAACACCTCCCCCCGCTTTAGAGATCTCGAATGATAAACGCAGAAACTACCTCCATAGATCCCACTACCCACATTACCGTCCCCCAACTACCGAACAAATCCACTAAAACCGCATCTGTTCAAAATTCCGAATTTCACGATTCGAAACGTGAATTCAAACTCAAAAATTTCGAACGAAACGGAACATTTAAGCTCCGCGCGTCCGTTATAAATTTTCCCTGCCGTTCTATATTCAAATTGGCTGCTCCTATTGGCTGGCTACATCGGGATACCGTAGAAACTCGAAGTAATGTCTATGCATAAAGTATTTTAAACTTGTTAAAATGCAACGTATTCTAGGCAACTCTTTCGCTATCAAAGGACGTTATTCAACAGATTTTCCTTACCTTTGTGAGGTGTCGGGGTTTTTGGTGCCGATAACGAGTTTGGAGTTGCTTATTTGCATTTTGGAGGTGGTTTATTGAACAGCTAGAGTGTTGTAGTTTTGAGTACTGTATTTTTAGTTATAGTCAATTTTGAGCAGGCTGTCATAAGGGCTAAACTGTCTACATTATAGGCTTTAGGAACATGTCAGCATAACACTTGTGTTAAGAGGATTCTGCCGTTCACACCAGTCGAGAAGACATCTTTGTTATCCGATCGACCAAACATGACAATAAATTTATAGAAAGTTAATATAGTCTGAGGCCACGGTTTTCCCCAATTCCCAAGGTTATTTTTTTTTTGTTTTCCGTTCAAGTAGTCCATGAGAACAAATCAAGCTAATTACCAGAATTTTTTTTCTTAATCGGTTCACATCGACTTATCCTCTAAGATCTGCTGTAGCTACTTAAATCCATTACATGGCATGCCAATTTACATCAACTTCAATTTCTATCCATAAATATGTATATACTTTGTCAAAAGAAGCTAAGCTCTAGGGTTTTTGAGATAAATAACTAGACTCCGTTCAAATGTTTTCTAGAAAGTTCCCGCTCTCTGTACCTAAGTCCCGCCATTTTTAACCGTCTCGTGCGAGCAAAATGGCCGTAGTTAAAGATTATAAAGACGAATACTCTATTGGACTCATATTTTCTAAGGAGCTTGTTGAATATTCCTACCCGGTTCTGGTTATACAATTTTCTTGATTTAGTTTTCCGTTGTCAGTTTGTGAACTATTCGACAGTGACCCGGCTTCAGTGTCTATGTGATTCTAGTTTAAAAACATGTAGACATATTTTCTGACAGTATTACATAAGTTGAGTTCCCGACTTCTGGAGTCCCAGAGAAGCAAAGAGGCAGAGGATGTCCTAACCTAACCTAACCCACCACATGGCGGTCCCAAACTGATTGAACAAACCCTGATCCAAAACCCGACAGCCCAGGACAGATTAACCTGGCGTAAACTAATTAGAAGAGCCGACCCATCTAATGTGGGACAAGGCAAAAAAGAAGAGAAGAGTATACATAAGCTGACTTAGTAAGTATCAACATACGGCATTTATTATCAAATTTAAACACAAAACTATTGTGAGACACAAACATATTAATTGTACAGAAGCGGGTACTCACGTTTTATAAGTCGAATTTGCTCGACATTTTCACTCCGTAACGAGGAGCTTAATCGTGAGCCTTTCGCGTTGGCTAACCGACGCAGTCTGCGTATGCAATATGCATTTATTATGTTACACAAATCTCGCTATAAAGAAATGCATGCTATAAAATCGATAGTAGTTTCTGATCCTTGCTGTTTGATACATTTTCTTGTTGGACGCACAATTATGTACTTAAAGGTTTGATATCACTGTTTTGAAAAAATAAGTCCGTCGAGTTTCTTGCCGTTAATAATCTTCTGACCTCAAAGGTAGGGTTATAACCGATGGTAGATTTTTGACGTTCATAATATAAGTGCAGTAACTAATGTGCCTAAATGGAACAATAACGATCTTTTATCTTATTTTTTATAACCCCAGCAACCTAACAAATTTAAAAAAAAATCAAAAGATAAACTAAATACACGTAAAAACTAATACAAAATTATAATTAAACTAACACTGCCAGAAGCAGAAAGCAAAAACAACGCGACCATAACTCTTGAAAACGAACTTACTAGAAATTCTATTCAGCGCTTAATAAATATATCCATGAAATAGCTTCGGAAGCTGTGGGGGTGGGTGGCGGGCAGGTGCACTGTATTGGTGCAATATGCACTGTACAATGTACTTTTTACATAAGTCCGGGCTGGATATTTGAGATTGGAATCATAAAGAGAGGTGTTGAGTTGACTGTAACTACGAGTGGGTTGGTATTCTGTATGTTATGATAGATAGATAGAAACATTTATTCATAATAATAACAAGAAAAAAAAAAACACATTACACAAACGACGTGTGCCACGAAATGGCCTCACCTCAGCGTAATGCCAGCAATCGCCAGCGCTGGTCTTCCGATGAGACCATCAGGTGCCATGACGACAAGTAACACATATACACAAGAAGAAACAAAAAAGAAAAGAACGAAAAAAAAAAGAATACATTATGCGATGACAAGTAGCCGTTATGTATATTCATACTAATCCATACTAATATTACAAATGCGAAAGTAACTCTATCTGTGTGTATATTATCTCTTCACGCTTAAACCGCTGAACCAATTGGCATAAAATTTGGTATAGAGAGAGTTTGAGCTACGAGAAAGGACATAGGATATTTTTTCTGTGCGTTTCTCTAGAAACTTCCTACCTCGCACATCGGAACTGTGGATTGATTTTCCATCAGCGGTATTTCCGGACCGATAAGACTCATACCTTAAAAAAAAAGAGCGTACACCTATCTTAAAGACCGGCAACGCGAAAATGCTCGAAACACGAACTTCGACCTTCGCGGTACTATTAATGCAATTAAGTCCCATTTTGTTTTTTTGTTTTATTTATGACATAGGCGGCAAACGAGCAGACGGATTGCCTGGTGTTGGCACCCGCAACACCAGGGGAGTCACAAGTGCGTTGCCGGCCTTTAAGGGGGGTTGGAGCTCTGGGAACCTTACTCACCATCAGGAACACAACACTACATACCTGAAAGGTAGCAGTGCTATTATGGCTGTGGTCTTCTGTAAGGAGGAGGTACTTCCCCAGTTGGGCTGTCCCAGATTCAAGCGTGATGGTCATCGCTGTGCCCTACCTCTCATTGTTGGACGTAGTTTAAGGACATACCCGGGTCCAAAATTTAATAATAAATGCAATTAAGTCCCGTTTTGTTACAATTAGGTAGATGCTTGCAAAACGCCATTCACGGCAACCAAACTGTCAATGAATGATTGTATTAAATGAGTGACTTTTTCATATCCATTATTATGGAACTTTGTTTAGTGTCAAATTTCAAAACAAACATTTTTTTTTATCAAGCAGAAACGTCTGCTAGCAAATATCATCGAATTCATCGATATTTAAATCGAAAAAATAGCACAATTGGTAGTGCACTGAGCTAGTGATCCAGTGGTTGTGGGTTCGAGTCCCGCTTCGGGTCAAATTTTTCATTTTTTTTAAATTACATTTGACGTTAAACAATAATTTTCCATATTAAGAGATGTAAAAATGTTAGTCATTTAATACGATCATTCATTGACAGGGTCATCGTATATCGATAAAGATCCGAGTTTTCCCGGAGGCAAATAATTTCTCACTATATCTGTTAAATTTTAAATGTGATGTAAATATATTAAGAAATCCCAAATACAGTATAAAGAAGACTAAGAACTTCGAAATAAAATCACACCACGCAGAAGGTATTTTCCATAACTGTACACTAAACTTGCTATACGATTTTGAAGTCTATTCCTTTGCAATAAAGTCTTAAAGTATAGCATTCTGCAGCCGACGTACATACGTCTCGCCTTTACGGGCACATAAAGTACGGAGTTTGATTTTATTTAAAAGTAGGTGGAAATAACTTGCAGTTAGGGTGTATTGAAAAATCTTACAACGGAAAACTTGGCTGCGTTAGATTCAGCTTACTAACGTTGTTATAAGTTATAATATAATTTAGTTATATTATAAGAACTGTTGTTAGCCATTGTTACTAATACTTAGTTACAAACGGATAAACTCACGTGTAATTATATCGCACTAGGCGACATGTTTCGGGTAAGCTCTAGTACCCAATTTCAGGACACACGGCTCGCGTTGAGGGTGACTCGGCTCGCCAACCCGCCTATCTAGCGTGGCGCCTGCTTACCCCTGTAAACCTCCGTTGAACGTCAGTACGATATTGTGTTATAAGCGATCTGTGAAAATTACTGAGATTTTTATAGTTTTCCTACTGCAACTCTCCGAGTTACTACTGCTGTGTTACCTATGAAACTATTCTAAATTCCAATACGTCCTAAGTGCCATAAACATGTGAAGACTATACGCTCATTCTACATTAAGGCATACGTCGATCGCTTCAATGAAATACCTATCGATGAGAGGCGTTCTAATTTCGAACGTCGAAACCCAATGGCGCAGAACCGATCAACCAATCAGCGGGCTGCATTCCTTCTCAATACTAACCAACCAGTTTGAGGAGAGCGGTCAATACGCTAGGGTTACCGTTTATTCAACGCGGTATGTATGCGATCGAGGGGGTGAGGAAGGTCTTATTATAGTGGTACTACTGTCTAATTTATGCTGAGCTCTGCTTGTGACCTTTTCTAGTATGATAAGTGGAGAGAGAGAGTTCTAATAACAGTGGTTGATAGAAGGCGAAGGTTTCGATACGCCATTGGCTATCGGATACGTGTACGTACCGTAGTTTGCCGTTTTTTCGCGAGCGTTTACGTGACTTATATATCGGTCGTTGTTTGACGTATATAATAGAACGCAGGCGTGTTAATTGCTATATCGATAAAGTAATAATGCAGTTATTATCAGTTTCATACTGTATATAATATTGCGTGTAAAATATAGTATACGATATAGTAGCAACTATTTATTATTTGAAATGGTTAAGTCATGTTAGTAAAAAAAAAACAATATACAACCGAATTGATAATCTCCTTTTTTTGAAGTCGGTTAAAAAAGTAGTTTTCGATACATGTGCGTGAATGTCATTTTGCACGAGTACGTAGTATAGTCAGCAGCAAAAATGGATGAGCGGGCCAAGTGTTCAAAATAACCTACACGCGCTCGTATTTTCTTGATAATAGAGTTGTGTTGACCTCATTTTTAACACCTAAACCGCTCAGCCACTTTTGCTGCTGACTATACTACTTACTCGTGCAAAATGACATTCTCGCACATGTATCAAAAAATACTTGCTATAAAAAACTATACGAATGTACTATCGGGTCTGGCATAATAAATACTATTTAAAAATAATCAATCAAATTACTTTTCAGCACTAGTGTAAAAAACAAGCTTTACGCACCATTTTGAGCTACATAAACTGAACTGTTTGAGCATTTTTTTTTAAATTATGTCTTGTTAAACTTATCAAATCTAAATTAACTTGTCAGTTTTAATACTGGGCCGTTAGAGGTACCAGAGGGTCAGTTAAAACTATTTTTTATTTTATTTTAATGCATGTTTAAATTACTAAAGTATATAAACAAAATGTTTCTACAACTAGTGTTATAATAACTGAAAGAAACAAATAATTTTCAATATTTTATACATTCGACTTAAGCTTTACAAATTACACCTGGCATTCCGAACTTGTCAGATGATAGACAAGGCCAGCACCAACGTAAGACAAAGACCGTATGATTCTCTCAATATATGTTATAATATAACACTTGATAAACTGCACTAAATTAATTTGTCTAACGAATAAAACAATTGCGAGATTCGAAAACGACAATTCAAATTTAAATTTGGAACGCGCAACAAATCGCAGCTCCAACTTTTTAAAACTCCATAGACAGCCAGTATCCATTAAAAAAAACGTACTGAATGAAGCGAACTCATTAGCCGTTATTAATAAAAAAGTTCGCAATCCGCACGTATTCAGTACTAATATTTAACCAACTAGATAACGTGAATATATGCGCTTCCGTGTACCTACTTATTTAAAATGGAAAAATATTTTTCCTGCGTCGCTACCCGCTTGTGGAGAATGGCGCTACTGAATTTTACTGAATATTATGGAGTACAGACATAGCATCTACATACACAAATCGACTGAGCCCCACGGTAAGATCTAAAAGGCTTGTGTTGTGCATACTTAGCCAACAATATATATCATATACAAATACTTCTACGCTAATATTACAAAAGCGAAAGTTTGTGAATACACTGAGTGTGTATGTTTATTACTTCTTTACGTCTAAACAGCTGGAGCGATTTTAATAAAATTTGGTATAGAGTTAGCTGACACCCTGGATTAACACATAGGCTACGTTTTTTCCCCAATAAACCGCGGGCAACAACGCGGGGCACAGCCAGTAAATACATATAGGTAACATACCCATGACTCGGGAACAAATAGATGCTCAATACACAAATAAATGCCATTACTGAGTATGAACCCAGGACCGTCCGTATCATAGGCAAGGTTACTACCATGTCAGTCAACCAGTGCTGTCAGCGTCTGGTCAGTACAGAAGTAGGTGGCCCCGACAAACTCTGAAAGAGTTAGTTAAGGCGGGAAGGCGGGAAAGGCTTGTATTTCGGACAATCTTACACAAATTGACCTAGTCCTACAGTAAGCTCAGTAAGGCTTGTGTTGTAGGTACTAGACGACGATATGATGACACAGGAAAAAAATTCTGCGCTCACTGACTGGGATTTGAACCCAAGACCATCGGCTTCATAGGCACTACCCACTAGGCCAGACCGGTATGGTATGGCTTCACGAGTTACGTTGCTAGCAGCATCAGTAGCATTTCAGCCGTAAGTCCACAGCTGGATATAGGCCTCCCATCAATATGACTTGTATCATCTTGGGGGTAGTTGCCACTTGGCAGTAGCTGTATGGGTGGTGACGGACGCTGCTGCCCATCCGTCGGTTTTTTTTAAGGGTCTAATAAAAGGCAGTTCAGATAATGTTATACAAAGTTCACTTACGTGTTTCTCCACTATCAGCGTCGCTGGTGGATCGAGTATCACAGCACTAGATATTCACTATTCCGGCGAGCAGGAGGGGCACAATAGGCGCAATTGATATATAAAAAAATATTTTTAAATAAATAATAAATTTAAAATTACAGGACATTCAGGACAAAAAGGCTGAGCCCCACGGCAAGCTAAAATGAGCTTGTGTTGTGAGTAATCACACAACGATATATATATATAATAAATATACAATTACTTAAATACATATGTATTTAAGTAATTGTATATATTATAAAAAAGCCATGACTCAGGGACAAATAGCTGTGCTCATCACACAAATAAGCATTTATTACTACTAGGATTGGAACCCAGGACCAACGGTTTCATAGGCAGGGTCACTACCCATTTAAATAATAAATATAAAATTACAGAACATTGAGGACAAAATGGCAAAAATAACAAATACAAACTCTAGCATAATGGTAGTTGTTGGACGCCGCATGTATGTCACACTGTGACTTAAAGGTTAAGCAACGCGCGTGTGAATCCTTTGGAATTACGGGTGTCCATAAGCTGTCACTGCTTACCGTGAGGTGGGCCATCTGCTTTTTTGTCACCATTGCAGTATAAAAATATACAATAAGCAGTCAAAATTTTTTTTTTTAAATCATTGCAATGCTCTCAGTGTGCCCTTACACTAACGCCCGATATACGTCGCACTCGATCTCACTTACAGCTGTATTGTCGATAAAATTTATCGATATCGATATAACAAATGATAAACTTGCTGAAATCTAAAATGAGGCGTTGTCCTGCTGCAGGATGCTGGCGGTGTTTCCTCCTTGTACCGTATTACTGGTACGTTGTGCGAGGAAGCCGCCAGTTCTCCAGTTCTTCATCATCATTATTAGGCTTTCACCAAATATGACATGTATGATCTAGGGAGACAGTTGTAGTTGTCAGAGTCGCCACAAGCAGGTTGGCGACAGCAGTAGCCGTAATTGGGTTTCGACGGATGCTGCCTATCCGCCGTTATTTTCCTCTGTCGCCATTACTACACTTGCGGGCCGATATGGGGTGTTCTAGTCAGTCAGCCGGTACCAAGAAGACCGAGACCACCAGTAAGGTTATGTCAAATAAATGTTCCCTGAACTCTTAATAAAGTGCGCACTACGGTACGCCAAACGGTACAATGTACAATACCACTGAGTGAATCAACTATGTGTTGTTGTTATTCTGTCCCATCAGCCAGGGGACAACTGAAGCATAGAATGTTACAAGAAATGTGGCCCTGTGTGACGCGCTTGGCAGGTGACCCATTATGTATGGTGACCCACATGAAAGGGACATATAGCTTCTACAAATATCTGTTTTATGTATTTAGATGCAATTAAACTGTGGTTTGCATAGTGACCCAGGGGAATGTAACCATGGCGACGAGAGACAAAGCATAGTAGAATGATACAGATACAGTATAATGGAACTAAATCTAGTATCATAATGGGATGTGAACTTGCTTCAGATATGTAGTTGACAAAACCTGTTGTGAATTGACGACCGGTCTGGCCTAGTGGGTAGTGACCCTGCCAATGAAGCCGAAGGTCCTGGGTTCGATTCCCAGCAACACAAGCCTTATTGAGCTTACCGTGGGACTAGGTCGATTTGTGTAAGAATGTCCCGGAATATTTATTTATTTATTTATTATTTTGCTGTTCAACTTCAAGAAGCATTTTGCATTTTGAAAACATGTAGTGGCTATTAATAAGGTTTGTATTTTCATTCATTACAATAAACTGGAAGTTAGTATTTGTTACTATTAACATACATAACACTCGGGCGATACGATTCTCTAATATATATAGTGAAAGTCGCGGACCGGTCTTTTAGACCCGTTTTGGGAGGCCTATGTCCAGCAGTGAACGTCTTTCGGCTGACATGATGATGCTGATAATATTATAAAATATTTAATATGAAATGTATCGATAGTTCACGCCTCATCACTAGTGCACTTCCGATATAATATTTTACATTTAATAGTGATGTGCCACTAAAATCCTCTGCAGATGGCATTCCCGGAGAATTACTTTTCATTTTTGAGCCATATTCATATCGGTAATTCTAGTTGAAGTTTCGCGCGTTATCTGCATAGGTACAGTTCAAACGAATTATAACAGTGTGGTATATAATTAATATAAAGGCAAGTCCAATCTTTTATAGTACATTTCGATACTAGTGAAAACAATTTTTTTTTCGACGAGGGTGTAAGTTGGAGCCCGAGTGAAACGAGGGTGACAATCACCCGAGTCTTAAAGAAGTTTTTACACGAGTATCGAACCTAATTTTTCATAGCAAGTGCCTTAAAAAGCGAAATTTACGCGTGCGAAAAGTGCACTTTTTACGTACTAGTTAGGAAAAAATATTTTTACTGTTGTACATACGTACATATTTTTGACTTGACGACTGGTCTTGCCTAGTGGGTAGTGACCCTGCCTGTGAAGCCGATGGTCCCGGGTTCGATTCCCAGTCAGGGAATTTATCTGTGTGATGAGCACAGCTATTTGTTCCTCAGTCATGGGTGTTTTCTATGTATTTAAGTATTTATATGTATCTATCTATTATATATACCGTCGTCTAGTACCTACAACACAAGCCTTACTGAGCTTATTGTAGGATTAGGTCGATTTGTGTAAGATTGTCCCGAAATATTTATTTATTTTAGACATTACGTATGATAGATTTGCATAGTAATATAAATAATAGAATACTGATAATCAAAGAATATAATAACGAAAAAGCGTGAAAAATATACAGATACAACTTAAGTGTGAAAGCGGAAAGGCGAGTGTCAATACATGGCCGTTTATGAGGCTAGCTCTTAACAAGACGTTTGTGTTTATAAAGCACATTTCTAACAACGTAGAATGGAGACATACCTTCTTATATTATAAGCTGGAACTTAATAAATAAATAAATATTACAGGACATTCTTATATAAATTGACTGAGCCCCACGGTAAGCTCAAGAAGGCTTGTTGTTGTGGATACTCAGCCAACGATATATATATAAAATACAAATACTTAAATACATACAGCTATGTTAAATGCAAAAAAAAAAAACATAAAACACGAGTACACCCTATAAGATTTGAATTAAATTTATTTGAATTTTAATAATAATTATCATTATGGCATGTATAATTACAAACATAAAAAATAGATTTATATTATGTTAAAAATATTTAATAGATAACACTAAACGATAGGTTAATGTGTAGCTTGTTACAACACTAATCGATGATCTATCGATTATCGATACTTATGCCGAGGGACTCAAGACTACCAATGCATGCCTTGTGACAAAGACAATTAGCCATAATCATAATAAAGTCCAATTAGAACACAAAGAGCAACGATCAATTTAAATTGTCGAAGGGACATCGACTCGACGGCTAATGCCGCGTTGATAATAATTAAAAATAATTACTATTACGACCATATTCAATGACTCTGGTGTTACAGCTATTAAAGCTGTAGTGATGTGTGAAGTAGTTAACATGTGGATATCGAATCGATAATATTTTATCGACCGTGTGACTGACTAGAATAGCCACCACTCCACCTGCGCTGCCCTACTAACCAAAGTGGAGTAAATTCTTAATATTGTCTTCGGTTTCGGTTCGGTTTTACTGCATGAAGTAACTCCGTTTAATGTTTCATTTTAATATGTAAGTAATCGCACGAGTTTTCAAGATTAGTTACTGCCCTTATGCTTAGTAGTGCGGGTGTCGTAAGAGGCGGTAAAGGGAAAACTCCACCGGATGCTGCAGCGTCCGTGGGAACCCTGTCTACAGCTACTGCGGTCTCCAACCCTCTTGCCAAGCGACTATTGCAACTACCCCCCAAGATAATACAAATCATATTTAGGGGAGGCCTATGTCCAACAGTGGACGGTTTCCGCTGAAATAATGTCACTTAAAAGTCAAAAGTGACATTATTTGTCAATCGATGCTTTATTTATTCTTGTTTCTAATGTATTTTATCGTACGGGTATTTGCATGCATTCAAATATATACATATACAGCTACTCGTATATAGAATACCTACAGTTCTGCCACCGCTACCGAAACTTACCCTTCAACGAATTTCACCACATATTTCATTTTTCTATATTATTATGCTTGTTTGCCACTGTTGTAGTATAAATATACGTGCATTCCGTCAACACTTTTACTTTTTTAGTTCCAGTCCACTTGTCGTCTATCGCCTATCGACACGACTGTTAAATACAAGTATCGACATCGATAAATATTTCCCATCACAACTGTTCTAATTAAGGCATCGACTGACCGAACGTGCTTAATCAGGCCTGCGCGTACGCGTTTACAAAAGGTCACATTTCTGCACAAAACTTCTGTCGCTTACGACTTTCTGTGATGCGTTATAACGGCACTTGTTTGCTTTGTAGTTGCGCGTGAGTTGAGAGACAGTTTTCTATATTTAAACCATACAATAGTCATATCCTGTTTATGAAGAGAGATTTGCTTTGCAGGTTTGACCTAGTGGGTAGTGACCTTGCCTATGAAGCCGATGGTAATGGGTTCAAATCCCAGTCAGGGCATTTATTTGTGTGATGAGCACAGATATTTGTTCCTGACTCAGGAGTGTTTTCTATGTATTTAAGTATTTATATGTATTCTACATATTTTTTTTAAAGAATGTGCTTTTAACAGAGTTGGTAATGTATAGGTATTTGTGTTAAGCATTCAACCCACATTACAAATGTCTTAAGCTATCATTTCTAGTAAAAAAAATAGGTGACCAATGTTACCCCGAGAATCAAAGTAACCCCAGTTTACGGTACTAATTTAATTTATATTTATTCCGATGTACTTGAACTAAATTAGCTGATGATGAATCAATTGGCACGGTACCAGAATCAATCGGATCATCGATTAATTACTGAAGCATCTGATGTTGATTGAAGATATTTCTTGGTATAAGTGCTCGTTAGCTGCCATGTTCCCATTAATTTTATTTATTACTAGCTTTTACCCGTGGCTTTGCACGCGCAGAGGCATACTTGTAACCGGTAGCAATTATTATTGCTGTTCTTTTTTCATTAAATAAGGAATGTTTACACAATGTTTAAAGTCTCAGTTGACATTTCACTCCATCTCCATACAAACGTTCAACCCCATTTTTGCCTCCTTAACACGTTGGTGGACAGTAAATGACGTCATCTGTCATAGACCATAGGAAACAAAAACATACGCGAAGCCTATAGGCGTTCTGTCCACACACACTTTGGTGTTAAGGAATGAATTTCAAAAAACGCTATAGTTACTTTTTTATTTGAATAAGGAGTATTTACACAAAATTTCAAGTCTCTCGCTTTAAGTTTTACATAATCCCCGTACAAACTTTCAACCCCCCTTTTTAACCCCTTAATGGTGGAATTTCCACAAATCCCTTCTTAGTGGGTCCTTATGGTATATAAACTACCTAATGTGAAAAAATCTGCCATCTAGGTTATGCGGTTTGGGCTGGGCGTTGATCAGTCAGTCAGTCAGGACTTTCACGTTTATGATTATAATACACACTAGCTTTACCCCGCGGTGATGCCCGCGGTTATTTTCTCGTAGTAAAACGTAGCCTATGTGTTAATCCAGGGTGTCAGCTAACTCCATACCAAATTTTATTAAAATCGCTCTAGCCGTTTAGACGTGAAGAAGTAACAAACATACACACCCACAAACTTTTGCATTTATAATATTAGTGTAGATTATACTATCCAGAATAGACCCGAATGGAAATTACTCCACCGACAAGAGCCAAGTTCTTAAAGATATGATGATGATACTATCCATGATTTCGGATGCGCGACATATTGAAGTATAGAAGTAGTATAGTAAGTATTTTTCAAGAGCTATGTTACTTTGGTTCTGTGGTTGGTATATGCAGTCATCATCATCATATCAGCCGAAGGACGTCCACTGATTATATAATTATACTATATGGTTGCAAATGAGCAAATGAGAATAGGAACCGATGGTGTCCTTAAGTTATCGCAGATTCAAAATTTGTAAACTAAAAACTGAGTAATCTAATTTTAGTAACGTGAAGTTAATAAGCCTACAATAAAAGAATAAAAGCGTTTCAAAGACATTCGAATTCCATAACTCCTTGTTACTTTACAAAACGCATTTTCGTTCCACTAATTCACCGCAACACACCGTGACGGACGTACTAACAGCAACATTGATTGTTGACCAGTGATAACCCTTATCTCCTTCTAATACGGTACACTATCGGCCAGCTTTATGTGGACGGCACTATACACCTCCGCATCGATACCCGCTATCAAAAATCAGGAAACCATCTCCATTGATTTATATGAGAAACCACTACAACGCTTTAAAGAGTAATATACTTTAAGCATTGCTAATAGAGTTTAGATTCCTTTGAGTTGCTTTAGAAGATTTTGGAATTGTGCGTGTTTTTGAATATGAGTTTTAAGCTCAAGAAATAGAGTTGATTTTGGGGTGGATTGTAGAAAGAACAACATACCACCAAAGAAGAATATGCCACTTGCGGGTGATTTATTCCCGATACGGCGTATTAAACGTTTTTGTTTTTTGTTCGGAATTTAAAAATCTGTTATTTATGGGGTTAAAATCGAGAGGAGCGATTAAAATATGTCCGATACTAGTAGATTTATAGTGGTTCGGTCTTTACTTCCTTCATTCGGAGCTCTGTTGGTTTTTATGGAGTGACGTATTGTCGATTCTATTGGAAAGATAGTGGAAGTAGAAACATTCAAGCTCCAGTAATGTTGGACCAAGGTACCTGACTTAGTGTGGTGATTATGGCATTGGACACCTGCTCAGATATAGTTTCCATTGGTGGTCTAAAGGAAGGCCCTTAGACCACCACATAGGGATATCCAGCAGTGGACCGTGACTAAATATATATGGTCAGGACAATCGCACAAGCAGAGTAATGGCAGGTGGATTAAAATGTGTGATGGTGGATGCTTCTGGAAGAAGCCCGTAGTGTCCGGGATAGGTATTTGGAAGATCGGTGGTTATGTCTGGATAAGATTGAGTTTCAGATACGAGAAGTGGCATACAAGCCTGCGGTTGGCAGTGGGTATTAAAAGGCGGGATGTAAAAGAGATACTAAATTTCTTTGTTTGAACCTTCAAAAACTTTGGTGGTGCATCGTTTGTCAGTCTAGGAAAACATGAGTTAACTTGACTTTGGTTTCTAAACTAAATAAAACACATACCGCATTTCCCGTGGACAAGAGCTACGTTTTATGCATTGATAAGAGGAGAAGTTGTTTAAAATGATATCAATAAAACATTAGTCTTAAAAAACTTAGCTTTCTGAATGTCTATAGGAAAGAACCGAACTTAAGTCTTACAGGATTAAAAATAATATGACTTGTATAATCATAGGAAATTGTTTGCTATTGCTTTTATTATTTATTCACTTATTGTTATTTACTAATTTAAATCCTACGGACGGGCAGTAGCGTCCGTCGAAACCCAATCTAATGTGCCAAGCGTGGCGACTATGGCAACTACCCTCAAGATGATACAAGTAATATTTGTGGGAGGCCTATGTCCAGGAAGTGGACTGCATACGGCTGAAATGTAATGTAATGTTCTACTGATTGTGTATATTTTTTGTATTGTATATATATTATTCTTTACCAAGCTTGTAACTCACGTTTAATAAGTCTAATACTACTTTGACGATATACGACTCCTACGTTATCTGACGAAGACTGACCATTCTGCCAGTCAGCCAACGCGAACGGCTCATGATTATGCTCCTAGTTACGGAGCGAAACATGTCGAGTATTCGCCATATGTTACCCCTAGATAATTAATATACTTGAATCTCACGATAGTTGTGTTTGTATCTTTTACATTGTTGGCACCATTATTTGAACACGTCCATAATAACCTTGCCGTATGATGCCGGCTGACTAGAATAACACCAACCCATCTCCTACCGTGGGTGTTGTAAGAGGCGACAAAGGGAAAAATCCTACGGACGGGCAGCAATGTCCGTCGAAACTTAATCTACAGCTACTGCGGTCACCAACCCGCCTGCCAAGCGTGGCGACTATGGCAACTACCCCCAAGATGATACAAGTCATATTTGTGGTAGGCCTATGTCCAGCAGTGGACTGCATACGGGCCAAATGTATGTATAATAACAATCGAAGCAGAATCCTGCGCACGTCTCTCCGATAGCATTTCCTACAATCTCCATAACGTATTTGTACTAGTGCAAGATTAATTGCCAATACCCGGGGCAGACAGACAACGGGCGTGCGACACGACGCGCCAATATACGGGCAATAATTTTAACATTTCTGTACTCCTACGTAGATGTGGGGGGGTATTCTGAGAGCTTCAACTTGTCTAGGAAAGTTTGAACTCTTCTGTTTCGAAGGTGAGAAAGAGTCATAGTGATGGAATTCTGAAGATTATGAAGAGTCTCTTTAAATATATTTAAGAAGATTCTATGATCATGACGCACTTTAAGAGCATCCATCGAGTAGACTACCAAAACACTAGAAAATTTTCATGGCATCTTTCAAGGTAAAATCTGATCTAAATTATGAAAAAGGTTTATTAAGGAAACACCCGAGAACTTATGGTAATGAGCTTTTCAGTAATTTTGTATAAAGGATGATTTTTGTTTAAGTTTGGGAGAAAAATAAACCGTAGATTTTTTTTATTTTATTAAATAGCAATGGTGGAGCGTCTACAGTCCAAATAGTATCAATTGAAATTCATGTACTGTTTTGACCAGTTACTGAAACTACTTATTTAAAAAAAAATCCTCGTGTCTTCGTCGGCCAGCCGTGTCAGTCTTTAAAGTATATTTGCGGGATAAATTTTTTCTTACGTTCTTTCTCGTAGTTAAAAACTGTTTCCATACCAAATTTCATCCTAATCCATTTCCACGCCACGTTGTTCGCACCCAACCACGCGTCGAGAACCCTTAGGCCCCAAATACCATCGATCCTGGGGGAAATATGCCATACTTCCACTGATTATTAGTACCTAGTTGAATACAACTAGGTACTAATATATTTAAATTCTTGTATGTTTGTTTGTATAATGACGTTTTGACGACCGGTCTGGCCTAGTGGGTAGTGACCCTGCCTATGAAGCCGATGGTCCTGGGTTCGATTCCCAGTCAGGGTATTTATTTAGTTGGTCAGTCAGGACCAACTAAATATAGTTTGTCAGTCATTCCGCACTTCAATCTTCAAAGGCCATAAGAAACTGCAGCCTTGTCTTCCGAAGGTCCCAGAATCCACATCCGATGGAGCATATCGTGTTGAGGGATTGTCCGGTCCCCGCGCCGTATGTCAACCAGTCGATAAAGAGCTAAATGTTGTCCGATTGCGAACAGAGACGCGTGCGCATAAATTTATACCTTTCTGATATATTAAGCGGCGCGGTGAGTTATGGCCGTGCGAAGACTGGGCTTTAGTGTTGTTTGTAATGTTTTTGGATGGAACGGTGATTTTAACGATGTTTGCTGATGTTGCATCTGGAAAACTGGACTTTTTAAATCATTGTAATAATTGAGAATGGAACAGATTATTTTTCCGAAACTAAATCCGCCTATTTACGAAACAACTCTAATATGGTTACTTTTACGTCCAGTAAGTTTTTGCATTTTTTAAATGATAATCTCGGCTCTCCTTTATGGCTTTCTGTCACTGGCGTGACAGTCATGTTTCGGAGAACATAGGCCTCCATTTTCAAGCACTAAGTCTGCTGAGAGTCCGTTCGCTTCGCCGCTCGCGTCGTCGACCAGTCACGCACTTGAAACTGGAATGGATGGACTAATAAGTGTTATTGTTACAAGTGTCATTACTTACTGTAAGTTTTTTTTTATGACATAGGCGGCAAACGAGTAGACGGGTTGCCTGGTGGTAAGCAATTACCGTCGCCCATGGGTACCCGTAACACCAGAGGAGTCACAAGCGCGTTGCTTGCCTTTAAGGGGGGTTGGAGCTCTGGGAACCTTACTCACCATCAGGAACACAACACTGCATACCTGAAAGGTAGCAGTGCTATTATGGCTGTGTTCTTCTGTAAGGAGGAGGTACTTCCCCAGTTGGGCTGCCCCAGATTCAAGCGTGATGGTCATCGCTGTGCCCTACCTCTCATAAAAGCATGAAGTGATTAAAACATAGACAATCAAATGTTCATTGCATTAAGAAAAATATTCGAATCCCTTAAATTATAGTTATGTCTACAGAAAATTCGCGAACACAAATACGCTTTTGACCCAATATTTGACCCGATCTTTAATCCTACCCATCTCTCTGCATTAAATGATTATTCTTATCTTATTTTATAAGTTCATACAAGTATAGTCAACCAATTTGATTTCTAGGCCACTTCGAACCTCGTCTCAGTGACATTAATAAGAGATCTTTTGCGTTTTTCATATAGATTTTTACTGTGACAAGGAACGAAGTGGCCCAAAAATCAAATTCGTTGAATGTACATTAGCCATCTTTAAGCAAAACGTTAAATTAGTTGAACATATAAGAGTGAGAATTACAAATCGGAGAAATAACTGCCGTGGATTTTTCTCGCCCGATTTTATCACGCGAAATACCGATTCGCCCCGATTTTTAAGCATTTCGCCGAGATAAACTTTTAATTTAAGGTATCAGTGCGTGGTGTCAAAATACTGAATTTTTCGGTATATGTTATACAGACAAATGCAGAAGCATGTCCAAAGGCACGCCGTTATATTATTTTACCGAATAACCTGGGCTTTACTTCAAGTAAAATAAACACATCATCATCTTCTTCCTCGTCCTCGTGTTGTCCCGGCATTTTGCCACGGCCCATGAGAGCCTGGGGTCCGCTTGGCTACTAATCCCAGGATTTGGCGTAGGCACTAGTTTTAGTAAAATAAATACATATTCACATTATATTCGTTATTATTTTGTGTTAATAAAAGTTCTCCCATACCCTGAGTTGTATTTAATATTTTAATTTGAAAATAAGTACGTAAATTAAAATGATTATTCTTTATTTAAGACTTATGAATTTATTTGTAGCTGTTGGTTAACTTATTTAGAGTATTACAACAAATTTAGTCTAATAACAATATTATAAATAATAAAAACCTAGCCTAAGACTGAAATTGAATAACCAGAAATTATAAAGAAAACATAAAGTAAAATTTATTGATTGAACTATAATGTACAATTAAACTACAAAATACTATGAAAGGTTACAAATTGTGTGACAATCAAATTATAAGATTAACCTGCAACCCCTATCAGATATATTGGGGCTGTGGACGTTGTCACAAATATCTGAACAACGACTCTATTGTCAAAGCGATAAAGTGTATGTGCAGATATGCGTACTGCTCAGATATATCTGATGGCGACTAAGCTTTAACAAATGTAAGTCCATAAACATTCAAATTTTGATCCTATCTCTGAAGATTTAAGGTCTAAAATGAAATAAAATCCCGTTTCAAGTCGGGCACGCGAATAGTAATAAATGGGTACAAGTGAGCAAACCCGAAGGGCGGGCTAGTATCGCCATTGTTAATTATGTTGGCAGTTATAATTTATATTAAATGTTAGTATTAATCCAAGTTGATCAGACTCATTCTTAGTTTTGTTTTAAGAACCCTAGATGTGTACTGAGTGAAGCTGGATACTCCACCGACAAGAGACTGACTCTTAAGTTTATGATGATGAGATGTGTACTGAACTAAGGTACCCAATGATAATGATTATAGTTTTTTTTTTACATTTCATTAAAACATGACATATTGCAGGTTTGGACATGGGTTCCGCGAATATTTCATTAAAACGTGATAGATATCGGTCGTTGAGTAAGCCCAACGTCGAAATAACTGCTCTCTTTTAGTATAAGATTCTAAACCCGGGTATGTCCTCAAACTACGTCCAATAATGAGAGTTAGGGCACAGCGAAGTACCATCACGCTCGAGTCTGGAGAAGCCCAACTGGGGAAGTACCTCCTTACAGAAGCCACAGCCATAATAGCACTGTTACCTTTCAGGTATGTATGATTCTTGATGGCGAGTAAGGTTCCCAGAGCTCCAACCTTAAAAGTCGGCAAAGCGCTTGTGACTGCCCTGGTGTGGGCGCCCATTGGCGACGGTAATTGCTTGCCATCAGGCAATTTTTTTATGACAAAGGCGGCAAACAAGCAAAAAAATAAATAAAGATTTAAAAAAAACAACTGTCGAATCGTCCAACGTAAGCAAGATGGATTCAACACATTCACCGCACGTGTAACCTTATTTAAAAACTCTCAATACCTTAAATTCCCCCAAACCGACACTTATCACGGCGACGTGAGCATTAATTTCACCCGAAACGGGTGTGAAAATATTCGCGGAATCGTATCTGAGATCAGTGAAGATCAGAAGACAGCTACCGTTGGCTGATCACTTCGACATTTTTTTTTATGACATAGGCGGCAAACGAGCAGACGGATTGCCTGGTTGTACGCAATTACCGTCGCCCATGGGCACAAGCAACACCAGGGGTGTCACAAGCGCGTTGCCGGCCTTTAAGGGGGGTGGGAGCTCTGGAAACCTTACTCACCATCAGGAACACACATACCTGAAAGGTAGCAGTGCTATTGTGGCTGTGGTCTTCTGTAAGGAGGAGGTACTTCCCCAGTTGGGCTGCCCCAGATTCAAGCGTGATGGTCATCGCTGTGCCCTACCTCTCGTTGGACGTAGTTTAAGGACATACTCGGGTCCAAAAATTTACATGCCCGACATGATTAAAAAAAAGTCTATCTATCTGCCACGGGTGTCTGGGTCTAAGACCTCTGGCGGTTGAGCCTTGAAACGGCGAAGATGTCTTGAGAACAGATATTTTTGTATATAGTGTGTTATATCGATAGCCTTATTAGTGATCTAACGCAATATTCTGCTAATGAAGAATTGATCTCAAAACGGGTTTCAGGTATGTAGTGTTGTGTTCCTGATGGTGAGTAAGGTTCCCAGAGCTCCAACCCTCCTTAAAGGCCGGCAACCCGCTTATAACTCCCCTGGTGTTGCGGGTGCCCATGGGCGACGGTAATTGCTTAACACCAGGGAATCCGTCTGCTCGTTTGCCGCCTATGTCAAAAAAAAAACATTATTTGGTCACCACCGGCAGTCCTCCACCGGCTCGCCTCGTGGCTTTTTGTAAAGTCCAGCTATGACTTTACAAAACGCAAGGCCTACTACCGAACAACGTCATGCTCTATGAACAAACTTGGTATACTATATTATTTTACTTATGTTTTACTTGACATTGGCGAAATCATCGATTGTTATATTGACGGAAGCCATATTTCAAAAGAAGGCCCCATAGGTCTATTGTCTATGATCACAAAGATCTTTAGCACTCTGTACCTCTCATACACACAAAACTCAATACGGAATCATTTATTCATCATATCAACCGAAGGACGTCCATTGGTGGACATAGGCTTCCCCAAAGAGTCCTACAATGACCGGTTTTGCGCATCACATTCAGTGGATTCACGCGATCTTTACCAGATCTTTGGTCTACCTTTTGGAGGGTCTACCTACGCTGACTCGGTCGCTGTCGAGCTTGTCGAGAATCGTTTATTGTGCAATGTAATACAGGTGACAGTTTATAATTCAATGCTTACACCATGTACCCTGACGGACAACAAAATATTGGAATTTAAAGATTCAGATGTATAATTAAATTAAGAATTCATCTGCGTAAGTGATTTATGTTTTACTTGTAAAATTTCAATATGTCAGCTCAAGTTTTGTTGAAGTTTTGCACCAATAATTCCCATTACTGTTGTTGATAAACACAAAAATATATTTCATTTAATTTTTTTTTTTTGATTATTAACATTTATTTACAGAAATTAAAATCATATTATTGTTAGGATTAGGTAGTCGTATTAAATTAAACAAAATCCCAAAGATGTTTGTTTAAATATAAGACTCAACAAATGCTCCTTTATAAATAGTCGTCCATCTTTGTTTCTGAGCCACAAACTTTGTCGTCAAATTTCTTTCAACATCAAACATAAAGTAAATAAGCCATAAATCTCCAACCGTCCCACACGCGTGTATTAAGCAATAAAACTTGTAACGATAATCGAGTGGTTGTCGAGTCGTCGCGGAATCGATTGAATCGATCGTATTTACATAATCGGGCGATAGGAATGCACCTGCCAGTATGTGAGGCAAAGAGTAGATTTGCTTTTCGTGACAGAAGGGACAGTCTATTTCCTTCACTTTCACGTTATGTTCATGGCCACTATTTTATATATTTATTTTAACTTATTAAACAATATGACAATAAACTTAAAAGTTTTATATAATGATTTTATGTCGTACTCTATACCAGTAAGCATTCTTTGGCCACTATTTTATATATTTATTCTAACTTATTAAACAATATGAAAATAAACGTAAACGTTTTATATAAGGATTTAATGTCGTATTCTCTACCAATAGGTAAGGAAACAGAGAACTACCGCTAGTGCAGAGTATACAAAGAACACAATATGTGTTGACGTACAATTGTGATCAAGTCATGTATTGTGTTGGTATAGATCATAGATTCTTGAAGAAACTAAAAACATTCCCTAATAAGTGTAGTCTTCAGCAATCGCTCAAGTAATCAGTATTAGCTGCTAGTGTCATAAAAACTACATATACTTGACTTTTGAAATGTCCAGGAAAACAAAAAGTGATATTTTCAATACATCATTCATGCTTATCAGCCGTAAGACATACACTGCTGGTCATAGCCCTCCCCCAAACATAGCTTGAATCATCTTGGGGGAAGCTTCCATAGTTGCCACACTTGGCTGGCGTAGTGAGGGTTTTTTTCCTTTATCGCTCTTACGATACCTAAGGCAATAACACCATCACCATACACCAGATATAGCACCATCTCAGCCGGCACCACATAGCAAACATACATTATTTTACAATCCACGTTTTCTACACCTGATTATCACATTAGCTACGGCTGGTCTAGCTGAGCAAAGACCTGTCCCCTCTGTCCTCCCAATCTTCCAAGCCCTTATCTCCAATCGGCCATTAAACGTAACCAAATAAATCTAAGAGGTACTTACGATCCATCACATTGACAGCCGGCCGCTAATTTACTGCGGGGATCCTTAATTACTTATAAAACAGGTATTTTGATCATATTTAGACTTTATGGTGAGTTACTGTGAATGTGTTAGTCATGCTAAGTTGCAGAATTTTTGATATTTCACGCACATTTGTTTCGCACACTTTTATAAAAAAGAAAACATGTTCCGACAGATATCGATCGCTTCATTTGACGTTTAAGTTACACACTGTATCAACATGGCGAATCCATGAAACTATTAATTAAAACGGGATTTATCATGTATGTTAATTTTAATGAGTTTCCGATATTTCGGCAAAGTGTCCGTTAAAGCAAAACATGCGAAATGAAACAGTGAGTATATTTTGTCGTGATTGCGATCGAATCCCAGGTAAGAATGCGAACGGTAGTTGTGAAAATGACATTCAACAAAAAAAGCGAATCAGAAAGAGGGTAGATCGCTACGGAGTGTGGTTCGACCACCGTTAAATCTCGCAGTACTTCAGTTATTCCTCTCTATCCTGTTTGCAGTAATACTTATAAAGTGAATGACCATGTTCAGCCTTTCTGTTTAAGACCAAATCTATACTTGATGACATTAGTTGATTAAATCACCATACACTGACGACCGGTCTGGCCTAGTGGGTAGTGACCCTGCCTATGAAGCAGATGGTCTTGGGTTCGATTCCCAGTCGGGGCATTTATTTGTGTCATGAGCACAGATATTTGTTCATAAGCCATGGGTGTTTTCTTTGTAAATATTTAAGTATTTATATGTATCTATCTTATTATATATATCGTCGTCTAGTACGTACAACACAAGCCTTACTGAGCTTACCGTAGGACTAGGTCGACTGCTGTAAGATTGTCCCGAAATATTTTAATATAAATACACTCAATTGCCCCGCAACGATACGTCGGTGAGGTAAGTCCGAACTGACATACACATCCGTCCCGTAACGAGCTGAGCGGTGATCGGCTGATTTCGATGTTGCCCACGCGCCGGCGGCGCGCGCAATCTATTTTATTACCGGTATTAGCTGCTTGTACAGTTGACTGCAAAATATGTGTCGGTTTCACTCAATCAATTCTTCAAGAATTAGGTAATGGCATCTGGGGCAGCCCAACTGGGGAAGTACGTCCTCCTTACAGAAGACCACAGCCATAACAGCACTGCTACCTTTCAGGTATGTAGTGCTGTGTTCCTGATGGTGAGTAAGGTTCCCAGAGCGCGCGCGGCCGCGCTTGTGACTCATCTGGTGTTGCGGGTGCCTATGGGCGACGGTAATTGCTTACCACCAGGCAATCCGTCTGCTCGTTTGCCGCCTATGTCCTCAAAAAAAATGTTAAGTATCATAATAAGCGAGATGCACAGATAGTAAACTCGATACTTGTTATCGAAAACCTCAATGTCACAACTCATGGTAAGGGTACCGTTCTCCTTTTTAGCATCGCCCGTTCAGGTACCTACATAGTGTAAGCATTGAATTATAAAATGTCACCTGTATATACCATTCCACAATAATTGATTCTCAAGTGGAAGTGATACATGAAATTAATAAATTAATTATACATAATAATCGGACCCGGGTATATCCTTAAACTACGTCCAACAAGGTAGGGCACAGCGAAGTATCATAATGCTTGAGTCTGGAGCCCAACTGGGGAAGTACCTCCTCCTTACAGACCACAGCCATAATAGCACTTCTACCTTTCAGGTATGTAGTGTTGTGTTCCTGATGGTGAGTAAGGTCCCCAGAGTTCCATAGGTCGGCAACGCGCTTCTGACTCCCCTGGTGTTACGGGTGCCCATGGGCGACGGTAATTGCTTACCATCAGGCAATCCGTCGTTTGCCACGTTTGTCATAAGAAATCTAAATACATTTGTACTAGAAAACTAAAAAATTCTAAATAATAGAACTGTCCCGATTGGCTGTAAGTGCTAGATAACCTCCAAAACTGCTCACAAATGAGTGATGATATAAATTGATAGAGGACACAGCGTCTGGTGTCATATTCCGTGAGTCATCGGATGAACTATGGCAGAGGCGACACGGGAGCCGATTGCTTAAGAAGCTGAATTGCAGCGGGGATTAAAAAAGTCTTGAATTAATATGTTTTTTTTTATACGTGGCAAATGGCCCGCCTGATGGTGAGCAGTTACCGTAGCCTATGGACGCCTGCAACTCCAGAGGGTTCATATGCGCGTTGCCTACCATTTAAGAACCTATACACTCCTTTTTTGAAGAACCTCATACTGTAGTCTCTACGCAAAACCTCGGCAGGGAGTTTATTCCACAGCCGGAGCGTTCGCGGGAGGAAATACCTCTTAAACCGCTTAGTGCGCGATTCTTTAGGCTCCAGGGTGTGAGGATGGATGCACTGCCGACGGCGAGCGGTGCGGTGGTAGAAAGCGGCCGTTGCATCATGTCAAACAGTTCTTGATAGCACATTTTACAAGCGGTAGAACACACATAGGGAGGAAAAGTCTCTCCTTAGACTCAAAGGCTATCATTATCATAAAACTATTTGGAGATTCAAACATATTAATTGTATAAACGGAGTTGAAGAACAGTTTTGTGTGGTATGTCGGTGTTTTGTGTGGACGTAACTGGTGATATAAGAGCTGGCGGCTTCCTCGCACAACTTGATACGTTGCTATACAAGGACAAAATGCTAGAATCCTTGGTACAATACCTGAAGCGTTTTTTTTATTTTAGCTAATTTTGTGCCGTAATTCTTGTGTTTTGTAAATAAATATCTGGTAATATAAATTCAGACATGACACTTTGATATAGCAATATAAATCTTTTTAATTGTTTATAATTTATAAATAAATACAAATAGAAATGGGTATGGTATAGGTATCTTCAAGTCGAGAGTGAATAAGCACTTGCTAGGTAAGCATGTTCCATCGTCGGCCTCATCGTCACTTACCATCAGGTGAGATTGGGCCAAATGCTAAACTATCATTTATATAAAAAAAAATACAACGAACAATGTCGCCAGCATCCATGGTACAACCATATCTAGCTTTTACCCACGGCTTCACACGCGTAGAATAACCCTCCTTTTGACCCCTTAGGGGTTGAATTAAAAAAAAACACTAACATCTCGTTTCTTGTATTCGAATAAGGAGTGTTACAAGTCTCTCGCTTTAAATTTTACAAACAAACATTCAACCACCTTTTTACCCCCTTAATGTTGAAATTTCCAAAAATACCTTCTTAGTGGGTCTTTATGGTATTTAAACTACCTATTGTCAAAAAATCAGCTATCTAGGATAAGCGGTTTGGGCTGGGCGTTGATCAGTCAGTCAGGACTTTCACGTTTAACTTGAGCAAGTCAATAAACGACTCAAGTATTATTTTTTTATTATTTCTCAATGCCACAAGAGAGGCGCGGGCGGTACAGGCCTAAACAGAGATGGCGGAACGATCTGGATGCTTTCCTCAGCACTTGGCCGGAAACAGCAAAAGACCGAGAATTGTGGGGTCCACGGGAGAGGCCTTTGCCCAGCAGTGGGACACTATAGGCTAAAGAAAAAAAAATCTTAATAAAAAAATAAAATGGAATGTGTGCTCTCTGTCTGAACAGTTCTGTATCTCGGCCAGACGCAATAATTCAGACTAATCCACAGTAATTCGATGTCACTGGCATATTACCGAATACTTTAGTGATGTCTCCATCCTAAGTGAATCAGCTTGTTCAGTTATATCATTTACTATGCCTACGAAACTGAAGTTACAGGTTCGTACAGACTCGAGTACGTTCGCCGGATCAGTTTAGAAACAAATCCATAATTTGATAGTGAAATCGAAAGAAAAATAGAAAAAAAATTACTCACAGCGGGACTCGAACCCACAACCACAGGATCACTAGTCCAAGTGCACTACCAATTGTGCTATACGAGTACCGCTTAGACTAGCAGACGTTTTTGCATAATAAAAAATAAATCCATAATTAAATAAATAAATATTACAGCTACCGCAAAAAACGATATTCTTAAATTTTGGATGATTGTCTCTGTCACTCTCATGATTTAATTGGAGTAAAAGAGAAAGATGCTCGAAATATACGAACTTTGATATTCGCGGGCCCGGATCTTCATACTCTAATTGACTGGGCCCCATGGTAAGCTCAAGAATGCTTACATGTGCTTACCGAGAGAATATATATCTTCCTCGCGTTGTCCCGGCATTTTGCCACCATATAAACCTGGGGTCCGCTTGGTAATCCCAGGATTTGGCGTAGGCGCTAGTTTTACGAAAGCAGTTGCCATCTGACTTTCCACACCAGAGGGTAAACTAAGCCCTATTGGGATTAGTCTGGTTTCCTTACGAATCGTAAGTTACGATGTTTTTCGTCACCGTAAAGCGACTGGTAAATATTAAATGATATTTCGTATATAAGTTCCGAAAAACTCATTGGTACGAGCCGGGGTTTGAACCTGCGAGCTCCGGACTGCAAGCTCTTTCCGCTAAAGAGATTAGATTCTCATTTTTAACGCGAAGTGCCGTTTAGTTCTTATATTTGAAAATCGAATTTAAGTCTGTACTTTATGTACTGTCAAAATGTTAGTTCCTTACGACGTTTGCATAAAAGCCATGCCATAATGAGATGCATTATGGCATCGATTGAGGCTCGCTCAGATTTACAGCTAACTTTAAATCATCTTTGTGAAATGAAATAAACTCGAGAAAACTATTATGCTTTGTACTATTTTATACAGTTCTCTAATATTTATGAGTATTACCTATATGTTAGAATTGCTTTCGATTTGTTTAGTTGTTATTCGTAATTTTGTAATTTTAGTTCTTGTATGTTATTGAGTAGGGAACAGCTGCTTACAGTATCTTTTAACAGCAATGTTAAAGTTTAGAGTTTTAAAGCCAAATTTCATTCTATGATATACAAACATAAACTCCTCCCCCTCTTACGTAACATTATACCACAAACACAATTTTTGATCACATATGGCGTTAACTATTGATCACAGAAAAGACGATTATTGTTTAATATGTTATAGTATTTATGTTACAACTCGTGTATTTTAACTGAATTAGACTGAAATCTGGGCCGTGATCCAAAATGTCAAAAAGGGATAAAGACGATCATTCTTAACAACTTTTCCCGTGGGACAAATATAGAAATCGCGAAAAAAATAAGCTGCTCCGTACATTAACTCGCAATGAAGTCCCAGGATTTGGAGTATCACTAGTTTTACGAAAGTAACTGCCATCTGACCTTCCAACCCAGAGGGTAAATAAAGCCTTATTGGGATTAGTCCGGTTTTCTCACTCTTGTTTAATTGAAATTCCTCACTCTTGAAATATCAAATGATATTTCGTACATAAGTTCCGTAAAACTCATTGGTACAAGCCGGGGTTAGAAACTGCGACCTCCGGATTGCAACGCACGCTCACACGCTCTTAGCGCTAGGCCAGTACCTCATTTTACTTATAAACAAATATCAAATAAAACAAATAATATAGCAGGAAATTATGGATACACAAAGAAAGTCGAAGCACAATCTTAAGCTATTATACTATACACAGAATCGGGATAATAATCGATCGTGTCATAATGGCATTCATTACGTGCGTCCGCGCATGATTTAAGTCGTTGTAAAGGCTCGCCCACAGTAGCGATCGCCCGCTAGATCGGCCCGCCCGGCTGACCGGCCGGGTCGCGTAGTGTGGAGACGGCTTAAATAATGTTTACAGAAATTACAAATATTATGATAACTGCAAGTACTTAACTAGTTACTGCATAAAATCTAAAAAAGGCCCTTGCACTGTACCAAGGATGCTGGCGGCATTTGCTCATTGTAATCGCAATGCTGATACGGTGTGCGAGGAAGCCGCCAGCTCTTCGGTCACCAGTTACGTCAACCAGACGCTTCTCGATTTCTGCAAAATGTTTAAATATTTAAATTATTTCTCTCTTTTCGTTCTTTAATTCAAATATTTTGTAAGTAGTAAACACAACTAAATATGTAAAAAAAAACACGATATAGGACTAGGTCAATTTGGGTAAAGCTTCAAAACATATTTGGGTCATTATTTGAGGTGTAAGATAAATGTTACAGAAATAAAAACACATATTTTGATGTGGTCTGTTTTATTTTGAACATAAGGGTATATACCGATAACATACTTTATATTATAAGAGATCGATAAAGTTTATTTTGGTTAAAAAAAGCAAAATTCAAATTTTAACGGTAACGAAAATGAGCACCATGACCACGAAAAAGAACATTTTGTTTATTTTTAAATGTTATAATTGTACTATTTGAATGAAAATCCGATGATAATGAGAAAATGAATAAGCATTATTTAATTAATCAGGTATCAACAGAAATAGACAATCGATATATATATATTAAAAAAAATAAAACTTGACCACGAAAATGACGACTTCAAATTGTCATTTTTGTAACCTTTTAAATACTATCTAGAAATTATTTGATTAAAGTAAGATTAATAACTTCAACTCACAAACAAACAGCTTTCAATACCTCTCTATCTTCAAGAATTATTTCACACGTACATTGTGTGAAATGTATATATCTAAATATTAAAAAAACTACGTCATTTAGAGGAACATTTTGTTGTGTTATTTCGGTGTAACAAAATTTCGTTGGGGTCTACCGTAGACCTGCACGGGAATATAATAATATATATATCAGTGCAGGAATAAAAGTAACAATATCGGAAATATCGATATATAATTATTAAACGGTCCGGTACTTTTCATGCCGATTACATCAATTTAACGTCACGCTGCAGATGATCCCAAACAGTTACTAATGATAAGAAGTGTGAAAACTTACTTTATCAGCAAAACTGTATTTATTATTGTCATGTAAGTAAAAAAGAAGATTAGAAGATTTTTATTTAATATTTTATGTTTTCCATTGTAACGTCTCGTAACGACGGCATAACGGCATAAACGATTACATTGTAAAAAGCAGAAAATTCTATAAAAAGTGTTCTGTATTTTTTCTACTTGTAGGGAAAATCATCTTTTTCGTGGTGATGAACTGATTAAAAGCAGTTTCGTGGCCCATAGCACCACGAAAATGATGACCACGAAATTGAAAAGTTCTTACTTTCGCGACTCTGCAGTAAATATCCTCTAGGTTTGAAGCAAATTAAATCAATATGGAATATCTTAACTGCAAATGACACAGCTCCAGTAAAACATTATATTTATTTACCCAATACTCACCAAGTCGCAACCGTAACGAAAATGACGCTCGATCTTTGACGCAAATCTAACTTGAACCTTTATTACATTAATTATAGATAAATAATTATGGCTTGCGATAAACATTATACCTCATATTGATGCAGTCTTATTTTCAAAGTTGCTTATAGTTAAAAAATGATTAACAGGAGGTTTGTCCTCTTTTTTTGTTTAAAATATTACTTAATAAGTGTGGCAACGAAAATGATGGTGTATTTTGAAACAACGGGAAATGTAGAAAAAAATAGTCTTATCAATGTCCTAATTTTTTTATGTTTGCATGCATGGTATATCATATTATGAACATTCAATCCATGTTTTAAACAGCAAGTATTTCTATACCTTGTATTTTTTACAATACTACAAAGTAGTCAGGGATAATCCGAACCTGACCACGTAACTGACTTTTGTGCAGAAAATTTAAGTTATTGTGGAAAAAAAGATAAAATAGAATAAAATGTATTTACCACAAGTTTCAGTGATAATATCCTAAGCAACCTAAAAACAATAAACGATATATTTCTAATTTTATTACTGAAAATTTGAGTCTGAACACAATTGAACCTCTCGAAATAATAACCCATTTACATATTATGTACTTATGTCGTAAGAGGCGACAAAGGGAAAAAATCGAAATCAGCAGCGTCCGTCGAAACCAAATCAACATGTACTGCTGTCGCCAACCCACCTGCCAAGCGTAGTTATGGCAAATCCCCCCAAGATGAAACAAGCCATTTTAGGGGGAGGTCTATGCAGCAATGGACGTCTTACGGCTGAAATCATGAAAATAGTGATGAATTTTGTACAAACCTTCGGGCCTACCGCGAAAATCGAAATTCGTAATTTTCCGGCACCTGTCTCTTTTACTCCAATTAAGGTGTTATTTGTTTGACAGAGACGATTGAGTGAGTAAAGCTGGAGTATAAAGTGACAGGGACGATCGTTCGAAATTTGCCCATGCAAATGTCAAAGGCATAAAAGTAGAAAGAGGAAAAATAAAGCCATGTCCACACTATCCAACCGCGCGACATCGGAGAATAAGTACAAGCGAAGTAACAAATAACACGACATCCATTCATGCATTGTACAGTTCGCCTTAAATAATAATTGAATCAATTTTATATAAACACAACAATATAGGCAAAAAACAACTTTAACACTCGTCATTAAAGTTCAAATTGGTGTTAACACGTTGGTGATTTAAAAGATGTAGTTGTTTGATTAATTAGTAGTATTGTTAGGGATTGTTTGGTTCGATATTTATTTGTTTTAATAGAAATGATCTTAGGTTTATTGTATAACAATTTACAAGTAAATATTAGCGGAACTCTTTTTCTAATAAAAGGAATTGGAAAGAGAGTTCCGCAAATATTACAAGTTACAAGTTGTAATGCATCAGGAGGATAACTACAGACACTCTGTGCGCGTCCCTTGATACGGACAGGGGCAACATCCGCTTAGTGTACCTCTTACATATCATTAAATTGTCGACAGGGGCTCTGCGCGTGGTGGGCTCGATCCGGCTCCGCAGCCTCCCAAATGTCCGGAACACCATTGTTCTTTGTACAGTCAAGGTAAAAGATATACATGCGGTCGGTGCCATAATTAGTAGGGGAGACCAGGGATGAACGTAAGAATTTTCATATTTTACCTAATATCTCACATACCTTTCGGAATTTCGAAATCATAATTGATATACCAGATAAGTTGGTCTTTCAGCTATATTTTAGTTCTAGAATAAATGCGACAGTTATTATATATTTTGATAAAAACGATAATATAAAAAAAGTGGAACGTGTTACAGTACAAAGGGCTGGTTGTAACAGTACAAAGGGCTGATTGTAACATTGCAATTAAAACCAAATATGCTTTCATAATGAACATATTTATTTATTATCAGCCTTTTAGGTCTTATATTAATATCACAATCATCACATATATTAATTATTTCTTAGAAACATAGCTAACAATCTTCTTAATTAATCAACATAATATAGTTTGAAAATGAGTTCACAAAACTTAATTCGTTTTTAGTACAGTCTACATGGGCCCATCGTTTACACTCTAGGCATTGCACCCATTTTTCGTTTAACCTGCTGTTTGAAAAAGATTCCACACCAACTAAACAAAAGCAATCTTCATTGTCTGAATCATCACGATTTGTGGCAATTGTAGCACTATTTTTTTTTTTTTTATAAAATCGGTTTCTTAACCACTTTAGATCTTGTCTTCCTTTCTACTTGTTCTTGAATCTCTTAATTTGTTTGGTGTGTCAGTCATTATTGCTGTTTTTCTACCTTTTCTTGCCTTTCCATTATTCTTCCTAGGTCCTGTCTTTGGCAAAGGCTTGACTACGTAGGGGCTAAACGATGTTGTTGTGACGTCCTGAATACTGGCTGAAGAGGTGGATAGAATGGGTAAATTATCAGACGATGTCGACGGAATAACCACATCGGCTTCCGAAACCGTTGTTGATTGCAAAGCCATTGGTGCCATGATTAATTCAGGAGGATTTCTTGGCGGTAATGATGTCATTAGCAGATGACACCGGAAAAGCTACCAAGGGAGATTTTAGTGGTGGTGTTGGTGTGTTTAGATGACGTTGTATAGGCAGTAAATCTTCTGTAGATATTGTTTGCATGGACAGTGATGATGAAGTGAGCGTTACTTCAACCTGACGGCTTGTTGATGGAGTCGGGTCTGAGTTTTCAGTGGGGACTGTAATACCTCCTAATGGTCTATCAGTAACGGAGCTGGGCAAAGTTGATGTCGGAAAATACTTGTGTATTGACGGGCCATATCCCTGTACTCGCAAAACCCGCCTGTTTATTTCCGGAGTGACTAAGCCTCTATCAGTCGTTCGTTTGTGTATATTAGGCATTCTGGAATAAGAAAATAAAGCTACAGTACTTTGAAATACAAATAAATACAATAAAATGACCTTTAAGATACAACAATCATAATAGGGATGAAAGTAACAAGTTGTTACTATCATCCCTATCTTAAAATTTTCCCGAATTAGACCAACGCATGCTCACAATTTAAAAAAATCGTTAGACGGATACCATTTCAAACACCAAGATAGAAAGATCGACAGTTATACTATAATATTAACACATAAAATGTCAGCTTAAGATAGCCGCAATAAAAACAATCACAATTGAAAAATAAGGTCAAAACTTACTTTGTTGTTATTTTTTCGGCATTGACTCGCTACGTCCACAACCTGACGGCACAGCGCCGTGAGCGCAACTGAGGCAAGGGGGGGCATCAAAATTGTGCATATTGGCGATGTAGTCGTCAGTGTAACCAACATAATTCGTTTGGTAACTCATTTGTTACGTTCATCCCGCGTTACTTTCATACCTGGTCTCCCCTACACATGCACCTTTTTTATGACAAAGGTGACAAACGAGCAGACGGATTGCCTGATGGTAAGCAATTACCGTCGCCCATGGGCACCCGCAATACCAGGGGAGTCACAAGCGCGTTGTTGGCCTTTAAGAGGGGTTGGAGCTCTGGGAACCTTACTCACCATCAGGAACACAACACTACATACCTGAAAGGTAGCAGTGCTATTATGGCTGTGGTCTTCTGTAAGGAGGAGGTACTTCCCCAGTTGGGCTGCCCCAGATTCAAGCGTGATGGTCATCGCTGTGCCCTACCTCTCATATGATACGGACAGGGGCAGCATCCGCTTAGTGTACCTCTTACATATCATTAAATTGTCGAAAGGGCCTCTGCGCGTGGGCTCGATCCGGCTCCGCATACGCCTCCCAAATGTCCGGAACACCATTGTTCTTCGTACAATCAAGGTAAAAAATATAGATGCGGTCATAGTGCCATAATTAGTACACATGCACCTTTTTAATGACAAAGGTGACAAACGAGCAGACGGATTGCCTGATGGTAAGCAAGTACCGTCGCCCATGGGCACCCGCAACACCAGGGGAGTCACAAGCGCGTTGTTAGCCTTGAAGAGGGGTTGGAGCTCTGGGAACCTTACTCACCATCAGGAACACAACACTACATACCTGAAAGGTAGCAGTGGTTATGGCTGTGGTCTTCTGTAAGGAGGAGGTACTTCCCCAGTTGGGCTTCTCCAGACTCGAGCGTGATGGTACTTCGCTGTGCCCTACCTCTCATAAACCTTATTGTCTTATTGTTAAGGTGCATGTATACATATTTGTGACATTATCTACGAAAAGGAACCTTATTGTCGATGGCGCTTATGTCGTTGTTCAAGACGATACTATACAAACGCAAGTTGATTCGACGTAAGTGCCATCGACAATAAGGTCGCTTTTCATAGATAATGACACATTTTAGAATTACAGACAAGTATAAAAATACGTAAAGATACATGTTAAAAATATCTTACAAAACTCAAAGCCACATTATCTTACCTAAGGTACCTGTATTTAACGTGGTTTTATACATATGTTGTCCAGAAAACCCTATTTTACGGAACCCCAATATAGGTCAAGCTCATACATTAGCGCGATCGGCGAAAATGGCGGCATTCCTGGCTCGTCCGGGAAATGGGACATTGACGATACTTTTTGTGGACGGATAATTGGGCCACCAATTAGGAATGATCGCGTAGAGCGTGGAACGTGTAGACACACCTTTACAAAAGTTTGACAACAGCCTTACAAAGCTGCAGAAATCACCCTGACCTGACCAACGAAACAGTAGGACCCAGGATCGAAAGCTGGCAAGGGTTATTTACATTTCTTAATTTTTTTATGACTAAGGTGGCAAAGAAGCAGACAGATTGCCTGATGGCAAGCAATTACCGTCGCCCATGAACGCCCTTAACACCAGGGCAGTTAGTTGCCGGGGTAGTCGACACAAGTAAGTTGCCGGGGTTTGGAGCTCTGTGAACCTTACTCACCATCAGTACAAAAAGGTAGCAGTGCTACTATGGCTGTGGTCTTCTGTAAGGAGGAGGTACTTCCCCAGTTGGGCTGCTCCAGACTCAAGTGTGACGGTACTTCGCTGTGCCCTACCTCTCATTGTTGGACGTAGTTTAAGGACATACGTATCAAAAGTAACATCTAAACCTTCTTCAGGCTACGTTTTACGTTACAATTAATGATTGGTAAGTCGCGTGCTTGTTCGCCGCCGAATGTTTCCGATCACCTGTCTTTAAGCGGCTAAGCGTATGCGCTGGCCGCAGCGTCGTGTGTAGTGTGGACATACCTTTACAAAAAAGCAAACGAAATGGTGGATATTTGAAAAGTTGGACATGAGTCCAGCTTCGAAACGTCTTCTGATTTAAATCCTTAATACTACCACATCTCCCGCGGGTTTCGTACGAGGCGACAAAGGGTTGTTCCCTGAAATATAAAGTTGTCAAGCTGATTTTGAACACCTCGCTTACTTAGCAATTTCTGTTGCCTACTGTACAAGATACTGTATATAATATAATAGATAAATATATATAAAGATGTAGAGATGTAGCCTCGCTCTGCATCGTCTGTCGCATTTACAACGGAGAGTTTTCTGAGGAATTGTTCGGATTGATCCCTGCCGCCTCCTTCCGCCATCGTTCTGCTGTAACATTTCCACCCCACCACCTGGATAGTTGGAAATTCTCTACTGTGCGTTTCTCTAGAGACTTCCTGCCTCGCATATTATCAAAACTGTGGAATAATTTGCGGTCAGCGGTTTTTCCGGACCGATACGACTCATACTTTCAAGTAAAGACTGTAGTCTTAAAGGCCGGCAACGCGCTTGTGACTCCCCTGGTGTTACGGGTACCCACGGGTGACGGAATTGCTTACCATCAGGCGATCCGTCTGCTCGTTTGCCACCTTTTAAAAAAAACTTCCGGAACCCGTACATAGTTGCAATTAACTGCAATAACAATAATAACACCTGCCAGTCCCTCGACCTTCAGCTTCACTTTTTTTTTATAAAATGACGGTGGCAAACAAGCAAACGGCCCGCCTTATGGTAAACAGAGTTACCCTAGCCTATGGACGCCTGCAGCTTCTGTGTAAGGATATCCTGTCCACAAACAAAGCGTATCCATAATATTCTTTCCTGGTATGCTTTAGGATATCCTCATGAGTCGAAAGCCCATACCAATCATTAATTACAAGGTAATTACAGATTTTGACTTAACGATTTTAATAGTAAAGCGGAAAATGTAAAGATATTGGTGTATCATCATCATACCTCAGGCTGATATACGACAGACAAACACGTAGTAACCCACAAAAGTCAAATTGTCCACCAGAGCCGAAAAACCTTTACATTTTTGAAAAAAAATTCGTAGTTTTTGTATTTATGCAGATAAATTACTGAAATTTGGCCACAATGTGTAATTATTTTAAAGCTCTAAATGCATTTTGTTTGAAATAACCTTAAGTCATTACAAACGGAGATTTGTGCGTTACTACATTTTGATTTTTTTTTCACGGAAAGCAAACCTGTAGTAACCCGAATCATTAAATATATGGGACTGCCGATTTTCATCAATTTTATGAACAGCATAAGTGCAGTAACCCACGTGAACTGGTAAAATGTTAACCAATATAATGTTATAAATGTTGGTTCTAAGATAATTGCAGAAAACAAAATGCAGTAACGCTAATTATTTTTGGTTTTATAAGTCATTTAGTATGCGTTAAATGTATTGTTAGCAATTCTTATATACCCTTCCAAGTGACGTTAATGGTATTATATAAAAAAACACACGACTTTTCGTACGTTTACCTAAAATAGTACAAATATTTTTGAGATATTTTGCTTATTATTCCCATGAAAATAATACCAACTGTTACATACAATTAATAATGAAAACTAACAATAAAATTCATAGTAATCTAAAACAAATTTTAAAAAGTCAAAGAAAATAAAATGAATGTCTAAACTAGTGTCTAGCCTGCTACGTACCCGGCTCAAACGTTCCCAAGATGGCCGCCGCATTCCCGCGTTGAATGGCCAGGGAAATACGTTGAACCAGGTAGGTACCAGACCGAGGATCGCAACTCCTATCGCGCAAACCCTTTCCCAAAACCTGAATAAAAACTTTGGCCTCCGAGCACTAGGGTCCCCCCGTTTCAACTGCAAGAGAGACGAAATCATACACCGGTTCCAAGGTCAAATATTTGGCGAGTTTGTGCCTAGCCGCATTTTCTGCAGCACCACCAGCCGACCACGTGGTCTATGCGAGATACGACGCCACAAAAGTGCTCACACAGGTGGCATCCCACAGCAGACTGCGCCCTTTCGTCCAAGGAACCGTGTAAGCCCGTCTGGTCTATTTCCATCAGTACCTGAGACCCTGGGGCTCCAGCACGCAAGGAATGTTTGCCAACACCAATGCTCGGCGAACTATATCATTCAAGGCATGGTGCCGAGGAAATCTGCCTGCGCAACGTGCACAACTTAGCCCATGATACCCATTCGCCTCGACCATCGTTCCGCAAATATAGTGATCTGACTTACAAACCCTGCAACCTAGCCTTTACGCAGCTCCAATCCTCAGAGAATCCTCATCAAGTAAGGTTCCTAAATGTGACGACGGCAAGGAATGCAACCAGGCCCCCGATTCGGGCTGTACCAAAGCCTTCAAACGCGCTAACTCCACCCCTGATGCACTCTAGTAAGGCGTTATAAGTTTGCCGACTTATAATCTCATCCCACGATCTCTGCACCGCAAGTTTTTCTGGCCTTTCTCCAGTTATGCAGCGAACAGACTACTCGGCTAAAGCGCCCTCCAAAAAAGGCACCTGGACCTGCTCATCAACGTTAACGTTAGGATACGCGAAACCAGTCCGAGAGACGCATGCGCGGACGAAAGAAACGCTATGAGTCCAATGTCCGCCATACGACGAACTCCCAAGCCACCGAAACGTATAGGAAGAGTAGCCCGACGAAAGTGGGAATCCTCAAGACTTACATTTCGAATAGTCTCCAGAACATTGCGAAGCACATCATCAAAACCCTGGAACACCTGCAAAAACGAAATCGAAAAACAGTTACGTAACAGCACCAAAGAAACATGCGCCGACAGATGATGCAGGTGATCCAATGATTCCGCCATGGCTGTTGTTTTACCCTCAATGATGCGACTGACTCCCTCCGGAAAAATCGGTGCACCAAGAAGCGACAGGCCCTTCCTTTCCAGTACCTTTACGCCCGGTAAAATTGCCTCGAATCCGGCACTGAATCTATTGCCCCGGGTCCACAGGGAAACAATTCACATTTACCGGCATTAACTTCTCAACCAATGGCTGATAAAGCGGGTAAAATCTTCCCTCAGGACAACTTCAGGCGGTCCCCCCAATGTTCCATCGTCCAGATACCAAACATTCAGAGGCGATTCCATAGATGCAATGGTGTTCCTCATAGCCAGGCAAAAAAGTAGCGGTCCAACGGGGTCTCCTGCTGAGCTCCTACTTGTGACAAAATTGGAGGACTTGAGCCATAAAAAAAATTGCTAGGAGAGGAATAGCATTGATAAAAAAAGGGATATAAAGCCGAAACGTGATCCCTAACCTCTCTCAAAATGATATCCCTCTCCACACTGTTAAAGGCATTTTTAATTTCCAACTTTATTGACATTACCATTATTACATTATTACATTATTTAACATTACCGACATTATTTTGATCCATGGTAGGTATAAGAACGTATCGCATGGATAGCCGCCTCGCATCCCACTAAAGCCAACTTTGTGCGGCTGAAGAAGGGCCGCCATCTCCTCTTTTGCAGCGCGGCATGCAAGCTTGGACACCAACCGCCGTATCGTGTTACCAATAGCAATAGCCTCAGCCCACCATCCTTTTTCGCCAAGGCACACAGCGACGCTCCATAAAGATACGGACTTGTGGATTTACCATGCCTGTTAAAAGAAAATTGCATAGTTGAGTGAGGGCCTCCAGTAGTTTTACCCTATTACAACCGAAGACGTTAGCTCCTTCATGTGCTGGGGACGCAAACCATCTAAGCCGGACGCCGACCCATTGTAAAAAGAGCTCAAAGCATTTGCTACTTCGTTTACGGTCACACTCAAGAACAAGCTGGAAAGGTCTGGCTCAGGGGGGAGATCTAGTGTTCGGGAAGGTGACGGGTGCTTGTCACGCAGAGCTCCCAATGTTTCAGCACCCGGGGGCGCAAGAGTACAGTCCGAGAGAAGAAGGCGAACCGCACCCCTCAAGTCTCCGTCATGAACCTTGGCTTCTATGCTACGGTAAAGAGATCGAGGCTTAAGACCGGTCGCAGCAGGAAAATAGATGCACGAGCTGTCTATGTTGTCATTCACCTTTGAAGTCAAAGACCTACGGTTAACTGGAAATTATTTAAGTTACCTATTAACTAGAGCGAGAAGACAATATATAAGTAGGTGTTGCTACCTCACTCTGCTAACCTTAACAACTTGAACTTGTCCACGAAAATTATGTTTCTTTTATTTTATTAACTGTTTATGACTTTGACCTTAATTATTCATATAACATATATTACAATCACATAAAATGTGGTTTCATTTCTACAGCAAAAGAATAATGAAACAATTGATAAAACTTACTTTTAATTAAGTAATAATTCCCAACCCTAATAATTTCGTACACAAAATAATATGAATCACAAACACGTCAACCCATTTTCGCTGCTTGCGCCGCACTGCGGGACGGCGCAAACATCAAAGTAGTGGCAGCGACGGGCACGTTCAAATGAAATAAGCCCGCGTAAGTTTAAATCTAAGTCCAACAATAATGAAGTAACATTCATTATTAAATCATAAATGCTCCTTGTAAACGTAGTAAAAGGCATGTGTCTTTATATTAAATACTATGTAAATTTGTGGTAAATACTACTTGTTAACAAAATAATTCTCGCCATATGGCGTAACTGCGGATCACTCACAATTCATGAGCAGCAAATGCGTAGTAAACCACACTAACGGCAGAACTGTGGACGCCGTAAATGACACAATTTATTTTTTATAGAAAACGTAGTGCTGTAACTACAATTGTATAAAAACACTGGGTTTTATTGCTATTTACCACGTATTTGCGGTGCCAGTTTTAAAAAAAACACTAGAAAATTTGAGTTCCTATTTTCGTCATTTTCTATTGTATCTGCACGTGGATTAGACCATTCGACGCAGAAAAAATTACTGATTCTAAAAATGCAAAAAAAAATTTTTGACCTTGTGTGGGTTACTACCTGTTTGCTTTCCGGCGTCGATATTTTTTATATTCAAAAGTATTGTTTTATCAAATATTACAGAACCACGGAGATCTAATGAGATTCACGCTGCACCGCAAAAGAATGCAGCCAGCTGACGAAGAATATCCTGGTATGAGAACTGTAAAAACGGTTGCTATTTATATTTTAATTACTGTTCGTTTAAATGTGTTAATGATGGAGACCAAGATAGAGTTAATGTGGTGCCAGCTGAGAACAGCACCATCCCGTCTCCCGCGGGTATGGTAAGAGGCGACAAAGGGAAAAACTGTCGGATGGACAGCATCCATCGAAACCCTATCTACAGCTACATGCCAAGTGTGGCGACTATGCAACTTTTTTTATACAACGGCCGATGGCAAACAAACATACGGCCCGCCTGATAGTAAGCAGTTACCGCAGCCTATAGAGGCCTGCAACTCTAGAGGATTCACATGCGTGTTGTTGTTTTTTATACTAGACTGACCAGCGTTTGATCTCAGTCGCACTTGATGGTAAGTGTCGACGAGGTCGAAGGTGTAGCACGCTGGTTCAGTAACAGCCTTGAAGAGACCCAAATTATATCTTTCCGGGAATACAGACGAAGGGAGTGATTTCCATTCCTTCGCAGTCCGCATTAGGAAGGTAGAAGCGAATCGCTTCGTGCGAATTAATGGAATATTGTTACGCTTTAAAAACCTATACACTCCTTTTTTGAAGAACGTTATACTGTAGTCCCTAGAGAAAACCTCGGCAGGGAGTTCATTCCACAGCCGGAGCGTTCGGAGCGTTACACATACGGTGTATTTGGCAGAGATCTAAAACCACCACAGCGGTGTTTATCACAGTAACTACCGACTCCCAGCGTAGTACGAGACCCCGTCCATCTAGTTGATGGATCCGCCACTGAGCTCTTCCATCTAACATCCAACGGCCATCGACTTTCCAAGCTATGTGGTCTTCCCAAAAGTATTTATTGGGCACTATCTTTCAGGCTCCGGACCCGGGTATGTCCTTAAACTACGTCTAACAATGAGAGGTAGGGCACAACGAAGTACCATCACGCTTGGGTTTGTAGAAGCCCAACTGGGGAAGTACGTCCTTCTTACAGAAGACCACAGCTATAATAGCACTGCTACATTTAAGGTGTGTGTTCCTGGTGGTGAGTAAGGTTCCCAGAGCTCCAACCCCCTTAAAGTCTGTCAACGCGCTTGTGACTCCCCTGGTGTTGCGGGAGCCCATAGGCGACGGTAATTGCTTACTACTAGGCAATCCGTCTGCTCGTTTGCCACCTCTGTCATAAAAAAAGAAAGTAATAAATGCCTGGAAAATAGTAAGTAGGCAAGGACTTATGGCTAGTTGTGGTCCATTTGCTTCTCAGTCTGATCTGCAGCAGTGACCCTCAAAACTGAAGGTCCCAAGTTCGAATCCCGATGCGGTGACCGTTACAATATCACAATAGTTTTTCGTATAGCACCTGTACATACCGTTACTGATTGAAAAACCAAAATGACAATTTGATTGTTGATTGATTCCGTTTGGATTGAAGCCGGTAGCATTCGGTAGATCTGGTCTGACTAGTAACTTGCTCCACTTACTAGGCTTTAAGTTGATGGATTATGCCTATGCTAGCCTGCTTGGGTGATTCTGAGCAGATGTTTAGTTTAGTTTAGTAGTGTATTGATATGTATTTTTAAATGCAGGAACGAGTGTAAATGAATGCAACATTTATTCAGTTTTATTTCAGTCTTGCAATTGAATAAATTAAGTGACGTCAATTAGGTGTAGTAATCTGTGTGAATTGAGTGACGAGTATGTACAGGTTTAAAAAAAGTAATAATCTCTACCAATCTTCTCAAAAATAAAATTGTTGCTCGATCTTTTCTTCATAGCGCAATGGAAAAAATCAGAAAACATTTGACATTCTGTGCGTTTAGGACAGATGGAGTGAGGTATCCAATTATTTGTGGTCCTGATACCTGATATGTATTAAGATAGTAAACGTTATTTAAATATTATGTTACTCTACTTGTATAATATCTAGATAATATATAAGTAGAGTAACGTACCTTTCAACTCTGATATCGTAATTCGGTGGCCACCTACTGTCCACTTGATTGAAATCAATCTGAAAGACGTTCATCGATGCTTTATCACCATTGTTGTCAATATCATTTCTATCTTCAAAACACAGATTTCCACCTGACACTTCATTTTAAACCCTAACGTATAACCTTAAGGTTTATTTTTTGTCACCGTGCTATCGAAACACAAAATTGTATTTGCTGTTGTAAAATAACACGCCGCTTTTATTACAAATGGAATAGCGTCGAGGTTCGTGACGAGGAAAGTTAAGGATGTGTAAATGTAAAGTTGTTTTTATTGCATTGAGCATTAGTTTTTATTTCGAGTCGATAGTAAAAAGTCGTAGTTTTTGTATCGAATGGTTCCCATCGACTTGGACCATTGTCGGCTGGATTAACTTTTTCTCAGGTGCGATGATCCCCATTCGATTTGTCGAAACTAAATGAGTTCGAGTACTATCGAATTATTAAAGGTAATTTTATGATTCACACGGTTTTAATCGTCTGCCGTCGCTTCTAGGAAAAGTTGCGTTATGACAATCAGACGTGGCCTGGTAAGCAGTTACTTAGCTTATGGACGGTTTGTAATTCTTTTGGACCCGGGTATGTCCTTAAACTACGTCCGACAATGAGAGGTAGGGCACAGCGTTGACAATCACGCTTGAATCTGGGGCAGCCCAAGTGGGAAAGTACCTCCTCCTTACAGAAGACCACAGCCATAAAAGCATTGCAGTATTGTGTTCCTGATGGTGAGTAAGGTTCCCAGAGCTCCAACCCCTCTTAAAGGCCGGCAACGCGCTTGTGACTCCCCCGGTGTTGCGGGTGCCAATGGACGACGGTAATTGCTTACCACCAGGCGATCCGTTTGCTCGTTTGCCGCCTATGTCATAAAAAAATAATTATATAGATGCATGAAATTAGGTGTAAATAAAAGTATGTACTTACTAATTTTGAGGTCTAAATAGTATAGAATTGACAGATAGCAAAGGCTAAATATACCCTTTTAGAACCCCTAAACCACCCCAATATGCCAAAAAAAACCCTAAAGCAAACGGCGTAAACGGCGTCACAGGTGAACGGAAAGATAAAGGCGGGTTGGGGACTTTTCTACCCTAACGAAGGAATTAATTAGGGCCGAAGATCGTGATTTACGCTTTCATTTTTAAACCCAATGTCCCGAAGACGGTACTAATTGTTTCTCACATCTTTCTCGTCAGAGCCTTGGTCAGAATTATCGAGCACCTATGCTTAGGTATTATATGAAAACTACATATTTTTGTGAAGACATCTTTTGGTATGACATGCGGACTGATAAGGAATGAAATTTGCTCGCTTCGTCTGTATTACCGGAAAGATTTAATTTGGGTCTTTTCAAGGCAAGAGTGAATAGGCTGTTACTGAAGCAGCGTGTTACACCCTCGACCTCGTCGACACTTACCATCAGATGCGACTGAGGTCAAACGCTAGTCAGTCTTGTATATAATAAATGTAAACTAATTATAAATTAATGTAAACTGATTAGGTATTGGTCGTTGTGGGGATTGGTGATTACATTAAACTAGCAAGTCACTTCGTTGTAGATAAGAAGTTTTGGTGCTTTTTTTGTCTTCTTAGTTAATAATTTGAAAGAGATGGTTCTTAGAGTTAGAAGAAAAAAGTGTGTGCTCAATACTTTTGACCAAAGCCATACTTCATTTAATTTTAATTTGTTTAGGCAGATTCTATATATTAAAGCATGTTTCCTTTTCCATACCATGACCCAGGAACAAATGCCTGTGCTCATCACACAATAAATGTCCTTACTGGGATTTACTTGGGTTCGTAAACTTCCCACTAGTCCAAACCAAGGGTCTAAATAAGCAACTAATCTTAGCATAGCAAGCCGTTCAAAAATGTAACAAATTAAGCTACATGTTTTGTCAAGCGTAACTCGTATCGTGAGTTTAACGCGACTTTTACGTGGAAAGTATGAGAACCCTTGGTAGTCCGCAGATGGTTCCTGATTAAAAGTTTTCCCGTTAAACCTTTTTATGCTCAAAGGGCTAAGGCTCCCTAACTTCGCCATTGATGCTTTGTTCGTCTCGTTTACACTTGTAAGTATTTAACTATTACTAAAATTATTCATTAACGACCGTTTATGAACAGAAGAATGAGAAGAAAATCCAGCTATATGAGGTCCATGGATACTTAAATGAATCAAATGGCCTCTTGGCCTAGGCGGTGCTTAGGTCTCACACGGACCAGACCCCTGAGGCTCTATTGTAAGTTTCTTTTGACGTAAAAAAAAACGTTTACGAACACATAAGTGATAATGTTATTTATATGGGAAACGCAAACGCGTTCGTGACGTAAAGTTACGTTAAAAACTTACACTCAGGGTTTTTTACGTTAAAAGAAACTTACACTAGAGCCTCGGAACACAAAATGACTACATCGGCTCATAGTCCATAACTCAAAATGACCGAAACACAAAATGACTACAAGACAATTAGTCACATACGAAAAAACACCAGATGTGGAAAAGTAAACCCACTGTCCTATAGGTAGGTTTAGGTTATGTTCGTCTTGTATCGGCCCGTAGCCGTAGGGCCAAAGCACCCAAAAATAGCTCCGTCGACTAACTGTGTTGTAGTCATTTTGTGTTTCTGGCATTTTGAGTTTTGGAGTATCAGCTGATGTGGTCATTTTATCTTCTAGTCCGTGTAAGACTAACCCATAAATTTTTGCTCGTGGGTTTTTTATTTATTTTTTGGATAGGGTTATATATATGTCGTCGTCCAGTCAACAGGAGAAGCATTATTGAACTTACTGAAAGGCTAATTATTTATAAAAAAAATGTTAAAAAATATAGCAGAATACCTAGGTTTCAAAAATGTTAGAAAGATATATTAATTAAACAGTTCATACGACATTGTCCTAAGCGAATCAGTCTCTTTAATTTTGAAATAATATTTCATTAACATAGCTTACTTACACGCATCGCCGGCATGTCATTTAAGCGTTTGATATACTTGAAACCCTTACCGCACCGTCGCCATAAAATACCCTTTTTTGCAACAACCCCATCTCTTTTACTCCCAACGAACATTTCCGAGATGCGTGAGATAAGAGATCCCGCGAATCCCTTTTGATCTGCCGCCGCCGCGAAAGATATTCAACATCTTTTTTTTTATATCGAAAACTAAGAAAAACCTCTGTCACTTGGTATTTCTTAGCAGTGTAATTTCGGGTAATCCCAAAAGTTTTTCAATTGCTTCCTACGATTATCGAAAACAAACTTGTTTACACTTAATTTGGTCACCGTAATCTCTTATCCCTCAGACTTAAGAGTGATTATCGGACAGTCTCCGTTTTCCGAGTGTTATTTATAAGTTTGCTTGTCTGATTACAAGACTTAATTGATTTTGGCAGCGAGCGATCGAAACGACGCAAAATTGGCCCTGATCCTGACGTTTGTATGTTTGTTTATATGTTAGTAGGCGTCTTTAATACTCGCCTTTTTAGTATGATCGACGTCAAAGATATGGTTACACTTTTGCAGCTTATTACAATGGCTTAAGGTGAAAAAGTGTACACATATTTGTGACGTCGACTTCAATTGACAATGTCGTATGACTTTGTTGTTTGAGGGCTTATACGACTATTTGGGATAAAACGCTTGCTTTATGTTATGAAACTTTGGCGAAAACAGTTGAAAGATATTCTTGATAAGTTAGTCATAGTGAAATCATTTTGGTTTTAATTGTAGAATGTTGCAATATGTAGTCAATAGAAGTATAGGTGAAAAACTGATGGACCATGTCTATGTAGTTGTGCAGAGAATTATTATGGAATTTGAATATAGAACGCCGATGCGTGTACACACGTTACTACTACATAGACCAGGTGCTTTAGATAAGTTTTTACCCTATAGGTGAAATGAAATGTATGTTTAATGAAAAAATGTAATATAAGTTTATTTATTTTTTTTATGACATAGGCGGCAAACGAGCAGACGGATTGCCTGGTGTTAAGCAATTACCGTCGCCCATGGGCACTCGCAATACCAGTGGAGTCACAAGCGCGTTGCCGGCCTTTAAGGGGGGTAGGAGCTCTGGGAACCTTACTCACCATCAGGAACACAACACTACATACCTGAAAGGTGGCAGTGCTATTATGGCTGTGGCCTTCTGTAAGGAGGAGGTACTTCCCCAGTTGGGCTGCCCCAGATTCAAGCGTGATGGTCAACGCTGTGCCCTACCTCTCATTGTTGGACGTAGTTTAAGGACATACCCGGGTCCAAAAGTATTGTCTTTGCAGAAATCGCGAAGCGTCTGGTTGATGTAACTGCTGATCAAAGAGCTGGCAGCTTCCTCGCACAACGCATCAGCATTGCTATACAACGAGGAAATGTCGCCAGAATCTTTAGTACAATTTGGGTGGAAACAATCATCATTTTCCTCGCGTTGTTCCGACATTTTTCCACGGCTCATAGGGGCCTGGGGTCCAATTGGAAACTAATACCCGGATTTTGGTGTAGACACTAGTTTTACAAAAGCGACTGCCGTCTGACCTTCCAACCCAGAGGGTAAACTAGGCCTTATTGGGATTAGTCCTGTTTCTTCACGATGTTTTCCTTCACTGAAAAGCGACTGGTAAATATCAAATGATATTTCGCACATAAGTTTGCAAAAACTCATTGGTATGAGATGGGGTTAGAACTTGCGACCTCAGGATTGCAAGTCGCACGCTCTTACCGCTAGGCCACCAGTACCCTTACCATGAGTTCTGACTTTGAGGTTTTCGATAACGACTATCGAGTTTACTATCTCTCATGTGTGCATCTCGTTCGCACTAAAATAGTACAAGCGAGATGCACAGATAGTAAACTCGATACTCGTTATCGAAAACGTCAATGTCACAAGTCATGGTAAGGGTACTGAGCTCTTGACCAACCTAATGAAATTACGTGCTTCTATCAAAATTTTCGATTTTCAAAATACAAACTAACATCAATGGGAACAATCCCGGACAGGGGTTCCGTCGAGAGCCCTCTGTAAAGGGTTGTTACTGTCTGCGGATCTCGAAATTTTACAAACAAATCATTTGCTGGATTGCTATTGGCACTCGAGGTGCTGTATTCCGTGTTATAGGAATCGGAAGTATTTGTTATCATGAAAATAAATTATTTTTTATTACGCAGAAACGTCTGCTAGCGAATTTCTTCGATATTTAAATCGAAAGAAAAATAGAAAAATTTGACTCGCAGCGGGACTCGAACCCAGCCACTAGCCCATTGCACTACCAATTGTGCTATACGAGTACAGCTTAGACTTGTCAAATTTTTCTATTTATCCCTCGTAGTATACGTCATCATGGGTGACGTGTAAACACATCTACCGCCAGCGTATTAAACGCTTAACGACACAATTGGTAGTGCACTGGGCTAGTGATCCAGTGGTTGTGGGTTCGAGTCCCGCTGCGAGTAAAATTTTTCTATTTTTCTTTCTATTTAAATATCGATTATGAAAATAAGTTTTTGTCTAAAATTACACTTTTGCTATATGTAGCAGATAGGTTTGTAGCGTTGGTTGCCTAGAGGTAAGAGCGTGCGACTTGCAATCCGGAGGTCACAGGTTCGAACCCCGGCTTGTACCCGGTCGCTTTTCGGTGAAGGAAAACATCGCGAGGGAACTAATTCCAATAAGGCCTGGTTTACCATCTGGGTTGGAAGGTCAGGTGGCAGTCGCTTTCGTAAAACCTGGAATTTGGCCTACGCCAAATCCTGGATTTTTTTAAATGATAAAGGCGGCATATGAGCAGACGGAGTACCTGATGGTAAGCAATTACCGTCGCCCATGGGCACCCGTAACACTAGGGAAATCACAAGGACGTTGCCTTTAAGGAGGTTGGAGCTCTGGGAACCTTACTCACCATCAGGAACACAACACCCCATACCTGAAAGGTAGCAGTGCTATTATGGCTGTGGTCTTCTGTAAGGAGGAGGTACTTCCCCAGTTGGGCTTCTCCAGACTCAAGCGTGATGGTACTTCGCTGTGCCCTACCTCTCATTCCTCCCTACCTTTAAGGACATACCCGGGTTCAACTCTACTGATGATGAATCCCGACACGTAATAACCCCCCCGATACAATCGTTTGTTTTTCACTTGTCACTTTCCGACAAATTTTGCCGAAGGGCTCCTTGAACCGGAGTCGAGAGGTTCTCAAACTTTGACTGCAGTCTTCATTAGAGTGACATCTGGAGTGGCCAGTTTTGTTAGACCCTACATTGTTTATGGATGTACAGTCGGGTTTGGAGGTTGTACAGAACGGTTTTTGAGAGATCGGGTATGCAGAAAATATAAATTGAAGTTATTTATTCCTTGAGACAACTGGTGACTTCATCATCATCATCATCATCGTAATCATCATCATGTCAGTCATAAGACGTCCACTACTGAACATAGGCCTCCTCCTTGGACCACCACATGTACCGGTTGGAAGCGACCTGCATCCAGCATCTTCCGGCGATGACTTATTCTAATTCATTAAACAATCTAATTATGAAATCTAAATATTGAGAGAAAAGGAAAACTAAGAAAATACATATAATAAAATACATGCGTTGACAAAAAAAAATGTGATATCATACGCGGAAAGGCTAGAACACAAAATGACTAGTGTAATATTTTGCCTACATTGCAAACGGTCTAAATCGCAAAATGCCTACATTACTATGTAATACTTTACCTATATGTATAATGTACTTTTAACTGTAGGCTGTCTTAATACTTAAGGTCTGTATTATACGTTACTGTATGTACTAACACGTATGTACTATAAGTACGTCTAACTTTAAATATTTGCATACTGTTCAATACAGTCGGAAAGGAGAGACAGCTTTAATGTTAGAATACCATTGTAATTTACCCTTTTTCTGCAAATAAATTTTTGTTTGTTTGTTTGTTTACTTTTGTAGTATCTTTAAATTAGCGATGTTGACGGAGCCCATACAAGTCATTGTTGTAAGTCGAGATTGTAAATCTTAATGAACTCAGATTTAAAAAATATGTTTATAGTAAAAATCGAGGGGAAGCGATTACACGGCGTTACCTTTATTGTAAGATTGTATTTTTTTTTTTTTGGTAGTTAAGCTCCCGCGGGACATTTGGCATTTAAAACCGCCGCTAAAAAATGGAAGAGGGCTAATCTAAATTAGTAGCGTTTGCAAAACAACTAAGTAAAAAAAATGCTTTTAGCGGACCATAACCAAAAAAATATTTTTTTACTTAATTGTTTAAGTAGTAGGGATTTGAGTATGATCCATGATACTTTTGATGAAACTTTGACTTAAAGGCGATATATAGCATGATTTCTTATCCGTGATCAGACGTGTCCAAAAGGAAAGGAAAAAAATATGCTGGACTTTACAAAATGACTACAAAATAACCTCAAACTCTTACGGTTGAAGATGATGATGAAATGCACTCAATGTCAGGGTTCGAACGTCGTACTTCGTAGGCAGGAGCTCTCAGGCCAGGGTTTTCGAATACATTTTTTGACACATTTTTTTATGACAAAGATGGCAAACGAGCAGATGGATTGCCTAATGGCAAGCTATTACCGCCGCCCTTAGGCACCCGCAACACCAGGGGAGTCACAAGCGCGTTGCCGCGCGGGGGGTAGGAAACATTTTGGCTGTAGGAATAAGAAAGATCCACTCGTCTTCTAGTAAATAGAATGAACCGAATACGGCACAAGCCTTTGTTTGATGATTAAGATTGTCCTAAAACATTTATTTCACCTACTTTTTTTTAAATTGGAAATAGATAACATATTCTTGGAGGTCCTCGTAATTTATATAGTAGACACACTACTTAAAAATCAAGGCAAAATAAAATATTTAATGAAAAATATTTTTTTTGATCTTAGTTAGGTTAGGTTAGGTTAGGTTAGCCTACTTATTATTTTTTTGATGTGCTGCTAACGCTCCTACAATCAACCAATACCCACTTGTGGTACATTTTAGTAATTAGTATTACCAGGAGAAGCCCATTAAGATTTACGTTTTTCTCTTGGCCCGGAAAATTATCGTTCCAAAGTATTTTTTGACAGTTTGTTGTTGTTTGTAATTGTCCTTTGTTTATTACGAGAAATACATAAAACAGACGACCAAACTGAGATATATAAAATCTACAAATAATAAAAACAAATACTTATTGAGAATGATCACATGTCATCTTTATTTGTCTGTAGAGAAATAAAGTGCATATTCTACACAGATTGTATGAAATAATAATTTGAAAAATAATAAATAATAGAAATATGTGCTTAAGTATTATTGAAAGTAGTTAATATTTATTAAAATTCCTACAAAAAGTAATACATATTATATACAGATAAGGTACAGGTGATACAAGCAAAAAGGACAATTATAGGTAAATAATACACAACAATTATTTAAGAATGTTTATTTAAAGAAACATAATAATCTTAATAAAAAAAATGTTATATTGTATCTTAAATAATTTATATTTGCAAATAAAAGTACCTATATTTTTTTCATATATCAGTTTTTTTTATTTGACTCTAACGTCTCACATTGTTTGAAATGCACTGCATTTTTTTTTATTTCCTCCACCAAAAATGGCTCCAATTGTAACCCTTCGTATTCGCGCCAAATTTATGCCAACAAAGAGCCAAAAATCGAGAAATAAAAGAGCAAGTTAATGATGAACCACAAAATAATTAAAGTCAGAAGGTGTGATCTGCAAATATGAAGTGGCTTACAAAGTTTTGTCGATAAAAAAAAAATGTGGTAGTCCACAAGGAAAGGTAACTTATGGCGCTTGGCGCTTACGCTATTTTTAATGACGCTTCAATACTAATGTGACACTTTGCAACGTAAGCGCTTTAAGGTACCTTTCCATGTGGACTACCACAAATGGTTTTGAAGCAATATAACCCTGACGCTCTTTGACTCCACCTGTATTTAAACTACGGCCAGAGCCGGTGGAGCGTAATGATATCGCCACTTGCCAAGCGGGCGATTATGGAACTAAACTATGCTTAGGTATATTAGGTAGCTGATAGAAAGGCCAACAAGGTATAAGGACCCGGGTATGTCCTTAAACTACGTCCAACAATGAGAAGTAGGGCATAGCGAAGTACCATCACGCTTGAATCTGGAAAAGCCCAACTGGGGAAGTACCTCCTAATTACAGAAGACCACATCCATAATAGCACTGCTACCTTTAAGGTATGTAGTGTTGTGTTCCTGCTGATGAGTAAGGTTCCTAGAGCTCCAACCTTTCTTAAAGGCTGGCAACGCGCTTGTGACTCCCCTGGTGTTGGGTGCCCATGGGTGACGGTACTTGCTTACCATCAGGCCATCCGTCTGCTCGTTTGCCACCTCTGTCATAAAAAAGGTTGTATGCCAACAGGCACGACAAAGTGAAACAATTTTTTTTAACACCATGTATTGCACCTATGTTGAACAATAAATCCCTTGAATCTTTGGAAGGAAGGAAAGGAAAACACATATCCCGAAGAGTTGATGACTGCTGGTACAGAAAAATCTTAAAATGGCGACCACGGATAGGAATTTAAAATAGAAAATCGAGAAGGACATAATCGACGTGGTGCTAGAGAAAAAACTAATTAGACTGTCAATATTAACAAACGAAGAAGAACATACTACTTAGTACAAGTAGAAGAAGAACATGTCCTACATTGCCTTCCACTCCTTGTGGAGTACTAAGGGCTGGTATTATGTTACTCGTATGTTTAAAGTTGAAGTGGCAATGGGTAGACGTCATACTCCGAAAGATGATGAAGCGCCATCTCATGCAGAAAACTGAGCGGTGACCACAAATAGGAGAGCAAATGTCGGACGTTCTGCCAACATATTGTTAAGTTCTGCCAACAAACTGTTATACAGTTTGGCGGAGGTTGTACACATGATGTAAAAATATGCTGTTCCGTGAATAAATGGTTTATTTAAAAAAAACAAAAATACTAATGAAAGTCTTGGTTCTAAAGATCGTTCTCCAACGGTCGATAGAAGAGTCTTATGTCCAGCATTATGACACAAATTTATCTCGTGAGCCTTCTGTATGTCTTCTCATTGTGGAAGGAAGCTCCATTCACGGCAGCGGAATCGGTTTGCGGACCAAAATAATGCGAAACGAAAGAATAGGGACAAAGAGGCAATTGAAGGTGAAAATAATGAAGAACAAACAATTAACACACGGAGGGGGCGAGCGGGAGCGGGGGGAGAATTTTGATCACTATTTCACAACTTTTGAGGTTGTTCATATATTTTAAGCATCTTTCTCTTTTACTCAAATTAAGGTGTCATGACAATGACAGATACAATCATCCGAAATGTACGAATATTGTTTTTCACTGTACCTCCGCTGCTTTAAAATTAAGTCACGATTTCATTATATACATCGTGTTGATTATATACAACAGTTACAATATTATAATAATTCTAATCAACTACTTACTATATTAAATCAAACATCCCCGAGGCATTGTATCAAAGATGCTGGCGGCATTTCTATAGGTACTTACATCTGAAGTAAAATTAAAGCTTGCTAAAAATTATAATGGTTACAAATCAATCCTTATAAGCAAAAACAACCAGTAAAGTAGCATTTATTAATAAACCCACAAGACTACACTTATGCTATATTTAGTGTTAAAGAAATCAAAATTTTGCACATCAAAAATTATAAAAAATTTTCCTGGACACTCCTGGGCTAAACAGGGGCATCAAAAAATCCTACGTATTGTTTCGACTATTCTTTCCCATTCAACAAAAAGGGTTGCCATGTTCCAGAGAATTCTGCCGAATGGAAGAAGTATGCGCGACTTTTTCATCTGGTTGTTTTTAAATATTTCACAATTTCGCCTTTGATCGAGAGAAAGGATATTTTTATAAATCGTACTTTTTACTGTCGAAATTTCATTGAAGCGTTTTTTTAGTTGAGCAATTTGCGTATTTTTGAAGTTTTTTTCTTTGATAAATACAATGGGTGCCTAATATTTTATTGTTCACAGCAAAGTTAAATACATAAATGAGTTTTGAGATACATTTTTATCATATCCCTCAATTGCGTTGTCCCGGCATTTTACCAGGGCTCTTGGGAGCCTCAAGTCCGCTTGGCAACTAATCCCTGGATCTGGCGTAGACACTAGTTTTAAGAAAGCAACTGCCAGTTGACCTTCCAACCCTAAGGGTAAACTAGGCCTTATTGCGATTAGTCCGGTTTTCGCACGCTGTTTTCCGTCGCTGAAAAGCGACTGGTAAATATCTAATGATATTTCGTACATAAGTTCCGAAAAAGACATTGGTCCAAACCGTGGGTCGAACCTGTGACTTCTGCATTACAAGTCGCATGTTCTTACCGCTAGGCCACCAACGTTCTACATTTTCAATTCAGTTATATTGTGTGGAACTTTTGATATGATACAGTTTCTGCCAAAAGAACTGAGCACACACTTTATTTCTTCTAACTCAAAAACCAACCCTTTTTATAATGCAGTTATACAATTTCCTGATATTACAAACCTCAATTATTGCATAGGTACACAACAAGAGAACATCAGTTAATAACACTTAAAAGTACGTATTAAATAAGAAAAACGACAAAAATTCGGATCTATAACGAAGTGACTTCTTGTAAATTTTCTATGCACCATTCATAAATACTACACTAAAATTTTAATAAAGTTTTTGTACAAAAAATATAGGTGCTCAATACTTCTGGATAAAGCTGTATCTATCAGCTTTTTCATTGCTAGTGTTAAAAACCGAAGTTTGATTTTCTCTATCATCTAATTCAGTAGAAACCTGGCCAAATTACATACAAAAGATATTTGTGTGAACTGTATGCATTACCAACGGTAATGTTAAGCTTAACTGCGACATACATTCTTACAGTTCCACAATATTAATATAATTATGTTTATTCAAAAAATATGACTTCAACAAACCATCAAAATCAAAACGGCGTGGCGGCTTCAAAGTAACTACAAACTTATGAAAACCATTCAAAATGTCACCGCTGTGATACAAGAAAACAAGTTTTGTATAGAAACTATTTAGTTACAAGTTTGACCGCCCGCAGAAATTACTTTGTAACGCTATAAAATCATCTTGTAAACAGCCAACGGCTGGCCATTTCATTCGTGACCAACTATCTTACAAAAAACCACATTAAACTTAACGCTGCTCGAGAAAAAACCATTCCAAACTCAACTTTAACATCTTCGACGTAAGTGTGGACCCAGCATTATGCCGTGAAACGTGATAAGTTTGTAGATCGCATTGATACCAAGAAACACGTCAAATAAAGCAGTTTGATGACAGATAAAAGTGTATATGTGAGATTTTTGGAAACAGGAGTCCATAATTGAAAGGTTATCTTTTCATAGAACTTGTGGTCATTTGGTGTAATATTATTAGGTAGCTTAAGTTTTCTTTGAATAAAGAGATCGTGACGGCCTTTGTAATGTAATATATAAAACGTTTTTGAGATGAAATGATATAATGTTTGTTTTATTGTTGGAATAGTTTATGGCGTAATTTCATGTCTGAGGTGTGTTTAGATATTTAATATTCATAAGAGAGGCAGACAGGCTGTCTATCGGGCTTTGTATGCGAGGATATCAAAGGACTCAATAAAGTTGTTGACGTTTAGTGCCTACGCGAAATTACTTTTTTGTAAAGAATACGAGTACTTATATGACATGTATAGTTCCAATAGACATATTTGAGTACAATAAAATTTGAAATATAAAGCCAGGGATAGACTAGGGGACAAATGTAGGCGAGATATCAAACGAACTCGACCGACAAGACCGGCGACTTCGCCAGACACTTGCAGGCATAGTCATGGCTTGTCGGGCGATGTCCGGCTACGTCGATCTATGTCACCCGACGTCGCTGGCGATACGAGTTGCAGGACATTTGTTCCCTAGTCTATCCGTGGCTTACATAGTTATTTATTTGTTATAGAAGCGAGCAGAGTTAGTGTTTTGTGAGACTCAAGCTAGCAATTTAAAAAAAAAGAATGAAATCTTGAGCATTGGAAAGGTTTCAACACACGAGAGGGAAAGAAACTTTGCTGTGAAACACAAAAAAATTCACGAGAAATATACTAAATTAAATCATTCGAATTGAATCAAAATTATAAATATCTACATATTTATCATTAAAAAACATCATATTATAATTACATCCAACCAAGTCAACGGCAAAAAAAATGTATAAACTTACTTTGCTCCCTTGCGAATAAAGAGCAGTTTTCAGTTTTTCTGCCTGTTTTTAAAGAATAAAAATGGACTTTCCAAATTTGACACAATTTTATTTGTAGATCTAAGAAAGTGTCCCACAGATTCGCATACTTTATTGTGCAATATTTTATCAACTAACTATAGGTATTTATTGAATCCATAAATCACAAGTACTACTGACAAAAACTTAAACCAAACAATATATTTTTTTCTCATCTTTAAAAAAGAATCCGATCGAAAATACACATAAACAATAACTTTATGTAACATAATCCCTGCGCGGGAGCTTCATTTCTACCGTTCACTACCAAAACATCCTATGTAACCTCACAATAGGAACATACTTAAGACATTTTGCTAACCTTTAATCTTGCGCTCACAAAAATATGGAAAGAACAATATTGTAAAAGATAAACATATACATGACACATAAGCCCTTTTTAGTAGATATGTAGGAAAATAAGACATAAATATAGGAATTACGAGTTTTACCGAAGTGACAGACGCGTTGAAATATATTATAGCTCAGTAACACTTGTATGTTTGTTTTATTGGAATCAAGTAAAATTGAATTGTGTGAGGTCGGGTAAGGTGTACACTTACAAATGAGTTATGTTTTCTTGTTGTCGCGTTATGAGTGAATTTTATTGGAAGACAATATGAGTCAACTTAAAAATAATAATTAAATAATACTAATATCATAATTTACGAGTAAAAATTGTAATAAAAACTAAGGAAAATAGTTGAACTGTAGGAACATTAGTAAAGCCGGCGGGACTTAGCTTGAATGATTTGTATATTATATAAGTACTGTGTGTAAATTTAATACGGGCGTAGAATGAAACCAGATATAGGATTTACTAGTATTATCACTACCTAAAAGGTTTTCTTTTAATTATACTTATTATACACATTATAATTATCACATATTATCGTGGGTATCGATACTATATATTCCATGTAAAAATAATGATGAGAAACTTTTGTGTAATACAATTATTTTCGTCCTCAAAGTTTTTGAAATCCTCAAAAATCGGCTCCCTGGTTCAGTAACAGTCTATTCACTCTAACTATTAACTCTTTAAGTGTTCTAACAGAAAAGACCCGGATCCGGATGCTTAAACTACGTCCAACAATGAGAGGTAGGGCACAGCGAAGTACCATCACCAGTGATCGGCACTAACGGTGCAAAACTTTAACAAAACTTTTTGAGCGGACATAAATGAGTGTATAGAGCCATAAAAACAATTATATTCTTACACCCAAATATTGTCATATCGAGATTCCGATATAAAATTAAAGTGGACACTAATTTGCCAAAGTTATTCCCATTTTAGTATAACTATACCTCAGTTCAACAAGTTTTGATAAAGTTTTGCACCGTTAGTGCCGATCACTGACCATCACGCTTCTGGAGAACCCCAACTGGGGAAGTACCTCCTCCTTACAGAACACAGCCATAATAGCACTGCTACCTTTCAGGTATGTAGTGTGTTCCTGATGGTGAGTAAGGTTCCCAGAGCTCCAACCCCCTTAAGGCCGGCAACGCGCTTATGACTCCCTTGGTGTTGCCTATGGGCTCTCCTTAGCCACTTCTGTCATAAAAAAAGAAGAAAAAGGAATATTTTATAACAACGAGATCTTAGTTTTGTAGTCATATCGCGTAACTATCAATAGTCTAAGTTTATTTCGTGAAGTAAGTGAACTGTACTTTCTTGCATATTATGCATGCAGCGATTGTATCGCGAGATGAAAGACTTGGCAGCATAATGCTGTGAATCTTAACTAGTCTAGGTGTTGGGTTTCATTTCGAGAATCTAGGGATAGTCGTTTGCCGAGTTTTCAACTCATTGGAGCTATTTGAAAGGTAGAATCCATAATTTGGGTCTTTTCAAGGCAAGAGTGAATAGGCTGTTACTGAACCAGCGTGCTATACCCTCGACCTCGTCGACACTTACGATCAGGTGTGACTGAGGTCAAACGCAGGTCAGTCTTGTATAAAAAAAAATCTACTCCTCCATTCCATCCATTTTTGGTCACGACTGTAGGTAACTACTTCAGTCTTAAGCAAAAGTGATTCAAAGATTCACAACAACAATATAAGCTAACATTTTCTTAAATACTTGTCAATTATAGTAATATAACTGGTCAAATAACATTAAATTAATAAATAAATATTTCAGGACAATCTGACACAAATCGCCCTAGTCCTATGATAAGCTGGGTAAGGCTTGTGTTGTCGCTACAAGATGACGATATAATAGGTAGATGCCTACATATAAATACTTAAATACATAGTAAACACCCATGACTCGGGAACAAATATGTCTGTGCTTATCACACAAATAAATGCCCTTATTGGGATTCGAACACAGGACCATCGGTTTCATAGGCAGGGTACCCACTAGGTAAGACCGGTCGTCGGTGTTTAAAAACCATAATTTGAAGATCAGTAGTTCTTAATGTAAACCACAAAAACAGACTGACATAAGTCTGTCAGATGACTCAGTTATCTTCCATCTTGGTGATATTTCGCAAAATATCAAATATCAATGTCGGCACTTACACACCCGAGTTTCGTAATACAAGGTGACTGCTATTAATTTACTATGACAGAGAGAATTATACAAAACATACTAAAAACGATATGAAATAAAATATAACTGGTGAGCGAAGAGCTGACGGCTTCCTCGCACAACGTATCAGCGTAATGCTGCGTTTTCCTTCTTCAAAAAGGGTGTAAAGAGGTTTTCACGGGGTCGGCAACGCGTGAATGATGCCTCGGTATTGTTAACGTCCGTAGGCTGCGGTGACCACTTACCATCAAGCGGGCCGCATGCTTGTTTGCCACCTTTGTGTTATTAAAAAAAATCTCGATAGTTATTGTAATTTTAATTATTTTGTACTGGGACGCGTATGTGGGGTCGGATCGAGCCAACGCGCAGCCATTTTGACAATAAAATGGAATGTAAGAGGTACACTAAACGGATATTGCCCCTGTCCGTGTCATGAGTCGCTCATAGAGGCAGCACCCGACATGGTGTAAGGACTAGTAGTTTTAATGGAACTTGAATGTACTAGGCTATTGGGTGGAAAGGATGGATTAGATACTGGGCTATTGGAAAAAAGCATATAATGTCCCACTGCTGGGCAAAGACCTAGCCCCACTTTTTCCACTCCTGTCGATCTACAGCAGTTATATTTTTAAATAGGAGTAAGTACCTAAAGCTCATCTCTGGGTCGCCGGTGGGGTCTGGAGGATCCACGATTTCAGTTGTCTGATTGCCAGTTAATGGCGATTTTGTGAGCATTTATTATTATTAACTGAAAAATCCATCTACAAATTATAAATAACAAGCAAATGTGTTATTTAATGGTCTTGAAATGAAAAATGTGTTTGGCTTGGTCGTTCCGCGTGGAATTAATATAGGTTTGAAGTTCTGGCGAGTCGCGACGCTCAATATCCGATACATATTTGCTGCAATTAATCAAGAAATATTGGCACTAATCTTCTAATGTCACTGTGACGGTACACTTGGGTAGACTTACGCTTTTATTCGTCATCATCATCATAGTTTTAGACGTAAATCAGCAGGATATACGCCTCACCCAAATATGACTCGTATCATGGGGTGTAGTTGCCATAGTTGCCACGCTTGGCAGGCGGGTTGGCGACCGCAGTAGCTGTAGATTAGGTATCGACGCTGCTGCCCGTCCGTAGGAATTTTCTCTTTGTCGCCTCTTACGACACCTGCGGGATGAGATGGGGTGGTGCTATTCTAGTCAGGCGGCATCACACGGCAAATATTAAATGCATTTCTATATATGCAATTCTATATTATGCTTGGCAGGTTGGTAGTTTGGGTTTCGACGGACGCTGCTGCCCATCCATCGGTTTGTTCCTTTGTCGCCTCTTACGACAGCCGCGGGAGGAGATCGAGAAGTGCTATTCTACACAGTTCAGATAAGAAAGCATATAATTATCATACGTTTGGTTAACTTCATTCTAGCAGTCAGATTTGAGCTTGTAAGTAATTTTTCTTTTTCTTTGGTTGTTAATTTTTGTGATTATTTGATGTTTTCTTATAGAATAACGCATTTTTTACTTATTCCCGGTATAAAAAATAGCGAAACAAATCATAAAATACAACTTTCGCCATTAATTTCGATTATTATCAAAATGCAAAATCGAAACAAATTATTATTCAAACATAGACCTACACAAATCTAAAAGACTTCAAAGAAGTATTAACATTCAAGCAGCTATGCCATTTATCTCATTAAAAAGGCCTTAACCGCCGTACCGTTATCATACCTAAAATGTCCTTTTACGTAAACCTATTTTGTAGTAAAAAAGGGCGTAAGTGCAGTAGTGTTTGTATGATGAAATGTCGTTTTGTGCGAGTGTAGCTGTGGCTATCCGATACCGCGTGTGCTTTACGATTTTAGATTTCACTGTTACTGTCAAAGAGACGTGGTTAGAGTTAAGAAATGTACAGAATTGAAGAGTTGAGAGGAAAATCTATGACAACTACTTTCATACCGAATGACTTAACTTAATATTATAATTCAGAAAGATATAATTTGGGCCTTTTCAAGGCAAGAGTGAAGGCAGCCACTGAACCATTATTTGACACTTTCAATCCAGCCACACACATAACATGTCGACCATTGGTCACAATATGTCCATCACTGGGATGTTCTACTATTTCAGGAATGGAATTCGCTCCCTTCGTCTGTATTCCTGGAAAGATATAATTTGGGTCTTTTCAAGGCAAGAGTGAATAGGCTGCTACTAAACCAGCGTGCTACACTCTCGGTCTCGTTGACACTTACCATTAGGTGCGACTGAGGTCAAACGCTGGTCAGTCGTGTATAATAATAAAAAAAAACGTAGTGATTTTTTTTTATACATTACTAGCTTTACCTCGCGATTTCGTCGGCCAGCCATGCCCGTCTTTAAAATATGATTGCGAGATAAAATCCTCCTCATAGTTCAAACTGTCTTTATACCAAATTTCAACCCAATTGGATCAGCGGTTTAAGCGTGAAGAGGTAACAGACAGACAGAGTTACTATAGCATTTATAAGATTAGTATGTCAGTAACAGCCTATTCACCCTTGCCTTGAAAAGACCCAAATTATATCTTTCCGGGAATACAGACAGAGGGAGCAAATTCCATTCCTTAGCAGTCCGCATTAGGAAGGTAAAAGCGAATCGTCATGCTTTGACATGCTTTCTTACATAAACTTTGTCATTTTTATAATCTGATGGTTCTGTGTTCTATTCCCAGTCGGGGCATTCATTTTTTGTGATGAGCACAGATTCATGTTCCTGAGTCATGGGTGTTTTCTATGTATTTAAGTATTTATATGTATCTATCTATTAAATATATCGTCGTCTAGTACCTACAACACAAGCCTCACTGAACTTACCGTAGGACTAGGTTGATTTATGTCAGATTGTCCCGAAATATTTATTTATTCATTTATACAATTGATGAATTAAATGCTAGGCGATATAGTTATAGTTTCTTGTTAATATTATTATATGTTTTTGCTCAAATATTATTTATATGTTCTAGTCTAAGCCTTCCTAATACAAGACCAGGCAACATTATGGTAGTGTGCCGCGGTCTCCATTGTTTTTAAATTATTTATCTCACTTCTCCAGTACAAATTAAGACATGAGATAGGTACGCGCCATGCTGAGATCGTTTGTTTTATGGTTTTCATACATTCACACGTTACAAGCTATTTTGAGCTTTATGTGTTCATAATTGTTTGAAATTGAAGTGATTCTCGTGTGAAGGTTGTATGCAGATATTATTGAACTGTGTTGTTTTGGTATTATTGATGTGGTTTATGTTGGGACATGTTTTATATCGATTGGGAATGAATATTAAATTATTGATTAACGGATTTTTTTGCAGAACGTATATTGTGTTACACTGTAGGTGTAATAAAATTATGTCAATATAAATACCTATTTGTAAATTGCCAGTAATTGACATGACAAAAATACATTATATTTTTGTAACTTGTTTTGTTTTTATAAGATTATTTTAACGTTATTTAGTTTTAATGGTGTTTATGTTAGTATTATTTTGGTTTACAAAATATTTTGTAATGTAATACTTATTGATGCCCAATTCAACTTTTTATTCTCTAAAAATCTGATACACATAAATAAATACCCTTGCTAGGATTCCAATCCGGGACCTTCTGTTCAATAAACAGGGTCACAGCCGTTTATGCTTAGAGGCTATTAAACTATTAATAATAATGTTTAATATAATAAACTATTAATAAAATGTGAATTAAACTATTAACTCATCAATAAATTTGTTAATATTATCAAACATTTTTTTTTATAAATGTACCAGTATTTGACACTTTCAATACCTTTATTCCAATCGCGTCATACACATAACATGTCGACCATTGGTCACAATATGTCCATTACTGGGATATTTAGCTGAAGTGTTACGTATCAACCAATTTGATTTCTCGACCACTTCATTCCTTGTCAGTTACATTTATTAATGTTACAACAAAATAATAGACTTAAAACAACTCATTGACTTAACATGTTACCACTAATAAGACATACATTTTCTTTCCACTAACTCGTTAGAAAACAAACAGCAGATTTATGACAATCTCGCAGAAACGGGTATTAATCGAGACAGCACTAGTTATGACAACGAAAATTATGACAGTCAGTTATTACATTATGGGGAAGTACAGTTGGTGGCAGAATTTGACAATTATGACACGATGCATTTGAGTTTTCGAGAGTTTAATTAGTTTGTACTAAATAAATCGTAATATGTCCATTTTTTCTTCCACTGCGTTAGCATAATTCAAATTATGGCGGTAACGTAATAAAAGTAACAATATAATATGAAAATTATTTTTTACAATGAAATAAATCTTATCTTGTCTAATGGAAATGACTTATAAAACGTTAGTTACCCGCTTCTATATAATTAATAGTGGTTGTATCTCAAAATAGTTCTGTGTAGTCATAAAATCCCAGAAGATGAACTTTCTTAAACAAAATTTGATTTTCTTTCTGATACAAGAAATTATAACATTCGAAATTATGATATACTATTTTAGATACATTTTTAGCGGATGCAGCGGCGGAAAGCGGCGAAATTTTTAACAATTATAAAAGCCTGGGCAGAGAGTACTATTTTGTACCGTTTGGTGTAGAGACGCTAGATCTGGGTCCACACAAACTTTTTGAAGAAAATGCGAAGCGTCTGGTTGATGTTACTACTGGTGGCTTCCTCGCACAACGTAACAGCATTGCGATACAACGAGGAAATGCCGCCAGCATCCTTAGCCTCAAGGGCTTTTCCTAGATTTAATGTAGTAAGTAGTTAGGTATCCCTATTTATAATTATTATTATTGTAATAAAAATGATATTTATTAATACATTTGTTTTATTTTATTAAAGCATATGGTTTAATTTAATTCAAAGAGTGATTCAATTTAAACCACTTAAAAAAAATATTTAAATGAATCCAAAATACCTATTATAACTCTTTCTGAAAATGGCGTCTTATTATCCAGAAAGTGTTAAAATATTTGTGGTCGCCTGTACCCTTAATTAGAGTTTAAATCTCAATTTAATAATTATAAATAGAAGTGCGTTTGAGAAAATTGTTCACATGTATTGGACCGACGCCAGCTGGGCTACTATTTGTACTCACTATGATCTCGTGTCGAAAAGTAAGTGAAAATAAAATGAGTTTCTACTAACAAAATATGCTAAGAATTTTATAAACGCGATACTCACTTTTATTTTGTCACTGCGGGACATTGTTTTGCCTCCATTTTACTACTAATATTGCCGAACCCTGTTCACATTGACGACGGGTCGCGAAAGTGTAAAATAAATTGTAAGAATATTTTCGAGATAAAAATATGAACAAATATAACTTAATCAATGAAAACTGTGAGCTTAAGTAAATCATATTATTTTCAAACTCAAACGTTTATTCAGTAAGCACGCCACAAGTTCACTTTTACACGTCGAGTATTATAAAAAGTAAAAGAGGAAAATAAAAACTACACTAGTTCTAACTCGAGAAGCATTTTGACTTAATAGTAGTAGTTCCTTGTTACTTCACCCCGTATCGAGCAATATTCGACTTATAAAACGTGAGTTACCCACTTCTTTGCAATTAATATTAGTATAAACGACAGTTTTTTGTTTAAAATCTCACCTAACACTAAAGTTTTAACTAACGTTTGAATCGTGAGAATCCATAGTACCGCCGCTATATTAGGTCGCCTATTCGCCGACGATTTTGTTAATTTTATTATAATATTCGTTGTTTATGGTGATAATGGCCGTCTTTGATCGCACCACCCAAGTTTGTTATAATTGTAAATTATTATGCGAAATGAAATTATGAGACGTACGTAGATGTGAGTTTTAGCTGAATCCTTTTGAGTATCTCATACAGTCAAATTTAATTCTTATTTTTAATTGATATTAAGTTTATTATAAAGTAAACTCGATTTTTATAAGATTCCCAAGTAGGTACTATTATGTTCGTGGTAACATTTTTTCTTATGTGCCTTGTAATGCCGGCTGACTAGAATAGCACCACCCGATTGCCTCCCGCGGGTGTCGTAAGGGAAATATCCTACGGACGGGCAGCAGCGTCCGTTGAAACCCAATCTACAGCTACTGCGGTCGCCAACCCGCCTGCCAAGCGTGGCGACTATGGCAACTACCCCCAAGATGATACAAGACATATTTGTGGGAGGCCTATGTCTAGCAGTGGACTGCATACGGCTGAAATGTATGTATGTAACAATCTTTCGAGTTTTTTGTTTTGTACCATTTAGCGTAGAAACAATAGGTCCATGGGATCCGCACAAAATGTTGTCTGGTTGACGTAACTGGTGACCGAAGAGCTGGCGGCTTCCTCGCACAACGTATCATCATTGCGATACAACGATCCTTGGTACAATGCCTGAAGAGCCTTTTTAGGGTTCCGTAGTAAACTAGGAATACTTATAGTTTCGCCATGTCTGTCTGTCCGTCCATCCGCGGTTAATCTCAGTGACCGTTAGCACTAGAAAGCTGAAATTTGGTAGTAATATGTATATCAATCACCGACAAAGTAACTATTTGAGGAAACTATAGGTTTGATTTTAAAATTAACCATAATGTATCTTGTATTCTTAATGTATACAACCGACAAAGTGGTAAAATGAAAAGTGGAAAAAAATGTTTTATTGGGGTACCCCCCCCCCACCTCCCCTTATACATAAGGTGGGAGTGTTTTTTTTTTTATTATTTAATGGGATCATAGCAGGTGCGCCCATACATTAGGTTGAAACTGACTGACTTGAAATGACACTGGTTATCACCCCTTCCCACTACTCGTGGTGGGACTGAAATAGACAAACATTTTTTCGAATTTTCCATGTATAGTTGGAATCAATAACTCTTTCTTTAGTTGTCACCGTCCTTCGTTGACCTGATTTTAGGGTTCTGTACTTAATATGTCAACTCAATGTAACAAATAGCCGATTTTTTAACTCTTAAGTGACACTTACTGTGACGGACGGAATACTACGAAACCCTACACTGAGCGTGGCCCGACACGCTCATGGCCGGTTTTTTACGTTTAATGTAGTAAAATAGTTAAGTACTCGTAATAAATAAATAAATAAATAAATATTTCGGGACAATCTGCACAAATCGACCTAGTCCTACGGTAAGCTCAGTAAGGCTTGTGTTGTAGGTACTAGACGACGATATATATAATTTATAGATACATATAAATACTTAAGTACAAAGAATACACCCATGACTCAGGAAAAAATATCTGCGCTCATCACACAAATCAATGCCCTGACTGGGAATCGAACCCAGGACCATCAGCTTCATAGGCAGGGTCACTACCCACTAGGCCAGACCGGTCGTCATGGTCGGTAATATAAATATAGTTAGTACATTTGGAAGGAAATGACACGAAGTTACCAATATATCCGATTATTTTAAGCGTTTCACATTATTTTGACAGAAATGAGTAATTGAGTACGGCCATGGCGACTCTCGCGTCGGAGCCGGATTTAGCGTCGATAAATTCATATTATGCTTCTCGATCGAATGACACTTTTGTAGAGAATAGTCGATGATTTATTGGTTTTTAATAAAACTGCGATACAAAAGGTTTTTGGTACGGATTTTGTGACATTTGGTTCTGTTTTTTAACTTGAAAAAAAGTGGAGATGGTTAACAAGTCGACGCGTAATTTTTATTCTATTTTTTTTTTTATGACAGAAGGTGGCAAACGAGCAGACAGATTGCCTGATGGTAAGCAATTACCGTCGCCCATGGGCACCCGCAACACCAGGGGAGTAACAAGCGCGTTGCCGACCTTTAAGGGGGGTTGGAGCTCTGGGAACCTTACTCACCATCAGGAACACAACACTACATATCTGAAAGGTAGCAGTGCTATTATGGCTGTGGTCTTCTGTAAGGAGGAGGTACTTCCCCAGTTGGGCTTCTCCAGATCTCGAGCGTGATGGTACTTCGCTGTGCCCTACCTATGTCTGTAATATGATTTATAAAAACTACCGTAAAAAAAAGAAGTTCGCTTTCGATCGATTCTCTCTGACATTGTAGTCGTGCCTTACTTGGAGTAAAAAAGACTGTCCAAAATATTAAGGTGAAAAACTTAGCATCATCTTCCTCACGTTGTCCCGGCATTTTGCCACGACTCATGGGAGCCTGGGGCTCGCTTGGCAACTAATCCCAGGATTTGGCGATTGGAACTAGTTGCCCTACTAGTGCCTACTAGTTTTACGAAAGCGACTGCCATCTAACCTGCCAAGGAGTAAAGGCCTCCATTAAAGTAATCCATTGGGATTAGGGGGGATTTGGGGGATAAAGCTGTTGTCGCGTCCGTGGGCTTTAGCTCTAGATACCCACACGTGTCCCCTGGGTAGCGCCAAATGACCAGCACTCTCTGGTGGTAGGCTTTATAGCCGCGGCTTGTCACCACCCTGCTGTCTAAGCCATGACGCCAAATGATCTTCGGATCATGTTCCGGCATGAAGGCAGTAGTAGCCTTTTTGGGAAGGCGGGTCTGAACGGCATTGCTTTGCTTGCTAGCCGGTTTAAAATTTGAATATAGAACGCCGACATGTGTGTACACACGTTACTACTACATAGACATGGTCCTTCATTTAAGTTTTGCACCTATATATATGTTATTCACAAGAAACCTCAAACAAGTACAGTTTCCAGTAGACCACAAACATGTTTAAGTCATACTTCTATAAATATTGGCGATTAATGGCCTCAGTAAATCAATAGATGGATGGAGTGTCACATTAATTGCGTGCGAGCGGGACGGGCGATATGTCTCTCGCGTTCGACATTACTCATTGGATTAAAATGACAGAGGCATATCGTTTTTGTTTATGGTAAAATTGTTTTTGGTTTCGTGCAGCTAAAAATGTTTCAGTTAATAGATAAGATTTATTGACAACAAATGTAGGTACTTATATAGTTTATAAATATTTACAAAATAAATAAAATAGTATTTGAAACTATTCTAAAACATAAGTTTTAGAAACTGCTACTTATTGACAGAAAAGAACAGTTGCTTTTTCAGTAAAAACTGAAAAGTCTTGTGTTCTAGATAATGAATGGAATTTGCTGAGTCTTATTAATACAGAAAACTAATTATAAAGATGTAACTGGTGACCGAAAAGCTGGCTGCTTCCTCGCACAACGTATCAGCATTGCGATACAACGAGGAAATGCCGCTGATATCCCTGGTACAATGCCTCAAGGGCCTTTTTTAGATTTAATGCAATAACTGGTTAAGTACTTGTAGTTATCATAATGTTGTAATTATTGTAAATAAAGATTTTGATCAATAAAAAAAAGAAAATAGTGTATTGTTTGGACATTCGGTAAACTTAATACGATTATTAGCCCTCTCCCTTTGTATGACTTTGAGCCTTCTTATGTGTCACTTATATGTCATTTATTTCAAGTTACAATAACTATAAAGATAAAAAATCAATGCAGTTATCGATATAAACTAATCAAAACGATATAAATTCTGTCTCACAAGCCACCGCCCACGCTGCGGAATTGACCCCCCGTTTTATGAATAAGCTGGATGGGTACTAAGTTGGCGCATTTGGCCCCAACAATAAAATAAAGAAAGGCCATAGTTTTCGCAGGCCATATGCTGAGACGAAAGTCTTCAATCAATGTGTGTCACCAGTGACTTACAGCTCCGAAACGTGGTCTTTCACTATCGGCCTAGTCTCAAAGCTCAAAGTCGCTCAACAAGCTATGGAGAGGGCTGTGCTCGGAGTTTCTCTCCGCGATCGAATCAAAAATGAGGAGATCCGTAGGCGAACTGAAGTCACCGACATAGCCCACCAGGCCACATTGCAAGCAAAGAAGATGGCTGATGGGGTCGAAAGGTGCTCGAGTGGAGACCACGGACTAGCAAGCGCAGCGTAGGACGTCCACCGATATGATGGACAGACGACCTCATTAAGGTCGCCGGAAGACGCTGGATGCAGGTCACTTTCAACTGGTACATGTGGAGGTCCAAGAAGGAGGCCTATGTTCAGCAGTAGACGTCTTATGGCCAGTTATGGCTGAGATGATGAGGATGATGATATACTGAAAATAACAGCTGCAAGAAGTCCACTACTGGACGTAGGCCTCACTCAAATATGACTTGTATAATTTTGGGGGTAGTTTGGGTGTATCAGTTTGGCAGACGGGTTGACGATAGCAAGTTTTTAAATCAGAGGCTCTAGTGTAAAAATTTTTTGACGTAAATAAACGTTTACGAACGCGTAAGTGATAATGTTATTTATATGGGAAACGTAAACGCGTTTGTGACGTAAAGTTACGTTAAAAACTTACACTCAGAGTTCAGGCGCCATTTTACTAAAACCGTCATATTGTAATAAATAGCGCATTATGCGTTTGTATCGAGTCGTAGTTCGGCCGATCGGCAGCCGAACTCGCGCGATTCATGCTAATTATGATTTATGGGCGGCGCGCGCGCAGCTTCGTTTGGACAGCGGGTTTGGACAAGTTTTGTAATATTCTCTTAACGGCCCGGTCACGACATTGCGCGAATTGCGGCGCAGCAAGCGTTTTATCTATACCCACTTGGCTGGAAATCTTCATTTCCCAGCCTGTGATGTAAAGTAGGTACTATTTCTCAATCATGCAATTAAATATTGTCTTTACATTCCTTATAATAGACTCGGAAGTATGGTTTTGTGGGCGCGGCAACTGAAGGGGACGGAAATGGAATTTCATATAACTTTGCAGGCCTAGGCCTTTTTTTCTACGATTATCCATACAGACGCACAGATGGCGGGATAGCAAACAGCTGATGTCACAGATAAAGAAACCTAGATAGTACTCCGTGGCTGATGTTAATTTTTAATACATTTCGATTTCTTGTTAGTTGCGATTTTGCAAATTTCATTTTTTGAATCATTTCTTTTATTTCATTGTATGTTTGAGAAATGCACTATACATGCCTCGTCGTGAAAACGGATTATATTACATGCCGCACCTAATATAATATGCTTTCTATATTTACACTATATACTAAGGAATGGAATTTGCTCCCTTCGTCTGTATTCCCGGAAAGATATAATTTGGGTCTTTTCCAGGTAAGAGTGAATAGACTGTTACTGAACCAGCGTGCTACACCCTCGACCTTGTCGACACTTACCATCAGGTGCGACTGAAGTCAAACGCTGGTCATGTATTAAAAAAAGAATAAAGATGGAAGAAAACATACAGATAAGTCCAAATAACCCTCAATTATTGCTATACAATTTGATCGTGCGCAAATATGCGTGGGCGCAAGTCGATGGCGTCCCTTGATTCATATGCGTATCTGAACCGAGGTATTTCTGAACCAATTGCAGAATGTGGGTAGTATAGCTGATTCAATGCTCTGAATCACAGTTTCTGTGCGAGTTTTTTTTTTTTATAGCGCTTGCACTGACGTTGGATGACAGGTCTGGCCTAGTGGGCCCTACCTAAGCCTCTACTACTCTTACGACACCCGCGGGAGATAGGGTGGTGCTATTCTCAGCAGCGCCCGTCTAAACCGAACCGATAAATACTGAGGTCGCCAACTGGCCTGCCAAGCGTGACGACTATGGCAACTTCCTTCCACGATGAAACATGTCTTATTTGGGAGAGGCGGCATATGTCCAGCAGAGGTGTTATGAAAATGGTGATGAGTGGGTTTTGAAGCCAGGACCGTCGGCTTCATAGGCAGGGTCACTACCCACTAGGCCAGATGTGTAGTTGACCTGGACACTGACGGATTGTTGTGTAAAAGCAGTGTTTAACTCAAATGCTGCATTTGGAAGGATCCCAAGAATTCGCGATTAATCTGTGACTCACGCGCAACAACGCAACACTCAAATAATGTTTCATCTTCATTCAAATCCACTTTAATATTATTTATCTGACGGCCTAGTGGGTAGAGACCCTGCCTATGAAGCCGATGGTCCTGGGTTTAAATCCCAGTCAGGGCAGTTATTTGTGTGATGAGCACAGATTTTTCCTGAGTCATGGGTGTTTTGTATGTATTGAAGTATTTATATGTATCTATCTATTATATATATGGTTGTCTAGTACCTACAACACAAGCCTTACTGAGCTTACCGTAGGACTAGGTCGATTTGTGTAAAGATTGTCCTGAAATATTTATTTATTTAAGAAAATGTTGACTTATATTATTTTTGTGTATCTTTGAATTACTTTTGCTTAAGACTGAAGCAGTAAGCTACAGTCTTGGTCAAAAGTATTGAGCACACCCTTTTTTCCTTGAACTAAAGGCAGTTAAACAATTTTCTGATATTTCTAACTTTAATTTGCACACAACAAGAGAACATCAGTTAATAATACTTAGAATAAAGTATTAAATAAATAAGAAAACAAAGAGCACAAAAAATTTGTTTCTACAACGAAGTGACTAATTGAAAATGTTCTATGCAATCACCAGTCACCGCAACGATCAATTAATTTTAAATTAATTGATGATATATGTCATCAAAAAAGTTGTAAATACTACACTAAGTTATCGAGTTTGCATAAAAAGCATGAGTGCGCCAAACTTCTGAATAAGGTAAATAATACTAGAAATATACACAAACGGGTCACTCACGTATCTTAAGGTCGAAAACCGCTCGACATATGTTTCGGTCCAATTCGTGAACCATAATCATGAGCTCCGTGCCGCACCGTCGCTGGCGGCGGCCCTTCGAGAACATATGTCGAGCGGTTTTCGACCTTAAAATACGTGAGTGACCCGTTTGTATATAGTTCTAGTATGTCTGAGTCTCACGGGAGTTTTCTATTAAAAGGTAAATAATATTGAAAATTATTTGTTATTGACAGTAAAACGCTTTATTGAAAGTAAAAGAATTTATGTTTATAAGTATTTAATGTATTAAGTAATCATACTTTTGTAAATCCTCACACTAAAGACCTTTTCAGATTCGAAGTCAGCAGTTTAGAAAAAGAAAAATTAAAATAAGATGCTGACAAATCATATCCACACGAAATAATCCCTTCCACGATGCACTCGTCACACAAAAATTCCACAGTGACCCTTAAAAAATGGGACAATCATCCAAAAATATCCTAGCCCTTCTGCCTTCATTGATCTGTCGAACCTTCGAACAATACCAAATTTATCAATGGGAAGGAAGCGATTTACAAACATAACTTTTTTAAACCATTGAAAACCCGACTCTAAAGTTAAAGCTATAAAGTTCATACAGGTGGTTAGTTAAGTTGGTGATTCTGTAAAGAGTTTGATTAATGTCTTATTGTACCAGTAGCGAGGTTTTTTCGTCGGCTAGCAACTGGCCAGTCTTTTGTATTCGATTCATTTATCAAGGTTTCGATTCTGATATCGAAATTTTAATATCGATTGTGTTTTATTTGGCTACCGGGCGGTTTCTTTGTTGCATCGGTAGCTGGGTTAAGAATCTAATTTGATGTTCATTTATCCTGGTCAGATTTGAGGTCATATTTGTAAGAAGCAAGGTATTTGTACAATGGGTTGTGCTCTGAAGAACTGTTTGACATGATGCCAACGGCCGCTTTCTACCACCGCACCGCTCGCCGTCGGCAGTGCATTCATCCTCACACCCTGGAGCCTAAAGGGTCGCGCACTAAGCGGTTTAAGAGGAATTTCCTCCCGCGAACGCTCCGGCTGTGGAATGAACTCCCTGCCGAGATTTTCCCTAGGGACTACAGTATGAGGTTTTTCGAAAAAGGAGTGTATAGGTTTTAAAGGGTAGGCAACGTGCATGTGAATACTCTGGAGTTGCGGGCTACGGTTACGGCTTACCATCAGGCTGGCCGGGCTTGTTCGCCAACGTCGTTGTATAAAAAAACAAGTCCAAGAAACATATTGTATTTTTGGGTTATACCAACGTGATCAAATATGAAACAATCTGTGCTCGTCACATAAATGCTCTTACTCGGAATTGAACCAGGGACCATCGGCTTTAGGGTCATTGTCCACTAGGCCAGACCTGTCGTCAAAAAAACTACTAATGTCCAGTCTCAGGCAAACCAGGGGTCAAGGGTGATTCCTATACGAAATCCAAACATTAAGCCTAAGTACTGTTATGAAAGGTGATAAGCGTTTTAGTATTGCAAAGGGAGTTAGGCTGTTTTGTAACTGGTATGGTGGTTACCAATTTTACAGTATACGCTCGTAAAAGATAGGTGAGGACTATGTTATAAGCGAAAGCGTTTATTTAGGAAAGTTCAGATTTTACCAATGTGGTAGTAAATTAAAATAACGATAGTTATTTTCTTTATTTTATTTTACCCTCTGGGTTGGAAGGTCAGATGGCAGTCGCTTTCGTAAGACTAGTGCCTACGCCAAATTCTGAGATTAGTTGCCAAGCGGACCCCAGACTCCCACGAGCCGTAGCAAAGTGCCGGGACAACGCGGGGAATATTTAAAAAAATATTGTAAATTCTTCTTAAGAGATTTACCTCCATCACAAAATATTACAATATGCAAACCTACCCACAAATAAATTGTTTAACAATTTCGGTGCTTGCTAGATGGGTTTAAAAGAAATAAAAGTCCAAAAATTTTAAACTACTAAGTAAAATATCCACACTGTCCAACACTATGATCTCATAGTCTTGCCTGTTGTTTTATTCAATGAACCACAGGATCCTAAGCCGCGGTACACTGTCGTCACTCGAGAACCTTTACAGCCCAAGAGCCATTGGTTACGTGCAATGTGCCCAGCTACTTAAGATTAGCGACGAGTGAAACGTATAGACTCACGTGTACTTATATCGCACTAGGTGACATGTTTCGGGTAAGTTGTGGTACCCATTCTCAAGTCGAGTCCGGGCACATCACTCGAGGTGAGGCTGTGTCACTCACCCGTAAGTAATTTGAGGTTCTTCAAAAAATATTACATAGTACTGTAACTATATGTATTTAAAAGATTGGCAATGCGAATTTGAATCATTAGAAATATTTAAATGCGCTCATCGACAGCGGTAACTGCCTACTAAAAGACAGACCATATACGAGTATGCTTTGTTTACCACTGTCGGGGTATAATCCTTATGCTTACAGACTAACAGGCATCATGTATTTAGTATTACTAATTAAGTTAATCGCTCGTAACTTGTCCTACGTACAAACCGCCCGCTATCACGCGCGGTATCTTGAAAGGTGGACGTGTTGAAGACTCGTGGACAAGTGTCAACACAAGTGGTTTGATAAACCGAAACGAAACTCGAGAACCTGTACGCCCCTACGACCATCGGTTCTACATGCGATGTGCCCCATTGCCACTTAAGTTTAGCAATCTGGAGGGCTATATCGGTTACTTCCTGATGTCAATGACATCATTTCTGATGCGATCGCGCAAAGACACACCCAGCATAGCCCTCTCTATTGCCGTTTGTGACTTAGAGGCTTATCAGGCCTAGTAAGCGATAAGTTTCAATGTAGTTCAATACCTTTAGGTACACACTACTCAGCGTAAACCCAGAGTATTCCATTAGTACAAATCAAGTTAGCGTAAACTCAGCATGAGTATTCCAGTAGTACAAATCATGTCTGATGTGAAAGGGTCCTGAATTTTACCCAGGCTACCTTCCAGCCACACAGTCCGATCGCATTAATGTACCGAAATGGCCATGAAGCAGTCAGGTTAAGAAATAAAATAAAAAGCTAGTCACTTTCGTCTTAAGATACTGAATGTGCCTATGTCTTCTGAATGTATCAACATACATACATACAATCACGCCTGTTTCCCAGAGGGGTAGGCAGAGATCACGGATTTCCATTTGCTACGATCCTGACAAATCACTTTCGCTTCACTCACTTTCATAACGTTCCTCATACACGCTCGTCGGTTTAGGGTACTCCTGACCTGGCCTTTCTTCAAAATATCCCCGATTTGGTCGAGAAAAGTTCGCCTAGGCCTTCCTCTTCCAACGGAATGTATAAAGCTTCAAATAAACCAAGTAACCTACATTTGTATTAAAATAAATATAGCGCGCTTTTCCACGCGATGGTACCATGTAACTGGCCACTCGCCGTTCCAAGAAACAAACATTATTTTTATAATATTTCAAGTGGCGTATAATAGAAACTCGTGATTTATGCAATGGTCGCCATCTTGTCGATAGACGCCATTTTGATCTGGTTCTGTAATGGAGCAGGTGGTTGAGGTACGTCACATTAAACAGTTTTTATTTACCTATGCTTTGGAGTTCGCAATTGTTGGCAAGTACTTGGATATTAAGTAATAAAGACAACAATTATTTGTTGCTTTTAGTACATATTTGAAGTCGGGTTTATTTTTTGGTAAAAGTTTATTTATCATTTATTAAATATGTTATAAATTAGGAGCTATTTTTTTAGGCGGCAAACGAGCCAGGTGAGTCACAAACGCGTTGCCGGCCTTTAAAGGGGGTTGGTGCTCTGGGAACCTTACTCACCATCAGGAACACAACACTACATACCTGAAAGGTAGCAGTGCTATTATGGCTGTGGTCTTCTGTAAGGAGGAGGTACTTGGGCTGCCCCAGATTCAAGCGTGATGGTAATCGCTGTGCCCTACCTCTCATTTTTGGACTTAGTTTAAGGACATACCCGGGTTCAAAACTAGAAAAGTCCAAAAGCATATAATAGTCAATAGTTAGTTTTCTCATTATTTACAAAAATATGTATTTTTTTATCCAAATCAGACCGATGTGAAATTGATATCATCTGATTACATGGATAACTTATTTCCACGCATATGTGACAACAGATAATCAGTCCAAAGTTTATATCTACGCGTCCTTTGAAGTATTTTGTTGAGGCGCCAATACGTCTGCTCATACGGATTGCTTGATGTTGTCTCTAGGAGCGCCTACTGCCACAAAAAAAGGAGGGAATAAAGTTTGGTTTATTTTTTTTAACCCCAATGGTTTATTTTTTATTATGCAGTATCATCTGCTAGCGAATATCTTCGATATTTAAATCAAGAGAAAAATTGACTCGCAGCGGGACTCGAACCCGCAACCACTGGAACCAATGGGTTCTTAAGTTATAGGTGAAAAAGTTAACTGAAGTACCATGTTTTAGTTGTGTAGAGAATTAATATGGAACTTACGTCAAAATTTTAATATAGAACGCCGACATGCGTGTACACACGTTACTAATACATAGGCCAGCGCAGCTAAGTTTTTCATCTATATCTAGTAAGTTGGCGAGTTGAGCTAATTTTAGCAGATGTTAATTATGTCCTTTACTTACAATATGCTGTAATCACACTCACATAAATATTTAATATACACTTAACCAACCAAACCCAAACATTAAAAAAATATTAAGTGTTTGTAAAATAAAATAAAAAAAATAGTTTTACTACCTAATATTATAATTGATACATTTCTAAATTCCCTTGTTTATAGACACCACTATCGTGTGGTGCTGGCTGAGAAAAGGACAGCAGCGTCCGTGGGAAGCTAATCAACAGTTACTGCGGTCGCCAACTCGCCTGCCAAGTGTAACAACTATGTCAACTCTCCCCCCCAGATGATACAAGTCATATTTAGGGGAGGCCATGTCTAGCAGTGGACGTATAACTGATGAAGTTATGGTAAACGTCACAGCGTCTAACTCATCTTTTTTTTTATGACATAGGCGGCAAACGAGCAGACGGATTGCCTGGTGGTAAGCAATTACCGTCGCCCATGGGCACCCGCAACACCAGATGAGTCACAAGCGCGTTGCCGGCCTTTAAGGGGGGTTGGAGCTCTGAGAACTTTACTCACCATCAGGAACACAGCACTACATACCTAAAAGGTAGCAGTGCTATTATGGTTGTGGTCTTCTGTAAGGAGGAGGTACTTCCCCAGTTGGGCTGCCCCAGACTCAAGCGTGATGGTACATCGCTGTGCCCTACCTCTCATTGTTGGACGTAGTTTAAGGACATACCCGGGTCATCACATCACGGTTTGAAATAAAACTACTGAAACGGATTAAATCGCGTATACTAATTCAATCTAATATTGTCATCAGTCCACCCGATGACCACGAAGGCTGCTAAATGGTTCCAAAGTTGAAGTTTAATTTAGTATACCCGATATAATCCGTTTCTGACAACGAATGAAAATATCATAACGGTTTCTCAATAATTATCAATTCACTATCGACTTCCATGCACCCAAAAAACTATCGATATCCATATTATCGCATTCGATCACGCCTGAATAGAGACATAAAATTTTATTATTCGTCGAAACCACCAGATCTTAATGGTTTCAAACCAAAAACCCGTTTCGATTTTGATCAAAATCGGTAAACAACCTATGCACGTACATTTCGATTCTGAGAACCGCCGTCCTTTTCTGTTTGTATGGAATATAAAGGGACATTTGTATGTGTTATGTCTTTGATAATTGATTTAAATTATCGTGACAAAATTACAGTAGTTGGGTAATGAGTTTAGTTACAAGTTGGGACTTTTAATCGGTTATTTTGTATGTGTCGCAAGCCACGTGTCTATTATAAGTATTTTGAATGTTTATTGTACTCTTCATTCTTTGATTGGTTACAAATTACTGTGGCCTGTGTTGTCTGGATATGTTTTGATGTCTCCTGCGCCATTACAATATTTTTAGTTTTTAATTATTTTTTATGACAAAGGTGGCAAACTAGCGGACGAATTGCCTGATGGTAAGCAATTACCGTCGCCCATTGGGGTGCTCACCAGGGGAGTCACAGGCGCATTGTCGGCCTTTAAGGGGGGTTGGAGCTCTGGGAACCTTACTCACCATCAGGAACACAACACTACATACCTGAAAGGTAGCAGTTCTATTAGGGCTGTAGTAAGGAGGAGGTACTTTCCCGGTCGGGCTTCTCCAGACTCAAGCGTGATGGTACTTCGCTGTGTGTGTGCTGCATACCTCTCATTGTTGGACGTAGTTTAAGGACATACCCGGGTCCAAATATGTTCAAAGAAATATTAGTTATCTTCCATTAATAAAAAAATTCTCTGTTGCAACACGGTGCTTATTCTTACCTGTGCAAGCTAAAAGTTCATAAGATTTAATACTATCAATTTGTTTTTCAGCTTTTCGGGTATTGGTGTGTTAACAGGCGTCTTTTTTCTGAGCTCTTCTATGAAATAGTTTTCACCATTCTGTGTGGGAGAGTTTTGGGTTTCACTGACGTAGACTGTAAGGCTCTGCTGGTCAATTTAGTGTGTATTCTCAGTATTTTCCAACAAAAATCCCGAATCCTTCTATCAGATCTAAAATTTTCTGGGATGAACTCGGAATTGTCACCATTTTTAGTCTAACAATAAGAAAGTGTCAAAATAATGTCTGTTGAATTACGTTTTACGAATTACTGACGTAATATAAGTAGAAAATTTTGTATGCAAGATTTGGGTTTTTTATAATGAAAATCAAAGACAAGTCTTCGATACAAGTAAATATACAACAATTACAATATTATAATAACTAAATACTACATGAAATCTAAGAAAGGCCCTTCAGGCATTGTACCAAGGATGCTGGCGGCATTTCTTCGTTGTATCGCAAGGCTGATACGTTTTGCGAGGAAGCCGCCAGCTCTTCGGTTACCAGTTACGTCAACCAGATGCTTCGCGATTTCTGCAAATTATAATACATGTAGTGAATCCAGGAGTGTCTAGATTTCGAATAATCTGAACTTCAAGATTTCTTTAGGAAAACACTAAGAGATTAAATATTGATCGAACTGACACGGAACCCAAAATAAGTAGCATTCTGTTAACAAGCTACTTAAGATACCCAACATCGTTAGTTCGATGTTTTCTGGCGTTCTGGATAAAGATATCACTGATTAGAGTCTCAGAAGGCGACCGTTTTATCGAGGTTATCTAACCGCGATAAAACTAGCACTTTATTGATTAGGAGTACAGATAACGATCTTATTTTAATGTAAATTAAACCAATAAGTTTCTTTTCTACTTAGCGTTTTTATTGACGACCGGTCTGGCCTAGTGGGTAGTGACTGCCTTTGAAGCCGATGGTCATAGGTTCAAACCCAGTCAGGGCATTTATTTGTGTGATGAGCATGGGTCATGGGTGTTTTCTATGTATTTAAGTAGGTATTTATATGTATCTGTCTATTATAAATATCGTCGTCTAGTACCTACAGGCAAGTGCAAAAATGTGTTCTGAAAGAATCCTTTAATATATAAATACGTTCTACAACCTTATTTACTGTACAATAGAGTTCCTCGGTACATATTTTTGAGACTTTAGCAGTGAAGGAATATTTTTTGAATTTGAATTAATATTTATACTTGACTGTACAACACAAGCCTTACTGTGACAAATGTTCTCATCAATAAAATAATACTCTTACTGGGATTTGAACTTGGAACCAACGGCGCCGGTCACCAGTTACGTCAACCAGCCGCTTCACGATTTCTGCAAAGTATTTAAGCGCGCTGGGATCTCATGCATTTCCACACCAGATGACACAAAATGTTACTTTCTATTCAGCGGCGCTACCGGTAAATTTCGGACGATTGTCTCTGTCAGTCTCATGATGCCTTCATTGGAGCAAAAGCGAAATATGCTTAAAATATACGAACTTCGATGTTCGTGGTACCAGGCCAGGGCCTTATATTTGACGTTCAAAAATTTTAGTTGATATTAGTACCTACTATATCTTCAAGATTGATATCATTTATATGTGAAAAACTTAGCTAATGCACCTAGCCTATGTAGTAGTAACGTGTGTACACGCATATCGGCGTTCTATATTCAAATGTTGACGTAAGTTCCGTATTAATTCCCTGCACAACTACATAGGCATGCTCCATAATTATTATTTTTTTATTATGCAGAAACGTCTGCTAGCGAATATCTTCGATATTTAAATCGAAAGAAAAATAGGAAAATTTGACTCGAAGCGGGACTCGAACCCACAACCACTGGATCACTAGCCCAGTGCACTTCCAATTGTGCTATCCGACTAGTAGTGGTATGGTATGGTATTACAACGAAGGATAAGAAAGAAAAAAATTACAAGTCTAAGCGGTACTCGGATTGCACAATTGGTAATGCACTGGGCTAGTGATCCAGTGGTTGTGGGTTCGAGTCACGCTTCGAGTAAAAAAAAATCTATTATTCTTTCGATTTAAATATCAAACATGGTCCTTAAGTAAAGTTTTTTATCTATACTCTTGTTATTAAGTTTCTTAAAGTATATAATGTCGCAAAGCATATTCCAACCCAACAACAAAACATTACAAACAACAAGTACCTTAAATTATCTCCAAGTATTAAAGACAGACGCAAAAGGCAAATACCACATTAGCATAGGGTTCAAATCCACCCCCAAAAAGGTCCTAACCGCCAGCAGTTTTGTATGAACTATCTTCGTTTTTAAGGGATGGAATTCCTACCCCCTTAATAGCCGATAGGATTTTCAAGGGAGCTTCGGGAAGTCATTAGGAGAATAATTTTCATTGTAATAAACACTTGGCGATAAATATCAACCCCTTTTATTTATTGGTGGGGGAAGACGTCTAACGGTCAAGATCTGTTTTGGGATTCTGGGGGTGGTTTATTATGAAAATATATTGTATATATCGATCTGTTGAACAATGCTATGTACTTAATTACGTTTTTGTAGTCGCTCGAATGTCACAAATTAAAAATACCGATATCGTTAGTGTAGTGTGTCCGAGTGACATCCCTAGTGCGGTAAACGTTCAAGTTGATAAACAAGATCAAGTGCGGGTAGTTCGAAAAATTCGCGGCTATGTTGATGTGAACTTAGTCAGTCTTCACCTGAGACCTGAGACAACGTCGTTCTCAAAACGTCGAAGATAATTTAAAAAGTTAATTTTATGTGGTTTAAGTACAGAATTGTAATAAGAAGATAAGAGATAAGTTCGGTGTTCATACAATCTACACTAATATTATAAAGGCGAAAGTTTGTGAGTGTGTATGTTTGTTACTACTTCACATCTAAACGGCTGGAGCGATTTTAATATATTTGGTATGGAGCTAGCTGATACCCTGGATCAACACATAGGCTGCGTCTTTTTTTACTAATAAACCGCAGGGCACCGCTAGTTTTCAATAAAGTTAAAACTGGTATTTGCGACTCCATGCTGCGACTATAACATTTTCTAAGACATTGGCTATAACAATTAAATTTCCCGAAATTGCCATAACTCACGAACCCCACTTCATTCCCAAAAACCCATTCTGATCGGCACCCGAATACCTTCCCGTAATTATATGAACCCTTTCCACACTAAATTACAAGCGTGGTGCAATTACTCTGTAATATTCAAGTGTTAGTCGTTTTATTGCTTTTACTAATTTGGGGAGATCTGTAATTAACATACTAGAAGGTACAACTTTGTGAGTTTTTGCATCTCTTAAGAGCTTTGAGTTATCAATGATACTGTATTATCTTACGCTCACAATTCAACTTGACGCTTGCAACTCTATTGCAAGCGTCAAAAACAGCTCTCGATTTTATAGCTTGCATATTCTTATTGCGATGTCTCTAACATATACGTAATTTAGTGTGGAGAGTACCATTTTGTACCGTAGAAACGCTAGGTCCACGGATTACCAGCGCGCACATGTAATTTTTTGCAGAAATCGCGAAGCGTCTTGACGTAACTGGTGACCCAAGAGCTGGCGGCTTCCTCGCACAACGTATTTATTAGTGCGTTAACCTTGGTACAATGTATCAAGAGCCTTTTATAGATTTATTATAGTAAATAGTTAAGAACTCGTTGTTATTAGAAATAAATAAATATTTCGACACAATCTTACACAAATCGACCTCCTACGGTAAGCTCAGTAAAGTTTGTGCTGTAGGTACTAGACTACGATATATATTATAATAGATAGATACATATAAATACTTAAATACATAGAAAGCACCCATGACTCGGAAACAAATATCTGTGCTTATTACACAAATCCTAGGCTTCATAGGCAGGGTCACAACCCACTAGGCCAGACCGGTCGTCAATTATGATATTGTTAATAATTTTACATAATGAAAGAAGCCTAAAAGACACTCTAATGTAAGCCTTATAAAATTCCATATATATTTTTAAATACTTATTTTTATATTCGTACAAATTAGTTATGCAGTTTACTTTTATAAATATGTCAACAAGGTCAATTTTATTGGTCATTAATGTACCATGATTCATTGTTTATTGCATTTTTGCACTTTTGAATTAAGTTTTCAATAAGTTATTGGATTTGCTGAATAAAATTATGTTAATGATCTTGTTCATTATAAAAATTAAGGTAACTTTTAATTTTGTGGATAAACAAAACCATTCCTTAGAGCGGTGGAATACACTGCGATCGCCAACCCGCCTGTCAAGCGTGGCGATTATGGCTTTTAACCCTCCATGTTCATAGATTGTTAACGTTATCAGTTTATTCTGGAGACCTATGTCCAGCAGTGGACGTTTGATAGCAGCAGTAATTTGAAAACAGTAAAAATATGTACATGGCGGAAATTATAAGCACTTTCTTATTTTGGAAGGTAAAAATATTTACTTGTTATACAAGTGAGCAAAGTTAGTATTTACCTTCTCGCGTTAATATTGAAATCCTAGCTAGCGGAAGAGGTTAAAATTGGCATGAAAACTTTAATGTCAACGATATTTTACAAATAAAAATCCAGTTCTCAAATGAGATTCCTAACTTTGATTTTTCTATACTCCTTAACATGAACTACACCTTTCTCAAAAATAAATTAAAAATGGAAAAATCAACTGCACCGGACGAGACTCGAACTCGTGACTCCGGGATACATGACTATCGCTCTATCAACTGAGCTACTGAGGCTTGTCCAATACTGCCAATTTCTTCACCACATCCTTCAATGCGCTTAGGAGGCGCCTAGCGACATCTACCGTAAATGTGTTGACACTTTCAAGCGGCATTTTCTGAGAATTATAATTACGTTTGGCCGGCTGACAAGAATAGCACCACCCCATCTCCTCCCGGTGGTGTCGTAAGAGGAAACAAAGGGAAAACACCGACGGATGGGCAGCAGCGTCCGTCGCAACCCAATCTACAGCTACTGCGGTCGCCAACCCGCCTGCCAAGCGTGACGACTATGGCAACTACCCCTCAAGATGATACAAGTTATATTTGGGGGAGGCTTATGTCCAGCAGTGGACGATTTATGGCTGAAATGTATGTATGTATGTATAATTATGTTAGCTGACGTTTCTGCTTAACCCTTAATTGTTTAATGTTCACCCTGCCGAAAATAACCTAAGACCATATTATTAATTATGCAGAAACGTCTGCTATCGAATATCTTTGATATTCAAATCGAAAGAAAAATAGAAAAATTCAGACTTGAACCAGTTCCCATCCAGACCCAGTTCAGAATCCAGTGGTTGTGGGTTCGAGTCACGCTGCGAGTCAAATTTTTCTATTTTTCTTTCGATTTAAATCTCCCATACCATATTTTTCTATGTTTTTCTTGGACAGAATCAAGTCTATCGAGAAAAATGGAGACTAGAACCGACTAGCTTACTATTTTCTGCCAAATTAAGGGTTAAAAAATATATAATTTAACTACACACTTATTCCGAAAATATGCAAACAGCGAATGTCGTTTCAACCCTTCTCTAAGACACCCCTGGCCATAAATCCAGTGTCGGCCCTAATGGCGTCTTTGTTTATACTATGCCAATACCGGGTCTTAATCGGATGCGGTTATGCTAATTCTTTGTTAAAGTGTCGTACAATAATAGGCATTATTTTATCCATAGTTTCTTACTTACTATACTCAAATTAAAAATTAACACGGCTCTACTCACGTTTATTTAGTCACTTGCGCGACATGTTTCGGAGAACATAGGCCTCCATTTTCAAGCACTAAGAGTGCTGAGTGTCCGTTCGATTCGGCGTTCTCCGAAACATGTCGCGAGAGTGACTAAATAAACGTAGAGCCGTGTTAATTTTTAATTTATTTAATATGTCTCACGAAAATTTAAATACAAACTATACTTATACTTACTAATATTATAGATGAGAAAGTATCTGTCTGTATGTCCGGATAAAAACTATCCTATGTCCTTTCTCATAGCTCAAGCTCTCTCCGTAACAAATTTCATCTTAATTGGTTTAGCGGTTTAAGCGTGGAGAGTTAACAGACAGACAAAGTTACTTTATGGTTTTTTGTTAGGTGTGGTATGGATTTTTGTTCTTGGTTAGTGGAGGTTATCTCAGCATATCATAATATCTGTAAAATGCCACTTTTTGATGTTCGATTATGTTACAAGGTCAATGTGGGTAAGACCGGCATAAGATATTTTTAAGGGAAGTCCGTCATATGACACTAAATAACTATGAGATAATGTAGGAAATTGGTTGGTAGACGGTCTTTCCATATAGACGGTCTTACCCACATTGACCTCATATGGTTTTTTTTTGCTATTGAAATGGAACTCCTGTATCTGAGGAAAAAAAATCTATTTTGGTATATTTTTTTTTAGAAACATTCATCTATGTATTTAAATATTTATGTGTACCTATCTACAACACAAACTTTATGGGCCTTATTTTAAGACAAAGTCGATCCGTATAAGATATATTTGGTCCCTTACTGGGATTTGAACCCGACGCCACTAGTTCAGGCCTGTCGTCAAATAGTAAAGTTTACATTTACAATCTGTTTCATAATGTAAACAAGTCAGTTTCTAATTAAACCACGTTCTCAGTAAAATAAATATAAAAATAAATTTGGACACAAATCGGAGATCGAATCTAATCGCCCGCTCCGAACGTCTTCATACTTAACGACAAAAAACTCAAATAAATTCGTTTTTATTGCCAAGGGAGCTCGCTTTCCAATTTATGGGAATATAAAATTGGTTAAATGGTAACATATTGTTTTGTGTCGATTCGTTTTATCGTTATTGGCTAATTTTAGATACGTTTGGAACTTGTGGATATGCCCATACGATTTACCATTCAGCCATAAGTCCATCACCACTTACTGCCATTTGATACCATTGGACCCGGGTATGTCCTTAAATTACGTCCAACAATGAGAGGTAGGGCACAACGAAGTACCATCATGTTTGAGCCTGGAGAAGCCCAACTGAGGAAGTACCTCATCCTTACAGAAGACCACAGCCATAATAGCACTGCTATCTTTCAGGTATGTAGTGTTGTGTTCCGGACGGTTAGTTTCCCAGAGCTCCAACCCCCTTTAAAGGGCTTGACGCGCTTGTGACTCCCCTGGCGTTGCGGGTGCCCATGGGCGACGGTAATTGCTTACCATCAGGCAATCCGTCTGCTCGTTTGCCACCTTTGTCATAAAAACATTGTCCCTAGTAAACTTATGAAGGATGGTAGTAGCCAGACAAAGATATATTATAAGGTAGATGGCAATAAATACTTATGTATATACATAGAAAACTTATGTAACTCAGGAATATATGCGTGATCAATGCCTTTTTCAGGATTCGAACCCGAGACCTCTTGCTTTGTAGGGTTCACTTTCAACTAGCCTAGAAGGCTGTTAAGACGGTTCGTACTAAAATCGCTCCAAAACGCGATGTATATTGAGCCACCTGATAATGTAGTAAAAAAAATATTCATCCAATTTAAGGCTGATATAGCCCAAATAATTTCGGGAAACTGCACACCAACTGTACGGCGACTGCACAGTTTCTATAAAAATTGCAGTAGGATTGCAGTGTGTTTGTAATGACCCTTAGACATTTTTGCAACGCATCCACACAATTCTAACGATAATATCGACGACATCGTCATATTTATCGTTATCGTTATTATTGGTCGTTAAATCGGAATTAACGATCAGAAATACAGAAATACAAACATAATTCGTGCTTATCGCCTCACCTGCGTAAGCGCATATACGCTACTAAATTAGAATTGTATGCGACAGAGTTCGCTGGATTGCGAAATGGGTATCTTTTGAAAATGGCAATGTTTACTTTCTGATGATTAATTTGATTTGACTATTAGTTGGCTGTTTCCTTAACTATAAATTTGAAAGTCCTGGTGGCCTCAAGGAACAAAATAAGTGTGCTACAAAGAAGCATTAGTTCATTTTCTAATGACTCCTTCTTATTTTTTTTATACAAGACTGAGCGGCGTTTGACCTCAGTCACACATGATGGTAAGTGTCGACGAGGTCGAGGGTGTAGCACGCTGGTTCAGTAACAGCCTATTAACTCTTGCCTTGAAAATACCCAAATTATATCTTTCCGGGAATACAGATCAGAAGAAGGGAGTGAATTCCATTCCTTAGCAGTTCGCATTAGGAAGGTCTTCAGTCAGTCTTGTACAGTCGCCATAAGATATATTGTAGCTGTGGAGGTGGTCATATATATCGAAACAACGCCTCTATTGTCAAGGCATTAAAGTGCATGTTCAGATATTTGTGACCACTTCCACAGCTCCGATATATCTGATGGCGACTGTATATAAAAAGGCTTCGTCAGGTACAAATTCAAATCTACAACCTGTTCCATCCCGGGTATGTCCTTAAAATACGTCCAACAATGAGAGGTAGGGCACAGCGACGACCATCACGCTTGAATCTGGGGCAGCCCAACTGGGGAAGTACCTCCTCCTTACAGAAGACCACAGCCATAATACCACTGCTACCTTTCAGGTATGTAGTGTTATGTTCCTGATGGTGAGTAGGGTTCCCAGAGCTCCAACCCCCTTAAAGGCCGGCAACGCGCTTGTGACTCCCCTGGTGTTGCGGGTGCCCATGGGCGACGGTAATTGCTTACCATCAGGCAATCCGTCTGCTCGTTTGCCGCCGAATTCCATTCCTTAGCAGTTCGCATTAGGAAGGTCTTCAGTCAGTCTTGTATAAAAAAAGGCTTCGTCAGGTTACTACAAATTCAAATCCCTAACCTGTTTCATCATGTTTATTTTTCAATTTGAAAACTTGTACACCAGGCAACTCATCTCACAATTAGTGCTACAATTTATTTACATCACACTAATACGTTTAATAATCGAAACCGCTGTGAGCGTGGGTACAGCAAGCCGCAGCGTTTAGTAATCAGCGGCGCGGGCGCAATCCTCACGATACCATCTGGCATTACGTAAAAATTGCGATTACCGTAATGAAATAGTGGTGAAGAGTTCTGGAGCTGGAAGTGGTTTCAGGTTTTTTATGGCAAAGGTCACAAACTGGCAGACGGATTGCCTGATGGTAAGCAACACCAGTGGAGTCATAAGCACGTAGCCGGCCTTTAAGGGGGGTTTTAGCTCTGGGAAGCTTACTCACCACCAGGAACACAACACTACATACCTGAAAGGTAGCAGTGGTATTATGGCTGTGGTCTTCTGTAAGGTACTTTCCTAGTTGGGTTTCTCCAGACTCAAGTGTTGGTATTTCGCTGTGCCCTACCTCTCATTGTTGGATGTAGTTTAAGGACATACCCGGATCCCGGGTGACTTTTATCTGCAAAATATTTACGTTATCGTAATAGTGGTCTCTCACTATGAGCCTCATAAGAAGGCCAAAGGGCAATGGCAGGGCTGGAAATGTATCTGCGAGATCGCATCAGAAATTATATATCATTGGTAGTAGAACCAAAGTGGCACATATTGACCTCGGGATTTCTAAACTTAAGTGGTTTTTGGCGGGGCACATTAAAAGCAGAACCGATGGCTGTTGGGGTGGTTCTCAAATGGTGACCACGTACCGGAAATCGCGGCGTGTGCAGACTCCTACAAGGCGGACAGACGAAATTTTTTCTAAGGAATGGAGTTCGCTCCCTTCGTCTGTATTCACGGAACGATATAATTTTGGTCTTTCCAAGGCAAGAGTGATTAGGCTGTTACTGAACCAGCGTGCTACACTCTCGACCTCGTCGACACTTACCATCAGTTCTGACTGAGGGCAAGCGCTGGTCAGTCTTGTATAAAAAAATTGAGAATTTACGTGTAAGTTGAAACTGATGAATAGTAGTTTATGTATCTGTGCATAATGAAGGGCATTACAACAAGAGTGTGGGGTAATAATATCACATGATTGTTGTAATGCCTAATTATGTATAGTTACATACACTACTTTATCTACACACATATCATAAATGTTTTAAGATGGGTTCAGGAACCGTAGGGAAATGACCTGCAGTGTTACTAGTGTTACTTGAAACATTAAAAAGTCAACGAACAAAACAAATGACAGCTTGGAATGGCGGCGTTGCGTATTTTATATCTCACTCAAATATTTTTTTAAAACATAGAGAAGCGAATGAACTCCGTATTCTATTGTCACTCGAGTTCTTATGTCGTTCGATTTTTATTAAAAAACACAACGAATTGGCGTTTCGTATCAATGACTGTTTTAATATCTATAGGTACTAAAATAGACACCCCACTTGAATTTGACAGCTGTTCCAAATTCAAACTCATAACGTACGGATTTCGGTAGGTAATGTTAACATTACATCTCCATTGATTTCTGATGGTTGGTAATGCTGGTCATTGCCTACGGTTTCTGGACGCATTTTAGAGCACTTATAATATGTACGTAGATAAAAAATATAGTATAGCCACTTCCATACTAATAATTCTACGCGAAGTCAGAGCTCGCTTGAAATAATTACGGAAGGCTCCTGTCATTACCGGCGACGATTAGACTCCAGATAGCACTACACATTTCTAATAAAAATTATATTAAAACGAATACACTTGCACTAGAACCATTGTTCTTGTCAGGAAATTGACGATTCCATTGTGTGACGAATTTCGATTGTATCTCAAGAAAGCTAAATAACTAATTGACGGAAATACTGATTTATATATTTTAAAGACCCATTTAGACCATGACAACTTGTATACAATTTTCATTACATTGCGGGGTTATATAAAGCGACCGAATTCGCCGTACGCCGATAGCCCGCAATGTAATGAAAATCGCATACAAGTTCTTGCTTGGTCTAAATGGGGCTTACACACAAAACTGTCGTGACATTGTGACATATTAATTGTATAGAAACGGGTAACTCACGTTTTAGAAGTCGAATATTGCTCGACATGTTTCACTCCGTAATGAGGAGCATAATCATATAGGCAATATTCGACTTATGAAACGTGAGTTACCCGCTTCTATACAACTAATCTGTTTTATATAGGTACTTAATATAGTGGCTTTCGATTTGCAAATCGTCAATAGGAAATTAATTTATTGTTCTAATTTTGAATATGACATAACTTGTGACCGAAGAGCTGGAGACTTCCTCGCAACGTGTCAGTATTGCGAGACGAGGAAATGCCGCCAGCATCCTTGGTACAATGCTTCAAGGGCTTTTTTAGATTGAATGTAGTTACGTACTCGTAGTTATTATAATGTTGTACTTAAACAAGTTGTCCCGGCGAACTTTGTACCGCCTGAAAGTCTATAAATGGGCTAATTTTGATTGATTGTCTTTTTTTTTCTTTTTTAAGCATTCTATTAAACTATTTTATTATAAAACTTTTGCCGTGTGATGCCGGCTGACTAGAACAGCACCACCCCATCTCATCCCGCGGGTGTCGTAAGAGGCCACAAAGGGAAAAATCCTACGGACGGGCAGCAGCGTCCGTGAAAACCCAATCTACAGGTACTGCGGTCGCCAACCTGCCAAGTGTGGCGACTATGGCAACTACCCCCAAGATACAAGTCATATTTGTGTGAGGCCTATGTCCAGCAGTGGACTGCATACGGCTGAAATGTATGTACACTCGGCGTCAGAATTATGGGACCCCCCTAACTTTAAAATATTTTCTGCTGGTTCTCGTTCGGTTTCGAATTCCTACAATTGTTAACATGGGTAGAAAAGTCCATTGTTGGAGCAGATGGTCTCATACGGGGAATTCGGAGTCGAGGATTGTAGTTAACCAGTTCATAGACAGTTCAGCACACGTGTCACATAGACCGTTCCCTGATAGCCAGCAAATGCGTCACAAATAATACCAATGGGACTACATATGAAATAGCTCCCTAATTTATTTTTTACTAGCTGACTCGGCGAACTTCGTACCGCCTAAAAAACGACAAAAGTAGTGATAGCTTTTCATTTGCAAAAACATATATGATTTTAATTCAATAAACATAATGGCCACAATGGCGACCATTCAATTGAGGTCATATTTATTTTTCGAAAGCACGGGATTTTTGACTTTTTAATACTCAATGTCTCAATCAGGGCTGTGACAATTCCAACCAATCCAAAATCATTTTAACCGGTTCAGCCGTTCTCGAGTTATAAGCGGTTGAACAAACCCCACTTTCTTTAATATATATAGAAGATTATGCACTAACGTCTGCTAGCATTGTTGTCGATGAATTCTCAATATGAATTGAGACTTCGATGTCGTTAAGTGTTCAATACGCTGGCGGTAGATGTGTTTACACGTCACCCATGATGACGTATACGACGAGGGATAAATAGAAAAATTTAAGTCTAAGTGGTACTTGTACAGCACATGGCTAGTGATCCAGTGGTTGTGGGTTCGAGTCCCGCTGCGAGTCAAAAAAAAAACTATTTTTCTTAAAATATCGAAGCTCTTTAATTAACTGCACCAAAAATATTCTTCAAATTGTCCGCGTCCCATTTGCGTAATAAAGACGTCGCGGCCCGTGTCCACCACGCATGGGTAGGTGGGGTAGATACGGATCTATCCATCGGCCGTCGATCGCAATTTAACAGCATTCTCAAGGTTTTGGACTCACCTGGCTGTAGACATTATTAGCAGTAGGAAAACATAATACTACAACTTGACGACCGGTCTGGCCTAGTGGGTAGTGACCCTGCCTATGAAGCCGGTCCTGGGTTCAAATCCCAGTCGGGGTATTTATTTGTGTGATGAGCACAGATATTTGTTCCTGAGTCATGGGTGTTTTCTATGTATTTAAGTATATATATCTATTATATATCTCGTCGTCTTGTACCTACAACACAAGCCTTTCTGAGCTTACTGTAGGACTAGGTCGATTGGTGTGAAATCGTCCTGAAATATTAATTTATTTAATTGATGAAGCGTAGAAAATCTATAAATATTTTTGTAATCTAAGATAGAATGGTATAAAAGCTATTATGGCGTAACCAGAGCATCACACAAAAATTGATGGTGATATAAAACCGAGGACAATATGCACAAATCATTCATCAAAAAGACACAATAATTCTTACATTGCAACATCCACGCAATGTTTTCTTGTATTAACCATGTCGTAAAGTCAGAAGGGTGACGGAAAATAAGATCTATTGTCAAAATACAATAGTGTTGTAATCGTTGCGTGACTTACACAGATTATGTTTCCACATATTTACTTTAGACATGTGACATAATGTTGCAAATACAGCCTTGGATAAAAGTACTGAGCACCAGTGATCGTACTTTTTCAGCATTCTGGTGCAATGCTAAGTTTTAGTGCACAATATCAGACTGTTTGCACCAAGAAGCAAAGAAAATCATGAATGAAAATAGCGTATCTAATAAATCTGAAATATATTCATATAAAATGTAAAGCCTAAATGCATAACGAAATGTAGGGTTAATTAACGAGTATATGAGATAATGTAACACAATTTCAATGTACCCTTTAATAACTAATTAAGTAAAAAAATAGTGTTACATTTCCAATGACAACTGACAACTTTAAACGTCTTCTTCTTCTTTTAAAAAAATATGGCTTCCATCAATAAATCAATCGATGATTTCGCCAATGTCAAGTAGAATGTGGAAACATAATGTTGCAAATACAGCCTTGGTCAAAAGTAGTGAACACATTTTTTTATTCTCTAAAAACTCTATATCAAATATGACTTGTATCATCTTGGGTAAAACATGCAGTAAAACAACATACATTTAATAATTAAAGTGGACTAAAGCCCCATTTAGACCAGGCAAGAACTTGTATACGATTTTATTTACATTGCGGGCTATCGGCGTACGGCGAATTCGGTCGCTTTATATATTATAACCCCGCAATGTAATGAAAATCGTATGCTAGTTCTTGCATGGTCTAAATGGGGTTTAACGGTAAGAGCGTGCAATTTGCAATCTGGAGGTCGCAGGTTCGAACCTTGGCTTGTACCAATGAGTTTTATCGGAACTTATGTACGAAATATCATTTGATATTTAGTAGTTTTGGGGAAGGAAAACATTGTGAGGAAACTAGACTAATCCCAATAAGGCCTGGTTGGATTGGAAGGTCAAATGGCAGTCGCTTTTGTAAAACTATTACCTGTCAAATCTTGGGATTAATAACCAAGTGGACCCCATACTCCCTTGAGCCGTGGCAAAATGGACAACGCAAGAGAGAGGAGTTATATATTCACCTTACATAGGTCACAATAAAATTCTGACTACATTATACTTGTAAATGTTACAAGTGTTACAAAATGAGGTAAAAATAAACTGGCAAATTTTAAACCCGATCAGGAGTTTTAAAATAATCGAAAAACGTTAGATATTGATAACTTAAAAGAACCTTGGATAAAACAAAATGGCGCCTGCGTACGCGCTGATCGCGCTCGTCAGCCGATACAATGGATCGCATTCAATATGGATCTGTGAACCGTGACCAGCACACATTGGTTGTTAACATAGAACAACGGGGTAGAGAGAAATCATCTCTACAAACATTCGTTTCTGCTCAATAGGTATTCCTACATCTTGGGGACTAAAGGTTTTATGGGGAATTTTCTCATGCGAACGCTCCATTGTGGAATTAAGAATCCGAAGGTGCCCAGGTTTTCTCAAGGAGCTACGATCAGATGTGATAAACTACGTCAGGTATGCGGAGTAGTCGTCAATGTCCTAAAACAATGTGAGGTGTGATGATGCACTGTGCCCACGCTTGAATCTGGAGTACCTCCTCATCACAGAAGACCACAGGCATAATAATACTCCTACCTTTTTTTTTTATATGCAGTGTTGCGTTCCTGGTTATTGCCGTGTGATGCCGGCTGACTAGAATAGCACCACCCCATCTCGTCCTGCGGGTGTCGTAAGAGGCGACAAAGAGAAAAATCCTACGGACGGGCAGCAGCGTCCGTCGAAAACCAATCTACAACTACTGCGGTCATCAACCCGTCTGCCAAGTATGGCGACTATTGCAATTACCCCCCAAGATGATACAAGTCATATTTATGGGAAGCCTATGTCCAGCAGTGGACTACATACGGCTGATATGTATGTATGTATGTATGTATGTATGTTCCTGGTTAAGAGTAAAGTTCCTAGAGTGTATGAGTGGAAGTATTCTTCAAGCTGATAGCTCCATAGCTGATTTTTTCACAATAGATAGTTCATATACCGTAAGAACCCACTAAGAAGGGATTTTAGTAAATTCCACCATAAGGGTTGAACATTTGTATGGGGATTGTGTCAAATTTAAAGCAAGAGACTTGAATTTTTGTGTAAACACTGTGTTTGAATAATAAAGTAATTTTTGCGTTTTATGAAATTCACCCCCTAAAGGGTCAAAAGGCAAAAGCTAATAGGATAAAAGCGATGATATAAATACTTAAATATAAAGATAACATCCATTACCCAGGAACAGTTAGTGTGGCTAAAAGCCGGTAATTGTGGGCTTTGGGGGAGTCTGTCTAGTAGTGGACGTACACGAGTGGACGTGAAGGCAGTTCCAAACATTTCATCAAACCATTAGCACGTCTGTGTAGCTTGTTCTTTAACTCCCAGGCTCAGAGTGATTAGTCACGGGCGGCTGCTCGCCAATCATTGCTCGGATGTACGGGGAACGTGACAATGGCCGAGTATTGGTCGATCAGGTTGCGTGAAGACTAAATATATGGCACTATTAAGTTGATGACATGGAAATCACGAGAATCCACCAGACCAGTCACTGTGGGTCGCTATGGGGGAGGCCTGTCCACAGGCGGATGTCCAGGCGAGGGGAGCGGTTTCATCCTTACGTTGTGAATTTCCATTCATTCGCACGAAGCGATTCGCTTCTACCTTCCTAACGCGGACTGCTAAGGAATGGAATTCGCTCCCTTTGTCTGTATTCCCGGTAAGGTATAATTTGGGTCTATTAAAGGCAATAGTGAATAGGCTGTTACTTAACCAGTCTGCTTCACCCTCGACCTCGTCGACACTTACCATCAGGTGTGACTGCAGTCAGGTGTGGCGCTGGTCAGTCTTGATTTAAAAAGAGACTATCCTCCCTAAAGTAACCAATATCGCGATATCGCTAACATACATCATATATACATTTCAGCCGTATGCAGTCCACTGGACATAGGCCTCCCACAAATATGACTTGTATCATCTTGGGGGTAGTTGCCATAGGCGCGCTTGGCAGGCGGGTTGGCGACCGCAGTAGCTGTAGGTTGGGTCGCTATCACTATGGTCATATTTGGGGGAGGCCTATGTCCAGCAGTGAAAGTCTTACGGCTGAACGATTTCTATGACCACACAAAGTTAGAATCGTAATTCACCAAATTTCCTAACATTATAGGTGAAAAACTTAGCTAAAACACCTGTCCTATAGTAGTAACGTGTGTACACGCATGTCGACGTTCGATATTCAAATTTTGAAAAGTTCCATATTCTCTGCACAACTACATAGACATGGTGCTCCAGTTAAGTTTCTCACCTATAACCTACATGACCTTTTACGTAAACATCACCCTTTCTTGCCACGCGTAATAACAGCGTGAGTGACTGACGTCACTATTATAGGGAAATTGAACTGGAAGCGGGGTGAGTGACAGCTGTACAAAGGTATAACGATTTGGTGTAACGTTTTTTTTCAATAGAATTCAATAAAGCGTTTTGTCGTACGAAACCTTTGCGTAAGAAAGCCGTGTGTTACACCGTGTGGCCTACTTTTTTAATCATCATCATCATCTCAGACGTCCACTGCTGAACATAGGCCCATTGGACCTCCACATGTACTGGATGGGAGCGACCTGCATCCAGCGTCCTTAATGAGGTCGTCTGTCCATCTTGTGAGTGGACGTCCTCCGCTGCGCTTGCTAGTCCGTGGTCTCCACTCGAGCACTTTTCGACCCCATCTGCCGTCTTCTCTGCGTGCAATGTGGCCTGTCCATTGCCACTTCAGCTTGCTATGGTGGGCTATGTCGGTATGTGTTGTGTGTGCTATTTTTTTTTGCATATTGCTGTAACTCTCTCTGTCAGTCTATTACCTCTTGACGCTTAAACCTCTGAACCAATTAAGATGAAATTTGGTATGGAAAGAGTTTGAGCTACGAGAAAGGACATAGGATATTTTCTATCCCGCAATCATACTTTAAAAACCTTTGGCCGAAGAAGTCGCGAGGAAAAGCTGGTATTATATATATCGTATCCACATGTCTATGTAGTAGTAACGTCTGTATACCAACGCATGTCGTCGTTCTATATTCAAATTTTGACGTCATTTCATTCTTAGTTTAGTGTAATTTAGAATAAGTAATTTTTATTAATCATATTCATTATCTACATAACTACATAGTCATGGAGCTTCTAATAAGTTTTTTACCGGTTTATTTCTGTATAAGTGATAATTTTTTTCGTTTTTTTTTATCTGTCCAGACAAGCTAACTTTTGCGGTGTGACAAACAGCCGTATACATTTAATAGCGATTCTATTGTATCACAGAATGCAAACGACAGAGGCAGGAAGGCAGACAACTAATTTGACGTTTGACATAATTCCTCCGCCATTACACACACAAACTTGTATATACGAATACCCTTATTACAACAGCATAAAGTTCATAACCGCCTGGATTTTGGGGGAGAATTACTTGATAGCGCCATCTATTGGTCACTGATCAGTTATTAGTATTTTTCTTCGCGTTTGAAAAACTATATTCGTATACTAAAATAATTACCTAGTAAAAAACATAAAATTGCCTAGTAAAAATATAAGATAAAAAATTTAATCATAATAAAGATACTAACTAAAAACTTAACTATAAATAAAAAAAATTACCTAGGTCCTGATCATGATTAGGTAGGGTGCCCAGAAGGCTGGCCGCGTTTCCGCGCTGGATAGCAATGCTAATCCGTTGGGCGAAATAGTGGCCAGCCCTCTGGTCACCAGAAACCTCTATAAGACGCGCCGATATCTCCTTGTAGAGTCGGCGCGCACTTATGTAACTACTGCCCAGTGGTTGTGGTTCTCAGCTGAGGATGCAGCCGCACCAGCATCAACTTTTGTGCCCGAAATATGGGACGGCGCCAGTGTATCTACACAAGTAGCGTCCCATACGTAAATGCATTTTTAGTAGGAAAGAGATTACATAATTCAAATTTTACAGACTTAAAATAGTTAAAGTATATGATAAAATTTTGTATTTAAGTTAATAGTATTTCTAAGTAGTTTTTTCATTCCAGTGTTTTAGTGATTTTTATGTTTAATCAAATTAATGACTCAATCTTAAGGAAACTATAATACTAAACTACGATTTAGAAATTCCCGACTTGACACAGTCGTTAAAAAGTAAAGAATTTACTAATAAGTAACAACTTTTTAGGGATCTGTAGCCAAACATAACCAAAATAGCAAAAACGAAATTCTTGTAGTTTTTTTATGTCCGTCTGTCAGCTTGTCACACCTGTCAAAAGCTTTCATTTCGCAAACTATAAAGCGAATATTGATGGAACAGAATACCATTTTGTATCACGATGACTGTTACAAAAAGTATATATTCCTGCAGACTTACATTTTTGTTTTTTATACAACGAGGGTGGCAAATAAGCATACGGCCAGCCAGGTGGTAAGCAGTTACCGTAGCCTATGGACGCCTGCAATTCCAGAGGATTCATGCGCGTTGCCTGCCCTTTAAAAACCTATAGGTACATTCCTGTTTTGAAGAACCACATACTGTAGTCACTAGGAAAAGACCTCGGCAGGGAGTTCATTCCACAGATACAACTCCAGAAAGTCAAAAAAATTGTATCCCCCTACATTTGAACCGGCGACCCAAATACCGTATTAAAAAAAAATATATATAATTTTTTCTTTTTACATTTTTGGATAACTCACTTGGCTGCGGAACCTTCTATATGCCAGTCTCGACTCGCTTCAGGTCAGATTTTTTTTTATATTCTCAAAAAAAATGTCACCTAAATAACGATCCTTACGTCATGACCCAATCAAACGGACCGTATAATTCCCAAAACACCTGTTCTATTACGGTTCATAATTAATTCCAAAATTCGGCAAAATTCTCTTGAACTTCGTGATTTTATCAATATTTTATCATCAACTAGCAACAGCTTCTAACTATCCGAAAATAACTGTAACAAACCTTATGCCTTCGTTTTTAAGATTCAAATTCTAACAGTAGAGAACACATAGTGATAGCATTTAAGGTTTTTTAACGGTGTAAACAGTCAGATTAAGTGTTAACATTAGCAGCTGATTTGGACCATAAAAATTAACATTAAAACACCTTTTTTTACCGTTCTCACGATGTTTAGTTTCTTTGAAATTTGAGTGTGAAATGAGAGTTACTGGTTATTTATGTCAAATGCAGTCCGTCAGCATGTAAATATACCGGCTCAAAATCAAATAGAATTAAAAAATAATATAAATTACAGGACACAAATACACAAATTGACGGAGCCCCACGGTAAGCTCAGGATGCCTTGTGTTGGGAGTATTCAATCAACGATACATGTAGGTAATATATAGTATAATATTCAAATATAAGAAAATAAAGTTATGTTTGTTCCGGCACTTATAACTCGAGAACGGCTGAACCGATTTGGACGATTTTGCGTTCGCTGTGATCGTCTTGGTCAAGAGTTTAATAGTATGTTTAAAAAAGAAAAAAAAAACAGTTAGTCAAAGATACTTCATTTATAGGCTTTCAGGCGGCACAAAGTTCGCTGGGACAGCTAGTATTCAAATAAATAAATATAATATTCTTACACAAATTGACTGAGCCCCACGGTAAGCTCAAGAAGGCTTGTGTTGTGGTTCAGCCAATAATATACTTAAATAGAAAACACTGACGAAGGAACAAATAGTTGTACTCATTACAATAAATGCCCTTACTGGTATTTGAACCGAGAACCGTCGGCTTCATAGGCATGGCCACTACCTAGTCTTAACCTGTCGTCAATCAATATAATATACCTATACATACGTCATAATATACAAATATTTAATATATAAAAACACTGTTACTGAACCAGCGTGCTACACCCTCGACCTCGTCGACACTTAACATCAGTGCGACTGAGGTCAAACGCTGGTCAGTCTTGTTTAAAAAAAAACTCCTATGACTCAGATATATTTCTGTACCCTTACCATGAATTCTGATTTTGAGGTTTTCGATAACGAGTATCGAGTTTACTATCAGTGCATCTCGTTCGTACTAAAATAGTACAAGCGATATGACAGATAGTAAACTCGATACTCGTTATAGAAAACGTCAATGTCACAACTCATGGTAAGGGTACAGGAGAGTATCAGATACAATTAGTACTGACTAGACTTGGTATCAGTTTGTGACGTCACAAATCATGACGTCACAATACGCCATGGCGTATATTGCGATGTGACGTCATTGAGGGTGATGTACGGCAACAGGTGAGTTATGGACTGATTCCGTTATTAGATGGGTAATATTAATTACAATTAGGTATTATATATTACAGGACATTCTTACACACGGAAGTTTTCATAAAAGAGTGCACCCAGTTAGTGAAAGTTGTTAAGAAAAATTAAATCCCTGTCAGTTTCGTGACGACAATTAAGCATTAAATTTCTATAAAAATTGGTTTCGATGTTCGTTTTATAAGCTTCAATCGATATTACAACAGAATTAAAGGCAAAAAGTCGATCTTCATAAATATTTCATGCTTAATTGTCGTCACGAAACTGACACTGTTTTAACTTTTCTTAACAACGTTCGCTAATTAGGTGTACCTAATTTTGAATACTACTTAACAGATATAGACAGAGTCCCATGGTAAGCTCAAGAAGGCTTGTGTTCCTAGTACTCAGCCAACGATATAATACTTTACAAATACTTAAAATCATATACAGCGTGTATATTTGGGAGTACCGAGCTTTTCGCGCTACTCTATTTAATCTAATCATGGCGACTCAGGTAAGGAAAGGCGAACCGCTCGCGAATTTAGGTATTTTCGTTCGTATTATTAATAAGATGATATTTTTTTCAAATGTAAGACGTATACTCTATAGAAAAATAGTAATTATTAAAAAAACTTATGACCTTCTGTTATTATATCTAACGTATTAATGGAATGCTATCTTTTTTAGAGGTCACTTTGGATGTAATTTATATGAAGTAAAATTGAAATCATCTTGTTTCTGAATCATATGATTTATTAAGTTAATTCTGTAATAATGTAACTCATGACTCGCAAAGACAAAGATTAAGGATTACTACTACATAGGCCTGGCCCCTATTTCACCATATCGTCAATTTTCACGATTCCCGACATATATAGATTTCTGACGTTGCAGGTGTCCATTGGTTACATTGACCGCTTACCATCGGGTGGGACGCGTGCTTGTTTGCCTCTTGGACGTCTACAATGTCAGAAATTTACATATGTCGGGAATCATGACAATTGTCGCTGTGGTGAAATAGGGGCCAGCTTTGTACGCTGCCAGTACCAACTAATCAATATTGCTCCAAAGAATAGACACAAAAATGAACCAAAACCAAAAGATATGGTCATTAACCAGACCAGTCAGTGTGTGGTTGCGGCTGGTTGACCACAGTAACAACCGACGAAGGTCGTCCTGCACTTGGCCCTTGTGAAGTCTTAGACCATAGTATGGCCTTCAGGCGAAGCATTTGATATTTGCTTCTTGAAAATGTCAAAGTCCAAAACTGATGGAAATGATCATGAAGTAGTTTTTGAACAATGAAAATGATACTTGAAATATTTTCAAATAATTTACCAAATATCGTATAATTTAATCAAAACTGAAGTGAGAAATTGTTACCAATACTTTTTATAAATTAATAAATGGCACAGATAACAGCAGAGTAAAAAATAAAAAACTGAGATAGCCATATAACACGCAGGCTTAAATAGCTAAATATATGTCTATCAGTATGTCTTTTCCGTACACAGATCAATGGTGTTCCGGACTTCGCCAATCAGAAAAATGAAACCACATCTCCTCCCGCGGGTGTCGTAAGAGGCGACAATGGGAAAAAACCGATGGATGGTCAGCAGTGTCCATCGAAGCCGATTCAACAGCAAACACGGTCGCCAACCCGTCAAGCGTGGAGATGGCTACACCTCCCCAAGTTAATTCAAGTTATATTTGTGTAAGGCAGTGGCTTATGAGCAATGGACGTCTTACGTCGATTGTGATATAAGTGCTCACAAATCATGAGTCACACTGCATCTTTATCCAAAAGCACCCTCCACATCGCCAATCCAAAGATTTCCGCAGATATATCACTTCCTCGTCCTATAAAACATGGAAGCCCCAATCGTGGCGTTTCATGTCGAGATACCATCGGAAACACAGGAACTTAGAGTGTCGCGACAAACATTATATCACTAAAACGTCTTTGCTTTGAAAAGATCCTAAATAACTGCACTTTATTGGGACATATGACTTTTAATGTTCTCAAATTATTCAGCCGTGACCCCCTAAGTTGGTATTGAGCCATAGAGTTGGTAAGCCGTTGAGTATTTATAAGTCTTAATTTACGTGCCTTTGAATAAGATCTGTCTTTTAAGTTGTGATTCATTTTTATGGATATTTGGAAGATGACTGAAAAGAACTCTTTCCAAATTTTTAACGGCGCTGACAATTAGCACAGCAGTTCGTGTTTTGTAAAATTTATTGCAATCTGAGTCTCTAGTGTAAGTTTCTTTTGACGTAAAAAAACGTTTACTAACGCGTAAGTGATAATGTTATTTATATGGGAAACGCAAACGCGTTCGTGACGTAAAGTTACGTTAAAAACTTACACTAAGGGCTGTGACTTTATATATAGGTTTAAAAGAGTAGAGAGTACCATTTTGTACAGTTTGGCGTAGAGACACTAGGTCCATGGGGTCCGCGCACAAACTTTTTGCAGAAATCGCGAAGCGTCAGTAATGTTACTGGTGACCGAAGAGCTGGCGGCTTCCTCGCACAACGTATCAGCATTGCGATACAACGAAAAATGCCGTCAGCATCCTTGGAACAATGCCTCAAGAGCCTTTTTTAGATTTTGTGCAGGAACTAGTTAACTATGTACTTGTAGTTATCATAATATTGTAATTTCTGTAAATGGACATTGCAAAAAAAGATTTAAAAAAATTTTGGATCCTTACTATAGCAATATAGGGAAAAGTTGTTTATTGTTTTTTTTTTCAATTGACCCAAATAGCAAAATGATTAAGTGTTACGTTTTATAACTCAATGGTGCAGACGTCAAGCACGGCTGGACACCTGCTCCTGTGTTCGAAAATATATTGAGGTTTATTTGAATGTGTATTTAATATTCTAAGCTTCATGGACGGTTAACTCAGCCGGTGTAGTTTTATTAAATACAATACTTGTTGGCCTCTATCGGGCAAACAAGTATACGGCCTGCCTTATGCAGTCACCGTAGCTTATGGATAACTAGCGTAGCTTAACTCCTGAAGATTCACACACGCGTTCCTCATTGAGCCGGTCTTAAACCGAATCTGACTGGTTTTGTCGCTGGTTCACTAACCATTGCCCACTGAGAAGACTCCACCAAAAAACTTCGCTAGGCCTGACCGGTGTCGTAGTGACTTTAATATACTTTTCACCTGACTAGCTCGGAAAGAACTGTTTTGTTCTTTAAAAACAGATAGCAAACTTGCATTTTATTCACAAGAGTGCAAAGTAATTTCGTATAGTTTATTACTAATTAAGTGTTTTTTTATATTAGCTGGTTAGGTGTTGTTTAATTTAATATTTTTGAACGATGAATGATGGATGTCAATAATTTTAAATACATTTTTAAAGTTTTAGAGCTAATTTTTTCTCGCGGTAGTGAGGTGAAAAGATGTGTGTTTCAATCGGAAGCAAAGTGTGTTGTCTTGTGCTTTGAAACCCTCCCATTGTTCTTTGAACCACTCGTTATACAATTTTGGAATCTCTAGCTAGCTTGAGTCTCACGAAAAGGTAAACACTAACTTTGCTCCCTTGTATAACAAATAACTATTAACACACTTTATAAACATTACAAATTTAATTACAACTAAACGTCATTTTCTTCATGCCTGGACAACCACAAACCCCTTAAAGAACGAAACATCGACGCCGTTTAACTGTCACAAACCAATTTGAATTTCGAACAGTCAATGGAATATCAATTTAAATTTCGAACAAGCGAATACGATAAACAATTGAATGTTCCAATAGGTGACATGGCTGATGTAGCATGGTTGTTACAATACGTCTGTTAAACTAACCAAAACCATGTACGGGTCATTAGGCCCGGAATGACGGTTAGGTGATGGTTTGATTGATTAGAGCCGATCGTTTAGTTGTGCAACCGGGCCTGACGTGGGGTCTTGTACGACGTGGTAATAGAATTGGAAATATTTGATTTGGGGAGTGAGAATGATTTACGTATTTCTTGTCTTTTTCTTCCTTTGCCTTATTTCAGCCTGGCCATTTTGTTTAAAGTTGCATTCTCAACTTTTTTTTTAATTTGTATTTTTCACTCATATGGCAACAAATCTGTTGAGCTCTTTATTTTATACAAGACTGACCAGCGTTTGCCCTCAGCTAGTGTGGACGAGGTCGAGGGTGTAGCACGCGGGTTCAGTAACACTGCCTTAAAAAGACCCAAATTATATCTCCGGGAATACATACGAAGGGAGTAAATTCCATTCCTTAGCAGTTCGCATCATTATGACACTTGTTTTTTTTTAGCATTGGAGATTAATCCCAACTATACAGATTAACAGATAGATCACAAGAATGAAGATGATGGGAAGCCTTCACCCGGAGAATGTTCAATTGTAGTATTAATAATGTAATAACGTAATTACGGCCTCGCCGCCATCGTCATATGAGATCTGCCTCGTTAATACCATAGACTAAGATAAGCTGGGGACAGATGTTCTAACATAAACAATACTAATGTTGACTTAGCTCATCATCATCATCTCAGTCATGAGACGTCCACTGCTGAACATAGGCGACACCTACTGCTCCACATATACCGCATGCAACTAACCGTTAAGTAAGGCACCAATGTCATATCGTCGGGCCTCTTGCCATCGTCTTATACGTTGCTGTCTTATTCAGGTGTGCAATAAATAGTATTTGTTATTCTTAAAGCTAAGGCAGTCGGTCTGCACATTGCACGCAGAGAATCTTCTCTGCCGTCTCATCTGCCATCTAGCAGATGGGGTCGAAAAGTGCTCGAGTGGATACCACGAACTGGCAAGCGCAGCGTAGGATGTTCACCCACAAGATGGACAGACAACCTCATTAAGGTCGCCGGAAGACGCTGGATGCAGGTCGCTTCGAACCGGTACATGTGGAGGTCCAAGGGGGAGGCCTATGTTCAGCAGTGGACGTCTTACGGCTGAGATGATGAGTTATATCTTGTAATAAACTGTTTGATATTTATCGGACTACGCATAATTATGTACTTTAAGATTTGAGGTATCACTGTTTTGAAAAAATAAGTCCCGCCGTAGTTTCTTGCCGGTATCTTCTCAGGTCAGAGGTGTACGGTTCGAAACGGTGTAGATTTTTCTTTGACGTTCATAAAGTAATGTGCCTAAATTGAAAAGTAAAGATCTTTTATCTTTCTTTTTTATCTTCTTACCAATTGGCGGAATAAGACGCAACATTTTTTTCGAAATATTGACGATATGCTCTTCTCAAACGTCATAGACATCTTATTGGCAGTGGACCGACAATTCCTGTCTGTACGACGTTGACAATGCTTGCTTATCTCACTTTTATAATCAGCTGCCGCACAGTCCACCGATCCTACTAATAACACCGTAATAGTAAGTAATTTCTCGTTTCCTCCCGTCTGTCACGATTTTCTCGAATAATTGCATCTAGTTTATTGTCTTTGCCCATTGTTTTTTTTTATTTAGGAAATGAGTTATTGTTAATTGTTGTTGTCATGTAATGTTCTAGTTTCTTATGTGTGCTGTAGAACGTATTAAGCTTGGTGTTTTTAAGTGCCGACACAGGCTTTTAATTATATGAAAAACCCTTTTTTTATACGAGACTGACCAGCGTTTGACCTCACACCTGATGGTAAGTGTCGACGAGGTCGAAGGTGTAGCATGCTGGTTCAGTCTTGCCTTGAAAAGGCCCTAATTATATCCGTCCGGGAATAGAGACGAATGGAGCGAATTCCATTCCTTAGCATTCCGCATAAGGAAGGTAGAAGTGAATCGCTTCGTGCGAATGAATGGAATATTCACAACGTAAGGATGAAACCGCTTCCCTCGTGGGCATTCAAAGAGAGAGGTTTTTACGGGGTCGGCAACGCGTGAACGATGCCTCGGTATTGTAAACGTCTATAAGCTGCGGTGACCACCTACCATCAACGCCAGACCGCATGCTTGTTTGCCACCTTTTAAAAAAAAAACAATTCATAGTTGTGCCTTTTGGAGTGACTCGTTAACTAAATAGATTTATTTTATTTTATCAACCCTTTTTCACTTACACGTAGGTATATTAATTTTTGTTCGGTCGATTTAAGATAAAAAAAAAAAAAGATAAAAGATCTTTATTTTTCAATTTAGGCACATTACATGCACTTATGAACGTCAAAAAAAAAAAATCTACACCGGTTCAAACCCTACACCTCTGACCCGTGAAGATACCGGCAAGAAACGACGGCGGGACTTATTTTTTCAATACAGTGTTACATCAAATCTTAAAGTACTTACATAATTATGCGTAGTCCGATAAGAAAACATATCAAACAGTTTATTACAAGATATGAAAATACAAAATATAAAAGTAAAAATAATAATGTATAAACAAATTCGACTTCACAAAATAGACATACTTTAATATGCTTTCTTATCTGAACTGTGTCATTTACATGAGCTGGCAGTACGTACAATTGTTGAATTAATTGCTAGGTGGTTTTGGTAGTTTCTGGTTTGGGCCATGCATGTTTGTCTGTCAAATAATCCTCTACTCTGTAATAGCCCTTAGACATCAAAGACTTTTTTAAGTAATTCTTAAGTACTGGGAAGGGTAATTTTAAGGCATCATCAGGTAACTTGTTATATAAATGAATACATTGCCCATAAAATGATTTATACACTTTACGCACACGACACTTTCTAATAGCAAGCTTATTCTTATTTCTAGTGTTATAGGTATGGATGTCACAATTTTTGGTAAACAACTGAAGGTTTTTAATAACGTACATAATGTTTTCATATATATATTGACAAGCTACAGTTAATATATTAATTTCTTTAAAAAGTTACTCAAAATCAGCACCTAAATTCATGAATGTACACTTACGATGATATTATAGGCATAACTTTCTTTGTCTGTCAACATGAAAGTATAAATGCTGCTTCAAAATATACTGAGGTTTAAAATGAAACCTTCAACGCGATAGTTGCAATAAAAACTTACTTGCCTATCAGTCATGATGTCAGATGATGGACAAAAAGCTCCCCTATAGAGCACCACGGGGATTTCTAGCACACAGCAGCCGTCTACTCCCAGCAACACATCAATACTTATCCATACAACACTGCGTTTCCCATCCATGGTCACCACTCTACGACATTCCTGCCCTATAAGGGCTTCCGAACTGTTTTATACCGTCTACGACCGTCTAGCCTAGTGGGTAATGACCCTGCCTATGAAGCAGGTCCTGGGTTCAAATCCCATGCGTGGCATTTATTTGTGTGATGAGCATGGATATTTGTTCCTGAGTCATGGGTGTGTTCTATGTATTTATATGTATCTATTTGTGTGTGTATGTGTGTGTATAGTGTGTGTTACCAGTGATGACTTACGGCTCCGAAAGGCTTTTCACTTTCGGTCTCATCTCAAAACTCAAAGCAGCTCAACGAGCTATGCTCGGAGTTTCTCTACGTGATCGACTCAGAAATGAAGAGATCCGTAATTGTTCCGAAATATTTATTTATTTATTATATCGTCGTGTAGTACCTACAGCACAAGCTTTACTGAGCTTACCGTAGGACTAGGTCGGTTTCTGTATGATTGTCCAGAAATATTTATTATTATTGTTATTTATTTATACCTATTACAATCGGTAGTCAATCCAAACCGCCTATAACAACGCACATATCCGCTACACGACGTGTCACGCCTGACAAGCTGGTCAAAAAGCCCGTCACACGCCGGTGGCGGCCACGGGGCGTGACAGATAGCGCCACTTTTACGAAATTCTGTAAAATGGGGACAAATTCCCAAACAGGAGTTATTTTTTTATTTTATTTTTATGACAAAGGTGGCAAACGATCAGACGGATTGCCTGATGGTAAGCAATTACCGTCACCCATGGCGTTGCCGACCTATAAGTGGGTTGGAGCTCTGGGAACCTTACTCACCATCAGGAACACAACACTACATACCTGAAAGGTAGCAGTGCTATTATGGCTGTGGTCTTCTGTAAGGAGGAGGTACTTCCCCAGTTGGGCTTCTCCAGATTCAAGCGTGATGGTACTTCGCTGTGCCTTACCTCTCATTGTTGGACGTAGTTTAAGGACATACCCGGGTCCAAAGTTAGTATAAATACAATTATCATCAATTTCCTCGCGTTGTCTCGACATTTTGCCACTGCTCGTGGGAGCCTGGAGTCCAAGTACTCCTAAGATTTAGCTTAGGCACTAGTTTTAACGACTGCCATCTGACCTTCCAACTCAAAGAGTAACTGGGTCTTATTGGAATTAGTCTGGTTTCCTGATGTTTTCTTTCAACGAGAAGCGACTGGTTATTATCAAATGATATTTCGTACATCTTCCGAAAAAGTCATTGCTACAAGCCGGGGTTTGAATCTGCGACCTCCGGTTAGTCGAAAGCTCTAACCGCTAGGCCACCAGCGCTCTCAACAACAACAAATACTAAACAAATAATATAAAATATGTGGAAGTCTAATACGGGCAAAGAATTAAACCAGACATAGGATTTACCAGTATAATCATTAACTAAAAGATTTTTCATTAATTATACTTATTATACACATGTAATTAATTTTTGTAAAATTTCTGAGCAGTAATGTACTGCGAACATTACGCTATATAAGCTTTTGAAACTAACTGTCAAACACAGTTTTTGAAACAAGTGTTTAACTCGAGTGTGTTGCATTACATTGCGGGACGATTTTTTTATATGGATAAAATTTTAATTGCACTTCTAAGTAAAAGTTATGTAAATATATTTCTTATGTCCTTATTATATTCTACCCTCCGTTAAGAGATTCGCCCGTATAAGACTTCCACACTGTATAAGCATAAATAAAACCAATGATTAAGAGATTTTGACTTCCGGTTTCCTATAGTGGCCAGGTGGTGTGGGGTGGTGGGGTTCATCCTAGTGGGTACCTGCGGTTAGCATAGGCTGGTATAGAACAGCTGATAACTGCCTATGAGGCCGGTGGTCTTAGATTCAAATCCCAGTAAGAGCATTTATTTGTGTAACGAGCACAGGTATTTGTTCCTGAGTCATGGGTGTTTTATATGTATTTATATATTATCGTTGTCCAAGTTGGCCTTCTTGATTTTAACATAAGACTCAGTCAATTTGTGTAAGGAAGTCCTGCAACTTTTATTTCTTTCCTTGGATATATTTGCAGTGCCTTCGCCTAAAAAAATAACTCTTCGCCTCTGGAGTTTAGTTACCCTGCCTATGAAGCCCATGGTCCTGGGTTCGAATCTAGTAAGACCTAGTAAGTCATATGAGTACAGGTATTCCTGTTATCATATCATAACATATTATTTATCACTGCTATCACATGTGAATTAAATACGCTTACCATGGCACAAATTCTGAGTGATGAGTTCTGAGTAAGATTATTTAATTATCCCCTCTTGAAACATCAAAAACATCCATACTAATATTATAAATGCGAAAGTGTGTCTGTTTGTTTGTCTGCCTTTCACGGCAAAACGGAGCGATGAATTGACGTGATTTTTGAAGTGGAGGTAGTTGAAGGGATGGAGAGTGACAGACGCTACTTTTTCCAGCGGGAAAACATCTCATTCCCACGAGAAGACAATATGTTACATTTTCCTCTAACCATGCGGGCGAAGCTGCAGGTATCATCTAGTCTTAAATAATTCTCAAGACTTCTCCAAAAATCACTAATTAAGCGATATAATTTACGCAGTTTAATTTCTGACACGACTTAGCTGAAATGCGAGCGCCATTGAACGTCCTTACTTGGACGTAGCGAAGCGAAACGAGCAAGTGTGGACGTATCTTTGTGTAATGATCGCTGGCCCTTACCATTTGTTATACGATTTTAATTTAACATTTATTTTACACAATGACGACAACACTTACATCATCACCGCTTGGATGGTTGACAGTCCTCAACTGTGCAATATTTCCGGACCGATATGACATTAAAACCTTCAAGAAAAGAGCGTATAGAGATCTTAAAGGTCGGCAACGTACTTGTGACTCCTCTGGTGTTGCGAGTGTCCATGGGCGGCGGTAGTTACTTACAATCAGGCAATCCATCGGCTCGTTTGCCTCCTATATCATAAAAAAAAATTACGGTGGCAAACACACGGCCAGCCTAAGTAGTCACAGTAGCCTATTGGCAGCTTGACAATAGTAGTAGCTGTAGTGAAAGTCGACGGACGCTGCTTTTTTATGACAAAGGTTGCAAACGAGCACACGGATTGCCTGATGGTAAGCAATTACCGTCGTCCATGAGCACCCGCAACACCAGGGGAGTCACGAGCGCGTTGCCGGCCTTCAAGGGGGGTTGGAGCTTTGGGAACCTTACTCACCATCAGAAACACAACACTACATACCTGAAAGGTAGCAGTGCTATTATGGCTGTGGTTTTCTGTAAGGAGGTACTTCCCCAGTTGGGCTTCTCCAAACTTAAGCGTGATGGTACTTTTCTGTATTTCTCATAATTCTTAATATTCATCAATTTTTATTTATTTTTTATTTACATGCAAAGAATTCTAAGTAGTGTAAAATATATAAATAAGCTAAATCGAGATACCGTGGTAATGGATGTATATCTAACATCGCTTCCTAGTGCCTATCTCCGATGGCTTTGAGCGTGTCCAATCGCTCCGATAATATCTGAGCGATATTATAGTTCTGTTGTATGTCTACTTGTATTGTGCGATTATTTATGCTTCCTTCTATTGTTTATTAAACTCTTGAAGCAATATCAATTGTACACACCTTCTGGTGGTAGCTGGCGGCTTCCTCGCACAACGAATCAGCATTGCGATACGAGGAAATACCGCCAGAATCTTTGGATTAATGCCTCGTAGTAGTTATTTTAAGTATAAGTAGTGATTTGAATCTAATCAATATCAATTTATTAATAATATGTAAGGATTACAATTTAATATACAGTATGTAAATGTATGTTCTGGTGAAATCTTGTAACTCAATTATGAAGCAGATATCTTTAATCAAATGAGTTGAAATTTTGCACACATGGGAGTTCAGTGACAATGTAATATTATGGTATTATTGATCTGATGCTGGAGCCAGAAGGTAGCCACAGCAACTCCTAAAATACACAAAATATCGTTAAAATCCTCTCTGTTAACGAATGATTCTGTAAAAAATACAGTCGACAGTAAAAGCTTGTACCAAAATTGTGTTTTTGACAGATACATATTAAATCCACTGTCACCAAATATTATACAGCAGTGTTACTACTTGAAAAATCAGAAGCAAATTGAAACGTTTAATTTAATTTCATGCCTTCCGAATTACGCATGTATTCTTCAAAATGTTACGTTGTTTGTCCAATTTTCAGTGCCCAAGTTATCTAGAATCCTACGCAAATAGTACAGAATGCCTGCCCGCTACCGGGAATACACATATTTCCAGTTTTTGTGAAGCTAAATCATTCGGCGGCGGCGCTCATCCGCGTTTAATTAGGATTAGAAGGACGCTTGTGCACTTGCGATTTTCAGTCGCAGACTTACCAAGGCATAAAACGACTTTTTGACTGGTAGCCCAGCGGTCAGAGCGTGCGACTTGCCATCCGGAGGTCACAAGTTCAAACCCCAATGGGTTTTTCGGGACTTATGTACGAAATATAATTTGATAATAACCAGTCGCTTTTCAGTTAAGGAAAACATCGTGAGGAAACCGGACTAATCTCAATAAGTACTAGTTTATCATCTGGGTTGGAAGGTCAGATGGCGGTCACTTTCGTCAAACTAAATCCTGGGGTTACTTGCCAAGCGGACCCCAAGATCCCATGAGTGGTCGCAGTGGCGAGTGCCGGGACAACGTGAGGTAGATGATATTTGATAGAAATACGATCACCGAAAAAATAATATATAATAAAACTAGCTTTTGCCCGCGGCTTCTCACGCGCAGAAGAACCCTCTTCTTGACTCCTGAGGGGATGAATTTCATAAAACGCTGAAATCACTTTTATTGTATTCGAATAAGGGGTGTTTACACAAAATTTCAAGCCTCTAGCTTTAAGTTTTACACTTACCCCATACACACTTTCAATCCCTTTTTTCTCCCCTTAGTCGTAGAATTTCCAAAAATCCCTTCTTAGTGGGTGCTTACGGTATATAAACTACGTATTATGAAAAAATCTGATGTCTAGGTCAAGCGGTTTGGGCTGTGCGTTGAACAATCAGTCAGGACATTCACGTTTATATATATAGAAAATATAACATAGGAGAAGAAGATTTGCGTTTTTAGATGTTTAGAGCGTATAGATATTAGAACGAAGACTGTATATTCTCGTGTGTAGCTGCCCTAGCCACATATCACTCCGTCGTATCACGATTAACGTGTCCAGAAGCAGGAACACAACATACTAATGCCCGACAAAGATGTATTCATTGCTCAAATCATTCAGGCCAGGAAATACTAGTGATTCATATAATTACATGCTTTTTTTTTAGTTTAGATCTTAGGATAGAAACAAATATATGCCGCCAATGCGACAGGGCAAAGAGTGGTGGAGGTTAGGACCGCATAAAACCACCGGGACTATACGCTCCCCATCCAGGATTGATTCCCCGTCGAAGATGTTGATTAAGAATTAATTACATTGTTAATATGTCTTTCTGGTGCACGGAACAATGGTTTGTGACGGAAAAATGTTTACGTTTGGCGTAGAGACGCTAGGTCCATGGGATCCTAGCGCGCACAAACTTTTTGCAGAAATCGCAAAGCGTCTGGTTGATGTAACTGGTGACCGAAGAGCTGGCGGCTTCCGCGCACAACGTATTAGCATTGCGATACAACGAGGAAATGCCGCCAGCATCCTTGGTACAATGCCTCAACGGCCTTTTTTAGATTTTATACTGTAACTAGTTAAGTATTTGTAGTGCGAATACGATTGTAATTTCTGTAAATAAATGTATAAAAAAAAAAGTTTTTTTATATACAGGTAAACTTTAGATAGGGATCATTTATCTATTGTACACACCGGACCGAATGATCATTTAAATTAAGCAATTGTTACAAAACGCAATCACTGCGTAGATCCACATAACTATAACAATTAACTATGTGAACTTGATCTTAGATAGTAGATCCTTCTGATCACCAATATTTACTATATTTACCACAACCTCCTATTTAATACTCTATTTATTCAAAATACGACTTTACTTCTTTGTTATTACGATTTATTTCGCTTTAAATTGATTAAAAAACAACTTACAAGAAGGAAGCGTTTTGTATTTGCAAATTGAGCTCTATATACACTGTTCAAAGTCTATTTTGCATCTACATCAAAATATAGAAGATGCGATTTGCTGCGTGATTTTTTTTGTAAAAACGTTACAAGTGCTATGTTATATATATGCACTTATGACGTTTTAAATTGGACCCGAGATGCTCACGCGCAGCGATGCGTACGCTTCCGAGCATTGTGTATCAGCACTTGTGCTTATTTGTGCTTATCTGTGCTTATCGCGCTTGACATGTTTCTGGACAAATGTGGGCTTTAATTGTTAACTAATTCTAGTGGGGTAACGGTTCTATAGCTATACATTAAACGAGACTAGTCGGGTTTTGAACCCAGAACCGGCTGTTGTTAGTACACTGCAAACCAGACAAAAATAACTGGAGGAAGGGCAGCACGGTGGAAATCCATACTATATACTATTATACTATACTATATACTATCCATACTAATATTATAAATACGAAAGTACCTCTCCCTGTCCGTGTGTCTGTTACTTCTTCACTCTTAAACCGCTGAACCAATTGGGATGAAATTTGCTATATCATGCCGAATCATGAGTTCTTTCGAGCCAGATAGAAAAAAAAATGTATTCCAAGCTTTTTTATACCATTTCGTTACTATTTTTCATATATTTCATATGGCGGTAACGTAACGGAAGTACCTAATAAAAAATGTATGAACATTTTGGGACACAATTTGTCTCCTATTAGGCTCTAAAGAACACATGATTTTGAGTAGAAACCACACCAAAAAATCCAAATAAAAAAAAAAGTTCAGTATACAACTATTAAATGGTCATGGACTACCTTTTGTGAAAACATCAGCTATCTATGTTAAGCGGTTTGGGCTGGGCGTTGATCAGTCAGACAGTCAGTCAGAACTTTCACTTTTATATACATATTAATATATAGATTACGTTTTAGTAATGATTTCTAAATGTCATAATATTTATTTACAAATGAATATTAAACACGTCTGCGTCTATTTAAATAACGAGTACTCGTATACCTACTTACAAATGATTACTAAAAATAATATACAAGTGAAGCAGCGATCCAAATGATTACAAAAGAAAAATCAGAAATCGTTTATATTCACATCAAATCACACCTTGATTTCACCATAAGCTACCTGAAATGATTTAACCACCGTTTAGAAAAAAAAATGTATTGTCACCTACTTGTAGACAATCGAGCGATTTTTGAAATCACATATTTATATCTGCCATTAATAAACCAATAATCATTGTATTTTGCACCTTAAATCTACATACTCAAAGGTCATAGGTAGAAGCTTAAATGTTTTATTAATTTTGTAATTTATTCAAAAAAGGTGTCAAGTCATTTTCAACTTTACTGTCTTTAATTTAGCTCAACATTTTCTTTAGACACCGCTTTTTATTTCTTCAATAAATACCATATCGTTTTACCGCTGGCTAATAGGAAATACAATCAAATTTCACCTTTTACCGTTTGCAATAAGGTTGTTCTTAGACTTTCAGGATGGTAGATGAACATTGGTGTACCTGATGATAATGACGTCACGCCGTGTGACGGTGCGTGTATTAAAATCACATTACGCATGTGTGGAACACTTACATATAACGCGTCTGAACGATTATAGTAATTCGACAGTTAGATTTGTGGCTTTGAATATTTTCTAAGCTTCTTTTCTCTATATTTCTTCTATATTTTGACCATGGACCGAAAGCTATAGCACACAATCACCGACTGCTAACTGTGCAGTTAACAGAAGCTAATATGCAGTCCAGGTATTCATAATGATCTTGACACCCTCTTATTCTCTTAAATCAGAGGTAGGGCACAGCGATGACCATCACGCTTGAATCTGGAGCAGCCCAACTGGGGAAGTACCTCCTCCTTACAGAAGACCACAGCCATAATAGCACTTCTGCTTTCAGGTATGAAGTGTTGTGTTCGTGATGGTGAGTAAGGTTCCCAGGGCTCCAACCCTGTTAAAGGTCGGCAACGCGGGTGCCCGCCCATAATACCGTCCGCCTGATGGCAGCTTGATGGCATAAGCAGTCACCGAAAATTATGGACGCCTTAAACTCCAGAGAATTCATACTGGTGTTATCTAGTTTTTAAAGTTCTGAACTCTGGCGACTTAACTCACCTTCAGAAACACAACAGTCATACTAGCACTGCTACCATTCAGGTATGTAGTGTTGTGTTCCTGAGGGTGAGTAAGTTTCCCAGAACTCCAACCCTTCTTAAAGGCCGGCAACGCGCTTGTGACTCCCCTGGTATCACGGGACGGTATTTGCTTACCATCAGGCAATCCGTCTGCTCGTTTGCCACCTTTGTCATAAAAAAAATGTTAATGTTATTTTCAACACCTCGCGGTCTCAGCAACTTCTGCTGATTGTACGATGCCATCCGTCGATCTAGTCTTCGGATGTTCGACACTGATTTCATATGTGATCGTCATTCTAGGACTGGCCCTAACGGCCATCGCCTTTCGTCTAAGCTTCAATATTAACATTTCCTCTAACATAGAGATTCGATTCATGGAACAATCTCTCAACTAGTGCAGTGTGAAAGAACAAGACTGCATCAAAAACGACTCGAATCGTCGTGATCCTGGGATCCAACCCAGAACTGTGACAAAGAGTGAATGAATATGCTGATTATGATGAGTTATGACAGTACTGTAAGTTGTAGAAATAGCTGGACACTATAAAAATATCTAAAATTGTGAAATATTTGGATGCCCGAAACCAGGTTTGAACCAGCATCATAGCGATCGCAAATAACTAATAGACAATACCTTTAAACAATAAATACGCACATTTTTACCCTTAAGATGCAAACTCAATAAAAAAAAAAATGCGTCTATGAAATAATGCTACAGTATGAGGTTCTTCAAAAAAGAAGTGTATAGATTCTTAGAGGGTAGGCAACGCGCATGTGAATCATCTGGAGTTGCAGGCATCCATAGGCTACGGTAACTGCTTACCATCAGGCGGGCCGTATGCTTATTTTCCACCGTCATTGTATAGAAAAATGATAATGAAAGGAGGAAATTGATTCTATTTCGTTTTCGCCTTCTACCAGAAAAAATTGCAGAGGGACAACCTAAGATTAATAATTCCATACTGTCCTCTGTAAAATTTAATTTCGAAAACGACATTTTGCTGAAAAACGTCGTACTAAACTGATATAAATGAAAGCAAAACAATGTCCCGTCGGATGATATGAATTCGTCTTGCATCGGTTCGCCGAACGCGTGTATATTTAGCGGTGCACTTCGATCCGCGTGTCGCGGGTTAGTTATGAGTCCGAGGACGGACTTGTCGGACTGTGCACTTATTGCCTGATATTGAGAGGTCGTAGAATGCGAGCAAAATCAAAAATTTCGATATACAAAAAATAATTTAAAATGCGTTGATCTGATCAAAGGAAAAGTAATAGTGATATGCATTCGGTCCTCGCCAGGCTAACGAAGCCGAAGTCATCAAATTCTTTGAGAGTAATCCGTAGTTGTCATAAAAATCAATAAAAGTTTGAGTGCGGAAATCAAAAAGGCTTCTTATGAGCTGTTCGTTAATAAGCTATCTCATTGAGCAATCATTTTTTACAGTTAGGTTTTTTTTATAGTAAATACAATATAGAATGATTTTTAGGTGCTTCATATAGTATGCTGATATTTATTTAAAATATATTATGTTTTTAAAGTGTTTCTTATTCTATTTTATTTGTTTTCGTTTTTATTGTATTGGAAGTTGACATGTATTTACAGGTGAAAATAGCATATGTTTTTTTGATTTTTCTGGTGTGCAATCCTGCGTCTTCTTTTGGTTCTTCTGCAAATATTTTCCATTCCACGTAAAATACTCCTAGTGTAGCTCTTTCCGTTCCACGTTGAGCGACTCTGGCCATTTCAAGTATAGTTTGACTTTTAGCTAACTTTCTCTGAGCGTGGAAAGTTCAATGGCATCATCGCCACGCTTGGCAGGCAGGTTGGCGATCGCAGGATATTCAACTGTTATGTAGGGACGCCGCTGCTTATCCTCCAATGGTTTCGAGTATAAGTTTAGGGAGAACACCCGAGTGGAGGTAAAATATTAATTTATTATTAATTATATTATTCGGTTTCAGTATAACAGTCACAGTCCGGCCCTGCGCGTGCGCAAGCGATCATGAAAGCATTCCCGCGACATTAAAGCGCGTTCATTTTCATAGATTTATCGACGGGCCGGACTTATGGCCAGCGGTGCTCAAACTGATCACTAGTTGGTTGTGATAAATATATAAATTCAGATAGATGACATATACTTAATAAAAAAAAAACTTAAGAAAATGTGTCGACGGGTTCCACTGTGTTCTAATTGGTTAGGACGTCAGCCGCAAAAGCTGGAGATGCGAGTTCAAATCCGACCCCGACAAAACAGACCCCGGACCTGGGCACTTTTTCTTAACTATATGTCATATATTTAAATTCAAAATTTTGCAGTGTTATTATTCGTACTTAAAAATCACTGCAAATTAAAATGTTTTATAAATAATAATTGTGCAATAAAGGTTGAGTTATGATAAATATCCTCAAAAAAATCAACAATATAGGTCGTCCAATATGTGCGAGTACCTATAATTATCAAAACTCACAAATAAAAAAAAAAACGATCTTGGCACAACTTATTCATCGTGAAACCGCACTTTCATACAAAGTTATCAAAAAACATCAGAAAACGATAAAACTGGGCTTTAATACACATCAAATATACCCCGTAAAACCGGACTTTCATACAAAGTAATCAAACAGTTTGGGTGCCCCAATCAAGTGCCAATTTGGATGTCGAAACCGAAGTATTTGCGTCCGCACCTGCCGGCGTACAAATCATTACGATATGCTCGAACCATCGATATATCCTACATCTATCCGTCATAAATTATGCGGCTTAGGTTTGTGTGTACATGTGTGTAGTATGTGTACAGTCTACACATGTGTCACTGTGACGCTAACTATCCTAAAAGCACTCATATCTGACGACCGGTCTTGCCTAGTGGGTGACCCTGCCTATGAAGCCGATGTTCCTTGTCTCTTATTCCAGTCAGTGATGAGCACAGATATTTGTTCCTGAGTCATGGGTGTTTTATATGTATTTAAGTATTTATATGTATCTATTTATAATATATATCATCGTTTAGCACCTACAACACAAGACTTACTGAGCTTACCGTAGGAGTAGGTCGATTTGTATAAGATTGTCCCGAAATATTTATTTATTTGCGTGCATCACATGCAGAACCTATAACCATTTGGGGCATATATGTGCGTCGAAGTTAGACCCCTCAAAATGTGGATCGATGACTTGGTTAAGATGGTGGGACAAAAGCGATCATTATGGGTCGCTTTTCTGTAGCCGCCAGAAAGTGGGCTGGACACATCTGCAGCATGCACTCGGACTGATGGGCTACATTAACCACTGAATGGACTGAACAAGTCACCTGGTGCTGAGGCAGACCTAACAAGAGATGGCGGGACGACTTGGGTGGATTATGTAGCAATAAGAGCATGCAGTAAGCATGACAAGGGAAGAAAGCGAAAGGCTTTTGCCTAGCTGTCGGACATAACAAAAAGTATGAAAAAAATGTGTACTCGTTTGTTTTGAATCATAACAATTCATATTGTAAATGACAGGAAAAACATGTCAACTGTTATATCTGCCAACGTCGATACAAACGTGTTCAAATTGGTCAATGATAGTTTGATTGACATTATTTATTCAAAAAAAATGTCAAAGTACCAATTTTTTTCTGTTTTTCGACATATTTTTTTTTACTAGGTACTTAGTTACAAATGCACTCCGCTTGAAAATGGGTACCAGAGCTTACAAAAAAGATGTCGCCTAGTGCGATGTATTTACACGTGAGTTTATCCGTTTGTAACTAAGTATTTTTTTTTTTATGACATAGGTGGCAAACGAGCAGACGGATTGCCTGGTGGTAAGCAATTACCGTCGCCCATAGGCAACGGGGGGTCACAAGAGCATTGCCGGCCTTTAATGGGGGTTGGAGCTCTGGGAACCTTACTCACCATCAGGAACACAACACTACATACCTGAAAGGCGGCAGTGCTATTATGGCTGTGGTCTTCTGTAAGGAGGAGGTACTTCCCCAGTTGGGCTGCTCCAAATTCAAGCGTGATGGTCAACGCTGTGCCCTACCTCTCATTGTTGGACGTAGTTTAAGGACATACCCGGGTCCAAGTAGTAGTAACATAGCTCGCAACAGCTTTAATTATATTAATATTTTTTAGCTCCGGTAGCAGACATGCTACATACAATTTCGGTACACCTTAGCAGCTATGTTCATTTTAATGATAATTCTATCATAGCATACCAACGTTGCACATATAAATGTTTTACTACATATAACTATAGAAATTATAAGAACAAAGTTCATCTGCATAAAAACTTCTATTCTTACAGCATACCCAACCGTTATGATAAATGAATCGTCAAAACTATAGAGTGCCAACATTAAAATAAATATGATCGAAATAGCATGGAACCTCTAGCCCCAAACGACTTATGTTCTATGAAACTCGTAGGCACATACGTCATTGTAGAAAAGGTGTGTACAAGAATCAATGACGCGTCGGTTACAGCTGTAAAGCCATCAATCTGTGTGTCTGTGCGTCGGTAGCTCGGAACCGGGAAGGATTGGACATATATCATAGGCGGTGTCAAAGCTTGAATGATTTTTGTTGGAAAATAAAAGGAATTAGATTGTGTAGGAATTTTGTTTTTAGTTAGCTAATTGGCTAAGTGATTGCAGATCTTGATAAGAAAGATATTTCACTTATGCAATAAATAGTTACTTTTGATGCTTTGTGCAACCATTCTCTATAAGATATATCTTTGAGGTTTAATGTTGTTGTAGTTTATAAAATATATCTCTTAAAAATGTCACGATAAGAAAGGAATTTGGTTTTTAGTTAGCTAATTGGCTAAGTGATTGCAGATCTTGATAAGAAAGATATTTCACTAATGCAATAAATAGTTACTTTTGATGCTTTGTGCAACCATTCTCTATAAGATATATCTTTGAGGTTTAATGTTGTTGTAGTTTATAAAATATATCTCTTAAAAATGTCACGATATAGAATCCTTTTTTTTGCGAACTCAAACATCCAAAAAACCTTAGTTTATATGGTAGCAAACTGTAAATAACCAATAACCGGTCACGCTTCAATTGTTATTTAATATGGGTGATTACCAGGAGTGGCCCTGACGTGACATGTGCATTACAGACTGCATTTTGTTAACACCAAAAGTAATTATCAATTGCAGTTTATGACGTTTGGTCTGACAACGACACCGTTTATTTATTTTTATATTTTTAACATTTCCTTACTATTCATTTTAAACTCTGTGCATGTAAAGAACTGATTCATTCAAGTAAGATTCTATTAAATATCCCATTGTTTACTCTTTCAACAACCTCGGTTCTCTCGTGGATTCTTCGATGCAAACGTTTTGTATCTCCCTGGTATAAGAACGAGTACATAACCTTAAAACTAGACGCAATAGGTAAGAGCAAAGTTAAATAATCTTTAAGTAGAGTACATAACATAATAACGTCCGCCATCGCACCGACGTAAAAAGCAATCTCCTTAATGGAATTTCAATTTGAACTGAAAGTTAACTAGAAATCCAACTAGGTGCGATGCAATATCGCGCCGCTATATACAAAAGTGGAGGTTTGTTTGTCAACAGCTAAGGATTTTCTTCATAGATGTCTCGTATAAAATTGACTGTCATAATTGGTCGTTCAGCAGAATTTGACTAGCCTAGGTTAGGTTAAGTAAACTTACTTATTTAAAATAGCGATGCCTGGTTGCTGCAAAAAAGCCCGCCAAATTTGGGTTTGGTGGAGCCAAAAAGCCAAATAATGAATTATAATCATTAATTTTATACTAGATTTGTATATGGCTGGTGTAAAGGATTTTGATCGCCGTTGATGCAGATTATTTTGATAATGGCGACCATAGACTAAAAAGCTAACAAAATAGTAGAACGCTGAGCTATGTGAAGTTTTAGCAAAATTATATATATTTAAAAGTTTGACAGGTCTTTGAGGAATTCTCTTTGATCCTAAAATGAGACATTAACTGACTTTCGACAAGTCATATTTTAGATCTAATTGTCCTAAACACAATTAGGTAACAAAGAGGAAATCATAATCAAGTGTATTGTCAAATTTTATCTAGGATGTTCTAAAATTTTCTAAAGCAAATCCAGCTGTATCGCTAGTTCACGTTACGGGTGGCAAAAAGAAAAATCTATACAGAGACGACAACCCCCTCCCGTCTGGCACCTCGCTATGAGAAGACATAAATTGGAATAGTATCGGTGTAGCTGAGGAAAAATTTTATAAGACATATTTTTCTAAGTAATTTAATGAAAGCTAATTTTAATCCATGTTTTCATAAGTACCATTAAGTTTGCGTTACCTAAGATATAAGTATCTACTTCCCATGGCTAGGCACGTTCTTAAATATAGTTTTCGGCTAAGTAAGTAAGCAGTAAGTGATAACAAACTTATGCATACACCTATGAATTTATTGATACATGAATTCTATCTTCATGATATTTTTGTTCATCAGCATACTTATTTAAATAAATGAATATTACAAAACATCCTAACACAAATTGCCTGAGCCCATGGTAAGCTCAGGTAATCTTGTATTGTGGATACTCAGCCAACGATACATACAAATATTAAACACCCAAGTTATAGGTAGAAACATTTTTGCTAATCCCTCAAATAAATGCCCAACATTTAGTGCAATTTAGAAATCCATTTATTTTAATATAACGTTTATGGCCATTGGTGTTATTATGTAGAATAGATCATCCAAAATCAATAATCGTATTACAAAAACAGACTTAACAAAGGCAGTTATGCTCAGATCTTTCTACTGGAAAGTATGTAATGTTAAACAACTTACAGATAAAGAACTTAGCTAAGGCGCATGTCGGCGGTCTATATTCAAATTTTGACGTAAGTTCCATATTAAGTCATAACAACTACATACTCGTACACATGGTCCTTCAGTCAATATTTTCAACTATACATCCCCCGCATCCCGGATCGCTAAACTTCAATGGGCAGGCAACACTGCACGAGAACCGATGGTCGTTGGGGCGTAAAGATTCTCCAGTGGTGACCACGTACCGGAAAGCGCAGTGGCACCCCCACAAGGTAGACCAACGGGATGGTAAAGACCATGGGAATCCACTGGATGCGGGCGGCGCAAAACCGGTCACTGTGGGTCACTTTGGGGGATGCCTATGTCCAAATGAACCCGGGTACATACCCGGGATATCCTTAAACTACTTCCAAGAATGAGATGTAGGGCACAGCGTAGTACCATCACGCTTGAATCTGGAGAAGCCCAACTGGGGAAGTACCTCCTCCTTACAGAAGACCACAGCCATAATAGCACTGCTACCTTTCAGGTATGTAGTTTTGTGTTCCTTATGGTGAGTAAGGTTCCCAGAGCTCCAACCCCCTTTAAAGGCCGGAAACGCGCTTGTGACTCCCCTGGTAATGCAGTTGCCCATCGGCGACGGTACTTGCTTACCATCAGGCAATCCGTCTGCTCGTTTGCCACCTTTGTCATTAAAATAAAACAGTAGAAGTTTAGCTGATGACGTTGATGACAACCATCGTCGTCTTCTGCTGGACATGGGCCGCTCCTGTATACCGCTTTATCAGCCCTAGTCACCAAGTCTGGCAGGGTTGGCGATTGCAGTGTGTTCCACTGCTTGGGCCCCTGCTGCCAGTCTACTATTGGTTTCTGGTTTCAGTTTGGAGGTAGCCAGACACGTTTTACTCTCTTGCCATAAAAGGTGGCCAGAGACCAACGGATTATGTATTTTTTACCTTACCTACTGTTGAAAAATTATCTGTTTCAAAGCAGCACGTCCTTCCTCCGATGCAATTTGTGTCAAACTTCATAGCTAGGTGAACTAGGGGGGGCACCCACCCCCTACTCGTAAGAGGTCGATCGGGGCAGAAGCTGTAAAGATAGTTATAAAATCCTGGATTTTATATTGCTTCAAGGATATTACACGTGATCGTATAAAATGTAGGAAATATTTGGATAAAAAGATGGTGTAGAATGCGAGATCTTCACGAAAGTGGTTGAAAATGGATGATAAAAGACTTACATGAAAAACTGGCCAAATACGAGTCGGATCTAAAAAGAATCCGCACAGTTCAAAGTTTTGTTATTTTACTACATTTATTTACAGAAATTACAATCGTATTATGATAACTACAAGTACTTAACTAGTTACAGTATAAAATCTAAAAAAGGCCCTTGAGGCATTGTACCAAGGATTTATATTTTATTTAAATGTTATGTTTTTTCTACTCTGATTCACGAGGTTAATGTAAATTATGTAACACAATAAGAAAAAAAAAAACATGTGTTTTTTTTCTTAATATTTACCATCCATATTATATTTTTATGACGGTAACAAAACAGGCAAATTGGAAAATGTTTTCTGCGACAATTTTTTTGTTCATTCGATTGGAAAGAGTTCGTAATTTTGAGTGAAAAAAAAACCTTTTTTTTTTTAAGGTAAAACCCTTTGGTTGAAATGGCATTTTTTTTTAGAAAAACGCGATCTAAAAATGTTCAGAGACACATTATTCGACCCGGTTTTGAACATTATATCACATTGTATTATATAAGATTGTATATTTATCGCTAGCTTCAACCCCCTATACACTAGAGAGGTTGTCCCCGCCTCCCATTCTATGGATATGTCATCACTCATCAACTAGAATCGTGGTCCTTCCAACCGGATTAACTTTAGCTCTTCAATGAATTTTTTGAATTTTTTTCAACAAATGGTTATAACAGATTAACCGAGTGAGGAGTGGAGGTGTTCACCCCCTAGTACATACACGTGTACACGTAGCTATGAAACTTGACACAAATAGAAACAACTTCGGGAAGTAGGACCTTATCAGAAGTTTTTACTCTTTTGAAAATAATGGTATATGAAATACTAGTGACTTGCCTCGGCTTCGCACGTCATTGAAGATAATTAAAATGCATCTATACAGCCTTGGCCAAAAGTATTGAACACGACATCGTTATTATAAAATTTAAAATGCAATCTTATTACAAACATACCAGACGACGTAATATAATAGTTAAGTATTAAAAAAAAGATAAAAGATCTTAATTTTTCAATTTAGGCACATAACATGCACTTATGAACGTCAAAGAAAAATCTACACCGGTTCGAACCCTACACCTCTGACCCTAGAAGATACCGGCAAGAAACTACGGCGGGACTTATTTTTTCAATACAATGATAGACCAAATCTTAAAGTACTTACATAATTATGGTAGTCCGATAAGAAAACATATCAAGCAGTTTGTTACAAGATATAACTGAAACTACTAAAATATAAAAGTAAAAATAATAATGTATAAACAAATTTGACAACACAAAATAGTGATACTTTAATATGCTTTCTTACCTGAACTGTGTCATTTACATGGTCTAGCAGTACATACTATTGTTGAATTAATTGCTAGGCGGCAAGCAGCGGTAGGACACTAGAATAGAATAGAATAGAATAATGATTTATTGCTACCACACTATACACAGACAACAAAGAATGAAATTAAAGACAACCAAAGATAGTAACCGTAATTTTCTTATGTCTATATAACAAAAAAAATCTAAGACATTGCGACAACAGAGATGGACACAGCGTTTTCTGAGTTCAGACTGGCTGTCACAACGCTGGTTTTCACTTCATCCCTAATTTCAATACATTTAACAATTCTTGCTTGCACTATTATAGTAAATAAGTGGCTGAACACCTATTTTATATGTCTCATTCCCCTGGGTCACTATTAAAACAGTTTTATGGCATCTAAATACACAAAACATGCATAGTTGTGGTAGCTTTATACGTTTCTTCCATAACGTGTCACCTACCAAGCGTATCAGTAGAACGCGGTGGCATATTTCTTCTAACAAACTATGCTTCAGTCGTCTCCTGGCTGACCGGACAGAATAACAACAACAAATAGTTGATTCACTCAAGTGTAGAGCAGTGGGTCATTTTATATATATAAAAAATACGATATCGTATCATAAAAAGATCGATTGACACTTGACTTATCAAAATTATGAAATAAAAGTCTTGCCGTACATATACATTTAATAAAACAGCAGGCAAGAATATGAGACCATAGTGTTGGACAGTGTGAACATTGTACTTTGTAGTTTATAATTTTTTGGACTTTATATTTCTAATAAGCCGCACCGGTGTGTGCAATTATCATGTGCAAGCAAAATTGCTTAATAATTTATATGTGGGTAGGTTTGCATTTATAATTTTGAGGATGGAGGTAAATTAATATTTTTGCTTAGTCCACCCGATGACCACGAACGCTGCTAAAGGGTCCGAAACGTCGGGATGAAGTTTAAATTATTATACGCAATTTAATCCATTTTAGTTGTTTTGTTTCATGAGTAATTATCGCGGCAACCGAAGATTATCAAAATTAGTTCATTTTTTTGACCGCAAGTACCTATACTCTGTAAATATTTAGGTTAATTTCCAGTTGCATCAAGTCTAATTTCACGACATCTGACAAATTAAGTTAAAAAAGTATAATATATCCAAATCTCTCATCTTCAGACCATAAAACAATGCGTCGTGCACGACCTTAGTCCACTTAAGATCCCACAGTCTGATAGTTTATGGTTGTATTAAAATTTATGTCTTATTCCAACTTCTGGGAATTTATTAATCGGCTAATATGAATTCTGTGTGTGTTTTACTGGTTTCAAGCACAATCTGATACGTTTGAGCGGCGTGGTATTATGGAGGTTTCAAAGCGTTTTGATTTTAGTTCTGTTGGAGATAATATTCCAATTAGTAAGGGGTATAGTGCTGCAATCCGGAATAGATCTTTTTCATACTTTTTCATACAATTGCAAACAGGCGTACAGAACCAGACCCGGGTATGTCCCTAAACTATGTCCAACAATGAGAGGTAGGGCACAGCGAAGTACCATCACGCTTGAGTCTGGAGAAGCCCGACTGGGGAAGTACCTCCTCCTTACAGAAGACCACAGCCATAATAACTCTGCTGCTTTCAGGTATGTAGTGTTGTGTTCCTGATGGTGAGTAAGGTTCCTAGGGCTCCAACCCCCCTTAAAGGTCGGAAACGCGGGCATCCGCTTATAATACAGTCCACGTGATAGTAAGCAGTCACCAAAAATGATGGACGCCTTAAACTCCAGAGGAATCGTACTGGGGTTATCTACTTATTGAGGATCTGAACTCTCGCGACTTAACTCATCGAGAGGAATACAACAGTATGATGGTTTAGTACTACTTGGCTGTCTGTAAGATAGAGGTACTTCCCCAGTCTGGGTCCACTCCAGATTTGTGTGAGATACGTTTGTATCATTAACAAAAATACAATTTAAAATATTTTACAAAGTAGCTCTGCATAGCCAGAATAACTATAGAGAGGGTCTTAAACAGAATCCAAAAGAGGTACGATCATCATATAGATTCATTTACCGGACGACCAAGTTCTAGATTTCCAAGTAAGAAAATACCTGATTCCACTGAAGTGTATTTAAGGTCAATGTGGATAAGACCGTCTATCTGAAAGACCGTCTATCAATCAATTTCCTACATTATCTTATAAGTATTTAGTGTCATATGACGGACTTCCCTTAAAAATTTTGGACCCGGGTATGTCCTTAAACTACGTCCAACAATGAGAGGTAGGGCACAGCGATGACCATCACGCTTGAATCTGGGGCAGCCCAACTGGGGAAGTACCTCCTCCTTACAAAAGACCACAGCCATAATAGCACTGCTACCTTTCAGGTATGCAGTGTTGTGTTCCTGATGGTGAGTAAGGTTCACAGAGCTCCAACCCCCCTTAAAGGCCGGCAACGCGCTTGTGACTCCTCTGGTGTTACGGGTGCCCATGGGCGACGGTAATTGCTTACCACCAGGCAATCCGTCTGCTCGTTTGCCGCCTACGTCATAAAAAAAAATATTAAGAAAAACATGCAGACTAAACTGCAGGTTGCAATATAAACAAAAAGGTTCTCAGGCCACAGAATACACCCCGACCGCTCACACAAGCCGCGTCCATAAAACGCGTGTTCCCTCATTTGTCAAATGCGTGGATACTTTATTTATCGCTTACTTTATACTAGACCCTCCGCGCGCACAGAATACCTGCCCGCTTGCGACCAACACCATCTTATTTTACACTTCAAAAACTACAGCTTTGTCTTTATTGTTTATTTATTAAGGTTGATTATCGAATGAAGCTAATTTGTTCAGCTGCATGTATAATTTGTTAGATTTAGATGCATTGACAAATTTGATATTGCTCTTCCGAAAGAATATAGTAACTTTTATTGTTTAGACTATAAATGTTAAAATTGCTTGAGTTATGTTTGAATGAGACGCAAAATAGCTAAGTAAAATGGATATAAATTTAAAATCTATACGCTCGTTGTGGTTGATGCCACCGGTTCTTGGTGTTAATAGATGATCCGATAGAAACTTATTTTTTTTTATCGTAAGTGTATATGACGTTGTATGGCGGATAATACTTTCTGGTTTTGGTTGGTGTGTTTATGGTTGTTAAGTTTTAGTTTATTAGTTTAGTTTATGGTTCATTAGGTTACCAGTCACTTAGTTTTTGGAAGGCCGTTTCAATGGTCTTTGATTGCTATTAATTATTGTCATTGTTAATTATTGTTGGAACGGCATAATAAATAAGAAAATTAAAAAAAAAAGAAAAAAAAAATTAAAATGTCCTCAGTTTGGGGAGTAATATCAAACCTTCCATTACAGCCCCATACTCAAAATCACCCTTTATAGTTTTGGATGAATTATAATTTTCCGTTTTTCCCTATAAGTATATGTTTAAGGTCGTGGGATGCCACTGGATATGGAAGGCGCAGGACCGTATATATATATATATATATATAGTCCTTTACAAATAAGGTCAACGCTTGAATTATGAACGATATATTAAAAAATTTAGGTAAAAGACAGATCATCATTATCAGCATGTCAGCCGAAAAACGTCCACTGCTGGACATATGCCTCCCTCAAAACGACCCAAAAGACTTGATAGAAGTAGATAAACATAAAAAATATATATATATATATATATTTTTTTTTTTTTATGTTTACCGACTTCTATCAAGTTCATTGGCCCTAAACAACACTTGTTCCAACTCTTCTAAGAATATCACTAAAGTAGCAAACGATACCTCAAAATTCCCTCACACCTAACCCACCCCTTCCTCAAATCCTTATTTACGTACTCATCAAAACCATAATTCACAAAATATATAAAAACTAAAATACGTCAACGTACGCGATTAGCATACAAACCCCTTTACCATTAACAATGACTAATTGTCAACTTTATTCCCATGACATAAAGTCCAACGTTGGCTAGTTAAATTACTGGTATACTACCATTTTTCGTAGTTATTTTGAACTTTATTACAATGTAGTAAGAGCGAGTTAATCAGATAAGTTTTGGTACGTGACAAACAGGGAGATGAAATGATTCGTTTTTATTTGTTTTCTAAGAACGACTCCGAAGTTTGACGTAACTTTGAGACATGGACATCCACTGCTGGACATGGTTCCATAGTCCGCCACTGGGCATCAGCAGAGAGTCTCTCATAGTCCAGCATAGAACGATTCTAGAAGACTCTAGAGGCAGAGGTGAACAGAACTTCTGGAATTTACCACCGATTTTTGCCACCATATACTTCAATGTGTCTTACGTAGACTTCTAGGGTATTTGAGTATTTATTTAAAGTATATGAGTATTTGTCTAAAAAATTGCCATTTATCAAAGTATTGTTATTTTTCCTGTTTTGTTACCAACTTCCATTATATTTTGTATGGCGGTAACAAAGTAGGAAGTTTCAAAAGCATAGGTGTGGCATTTTTTGGGACATTTTTTTCTCTATTGTAATAAAAATAGCTGAAGTATATTAGGAAAAATGGAAATTTCCACTATCCCGGGCGAGATTCGAACTCGTGACTCTGGGATATATGCCCATCGCTCTACTAACTGAGCTACAGAGGCTTGCCTAAAGGTTGCGAATTTCTCCACCATATCCTTCAATGCTGTAAGGCACCTAGCGACATCTTTCGAAAACGTGTTGACACTTTTTAGCGGCATCGGAGTCTCAAATTATATTGACAATTCATCGATATCGATGCGCTGCTCCATAACTGTATGTGTATATAATTATATATTGCCGTGTGATGCCGGCTGACTAGAATAGCACCACCCCATCTCCTCCCGCGGGTGTCAAAGGGAAAAATCCTACGGACGGGCAGCAGCGTACGTCGAAACCCAATTTACAGCTACTGCGGTCGCCAACCCTCCTGCCAAGCGTGACGACTATGGCAACTACCCCCAAGATGATACAAGTCATATTCGTGGGAAGCCTATGTCCAGTAGTAGACTGCATACGGCTGAAAATGTATGTAATTATATATTTAAGCAGAAACATCTGCTCACTAGCCCATTATGACATTTGACGACCGGTCTGGCCTAGTGGGTAGTGGCTCTGCCTTTGAAGCCGATGGTCCTGGGTTCGAATCCCAGTCGGGGCATTTATTTATGTGATGAGCACAGATATTTGTTCCTGAGTCATGGGTGTTTTCTATGTATTTAAGTATTTTTATGTGTCTATCTATTATATATATCTTCATCTAGTACCTACAACACAAGCCTTACTGAGCTTACCGTAGGACTAGGTCGATTTGTGTAAGATTGTCCCAAAATATTTATTTATTATTTATTCTTAGAAAAAAAGGAAATATTGAATGGAATAGAATATTTTTTTCTTAAGAGTGAGAGTGGACTTCCATGGCTGAAAGATAAGTTATCAATAGGAACGTCAGACCTACAGTTTCACTTAATCCCAGTAGCCTTATAATTGCTTCCATTGAATCATAACACTAATCTTAGCTCACATTTGAAATAATCAAAATAATAACAACGGACGACCGCACATATTTCGATTAACGACTAAAATACCTAATTACGTAGAGTCGAAGAGAAGGGAAAATGTCTGACGAAATTGTCTGGGAGTGTACGGAGCGACGCTGCGTCGAACAGGAGATACTTACATACATACACATACATACATGTCAGCCGTATGCAGTCCACTGCTGGACATAGGCCTCCCACAAATATGACTTGTATCAACTTAGGGAGTAGTTGCCAATGTTGCCATAGTCGCCACGCTTGGCAGGTTGGCGACCGTATTAGCTGTTGTTGGGCTTCGACGGACGCTGCTGCCGTCCGTAAACATCTTACGGTCACTTCTTACAACACCCGCGCGAGGAGATGGGGTGGTGCTATTCTAGTCAGCCGGCATCACACGGCACGGTGAGATACTTAATGAATAAATATTACAGGACATTCGTACAGAAATAAATAAATATTTCTGGACAATCTTACACAAATCGACCTAGTCTTACGGTAAACTCAGTAAGGCTTATGTTATAGGTACGATTGAACAAAGTAATTCATGACTCACCTGGATCGCAAATGGTTGAAAGTGTCAAATCAATTTAATGACACTTTCAAAGCGTTTGTTGGCTAGGTGAGTAATGATTTGTTCGATAGTACTAGATGACGAACACCCATGACTTAGAAACAAACATATGCGCTCATCACACAAATAAATGCCCTGACTGGGATTTGAACCCAGTACCATCGGCTTCATAGCCATGGTCACTACACTAGGCCAAAGCTGTCGTCAAACTTAACTCAAGCACCATGTCTATGTAGTTGTGCAGGGAATTAATGTGGAACTTATGTTAAACTTTGAATATAGAACGCCGACATGCGTGTACACACGTTACTACTACATAAGCTGGGTGCTGAAGCTAAGTTGTTCACCTATACGCCGCCTGTGCCTCCTAGCTACATTCAGGAGGGACGTCTTTCTACTGCTGGAAATAAGCCTCCCCCAAATATGACTTGGTGCCATGTGGTACCGGTTGAGACTAGCACCACCCCATCTCTTCCCATGAGTGTCGTAAGAGGCAACAAAGGGAACAACCGAATGGGCAACGGCGTCGAAACCGAATTGACACCTACTGTGGCACAACCCACCTACCAAGCGTGGTGACTATGACAACTATGCCCCAAGATGATACAAATCATATTTGGGGGATGCCTATGTCCAGTAGTGGACTACTTACGGCTGAAGTCATGATGAATATTACTTGTATCACCTTGAGGGGGAGTTGCTTTCGTCGCCACGCTTGGCAGGCGGGTTGGCGACCGCAGTGTTGATTCGATTCGGTCGGAAGGTGCTGCCTATCTGTCGTCTGTACCCTTTGTCGCCTCTTACTACACACGCGTTGCTTGACGCAATTCCTCCCCGTATATTTTTCTTACCCGGTCTTTGAATCACAGTAATTTTAGCTACTGGTCTTACGGACAATCTCATGGCGACATCCCTGTCACTTTCTTACCTGCGCCCAACCGTATTGATATCTCTTTCGCGATTACGATTTTATACATTTTAATTTTTGCGCTTCTCTTGATAAGTCACTGTTTGCTCGTGAACGATTTTGAATCTTAAATCGATGGGAGCTCGGTTGGTTTTTGATTGTATTTTCCGTTAGTTATAGGTATTGGCTCCGAGGTAATAATGATTATTTTATATTGATAGAAATGCAAAATGTAATTGTAAATTAATGTTTATTTGGTACTTGGAGGTGTTAAATTTAATTTTGTGTTTATATCGTTTTTATTGCGTATCCAATTGTTTTAAAACGCATTTAAAACGTGGTTAAGATACTCAAACTTAATGGTTGTTGTTAGGTAAAAGTTTAAATTAACTTTCACGTGACAACCTGATAAACAAAATTAAAAGACATAGTGACTAAGGAACGGAGGATCAGGGCTGGAATCGAACCTGTATCTCTCCATACAATGTCCATACTGTCTCATGTAACTTCATCAGAACTGCTAAACATAGGCCTCTCCCTTGAACCTCAATAGGCATCGGTAGAAAGCGACATGCATCCATATAAAATCGTCTTCCGGCGACCATTATCCTCTGTCCATCTTGTGGGTGTACGTTCTACGCTGCGCTTGCTAGTCCGTGGTCTCCGCTCGAGCACCTATCGGCCATCTTTCTTTTCGTGCAATATGGCCTGCCTATTGCCACTTCAGCTTGGTAATCCGGTGGGCTATGTCGGTGACATTAGTTCGTCTACGGATCTCATTTCTGATTCGACGTAGAGAAACTTCGAGCGTAGCCCTCTTTGTAAAATCTAATAAATAATAATATCTCTATCTTACCTTTTTTTATGAAATAGGCGCCAAACGAGCAGACGGATTGCCTGGTGGTACACAAGCGCGTTGCCGGCCTTTAAGGGGGGTTGGAGCTCAGGAAACCTTACTCACCATCAGGAACACAACACTACATACCTGAAAGGTAGCAGTGCTATCATGGCCGTGGTCTTCTGTAAGGAGGTACTTCCCCAGTTGGGCTTCTCCAGACTCAAGCGTGATGGTACTTCGCTGTGCCCTACCTCTCATTGTTGGACGTAGTTTAAGGACATACCCGGGTCCAAAATTCATTCGATCACGTAGATAAACTTTGAGTGTAGCCTTGGTAAAGTCAAATTGACTCTGTCTTGCCTAAGACAAAAGTTGTCCCACCGCCAGGTTCAAATATTGCCATGAGCATTTCAGCGCGTCAAAGACGCCGACTTAATTGTGCGCAGGAGTTGGTATCGCTGCTGCTCGTTCCTTCTTGGTTTTGTTTCGTGGTTAAGATTATTGCAAAGCAATACAGGTGATTTAAGCACCTGGTCTATGTAGTAGTAACGTGTGTACACGCATGTCGGCGTTCTATATTCAAATGTTGACGTAAGTTCCATATTAATTATCTGCGCAACTACATAGACATGTTCAGTTAAGTTTTTCCCCAATATCAGACCAAAAATATGACAATACGAGATGTTACTGGACTATAATAATACTCGTATGTATTATTATAGTCCAGTAACATCTAAGAAGGGTATTAGTACTAAAAAAAAAAAAAAATTAATGTTTAAGTAATTATGTAAGTTTTGTTTGACGATCTTTATTGGGAGACATATATTATATATTTATTATTGTACATGAATGTGACGATCATGATCGCAATTCTTATTATCTTTGTAAATAAGGCAAACTTAATCTTCTTTCGTGAAATAAAATAAGCTAAACTATTTTTTTTTCATTTATTACTAAACTATGCGAGGGTTGCACTGAAAATTTCGAGAACTATAAAATAGCGAGTAAAAATTTTGTTTTTACTTTAAAAACAGTAAAAATATTATATTTCTGTTTTTTTTAATCCCCGGCCGTCGAACTGCAGGCCACAGAATTATTTAACATTTTCTTACAATAACCAAAAACGCAATATCTTTACACCCAATTTAATAAATATAATTAAATCCGACCCGTAGCCAATACAAGTCAACACTGACAAATATGATTGCATATTTTACGTCAAAACTAAAATATCAACTTTTACAGCCATCTTTAATTCTAAGCGATTTGGACGGCCATTTCTCAATATCAGACTTCAAACCAACGCGCTCTATAAAGCTACAAATCGATTTGCCGATCACAAAATGATTGCCAAACGAAACACGCTCTTAAAACTTCAAGGTAAGGAACGTGGGGGATTTTTCGAAGTGTTTTTTGGGTAATTTGACAAGGGATATGTCTCAATAAGGTGTGTTGTCCATCACAATCGATTGGTCTCGTAGCGAGTCGCGCGACAAAAAGTTGATCGCACCGTTCCATCAAAATAACGACTAAATTTAGGTTTGACAATGAAATATCGGCGCCATTGTTGCGCGGAGAGATGAGCAGGGTAAGAGATAGTGTAGATGACATATTCTATGTTAATGTTTGATTAAATTGAAAATAATAAATAGGCAAACGGGAAATAATCTATAGATATACACTTTTACACATGAAAGTCCTGATTAACTGCGAGCAAAAATTGCTGGAAATCAGCAGGGCCGAAGTCTGATGTTTGACGCTAGCCGGGGCCCGCGAGTCTTTTTATGGCGGGCTTGGTCCAAAACACTTAGGCAACTGTGCCAACACACACCAACAAACACTCTCCCCAATGTACGTACCTACTTTTTTCCTATTAAAATATTTCTTATCTTATCTTGTCTTATGTAACTTACAGCTTTTACGCTTAATTTATTAGGTCTTCGCAACGTCATAAATTGATTGATACTTTTTTTAAATACCTGGTCTATTCCACGCTCGCTTAGTCGCTAAATGCATTTTACTTAATTGACTAACAAGTTTATGTCTGGTAAAATTAAATCGATATTACAAGATAGGTTACTTACAGACAATATTATTTTCGCTCCCATATCGCAATAATTTATTACTTAAACTGTTCAAGAACCAAAATCTAAATCAAATCAGAATGGACTTATACAAATTGACTTGAGTCTAAATTATAATTTATCGATAAATCTGAGTGTCCACGATAGGTCGTCTGACCCCAATCGTGATCAATACGGCTTAGCTCACAATGATTGACGTCAATAAACCATCGTATTGATGTCAATAAAACTCGTATTGATTGGACTGAACGTGTGATACTGATGGCGCATTAAGAATTTTTTAGTCCATAAAAAAACTAAGATATTTATTTAGTGTTGAGTTAAGATTGGTTGAGTATTTCTCCGGCATGCCACATGCTGCCATGCTCATGGGCCTGATGTACGCATAGAAACCGGGGCTCCTTCATTTTGGCGTAGGCACTAGTTTAACGAAAGCTACTGCCGTCTGAATTAACCCAGGGGGTAAAGAAGGCCTTAGATAATAAGTAAAGCGACTGGTACCTAAACATCAAATATTTCGTAAATACACAAGTTCCGAAAAACTCACGAGTATGAGCCGGGGTTTGAACCTGCGACCTTCGGATTGCAAGTCGGACGCTCTTACCGCTAGACCACCGGCGTACCGGCTAGTACACATTCAGTGACACTAAATATGGGCAGTTTATCTGGATAGGTAGCTGGATGATACGAAGTAAGACGTCCCGAGTTCAAATTCGGGCAACTGGCAAAACTTCTTATAATAAGATCCACATCATCATCATGTGAACAGAGGCTCTAGTGCAGGGTAGGCAAATCTTTATGCATCTACGTGCCATTTTTTCAAAAAAATGTTTTTATGGGGTCATTGACGTGACATCAAATAATTTTGACTTTCTGATAATTTGGAAAATAATAATAATAAATACTATCAACTTAGACTTGGCTGACGAGGTAACCGTCATGTGGGAAGTTGATTCGGCGATCATTGTACCGATAGTTGTTAGTAAAGTAGTGTAAGTTTCTTTTGACGCATAAAAACGACGTATGACGACCGGTCTGGCCTAGTGGGTAGTGACCCTGCCTATGAAGCCGATGGTCCTGGGTTCGATTTCCAGTCAGGGCATTTATTTGTGTGATGAGCACAGATATTTGTTCCTAGGTCATGGTTGTTTTCTACATATGTATTTAAGTATTTATATCTATCTATTATCGTTGTCTAGTACCGGCAACACAAGCCTTACTGAGCTTACCGTTGGACTAGGTCGATTTGTGAAAGATTTTCCCGAATATTTATTTATTATTATTTATTTAAAAACGTTTACGAACGCGTAAGTGATAATGTTATTTAAATATGAGAAACGCAAACGGGTTCGTGACGTAAAGTTACGTTAAAAATTTACACTCAGGGCTCAGGATTCGAACCCAACCGTCTTGTCTTTCAAGTAAGGGCTATTTAAAAAAAATTGCACGAAAGCTTTCATCGCGAAATGTAACATTGTCTCTTTCTACAAGCATAATAAATGGTCGGTGAAGGAATGAGATGGACTATTAGTGGTACAGGAAGCATTGATGCTGTCGAACTGATGCCAGATTATCTGTCACAGTGACAGTATCGGCGCGGGATCTTACCGCCGAGTGGCATCTGAATATACAGGCTGATCTTTCATTGAAGTACCATCACGCTTGAGTCTGGTGAAACCCAACTGGGGAAGTACCTCCTCCTTACAGAAGACCACAGCCATAATAGCACTGCTACCTTTCAAATATGTAGTGTTGTGTTCCTGATGGTAAGGTTCCCAGAGCTTACCCCTTAAAGGCCGACAACGCGCTTGCGACTCCCTTGGTGTTGGCGACGGTTATTGCTTACCATCAGGTGATCCGTCTGCTCGTTTGCCACCTTTGCCATAAAAAAAATGTCCGTGAGACATCGCCTTTTCAGGTTTAGGTAAAGCCTAGAGAAAATATGTCGCGGTTTTTTTCATTTACCATAAATAATTGGTTAAATATTTACATTGCTTGATTTCGCATAACCTCATATTTATCGGTAAATGTAACACTTACCTGCCAATTATCTTTGTTTTCAGATCGTTTTGAATTCTGACTTCCGTTGTTTTCATTACTAATTTAAATTTCTAAGTTTTAATCTTTAGGTATAATAGACATACCATTTAACTTACTAGACGGACTGTAGTAATAATAATATCATGACAAAAAGGGATAGTCTTATGTAACTTTCCATAGGTATGGCAGGCACGGCGCTATTTTAGTCCGTCCTTGTCATGTCATTCGGAACTATCAAAGTTGGAGTGATACAAACATGTAATACAATTAGAGTTTTCTTGTGTTTTCAACCGAAGCTGCGGTAATTATACAAAATAAGCTAATATTTTTATAATAAAGAATGTCCTGTAAAGCAAAACTATAGTCAATTGTTACATTTTGGGCAGCAAAAGCCAAAATATCATTATCCCTTACTTAAGAGCTCCGAATTTTAAGCTTGGTTTCTAATGCCGACTCATACCAAAGACTTTTAAAATAATTTCCAATACAATCACCCTGTATCCTAAACTCCACTGTCCGATCAATTTATAGAGATGCGATCGCCTCAATACCGATTATCTTGATCTGAGAGACTAATCATTTTTATCAGCTGCGCGCGCGCACCACTACAACATTGATGGATCGTGCAGACTTGATCCCACTTCTGAATTCAAATAAGCTTATATCCACATATACCCAATAGTGTTACGACGTTTTAGAGATTATGAAAGAGTTTTAACAGTAGTTAGAAAATGTTATAAGTAGTTTAAAATATAAATGTTATATGTCTTTTTGGTATTAGATAGTTTAAAGCGTAATTGGTGTGGACTTGAAGTGTGAAAGCTTAATATCGGTTAGCTGTCTGTGGAAACAGTTTTAAATTATATTAATAGTTGGTTTGTTTGGTGGCAGGTTTCTAAGAGGTCATATAATTGGGGAAATATGGGGAACTATGACGTAACGGTGGTGATTATACGACAGTCATAAAACTATATTTTATGCTTGTGATCTAAAAATGTTTAAGACACACTTGTGCCGTGGCTAAGCAACGATATAGATACCATCATCATGATCATGACGACCGGTCTGGCCTAGTGGGTAGTGACCATGCCTATGAAGCCGATGGTCCTGGGTTCTAATCCCAGTCGGGGCAATTATTTGTGTGATGAGCACAGATATTTGTTCGTGAGTCATGGGTGTTTTCTATGTATTTAAGTATTTATATGGTCCGCGGTTCACGCGTGAAAAGGTAACAGACAGACAGAGTTACTTTCGCATTTATAATATAAAGGGGCGATTTTTCAATCGTCAGATAAGCCTTATTCGGCGAATAGCTCTATGGATACCTGTCAGATATGTGCTTATCTGACAATTTAAATATCGCCCCTAAGTTTTTTTTTGTTATTCTAGCCTCACAGATCCGTGGTTTAAATTCTGTCGGTTTTGGTAGTTCAGTAAAACTACTCTTAAACTAAATAAAAAATATCCCTTTTGTCTAATTAGATCATGATAAAGAATGTGCCGAAACGGATCTATTACACTATTTCTATTTCATCTTGTAGCACTAGCAAAGTACACTTAACACTTGCCCTGGGAATCAAACCTACAACTCCAAACGAACCTATTCATCCATAAAATGTCATATCGCAAATGTTCCTGACAGGTGGCCAATTCAACATCGGGATTACAATGCCAATAAAAAAAAATCCCATCAAAATCCGTATCAATTCAGCCTTCAATACCTGGGTATAATCCTCTAGAACTTTAAGACTAAAGTGATAAAGGCTAGTTTTGCGTGTCAAAGGTTGAATAAAAGAAATCTCAAATGTTGTACAACAAAGTTATTCTTGCAGGAAACTATACTACAGTTAAGTTAGTATTGAAGCAACTCAGACTTATCGGTGATATTTATACGACTGTTGCATATGAGCCTGTTGATGCCAAAAAATTTACCTCGGTAGTCAAGTTTTTTTTATGATATAGGAGGCAAACGAGCAGACGAATTGCCTAATGGTAAGCAACTACCGCCGCCCATGGACACTCGCAACACCAGAGGAGTCACAAGTATGTTGCCGACCTTTAAGATCCCTATATTCCTATCCGAGTTGAATGAAAAACTTAACCCACGGACCATGTATATGTAGTTGTGCAGAAAATTAATATGAAACTTACCTAAGTCAAAATTTGAATATAGAACGCCGACATGCGTGTACACACGTTATTACTACATACATAAACCAGATGCTTTAGCTAAGTTTTTCACCTATAAAGACCTGAAATCAGTCTTATGTTAATATTTTTATTTGTGTTAAGATAATAGTCAGCATTGTTAGAGATATAGTCAGTCAGTATTGACTTTACAAACTGCAATATTAACTTGGTTTTGCGTCAGTTTTTTTAACGAATGACGCTTCTTGAAATGGCATAAAAAAGTCTTTTGTCCCCGAAGATATGGATACAAGTGTTTCTTTTTTTTTTTGGATTTTCTGTTTACACTTTTTTTTTTATAAGGATAATCGGTTTAAGTTTTTATCCTTTAAAGCTTTTATCAATTAGGTATTTAAAAAGATATAGATCCTTATGTTGGTTGTAAAAAAAGGAGTGAAGAAAGAAAAAATACAAAAGAAATATCAAATTGGAAATATCAAAACAGCGATAAAATAAATGTATTATTAGGATATATTAAATATTTTGATTTAGTTGGCTTTTTAAGTAATCATAGTAATTTAAATAGATGACATACCTACTTGAGAAGTGTCGAGGATCACTGGCGTCCAATAATAAAAATATATTTTTGAGAAATTTTTGAATTGCTTTCTTAGACATATTACTTATATAAGTGCAATATATATTATAATTAGTTATTATATAGACTATACTACTATTATTGTAAAAACTTGTAATAATTTTGTTTAGCTATGTTGTAAAATCCAATGTCTCCCTCCTTCCCATTCTTCCTAACCATCCTTACCATCAGGCGGGCCCTATGCCACTGTCGTTGTATAACAACAATAATAATAAAATGTTGAGAACAACTGATAATTTTGTAAATTTTTTTTGCCCGACTATATTCCGTACTGTTTTCATTTTCAATTTGACACTTAATTTTCACAAAATCATTCCACGACTCATCTCCAACTGCTAATAAGCAAAACTGTTCTTTACAATCTCCATCCCTTAATCAAAATAAAAGTTATTACATTACTAGTGGAATCAGCTACCAACTCGATACTTTACGAACTTCAAAAGAGGCCGTAAGCAAATAATGGCCATCATCGAGTCCATTTCATTCTTGGCCACAAAAAATGACATAAAATCAATATTGTATGCAATTGTCGTAATTACGTGCAGGTAATAACCGTTCGATCTCAGTGGCGGCTTATTCTGAGCGAAGATCAATCGATTAATTTCAATTTAATCGATTTATTTCAATTCAATCGATTAATTTTAATTTAATCGATTAATTTCAATTTAATCGATCAATTTCAATTCAATCGATTAATATAAATTCAATTGATTAATTTGTATTCAATCGTTTAATTTTAAATCAATCGATTAATTTCAATTCAATCGTTAATTTCAAATCTTAGACCCATATACATGTTGGTAATGCGATAATACTCTGTTAGTTCAAAAATCCAAATCTAAATCTTTGATTAATATATCGACAAAGACAAAAACCTACGGATGTGGTCGCCAACCTACCTGCCCGTGGTGACTATAACAATTTCCCCCTAAGATACATTTCATATTTAGGGGAGTGCAGTCCAGAAATGGACGAACGTGGGTAATATGTAAATAGTGCCTTTTCGATGATGGTGTGTAGCTGATTATAAAGTGTTGAAGGTACAATAAAAATAAAAATGTGTTTTTTTTCTCGAAAGACACAGCCCTTTTCTAACAAGAATTTCTGAAAGCTATCTGTCACAGCGTTTAATACATAAATAAAAATAAATATTACACGATATTCTTACACAAATTGACTAAGCCCCACGGTAAGCTCAAGAAAGCTTGTGTTGTGGGTACTCAGCCAACGACACAACATATGTAATATACAAATATATAAACTTAAATACATATACAAAACACCCATGACTCAGGAATAAATATCATCACAAGTAAATACCCTTACTAGGATTTGAACCCAGGACCATCGTTTCATAGGCAGGGTCAATTAAGTCACACCCATTAAGCCAAACCTGTCGTTATCACCATTTGAATTAGCAAAACTTTACATTTAATGTAACTTCAACAAAACGCCTCAAACTCGCCAGAATACTCACCTGCGCGGGCGCAGCGCTCTCTAATTTGTAAATCGAACCGACGGTAGCGCCATCTCTTAGCGGTCACTCGCCCCACGGCGGCTACTGTTTAGTTTTTTTTTATTTATATTGGATTCGTGAATACTTTTATTGGAATCGGTCACACACGATGCAAAAACATTGTTAGGTGGTTTAAAATGTTTCATCATCATCATAATATCATAGTTAAAATATTTGCTTTGAACTTAAGTTTCTTGGCAGTTGCGATAAATTTTGAGCCTTATGTTAACACTAATTAGATATATTTTTGAGCGATTATTTAATTGAATTCTACATTCATTGCGTTCATCATCATCATATCAGCCGAAGGACGTCCACTGCTGGACATAGGCCTCCCGCAAGGCGACCCACAGTGACCGGTTTTGTGTATCCAGTGGATTCCTGATAATTACCAGGTCGTAATTTCACTTTGTGGGAGGTCTACCGACGCTGCGCTTTTCTTCGAGCTTTGTAGACAGAGCCACTATCTTGTATTTTTTTATCCATTATCGCCAATGATCGATAATCTTTCATAGAGTATTAATAATTCCGATCTTTTTTTTTTATATTGCTGAATGAGTTGCGACCATCGATACCATAAAATACTGCATGGTATCATACAATATTCGCTTTCCATCAGGCATGGCGTGGCGGTGTAGGAAAACCGGATGGGCAGCAGCGGCTGTTGAAACAGAATCAACAGCTACTGCGGTCGCCAACCCGCCTGTCAAGCGTGGCAAGCAACTTGACAAGATGATACGTCATATTTGTGGGAGACTTATGTCTAGCAGTGGACGTTTTACGGCTGATATGATGATGATAACCGCAATCAATGTAAGATCGACATCACAATCATATAGAACCAATACTATTATTAAATCAATCAATCACTCAAAATTATATCTAATTACTGTTCCCATAAGGCTCAAAATTGATCGCAACTGCCAAGAAAATTATCAAGTTCAAAGCAAAACTTTTAATGTATGAAAGTATAATCGAGATAGAGACGCACATATTGAAATTTGCAGGTGGAAGTGAGACGGGGATGTCGCCAGGAGATTGTCCGTAAGACCAGAAGTTGCAATTACCAGGGATCCTGTGTAAAGGTTGGGTAAGGTCGTGCGCAGACTAGCGAGTTTACTGCGCGAAGAAAATCATTTTTTTTTTCTTTAAGACAAAAGTTGGCAAATTAGCAGACGGATTGTCTGATGGTAAGCAATCACCGTCGCCCATGAGCAGCCGCAACACCAGAGGAGTCAGAAGCGCGTTGCCGGCCTTTAAGGGTGTTTGGAGCTCTGGGAACCTCACCATCAGGAACACAACACTACATACCTGAAAGGTAGCAGTGCTATTATGGCTGTGTTCTGTAAGGAAGAGGTACTTCCCCAGTATTGTAATTGTATTCTTTTTAAACTCGATTGACTAGCGTTTGGCCTCAGTCACGTGATGGTAAGTGTCGACGAGGTCGAAGGTGCAGCACGCTGGTTCAGTAACAGCCTAATCACTCTTGCCTTGAAAAGATCCAAATTATATCTTTATCTGCAAATTGAAATGAAATGAAAGCATTTTATTTAGAAATCGTTCTATATATTGTTAGTATAATTTATTCTAACCTAAAATTAATGTTAATGAATTCGCGGGGAAAAGCTAGTCATTTATAAAACCTAATTTATTATATCAGACAATGATGAGTATAAATTTCTGTCAAAAATTTCATTTTTGATACAAGTTTTTATTATTGCTATATGTTCTTTTGCACAATGATCAACTGCTCATCGAATGATTTCTAATGAGCCTAAACACCACGGGTTTATCTTGTGTTTTCTAGTAGTTCCTATGGCTATCTTCTGACTCCACCATCAGATAAGAGTACTGGTGCCATAATATTGCACTGTCACCGAATTAATAATACCGATAAGTGTTCTAAATTTCAGTTCAATCGGTTAAAGGTTTCTGCTTGAAATCATACTTGCTAAATTGCAAGTTCAATAAAAGCTTATAAAAAATTGTATCAATAACATATATAATTAAAACTGTTTTAAGCCATGTTACTACTACTTAGTTACAAACGGTTCACGTGTATTTATATCGCACTAGGCGACATGTTTCGGGTAAGCTAAGGTACCCATTTTAAAGCCGAGTCAGGACACACCTCTCGGGGTTAGTGATGCACATATACACGCGGAACATATCGCCTAGTGCAATATAATTACACGCCAGTTAATCCGTTTGTAAAAAGGTAGTAGTTTAAATAACATGGTAATTCTTAGCATATTTTTTTCTTCCGTGTGTTCAAAGCCTAAGCCTAACATTACCAGTGTGTTTTCTCCTAATTACGTTAGGATTATAGTATTGTTTTGATTATTAGATTTAACACTACTCGAGAACCTTTACGCCCCAACGGCTATCAGTTCTACGTGATGATGATGATGAATCGTAATTCTGGAATTACAATGAGAGGTAAGGCACAGCGTTGACCATCACGCTTGAATCTGGGGCAGCCCAACTGGGGAAGTACCTCCTCCTGCTCGTTTGCCGTCTATGTCTTGAAAAAAAAAATAACAATATTTAGAAAATTCTCTTCCTTTTAATAATTTTGTGAAAGCTCCTACATCAAAACTCCTACACGAGAGGTTTGCATGAACTCATTCCATCTTCATTTAAATATTATGGGACAAGGCGTGGATTGAGATTCCATCCCTATGTTGTGGATATTCCTTTAGCCAGAACAAAGCGCTTTGCTTCTACTTTTCTGATTCGCACAGCCAGGGAGTGGAATTCTCTTCGAGTTGATCTTTTCCTGGTGCAATACAACCTACCATACATGTCTTCAAGTCGAGAGTAAACAAGCACTTGCTAGGTAAGTATGCTCCATCATCGGCCTCATTGTCGCTTACCATCAGGTGAGGTTGGGGCCAAATGCTAACCTATCACTTATAAAAAAAATATAGCCCTTCCTAAGATAGTCCACCATAAATGGCACCATATTTGACGAAAGGTATGTTCTAGTAGGTAGAGAGCAGCTAGGTCTGTTCTAGGCAGGGGCCTAGGCCTATGTCTAACACTGGACGGCTTACAGCTCCAATGATGACGGAACATTTGACCCCACAATTTTCCCAAGACTCAATGAAATTAATTGAATTGGCTATAAAATAGTTAATTTCCAATACCTCTGATTTGAAAACATCCTAAATCCTCATAGTGCTTCTTTGATTTTAGACCTTTATTGAAGGAATAAGTATGAGAATAGTATAGATTTAGGAGCTTCAGGTATTTTTAAGGCTCTTGAGGTATTTTGATTAACTATTAACTTATGTTAATTTGACTCTTAATTGCATTGATTTTATATGTTCATTGGATAATGCCTTTTACCTTTACTTCTGGTATCGGTTGCCTATCAAAACACAAACTGAACAGGCTGGGCAGTGTTTGGGAAGCCACGACACATATTTTCTTCCAATATTCCGCAACATATTTTCTTCCAATATTGGCCGTGTGATGCCGGCTGACTAGAATAGCACCATCTCCTCCCGCGGGTGTCGTAAGAAGCGACAAAGGGAAAAATCCTACGGATGGGCAGCAGCGTCCGTCGAAACCCAATCTACAGCTACTGTGGTCGCCAACCCGCCTGCCAAGCGTGGCGACTCTGGCAACTACCCCCCAAGATGATACAACTCATATTTAAGGGAGGTCTAGCAGTCGACTGCATATGGCCGAAATGTATTCCGCAGTGACTCAAGATGAAAATTTTTGACCAGTGTGTGTTGCCAGTGATGACATTTGGTATTGAAACATGGTCACTTACTAGGGCCTCATAAGAAGGCTCAAAGTTACCCAAAGTGCAATGGAGAGAACTATGCTGGGAGTGTCTGCGCATTGATGGCATATGCAGCCGAACCAAAGTGACCGATATAGCGCTCCGGATCGCTAAACGTGGCATAGAATCGATGGTCGTTGGGGCGTAAAAGTTCTCGAGTGGCGGCAGCGTGGGCAGACCTCCCACAAGGTGGACCGAGCTGGTGCAGATCGCGTGAAATATTGTCAAACATACAAAGATCAAATTGTTGACAATAGCTAGCCACGTACGTATAGAGTTTGGCCAGTGAAAAAAATTGGTTTACTCACTTAAAGCATAGACGATTGAATCATATCGTCTCTTTCTTTCGCTTGCACTACGACCCCAAAAAAAGGGATGAGTATAGTTTATTTTTTCAACTTTAAGAGTAACAATCGAGTAATAATTGGTTAGCCAGACTCTATCGGCGAACATGTCTGACGGACAAAACTCGAACGCGGGACCTCGTCAAAGGCAGGGTTACTACGAACTAAGTCAATTTGTCAAAATTAAAATTGATTAATTGAATGGAACAGCGATAATACAATACATTTAATCTTGTCTGAACAAGTTTGAAGTGACTTCTTTGACGCTTCTGTGCAGTGTCAGTCGAATCGAACGTCAGTTTGACATTCAAATTTTAAATTTCGAACGCGCCTCACACGTTCCAATCAAAGCGCTCGTCGCCATCAATTTTAACGACCAGTATAACAATATTTTTTTAATAATGGTTAGTGGAATGACTCGAAGATCAACTTATATTTGATTCTCGTATGAGCTCAAGTTGAAATATTGTGAATTCCTTATTATGCCAGAATGCGTATTGCGCGTCCAAATGGAAAAAAGTTGATCGGAGTTATCAATAACTTTATCATTGCGATTGCTTTAAATTATAGCAACTTTATGTTCTTTAATAATAAGGCTGATTTTGAGCTGATGGTGTTGGAATGGGCGGTAAATTTATTTTGGGCCGGTTCCAATCTGAGGTCGATTGGAAAGATCTGGAATTCTGATGAAACTGGTGCCTTGTGAAATGTTAATATCTAATAATTTCGGGCTTGTTCTATACATCAATATACAAATGAACATAAGTAATGTCTCACTGAGTAGACGATCGAGATTTTATCGAATGTTACGACTTCTGTCACATTCTCACAGGTATGTAAGTGGGAAAGAGATACATGAAAGTATTATAAACATGGGTGCACGTAAAACGGGAAACCTCTTTGAGTGCCAGGGCTTTTTTGTCAGGGAACCGTTTCTGGATAGTACATTCTGTGGGCAACGGTAAGCGATCTTTTGTTGGCTGGGGCTCGTGTATTCCTTGAACAAAGTGCAGCAGGTTGGGCTTCGGCCTCCTACGGCCTCTGGGGGCACCGCGGACAGGGTAATGTGTCTCCTTTTGGCATCTGTCCATAATTAGGGCGGAGTGGCGAGGTGCAGGTGATATCATTATTGGTACCTGGCTTCCTCAGGGTACTGGGAGGCCTGTGCGGGAAGGCACGCTGATTACGCGTGAGGGCTCGCCCTTCGGGCACTGGTGCCGATGGTGTCGTAGTGTGATGCTCTGTAACACTGTGGCACCACCAACACGGTGACGGCACTATCCCAGGATTGTAGTGGTTAGGCCGGTTAGATTCAACAATGAGACCTACATATCAAATGCGTACTAACTAGCTCCACCCCGGGGACCTCTTTTTACGTAATGGTATGAGTAACTTATTTTAGCCGGTTAAAAAAAGTAGGTACTACCATACCACATAACATTCGTTTCATACTACATTCATACCACGTCTATAGTCGATTGCATCTTTACTTAATTAACTTAAAATTCAAAATCGTAATTTACAAAATTCATGTGATGCCAATAGCTATTATCATTTATTATCCCAAATAAATGTACATAATTCAACACTTTGTGTATTCGAACGCAAAGTGTCATGTTTTTATATAAAAATGTTGTCACTTACGACTTTTACTTCTGTGTGCATCGTCGACCGCCATCATAACTTAATCTCTCAAAGCTCGTATCACGATGATCATTTAGTATAGAGATACGAGGTTTTGAATGTTATTTGAAAGGCTTCGTAAGTTTTGTTGGTTGATTCAACTCTGACGATATACAAATATTGTTTTTGTCTCTGTCAGTTTGTCACCGTCTGAGAAGGAGCCATAAACAGTAAATCCCGATCGTTTTCGTACGATAAACGTATCAGTTCACCCATTGGTTGGGTTCGACCATTATTTATTGGGTAGCGTGGTATATCATTATATACCTACGTATTACGAACGGTTAAGTTAGAATATGACCCTGAGACCGAGCGGTCCGGGGTTCGAATCCCAGGGTGTTTATTTGTAAGATGAGCACAGGAGCCCAGAATGAGTCACGATTTTTTTTTTATATGTATTTAAGTATTAAATACATAGAAATCACTAATTACTCAAGAACAAATACTTGTGCTCACACAAATAAATGCTACGATTTGAACCCAGAACTAGGCCAAACCTATCTTCAAAATAGGTAGGTTCAAAATAGGGGATAAGCTAAGTACATGTTTTTTTTTTTATACAAGACGATCAGCGTTTGACCTCAGTCGCACCTGATGGTAAGTGTCGATGAGGTCGAAGATGTAGCACGGCGGTTCAGTAACAGCCTATTCACTCTTGCCTTGTAGAGACCTAAATAATATGTTTCCGGGAATACAAACGAAGGGAGCGAATTCCAACCCTTGTGTACCAGTCGTAAGATTGGTCCTCAAGCTAGCTGCAATGTTTCATGGCAGTGTACATGTATTAGTTATTCCTCACATTAGCATTTTCTGGGAAGGACACCCACGCTACCCTCGAGTCCAGATAGACAAAGAACAGAGCCACGCTAAACTGGAAGGGTGGTGAATAAAAATTATTCTTGTATGTCTCATCCGTACACGGAACAATGGTGTTCCGGACATTTCGGACGCGTCCGCGGAGCCGGATCGAGCCAACGCGCAGAGGCCCTTTCGACAATGTAATGTAATGTACCCACACTAAGCGGATGTTGCACCTGTCCGTATCATGGGACGCGCACAGAGACAGCACCCGCCATGGTGTAAGTACTATTGAGTTATATCGCCACGGCTCATAGAATCCCGGGGTTCGCTTGGCAACTAATCCCAGAATTTACCGAAGGCACCAGTTTTACGAAAGCGACTGCCTTCCAACCCGAGGGTAAATTAGGCCCTATTGAGATTAGTCCGGTTTCCTCAAAATGTCTTCCTTCGCCGAAAAGCGACTGGTAAATATCAAATCATATTTCGTACATAAGTTCCGAAAAACTCATTAGTACGAGCCGGGGTTTGAACCTGCGACCTCTGGATTTCAAGTCAGTCACATACCTTTTAATATAATTGAAATTTAAGTATGATATTTTAATAAGCAAATATACAAAAAATAGGGTTGCCCCGTGGAAAAAAAGAAAACAAACATACATTCCTGAATCACCAGTGTCCAGCAGTGAAAATTCATAGCTAATGGAAAGGCTATGATCCCTGACAGATGTTTCTGATTAAGATAATAATTATATGATCATTTCCAGGCATTCTATAGTAACTCTTGTGTGGCCATAGTCCACGCGTGGCCTTTGTTGCGCTCGCGCATTAGTTTGTCACCCTTTGTGGTCGCGAATTGATCGTGACACGCAACTTATGGGCCCGTCGATTGCTGATAACCGGCCAAACCACCTAGAGAAGTGCAAAACTGACTAGTTTAGTTAATAAAGACGGCAGGAGCTGTGGAATATGCGATCGCCAAACCGCCTACAAAGCGTGCCGATTAATGGCAGCGTCATGCTGCTAATTGTATTAGATGCAGTCGCTATCAGATATATTGGAGCTGTGAAGGTAGTTACAAACATCTGAACAAAAATAAATATTTCAGGACAATCTTACACAAATCGACCTAGTCCTGCGGTAAGCTCAGTAAGGCTTGTGTTGTAGGTACTAGACGACGATATATATATAATAAATATCACATATAAATACTTAAATACATTCAGTATTTATATGTGATAACAGTCAGCCATGACTCAGGAACAAATATCTGTGCTCATCACAAAAATTAACGCCCTGACTGGAATTTGAACCCAGGACAATCGCCTTCATAGACAGGGTCACTACCCACTTGGCCAGACCGGTCGTCAAAGTCAGTCGAAGTAGGAGCATGACTACGAAGCAAGAGCTCCTGAGTTCGGATCCTGGATAGGACATTTAAATATGTCTTTATAAAACCAAAGTGTTTACATAAGTGAACGCTATCATTTACTTTTACAATATATTTTTTTATAAAGCTTATTTCAGCAAATTCTACTGGGTGTTAAAAAAACGTGATACAACATTATCAAACAGGTTCATGATTTTGAACATCTCAAACTATGGGGTCAAATTTGTAAAATTTAATAAAAATTGAGCTGTTCCATAGAAAAGGTCAAGTATAAGTTGACGAAAATGTATGAGAGACATTTTCGATCTAGACTACAAATCTTAGATTAAAGCATTGCTATACCATCATCATTTTTATCATTTCAGTCTTAAAATGTCCAGCAGGACATAGGATCTCCCCCAAATATGACTGTATCTTAGGGGAGTTGCCATTGTCACCACTTTTGGCAGGTGTTGGGTACTAACTTGGGCAACGTCAGTCGAAACAGAATGAACACCTACTGCGGTCACCAAACCGCCTGCAATGCTATAAACTCTTCAAATTGTTCACTAAAGATTTCAGACCTTATTGCCAATCCCAATAAGTCTATAATGGCTTAACGATCCCTCTTTATTATACTTATAAAGAATTCGGGATACAATCCTAAGTTGCTCGACTCAATCAAACTTTTCTAAATCTCCGATACTTCCTTGAACATCATATTTTGTTTTTACGGTAATTCATCATATTTTTTTGGGGGATAAAGCTGTTGTCGCGTCCGTGGGCTTTAGCTCTAGATACCCACACGTGTCCCCTGGGTAGCGCCAAATGACCAGCACTCTCTGGTGGTAGGCTTTATAGCCGCGGCTTGTCACCACCCTGCTGTCTAAGCCATGTCGCTAAATGATCTTCGGATCATGTTCCGGCATGAAGACAGTAGCAGCCATTTTTGGGAAGGCGGGTCTGAACGGTATTGCTCTGCTTGCAAGCCGGTTTCAGTACCATCTGTTTGTTGCACCGGATGCCTGGTCGCGGAGGGTAGCGGGATCCGAAGCACGGTTCTCCGCTGGCCGACCGCAGGTAGTTGGGGGCCCAAGTAGGGACTTAGCTAACCCCGAAAGGCTGCCCCGCCAACTGTGAAAAATCCCGGAGATGTGCTGTAGTGCCGGTTTGCGACCGGAGAGAGGACCCGACAGCGGTCTTCGGGGGTTCGGGCGTCCCCGCAGTCTCCAGACCAGGCCTCCAATGTGTGGCAGACTGTTTGTGTGCTGCTGGGTGAGCAGCTTTGCACCTGTTCAACTGCCGCCTTCCCCGCCTATTCACACTTAAATATATGGCTAAAGTAAAAAATCGAGCAAGTGTTCACAGCGGAAGCACATCCTCTCCTTTAAAGTGCACCTCTCGAACATCCGAGGCTTGCACTCTAATCTCGTGCCAGTCCACCACCATCTCGAGACTGAGAAGCCCCACTTGCTCTGCCTCACCGAGACGCAGATCAGATGTCCCATGGACGCGTCGTATCTGCACTACCCGGGATATGCCCTGGAGCACTCTTTTGTGCAGAAGGCTGGCGTGTGCGTGTATATTCGCGATGACATCTGTTATCGGCGTCTCCGTAACCTTGAGGACCGTAACCTTTCCTCTTTATGGCTTCTGGTGGACCTCGGCGTTGAACAAATTGTTTACGCCGTGGTTTACCGATCGCACAGCGGTGACCAGGAGACAACCAGGCTCTTTGAACAACTTAGTGATGCGGCGGGTGTGGCTCAGCAACGGTACCCGAGTGCGCAATTGGTTTTTCTGGGGGACTTTAACGCTCATCACGAGGAGTGGCTGTGCCCATACCAGTTCACTGACCATGCAGGGACAGAGGCACGCAAGTTTGCGTTATCGCTGGATCTGTCTCAGCTGGTCGACTAACCCACCCGCATTCCGGATGTTGCGAGTCACACGCCTAATTGCCTGGACCTTCTGTTGACTACCGATCCGGACAGATACAACGTGTCAGTGTCATCCCCGTTGGGAACTTCTGACCACTGTCTGGTGAAATCTGTGTCGCACCACTCACCTCCTGTCCTTAGCCCGAAGGGCATGCGCCGTGTGTGGCGATACAAGTCAGCAGATTGGGATGAGATGCGGCATTTCTTTGCATCATATCCTTGGCTGCCAACCTGTTTCAATAGTGATGATCCGTCGAGCTGTGCAGCAGCTGTCACTGATGTGTTGCGTCGGGGTATGGAATATTACATCCCCTACTCCGACGTAGCTGTTGGTGGCGCAGCTCGCCCGTGGTTTAATGCTGAGTGTGCTCAGGCGGAAGCGCTTAAGCACGTGGCGTATTTATCATGGGTTGATGCTCGTAGTTGTAAAGCTCCGGATGTACACGTAAAGAAACAGTCCTATAACAAAGCTGCCAAGTACTGCAAGAAGGTCATGCAGAAAGCTCGATTCCTCCATGTTCGTCGTGTCGGGGCCAAACTTGCTGCATACCCATCTGGGAGCAAAGCGTTTTGGTCTCTCGCGAAATCGGCTGAGTTGAATTTCTGTCGCCCATCACTACCTCCACTGCTGAAACCGGACGGTTCACTGGCCCACACTGCGGAAGAGAAGGCGAACTTGTTTGCCTCTCTATTTGCGGAAAATTCACATTTAGACGCTGGTAGTGCCATGCCTCCTTCTTTGCCCCGCTGCGAAGTATCAATGCCAGAGGTGCGTATTCATCAAAGGGAAGTACTGAAGTCACTACGCTGTCTAAATGTGAATAAGGCTAGTGGTCCCGACGGTATCCCAGCAGTCGTTTTAAAAACGTGTGCCCCTGAGTTGTCTCCTGTTTTGACGCGCCTGTTTCGTCTTTCCCTAAAGTCGAGAAAAGTTCCTGAAGCGTGGAAGCTTGCTAACGTGCAGCCTGTGCCTAAGAAGGGTAGCCGTGCGGACCCATCGAATTATCGTCCCATTGCAATCACTTCCATACTCTGCAAGATTATGGAACGTGTATTGAACAACAAGCTCCTTGCGTATCTTGAAGGTAACGATCTCCTTAGCGACCGGCAATACGGCTTCCGCCGAAAGCGGTCTACTGGGGACCTTCTAGTGTACGCTACCCACATTTGGAGCGAGGCCATCGAGAAACGCGGCGAAGCTCTCGCCGTGTCTCTCGACATTTCCAAGGCCTTTGATAGGGTTTGGCATGACGGCCTTCTGGGCAAGCTCTCTGCGTACGGAATCTCTGCTGGTTTGTGCTCTTGGATTTCTGATTTCCTGAGGCAGCGATCTATTAGGGTCGTAGTGGATGGTTGCTCATCGGATCGCGTTGCAATTAATGCCGGAGTGCCTCAGGGTTCAGTTCTTTCAGCTACCCTCTTTTGCTGCATATAAACGATTTGCTAAAGCCCGGTATCTTTGGGTATGCAGACGACAGCACGGTGACTGAGAGATATATTCCTGAGGCCCAAACTACTAGTGGAGAGACCGAATCCTTTAGGGAAGCTTTGGTTGAGCGAACGAACCTGACCTTGAAGGCCGTTGACGAGTGGGGCGAAGCCAACTTGGTCAGGTTTAACGCTTCCAAGACACAGGCGTGTTTATTCACAGCCAAAAGGAGCCCTTTTAACTTGGCTCCTGCTTTCCAGAATGTTTCATTAGCAATTTCGGACCACCTCGAACTACTTGGGCTGAAATTAACTACTAAGCTGAACTTCGGTGCCACTATTGAGGCCAAAGCGAAATCCGCTGCTAAAAACTTGGGGTCTTACACAGGGTGAAGCGGTACTTCACGCCGGAACAGCTTCTAACACTTTACCAAGCTCAGGTTCGATCGTGCATGGAGTACTGTTGCCATCTTTGGGACGGGTCTGCCAAGTATCAGCTGGCCGCTTTGGATTCAATAGAGCACCGTGCTCGCAGACTCATTGGCGATCCTGAATTACTGAGTGTAAGGTTACAAAGCCTTGAGCACCGTCGCAGGGTTGCTAGTTTGTCTGTGTTTTACAGGATACATTTTGGAGAGTGTGCACAGGAACTGCACGATTTAATTCCGCCATCTCCGTTCCTCCACCGGACGTCCAGACGAGGGGAGCGGTTTCATCCTTACGTTGTGAATATTCCATTCATTCGCACGAAGCGATTCGCTTCTACCTTCCTAATGCGGACTGCTAAGGAATGGAATTCGCTCCCTTCGTCTGTATTCCCGGTAAGATATAATTTGGGTCTTTTCAAGGCAAGAGTGAATAGGCTGTTACTGAACCAGCGTGCTACACCCTCGACCTCGTCGTCACTTTCCATCAGGTGCGACTGAGGTCAAACGCTGGTCAGTCTTTTATAAAAAAAAAAAAAAAATAATAATTTGGTTTGTTTTTGTATTTGAGACTTGGAAGTTTTTGATCGTATTTGTTTCTTTGTTTACTGGTACAATGTTGAACAACTTTAGTTAGATTTTTCTATTTACCCTCGTCGAATACGTCATCATGGGTGACGTGAAAACAGATCTACCGCCAGCGTATTAAACACTTACCGCCATCGAAGAAATTTGACAAGTCTCAGCGGTACTCGTATAGCAATTGGTAGTGCACTGGGCTAGTTATCCAGCGGTTGTGAGTTCGAGTCCCGCTGCGAGTTAAAATTTTTTTATTTTTCTTTCGATTTAAATATCGAAGATATTCGCTAGCAGACGTTTCTGCATAATAAAAAATAACTTTAGTTAGTAAATATATCTTGTTAATCAATAAAAACAATCTTAAAACACGTCAATATACAAAATTTAGGTTGGACGACGAGTTAAGCGAGGAACGGAGTGTTAGTAGTAAAAAAGAAATGAAAAGTTTATGTTAATCATTTTACTGTATTAATTAGGATATTGATCGACATGATGCGCTCCATAACGAGGAGCATAATCATGACATGAGCAGTACCGCTACCATGAGTTGACAGTGACGGTACTCGATAGCGACTGCGCAAATGTTTTGTATGGAGAATAGTGCAGCGCCGTCGGCGGTCACTTCTAGAACTAAAAATCGGTAGTATGAGTTCATCGCTAGCGATTACTTTTCGATAGGTATTTTACCAGAGGCGCTATAAAGTAACGTTAATAAAGTAAAGTATAAAGTAACGTTATAAAGTAACGTTAGAACGTTAAAACCTCTGTGTGTGTGGCTGTGAGTTACTTACCCGTTTCTGTACCTACAATTAACATGGTTGAGAGTACCGATAGTTTTGTGTTTAAATTTTTTTAACGGTTTTAATGATGGTAGATTTCTTTATTTAAACTCATTTATCTAACTCTTGTAAAACACAATGTGATGAATTATGTGGGACTTTTAATCGGAAGGTGGCCAGTTTGAACCCGACTCTGAAAAATATATTTTTGGGTTGAAACCGTTATCGCATGTAACCTATACTCGAGACATCACTGGAGAACGGCCCAACGTCCCAGAGCGGTTGATGACACTGCGATCGCCAACCCGCCCATCTAGCGTGGTGACTATAGTTTTTTCCCTCATGCAGCCTAATAGTTGACGCTACTGCCCAGAAGTGGGCATCAGTGACTGAAGTAATAATAGAGTTACTCAATTAATTCCCATGGGTACCGTAAGTTAGTCGCAAATACTGTAGATGCAAATCCTGCCTCGGCTTGGTTACTATTTCCTAAGTATCATCTATTAAAAAAAGACTTTATGATACTAATGTACGAACCTCCTACTGGAAAATGAAGGCAAGATATATTACAAGTGTCCGAGCTACTATTTTCGAAATACATACAAAACGTATGGCTCCCGCAAGCCACAAGTCATTGGTAACCCGTCAGCGTTACCATTTGTCCCGATAGCGAGCAGCGGGGGTCGGTGACAGCGAGTAATAAGGACACCCTGAGTCTGAAGAAGACATACGTTATAACAGCCATAATTATAATTCAAAGTGGACTGCCTACCTGGCCGGTGTGGGGTAAGCCATAAGCGGACTTAGCCAAAACGAACGCCTTATTTTATTTAAAGAAACGCTAGGTCTATGGAGTACCAGCGCACAAACTTTTTGCAGAAATCGCGAAGCGTCTGGTTGATGTTAATGTACAATGCTTGAGGCATGTCTCCGATTTAATGTAGTAAGCTTTTGTGTATTATGTATATCGTTGGCTGACTACCCACAACATAAGCCTTCTTGAGCTAACCGGGGGGTTAAGTCAATTTGTGTAACGATGAAATGAATATATATGATTTCTGAATAAATTAAAAAAATATGTATATAAACGGTTATTTAAGGTTATAGCGTAGCGTACCGCTTATTTTTACATACAACAGGTTCTAATCGTGCTTAAGGAATTAGTAGAAATAAAGATAAAATCCTAATTTCATCCATTTTTTTCATTTGTCATTATCAATTGAACGGCGTGAGCCGCGAAAGCTGGGAGTGTGGGTTCAAACCCTGCCTCGGACACCAGTGGGCTTACATGTCATCTATTTCAATTTGACACGCAAAAATATTTCAAAATTAATCCACAGATGTTCGGTCGAGAGACTTTGAATCGCTCCGCTTGTCCCTTGGACACCATCTTGAAGTTTATTTAAGTTACAGAATAACGATTATTGCCCGAATACAATACTGATGTTGTATCCAGTAATTTGTTTATGCAATTTCTTTTAATGTTTTTTCGGTCGCAAGATATTGTTTTATTCGGTTTCCCAAGATGGCCGCCGATAAATTGCGATAAAAGTTAATAACAACGGATTCGTTGGTGTTTCGGATTTTTGGGTTAAAATTCCTTATTCAGATTTAGCGTCCAATTTTTTGTAAGTTGACGCGTGAACACAGAACTCGGATTTTTGGCTTTAGAAGATACTTAAATCGGCCGAATGATCTTGAATTTGATATTTATTGTGAATATAGTAATATCAATGTTACATAATAAATATCCATCATCATCATAAATGGCCGAAGGTCGTCCACTTAACAAAGGCGGAGAACTCATGGCATATATATGCCATTGGGAAACCCCATAGCGACCCTCAGCACCCGGTTCTAGACCGCCGGCTTACAGTGGATTCCCGTGGTCAGTACCAAGTCGTCTGTACATCGTGGGGTGTCTGACCACACCACGCCTTCGGGTAGGTGGTTAGTCGAGAACTTTTAAGGCAGTCGGTTCTGCGGACAATGTGCCCCGTCCGGGGTTAAGTTTAGCGATTCGGAGGGCTATATCGGTTACTCTGGTTCTGCTGCGACTGACATCATTTCTGATGAAACACTCCCGGTATAGCCCTCTCCATTGCCCTTTGAGTGACTTTGAGGCTTCTTATGAGGCCTATAGAAGAAGAAGAACTTGTCTTGTAGTTAGCTCAATAAAGCTCCTATTTTAGGTGCTAGACAACAACATTATATTGAGATATACTTAAATGGACATACGTTGTGTATATTCCATTCATTAGCATGATCCAAATCGCTTCTTCCTAAGGCGGACTACTAAGGAATGGAATTCGCTCCCTCCGTCTGTATTCCCGGAAAGATAAAATTTGGGTCTTTTCAAGGCAAGAGTGACTGAACCAGCGTGCTACACCCCCGACTTTGTCGACACTTACGTCTTGTATAAGAAAAATACATACGTATCTTCCATAACCCAAAAACATTCGTGTCAAGTGTTCAAAAACTTGATAGACTGGATTGGAATGGAGCACCTCACAGGGTCACTACCAACTAGGCTAGGGGAGGAGGTTAGGAGCCAACTCTTGGCTATATTGTTAACAAGATAAATAATTGAACAGAAACAGAAAATAGTGCTTTTTACGAGTTGGCAGTTTACTACTTTTTACATAAAGAACAATTCTCATAAAACATCAATAATATTTCTCATCGGGGGTCGAATAACAAAGCGAGCTATAAAACGACAAACAACCGTTTCTATTCGGAATATCCACATTAAGGGAGATTGGATTTTTCGACAAGCATCTGATTACGGGGCCTATTCTGCGTCCATCATTATTTAAACTGAATTGTTTTGGAGGGAATTGGCTGGCTTTCGAAACATGCTCGGTTTTGTATAGATTACGTACCAAATCCTCTATTATAATTAAAGAAGATTTAGGAGAACTTAGTACAGGGAGGATATGCCGTGAGGTGTCCGCTCAGAATAGCACCATCTCATCGCCTCCCGTGGGTGTCTTATTAGGCGACCAAGGGAAAAAACCACAAGATGGCCAGCAGCCATTGCTGTCACCAGCCTACCTGCCAAGCGTGGCGACTATGGCTTCTCCCCATGATGGTACAAGTCTTATTTATAGGAGGCCTATGTCCAGCGGTGGACGTCTACCGGCTGAAATGATGATAATTGATAACGGGATGGTTCCTAAATTGCGACATAAAGCCACCAGAAAACGAGCAGATTCTCTTAAGACCGGCGGGACATAATAAAATCGCCAACCCGCCCGCATTACCTACTATGAAAAAAATGGTACATTAACATGCACTTAAGATGATTAGACCTTGGGTAACCACAGCCAGTCCTTTTCTGCTGATAAGTCAGCTAGCCAGGATTGTCAGGAGGCATCTGGGGTTGCAGGCGATCATAGATTAAGGTGACTGTTTACCATTAGGCGGGCGGTATGCTTGTTTGCCACCTTCGTAATAAAAAAAATGTTATTTGCAACTGCCACCGACATTTCTATATCCAGCCACAACTTCCAGAACAATTTTCATTCTAATCATCATCAATACTAGTTAATTATCTATTTGTCCAGTAATATTATAATATCTAAAAATTTGTGACACACAATAATGTGCCTAATTAACATAGCCGTAAGTACGAATAAGGCGTGGCGATGGGACAATTAATGTCGTTGACACGAGTGGCGAGAGCGGATGTCAAATGTATTAGCAATTAACACTATCAGGCAACGGGCATGGGAGTGGAACGGCCAAGTTCAAAAACGTTAATAGGAAAAAAAACATTTTATTATTCCCGGTGTGACCTGTAATAGGAGCATTAACTTTAGGCATCATTTCTACACCACAAACGTAGCAACATTTGTTCTACTACTTTTGAAAATAACTCATAGTTTAATAAATATTATAAAAACAGATTTTCCAAGCAAGCAATGTATTGCGAAAGCTATGAAGTTTCTTGACAGTAAACGTCAACTAGACTATTGGATGTTGTTCATTGAAAATACTATTTAGTTTGTTCGGAAAAATCACAAGTAATAAATTACCCAATTATTTAAAGTTGTAGAACAAATGTTGTTACGTTCGTGGTGTAGAAGCGATCCCTAAAATTTTTGCTCCTATTACAGGCCACACCCGGTATTCTTATTCAGATTTATATGAAGTACTCGTATATGTGAAGTATGCATGTAGGGGGAGGCATATATTCAGCAGTGGACGTCTTATGGCTGAGATGAAGATGATGACTCGTATATATCCTCTATTTAAATTTATAATATCTACAAAACAATTAAAATCCCGCAGTATGCTCAAGAAGGCTCGTGTTGTATTCAGCCAATGATATATATAATATAGACGTATTTTATTTACAACAATTACATTCATTAAAATAAGAGTACTTAACTAGTTATTAAATTTAAAAAAGGACCTTGAGGCAATGAACCAAGGATGCTAGCGGCATTTCCTCGTTGTATCTCAATGCTGATACGACATATTTAAATACATACAAAACAGACATGACTCAGGAACATATATCTATTATCACGCAAATATTTCCTTTGCTGGGATTTGAACCCAGGTTTATCAGCGTCATAGACACAACCCACTAGACAAACCCTGTCATCAGGTTACTACCTGAACTTATATATATATATATATATATATAATAATAGAATTTGATGTCATACTCAGTAGCGCCATCAAAATTGCCTTATAGCAGACAATAGTCCATATTACAAATTACAGTTTACAATTTGACACAGAGGTTGTTAACAGAGAAATAAAATATCGTTGACCATTAATTATTTATTTTTATTATAATATGTCTAAAACCGTTAGGAGATTTCATAATTATAAGTACTTGTAAGATTTGGAGGGGTTCTTCTGTGAACGAGCCTAGTAGACCGTGTAAAGCCAACAACTCGACGCTAGTTCTGATCCGGTCACATGTTTTTTAAGTATATCTCATTTACAAGTTTTTCTATTTATACAATCATCATCATCATCATCATGTCAGCCGAAAGACGTCCACTGCTGGACATAGGCCTCCCCCAGAACGACCCAAGAAGACCGATCCTGCGCCTTCCACATCCAGCGGTATCCCGCGACTCTAACTAGGTCGTCGGTCCAACTTGTGGGAGGCCTACCTTCTATTTATACGTCAAAAATAATTCAGCAAAGACTGAATCATCAGTAGTATGAACCGTCGTTTAAAAACAAATATTTTTTCTTTTATAAAAACTTGGCAGTTTTCTTTAATCAATTCAGATCATAATACAACCATCTATTTCAATATTCACAACTAAAACCTTATGTCCTGGTGGTAAGATTCAAAATGGCGTACACCGTTCGCCGCATGCGTCCTTTAGATTGTGGATGCGCGTACGCATTCGGATGATCCCATATTGAAGTCAATTAGGGAACTGATGATAGTACGCTATTGACGCTTAAACATGCTACTTTTAATTAGTAATAATTGTTGTTTTGAATTAGTTATTTCTCGTCGGTAGTTTCATTACTTCTTAGTCTTCTTAGTCACAACACAGAACCAAGACACAGTAACGCGCGCACACCTACTAACTCTCTAGTTTTATATAAAAAAGAATATATAGAGACGCTAGGTCCATGGGGTCCCAGCGCGCACACACTTTTTGCAGAAATCGCGAAGCGTCTGGTTGATGTAACTGGTGACCGAAGAGCTGGCGGGTTCCTCGCACAACGTATCAGGCTAGATCGATTCGTTTAAGATTGTCCCTAAGTATGAGTATTTGTCCCTAAGTATTTACTCTCAATCAACATAGAATATTTACTACTTAGTTACAAACGCATAAATTCACGTGTGCCTATATCGCACTAGGCAACATGTTTCGAATGGCAGGTAGAAGTAATACACCCTCACCCCAAGCGATGTGTCCTGACTCGGCTTGAAAATGGGTACCAAAGCTTATCCAAAACATGTCGCCTAGTGCGATATAATTACAAGTGAGATTAACCATAAGTACTCACAAAACAAGCCTTTTTGAGCTTACCGTGTTGCTATCAATGAATTTGCGCGTTAGCTCAGTCCGGCTCCGAATACACCTCCCAAATGTCCGGAACACTTTTGTTCCGTGTACGGGAAAGCAAAACAAAAAAAAATATAAAAATGCACAAAAAATAGTTATTTGTTATACAAGGGTGCAAAATTGTATTTTAACTGCGAGTGTGGTATTGAAACTCGAGCAAGCGAATGGATACTATAGTTTAACCACGAGCAAAGCGAGTGGTGTTAAAATAGAATCCTGAGCGTAGCGAGTGTTTCAATACACGAGAAGTAAATTACAATTGCACCCGTGTGTAAAACAAAACTTTTCCCCTCACTACAGCGAGGAAAGTGAAACATGCAAAAAAACGTTTTGAAATCGTATTGACTTTTTCTTTGCGTTTCGTTTAGATACATTCAATAGTTTTACAAAAGGTGCCTTTAGCTTGGTTAGCTTGTGGTGGCCAGTGCGATTTTCGAATGTTCTACTTCGATTTTCAATTCGGTGCGTTAGCGAGACTCGCCCGCGCCCGCCGCCGCCGCGGGGGCAAGTGAGCTGTACTTCGCGAATTTAGACTTTAAAACCATAGCAATAAGAGCTATGAGAAGTCAACTTACTTTAATCACTAGTGGATAAAATGCGTTTTTACCCTCTCGTATTAAAGGATAAAAAAGCGCTTTACGAGCTAGTGAGGGGAAAAGTATTTTTTTTATCTCGTATGGGTCGCCATAGACTTGGCTGATTATTTACATGTTCTTCGAAAGAAATAGTAAAGTTTATATACAGTTTCCACTGAAGCCGGCTAGGGGTACTAACAAATAATTCACATTGTTTCTTTATTCACGTTTTACGACGACGGAGCCATCAGTCGATGCCAGCCAATCTAACTTTGTCGAGAACATAGCTTATACACGTGTCGCGGGGCAACTAAGAAGTCAGACAAAAGCGCCAAACATTTTTAAACGTAAAAAATATAAGCGTCTGGGCAGAGAGTACCATTTTGTACCGTTTGGTCCATGGTGTCCCAGCGCGCACAAACCTTTTGCAGAAATCGCGAAGCGTCTGGTTGATGTAACTGGTGACCGAAGAGCTGGCGGCTTCCTCGCACAACGTATCAGCATTGCGATACAACGAGAAAATGCCACCAGCATCCTTGGTACAATGTTTCAAGGGCCTTTTTTAGATTTTATACTGTAACTAGTTAAGTACTTGCAGTTATCATAATACGATTGTAATTTCTGTAAATAAGTATATTTATTTTAGAAGTCAGACAATAGACAAGAGTCCGGTTTTTTATTTATAGTATCAATTGATTGATTTTGTTATAACGAACAAATGTCGATACAGCACCTAATGTCTTAAAGCTACAAAACACACAAATGGTAAATGTTAGTAGAGAGGAGCTAAGGTGAATCATAACAAAACAGCGCCAGAGTCAACTTTTGTAATATAAATAAAATAAAAAAACACTAAACAGTTGATTGCCTACAAAAATATTAAATATGACCATGGACAGGAAAGTGCAGTATCGGATGTCGACAACCTAGATTAACGAATCTGCAGTGCTCTGCGCCTCTTTTTGTGAGAATTCACCGTTTACAGTATTAAAATAGTTTTCACATCTTTTCCCGAAACCAAACTGTCAGAATAAACAGAACGTGAGAAATTAAATATGTTGACTTTATATGCCTATCCGTCCGTGCTACACGAGTTAATGAAATACGTATAGTTTTGTAAATTTTTCACAAAATACTAAACAAAATTTTACTAAAAAATGTGTTAAATGTATTGCATATTCTTAATAGGTATGCTTATACAAATTTGTACGTAGGTAAATGGGTAAAACAAAAATCGTCTTTCTATTGAATTTGAAATGTATGTACATAAGGGGGGTTGGAGCTCTGGGAACCTTACTCACCATCAGGAACACAGCACTACATACCTGAATGGTAGCAGTGCTATTATGGCTGTGGTCTTTTGTAAGGAGCCGGTACTTCCCCGGTTGGGCTGCCCCAGATTCAAGCGTGATGGTCATCGCTGTGCCCTACCTCTCATTGTTGGACGTAGTTTAAGGACATACCCGGGTCTTTCAGCCATTTCACAAAACGCCTTAACCCCTCCACCGCCTACGACACAGTACAGATACAACTTATTTTAAGTTTTTAATGAAATATCCTTTGGCGCACTTGATCTCAGGAGCAAAGAATAATTTAGCTCGAATCCGAAGTGTGTAAGTTGGATGAAGATTAAATTATGTCTTAACCCTTGTGTCGCCGGCGGCGGAGGGTTAACCTTTACAAGTATTTTTGATGGCTGGTACAGTCAGCGTTTTATATATAAGCTTTTAAGACTGTCTATGAGCGTTGTTAATTTGTAATGTCTATGAAGTCGACGGTCCTGGGTTCAAATCCCAGTAAGGTCAATATGGGGAAGACCGGCATACTATATTTTTGAGGGAAGTCCGTCATATGACACTAAATATCTATGAGATAGTGTAGGAAATGGTTTGGTAGACGGTCTTTCCAGGTAGACGGACATTACCCACATTGACCGTAAGCGGCATTTATTTGTATGATAAGCACAGATATTTGGTCCTGAGTCATGGGTGTTTTATATATTTAGTACTTGTATATTATATATATCGTTGGCCGAATATCCACAACACAAGCCTTCTTGGGCTTACCTCGGGGCTCAGTCAATTTGTGTAAGAATGTCCTGGAATATTTGTTTATTTATTTATTCATAGACCTCCCCCATATATTGACTTGTATAATCTTGGTGGGTAATTGCCAAAGTCGCCACGCTTTACAGGTGGGTTGTAGATTGAATTTCAACGACAATCACACGATTTTTCCAATCCTAAAAATACGAGCTCTAATTAGAAATAATATGAGTAAGAAAAATATGTCGAGTAGGCGTCATGACTAAACAAGTACAACTATAAACACAAGTACACTAAATATAATAATTAATCTCATTTCATCCAAATGGATTATAATAATAACCAGTTGTATGAAATGGAATTGAATGAAAGTCATACAATATATCTTTTGTATAGACCATGCGAGCGACTAGACATATTTGATGGCACTTTTGTATGGAATAATTGAAAGAATAATTTGTTTAATGTCATTATTTATTGTATGAAACGTTAATCTTAATTTAGATAAATCTATTATTATAAACGTATAATTTTGATACCTAAAGCTTACTTTTTGAATGAGATGTATAGGTGAAAAACTTAACTGAAGCACCATGTCTATGTAGTTATGCAGAGAATTAATATGGAGCTGATAGATAGGTAATTTTAAGTTTATTTTTTATTATGCAGAAACGTCTGCTTGCGAATATCTTTGATATTTAAATCGAAAGAAAAATAGAAAAAAATTACTCGAAGCGGGACTCGAACCCACAACCACTGGATCTAGTGGTTGTGTGTTCTATTTTTCTTTCGATTTAAATATCAAAGATATTTTAAGTTTAGTTTGTAGTTATTTATAGTTTTAGTTTTACTATTTTAATTCCTCGTATATTGTTTGAAAATAAAGTTAACGGGAATATGGAGCTTACAACATGCGTGTACACACGTTACTACTACATAGGCCAGGTGCTTTAGCTAAGTTTTTCACCTATTAACAGATTATTGTATTAAGAGTTTTTTTTTTTATATTTTGAGAAGAAGTAAAACTATAGTTCCAGATTACGCTCTTATTCTCTTAAGTATAATGTCGTGTCAAGCTGATTCTGAACACCACAACTTCTTAGCATTCTGTTGCTGACTGTACTTTTTTATAAAAAAAATCCAATTATATTTATTAGACAAAAATACTTTTGTACTTGAGCCATCTCAAATCCCGTTGTATCAGAATTTTGCCACGGCTCTTGGGAGCTTGGGGTTCGCTTGCCAACTATCCCAGGAATTAGTGAAGGCACTAGTTTTACGAAATCAACTGCCATGTAACCTTCCAACCAAGAGTTCCTCACGATTCCTTCACCGAAAAGGGACTGGTAAATATTGATATTTCGTGCATGAATATTTAAATCGAAAGAAAAATAGAAAAATTTGACTCGCAGCGGGACTCGAACCCACATTACCCACAATCACTGGATTTCTTGATTCCTTTCGATATAAATATCTTTGATATGCTAGCAGACGTTTCTGCATAATATAAAAAAAAAAAAAAAAAACAATTTTTGTAGCAGTTCTGAAAACCTCATTGGTACGTGCCGGGGTATGAACCTGCGGCTTAGCGTATACTTGAACTGACTCATCTAATTAAAAAACTATCAAGAATAAATTAATTTCAAAAGCCACACACAATCCCAGTCCTTCCATACAAATAATCTTTATACAAACAATGACACAAAGACGAGAGAGGAGACATTTGCCATTGAAATCATACAGAGCTCATAAGTACATGCTTTGTGTGACTTAAGGATTTATTATGGTTTCTATGGAAGTAGAACTGATGACATCCGTAGAAGAACCTAAATCACCGATATCATATCAGCCGTAAGACGTCCACTGCTGGGCACAAGCCCCAAATATCACTTGTATCATCTTGAGGATTATTGCCGTCGACACGCTTGGCAGGCGGGTTGGTGACTGTAGTGGCTATTGATTCTGTTTCAGACGCTGCTTTCTATCCGTCGATTTTTTAATTTGTCGAACTAAAAAAATATTATTATATTATAAAGAAACGCGACGGGTCGTCAACGCCGGCGAACCGTACGGACACTCACCACTCTTAGTGCTTGAAAATGGAGGCCTATGTTCTCCGAAATATGTCGCGCAAGTGACTAAATAAACGTGAGTAGAACCGTGTTAATCTTTAATTTATATAATATGTCTCACGACAGTTTAAATACAAATATTATAAAGAGTTTTAACTATGAGCAAGTTAATGGAATAGGTTAAATTAAATAATATAATATTAAATAAATAAAGCATTAAATAATGTCAGCGTTCATAAAGCTGCTTGAGAAAGGTTCCATTCATGGCGGCGCCTACGCAGCGCAGGAGTGGCGCTTGCGTAGAATTTATTTATAAATTTATCCAAATTAATACGTTTTTTTATATTATAAATTATAATCTTCAACTACATCAAATACCATAAAATTTATATTTTTTTAATATTTCGGGACATTTATTTACAGAAATTACAATCGTGTTATGATAACTACAAGTACTTAACTAGTTACAGTATAAAATCTAAAAAAGTCCTTTGAGGCATTGTACCAAGGATGCTGGCGGAATTTCCTCGTTGTATCGTCACCGTCGTATTCGGTCACCAGTTACAAATTTATATTCATATAATATAGAGATACAGGTATATACGAGTAGATAAAATAGACATTTTTATACAGGAATTTATAATTATAAAAAAGTGAAACATCGGTGATGGAAAACATCGTGAAGAAACCGGACTAATCCCAATAAGGCCTAGTTTACCCTCTCGGTTGGATGGTCAGATGGCAGTCGCTTTCGTAAAACTGGGGCCGTATTGAGTGGCATACCTACTTGGGATGTAGGCAGTCCAGCAGTGGACAAATACAGTTTGATGATGATGTGAGTAATAGAGACAATAGTACGAATGCTTCTGTATACGGAGGTTATTTTATCCTATCCCCTAATAAACGGTCATGAAATCTCACCCCACTTTTTTCTATAAGGTACTCATCAAACGTTTATACAGTGAGCAGGCCACAAGGTCACTTTTACACGTCGATGATAAAAGGTAAAGTAGAAAAATTTAACTACACCGGTTCTAATCCTACACCTCTGACCCGAGAAGCATTTTGGCTTTTATGACCAGTAAGAAACACGGCGGATTTTTTTTAAACGATATTACAAAAGCGATCTTAAAAAAATGCGTTATTCTATTCTATAAGAAAACATATCAAACAATTACAAAAGTTAACTACTGAAGAAAAAAAAAAACTTGCAAATCCATTATGCAAAAGCACAACCCTATCCCACCTCATACATCACTTATATTCTGCGATATTTTTAACCACCAACTTGATACTTATTGTGAGAGTACACAATACATCACTTGTACCGAAAGGTCGTAACCGCTATAGTACTCTTTACATCATAAGTCGTTTTATCACACTAGCTCGCGACGCCCATGTTTAGATGATAAAAAAAATATTGAAAGTGGACGATTTGCTGAGGAAATGGGCCGTAGGATTGGAGTTGGGTGGTCGTAGTGAGACTAAAAGGCAATTAGACTCACTTTTTTTGGACTTATTTTTAGACACGTTGATTTTCAAGTGAGTCATGAAATAAGCAGATGATCTATCCTACTAATATTATACAGGCTGTAACAAAAATAGGTGGGATCTGTTTTAGGGTGTAACGGAAATAGTTGGGATCCGTTTCAGGGTGGAACAAAATTAGTTAAGATCAGTTTCAGGGTGTAACAGAAATAGTTGGGATCCGTTTCAGGGTGGAACAAAAATAGTTTAGGTCAGTTTCAGGGCATAACACAAATAGTTAGGATCCGTTTCAGGGTGGAACAAAAATAGTTGAGATCAGTTTCAGGGTGTAACAGAAATAGTTGGGATCCTCTTCAGGGTGTAACGAAAATAGTTGAGATCCGTTTTAGTGTGTTCGATATCGAATTTTTATAAGGAAAAATTGGAAAAAAAGCTGGTCCTTTATATGGGTTGGCTGACTTGGACAATCGACTACATTAAAAAAATACACGTAAACCATATTTTTTTTCCTAATCAAAACACGATACCAAATAAACCTATCACTACTATTTTTGTTAAAGCTCTGTATAATATGAAAGTTGTTAAAGATATTTGGATGTTTGTTACTCAATCTTGCAATAAAGGTTGAACGGATTTACATGAAATTTGGCGTACAGATACACAAGAATCTGGATTGTGACATAGAATTGATATCCCTGTAATGCGATCCCGTGTGGTATTACCCAGACGAGTCCGCGGGCAGAAGCAAGTATTATATAAAGTTAATATAACATAATGATTTGTCATAGACTTAAAGGCTCTTTAAAAAGTTTTTGATTGCAGCTTTATCAAAAGTTAAAGGGGCAACCTTAAGTTTATTTCATATTTTATATTCTAATTTAAAAAGTCTTTACGAACCTTTTAAACCGATGTCGGATAAAATTTCTTAAACATTTTTTTCTTAGAAATTGACTTTGACTTTGTATCAATACTTGTCCATACATATATCATTCGCCCACCGCTGGACATAGGCCTCCCTTAGACCCTCTCTGAGCTTGGGGTCCATGCTACGCCATGCTTGGAAGACGAGTTGCTCGCAGTAGGCAAATAAATACATATTAGAGGAAATTCCTACACAAATCGGCTGAGTTCAAGAGTCAAGAAGGCTTGTGTTGTGGTATTCAGCCAACGATATACATAATATACAAATACTTAAATAAATAGAAAACACCCATGACTCAGGAACAAATACTTCTGCTCATCACACAAATAAATGCCAGGATACCGACTCTCATACGCATCATCTCATCATCTTCCTCGCGTTGCCACGGCTCATGGGATCCTTAGGTCCGCTTGGCAACTAATCCCAAGATTTGGCGTAGGCACCAGTTTTACGAAAGCGACTGCCATCTGATCCAACCCAGAAGGTAAACTAGGCCTTACTGGGATTAGTCCGGTTTCCTCAAGATGTTTTCCTTCACCAAAGCGACTGGTAAGTATCAAATGATATTTCGTACATAAGATCCAAAAAACTCATTAGTACAAGCCGGGATTCGAACCTGCGACCTCCGGATTGCAAGTCGCACGCTCTTACCGATAGGCCACGAGCCCTCTATATCACCGATTTAAAGTGCACAATCTATAGTAATTCGTACTCAACGTGACAAAAATATCTACATTTGACCATGACATTCAAGTTATTATCCTTTCATAAATAAGTAAACAGACGGAAGTAGAAAAAAAAGTCCCGTGAATGGCGTCTAAGCCCCCATTCATAAGTATAATGCTTTATTTGCGGGAAAATAAATCAATTTATAGTTATATCTTCTTTGTGGAGTAAATCTGTCACCGCCTCTTGTGGCCGGCTTAGTATATTATTCCTTTCGTATAGTATAACCTTTGGTACCAGATAATAATTTCTTCTATAGGTACTACATACTATTTACTATACAATATCATCATCATCATCATCATCTTATTAATCCACTGCTGGACATAGCCCTCCCCTAAAGAGCGACACAGCGCCCTGTCTTCAGCTTTCCGCATCCTGCATCTGCCTGCAATTTTTCGCAGATCATCATCCCACCTGGTCGGAGGGCGTCCCACACTACATTTTCCGAGTCGCGGTTTCCACTCAAGAACGCGTTTACCCCAGCGCTTGTCGGTTCTTCGTGCGATATGGCCAGCCCACTGCCACTTCAGCTTGCTAATTCTTCGAGCTATGTTGATTAGTTACTTTAGTTCTCTGTCGGATGTATTCGTTACGAATCCCATCCTTCAGAGAAAAAAAAAAGATGCTCGGATCGCTCTCTCCATAGCTCGCTGAGCGACTTTTAACTGGTGGACCAACCCTACCGTGAGTGTCCATGTCTCGGCTCCGTAGATCATGACAGGTAGGACGCACTGATTGAAAACTTTTGTTTTCAAGCATTGCGGTATGGATGACGAGAAGACAATACTACTACTAGACTATACAATATTCTATAAATAAAATACTGATTTAAACTTTCACGGTTTTTACTAATTATTATACATAAGCGGGACTTAACCGCGTGTATATACGTCTTATACCGAAACCACGAGGACAACGTCGTCTTCGAAACGTCGGAGAAGTTAATATACGCGGTTAAGTCCCGATTATGCGTAATACTATAAGTATTATTATAAATACGAAAATAACTCCGTCTACTCGTATCTGTTACCTCTTCATGCTTAAACCACTTGGGATGAAATTTGGTATGGAGAGAGATTGAGTTACGAGAACATAGGATCATTTTTATCCCGCAACCATACTTTAAAGACGGGCATGGCTGGCTGACGAAGTCGCGAGGAAAGGCTAGTCATTGACAGAAAGACATATATCTTGACTTATCTTGGGGTAGTTGCCATAGTCGCCCCGCTTGGCAGGCGGGGCAGCAGTAGCTGTAGATTGGGTTTCGACGTACGCTGCTGCCTGTCCATAGGATTTTTCCCTTTATTGCCTCTATGACACCCGCGGGAGGAGATGGGGTGGTGCTATTCTACTCAGCCGGCATCACACGGCAATCATAAGTATGTAGAGCAACAATTATAAATATTCATCGCCTTCTGCATATTATGTATATTTTGCATATACTGTGCTCTAGCCATACCATACACACAATTAATGTGAATACACTAACACATAGTATTCCCACTTCACCTTTCAATCTCAAAACAATCGCAACTCAACTCAAAAACGCTTCTAAAATCTACTTACTCATACAAAATGAATGAACATACGCCTTTTAAATTCTAAGACAATTTTTACAGCCCAATATTAAAAAGTTTCAAGTGTAACGAACGTAACTTTTACTTACGGCGTTTTACTTTCGTGTAAGTTTACTGCTTTTATGACAACTCTTTTATAATTGTATTAATTCAATTTATCATACAAATAGTTTATGTATGGCACTGATTAATAGTTTCTTTTGATAATTCTTGATTAATTTGCTTAATGCTTGATAATTAGATTCTAGGTTTAATATTTGACAAAGGTGTGAATAACTATCAATATTGTGGTTAGAATACAATGTTGAAATGCATATGAGATAGTATTTAAGGGTTTAAGATAAGGTTTTTTATCGCTTGTGTTAAAAGAAAGTGGTATCCGTTTTATTTTTTAATATATGATGGCATTTATTCGATCGTGGCTGAGTCTCAATGTGACAGTTAAATGAAAAGATATAGGGATGATTCTTGTTGTTCATATTTGTAAAAAATATAATAAGGACGTTTAATAAGGTTTAGGATGTGATTAAAAAGCATTCATACTAATCCATATCCATACTAATATTATAAATGTGAAAGTAACTCTCTCTGTCTGTCTGTTACCTCTTCACGCTAAAACCGCTGAACCAATTGGGATGTTTGATATGGAGAGAGTTTGAGCTACGAGAAAGGACATAGGATAAATTTTATCCCGCAACCATACTTTATAGACGGGCATGGCTTATATTTTGAAAACTTAACGGCCAGTAAAATTAAGTCGGTGGTTGCGCTGTTTACGTTAGAAGCCGAGTTCAAGTCCTGGTAAAGATCCTTATTTGTGTTTTTTTTCAGTTATGGACGTTTCCTATGTAAAATATTAACTTATCTAAAAATAAATGTATGAATATTATAGAACGTAATTGTACAAATTGACTGAGCCCCACGGTAAGCTCAAAGAATACTTATAAAACACCCATGACTTAGGTATATTCATCACACTAATAAATGCTGAACTGGAATTTGAATATTAGTTTGAATAAATGAATATTAGTTTATTCGTGACACAACACAACGGTGACAGAACAAATAACATAAAACGTACAAGGAAGAAGCCACGAAATGGTCTCATCTCAGCGTAGTGCTGGCGACTTCCAGCGCTGATCTTCCGATGAGACCATTTTGAACCTAGGACCGTCAGCTTTAACACAGGCCAAACCTGACACATGAAAGCTGTATAACAGAGAAAGATAGCTCATGAGTATAAATGCAAGAAGATTAATCAAAAGTCATTCTGTCTATATGACTAAGAAAATTCATGAACCACATACGTGATAGAATCAGAGAACTACATTTTAAACAAGCGTTCAAAAACCCAATAAACTGGACCCAAGTACAACATTTAAAAGAAGCCATTAAAACTCCAAAGATCATAAAACAAATTCTAAACTTCCTAATTCACAAGTCAATAGTACCACTGATGATTGACTTCCTTCTGCGTGGGCTCCTGGTCATTTTAAAACAACACAAATGTCATTTAAGGAGGGCATAGTTACGACATTATGAATGGCATTGTAGTTGGGATTAAATTAACAGGATCAAATTGGGTTTAATGCCTGTGAGACTCAGGCGTCGATTCTAATTAGTGAGTCACACGTATCGGGTCAGCGCTATAAGTTTTCATTATCATTTGTCATAGAATTTTATGAGCCAAGTCATGTGTTAGTACTGTTGGGGGTCTTTTCATTTTTGTATTGCTTATTTTTTATGACAAAGGTGGAAAACGAACAGACGGATTGCCTGATGGTAAGCAACCGTCGCCCATGGGCACCTGTAACACCAGGAGAGGGTTCCCCTTGTTTACGCATAATTTGTTTTGTCATAATTTTAAACGGCATACCCAGAGTTGTTATAATTGCATATGAGCAGAAATTGATCTCGCATAATTCTGTTTTGCCGAGTTCTGTTACGCAGAACTAAACTAAGCCGAATGGTCGATACGCATAATTTGGAAAGCCCGAATTATTACGATTATTTTCCCAGGAGTGCGTTTCTGTTGTGGTCGCAGTTCTAACCTAACCTAACCGAAATTGTTTTTCTGTTGTGTTCACAGTTCTAACCTAACCTAACCGAAATTGTTTTTCTGTTGTGGTCACAGTTCTAACCTAACCGTTAGGTTAGGAAAAGGTTAGGAAATCGGACATGCGGCCTCAATAATAGTATGCTAATATATTTTCGGACAAAGTAGTATTCTGCTACTAAAGAATTAGGCTAAATAAAAATCGGCGACATTAACATTCGGCGTAAATAAATTATGCGAAACTTGGTATGCGTATTAAGATTCGGACAAAACAAACTATGCCAAATAAAGGGAACCCCCAGGAGAGTCACAAGCACGTTGCCGGCCTTTAAGGGTGGTTGGAGCTCTGAGAGCCTTACTCACCATCAGGAACACAACGCTACATATCTGAAAGATTATGTCGCGGATCAGGGAATTCAAGCTATTGTACCCAGTCTTCAACCATAAATAACAGAAGACCCGGGTTTTCTTTTGGATTCGGTGTGTCTTTAAACTGCGTCCTACAATGAAACCTTTCATTGTGGGAGGGCACAGCGAAGTACCATCACGCTCGAGTCTGGAGAAGCCTAACTGGGGAAGTACCTCCTCCTTAGAGAAGACCACATCCATAATAGCACTGCTACCTTTCAGGCATGTAGTTTTGTGTTCCTGATGGTGAGTACGGTTCCCGGAGCTCCAACCCTTAAAGGCCGGTAACGCGCTTGTGACTGGTGTTGCTTACACATGAGCGACGGTAATTGCTTACCATCAGGCAATCCGTCTGCTCATTTGCTACCTTTGTCATAAAATTAAAATAAACCACCAGAGAACGGGCAGTAAAGTCGGTGGAAGGAACGTACTGAAATCGCCAACGTGCCTGCCAAGTGTGGCGATTATGTTAGCTGGACAATGGACTTGCTTTTTCCGAAATATTGGATCATCTTAGAGAGAATTCCATAGCCGCCACGCTTGGTAGGCGGGCTGTAACCACAGTAGCTGTTGATTTGGTTTGCACAGACGCTCATGCTTATCCGTCGATGTTCTTTTGTTGTCTCTTACGTCAGAAGGAGTAGTGCTATTACACACAGAACTGTAACAGCAAATACTTAGAGTCTATAACGACTCCAAGTTCCATATTACTGTAGTGTTGTATTGTAACCACTAATCTAGACGTAAGAATTATCCTCCTGTACAATTAACATGTATAGCCTGTCAGTTAGTGTTAATTATAAGGAATACATAAATATAATATAAACATAACTGTATCTCTCATTATCTAGTAGTTTCCTTAGCTCAACTACCCACAAAGGCAGAAAACTAATTGTTCCCTAATTTCTGAACTTAACAAACCATTTCTTCCACACCCACGCTTATTAAAAAAGTAATTAGGCTCCCGTTCAGAAACAGGGTCCAATCTCCGTCCTTTGTGATCAACTCCTTACCATACAATGGACCAATGATATGAATATCAGAACTGTCATCTGGAGATGTATTGACTCATTTGCATACGTTAAGCTGTAAATTTGACAGGATACGTGCGTATTGTCTGAGATTATTTTGTTACAAGTTGTTTTTTAAAGGCAGGGTTGAATTGGTCTATTATGCATTCAAAGTGTTGAGTGCAAAGTTGGAAGCGTTAAAAAAAAGACAAAAGATCTTTATTTTTAAATTTAGGCACATTACATGAACTTATGAACGTCAAAGAATAATCTACACCGGTTCCAACCAACACCTCTGACCCGAGAAGATACCGGCAAGAAACTACGGCGGGACTTATTTTTTCAAAACAGTGAGACGTCAAGTCTTAAAGTACATAATTTTGCAAAAGAAAACATATCAAACAGTTTATTACAAGATATAACTAAAAATATAAATTTGACTTACACCTAGTTAGAATTGAGGGATACCGCTGGATGTGGAACACGCAGGATCGGACTTCTTCGGTCGTTCTGGGGAGGCCTATGTCCAGCAGTGGACGTTTTTTGGCTGACATTATGATGATGATGAAATTTTGCTTTACAAAATAGACATATTTTGATATGATTTCTTACCTGAACTGTGTTATTTAAATAATTTGGCAGTACATACAATTGAATGTTAGGCGGTTTCTGGTGCGGGCCATATGGTTCAAAACTGGCTTTCAATTTCGACATTAATAATCGAGTATTTTACATATAAGAAAAGGAAGAAAAATAATGACATTTAATTATACTCTGTTGTGTGAACACAATTGCGGACGGAGCGGACCTTTAGTGTCGGAATATATTGCGATCGCCAACCTCCCTACGAAGCGTGGATATTTCGACATATATTTAAGAAAGAGTGACCAGGTCCTCCAGTGTCTGAAACGGGATTCGAACCCGCATCTCCAGATTTCGCGGTTAACGCCCTAACCAGTTAAACCACTCGGACACAAAAATCAATGAAAATCAAAATACTTTAAGAAACTTGACCACTTACAATACTGAGAAAAACTTTCTTACACCAGTAAAGATTATTTTTTCTTTGTAAGCTTTGACAGATAACTTTTCTGCAGTTTTTAAAACTAAGACTCCTTCATATCCTGACAAATAGTTTAACATATTAATCGTTAAACAGAACACTAGCCATTAACTCCACATCGTTTAAGAAACATATTCAATTCTCAAGTCCAATGATTAATGTATGACTCATGTTGATATATTTGTCACTTACTGTTGACCAGAGGCTGACACTTATAGCAGAGACGGAAAATTCTAATGATAAACATTTTGTGTTTCGATTATTTGGAGTTATAAGCCCCATAACTCAAAATAATCGAAACACAAAATTACTGCACAACAATTAGAGTCGACGGAGCTCCTATTTTTCGGTGCTCTACCTTACGGGCTGATAAAAAACGTATACAACCTTAACCTACCTATAAATAAATAAAATAAATAAATATTACGGGACAATCTTACACAAGTCGACCTAGTTCTACGGTAAGCTGAGGAAGGGTTGTGTTGTAGGTACTATACGATGATATCTATATAATAGATAGATACATGTAAATACTTAAATACATAGAAAACACCCATGACTCAGGAACAAATAAATGCCCCGACTGGGATTCGAACCCAGGACCATCGGCTTCATAGGCAGGGACACTACCCAGACACTACACTACACTAGGCCAGACCGGTAATAATAGTAGGATAATGGGTTTACTTTTTTCTCCTATTTTGCTGCGGCCTGAGCACAAAATGACTATATCAGCTTATAGTCCATAACTCAAAATGGTCGAAACACAAAATGACTACAAAACAGTTAATCACGAAAAAACACCAAATGGGGAAAAGTAAACCCACCGTCCGTATCCTATAGGTACTTTATGTGTAGGTTATGCTCCTTTTGTATCGCCCCAGGATCAAAGTAACCAAAAATAGGAGGTCCATGCAAGCGGAGATCAGTCGATTGATTGAGTTCTAGTAATTTTATGTTTCTGGCATTTTTAATTTTGGACTATGAGCTGTAACACTAACCCGATAGTATTTCGTATCTGACTAATAAAATTGTTGTAGTCATTTTATGTTTCGTCCATTTTGAATTACAGGTTATGAATCGGTGTAGTAATTTTGTGTCTAGTCCGTGTGAGACTGGGGTGTAGAAAATTAAATTCTGGTCAAAAAAATAAAATGGTGGTATTTTTTTTTTTGACAAGAATCTAATTTTGCCCAGTAGCATTTCCGTCCATTTTTTCGATTGCATTAAGCATTAACTCTGAATGTCATCGTGCCGTTTTCCATTAATATAATAACACCAATCACAATCAATAATTCGGAATCCATCAAATAAGTTGCGAGAAATCCGTCACAGCCTACTTTTTCAAACAGTAGGCGGATTACCTACCGTAAGTGTTTATGAAAGACTTTACTGTAAATACGCATTTCTTTAATTAAGAAATAACACAAATAATAAATAAATAAGAAGACCACAGCCACAATAGCACTGGTACCTTTCAGGAATAAAGTGTGCTCCTGATGGTGAGTAAGGTTCCCAGAGCTCCAACCCCCATAACAGCCGGAAACGCGCTTGTGAGTCCCCTGGTGTTGCGGGTACCCATGGGCGACGGAAATTGCTTACCATCAGGCAATCCGTCTGCTCGTTTGCCACCTTATGTCTTATTAATTACTCACTAGCGTGTCATGTTTTAAAGTTATTCATACATTCAACTAAGAATAATCAACTTATTTTTATTACCTACATATTTTGATTTGCTTTTTTTAGATACATTGTTAGAATGTCCCAAGAAACTTTAAAAATAAAAACTTACCCTATGAGCACAGGATGTCTGCTGCTGGACATAGGTCCCTCCCATAGACCGTCACAGGGAGCGAAGATTCAATGCCTTATCAAGACGCTTGACAAGCGAGTTTGGCTATCGCAGTATGTTCTATAATTTTAAAGAGACGCTATAATATATCCTGTCTTTAAATTTAGTCGTTCGTTCCAAAATGTCAGCCAGCCAAGACAGTCAGCCTCTCGTCAGTACAGAGGTCGGAAGCCCTGATATTAACAGCAAATCATGTCTTTTAAACATCCTATTAGCTTACGGCTGCGGCTCTCCTCACAACGTCTTTCAACTGGGTCTCATAATGCTGGCTGTGAAATGATCCCTGCCGGGGTTTCCTTAAAAAGCTACAGTATGAGGTTGTACTGTATGCTAGATATACGTTTCTACTCAACTCCGAACCCCCACCTTAAAAGGTTCTCCAAAAAAGGAGTATTTAGGTTCTTCAAAGGCAGCGCAAGTTAATCCTCTAGAATTGCAGGCGTCCATAGACTATGGTAATTGCATAGCGTCAGACGGACCGAAAGCTTGAGTGCCACCGTAGTATAAAAACACATCATACATATCAGCCGTATGCAGTCCACTGCTGGACATAGGCCACCCTCAAATATGACTTGTATCATCTTGGGGGGTAGTTGCCATAGCCGCCACGCTTGGCAGGCGGGTTGGCGACCGCAGTAGCTGTAGATTGAGTTTCGACGGACGCTGCTGCCCGTCCATAGGATTTTTCCCTTTGTCGCCTCTTACGACACCCGCGAAAGGAGATGGGGTTGTGCTATTCTAGTCAGCCGGCATCACACGGCAAAAAATCACATCATCTCTGGTTAAAACGCAGCCTAACTGTTACAAATCTGTATAGTGCACCAATTTGCAATCACAACCAGTCACACGCCTTCAAATTACCGGCCGACGTTTCGACCACAAAAAACAGCTCCCGACCGACCCGATCTAATTGAAAATAAATCAATAAGGATTAGGACTTGCTACCTGCACTTTTAAAAAGGTTTATAATATGGTCTATACTTGTGGATATACGACGTTATGTTCGTGATGTGGAATTTGAGGTTCAGGCTTATATCGACAGTGGCATGATTTAAGGAAAGATGATTAATGTGAGTGGAAGCTGACGGTACAGTTTTATGATTTATAAATATTGTGTACATAAGATATAAACTCATTTGGACCCGGGTATGTCCTTAAACTACGTCCAACAATGAGAGGTAGGGCACAGCGATGACCATCACGCTTGAATCTGGAGCAACCCAACTGGGGAAGTACCTCCTCCTTACTTAAGACCACAGCCATAATAGCACTGCTACCTTTCAGGTCTGTAGTGTTGTGTTCCTGATGGTGAGTAAGGTTCTCAGAGCTCCAACCCCTCTTAACGGCCGGCAACGCGCTTGTGACTCCCCTGGTGTTGCGGGTGCCCATGGGCGACGGTAATTGCTTACCACCAGGCAATCCGTCTGCTCGTATGCCGCCTATGTCATAAAAAAAAAAACAAAAATACATAGACATTTTAACTTTTACGAAATGTCATACTTAATTACAAATTCATCTAGACTTTATCGCCACTAAGAAAAAAAAAATTTTTTTTATATAATATTTTGATTTGTTTTAATTTTTAAGTCGTACTTAATTTTACGCTACTAAGTTACTTTACACTATATACATTACTAATTGAAATAGATGACATATACTTAAGACAAAGTGACGAGAATTTCCGGTCGGTCATTTTTTCTTAACTATATGTCATATATTTTTTTAGACATTATCGTGTAAATCAGCGCATAAGTGCATTGTAATGTGCCTTAATTAAAAAACAAAAATCGTTTATTTATTCTTAAAATAAAGGTTGATACCTAGTTTTTTGCGAACGTTTCCGAAGTACTGTGACTTCTATGGTTGCGTCTGCGCATGGGCAACATTGCTTTTTGTGCTTTAGTAACGCGATTAAATCCCGTTTAATTTTTTAATTATTTTGACCACCAAACCCACTTAATTTTTGCGGCTGTCGAAAAATAAAGCTGATAGCATTAAAATCTGATGTTTTATTTCTTCTCTAAACTGATTAAGGAAGAAACATTAATTTAATAACTAGGTGTGCCCCGCCGTGTCACCCGCAGTTTATTAGGGAAAAAAACGTAGCCTATCTCTTAATCCAGGGTTTCAACTAACTCCAATACCAGATTTTATTTAAATCGCTCTAGCCGTTTAGACGTGAAGAAATAACAAACATACACACTCACACACTCACAAACTTTCGCCTTTATAACATTAGTGTCGATAAGCATACGTCATAACATTATTTAAAGTTCCGTAATGACTTGTCTCTTGACATAACCTCAAATGGTCAAATACCAACGGAATCCTATTAAGAAATAAGCCAGGTAGCGACATGTCAGCGCTACCGGCCGTCAAACTAATCCTTTATTGATCGACCTACTGTTTTTTTTTTCTTTACTGTGGATTTGCTGTGTCATGTAGTTTTTATTGCGTTACTAATAGTGTCTATTCATTATACGCCAAAGTCATATCGCTTAACAAAAGTCATGTTTTCTTTAATTTTTGTAGTATTTCGCTCCTGTACGAGACTATTTTGAGTCGAAGTCGTTAAAAAAGGGTCTATATTGGAATCCATAACATTACTTGTACTATTTACATATTCCATAAGGTTATAACGACCGGTCTGGCCTAGTGGGTAGTGACCCTGCCTATAAAGCCGATGGTCCTAAGTTCGGATCCCAGTCAGGGCATTTATTTGTGTGACAGATATTTGTTCGTGAGGCATGGGTGTTTTCTATGTATTTAAGTATTTATATGTATCTATCTTCTATTATATCGTCGTCTAGTACCTACAAAACAAGCCTTACTGAGCTTACCGTAGGACTAGGTCTATTTGTGTAAGATTGTCCCGAAATATTTATTTATTTATTATAATTAATTAATGATCTTTTGCCATAATAGATTTGCCCTAATGTAAATGTCATAATATTCTATGTCCTAATATTGAATATCCTAATGATTATTTGCAATCTTGTTTTAAGTACTAATGGTCAAATCTCATAATAGTTTGTCCCATAAGGTTTATGTCTTAATAAATTAATACTAATAAAATTTAATATGTAGAACATTTTTTTTTATTTGGAACCGGGTATGTCCTCAAACTACGTCCAACAATGAGAGGTAGGGCACAGCGACGACCATCACGCTTGAATCTGGGGCAGCCCAACTGAGGAAGTACCTCCTCCTTACAGAAGACCACAGCCATAATAGCACTGCTACCTTTCAGTTATGTAGTGTTGTGTTCCTGATGGTGAGTAAGGTTCCCAGAGCTCCAAAGGCCGGCAACGCGCTTGTGACTCCCCTGGTGTTGCGGGTGCCCATGGGCGACGGTAATTGCTTACCATCAGGCAATCCGTCTGCTCGTTTGCCGCCTATGTCATAAAAAAAAAACGATATAAATAATATAGAAGTACTTAAATACATAGAAAATACACATGACTCATGAACAAATACTTGTGATGATCACATAAATAAATCCCCTTACTGGGATTTGCACCAAGGACCATCGGCTTCATAGGAACTATACACTAGGCCAGACTTGTCGTTAATTAAAAAATAGTCATAGTAAATTAGATCCTTAAAATAGCCAAAAATTCCAACGCTTAAAAACTAGTTAAAAAGTCAAAATCCAATCAACTCTTGACACATTTAAGAATAAGCGCGAAAATCAAACTGATTGTCAGAATCAAAAAAGCGCCATAAATCTACAGTTGTCTTAACATAGACAATATTTATAGTTTTTTTTTTACAAAGGACGAGTGGGCGGGTGTTCCCACATTATGGTCACCAGACAATAGGGTACAAATCAACGTGCGAGAGCTCTTTGTAGTGTTTCTGTCATAAGTTTTTAAGTGGTTAAACAATATGGTGTGATTGTGTGTGATTTATTTGTGTGTTCAGTAGTTAGAGTTACCCGGGAGTTTTGGACCCGGGTATGTCCTTAAACTACGTCCAACAATGAGAGGTAGGGCACAGCGTTGACCATCACGTTTGAATCTGGGGCAGGCCAACTGGGGAAGTACCTCCTCCTTACAGAAGACCACAGCCATAATAGCACTGCTACCTTTCAGGTATGTAGTGTTGTGTTCCTGATGGTGAATAAGGTTCCCAGAGCTCCAACCCCCCTTAAAGGCCGGCAACGCGCTTGTGACTCCCCTGGTGTTGCGGGTGCCCACGGGCGACGGTAATTGCTTAACACCAGGCAATCCGTCTGCTCGTTTGCCGCCTATGTCATAAAAAAAAAAAACCTAAACCAAGCGAAATTCGGGAGTAAAGTCTCCTACAACTTGGTTCCGTTTGGACTCTTGGTCCATGGAAAACAGCAGCTCAGAGTGTATTCAATGAGTTGGCTAAATGGCTGGTCGACGCTAATAGGGACAAAAGAGCCGGCAGCTGCCTTGGAACCACGCCACAGAGGTCTAAATTAAACGTAGATTATTGTTTTATTATGCAGAAAGGTCTGTTAGTGAATATCTTCGATACTTAAATCTGAAGAAGTATAGAAAAAAAATAGGTAGGTACTCGAAGTGAGATTCGAACGCACAACCACTGGATCACTCGATGACGAACCAAATAGGTAAACGTAGATTATTATTTTTATTCATTTTTAATCTTTTTTATTTATCCCTCCATCTCCCGCGGGTTAAGAGGCGATAAACGGAAAACCAACGGACGGACTGCAACGTCCGTCGAAACCCCATCAACAAACAACTACTGCAGTCGCCAACCCGTCTGCCAAGCGTGGCGACTATGGCACACCCCTCAAAAATGATCGGTTGAATGAATGTCCGGCTTTTCAAACGTGGCGACTAATCTCCCCCCCAAAATGATCTGGCCCGGTCCGGTTCCGATCGGTCGGAATTTTTCCCTTTATTTACGACACCCGCGGTAGAAGACAGGGTGTTACCATTCTCAACTGGCACACCATCCTATATATCGCATCCTATATAACAGCACTGCTACCTTTCAGGTATGTAGTGTTGTGTTCCTGATGGTGAGTAAGAGCTCCAACCCCCCTTAAAGGCCGGCTACGCGCTTGTGACTCCCCTGGTGTTGCGGGTGCCCATGGGCGACGGTAATTGTTTACCACCAAGCAATCCGTCTGCTCGTTTGCCGCCTATATAAAAAAAAAATATTAAACTTAAATTCAACTTTCCGGGTAAACTTCTACGCTGCCCACAGCTGAACATAGGACATCTCTGACGGATGGTCTGATAGACAAAGTGTAATATCTACAAACCGATTCTGCCCGCAGCAAAGATTAACTTAAGTATCCACCATTACTCCACGGCTTACGAGTTTAATAAAACTAAATCGATCAGGCTAATACGATTATAATCGCAGCATTGATTCGATAGGTCTGCTGGCTAGGGATATAAAAAAAAAGTTGAGGGATGCATTGACAAATTGAGTATTAAGTCAATAACCTCCGAGATTAGTTTTAAATTGGCTGCCTTCAATAATTATTTCTCTTTCCTTTAATATTAATTATGACAAGTTCAAAAGGTAGGCCTTCGTAGGATTCGGCATGTAGGTGGTGTGGGATAGATTGGTATGCAGTCCACTGCTGGACATAGGCCTCCCACAAATATGACTTGTATCATCTGGTTGCGTGTTGGCGACCGCAGTAGCTGTAAGTACTTCCTCCTTACAGAAGACCACAGCCATAATAGCACTGCTACCTTGTATGTAGTGTTGTGTTCCTGATGGTGAGTAAGGTTCCCAGAGCTCCAACCCCCCTTAAAGGCCGGCAACGCGCTTGTGACTCCCCTGGTGTTGCGTGTGTCCATGGGCGTCGGTAATTGCTTACCATCAGGCAATCCGTCGGCTCGTTTGCCACCTTTGTCATAAAAAAAATTCAACAACTCAACGGCTGTTACAAGAAACTTCTTATCTGAACTTATGGCTTTAGAATATTTGATAAACTTTGTTAGCTTCACCGCATTATCCATAATGATTTCCTAAAACTCTTTAAAACATTGATACAGCCGCTCTCAGAACACCTAATAATCAGAACACATCAAACTCCAGACCGAATCATTCAACATGCAATCATTCGTTATAAAAGTAATCGAGTATTTTATCAGCCAATGCACGATAGTCGCCATTAAAATCGTATTAGATCCAACCGATTTATGTAGAACCATCTCCGTTCACGATTCGAGCATTAAGAGAGACATAAAACGATTGCTTAAAGAGTATCTGAGGTCTAGTAGTACTGGTGAAGTTTAACAGTTTGAGTTTTTATCCAGAGATGACGCTAGTGTGTTAATGCGCACACGCCGAGCGCATTTGGGACTGGCAGCGACATCTCTTGTCGAGTAGCAACAACTTTCCGCTAGAATGGTAATAAGTGAAATCGTATTCAGATTTTGTAGTATTAAAAATGATAAATAGAACTTAACGTCACGGTTTAGTAATTATGTTTGAATTATCGACTTTGAGGTGTATTTTTATTTCATAACATATAAATGGAATGTAAAATTACGGATTGACTAGTGACTTGTTTATTAAGTAGTTGGCTGTTTGATGCCATCTAGAAATAACCAAACACACCCTACACAGCTTAAACGTCGATCTGATAGCACTGCCAAACCATTTACAAAACATCAATTATACTTATACCTAAACATTACAAATAGCCACAAAAATGACCACACACCCAATGAAGCGTTAAGTCATCTCTGTCTAACCTAAGCTATTGACGATAACAAAAAGAGATGGAACAAGCCCCGCCCTCCCGATCGATCTGATAATGAACGAACTGGTTTAGACTCAGGCGCAGATCTTGATCTCGTCATGTTTGCGATTGCGCGTGTACCTTGCTTTGTATTTAAAGTTATCTTTATTACTCTATCCGTGGGAGCTGTTTTAAATTGTCCGTGATTCATTCGTGACAACGCCTGAGATGACGAGATAGGGACATCTTCCAGTCATGCAGGACTTTCAGATTACACGATTAGGAATTAAAAATGACATTGCAAATGGATTCGTGTTTTCAAAATGGCTGACGAAAGAAGCTGACGAAGAAAATACGAGTATCAGAGAAGTGTTTTCAAAATTTTGTTCGCTATAATATGCTTGCTGCCGATATTGCTAATAATTTAATTATTTAATTAGAAGAACAATGTAACTCAGCATTAGAGTATACACCAATGCGTTGAGAAACTAAGCAATAACATATACAAAATGCCGTGTGTCGCAGTCATAGGAGCTTTAACTTTGGAGATCGCTTCTGCACCACGAACGTAGCAACATTTGTTCGACAGGACAACATTTAATAAAATAATAATGGTGCTCATTGGGGAGAATATTGGGTTTATGAAACTCAATCCAATTATATTTAAATCGAAAAAAAAATAGAAAAATTTGACTCGCAGCGGGACTCGAACCCACAACCACTGGATCAATCCAATTGTTTGTTCCTAAAGTTAAAGAGATGAGAATATTTACACTCTCTTGAACGCACAAAACCCTTCTTGGACCCGGGTATGTCCTTAAACTACGTCCATCAATGAGAGGTAGGGCACAGCGATGATCACGCTTGAATCTGGGGCAGCCCAACTGGGGAAGTACCTCCTCCTTACAGAAGACCACAGCCATAATAGCACTGCTACCTTTCAGGTATGCAGTGTTGTGTTCCTGATGGTGAGTAAGGTTCTCAGAGCTCCAACCCCCCTTAAAGGCCGGCAACGCGCTTGTGACTCCTCTGGTGTTACGGGTGCCTATGGGCGACGGTAATTGCTTACCACCAGGCAATCCGTCTGCTCGTTTGCCGCCTACGTCATAAAAAAAAAACAGCTTGCACACACACAAACCGTTAAAGTGTTATAATAATATTAATTTATTTAGTATTAGTCATACAGTTCTTATAACATATTTCCACTGGCAAGATGACTATTGTTATATTTTGTCACTATAACCCAATTTCATGAATCAAATATATAAATATGTATAATTATCATAAATAGTAGCTGTAATATTGATATATTTTACACAAATTGACCGAGCCCCAGGGCAAGCTCAAGGATTGTGCTGTCGGTCTCAGACAACGTTATATATATTATGTACAAATGCTTAAACACATAGACAAACACCCATGACTCAGGAACAATCTGTGCTTATTACACAAATAAATACCCTTACTGGGATTTGAACCCAGGGCTTCATAGATACCTAACTTTCACTCACAATAGCCCAGTAACTATTATTATTGTATTCTATATGGTTCGATTATAACTGTTAACCAAAAATAGATTACACGTCCTAAAAACCTCCTTACACGTGAAACTATGTAAAAACCATTCCACCAGACAATTTCAGAAGCATGTCGACTGGCGTGGCGAATGTAATTTTTATCGTCGCATCCGAACTTCGGGATTAATGGTGCGGCGCGTCTAGTCGTATGTGCGCCGAACGCCGTAAAAACGCGCCATTTGGGGCGGATGGACGAATGTGTGAATGTGGCACTTCGCTCGAAACCATACCATTTACCACACATTTAAACATACCATTTTTGGACCCGGGTATGTCCTTAAACTACGTCCAACAATGAGAGGTAGGGCAGAGTGAAGTACCATCACGCTCGAGTCTGAAGAAGCCCAAGACCACAGCCATAACAGCACTGATACCTTTCAGGTATGTAGGGTGTGTTCCTGGTGGTGAGTAAGGTTTCCAGAGCTCCAACCCCCTTAAAGGCCGGCAACGCGCTTGTGACTCCCTTGGTGTTGCCTGATGGTAATTGCTTACCATCAGCAATCCATCTGCTCGTTTGCCACCTTTGTCATAAAAAAAATATGCTGGACATAGTCCTCCCCTTAATATGACTTGAAATATCTTGGGTGGTAGTTGCCGTAGTCGCCATGCAGACGCGGCCGACAACAGCGCAGTAGCTTGCCGTGTGGTGCCGCCTAAGATTAGCGCTACCCTATCTTCTCCCGCGGCTGTCGTAAGTAACGACAAAGGGAAAACACCGATGGGCAACAGCATCCATCGAATCAAAATACAGTACTTTAGTTAGTACCTACTCCATACCTACCCATCAGCCACGGACGATGATGAAAACATGGCGATCCATATTCATTTTAATATAAGCACCTGTCAACCTAATTCATTGCTAATGGATAGCGCACAGGTTTATCAACTCTTGATAATTAGCTTTAGTTTTTTACCAGTGTGTGTTGCCAGTGGCGTCATATGGCACTAAGACGTAGTCGCTTAGAATAATTAGCCCACCAAAAAGGCTTAAAAAGACTCCGAGAGAAATGGAGCAAATTATACTAGGAGTATGTCGATCGTCGGAGGAGATCTGCAGAAGAACTGTCATCGATATATCTTCAAGAATTTCCAGGCAAATATGCTGCTGCAATGATCCCACCTACATTAGAAATTGTTGTGTCAATGAACCGCCGGGGAGCCTTTGTGGAGAACGATTTTCGGCTGATGATGTAGGTTTTTGGCAGATCAAATATGCTGCAATATAGTATCTACACAATTCTTGTTCAACTTGCTCCAGCGTGTTAATAAAAGCTTCTGAAATCTGGAAGAATCTCTGGTATAGAGCTGTACTGGCGAGAACTTTTCGACCATTTGTATAGTCCGATAGCACTCACTTGGTAGCTGATTCCCTATCCCATTTGATCCTCACTGTGAAGATCACCCAACTCTGGAAAGTGCCACATCCACACATCCCTCCTCGTGCACTTTAATTGCTCTCATCTTGATACGCGGTATATCGAGCGGCAAACGGGCCGCGGTCGCAACTTTGTACAACGGACATTATCGGATTTGCCACTTTTTAGAGATTCCTGGTTTTTTAGCTGGTTTCTAAAATTATACGTGTTTAGGAAAAAATTGAGAGAATATTTACAAGAGGCCTTTCAACTGCACCAAAAACAACTGAAAGGGAGGCTTCCCTTTAAAATTAGAACATTTTGCAACGCCAACCCGCCAGTTACCGCTCTTTAGCGATCTTTGGGAGAGAACTGTCTCTTGTAGTGGACGTCTTGGATGCTTACTCTGGTATAGTCTGTAAACTGCTACCAGAGTTTCTTGGCATAATGGAATATGCTTTCTTGATCGTGTGTGAACTATAATGTTGTTCATAGTATGTGTGCTTAAATTCCAATGGTATGTCGTGTCATGTGTGTATCATCTTAAACTTTTTATATAAAAAATGGAAGCACGCCTCAATCGAAGTCATGGACTCGTTTATTCATTTGTACAAATCGGTTTTACCTTCAAAATGACTAGTTACATTTCCAAGTTTCAAACAAACACTTTCATCTAGCGAAACCTTAAGCCAATACAAATAGAGATGAAATTACAAAAAGTTGAACGCAAATGTAATTGGAACGTCATCAATGAAACAAAATAGATTTGCATCTCAGGTAACGCTTAAGGAAACGGGAATAAGGATCAAGTTTAGATCACTATCCGCAAAAAACTGTCCGACGAGTATACGTCAGCTAAGTTTATTTCATGCATGTTATGTGAACTCTTCCCCTTTGTAATAAAGTTGTTTTTCGCTTGCGTTTCAATGTGCTAAGATTGTTATTCGGTCCTAATGAGCATTTAATAACAGTTGTTTTTTCGCTCGCTTCGATATACGAGTAGGATCGGCCATACATTTCAGATGAGAGGCTTCAGGCGATCTTATTTAAATACAGAGTACACTAAGATATAAAGTAAATCAAAAGCACTATGTTGGTTTATTTTCCCGCAGTTCATAGAAAAGCAATAAGAAAATGAATTAATGTATCGTATTTGATTTCTTTTTCGTTTGTGAAGGTCTAGAGGTTAATAAGGTAGGTGATACTTAAGTATTTTTATCTGGTTTTATTGTGATCTTTATTTAAGGATGACTCACGTTACACAGTCACCCTTCCTACACGTCGACCTCACGAGCCCGAGCCCTAGTCGACCCACCGGTACGGCCCGGGCCCGAGCTGCCCGACACTCACATATTGACATTAACATTAGCGTCGTTTCATCCAGCCATTTGTTGCGAGTAGACGATCGTCACACGCTTGTCGATATTGCGTGGACATCACGTCGCCTTACCATCGCCGGGCGCAGAGCCTTTTTACATATCTGTAACGGCCGTCGCACGACCGGCCCGTGCCCGGACCGAGGCGGCTCGGTTACCACGTGATTCATTCCATACAAAATGTCACGACGGTAGCCTCGGATCGGACGCGGGCCGGTGTAACGTGACTCAACTTTTTTATTCGTCAGCTGATCGACGTCCACTGCTGGACATGCCTCTTCCAAGAATCTCCAAAACTATAGGTCATGGGCTGTTCGCCTCCAGCGGGTTCCCGTGACCTTGTAGTCTACCCACACCGTGTCCTCCAGTACGCTATAGCTAATCGAGTATTTGGACCCATCAGACATATAGAATTGTTAGACTTAAGTGGCAGTGAACAGAGAACAATGGTAGAAGAACGATTCTATGTAATTACATAATAATAAAACGACTTATGGCTTAATTGATGATACAAAAAACAAAGGAATACTATTGATATTTAAATCCAAAAAAAAAAATAGAAAAAATTACTCGAAGCGACAGTAGGTAGTGCATTGGGCTAGTGATCCAGTGGTTGTGGGTTGGAATTCCGCTGAGAGTAAATTTTTTCTATTTTTCTTTCTATGTAAACATCGAAAATATTCGCTAGCATACGTTTCTGCTTAATAAAAAATAATAAACGCAATGTTTTTAGTCCAACTTCTCACAAAAATTCCCATCCCTCTGAATTCTCCATAAACTGTATCCCAGAGAGTCAGTGAATACCTTTCAATCATTCGAAAGTATAATTATTTGCTACGCATCGGTAAGACAAATTTTGACGCCCGGAGTGATGCGTTTAAAAACAACCTTTTTAATTGCAGAACAATTATTAATAAAGGGTTTCATCAAGGGTTAGACGTTTCTTTATATTATCTGTTGTATAGTCTAATCATTATTTTTGAACAATCTTACAAATATCAGACTAGTAAGGCTTGTGTACTATACGACGATAGAAATAATTTGTATGCGAAATAAATAACTTATGATAAACGTACAAATAAATGCCTTGGTCAGGAAGTGAACCTGTGACCTGCTTGCAACTCGCATGCTCTTACCACTTGACCACCAGTGCTTCGACAGGACTAAATATACTTTTACAAATAACTGAGATCCACAAAAATAACAATAAAGTCATAAACTACAACCCCATATTATAACCCGTAAACGTTAAAATCAAAAGAAATAAGCATAATACTTCGCTACTCGACTTGATCACCGCGATCAAAGTACCATGTAAACAGTAGTCGAACTCCCGCTGCATTTAAGTGCACTTGCACTTTACTGCGACAGATCAAACATCAACTAGTTGCATGATCTATTCCCTGTGAGACACAGGTAACTTTGTCTTTGATGTTCGTTCACATGCGCAAGTTACTGGCGAGTAAGTCAGTTGGGACTGGAAGCAAGTGTGGTTTTTACTAGTTGACTTTTTAAGACATTTTATTTGAATGCAGGATGTGTAGCGGAAAGGTTAGCTAGATGATTTTAGATTATGCGGATTGTAAATATTAAGAATTTACCTGTGTTATGATACTTTTTGTAAGCTTTTTAAAACACGGCAATAATATCTAATAATTATTTAAAACCAAGACAAGTGATTCCACCATAAAGTTATGCTAATTGTTGCATCTTAACGCGAATACAGTCGTTTAACTGAACTTTACAAGGTAAAGTTTAATACATGTAATTCGTGATGGATTATGTTCATGTCACTTGTCAATCCAAATTATACCTAGATATTTTTCTAGCACGAACGATTTCTTGTAAGTGATTGACAAAATAAAAACATCGACAGTCCTGTTATCGATAAGTACCCCTTCAATTTCCATACAGGTAATACAAAGACAAATATGGGGTAATAGGGTTAAAAATAACTAACAATAATAAAAGTCAATTTATTTATATTTAAATACCTACTTCAGAAAACAATTTGGAACTATTCATTGCAAATTATAAACGTAAATTGGATCAAAAGTATACGGATTACGTTTAATTTGTTCAAGATCGGTGACACGCGGCGTCTAGGTAGGTAGCCGATATAAGACTGTGTGTACATCTTGAAGTTGAAGTAGTATGTACTTATCGATAGCAGGATTGTCGATATTTTTATTGTGGCAAGCACAAAACAAATGCCGTTCCTGCTAGAAAAATATCTAGGTATAATCCAAATATTCAATGCAATATTTCTAGAAAAACTTTTGTCAAATGTTTACAATAAAATATGAAACAAAGGGTTCCTTAAATCAAAGCTTAAGTCATACTAAAAACAAATAAAATTATTATTAAATATTTTGATTTGCTTTGATTATTAAATAGTAACACTGCCGTTTAAATTATAAATAGATGACATACTTAAGAAAAGCCGCGATGACTGGAGATGCGGGTTCAAATCCTGTCTCGGATGCCGGAGGTCATCGTTACTTTTTCTTAAGAATATGTCATCTACTTTCAATCTACATATAAATCCTGTCTTTTATTTTCAATTGAAGGTCCCACACTTACATTTAACTTGAAGTGCAAGTAACTAAATACTTGTAAACGATCACTTTAATTGAACAACGCCACCTGTTGTTACACGATTTCAGTTGTCAACAGATCTGAATATGGATTCCAAAGGACTCGAGGGAATCGGTTGGATCGGGATGCCCAAACGGAATAGCTGAACTTGGGAAATTGGGAAGTAGCTTTGGTTGGAACGGGTTAATGCTTTCTGAAATTGATTGATGAAAGTTGCATATAGTTGATCATGAGATCAAACTGCTTTAGAATCGTTCTTGATTGCGACTGGTCCCAATAGCTTCTAGTGATTATGATATTTTAAATGATTTTATTTCCAGAAACCACTGAAGAACTCATTTGGGAAGCAGCGTCTATGTCGGACCCGGGTATGTCGTTAAACTACGTCCAACAAAGAGATACAGCGAAGTACCATCACGCTTGAGTGAGAAGTCTAACTGGGGAAGTGAAGAGTTTTTTCACCCTTAGAATCCTAATTATTGTTGATGGAACCCAGTGTGAAGCAGGGGCAAGCCGCTAGTAGCATATAATTCAATATTATAGGACAGTGGCTTCTAGTGACTATGATATTTTAAATGATTTTATTTCCAGAAACCACTGGAGAACTCAATAGACAAAAAACAATCCGACATAGACGCTGCTTCAGCGTCTATGTCGGACCTGGGTATGTCCTTAAACTACGTTCAACAATGAGACAGCGAAGTACCATCACGCTTGAGTCTTGAGTGAGTTGGAGAAGTCCAACTGGGCAACAAAGACTTTTTTCACCCTTAGAATCCTAATTATCGTTGACGGAACCCAGTGTGAAGCAGAGGCAAGCCGCTAGTATCATATAATGAATCAATGTTATAGGACCTACACAAATTAACTGAGCCTCAGAGTAAGCTCAAGAAGGCTTGATATGGGTATGCAGCCAATGATTTATAATAAACAAATACCTAATACATATAAAGCTGTCATGACTCATCATGATCATATAATCTGGCAAACATAAATCTGTAGTAACAGTAGAAGTTGATCAACTTTATTATGTGTATCGTACCGCTCCCTGTGACGGTGTATGGCGAATGCCTATGTCCAGCAGTAGACATAAGTGGCTGATTAAGTATACATAGTAATTTTTCATGTTAAATATGAAGATCAACTAGAAGCAGAACTCTGGATACTTGTACAGTCCCCATCAGATATACCGGAGCTGTGGAGGTGGTCACAAATATCGGAACAACGCCTCTATTGTCAAGGCGGTAAAGTGCATGTTCCGATTTTGTGACCACCTTTTCAGCTCCGAAATATCTGATGGCGACTGTACCAGGACCTTATCGTTTATTTCTACTTTCTGTGCTGTTAAGTGTACTGGCTCAAACTTCGCTATTAATTTTCAATAAGAATTCTGCAGGAACACGCGAAACTTTCTCGAACACGGTTCTTGCAAAAAACCACTGAACTTCAAACTCCCGGCGAACAACTGGAAAACGCACAAAAAAATCCCGAAAATTATTTGGAATATTTAACAAATGTAAACCACTAACGATGTCGCTTAATATTTTGAAATATAAAAATAAAAATCCCTTTTGTCGGGAGCTGGAACTTTTTTTTGCGGTCCGTTTGTGAAGGAAAAGGGAAAAATGCCCGCTTGCCCCGCGGAAAACTTTTTTGTGGTAAGAAAAGGTTGCTTTGTTCGCCATGTTTGTTTCTGTTTTTTTTTTAACGTGAATACCTTAGTGTTATAGGTTTTTAAATGTCCGTTGGGACATTCCTTTATGAACGGGTGCAGTTTGAAAAGCATTTCAGTGTTTAGAAATGAATTTTAGTAATGGAATTGACTGCTATGATGTTTGGTCTTCGAAATGCTCCTAGGTACTATTGATTGATAATGTTTTTTCCTAACTAGTGCGTAAAAAATGCTTCGTGTGCGTAAATTTCACTTTTTAAGGCACTTGCTATGAAAAATTAGGTTCGATACTCGTGTAAAAATTTCACTAGTATCGAAATGTACTATTTTATGACAGGTGGCAAACGAGCAGACAGATTGCCTGATGGTAAGCAATTACCGTCGCCCACGGGCACCCGCAATATCAGGGTGTCACAAGCGCGTTGCCAGCCTTTAAGGGGGATTGGAGCTCCGGGAACCTACCCTAACCTACCTAAACCTGGGAATGTAAGCCGACGAATGGGCAACAGGGTTCATAGAAAGTGAATCAACAGCCACTGAGGTCGCCAACTCGCCTGCCAATCGTGGACTAAGGCAAGAGAAAAGGCCTATGTCCAGCAGTTGATGTTTTACAGCTAAAATGATGTTGATGACATATTTTGATACGAGTGTGAGCGTTATGTCACAAACAGTAGAAATATATATTTTAATGAATTTGAGATGAATGCTATTAACAATGTTATCGTTGTTTATGGTGACGTCATTAAATATGAAATGACATGTAGCAACGCGTTCTGAATTTAAGATAGAAGTACTACGTATTTTAAGATAAAGTTACTTCTAATAACGTTGAATTAAAAAAAAATGTTTTTCAACTAAACATTGTTTATTTCTGAACAGTAAGTGGAATATTTAAATAATTATGTAGGTAAATATACACAGATTAAAGTATATAATCATCATTATTTTGACGACAGGTCTGGCATACGGGGTAGTGACAGTGACCCTGCCTATAAAGCCGATAGTCAGGGGTTCGAATTCCAGTAAGTGCATTTATTTGTGTGATGAGCACATACAGTTCTTGACTCATGGCAGTTTTTTATTTATTAAAGTGTCTGTAATATTGTTGGCTGAACTCAATTTTTTTTTTATGACATAGGCGCCAAACGAGCAGTCGGATTGCCTGGTGGTAAGCAATTACCGTCGCCCATGAGGACCCGCATCACCAGGGGAGTCACAAGCGCGTTGCCGGCCTTTAAGGAGGGTTGGAGCTCTGGGAACTTACTACTACTACTTACTCACCATCAGTAACACAGCACTACATACCTGAAAGGTAGCAGTGATATTATAGCTGTGGTTTCTGTAAGGAGGAAGTACTTCCCCAGTTGGGCTGCCCCAGATTCAAGCGTAATGGTCATCGCTGTGCCCTACCTCTCATTGTTGGACGTAGTTTAAGGACATACCCGGGTCCAAATTTTATAGCAGATATCTTTTAATCGATTGAGCTGCAATTTAGCACACTTGTGTAAATTTGGTGAGAATGCGATATTATGATACCAGATGCCATTTTATATGAAGTAGCTATAGCAACTAATTAAACACACAAGATAAACCCTTGGTGTTTTGGTTCGTTAGAATCCTCTGTAGTTGATGATTGTGCATAAAAGTGTGGACGACAAGAAGATTGTAACAACATTTTTTTTTTACAGAAACTTATAAAACTATATTTTCTTACAGGTTTGATAAACTATAACTAAAGTACCAAAACAAGCGAAGCAAATATGAAAACTATAATTTTGAGGAACTTGAAACAAAGCGGGCAAGGGAACAAGCAAATAGAGCTATCTGCTTCTCCTAATAGGATAATTATTCCGTCAGATATTTGCAAGGCAAGGTGCGCACTACAGATATGGCCGAAAATCGATTTATTATCAAAATATCAAAATAATTAGGTAATACAAGATCAACCAAGCCGTTAAACATATTTTTTTAAATATAGGTTGAGCTGTCATCCTTTGTCTGGTTCTTTCATCATTCATTATTCGTACCGTAGGTGGTCCACTGCTGGACGTAGGCCTCTCCGAAATATAAAAATAATCTTGGGGGGTAGTTACGATTCGGTTTCGACGGAGCTGCTGCCCATCCGTCGGTATTTCCCCTTTTTCGCCTCTTACGACACCCGGTGGTGTGGTCGTATTCTAGTCTAGTTCTTTGTATCACCATTTTGTCAAAGTTTATGTCGATTATTGAAGACCTGACAATTGGGATTAACGCTACCGCGAAAAACGATATTCGTAAAGTTACATACAGTTACTGGGACGTCAGGTATCTGCGAGAATATTCCTGTAACCTGTGTCGAAGCATCGGAACTAAAGGTAAATAAACAAATATCACAGAACATCCTTATCAAAATTTACTGTGCCCCACGGTAAACTCAAATAGGCTTACATTCTGGGCACTTAACCAAGGATATCGGTTATCGATGTATAGAAAACATCCATAATTCAGAGACAAATTACCTGTGCCCAACGTACAAACAAATACTCTTACTGGGATTTGTACGATCGAATTTGGACCGTTCCAGACCTGTAGTCAATGATTTTTAGGTGCGATACTCGTAGAACCGGTTTATTTTTATTCAGCCGGAAATCGTTAGTCATTTACGATACTATATTCGGACCCCACGACAAAACTTAAGACTTAGAAGACCTTTACGGTTATATCGTGTACACTATCCCTAAGACATTACTGTGGTCGAAGGAATATTTACATGGCCACACAATGGGCAGCCCTAATTTGAATATCATGCCTGGGACAATCCGCAGACTAAAAAATATCAACAATAAACATGGACGTCAAATGAAAGATAGGGTTGCCACATGGTTTTATCATCATCATCCGCTTACTAGAGTGAAGCAACTATTTTGTTATTGTTAAACTGTCCTATCAGCCAGAGGACAACTGAAGCATAGTTTGTTGGAAGAAATGTGACCCTGCGTACTACTGACGCGCTTGATGGGTGACCCATTATGGAAGGGACAAATAGCTTCTACGCTTCTATGTTTTGTGTATTTAGATGCAATTAAACTGTGGTTTGAAGAGTGACCCAGGGGAAGGTAACCATGGCAACGAGGGACAAAGAATAGTTGATTGAGCGACTAGCATTCTTGAGCCTGGGGTCCTTTAGGTAACTACTCCTAGCGGCAACTAAAGCGATTGCCATCTAAACTTCCAACGAGCCTTTATTTTTATCGTTAACCAAATCAAGTATGTACTTACATGGACGCCATATTGGCAAAGACAATAAGTAACTACAACCATTAGGGCATGTATACAAAAAGGTGATATAATATTAAGGCTGATATACATACTCGTACATGACATTCTCTCAACTAAAAGTAAATTATTTGTTTTACTTAATTTACTTTACAACCTTTATTTTAAAGGTATTCGGTGATGGTCATTTATGATTTACCGGATTCAACGCCGATAAACAATTTAAACCGCATTGAAATACGTGGAGTTATTCATTTTATCTAAGCGTATATGTTGGCAGCCGATCGGTATGTCCGCCATAATCGTGAAACGTTGAAAATATCTTTCCATTCCTAGAGTCAACGAGCTCCGCCAAGCGGGGCTCCATGCTCCAGTTTCCCTTCGAGTATCTAAAATCTAACGAACCTAACCTACCTATGTATTATTTTAATGTGAGTACCATCAAATTATTACACAGAAGTATTACGATCCGGCGGGTTTTACGATGGGCTGCCGACATACAGACGGCGGGAGTGCCTTTCTTTTAAGTTAGTGTTTGGTGCCGGCTGACGAGAATAGCACCACCCCTTCTCCTTCTGCTAGTGTCGTAAGAGGCGACAAAGGGGAAATACCAACGGCTGGGCAGCAGGCAGGTTATCTACAGCTACTGCTAGTCGCCGATCCGCCTGCCAAGCCTGGCGACCATGGCAACTAGCCCCCAAGAAGATACAATATTTGGAAGTATGTGTCCAGAAGTGGACGATTGACGGATGAAAGGAACCGTCTCATAACGAAGAGTCTCAACCGACATCTTGAAAGACTCTCGCGTTATGTGGTTGTAGTTGGATCAAGGGTCAGATTCAGAAGGCGGTAATCCTGGACACGGCGCGCATAGTCCGGCGGTTCCTCTCTCTACAGCCCTCACCACCGGCAGCCTGGGCCCTGCCCCGTTGCTGGCGGAACTTTAGGTTAGGTTTTTTTATAATATGTTTATTGTTTTGAGTTAGAAAGACCCAACACCTATTAAATCTTTCCGTTACTCCCGCTGGTTGACTGGTAGAGAATGCCTTATGGCATTAAGTCCGCTATCTGTACCTTGTTGTATAGTGCAATAAAGATTAAATAAATAAATAAATATGTTTTGGATGTATTTTTTTGACTGTTATAAAAATATTGTAAAAAACCTAACGTAAGAGACAAAAAAAAATAAACGTAATGAAACTAAATGTAACCTAATTTAGAATACATTATCAACCCTAGAACCGAAGCAATAAACAATAAGAGTGGACAAATATGAAAATAAGCCGTATCGGCAGCGGCGTAAGCGCAACTCATTTGCCTACCCGCGCGCGTACGTGCGCCCGCGCAACTTGCGTCACTAACCTAGCAGTAGTCATTTTGCCTATGAAGCAGCGGCGCTACCGCAGAAATCGATAATCGTAAATTTCGAACGATTGTCTTCGATTGTCCCTGTTACCCTTATGACGCCTTAATTGAAGTAAAAGAGAAAAATGCTCGATATTTCGAAGTTCGTGGTACCAGGCCAGCAGTTTCGTCGGGGGTCGAATTCCGACATATATTTACGTGTTTAACATGTTGTTTTCGCCATTATTTTCACAAATAATGATTCTTTTATGTGATTTATACATAAACACCTTTTTATTACCTAAGTTTTAAAATCAGATTCTTTATTAAAAACGTGGGCAAACCCCCACCAGGTGGACTGACTACCTGATCACGGGAATCCACCAGATGCTGGTGGCGCAGACTCGGTCATTATGGGTCGCTTTGGGGTAAACGTGTTTGTGCCTATGTCCAGCAGTGGATGTCCTTCAGATAATATGATATGATGATGATGATCCTAACCTAAAAATGAAATCCTGACTTTTGTCGCCCACCGTACAATTGGACGATTCAATACAATAAACAATCATGGACATCCTTTTTTCTCTCAACCATAGCTCGCATATCGGGCCAAATTCCCTGACCATATCCAGTACTAAACTGCTCCGCTGGCACTTTCAACTCCGAAAAAGAGCTTAACTTAGTTACCAATCCAAAGCACTTACGTCGTTTTTAAGTTCACAGGTTGCTTTAGTCATGGATTTCTGCCAGGGTTTCGTATTGATTCTTAATAAGCTGATCTTATATGGTCGGATTATTGTCAGATGAAAAAAAGTTAATGTTCGTCGTGCTACCGGACTTTACAATACAATTTCTGCTTGTATGTATGTTTGTATAAAAAGTTTAATTAACATAATGTATGGAATAGTTGCCGTGCAATGAATATGCAGATCTATTTTGCCATTGTATGAGATCGTTTGATATGTCATGTATTTCTTATTCTTGCCATGTGATGCCGAATACTACTTACTTGAATAGCACCACCCCATCTCCCGCGGGTGTCGTAAGAGGCGACAAAGGGAAAATCCTATGGACGGGCAGCAGCGTCCGTCGAAACCCAATCTACAGCTACTGCGGTCGCACACCCACCTGCCAAGTGTGACGACAACTACTATGGCAACTACTCCCAAGATGATACAAGTCATATTTGTGGGAGACTTATGTCCAGCAGTGGACTGCATACCAATCTATCCCACACCGCCTAAATGCCGAATCCTACGAAAACAAATACCTTTTGAACTTGTCATAATTAATATTGAAGGAAAGAGAAATAATTATTGAAGGAAGCCAATTTAAAACTAATCTCGGAGGTTATTGACTTAATACTCAATTTGTCAATGCATCCCTCAACTTTTTTTTATATCCCTAGCCAGCAGACCTATCGAATCAATGCTGCGATTATAATCGTATTAGCATGGCGACTATGGCAACTACCCCCCAAGATGATACAAGTCGTATTTGTGGGAGGCCTATGTCCAGCAGTGGACTGCATAAGGCTGAAATACATGTGTATTTCTTATAATCATATTATATCGTGAAATTCTATGGCTATCGACAATCTCAGAATAATTAAGGACATCTTAGCTTTGTCGGTAGCAGTGGCGGCGAATCCATAATAAATCCCATCGGCTTTACTAATGTTCTTATAGGTGATCTTTCCTTTCGGCTTGACGACAGGACTGGCTTGGGGTTCAAATTCCAGTAAGGGCATTTATTTGTGTGATAAGCACTGGTATTTGTTTTTTTTTTTTATGACAGGCGGCAAACGAGCAGACGGATTGCCTGGTGGTAAGCAATTACCGTCGCCCATAGGCACCCGCAACACCAGATGAGTCACAAGCGCGTTGCCGGCCTTTAAGGGGGGTTGGAGCTCTGGGAACCTTACTCACCATCAGGAACACAGCACTACATACCTGAAAGGTAGCAGTGCTATTATGGCTGTGGTCTTCTGTAAGGAGGAGGTACTTCCCCAGTTGGGCTGCCCCAGATTCAAGCGTGATGGTCATCGCTGTGCCCTACCTCTCATGAAACGAAACTTGTTCCTGAGTCATGGGTTTGTATGTATTTCAGTATTTGTATATTATTTATATCTTATGCGGAGTACCTACAACATTGGGCTTTATTGAGCTTACTGTAAGGGTCAGTTAATTTTTGTAAGGATATATGTCATGTAATATTTATTTATGAAGAAAAGAGAAACTACATTGACTTCTTTTTAAGAAAATATTTGACCTTTTTCCACTAGACAATGATCATAGCTGGAGTCTTGATTTCGAATCCTATCAAATGCATCTATTTGTGTTCATCACAAATACTTCCTATGCTTCAGTGGCAGCGCGCAAAATTTTTGCCAAGTCAGAGACAAATTACTAAATACTATGAGAAAACTACTGTACAGAATGTATACTTTGTGGTGGAGTCAATAAATACTTTTTTCATTTTCAAAGTTTTGCCTAATTTTCTTCATGAGCTGAGAAAACCGTTGAACTGTTGATTTAGTTAAGAATGAATGCGTTGCCGCTGCTGTATTTGGACTTACTCTATGAATAAATAAATATTACAGGCCATCCTTACACAAATTACTACTATAGGATGATTCGTTCATATCCACCGATATAGACGCCTACCAAGACTCCTGAATCTGTTAAGAAGGTTCTACTTTGACGTAATACCATTTAATATTACGTAGGTGCATAAGTTCCGAAAAACTTGGTACAAACCGGCGAGGTTCGAACCTGAGACCCCTGGATTGCAAGTCGCACGCTTTTACCGCTAGGCGACTAGCTTTCATTTATTTTTGAAAAATAACCCTTACACCTATCGAATCATCACTAATAATAAACTGAGCTCACAAGGTAAGTTCTAGCTCAGTATATAAACAATCTACATATTAGCTCTAACTTATTCAAAGCCCGCGGTGCGGGTTGGATCGTTCACGTGTTTTATTTGCTCGTACAGTTGCGATGCTCCTACAACATCACAATTTACAAGATGCAAGCGTTAACGACTTAAGAAAGAGTTACGACAAAGTTACAAAGTACAGTTTCGGAGAGCTTAAATTCCATATTTAAAGCATTATGAGTGCCGAGTGTCCGTTCGCGTCGCCGGCACGTCAAGCTGCCTGCGTCGCTCTTGATATCAAGACTTGAATAATAGATATATTACAATGACTCAAGAATGTTTAAACATAATATATGCTCAGAGTTTGAAGGACATAAAAACGCTGGTCGCCTAACGGTAAGAGCGTGCGACTTGCAATCCGGAGGTCATAGGTTCAAACCCCGGCTTATACCAATGAGTTTTTTGGAAGTTATCTACAAAATATCATGTGATATTTTTCAGTCGCTTTTCGGTGAAAACCGTGAGGAAATCGGACTAATCCCAATAAAACCTAGTTTACTCTGTAGGTTGGAACGTGTGATGGCAATCGCTTTCGTGAAACTAGTTTCGGATCCTTCAAGCGGATCCCAGGCTCCCATGAGCCGTGACAAAATGCCGGGACGACGCGAAGAAAATTATGAGTGTCTCTAAAAAAACAGTTTCAATAGTTTATTTGAAAAACTTAACTGAAGGACCATGTCTACGTCTGCACAAATGTGCAGAAAATTAATATGGAACTTACGTCAAATTTGAATATAGAACGCTGACATGCGTGCACATACTCGTACGTTAGTATATACCAAGCTTTAGCTAAGTTTCACCTATAATAGATACAACCTATGAACCAGTACTTATGAAGGAACCTTTTAATAAATGATAAGATGGATTCCTGTTTCCTTCATAGACATACCATTTATCTAGACGGAGCGTGCTAATAATAATACCACGATCGAAAGGGATGGTTTTATGTTACTTTCCACAGGTATGGCAGAGACGGTGCTATTTTCTTCCGTCCTTGTCAAAGTCTCACATATTTTTGTTCCCCTCCAAACTAGACCCTTCAGAACTGTCAAAGTTGGAGGGGAACGAACAAATACAATTGGAGTTTTCTTGGGTTTTCAAACAAGGTTGCGGTAATTGATACAGAATCAGCTAATTGCTTTTGTCATAAAGAATGTCCTATAAAGCGAAACTATAGTGAATTGTTACATTTTGGGCTACAAAAGCTAGAATATCTTTATCTATTACTGGCGCTCGCGGATGCGTTCTCCAGTCATTATTCCTCCTAGGAAGGAACCTCCTTACACACTGAAGATCCAGCTACAAAACTTCCCACCGCTTATGACTTCCATTCCTACCCAAAGGGGATGTCTGACTGCACGTCAAACGTCATCGGTCTGGAAGACGGCTCTTCGGTTCCGATACACAGACGTCTTATAAATATTGCAGACCCACTGCGCCTTAATAAAAAACAACTACCATCTCAAAATGAACCGTAAACTAAAGCGTTTACAGTTGACTTTACTTTGGGTGGATTGTAGATTTTAAGGGCAAGTTTTTCAGCTTAACCGACGAAACAAGCAATTATAAGTTGGGTTTGATATTACACTTCAGAATTTTGATTTTTCAATCGTTTTGTAACAACGGTTTGACGGGAAGGTTATTTATAATTAAAATGGCGAATCGTTTTTTTTTAAGAGATTTACTTTTTTAATTCAGTGTCGATCAAAGTGATGGGATAAGTCCCGAGGGTATCGCTATGATTAAATTCTATTTTTGATTTCGTTTGATTCTAGTTGAAGATGGAAACTGGTTTCTTTTCGCGTTTTATTGCGATGAGATGGAGGTTTGATAATTCCACGGTTGTCAAATTGAGATGCTGGCGGAGAAAAGAAGTATTCATTTAAAGACATTCGATAAATTAAAAAAATAAAATTATGTCCATCAAAATAAAGCTAGTAATTTTTATAGACATACATACATACTTTCAGTACTTACGTACGTTACTTAACTCCGAATTTTCTTTGGACCCGGGTATGTCCTTAAACTACGTCCAACAATGAGAGGTAGGGCACAGCGATGACCATCACGCTTGTATCTGGGGCAGCCCAACTGGGGAAGTACCTCCTCCTTACAGAAGACCACAGCCATAATAGCACTGCTACCTTTCAGGTATGTAGTGTTGTGTTCCTGATGGTGAGTAAGGTTCCCAGAGCTCCAACCCCCCTTAAAGGCCGGCAACGCGCTTGTGACTCCCCTGGTGTTGCGGGTGCCCATGGGCGACGGTGATTGCTTACCATCAGGCAACCCGTCTGTTCGTTTGCCCCCTATATCATAAAAAAAAAGAATTATTCCGTAAGGAGCTAGCTACAGTGCCAAAATATCGGGAACTCATTCAAATTAACATACATGGTAACTATCCCGTTTTAAGTTACAGTTATAAGACACCTAGATATTTTTCTAGCTCAAACGATTTGTTGTAAGTGATTGACAAAATAAAATATCGACAGTCCTGTTATCGATAAGTACCACTTGAACGTCATACAGGTAACACAAAGACAAATATAGCGTAATAGGGTGCGAGAGTACCAATGCCGATATCATCCTTGGTACAATGCCTCAAGGCGTCTTTTAAATTTAATTATTGTAAATGAACATTTTATATTGTTTCAACATAACTACCTATCAATTTATTTATATTTTCCATACTTCTGAAAAATATTGAAATGATTCATTGCAAATAATAAAAATAAATTGAATCGAATCGAATACGAATTACGTTCAATTTGTACAAGATCAGAGGCTCTAGTGTAAGTTTCTTTTGACGTTAAAAAACGTTTACGAACCCGTAAGTGATAAAGTTATTTATATGGGAAACGCAAACGTGTTCGTGGCGTAAAGTTACGTTAAAAACTTACACTCAGGGCTCAGTGGCACGCGGCGTCTCTGTAGATAGCCGATATGTCTGTAGTTGTATGTACGTATTGTCGTTAAAGTGGTATGTACTTATCGATAAGAGGATTGTATGATATTGTGGCAAGCACTAAGTAAATGTATTTTTTCTTTATTATTAAATAATCTCCAGAAAGATTTACATATATGGAATGTTACAATGATAAGTAAATGTAATTCCTGCTAGAAAAATGTCTATGTATAGTTATAACCAAATCGATGTATCACATGTTTACATACCATCAACTTGTTTATGGAGCCGTGTGAAGGTATCATGCTTGCTTTTATTTAAATACCTAAATAGATGACTACTTAAGGAATTGTATTGTAAGTACCTACTGGGTAGGGTACTAATAATCAATTTGTTCTTATTGCCTCGTCTTATCGGATAATCCAACCCACATGTGTAGATACGTGAAATCTTCGTGAGTCGTGACCACCTTGCGAGACAGCTCCTAACCGTCAACGATAGCCATAATATGGATACGACACTTCTTGAAGGCTCAAAGTCACCCAAAGAGCAATGGAGAGGGCTATGTTGGGAGTGCCCTGCGTGATCACATCAGGAATGATTTCATCCGCAGTAGAACCAAAGTTACCGATATAGCCCTCCGGATCGCCAAACTTAAGTGGCGGGGCACATTGCTAGCGGAACCGATGGCCGGTGGGGCGTCAGGTTGTGGAGGCGATCACGAACTGGATGACGCAGCGTAGGTAGACCTCCCACAAGGTGGACCGACGACTTAGTTAGAGTCGCGGGATACCGCTGGATGTAGAAGGTGCAGGATCGGTCACCTTGGGTCGTTCTGGGAGAGGCCTATATCCAGCAGTGGACATCTTTCGGCTGACATGATGATGATGATGATGATGACTTCTTGACGGTATTCAGAGTTACTACACATCTCATGTTTAACGAGTGTATTGTTTCTTAGACACACAGAGCCGTCCCATATCCAACGAACTAATGTAAAAGCGGGTGCAGCGGTGGAAAGCGCCAATTTTTTTTAACGTAACAAATATAAGAGCCTGAGCAGAGAACAGAGATTTTGTACCGTTTGGCGTAGAGACGCTAGGTCCATTGGTTCACAGGGCGCACATTTGTTTTGCAGAAATCGCGAAACAATTGCTATGCTCAATTTTTGAATATTTCGCTAGCTGTGGTATCTATATTAGCACGAGAAAGCAAACACTAACTTTGCTAACAAATAACTATTATAGATAAAACACTTAATTAAAGCACCAGGCATATGCAGTAGCGTGTAGTAACGTGTGTACACGCATGTCGGCGTTATAAATTCAAATTTTGACGTAAGTTCCATATTAATTTTCTGCACAAGCACATAGGCATGGTCCTTCAATTAAGTTTTTCACCTAAACAGCTTATCAATAATATTCTTACATCAAAAAGTATCATACTGTCATTCACACATCACCGCGTTTCATACTCAACCTCAATGGTCATACAAAAAACGTAACCCGCTGAGATACACCCATATCAATTGCTGTCTTTCGCTCCTCAATTGTCTATGCTATATTCTAAAAAAAGAAAAAAAGGTTCTTTATACATACGCAATCTTTAACCTTTTTGTGGGAATATCGAAGAGTAGCGTGAACTGTAAAGCACCCGGCGGTATCGGCGCGGTTTTTGAAAATAGAACAAATCGTATTTCGTTATATTTAGGATTCTCGGAGCTTTGTTTTAAAGTCGATTTTGCTTTGTTTATTGTTTTGTATTGTGGGTGTTTAGAGATAAAATGGCGGCACTTTGAAAAGGTGTTTTTTTGGTGTTTCTCGGTGACAAGGAACATTGATCCGATTTTTTTTTTTGTTGTTTACGGAACTGTGATTTTGATCGATACCACGCTGATAAGGATCTTATAGATATTTTACGTTATTGAGTAAAAATGTGCGGGTGATAAAAGGAGTTTTTACAAATATGTTTCTACAACTTTTTGTTTTTACATCGTATGTACAGTCGCCATCAGATATATCGGAGCTGTGGAGGTGGTCACAAGTATCTGAACATGTACTTTATCCCCACGACAATAGAGACGTTGTTCACATATTTGTGACCACCTCCACAGCTCCGATATATCTGATGGCGACTGTACAGCCTTGGCCAAAAGCATTGAGCACACACTTTTCTTCTTCTTACACTAAAAACCATCTCTTTCTAAATGTAGTTGAATATTTTTCTGATATTTAAAATTTAAAACCTTTAAGAGAACATTAGTTAATAATACTTAAATGTTCGTATTAAATAAGTAAACAAAAAGCATCAAAAATACGAAACACGAAGTGACTTATTGCTTTTCTATGCAATCACCGCAATGACCTACTTAATCAGTATAAATTCATTGATAATAATAATTATGTTATCAGATAAGGTGTAAATTATACACTAAAATATCGAGTTTTCATATCAAAACCATGGGTGCAAATCAATCAAGCCGCGGATTGAACCTGCGTTCTTCGGATTGCAGGTCGAATGTTTTACCACTATTCCACCAGCGAATCTATACTATTAGTAACTATACAGGATAAAATATAATGAAAAAAGAAATAAAGATGGGATATAACTTGCGTCTTTTCAAGGCAAAAGCACGCAAAAGTGAATAGGCTATTGTCCACTCATGTTTATATCATTATTATTTTAAGTTGTATATCTTGTGTTTTCTATATGTTATTTGTATACTTTTTTAATGTGGCAATAAATGTCGTTCTTTCTTTCTTTCTTTCTTACTGAACCAGCGTCTACACCCTCGACCTCATCACTTACCACCAGGTGCGACTGAGGTCAAACGCTGGTCAGTCTTGTATAAAAAAAAAATCACACATATATTCGTATACAGGATAAAAAGTTCTCTAAAAGTTCTCTAGTAATTAAATAACAACACTTTTTCTAATAACCCACAAAAACAATCATTAACTAGCAACATTGATGAATTATAAAATTAATGACAACCATCATAAAACTTATAATTATAGTGCAGTCGAAACGTTCAATTTTAATTCTGATTGATGATTTCATACATTTAATTGTATAAATATTGGTTGGGCTGTCAGTCAAGCGTCTGTCATGTTAGAATGTAATCTGTCATAAATATGTATGTCAGTTGGATGAGCCTGAAAATATATCAAATTGACGTGTGTTTGGTATTTGTGACGTTCCGCGGATAAAGGTGCCTTATTGCTATTGGCGCTTACGCTGTTTTTAACGACGCTCCAATACTAATGTGATGCTTGGCAACGTAAGCGCCAGTCGCCATTGTGGTGATCACGTAGCTTAAAAGGAAAAATCTGAAACCTTATAGGATCATTGTTTTTATATTAAGCTGCAACGTCTGCTAGCAAATATTATCGATATTTAAATCGAAAGAAAAATATTTTTTTTTTGACTCGCAGCGGGACTCGAACCCACAACCACGGGATCACTAGCCCAGTGCACTACCAATTGTGCTATACGAGTACCGCTTGGACTCGTCAAATTTTTCTATTTTATCCTTCCTGGTATACGTCGTTATTACGGGTAACGTGTAGCGACATCTACCGAAAGAGTAATGAACCCTTTTCACGATGCATCGATGTTTAGAATTTTGATTGAAAATTCATCGATAACAATGTGCTACCTCTTTCTAAATAGTTTTTATATTAAGCAGAAACGTCTGCTAGCAAATATCATCGATATTTAAATAGAAAAAATTGACACACAGCGGAACTCGAACCCACAACCACTGGATCACTTGCCTGTCTGTCTGTCACGGCACTTTTTCTCAGTAACGCCTGGATCAGTTTGAAATTCATATCAAATACTTAGTGTACTGTCTTTTGGAGCTGTGAAAAAATTTAATTTCCAAACTTACGCAATTAAAAGAACCAGAAGGTAGCCATTTTTTATATAATATTTCGGGACAATCTACACAAATCATTTTTTTACGTATTTAGTTGTTTTTGGTAATAAACATATTATTAAATCTACACAAATCGACCTAGTCCCCGTAGGACTAAGCTCAGTAAACCTTGTATTGTAGGTACTGGACGACGATATATATAATAGATAGATACATATAAATACTTAAATACATAGAAAACACCCATGACTCAAGAACAAATATTTTTGCTCATCACACAAATTAATGCCCTGACTGGGATTTGAACTCAGGACCATCGGCTTCATAGGCAGGATCACTACGCACTAGGCCAGATCAGTCGTCAAAAGCCATTGCAACACCTAAACTACACAAGACCCCGACCCTGGTATGTCCTTAAACTACGTCCAACAATGAGAGCCCTACGGCACAGCGAAATACCATCACACTTGAATCTGGGGCAGCCCAACTGGGGAAGTAGCTCCTCCTTACATAAGAACACAGCCATAATAGCACTGCTACCTTTCAGGTATGTAGTGATGTGCTTCTGATGGTGAGTAAGGTTCCCAGAGCCCCAACCCTCCTTAAAAGCCGGCAACGCGCTTTGGGCTCCCCTGGTGTTGACGGTAATTGCTTACCATCAGATTATCCTTCTCTTTATTTTTTATTTATGACAAAAAAATATCTACTTTCTACTTAGATCACATGAGAATCATACAAGTAAAAAGTACCTAAAGCTTTTTTCCTTTCCGACATTTTTTATGGACTTCATATTTACATAAGGAGATAGGGAAATGGAAGTACCTACTTACCTAATAAAAAAATGTATGAACATTTTGAGACGTACTTTTTATCATACCTATAATATCATACTATATATACTTTCATAGGTATATTATAGTTTCGAAAGGGATTCTGATTAAATTAGAAAAGAACATAAAAATATTACGAATAAATAATATTTAAATTAAATATTAATTTTAGTGCTGCTAGCCTATTATGGGCGGGTTATTATCATTAGTCAAAATATCTGTCACGTTTTAACAAGTATGTAAGTGTGAAAGTGACGGATAGCGTGACAGACGATAAAATGGCGATTGGTGAAGAACGCATTCCTAAATGATAAAATCCTTTAATACAGATAAATAAAACAAAAAAGTGCTGGAAAGCCAAACAACGCTCCGCTTTAAAAAATAGAAAAATGTATCAGATCAAGCATAAAATTAATAACAAAATCAAATCAGTAATTAAAAACATAGCACTTATCACATCAGAATCGGTGAAACAATAAAAAGATAAAATTATGTGCTACTACCGGTTCTCTATTCAAACTCACTTGATAAAGTATATTAATTAGAATTAGATGGAATATCAGTTCTTTCGTTTTCATTAAAGTCTTTGAAGAAATGATTTAAAAAATGCCTTTAAAGGTTCATTTTCACATTTGAAATCGCATCGTTATAATGTTTTGCAGTCTTAGAATGTTGATCTATAGACGGTTTATTATTTCAGTCGGAGGATGTCCACGCCTGGACATAGGGTCCCCAAAAGCGATCCACAGTGACCGATTTTGCACTAGTGGATTCCCACGATCTTTACTATGTTGTCGATCCACCTTGTGGGGAGTTTGCCCATGCTGCGCCTTCGCCCATCGGTTCTAAGTGAAGTGTGCCCCACCCATATATAGCACTGCCATTTAAGTTTAGCGATTCGGAGGGCTATATCGGTTACTTTGATTCTGCTGCTAATGAGACAAAAAAATAGAAACTTCTTCATTTTTCATACATATTGATTGAGTGTAAAGTGAGTGTAAAAAATAAATACGAGTAGTATTGTTAACAATTGTTACTAATTTTTATTTGGTCGGATTATCAGTCAGTTAACTTTAGGCTCCTAACTTCACACCGGTGTAAGTATACCTATATGTCAAAATACAATAAAATAACTAACGCGCGCTTGAACAACGTATTTTTGAATAATACTCTTAGCTTAAAGAATAAATATTTCGGGACAATCTTACACAAATCGACCTAGTCCTACAGTAAGGCTTGTGTTGTAGGTACTAAACGACGATATATTTAATATATTGATACATATAAAATACTTAAATACATAGAAAACACCCATGACTCAGGAACAAATATCTGTGCTCATCACACAAATAAATGCCCTGACTGGGATTCGACCCAGGACCATTGGCTCCATAGACAGGGGCACTTAACAGCGAAGTTTTGTAAATCATAGTTACAAATACTCACTTTCATTAAAGCGAGAACGCAGTGAGATCCACTCATACAATGGTAACCCCACCTGTCAAATACCGTGCGAGGCGGGGTCGAAACCATATGATTGACAGTTCTTGACAGCGGCTAAACACAGGTTTCGTCGCGAAATGATTTTTTGACTGTAAAGGTATTTTGGGCGGTTCAAAAGCCGAGTTTTTTGTAGTTTCATGTTTATTTTTAGATTTTTTTCTGATGTGATATATTTGAAATTATGAAAAGGGATAAAAATTTGGTAAATGTCGTATGAAAATGATTAAGATAAATAAAATAAAAAAATACGTGTGTTATAATAATTATGATTCTGGCGTCTGGTCTAGTTAGAAGTAAACCTGCCTTGGTTGCAAGTACGAACCCCAGCTTGTACCAATGAGTTTTTCAGAACTTACGTACGAAACATTACCTAGCCTAGTTTACCCCCTGGGTTGCAAGGGCAGATGGAAGTCGCTTTCGTAAAACTAGTGCCTACACCAAATCCTAGGATTAGTTGCCAGGCGGACCCCAGGCATTAGCCTTGGCACAATAACGTGAGGAAGAAGAATTATAGTCAAAACCTAATTCCTAAATTAAGTACGTGATGGCAGACTCAATTCTCTCCACATTACATAGAAAATGTATGAAATTAGTTTTCAGGGAAGCGTACCTGTATTAGCAGAGTGTCTCCGCTGTGGACAAACGACGCGTTTAAGCACCGCCTACTTGCCTCGTGGAGACCGCCCGATATGTTTTGTTGCCCAGCGTCGCGACTGGACACAACATCGAGCTATGAATCGGCTAGTTTAATGTACGATGTAACATTTGTCGATTCATTTACTTCTTTCTATCAAGTTTTCGCTTCTAACCGGTACATGTGGAGGCTCAAGAGGGAGGCCTATGTGGCCTAGTGGACGTCTTTTGGCTGAGATTTTGATGATGATGATGATTCTATCAAGTCTTTACTAGGAATAGTAAAGGTTCTAACATGCAACCTTGAGGTAGCCTTGTAGAATATACCTACTCGCTTTATGTACCAAGGTATTATTATTTTTTGTAAAAATTCGTTTTAATCATTGATTATCCGTTTTTTTTTTTTATGACATAGGCGGCAAACGAGCAGACGGATTGCCTGATGTTAAGCAATTACCGTCGCCCATGGGCACCCGCAATACCAGGGGAGTCACAAGCGCGTTGCCGGCCTTTAAGGGGGGTTGGAGCTCTGGGAACCTTACTCACCATCAGGAACACAACACTGCATACCTGAAAGGTAGCAGTGCTATTATGGCTGTGGTCTTCTGTAAGGAGGAGGTACTTCCCCAGTTGGGCTGCCCCAGATTCAAGCGTGATGGTCATCGCTGTGCCCTACCTCTCATTGTTGGACGTAGTTTAAGGACATACCCGGGTCCAAAAGTTTTCTACATATAAGAATTTCAAAAACTCTAGGTCCATCCCAGCGCGCATAAGGTTTTAAAGCGTCTAGTTGAAGTAATTTCCTTCTAGCTTCCTTGCTGTCATCAGCATGGGAGTGCCGCTATATTGGTACAAGTTCTCAAGAGTCCTTAGTATTTGTGCAGTCGCTGTTATAGTATGGATCTTCTATTTATTCTTAAATCAAATTATATTAATAAATAAAAATACAATCTGCAACGCAGCAGGCTTCGTTAGAAAACATGAACAAACAAATACAAGTGAAACATCTGCAATAAGCTTCGTCAGACATACAAGAATAGTACTTAGAAATTAAAAAATCCTCTAAATCACTACCCTTGATCAGGGTGCTCAGAAGACTGGCTGTATTGCGATGCTTATTCGGTGCGCGAAATATTGACCAGCCCTCCGGCCGCCTGAAGCATCCATCAGTCACGGCACCAAAGCTGTTATAATCAGATAAACATTCTATATTGTATCCGAATGTCTACGAAGAATTCTGGAATGCTACGGTCACATTGCAAGAAGACGTTAGGGACCTCGAGAAGCTTATTGTGACCAGAAAAGTATTGTAGTGGATGCGGTCCAGAACATTTTTCGCCGCCGGAGATAGGATGGTTAAAGATCTTGCGAAGAAACGTGAGACAGGAGGTTACGGCTTTCCTCACTGAGGATTACGATTCAAGGAGATATTCAATATATTCTGAAAATATGAGAGGTAGGACACAGCGAAGTACCATCACGCATGAGTCTGGAGAAGCTCAACTGAGGATATACCTCCTCCTTACAGAAGACAACAGCCAAAATAGCACTGCTACCTTTCAGGTATGTAGTGTGGTAAGATTTCCAGAGCTCCAACAACTTTTAAGGTAGGCACCGTGCATGTGAATCCTCTGGAGTTGCAGACGTCGATATGCTACGGTAACTGCTTACCATCAGGCGAACAGTGTGCTTGTTTGCCATCGTCGTTGTATAAAAACAAACTCTGTATCCATGTTTTCAGACACGGCTGTGCAACTAAACATGCCCCTCCAAATCTCCATAGCTCTCCGTCCTGTTGCTGCGGCTAGCCCAAATTTAGATGTCACAAGTGCGCTTTTGCCGTAATGTCCGTACGCAATAGTTGTTTGTTAGCTTGCGGTGGCACAAGATTGAAGATAGGCCGGTGCTATATGGTCTTGCGCCGGCGTCGGTGTTAATCTTTCGGATTGACGATTGCATTTGAATTTATATTGCGTTGTTAAATTGAAGTTGGTTTTGGACGGCATTGTGCCTGTTTAATCTGAGTTTGAGGGGTGTAATTATTAGGCAGCACTTATATTGATACTTTATGGAGTACATAAAGTATGCTATTCTAAAGTATGCTAAGTGCAACACTAAAGCATGTGATTTTAAGAAGTAATAGAATTAACATGTTTTAACATAAACTGTGCGACCATTTTTTTTCCGTACAAGCTGCTTCATTTATTGTTTTTTGGCAAATTAATTTATAATTTTATTTCTGTTTTTCTACATAAACATTTAACTGATAGTATTATTTTCGAATGGGGATCAGAAATTAGACCTTTGTTTAGTAATAGAACATTACAAAAAAAATCTTACATACCTACATACATTTCAGCCGTATGCAGTCCAGGTGGAGGTAGTTGCCATAGTCGCCACGCTTGGCACGCGGGTTGCCGACCGTAGTAGCTGTAGATTGGGTTTCGACGGACTCTGCTGCTCGTCCGTAGGATTTTTCCCTTTGTCGCCTCTTACAACATCCGAGGTAGGAGATGGGGTGGTGCTATTCAGCCGTCATCACACGGCAAAAAAATCTTAATTATTATATATCATCTTTAAAAACGAATGAAATTGTAGCTTTTCATGGCGAGCATCACAAATATCTTAAGATACATTTGTTATATAAAGTCGAAATATCTTGGCATATACCTGAAATTCAAAACTGAACTCACCAGCAATGAGATGCCAAATCACGTGCGACATTCAAGACCGCAATCAAACACAAAACATCCTGATTGATCAATTACAAAACAGGGTGTGATTACAAATTCCGATTCAGGATTCATCATACGTGTCGTACTAATGACGCGCGATCAACATGCCATGCTTGATATTCAATAACCTTACCCTACGTATCAATTTATCACGGATTCAATGAAGGAGTAACTATATTTCATGTTCCAACCTGTGACGTTCAATTTGAAGCGGAAAATCTTTCATCCATCACGCCAAACTCAGCCGCAATCTCATCTCCTCTAGGTCTAGAATCGTCTGCTTCTCGAGTTGTAGTTGAGATGTTATGGTTGTTATTTATGGTTGCACATTGACGTCATCTAGGGAGCCGGGGCCGAATGCAAAATGGTTGAACCATGGATTTGGCATATGTTATAGGGTGGAAACTATTGTTGATACACACGGACGATTGGATTTGTTCGGGCATTGTTTTGGTTTTACATGATTGTACTTAAATATCAAAAATGCCTTCAAAGTTTTTTATAACTTTCTTAAGTTGAGATCCATAATTTAACACCAGACGTTACGGAAAATAGGTTACATCTGTGGATCTAGGGAAGAAAGGTATGTGTCATACTAGTTGTTCGTCGCTTGTAACCTTTTTCACTGAACGTAGTGAATATCATTTCAAACTTTTTATCATTCATAATATCATTTCAAACTTTTTATCGGGACTCATAACGATGTTTTATATAAACTATTTTTTTGACACCGAGTCGAGTGTGTTGTGAACGCAAGATACCTAACACTCCTCCTCGCTTCGCTCGTCGTCGTACCTACCGGTGACTCTGGCACATTATTTCGTTTTTGACAGCTATGATATTACTTAAAATCGTTATTTATAGAAAGTATATGAAAATTAATATTAGTATTATACATATTTATATTGATTGACATTATTAACATCAATGACTCGGTGTTACGATACTTATGAGCAAAGACAAGTTATATGTAGGTAATGATCATTATGACATAAAATTTTATAAGAAACATTTTCGAACTTCCGATAATCGAAGTCGCAATTTTATGTGAACTTTGGCGCACCCACATACTATGTTTCATTAAACTATTCTTGTGCATCATTTTGCTGTCAAAACAGTAACTTATTTTAGCAGCAGTAAGCGCATCTCTAATAAAATATTGAAAATAACTGAACAAATCAATTAAAAACTAAATCAAAATTAGTCGTCCACGTTGAATTTGGAAACTTTTTTTTTATTTATATGTGCGCTGGTTCTAGATAAGGTAAGAGCGTGCAGTTTGAAATACAGAGGTCGAAGGTTCGAACCCCGACATGTACCAATGAGTTTATCTGAACTTATGTACGAAATATCATTTAATAATCAAGCGACTGGCAAATACCAGTCGCTTTTCGATGAAGGAACAGGCCTAGTTTACTCTCTGGGTTGGAAGGTCAGATGGCAGTCGCTTTCGTATAACTAATGTCAACGCCAAATCCTGGGATTAGTTTCCAAGCGGACAACCCGCGTTACGAGCCGTGGAACAACGCGAGGAAGATGATGAATTTAAGGACATACCCGAGTTAGAGGGCCTATACCAAAAATGTAGTGCAGTGATTTCGGATATTCTCTTTTACTCCAATTAAGGCGTAATTGGAGTTACAGAAAATTTTCACATCTTCATAGGCCTTTTGGAATATTCTGGAATATCTGTATATTTGAGGATGTATTCCAAATAGTCCGTGTATCACACGTGTCGCATTGTCATATCGGTGCCGCTGTAATTGGCCGATCTGCGTCTGCACTCGATACAGGTGCCGGCTGTGGATTAGGGGGCCCGGCCCTTGATTCCACTTGCTGACCAAGTTGCAGGCTCAGCCTGATTCAGTCAGACTTCGTGAAAAACGTAAACTTCTCTTTCCATATCTTAATTTCCACTAACATGTACAAAAACGCTCATCATATCCATTTCACCTTGGGTACAAACCTGGAGAGTAGCGTGTCTTGAGAGTGGTGGAACATACCAGAACCGACCTGTTGGCAAAACGGGGTGACTACAGCATTGAATAGCTCATGCTCAGAAAATGCGTGGTGAGAAAGGGTCTTTGTCTAGCGGTGGACATCCGTCGAAGATAGGAACAAAATGCTTTGCACAGGCGTCTACTGCTGGACTTAGGACTCCGTCATAATCATAACCACCACTGGGAGCGATCTTCAGAATACCTCAGCCACCAACACCCTTACGAGGTCATTGGTCCTAGATCGTGTTTATAACTAAAAATATTAGCGGAAATCTCTTTTTAATAAATTGAATTGGAAAGAGTCTTCCATTTTAGGAAGTTGTAATGCAATAGGTCTTATATTCCATAATAATAAATGATACCTTACACTACGGCGGGTGTCGCCTCTGTGCACGTCCCATAATATGGACAGAGGCAACATTTCATTAAATTGTCGAAAGGGCCTCTGCGCGTTGCCTCGATCCGACACCGCGTACGCCTCCCAAATGTCCGGAACACCATTGTTCCGTGTACGGAATATCGAACGATATGTGTTTGTTAGACTGGTTGCTCGGAAAATCTGGCTCGTGCTAGCTTGAGTAACCAATCAGACGGGGATAGTTTGTACTTTATGCACTATTGTATACGATTGAGGGATGTGTCGCATAAATAATGGAATTAGATAGTAATTTTATTATTGGTCATTCAAGCCAGTCAGCTGAAGGGAGTTTTTTAAAAATTGAGTTGAAGTGAGAAACGATAAATTGTTAAAAAATCAAACAGTGGTATACTTTTTTCTAGTCCTGGGAATAAATATGAGAAAAGTTTTTAATACATATTTATACATCTGTAATATAATGAAATATTTATTAGTATTATTAGTTCATGACTTGAACTAATGTTGAAAATTATGATAAAGGCCAAGTTAGTCCTAGGATGTATCTTCTCGTGGTGTGCTACGGGGCATTTTCTTTTCGATTTATTTTTATTCTAGTATAAAGAAAATATAATAACAATGTGTAGTGTTTTTCTTTATTATTTATCATCAAATTTAACTTTTACGTTTTTCTTATTCTGCAATGCACTCGATCACTCCTTATATTGATTTCGATACCATAATGTATTTTTGTTCAATAACTTTTAATCAAAAATACACAATTGAAGTATCAATGTGAAACTTAACGAGTATTATACTTAAGACTCTGTTTTTTTAAGAAAGCAGTACTGTCATAAAGCGGCATCATATTTGTTAAAAAATTTACATCAACAAATTATGGAGACGACTGCTATAATATGACGGCTCCGCTATCCTAGGAAATCAGTACCCTTACCATTTGTTGTGACTTTGAGATTTTCGATAACGAGTATCGAGTTTACTATCTGTGCATCTCGTTCGCACTAAAATAGTACAAGCGAGATGCACAGATAATAAACTCGATACTCGTTATCGAAAACCTCAATGTCACAACTCATGGTAAGGGTACAGAGCTTTAAACACACCCAGGTCTTCAACATTACAATCCATGTGTATCTTAGGTTACCCTCATATCTCAAGTATGGAATATGCATATTCCCATTAGCAATATAAGACTCCATGAAGCATCATGCATCAACCATTACTCCGTTCCATCTGAATTTCAATTCCACCCTAAAATGACATAATTATGACACTACAAAGAATGGGGAGGACATCAAACACTCAAATAATAAGACAAAAGAGGAGAATACAAAGGACGGTATTAAAAATAAACGATGGCATGCCCCAGTGGGGGCTCCACCGATACTTGTTGCAATATTTTTGCGATTTGATTTTTAAATATCAATAAAAAGTGGAAGCTGTTATTTTTCTAAATAGTTTTACATTTTAATATTGTGTTCGGTTACCAAGACTAAATGAAATTAAACTAGTAATAAGGGATTTTATTGGAAACTTGGTGATGTCATATTAAATCTGTTTTTTGTTTCTGAAATTTACTTGTAATAACCAAAGTAGTGTAACTTTGGTTATTATTTTACGTATAAAAAAAATATTTAAATATTTTCAGATGAAAAATTTAAGCTTTTGTAAATAATTCAAGTAACGTTTAGTGTCCGCGAAAACTGTGTGAGGTGAACTTTGGTGACTAGCTTAATGTGAATGAAGCCGATTCATACAATAATAATAATCTTCTCAGTCAGAAATATGGAGATAGTAATGGTGCTTTTTTTTGTACATAAAGTGCGTTGCATTATGCCTAAATTGAAAAATAAAGATTTATTATTTAATTTAGGCATCTAAATTGAAAAATAAAGATCCTTTATATTTTTTAGCTTTTACCTGTTAATACCATAATGTTTTTTGTTTAATAAATCCTGTTAGTAAGTACGATTTTATATTTTGCAGTCTATATGAGCCTTATCCAGTTGTACGATAGGTAGAAACGCTGGATATCTACCGCCAGGATCGCGAAGGGTGCACTCAATACGTTGAGTACGACATCCATTAGGTATTATTGAAAATTTTAATATCAGGAATTGCTTGTTTTATTGTGAAGATATGGCGAGCCGAGATGGCTTGAAGATCGCTCTTGAAATACTTTTATCGACATTGATAGGTACCTATTCAATATGATAATTTGTTGAAAACTTTGTAATTTTTTTTACCAAGAATATATCGAATTTATGTTTAATTTTTCTTCGATCGAATTCGTAGACGAAAGGTACCATACTTTCCTATTACCTTCAAAAAGTACAATTATAAAATTGATAAAAAAAATTACATATATTTTTGGGACAATCTTCCACAAATCAACCTAACCGGACAGTAGCCTCATCAAGACTATGTAATTTACATAGAAAATTAATTTAATTAATTATCGCAATTATCTCACTAATAAATGCTTTTGCCAGCTCTCGAATCCAGGACGTCCTATAGTTCTTAGACAGATTTTAATTAAAATACGGAAATCGCTATTTTAATACTCGTACACGACAATAATCTAATATAATATTACTACCCCATAGACAATAAAACTGTTATAACCAACTTCCGAAACCAATATGAGACCATAAACAAATTATTCGCAAAATATCTCGAACGCGCCCATAAAGATATACGGGAAAAAATGGCCGAACCGTAATAAAGAAGAACGATATACCGTCGAAAAAAATGGCACTCATGAATTCATTGGTATGACATTTGGGCTGCGAAATGGTCACGGTTATAACTTTGGAGCTTTAGACATGTTTTGCGGTTATAGTTTTATCGGAACGTTTTGTCGGATTGTCAATGAGGGGAGTTTATGGCCAGTTTGATTGATGGCCGTTGGATTAAAGAGTATGAATTGGAGCTGAAGATTGGGATGTTGAAAGAACGTTGAGTTTTTGAACTGAAAAAGTTTTCTTGAAGTTAAGAGTAACTAAGTTGTCCAGTGTCACTGGTGTAATCAATTCTATGTAATATTGTGTTCTACTATATCTATAGTGCTCGAGTGGAGACCACGGACTAGCAAGCGCAGCGTAGGACGTCCACCCACAAGATGGACAGACGACCTCATTAAGGTCGCCGGAAGACACTGGATGCAGGTTGCTTCCAACCGGTACATATGGAGATCCAAGGGGGAGGCCTATGTTCAGCAGTGGACGTCCTATGGCTGAGATGATGATGATGATATCTATTGTGTTCTATAATACTGTGTAACTTCTCTCAAGTTGTATTGATATAAAATATTGTTTAGCTTAAAGTGAATAGTCTCTATAAATGTGTAAGAAGATGTTTGATGTGCTTACTCTTATTCTTCGAGGAGGAGTCTTACTAAAAATCAAATCAATCCATAAAAGGCTTATTTAAGAGAAAAAAAAAACTTTATAAAATATTTGGCTTCTCAAAACTATTTTTTTTATATAGGAGGCAAACGAGCAGACGGATTGTCTGATGGTAAGCAACTATGATCAACTACGAACTCGATTATATACATCTTCGACATAAATTCAAAACATAATTTATCAATAGGACGCCAGCACAAAAAGACATCAATCACATACAAAATCAAAGCAGACACAGCCTCACCTGCTACAATCCGATAATACACAAGATTACTATTAGACGTGAATTATGCGCGCAATTAGACCGGCGCGGACGCGAATAAATCAATCAGTGGTCTCGCGCAGAGCGGCGTTTTGAGGAATTTTGCTTGCATTTCGGCTCATACGTGTGTTGGTTTTCAGTTGAAAGCTATAGAGAATGTAAAATTGAGTTGAAATTGGTTGAGTACGTGAAACCAATATGGTTTTTGCCTTGCCATTTTTAGTATGTGAAATATTATCGTTATGGTTTTTACTCTTTCCATAGCCTTAAGACGTCAAATGAACAGAGGCTTCAGAATCATTTTGGAGAGCAGTTGTCATATTTGCCACGCTCGGCCGGCGGGTTGGCGACCGCAGAGTAGCTGTGTCGACGGACGCTGCTGACCATCCGTCGGTTTTCCCACTTTGTCGTTGTGCCATGCCACATGGAAATCATTCAATTGGTCACATGTAAAGCGGCATTTGAGGAATTTTGCTTGCATGTCAGATACTGGTACATTTGTTGATTTTTAATGGCGTTGAGTAAGTGAGATACGCGTTTTATTTGTGTTTTTGGTCATTTAATATGGATGTTTTTTAACTAGTTCTAATAATTGTTGTTGTTGTAATAATCAATTAGAGGTCTTATGTGTAGCGCCTTTTAAGGATTTTTGTTTACAAATTAATTTTTCAGGTATATTTTTATTTAAACCAAAATTACCTACTTCTTTCGTTGCCTAACCTATAAATTCAATTTATTTCTTAAAACAGATACAAATTCTAATGAATGAGAGTTTAAATTCATTTAATACATTATACTTTATTTTTTGTCAAAAATCGCAAGTTTTTGATTTGAAATGTTTAATCATTTTCGGAGTTCTCGAAGCTTAATGAAAGTTCCATATTAATAATATAATATTACCTAAGTAAGAACAGTACAACTATATGCCGACAGAGTGTCCGAGGATCGTATGTATGCGACCGCGTGCTACGGACGAAGCCTATATCCACGTGGACGCAAATAGGCTGATGATGATGATGACTATATAACCATGGCAATTTATTTATGGTTTTTACCTACATAACCATCCAACTCTCCCTTAGTTTACTTGGAAAATTTTCGAACCAAATAACCAGATTATTCTATCATATCCCTCATATAAGCATCTAGGATTCATCATACATTTCCCATCAAACACGTGGCGCCAAGCTCAATCCGTTAGAGCTTGAACTGTCAAAAGTGTCATTTGTTTAATTACCTTTATCAATCAAATGGTAATTAGGTATTTGTACAAAGTGAATGCAGTATTGGATACAAATTGCGGAATAGATAATGAGACGGGGCTTAACGAAGACTTTGGTGAATCGGGAGTTTGATGTACTGTAGATTGTGTTAATGAATTGAAGTTATACGTACTATATCTATAGAAGCATTTTTTTTTGCTGGTTGCCTGGTACTTATTTAATATTATTGCACAAAAACACAACAATACAAAAGAAAAACGACTTAATGGCTATAAAGCGTTATCTAGTATGAATAGTAGAACGCTTTGGGTGAATCAGAAAAATTGAATAAAAAAACGCATATCGGAATATGAAATGAACATTAAATATTGAACATAATTATATAAACAATAATATACTGGCATAAAGAAAAAATCTAAGAAAAATAAAAGAATATGCAAAAAATGTTGAGTTATCAATTATACGACCAAAAGTAGTCGTACAGAGATTGCGTGAAAAAGTTATAGGCAGACAAACAGACGGACAAAATGGCAGACAGACAGACAGACAGGCGGACAGACAGAGTTACTTAGGCAATAATTAGTATGGATTAGATGTGAAAGGCCCATAAAATATCAAACTAATTAAATTGATCTGTACTGTTGATTACCGTGAACATAGATTAGAATATTAATTAAGACGTACCCAATACAAACGTCATGGCGGTGTCTCCTGAACAATGAATCACCCTGTAACAATGGGATGGCTTATTGATTATGTACCAGGATGCAGCTAATGATTAATGCGTGCTCTAATGCGTTTAGGATGTGCCTCCTGATTAATATGGCTGATTGATAAAGTTTCTTTGTTTTCAGTGAAATCAGACAGTTTAATCCGTTTCAGTTTTTATTCTACTCTACAAGTCACGTTAGTCCTCTCCTGAACATGGACATAGGCCTTCCCCATGGATCGCCACAGAGAGCGTCTGAACATGGGCGTTTAGGGAGTTTTCGTAATGAAGTGTCCACAATTACCTTAGGACAAAGTCGATTTGTGTAACATAGTCCCGAAATTATTTATAAGTATATTTATTTATTATCTTTGTTTTCAATAAAATCAGTCAGTTGCAACGGTTTTAGTTTTTATTCTGTTCTACCAGTCGCCAACATCCTCTGCTGAACATAGGCCTTCCCCATCGATCGCCACAGAGAGCGATGTCTGAGCATGAGGGTTAAGGGAGTTATTAGAAAAAATGCTCACACTGTCCACACCCGTAGACTGCCAAGACACAGGCTCAGCCTAGTTTGAGGTCTTGATGGACATACCTATGTAAAAATGATTTTCCTAAAATTTTCTTAATTTTTTAATTAACGTGACGTGAAAACGTTCAACTATATCAGTTTTCTGAGATTAAGCATAAACTCTGTATGGATTTTTTTTTGTTTATTGCAATATGTTACTGCTTAAAGTTTATGAAACGAGCGCCAAATTTTAGTATTTATAGAAATTTAAAATACATAATTATCGTCAAAATACTTACTTAGTTAATTTCTCCAAGTCTCTCTAATAGGAGATATTTTATCAAAAAAACTCCTTTTAGCTAGTTAACTAAAATTGGAATTAAAGCTTTAGTGAAATGGGTTGCCGATCTCAAACCAAAAATTATTCATACACCGCACAATTTGTATTGGCGACGCGTGTTCACACCAATCTGTAAAATTGAATAGGAAAAAGAATAGATTCGTCATTGAAAACTTACATTTTATAAAATACTAGCTGTGCCCCGCGTTACCCGCGTTTTGTTAGGGAAATAACGTAGCCTATGTGTTAATCAAGGGTGTCAGCTAACTCCATACCAAATTTTATTAAAATCGCTCCAGCCGTTTAGACGTGAAGAAGTAACAAACGTACACACTCACAAACTTTCGCCTTTATAATATTAGCGTAGATAGTGTGGACTAGGCTGTGCCCCGCGGTGTTACCCGCGGTTTATCAGGGAAATACTGTAGCCTATGTGTTAATCCAGGGTGTCAGCTAACTCACTACCAAATTTTATAAAAATCGCTCCAGCCGCTAAGACGTGTATAATATAATATAAGTAAATATAAGTAAACAAATAAATAAATATTTCGGGACAATCTTATACAAATCGACCTAGTCCTACAGTAAGCTCAGTAAGGCTTGTGTTGTAGGTACTAGACGACGATATATATAATAGATAGATACATATAAATACTTAAATACATAGAAAACACCCATGACTCAGGAACAAATTTCTGTGCTCATCACACAAATAAATGCCCCGACTGGGAATCGAACCCAGGACCATCAGCTTCGTGGGCAGGGTGACTACTCACTAGGCCAGACCGGTCGTCAAACGTGTAGATGTAACAAACATAGACACTCACTAACTTTCGCCTTTATAATATTAGTGTAGACTAGCTGTGCTCTGCGGTGTTACCCGTTTTTTATTAGGGAAAAATATGTGTTAATCCAAGCTGCCAGCTAACTCCATACCAAATTTTATAAAAATCGCTCCAGCCGTTTAGACAAACATACACACTCACAAAGTTTCGCCTTTATAATATTAGTGTAGATGACTTTAACTGGCGAAAGCCGTATCTATGTAAAATTTGTCTCTCTCACAATATATCGTTTGATTTATGCATTTCGTTCGATGAGTTATTCGTCCCTCGCACCAGTTTGCGATAAGTTGCGTCATTGGATGTAAAATTATTTGTTTTGCATGAATTAGAACTCGTCCGGATAGCCTAGAAAAAACGGGCAAAGTTGAGGGCCAGAAGACTTGTGATAGACCAGATAGATGGAGCGCCCAAGATACTAAGCCGTTGAACTACATCAGAAGGAAACGCGAATTTGGCGGGAGACAGTAGCCTGCGGAGCAGACTGGTCAGAAATATGACATGAAGTCACAATCTTCAGCATTGAGGAAACGACTGATGATGATTTTTTTTTATGACGGAGGTGACAAACGAACAGACGGATTGCCTGATGGAAAGCAATTACCATCGCCCATGCAACACCAAGGGAGTCACAAGCGCGTTGCCGGCCTTTTGGGTTGGAGCTCTGGGAACTTACTCACCATCAGGAACACAATACTACAGACCTGAAAGGTAACAGCGTTGCCAAGTGCAGGCAAGTTTTTTTTCAAGGCTAGAGGGTAAATAAAAACAATCACATTAACATTGGCGAAATCATCATCATTAGTATGTAAGAACTTAATAATATGACCTCCATATTATTAAGTTCTTTAAATCACTTGACTGAGATTTTAATAGTATTTTAACACTAAATGAACTTGTATAGTCGCCATCAGATATATCGGAGCTGTGGAGGTGGTCACAAATATCGGAACAACGCCTCTATTGTTAAGGAGAGAAAGTGCATACATACATTTCAGCCGTATGCAGTCCACTGCTGGACGTAGGCCTCCCACAAATGTGACTTGTATCATCTTGGGGGTAGTTGCCATAGCCGCTTGGCAGGCGGGTTGGCGACCACAAAGCTGTTGATTGGGTTTCTACGGACGCTGCTGCCCGTCCGTAGGATTTTTCCCTTGCGACACCCGCGGGAGGAGACGGGGCGGTGCTATTCTTGTAAGCCGGCATCACACGGCATACATAAAGTGCATGTTCAGGTATTTGTGACCACCTCCACAGCTCCGATATATCTGATGGCGACTGTATAGAACATATCGCAAAGTTGACCATAACTCTCTCGCCGTCACCCGCCTATCGGGGCTCGGGCGTGTTCAGACAAGTTCATTTTCTACAATCAAACCATAAATTTGCAGGCAGAGACGAGTGACTCAAGTCTTGGAGCTTTCGTATTTGTAATAAAATTAATGGATACAAACCTACATTTATAAACATTTATTGTTATATACTATCACTAGCTTTTCCTCGCGACTTCATCGGCCAGCCGTCTTTAAAGTATGGTAGCGGGATAAAAAATATTCAGAGGCTCTAGTGTAAGTTACTTTTGACGTCAAAAAACGTTTACGAACGCGTAAGTGATAATGTTATTTATATGGAAAACGCAAACGCGTTCGTGACGTAAAGTTACGTTAAAAACTTACACTCAGGGCTCAGTCCTTTCTCGTAGCTCAAACTTTCTCCATACTTAACTTAATACCAATTGGTTCAGCGGTTTAAGCGTGAAGAAAACAGACAGAATTATTTTCGCATTTATAATTATAATATTAGTATGGATTACAATATAATGACTACGAGTACATAACTACTTACTACATTAAATCTAAGACCCTTGAGGCATTGTACCTACCAAGGATGCTAGCTGATACGTTGTGCGAAGAAGCCGCCAGCTCTTCGATCACCAGTTACATCAACCAGACCCAGATTTCTGCAAAAAGTTTAGGCGGGCTGGGATCCTATGGAATTAAATTGATGAAAAGCCAAAGTTTGTTTGTGATATTCCTTAAGGGAAAACCAAAGCGTTAAGGTAAGCCCTAATTTTTCTTTTTATGACATAAGGTGGCAAACGAGCAGGCGGATTGCCTGATGGTAAGCAATTACCGTCGCCCATGGGCACCCGCAACTCCAGGGGAGTCACAAGCGCGTTGCCGACCATTAAGGGGTTGGAGCTCTGGAGCTCTTACTCACCATCAGGAACACAACACTACATACCTGAAAGGTAGCAGTGCTATTATGGCTGTGGTCTTCTGTAAGGAGGAGGTACTTCCCCAGTTGGGCTCGAGCGTGATGGTACTTCGCTGTGCTCTACCTCTCATTGTTGGACGCAGTTTAAGGACATACCCGGGTCCAACATTTTTATAATAGATACTAATCTGCATTAGACACCAATTCCAATTCAATGTATATCTTACCCATCATCATCTTCCTCGCGTTGTTACGGCTGATGGGAACCTGAAGTCCGCTTGGCAACTAATCCCAGGATTTGGCGCAGGCACTAGTTTTACGAAAGTAACTGCCATCTGACCTTCGAACCCGAGGGTAGCCTACCTTATTGGGATTAGTCCGGGTTCCTCACGATCCTTCACCGAAAAGCTACTTTTCCGAAAAACTCATTGCTACAAACGGGTTTAAGAACCTGCGAACTAAACTTAGAAAGCCAATCAGAATCCTAATTACAAAGTAGTCATCAAACCAATACCTCAAACCACCCCTCTTCTTCTTTTTCTCCTCGACATACACGTCTAAACCCCCTTTATCTTGTTATCAACTGTCACCCAACGACCCTTTCTTTCCAAACTTTTATCAACAAAAAGTCTTATCTCATTACAACATACTCAACACATACGCCTTTATGTAACTCCAGCTCTAGTATGCAGCGACGTTTTAAAAGGGCGTAATGTATAAGAGATGGTTAGTGACTTAAGCCGTTTTATATTTGGGGGTTACAGTAGCTCGCTAATAGGGGGCCCCCCTCGAAATCTTCTACGGATGGATGTTCTAATATTCAAATGGGATACGGAACTATTATTGTTGGAGCCACTGTCGATATGAAGAGGCGTGACTGGTTTTGATACTTTAAAAGTACTTGATAAAAAATTTATGTGTTCAATAAATACAAACATTGATTGACTTTGATTTAGATACCTTGGCCATTTCATTAAATGTAACACCAATTATTTTTTCATTTGGATCTGTTTTGTTTGCTTTCTACCCAGAATCACACTTTCGGTCCTGATAGGACTAGAAAGTGTCCCAAGCTTTTTCATTCCATTCTTTTACCATTTTTCATATATTTCATATGACGGAAGGTATAAGATATGTATGAAAATTTTGAGACACTTGTTGGTCCTGTAAGGGATGAAAGAGCTCATGACTCCGAGTAAAAACCATAAAAAAAGAACAATTAAAAAAATAAGTTGAGTATGTATTTAGTTGCTTCCCTACACGCTTTAAAAAAATAAAACAAAAAAGAACAACTGACTATGACACAAACTTATTAAACCAAGCTTTTTACTGGAGTTCAGTGATCATTTATTTTTATAAACGCGTTTTAAACGAAAATTTGGAAGAAGTGACCCATTCGATCTATGATTCTGATGCATTTGGTGTCATGGTAAAAAAAAAAAAATTCATGTTAATGGCGTTTTCTACGAACGATCATCATCTTTGCATTAACAACAAAATTCAAACAAACATGTCAAATCACCAAACTGTCACATGTCAAACTCCACACGTCAAATTTCGCAACTGTCACGCAAGTACCAAGACTGCTGGTGCTCGACAACTTCTTTGCATACTTCCCCGAACGCTGGTGTCGGTGCGCGATACGTCACTTATATTGTCTGCCTACACATATTGCTTGCTAGTGATGGGCGTTGTATCGATAGTTTTCTTTTTTATATTAACATAGGGTAAACCACTCAGTACTCAGCCAGAAACCTGTAGTCGGCCTCTGCCTATTCTTTATATGAGTGGGAAGAGTACGAAAGATATATTTTCCACTCTTCGCACTCATGTAAGGCTGACTACAAGTCTCTCGCCGAGTACTGGGTGGTAAATAATTAATTCATAATTTTAATTATCAAATAATCAATAAATTACTGAGCGACTTGGTCTAAGGATGAAGATGAACGTGACGAAAATCATCAATCCGGTCAAAATGTCCATGTTTTACCGGATCGCTAAACTTAAAAGTCAGTGGGCAGGATACATTGCACGTAGAACCGATGGCCTTTGGGGCGTAAAGGTTCGCGAGTTGCGACCACGAACCGGAAGGTACAGCGTGGACAGACCCTCCATAAGGTGGACCGACGAGATGGTAAAGATCCTGGGAATTCACTGGTTGCGGACGGCATAAAATCGGTCACTGTAGCCTAAGTCCAGCAGTGGACGCCCTGCGGCTGATATGATGATGATGATGATATATTTTCGACAACGACAATCACTACCACTTTTATGCAGGTGTAAATTGTTATCTACGGAGAGTATGTATAATTATTATTTCACGAAATGAGTTAATTAATTTTGGAATTATGTTATTTCGAGCCATGACGCAATTTTTTCCGATCTCTGATTATCACTTATAATATTACCTCAAAATCGTACAAATTAACCCTTCCATCGACTTTTCCCCTCCCTAGCACTAAGCGAGATATATCAGCTCACTTCATTTATTCACATACCGTATCTTTTGTTTGCTATATTTTTGACAAGTACAAAGCGGAATCTGCGCGTGTCATACGTTTGACAGACGAGTGGGGGGAGGCAGGGGGGGTGCTAAGTTGTTATTAAGTACTGCACTTGGGTTTGAATGTACATTGTAGTGTATTTATTGTCTGAGATGTCTATGTGTAGATATGTCTTAAAAATAGCTTATATAGTGCAGGGTACTAAATGTGAACTAGGAAGGATTTTTTTATGAGGTAAGTACGGGACGCAAATGATTGAGGTGACCATGAGGTTATCGACTGATAGTGAAGTGTTGTTGAGGTATGAGGTAGAGGGAGGTGAAGCTTGAGGTACTGGAGGTACTAATAAGTTTAGGTTTTGAGGTATGAGGTAAGGTGGTGCAAAGGTTAGATGTTTAGGTTCAATGGTAAAATAAAATATGGCTGACTGCCAACTGAATTTCTAAGCAAAAAACGGATTTGACACATGACTTAATATTATTAAAGAAATTCATTCGCTCAGACTTTAGGTAATTATCATAAGAACTAAATAAGAAGATAAGCAACAAACTGTGTATGCAATGACAATAAAACCTAGGTTGGTTTTCAATAACGAGTAATTGCGAAGGTATGACGAAAAACAAATAAATTATTGCTATACATTCATACATACATACATTTCAGCCGTATGCAGTCCACTGCTGGACATAGGCCCCCTACAATGACTTGTATCATCTTGGGGGTAGTTGCCATAGTCGCCACGCGGCAAGCGGGTTGGCGACCGCAGTAGCTGTAGATTGGGTTTTGACGGACGCTGTTCCCTTTGTCGCCTCTCACGATACCCGCTGGGGTGGTGCTATTCTAGTCAGCCGGCATCACACGGCAAGTTTAGTATACATTCGTATTTAAATCAATTATTTATATGTATATAATGCAAAAATTTAATTAGGTAAAAGAAATCTGCTGGACAAAAGCCTCTTATGCCGTCAGATCTTGACCAGATCGTCGGTCCACTTCGTCGGGAGCCTTCCAACGCTACGTGTAGTCACTTCTGCATTAAGTAATTGAAAGAAAAACAATGTAATGTACGAAATTACAAGATAACATGAAGGTGTATTGGATTACATAGTTGAATGTGTGTGTTTGACATAAAGATATGGGGAGCACCAGATCCCAAGTGATAATATGCTCTTAACTACGTATTTGAATGGCTGGTGTTATGCAACAGTGCAGTAGGATAATAAATAGTTTTTTTTGTTTCAAAAGAATTTTCAAATTTGAAGAAATGTTAGCTGTCAGCTTAAAATCAATTAGCATTTGTTTTTTTAATGTAATATCGTTAAAATTACATATAATTAATTTCAAAGTCAATTTTTTATTGAAATTTAATGCTTAATTGTCGTCACAAAGCATATATAAATGTAATTTTCTTTAAAAATGTTTTCGTTTTATACTTAAACGTGAATACGATAGTTTTATGTTAAAACATGATTTATCGAAAAAGCTTTAGGTATAAGGTCAATGTGGGTAAGACCGTCTTTCTGGAAATATCGTCTATCAGCCATTTTCCTACATTTTCTCATAGGTATTTTGTCATATAACGGACTTCCGTTAAAAATATAGTATGCCGGTCTTACCCACATTAACCTTGATGTATTTTTTTCTGAATAGTAGGTATAAATATATATTGAAAGAATTTTATGGAACAGGTTCCCTTTATCCAATTAATCTGAGATTTTGTCTAGAAGTATCAGTATCATATAAATCAATAAAACACCCACTTAGGAACAAATGAATGCCTATTCTAGGATTTGAAGCGGCAGGAACCAAAGGCAAAACCTATCGCCAAGAATTATGGTTACATACAGCATGGCACCCTCCGTCGCCCCAAGCTGACATAATTTGATTAATTTCCGACTGAGACAAAATGTGCACTAATTAAAACTAGTGTAAGTGGCTGGCACGATAAGAACAGTTTTGAGCGTTTGACGTGGCATCGGCTTTCCTTACGTACAGCTCGTTCGCTAAACTTTAGTGCGCCTAATTATGTATTTTAAACTACGTTACAGAGTTTTTGGACCCGGGTATGTCCTTAAACTACGTCCTACAATGAGAGGTAGGGCACAGCGATGACCGTCACGCTTGAATCTGGGGCAGCCCAACTGGGGAAGTACCTCCTCCTTACAGAAGACCACAGCCATAATAGCACTGCTACCTTTCAGGTATGTATTGCTGTGTTCCTGATGGTGAGTGACGTTCCCAGAGCTCCAACCCCCCTTAAAGGCCGGCAACGCGCTTGTGACTCATCTGGTGTTGCGAGTGCCCATGGGCGGCGGTAATTGCTTACCACCAGGCAATCCGTCTGCTCGTTTGCCGCCTATGTCATAAAAAAAAGAGTAACACACTGAATTTGCTTACCTTTTAAGAACCTATCTTCACCTGTTTTTCTTTCCTTTATATAGCTTGTTCACTGAATTTAGGTGAATAATTTTATTAATAATAATTACGACTAATGAAAATTGTAGGATAAGAACACTTCGGGAGCGTTTGATGTGGCATCGCTTATGTAAAACTTATTCGCTAACTTAAGTGAGACTGATAATCCATATTTCCATACTTTTGTAAACCATACTTAATATTATAAATGCGAAAGTAACCCTCTCTGTCTGTCTGTCTGATGTTACGTCTTCACGCTTAAATCGCATCAATTGGAATGAAATTTGGTATGACTATGGGCAGAAAAGTGCAGTTTTGGAAGAATAAAAACTAGACTGCTGCAGAATGCTGGAATCACTCTATATGGCAGTTTACACCGCAGCGACTGCTATCTGACCTTCCAACCCATAGGTTAAACTTACTTATTGGAATTAATCCAGTTTCCTCACGTTGTTTTACTTCACCGGAAAGCGACTGGTAAATATCAAATGATATTTCGTACATTAGCTCCAAAAAACTTAACAATCGGGGTTCGAAACTGTGACATCTGGATTGCAAGTCGCACGCTCTTACCGCTAGGCCACCAGCGCCCTCTAATCACACTGTCGCACTATAATCCCTCGAACGTCCTACCATAGGTGCTTCACAAAATTCCGCCTCGAGCGGTACCACAAAGTTGACTTTGACAAGAAATTAGCGAGTCAGTTGACACATTCAATTTGATAAAACGTAATAGTGTACAGATAATTTGGAAACTTTAACCGCTAATAGTGGTTTAGTGTCAAGTGGGTATTGAATGACGAACTTTGGTGTCAAGCTCACACGTGTACACTCAGCCGAAGTTGCTAGGCGGAGCTGGTTTCTGAATCTTGGCACACTCTTATTTTCTTGATAATAACCGGACCCGGATGTTCTTAAACTACGTCCATCAATGAGAGGTAGGGCACAGCGAAGTACCATCACGCTTGAGTCTGGAGGAGCCCAACTGGGGAAGTACCTCCTTACAGAAGACCACAGCCAAAATAGCACTGCTACCTTTTAGGTATGTAGTGTTGTGCTCCTGATAGCGAGTAAGGTTCCCAGAACTCCAACACCCTTTAAAGGTCGGCAACGCGCTTGTGACTTCCTTGGTGTTGCGGGTGCCCATAGGCGACGGTAATTGCTTACCTTCAGGCAATCCCTCTGCTCGTTTGCTACCTTTTATCATAAAAAAAAAAAAACTCTTATTTTCTTAAAAAGAAAGTGGCGTCAGGTTCATTTTGAACACAACCTGATTAATAACTTTTGAATGTACTTCAGCTTGTTTTTATTTATTTATTATTAACACAAAAATATAAGATAAAAACATAATAAAGATACTAACTAAAAACTAAACTAAAGTCATCAGCATCATCATCTCAGCCATAAGACGTCCACTGCTGAACAAACATAGGCCTCCCCCTTGGACCTCCTCATGTACCGGTTAGAAGCGACCTGCATCCAGCGTCTTCCGGCGACCTTAATGAGGTCGTCTGTTCACCTTGTGGGTGGACATCCTACACTGCGCTTGCTACTCCGTGGTCTCCACTCGAGCACTTTTCGACCCTATCTGCCGTATTTTCTGCGTGCAATGTGGCCAGCCCATTGCCACTTCAGCTTGCCCGGTGGGCTATGTCGGTGACTTTAGTTCGCCTACGGATCTCCTCATTTCTGAGTCGATCAAGCAAACTAAACTATAAATAAAAGAATTGACCCAGGTCCCGGTCATTAGGTAGGGTGCCCAGAAGGCTGGCCGCGTTTCCGCGCTGGATAGCAATGCTAATCCTTTGGGCGAAACAGTGGCCAGCCCTCTGGTCACCAGAAACCTCTATAAGACGCGCCAATTTGTTTATTAATATTTAAGTGTAGTTTGTGAGAAAGAGTAAGACGTAGTTACTAACTGATTTTAATAGTAAAAAAATTACGATTATCTTAAACCGAATAAGTTCTACAATGTAAACTTCAGGCTTGTGTAGTGCTTGAGGATGACACATAGGTATAGTAAATAAATATTACGGGACATCCTTATACAAAATAACTGAGCCCCACGGTCAGCTTAAGAAAGTTTGTGTTGTGGGTACTCAGCCAACGATATATAATATATATGTAATATAGCAATATAACGTATGATATGCTTTCTTATCTGTAATATAACTAATATACAAAATGCTTAAATAAGTAGGAAACCTACGACTATCAGGAACAAAGACCTCTGTCCACTGCCAGATAGGCCTCCATTATAGACCACCGCAGGCAGCGATTAGGGGGATCCAATGCCATAATCGCCACGCTTGGCAAGCGGGTTGGCGTATACTAATCACACAAATAAATTACCTAACTGGGACTTGAACCCAGAACCGACTTTATAGTCATTACTCATTACCCACTAGGCTAGACGTCTCAAACAGATACACACATAAACAAACAAGTGCCCTTTTCAAGATTCGAACCCGAACCGCTGTTTAGCACTACCAGCAAGTATGTGGCCATAATTCTGCTATAAAATAACTTACCTAATTGTAACTAAGAACAAATAAAATTATTTTTTATGAAACACCGGAGGTCCCCGTCGTTTATTTTTAAGTATAATATGTTATCTATTTCAACTTCTACCTAATTAGGTTAACGGTTTTTAAAATATACTTGTTAAGTATAGTTCCATATGGAAAAAAGTACAGTCTGCGATAATATGTTGTCCAAAAAATCTCAAAAAATTTCTTCAAAAAATTTTTTTGTCAAAACATTTTTCCCAAAATTTTTTTTGCTTAATAAATTTTTAGCATAGCTAAGACACTAAACAAAAATAGTTAATATCTCCCAAAACCCAACACCAATATCATCCAACCCTCCCCATTCCCTAAGTGCCTCGTATATCCGCAAATATGTGACTATTGTTAACATATTTCAAGTGATACGCGCCTCTGTCGTTCTGAACGACGTTTGTATTCATTTGCCATATATTTCGAAGGCATAAGGCATGGAGGATTTTCGATATACGCTTTTTATGGGCTTTTGTGTTTGGCTCTTAATGGTGTTAGAAGATTCTTTTTTTTTGTTATAAAAAAAAACAGTATACAATTAAATTCCTGTATAGCTACTTAATTATCTGCTTCTTGAGCTTACCGTGGGACTCAGTCAATTTGTGTCAGAATGTCCTGTAATATTTATTTATTTATTTAGTTGGCACGTGAAATCGGCGTTTCACGATTATCCGACGTTTCATGAAAACATTTCTCACCTGTCGAGGAAAAAACCGGTCTAGTTAATATCAACCTAATTCAACCCTTTCAAGGTAGAAGTTACATTAATCAGTTACTGACGAAGGTTTAACTCTTGTAAATAAATACCTATTACAGGACATCCTTAGAAAAATCAACTTCGCTCTACGAAACTCAACTTCGCAACTTTCCTCTTATTTCTATTTTACCTCATTCAGCATAATAGTATTTTGCAAAGTATACTTTTTTATGACAAAGGTGGCATACGAGCAGGCGGATTGCCTGATGGTAAGCAATTACCGCCGCCCATGGGCACCCGCAACACCAGGGGAGTCACGAGCGCGTTGCCGGTCTTTAAGGGGGGTTGGAGCTCTGGGAATCTTACTCACCACCAGGAAAACAACACTACATACCTGAATGGTAACTAGTGCTAATGGCTTTGGTCTTCTGTAAGGAGGAGGTACTTCCCCAGTTGGGCTGCTCCAGATTCAAGCGTGATGGTACTTCGCTGTGCCCTACCTCTCATTGTTGGACGTAGTTTAAGGACATACCCGGGTCCAAAATACCACTCATATCTATCTTACACTTTTTGCCACCACAAAACCTCAATGCCTTAACCCTCTTTCCATTTGCAAAAGAACAAAATAAAACCTTGAAATCCGTTTTGAAAAACAAATGCCGATTAGTAAACAATAACACAACAGCGAACCGGTTAGAAGCGGATCAAAGATGGCTCCCATGCATATGCAAGCCGATGCATATGCATGAGTGCATCCCAACGCAAGTGAGAATTCTCGATGCGCATATTTGGGTGTTTTTAGGTCACCGTGTGTGTGTTCAGATGTAACGTCTTTGGAACACAATTCAACATTTAAGAACGGATTTCGAAGTTTCATCTTCCATTTTCATCTTCCTCGCATTGTCCCGGCATTTTGCCTCATGGGAGCCTAGGGTCCGCTTTGAATTTCAGGATTTGGCGTAGGCACTAGTTTTACGAAAGCGACTGCCATCTGACCTTCCAATCCGGAGGGTAAACTAGGCCTTATTCGGATAAGTCCGGTTCCTCAAGATGTTTTCCTACACCGAAAAGCGACTGGTAATTATCAAACATGTCGTACATAAGTTCCGAAAAAAGTCATTGGTACAAGCCGGGGTTTGAACCTGCGACCTCCGGATTGCAAGTCGCCGCTTAGCCTTACCGCTAGGCCACCAGTCCGATGTTTTCCATTTTATCGTTCCATATTATTATTTGCTTATGTTTGTCATATTATTCAATGCCATATTATTGACGTTGGAGCCTAAATTAAAGTGGCACAACATCATTGAGATACAACGAGGAAATACCGCCAGCATCTTGGTAGAAGGCCCCTAGAGGCCTTTTTACATTTAATTGAAACTTATTGTACCATACACCTACCTAACCTTAATAGGTTAGCTATTTTTAATGCCTACCTTACTTAGCAATATTTTATTTAAGATATATAGATTTTTTTTAATTACAAATCCAGAAAATTCATTGATAGCCTTTTCCAAATGACAGAAAAAATGAAAATGCACCCTTTGATGCGATGATTACTAATGACAATTATCGGCTCCCTCGGGGATGAATTGAGGTGCCTGCATGTCATTGTTTGAGGACTTCAATGGGGTTGATTTTAAATTTCAACCTTTGATCGGTTACCGTGACTTGTTTTGTGAAATGAAAATGCCTATGCATTTTTCTGTCGAAAGATTTGATTTTTTGAGTTTGTAACATATGTATTATTTACTTCGATTTGTATGTTTACTTATTTTTAGACAGCCAAATAGTATCTACTGCTGAAATTATTTGAAATATTAAATTAAGAACAGAAGTTAACTGAAAATATGAGTTTCACGAAAAACTAGGATAGGCACATAAATATTTATTTCATTATGATTCCTTTGCTTCTCATAAGAAGTTCATAATTAAATTAAATGAATTAATAAATAAGTATTTCGGGACAATATTACACAGATCGTCCTACGGTAAGCTCAGTAAGGCTTGTGTTGTAGTTACTAGACGACGATATATATAATAGATAGATACATATAAATACTTAAATACATAGAAAAAACACCCATGACTCAGAAACAAATATATGTGCTCATCACACAAATAAATGCCCCGACTGGGAATCGAACCCAGGACCATCGGCTTCATAGGCAGGGTCACTACCCACTAGGCCAGACCGGTCGTCATAAGAAGTTCATAATTATTTCATTTGTATCTTATACTGAGTTTCAAGTTGTCGCAGGCTCAAACTTCAGGTTGTACAGTCAGCGTCATATAGTTGGTAGCATCCAAAGGACTCAAATAGTTCGGTCATAGAAATTATATGGTGTACCGAACTATTTGAGTCCTTTGGATGCTACCAACTATATGACGCTGACTGTACCAATGAGTTTTTTGGAACTTATGTGAGAAATATCGTTTGATAATAACCAGTCGCTTTTCGGTTAAGGAAAACATTGTGACGTAACCGGACTAATCTCAATAAGGCCTAGTTTACCCTATGGGTTGGAAGCTCAGATGGCAGTGGCTTTCGTAAAACTAGTGCCTACGCCAAATCCTGGGCTTAGTTGCCAAGCGGACCTAAGGCTCTGATGACCCGTGGTAACATGCCGGGATAACTCGAGGAAGATGACTACGTTTTAATTGAGCTAAGTCAATGTGGGTAAGACCGTCTTTCAGGAAAGACCGTATACCAACCAATTTCCTACATTATCTCATCGGTATTTAGTGTCATATGACGGACTTCCCTTCAAAATAAAGTATGCCGGTCTTACCCACATTGACTCTTTTTTGTAAAATTGGCAGAAATTGTTTTTTTTCATAAGTACACGTGAGTTTTATTTCAATTTTCTGCCGCCATAACTACAGAAGGTATTACTGTTGGCCTGCAATTGCCGCCATTACTACTGCTAAGTAGATAATACTGAGGCTCTAGTGTAAGTTACTATTGACGTAAAAAACGTTTACGAACGCGTAAGTGATAATGTTATTTATATGGAAAACGCAAACGCGTTCGTGACGTAAAGTTACATTAAGAACTTACAATCAGGGCTCTGTTGGAATGCAGTTTACTGTTTTATCTGTAACACCTTCACACTCGGAAGAAAAATTGATTGAATAATACTTTTATACTCAACGCGACGATGGATTCAATTCATGAATTCAATTTTATGCTTAAATGTTCATGTTCTTAGACAATTCCGCCATCAAAATTCACACCGACATTCTCTGCAACCTTTTAAAACCCATTAAATTTCATCGTCTTCGATTCAAAATATAAATCGGCGCATTTGAATATCCCCTCGTCGGGGGGAAATATGACAAACGCCATAAAAAGTAATAAAGACGATCGTAAAGCCGGGTGGGTTGTCGATATAAAACTGCGGCGAGAATATATGACGAGGCCTGCTGTGTGTACTCGTAAGGGTGTTGTGACGTCAAGCACAGTCGATCAACTAGATATTTTTAAGAAGGAAATAACGTAACAATCTTAAAGGCCGGCAACGTACTTGTGACTCCTCTGGTGTTGCTAGTGTCCATGGGCGGCGGTAGTTGCTTACCATCAGGCAATCCGTCTGCTCGTTTGCCTCCTATATCATAAAAAAAACTGGAAACTATCATGACAGCCGAAAGATGTCCACTGCTGGACATTAGGTCTCCCAAAAATGAGCCACAGGGACCGGTTTTGCTCAACCCGCATCCGGTCAATTCGCGATCTTTACTGTCTCTATAATTAATGATAAAAGAAACTATATTCGAGGTTAATTTAAGAATAAAATAATGTAAACAAAGCCTTCATAGATATTTAAATCGAAAGAAAAATAGAAAAATTTGACGCGAAGCGGGACTCCAACCCACAACCACTGGATCACTTGTGCTACTTACCAATTGTGCTATACGAGTACCGCTTGGACTTGTCAAATTTTTCTATTTTCTCCTTCGTGGTAAACGTCATCATGGGTGACGTGTAGTCGCATCTAGCGTAAGTATCTCAAATTTTTCTATTTTTCTTTCTATTTAAGTATCGAAGCTATTTGCTACATACGTTTCTGGATGAAAAAAAATAAACCCCTCATAGCTTCGCATATTACGAATCTTAAAAAACTACAATGGTTCCATTATCATTGTGTACATAAATGTTGACGAACGTAGACGAACTAAGGTCACCAAATCCGATATAGCCCACCGGATCAGCAAGCTGGAGTAGCAATGGGCAGGCCATATTGTACGCAAAGCTGATGGCCGATGTGGTCGAAAAGTGCTCGAGTGGAAACAATGGAATAGCAAGCGCAGTGTTGGATGTCCACCCACAAGATGGAGATGGAATGGATGCAGGGCGCTTCCAACCGATGCCTATAAAGGTTCAGAGGGAAGGTCTATGTTCAGAAGTGGACGTCTTATAGTTAAGATGATAATGACGAAGATGATGTTACTTACATTCTTGTTTAGTGAAATATGAGATAATTTGCCTATAATAATATTTTGTCATGTGTCGAATGTTTACATTATTTTCGTTTTCTATTGACCTCGAATATTATACAATTATTTTTTCAAACGGGAAAGTTACCATGATAGTTAATTTTGTTGAGTTTCCGATATTTCCGCGTTGTTGCAAGTGCCATCTCCACGGAATCACAATTGTAATACCTACTACTTATAATGTGTTACCCATTGTTAACTGAAAATCGTATGTAAAGTATTAAATATTATTTTACAGAGATGAAGAGTTAAATTCCAATTAATTAAGCACTCAGATAAATCACATAAAAATATCTATACTGCCTTCACGGAGCGGTAAATTTGCTCATAACTCAAACAAGAAAAATGAACCGAATATTTTTACGTGAAAATATGAACGCCGATATTTGTTACACCGATTTTAATTTAAAACTTTGTTAATCTAAGTATAAAGAGTAACCACAAAGGGAGCGGATCAAAACGATGAAAAATTATTGAAAGGGGGTTGATTCTGAGGGGGCGGCCATCGACGGGTACACAAAATACCAACATAACTTTACCGCTAATAATCAAACTTAGCTCCGTAAACCAAGTGCATAAGGCTACAAATGGATTGATAGCGGAGAAATCAGCTGCATAATTATCTTTGAAATTCCTTTGAGGAGGTTTGTAATAATCGTGATTTTTTAATCAAATTTCGTCTGTACAAGGGAAGAGGAGGCTATATTTTTTCATTATTTAATTTTGGTCGCTCGCGGCTTTCTACTCCTTCAAGGGACAAGCGGTTGTTTGAAGCGTTTTTTGGATGTTTAACCACGGTCGTGTGTCACACCGTTGTTTAAAAATAAAACGAAATATTCAATTCAGATTTTATGCTGCTTGAAAATATTGGGATGTTGAATTGTAATAATGCTGTACCGATACGGAAATCAAAGAAAACATATAATAAACAAAGTATGAAATGTTTCATAAATATAGCAGCAGTACGCTTGGCACATGATGAGACAGTATCTCGAGGCGAGATAGATTACTCGTCCTTTTCAACCTATATTAAATTAAGAGGGACAGATGTTCTGTCTCGACACCAAGGCCTGAAATGACTATCATAATGACCAAAAACTATATTGAACCTTCTTGAAAAAGTATACTATTGTTTTTTTTATGTTGTTACATTCTCCCATCTAACATCAAAAGTATCAAATTATTCTAATCTAGGGAACAGACGGATACAAACTATTAATGTCCTTTTTTATTTTCCTACGAACTCTAAAGTACAGTCAACAACACTCCCAGCTATACATTGATAGACCTTATTATATAAGGCATAAAGTCCACCGATGTACAGTTAAGAGTGTTGCTGTGTGTACAAGTAAGTTTAATATAAATAATGAAATGTATATCCAAATTTCATGTTATATCTCTAATAATAAAGGCGGAAGTGTTTCATAGAGCTAATTCAATATCAGTAATATAGTAGCCATGACAAAAATATATCTACCGAATCACTGATCATAAATCTAAGGAATGAACTTATTTTAAGAAACGATATAAAGTCTTTTAGTTTAGTTGTCGTTAATACGATATAGTATGTTAATAATAAAAATTATGGCTTATCATTACTTCATTGTCCTTAAGCTACATTAGTAAAAAGTATGTTATATTTTTGTTTTGTAGTATACGTATTTTGTCATTTTGTGTTAGTATTGAGTTAAAATAAGAAATGTAGAGTGTATAGCAATATATACCGGTACGCAATCTCGTATCTAATATTTTGGTGTCAACATAAATAATATGTTTTCTTTCTATCTTTCAATCCTTTTGACTCGCGTTGTCCTGGTATATTTTCACGGCTCATGGGAGCCTGGAAGACTGGCTTGGTAACTCATCTCAGGAACTGGCATAGCTATAAGTATTTAGTAAAGCTACGGCCATCTGAACTTTTAACAATTTCAATTTAATTTTTTTATATTTTATTCAAGTAGGCCTTGCAACAAACACTTTCGAATAAACCGGGTAAGTTAGGCCTTATTGGGATTATTCCGGTTTCCTCTAAATGTTTTCCTTCACCGAACAGCGACTGGTAAATATCAAATTATATTTCGTACATTCTACATTTATACATTCTCAAAAAATTATTTAGAAAGTGATTACATAAACAAATAGTAAATAGAAGAAAACTAATTTCACGTGTAAGAAGTGCGTTGTTTATTTAAAAAAATAAATTATTAGTACGAACCGGGGTTTAACCCACGATCGTAAGTTGCACCTTCTTACCGCTAGGCCACGAGTCCGGTACGCCATACCGGTATGGAACAGAACGGTGTAACAGGTGGCCTCGTTGAACAGTTCAATTTCGAGGTTAATATGGCAGATCATCTGATAAAACGTGTGTTTTGATTACAATTACCGGCTTCCAGTTGTTCCACGTTCTTTTGTTCCATTATTGTTCCATTTTTTTTAATTGTTTAGCAATGGAATTACGATAGCAATTTCGATGGTAATTATTTAGAGGATTATAGGAGTTATCTTGAGTGTGTCGAGGAGTGTAGTTTGTGGTATAAGACAGGAATAAATAAAATTTAGGGGAGTTTATAGAAAAAAAAAATGATTTGAAAACAATAAATTAAGACAAACGGGATATTTGCCATGTATGTTGATCTGTATCAAAATAACATAATGTATATATATATAAATGTAAACGTAGATAGCTAATATTTTCACAATAGGTTGTTTAATATACCGTAAGGACCAACTAAGTAGGGATTTTTGGAAATTCCATCATTAAGGGGGTAAAAAGGGGGTTCTATACTTTGTATGGGGATTTTGTAAAATTTAAAGCGATAAACTTGAAATTTTGTGTATTAATCAAATACAAGAAACGTAATTTGAGCATTTTTTGAAATTCATCCCTTAAGGGGTCAAAAAAGGGGGTTAAAAGTTTACATGGAGATGGAGCCAAAAATGTCAGAGACATTCGACTTGTGTTTAAACTCCTTATTTAATGAAAAGGAAACAACAATAAAACAACTGTTCAAATTATCTCTAAAATACTCAAAGGTTAACTGGAAGAGATCCCTTAAAGAGATAAGTTCGCCTTTGTACACATATTTTGTTTTTTCCTCTATTGTTTTTTTTAAGTTTTTGTACAATAAAGTGTTTTACTACTACTACAACAGTAATAATTGCTAACCACAGGTATTCTTCTGCGCGTGCGAAGCCGCGGGCCACAGCTAGTAAGTAATAGTTATAATATAAACAACCATGTAGCTAAAATCGTTTATTATGAAACAGTAACATAAACTGCTTTTATATTATCGTCATAATATCATTATTATCTCGTTCACCAAAAACCCCGGTACCATCGCAAACATAATATTTCCCCAAATGCCTTTTGGACATTGTCCAGGGTTCTCCATTAGGTATAATTTACTTTATTTGTCTCTGCGCTCCTTGCCAATACGTATTTATTTATTACTCGACTACGGAGGGAGGGCAATGTGTTTGGTCATATGGTGTAATAATAAATATATAATAAATATTTTTGGTGTCGCTTTTTGTGGGGGCCCATCTCGCATAAGGCGAGTCACAGTCTGTCGGAAATAAAATTGTATAAGTACCATTTTATTAGGTAGACGTACGCCTTTTTATCCAATAGCCCAGTAGCTAGTCCATCCTTGCCACCCAATAGCCTAGTACATTCTAGATTTCATTAAAACTCAATAGTCCTTATACCATGGTGGGCGTGCTGTCTCTGTGCGCGGCCCATGACACGGACAGGGGCTACATCCGCTTAGTGTACCCCTTATATATCATTAAATTGTCGAAAGGGCTAATACGCGTTGGCTCGATCCGGTTCCGCATAGGCCTCCCAAATGTCCGGAACACCATTAAATAAATAAATGTTTCGGGACAATCTTACACAAATCGATCTAGTCCTACGGTAAGCTCAGTAAGGCTTGTGTTGTAGGTACTAGACGACAATATTTATAATAGATAGATAAATACTTACATACATAGAAAAAACCCATGACTCGGGAAGAAATATCTGTGCTCATCACACAAATAAACCCGACTGGGATTTCAACCCAGGACCATTGGCTTCATAGGCAGGGTCACTGCCCACTAGGCCAAACCGGTCATCGGTTGTTCCGTGTACGCAAGAGAAATATAGTTTTTTCAAGATGTAAAAACGTAATCTAGATTTGGTTAGAGTTTAATTACATCTAAATACCCAAAACAATTATTTGTAGAATCTATATGCCTCATAATGGGTCACTAACCAAGCGCGTCAGTACGCGGTGCCACATTTCTTGTAACAAACTATGCTTCAGTTGTCCCCTGGCTGATGGAACAGAATAACAACAAATAGTTGATTCACTCTTATATTAGAATAAACTCACCACTCGGTACGAATGGAATCAAACTGATTTTTTTTCACGCCAAAAATATTATTTTTATTTTAAGCAGAAACGTCTGCTAGCATATCAAAGATATTTAAGTCGAAAGAAAAATATAAAAATTTTGACTCGCAGCGGGACTCGAATCCAGTGGTTGTGGGTTCGAGTCCCGCTGCGAGTCAAATTTTTCTATTTTTCTTCCGACTTAAATGCCAAAAATATTAGCGTCAAAAGGGCTAGCAGACTTAGACGACTGGCTTCATAGAAAAAAAAACACGACAATAAAATTTTCATTCGCTTTTTAAATGGTACCGAATATGCCCTTAAACGGATCGCAACTACTTTGTGTCTTGATTTACTTCTGTCTAGTAGTAATCAATATTTTATGTAATAATTCCTAAAGGTGAACTGAACTGAAGGACCATGTTTATCTAGTTATTCAGAGAATACGTCATATGGAGAATTATATAAATTTTGAATATAGAACGCCGACATGCAGGTACAGACACGTTACTACTACATAGACCAAGTCCTTTAGCTAAGTTTTTATCTGTTAAAAACAAAAGAACGATCATTGATTAAAATATACACGACTCTAAAATTAAAAAAAAACGCTTCGCTCTTTAAATCTGACTTCCAAATTTGAAAATCATCCTATTAACACCGTGTAAAACCATCGATAGCAAATCCGCGAACGAACGAAAAAAACCGTTAAAATTCAAAAATCCACCTTTTCAATTACCGAACGGTGAACGGTCGCATGCAAATTTCCGATGTCCGTTATACTAACAGCTATCCGATGAGCGGAACTCGACCTTATGACAAGGTGTTAAGGTTCATGGAAGGTCAGTTTACAATTTCAACGAGAACGCTATTGATAGGGGAGTTCGGTTTTTTTGCTTTGCGCTTTTTACGGGACGATTTTTCAGTGCTGGGTTTGAATGGAAGTTTAGTCTGCTTTGTTGTTGTTGAAATATTTACTTGTAACTAAAACTGTGTATTCTTGTGAGTAGGTACGAATTAATACATTTGTTAATAAACTTTTAACAAAAAATAAAACCGACTTCAAATAGGTAATAAAAAGCAACAAATAATTGTTTTCTTTATCACTTGATAAGTACTTTTGGACTATTTAGAACAAATCAATTTCTTAGGACAATTATATACAATTATTTTTGGTTTTGAAGTCCCCAGGGGTTTGCCTCAAGTTCCCAGGGGCCCACGATACCCTAGTTACTGTAGCGGCCAGTGTACCAACGACGTCAGGTGTGCGAAGAATGGCGCAAAATCGGTCATTGTAGGTCACTTTAGGGGGAATCTATGTTCAGCTTTGGCCGTCCTTTGGTTATGATGATGATGATAAGAAAGTTGTTACCAAAGTGCATCACATGGCAACTCCATTAAGCCCAAAAACGGCTACATTACACTTTTATATCATGTGGTTCCGTTGCCAGAAGGTGGTACTTTCTGAACATAAATGCTTGATCTGTTGCCGAAAAATTTCATCCGATATACGTTTTTATTGCATTTTTTAAGAGTACCGAATGACGTAGTTCGGAGACAATGCACTAAAAAATAACATGCAACCGAATTTATGTACCTTCTCCTTTTTAAAGTTGGTTAAAAATATGTGCATGGTTACCAAAGTGCATCTCATGACGATTCCTTTAAGACTAAATAGGACCCCGCTAGACTATTTAATCATGGAGTTCCGTTGCCTACTTTCCAGCTACAATCATCAGTAACCCCTAAATTAACTTCGTCATAGTCACTTTAGTATCTCAATCTAAATATCTCACCACCACCGAGGAAACACTAGGAATTTTGTAGGACCACCTTTGGTCTACTTCATTTGTTCTTCACCACCAAATCCTATTTTCTAAATTCTATTGTTTGACTTGTAACCAACCTTGTAGTACAGTGCCTGGCAAACTTTTAGAACATTTTCCTGTAATTTTAGTGTTATTCTAATAAAAATATAAACATTATATTATTTTTTTCACTTGTGTACCATGTAGCATTTATCCCAAGATTTGAAAATATTGTGTAACTTTTTTTGCCCGTATGTGTACAATGCGCGAACTTTGTATATGCAGTCATACTACGAAATAATTTACCAGATGCGTTCATAAATGACGGAGTTCTAAGGTTGTTACGCAAAAATGAACATACAATCGAATTGACAATCTCCTCCTTTTTTAAAGTCGATTAAAACATTTGTTAGGATTATAAGACTGCATCTCATGACAAGTCCATTAAGTCCAAACACGGCCACTCTACACATTTTTATCTCTGTGTTCCGTGGCCTGCCTCCCGGGTCCAACCACCAGATCAGGTTAATGGTAATATTTCGTCAGAAATATTCAAGTTGGCTTTGTCATAGTCGCTTTAGTATTTCAATTGAAATATCTAAGCGCCTCCCAGGAAACACAATGAGTTTCCTATGACCACCTATGGTCTTCTTCATCAGTTCTTCTTCACCAAATACTATTTTCTGAATACAAATGCTTGACCTGTCACCGTATATACTAAAATCGTTATACATGCACCTATAAATTTTGAAGAGTTCTCTTAATTCCTCATGGATCCCATCATCAGATCTAAATTCTGGTAACAATGGGACCAACCTTGAAGTAGATGCTTTCAAACAACGAAAAAATTTTTGAAATCGGTCCATTAATGACGGAGTTCTGAAGGAACACACATAAAAAAAAAAAACAACATGCCAACCGAATTGATAACCTCCTCCTTTTTTTGAAGTCGGTTAAAAAGACTAATGATTACGTTTTGATTTGATTGCTTTTTTTTATGACATAGGCGACAAACGAGCAAACGGATTTGCTGGATCAATTAATCCAAAAACAAATTATTTCTGGACAGCTCTGGCCTAGTGGGTACCTAGTTGTTTTGCCTATGAAGCCGACGGTCTTGGGTTCAAATCCCAGTAGGGGCATTTATTTGTGTATGGTTGTTATGCACAGAATGGATATTTTTATTTTGTTGGCTAAGGACACAACACAACCCTTCTTGAGCTTACCTTGGGGCTTGATCAGTTTGTCTATTAATATTTATTTATTTTATTTTAATTATTCGGTAGGTATAAATATAACTGAAAAAATATTATGAAATTGTTTTTCTTTGTTTACCAAAATATTTTCATATTTTCACATGTGACAAAATAACAATAAATTAGTTTCTAAAGTAAACTAAAACTAGACTTATACCTAAATTAACACTACAATTTGAATCAAAACAAATCAAATGTAATAATTTCAACTGGTAATAATGTTCATAGATACGTAATTTTATGAAAATAATCTAAGTAGAGCAACTTACCTAACCAAACATCGAACGAATTTCGAACAGCTATAGACTCACCGAAGCCATCAAAACGTGTGGGCTCAAAGTGGTCCCTTCACACTCTTCCGTCCCTCTCTCTCCGACGTAGTACATATAACGCCATCCCTATCGACTCTTCCATAAAGATATCGAATGTTCGACGCAACAGGTCGTATTGGCTTCATGATCAGGGTTGTCGAGTGATCGATTATTTAGTTAAGGAAAATATTGTACATGGATAATTTGTTAAAGTTTTCAGACGAGAAAATATACGACTGATGGAATTGATGATATTAGTTATCAATTTGCAAAAACTATGTATGTTTATCTTGATATTAAAATTTAACTTATATTCCAAAGCGTGTCAATTGAGAATAACAATTCGTATATATATGCTATGGATGTTTCCATAATAGAATTGTAAATATTGAGCTAATACGGATTCACCGTGTGCGTATATTAATAGCGTTATAATATCATTATTGTAAGCTTGAAACTTACTGGCTAAAAAAAAAAAAAAAAAAAAGGCCTACCGCAATGATCGAAATTCACAAATTTCGAACGGAATTTGTGAATTTCGATCTCTTTAATATGGAATATCTTAAATGGAGTAAAAGTGAAAGAAATTTTCAAATTTCGATGTTCACGGTAAACCATTTGAATAGATTAGGCTTAACTTTTTAATATATCAGATTTCAATATCAGACAAAAAGACCACGAAAATTGATCACGCACAAAAACATTTCAAAATTGTCGGCAACCCTAAAGCAACTTATCGTTTTTCAGCGAGCGGTCCCGTTCAGGAATGTTATTGATAACAGGTGGGATCGGAACGGATAGGAAGTATTGGCCCGGGACGGGACGGGCGGTGTGGCGGTGCGGTTATTGGGGATAATGAGCGATCGGAAAAGTTAAGGTATGTTGCGAGAGGTCAGGTTTTGGATGGGTGACCGCGAATAAATAAAAACAAAAAGATCTAAGTTATAGTGGTTAAGAAATTTCCATTGGTAAAATACTACATAGTAAGATTGGTATGGTGCGGTACGAGCGCTGTCGCTGTGCAATCGGTGAACAAGGGATATATCGGGAAAGTTAAGCTACGTTAACAGTGGTCAGGTTTTAGATGGGTGACCGTGAAAAAAATAGATACAAAAAGATTTATTATATATCAAGAAATCTAAATATATATAACTCAAAGACTGACATAGTGATCTATCAACACACAGCCCAAACCACTGGACGAATCGGGCTGTGTGGCATGCAGGTAGATGTTATGACGTAGGCATTCGCTAAGAAAGGATTTTGATAAATTCTACCCCCAAGGGGATTAAAAAGGGGATGAAATTTTGTATGAAACTTAGTCAATTTTAAACCTATCGGGCTGAGACTTTGCATGCATAAAGCTACTATGACGTAAGCATTTGTGGATAAAACGGCATTTTCCGAACAAAAAGCATACAAAACTACGTTTTGAACGATAGTGTGCTAAAAATAACTTAAATACGAGCGAAGCCGCGGCCAAAACCTAGTTATTTTCATAAAACGACCACTACTGTGACTTGTATCATATTTTAGTTGCCATATTCACCACGCTTGGCAGGCGGGTTGGCGACCCCAGCTGTTTCGACGGACGCTGTTGCCCATCCGTCGAATTTTTTCAGCAGACACATATACTTTGTTCAACACTATAGCTCTAGGGTTAGAACCTGTGTATAGTTTTAATTTATCTCTTTTACTATGCATACTCGACGTGTAAAAGTGCCCTTGTGGCCTACTTACTGAATAAACGTTTGAGTTTGAGTCTATGATGTTATCAAAATAACAGATGTAGCTGCAAGAACAGATCCTTGGTTATGTGGAAACTAAAATGGCCCCTTAAGCGATAGGGTAAAGTGCGTTATAAAGGAACATAACAATTTGCTAAACGGCGCTATCGATATCGCGTGGACAATCGATGATTGACGGGTATGGACGCCATGTTTAGTTGTAAACTAGTCATGACCAGTATTTTAACTTCTACGGACGCTGCCGTTTTTATGACTGTATATGTGTCTCTCTGTTACTTCACGCCTATAGCTAGACTACACTGTGGCTTAAAATACAAAAACCGTATATGTGACATGCCACGGGCAAATGACGTGTCAATTAACGGTATATACTTTTAGTAGCTGTTTAATCTTTACGCGTCGTACCTATTAAGAAGAAATCTCGGGTACCGGTATATTGAGACAGTTTGAAGTCAAGTAGCTATACTTTAAGAACCTGTTTATTAAGTAAAAAAATAATTGAAGGATTACCAAATCATTTCGGAAAATAAAATGTAAACTTAATGGTATTAAAAAATATTTTTGAAAATACTTTAAATTTGTTGATTTATACATAAAGATTGTTCAATTTTTAAACATAATCGCATGTGTAAAACTATAAATAAATTAGCGAAGGGGGGGAATTGCATTTGTAGTGCTTGTACGGGAAAAAGGAATCAAATATAGAATGCCTGTAAACACACAATACCACTACAGATGCAATCCACGCTCTTGCTAATTTATACACTAAACTAACTAAATTATATATATTTTATTTAACAAACCAACGAAAACATATTTCTTATCATATTAAAATTTGTAAAAAAATATTTACTTTTTATCACGACAATTATGAATAAAAGCGCTAGCAGCAAAGACCGTACGACTTGGCTGACGAAGCGGCTTGTAATGAGTTTTTTGGAACTTAAACTCCGAATAACTGTACACAATACATGTACAGTCAGCAGCAGAAGTGGCTAAGCGTTTGATGTGTTCAAAATGAGGTCAACATGTCTCTGTTAAGAGAATAAGAGCGCGTGTAGGTCAGTTTGAACACTTCAAACGCTTAGCCACTTTTGCTGCTGACTGTACCTACATGTATAAACGTGTACAAAATACTATTCGATATTTAGGAGCAATGGAGAGGGCTATGTTGGGAGTGTCTCTGCGTGATCGAATCAGGAATAATTGCATCCGCAGTAGAACCAAAGTTACCGATATAGCCCTCCGAATCGCCAAACTTCAGTGGCAGTGGGCAGGGCACATTGCACGCAGAACCGATGGCCGGTGGGGCGGAAAGTTTCTGGAGTGGCGACCACGAACTGGAAGACGCAGCGTAGGTAGGCCTCCCACAAAGTGGACCGACGACCTAGTTAGAGTCGCGGGATACCGCTGGATGTGGAAGGCGCAGGATCGGTCTTCTTGGGACGTTCTGGGGGAGGCCTATGTCCAGCAGTGGACGTCTTTCGGCTGACATGATGATGATGATGATGATTTTAACAGTCGCTTTTAAGTGAAGGAAAAGATAGTAAGAGGAAGATTAGTAGGTGTAATTACTTATAATTGGCGTCACTTTGGATTAGCACCACAGGTGACCAGAAGACTGGCCTGAATTTTGCAGCGAAGCGCAGTTGGGACAACGCGAAGAAAATTATGATGATGTTTATAAACTTTAAAGTCAATGTTCTGTAAAATAATTATATTACTATAATAGCCGACCGGCGAAATAATGAATAGGATAATGTTATCCATTGAAATAAATCGATGGTTTGAAGTCGCTTTTGGATACGCTTCGGTAACTTTCTGGTTACTATATAATACTATAAAACTAGCCTTAAACCTAGGCGTATCCATACTAAGGTAATGGCACCAATGATGGACACTTAGTTCTTATTTCAAATATCATAAAGTTATAAATTGAATATGTCCCAACAAATGCACAACACTTAACTCCTTTGAAATAGGCACTAATGTTCATGATTGCTTCCGTGTCCATTAATGGTACCGTCACCTTAATATTATAAATAAAAATATCTCTCTCTGTTTGTCGATTACCTCTTCACGCTTACACCGCTGAACGAATTCGGAATCCGAATTTCGCATAATATTTGGTATGGAGACAGTTTGAGCGACCACGGTAAGCTCAAGAAGGCTTGTGTTGTGGGTACTCATCCAACGATATAGGTATATAATATACAAATACTTAAATAAGTACATTATATATAACATATATTATGAAACACCCACAATCCAGGAATAAATAACCCCTTCCTACTCATTTTTTTTTATGACATAGGCGGCAAACGAGCAGACGGATTGCCTGGTGGTAAGCAATTACCGTCGCCCATGGACACCCTTAACACCCGAGACAAGCGCGTTGGCGGCCTTTAAGGGGGGTTGGAGCTCTGGGAACCTTACTCACCCACAGGAACACAACAATACATACCTGAAAGGTAGCAGTGCTGTTATGGCTGTGGTCTTCTGTAAGGAGGAGGTACTTCCCCAGTTCGGCTGCCCCAGATTCAAGCGTGATGGATGGTAGTAGTCGCCGCTAATACTACAAAATAATTGTTAAAGTATAAGATAAGACTGTTCATATTAAATATGTAAATCGGAATGTTTGTTAAGTTTTCGTGAGGCTATTTTATTTTTATTTTTTTATTACTCATTTGTGGAATTACTCTGCAATTATAGCATAGTAGAGTTACTTAATCTCTCACTAAAAATCTTGGGGGAGTTGCCATAGTCACCACGCGGGTCGGGAACTGCAGTAGCCGTTGAGAATAGCGCGGATGCAAATTGGCGAATACGCTGCATTTTAGCAACTTCTAATGTAACCAAATTATGCCAATTGGCAACTTATTCCTAAGAAAAGTTTATACCCTCAATTTTTAACAGCTTTATATACAACTTTATCGTACATACATGTAAGTCAGGACGGAGCACTATCTAGTCCTCTGCAATAATAGTATAAGTAAACTGGAGTTTTTGCAAGTTATGCAAGTATTTTAGCTCTTATCTTATAATATAATATGCCAATAGCATTAACAGCTACGACATATGCCAATAAGCAATTTTGTATTTAAACTTTCGTGACATAATATTATTATTAACACACGATTAACATGGTTCTCTTCACGTTTATTTAGTCACTCGCGCGACATGGCGACGGGCCGGCGACGCGATCGGCGAACCGAACGGACACTCAGCACTCTTAGTGCTTGAAAATGGAGGCCTATGTTCTCCGAAACATGTCGCGCGAGTAACTAAATAAACGTGAGTAAAACCGTGTTAAACGTTAATAATAAGCAACTTTTTCCAAAGAAAAATTATGATTTCAATTTTTAACAAATTTTCGTTCTCAATGTGGCAATCTAGCTTTTAGATGCATCTTTATCGTATATGCCTGGCGTTTTGGCATATTTTAGCATATTTTAATATGCCAGTTAGCAACTTATTCTAATAGACCTCAATTAAAAAAAAAAACGATCTCAATGTGGCATCTTTATAAATCCTGATATAAGCAAACTAGCTTATATACGACTATATACTACATAAGTCACAGACCCGAGCACTCGCTATCTGGCCCTGTGTAACAATGGTATAGGAAATTGTGCGCACAGATTTGTGAGCTGCGGGCCACTGCCTTCGCAAACTACGTGGCATATTGTGGATAAGACTATCCGAGAATTCACCATATCAGACTATAAGTACATTGGAGTGTGTATTGTGATACAAAACGACGACCAGTCTGGCCTAGTGGGTAGTGACCCTGCCTATGAAGCCGATGGTCTTGGGTTCAAATCCCAGTCAGGGCATTTATTTGTGTGAGCACAGATATTTGTTCCTGAGTCATGGGTGTATTAGATGTATTTAAGTATTTATATGTATCTATCTATTATATATATATCGTCGTCTAGTACGGCCTAATGTCAGTTCTTAATTTTAATTCTCTTTCGAACATGTAACCAGAGAGTTCCTAGATGAGTCAGTGGGAGACAGTCAAAGCGAGTAGTTGATTTGTTATACATAGAAAACACCCATGACTCAGGAACAAATATCTGTGCTCATCACACAAATAAATGCCCCGACTGGGATTCGAACCCAGGACCATCGGCTTCATAGGCAGGGTCACTAGTGTAGGCACTAGGCCCACTAGGCCAGACCGGTCGTCAATATTTCCCTAGTTTCATGCGTTAGATGTATTATTAATTTATATAAGAAATAAACGTCAAAAATTTAATTTACCTAAAATAAACTACTATTTTTAAATATAAAAAAAACATATATTTACAAATAAAAAATGGGCTCCAAATCAGTGCCAGTTGGTAGGGTGCCCAGAAGGCTGGCAGCATGGTCGCGCTGGACGGAAATACTTAACCTGGGCAAAGTATGACTTTTGGTCACCCATCGCATTTACAAGACGCTTATAAAGCTCTTTATAAATTCTGTGTGCCCTATAAGAGTTATTATATCCTCTAGCCACCCAGAAACCAATAAAAAGGTCTTCCAATACAGGCTTGAATTTTAATGATGAAATATCAGAGTTTCATTTGGCTTGGCAGTTTATGAGCTGGCCACAGCTTGTCAGTTTTTGAGCTGTAGGCGAGTAGAGGTTATCATTGTTGTGTGTCTTATCCATACTAAGCCAACTCAAAATCCAAAACACTGGAGCAGCACTCGGTGCTATTGAATATCGGACAAAGAGCTCTAATTGTTGAGCTGCAGTCTAATTTCAGCGAAATATGGCCGACTGCGGTCCACTGCTAAATTACTGCCAGTCTGATTTTACGAGGTCTTGTGCGAATCGGAATCTCGTATACTTTGACCTCCTAGAGTAGTCAGTACGGCGAGGACCAATATAGTCGAGGATAAAAATAGATCACTTAATACCCTTGTTGTACAATCTACTAATTAGTGGATTGTGGTCGGGGAGCACCTGGCGTAGTGACCCTGCTTACAAACCATTTTTGGACCCGGGTATGTCCTTAAACTACGTCCAACAATGAGAGGTAGGGCACAGCGAAGTACCATCACTGTAACACCCCCCCCCACAATATAATTCTATAATTCCCCATATATTTTTACCTACCTACATAACTGCTGCTACAAATATTACATCCTAATTTACCTAAAACCTCTATAAAACTAATTTTAATTTGTCATGCTTATTATTATTGGCCTTGAGATGAAATGATGTGATCGTCTAATTAGCAGGACCCTACAGTTGATCGTAATAAACCCTTGGACTTTAACATTTGCTAGAATTGTTTAGTTAGTCTAAGACGGACTACCTATACTTCTAGCTTCCTAACCACCCCTAATAATGTGAACTATTACTTGCAGTATTATTATGTATTGCATTACAGAATTATCTGGATTACATTTTACAACTGTTACTTATTACTTCAGTATTTAATTCTATTTGTTTATTATAACTAGAACTATGATAAATTTCACTTTAAACTACTATTCAAAGTTAATAAGGTTAAACCCTGAGATGACCTACGACTCTATTACAAAACAAAATATTTGTCATGTAATGTGTTTATCAAGTTTTAACAATCCTTTCCAAGTATAATCATTTAATTAGATATAACTCCTAAGGTGGTATGCTGTCTTGAATGAACTATATGGGTTGTGAAACTAGTAGGGATATCGTTGTGACGTAAAATAACCTCAGGTTTCATTTAGGATAGAATTGGAACTAAGATAATATTTCCTAAATATGTCTAATTGTTATTGCACTCACATGACTTAAGAATCTTAAAACAATATATTTTATTGATTGGTAAAGTCCAGGCTCCTCCATCCGCCTGAGAGATTGCTATCCCTCTCTGGAATACCAGAAGACAGTGCCCCTCGTCCCAGACTGGTCAGGGCCCCTCCAATATTTTACTATTCGGAGTAAAGGTGACCTTCGTCAAATGAATGTAAGTTTATACAAAGAGAAGTTACTTGCTATCTTAGTCAAGGAGTTTTCCTAAGGATGAAGTATAAACTCTTACATCTCTTTCCCCATAGAGTCCAGAGAATCCACGTCTTTAGGTGGAGAGTTCCTCAACCCTCAGGAAACCTCGGGATAAATAATGAATTAGTGTCATGTTAACGCAATTGCTATAGAATTTACCAACGCTCCGGAAACCGCGTAGTCCACGGAGGGAAACGTCAACCTCCGACGAACTGAGGCGAAGCCCTAGACAATAGTCAGAGCCTGGCCTAATTATGTCTACCTAATACTAGTCTTATACAAAGACTCAATTATACACAGTGATGTAAATCCGTAGATATAATTATGTTATAAAGTTTGCTATAGTAAATAAATGCTTTCAGATTAAAGATCCTTAGAACTATTTCCCGTAGGTATTGATAATAATTCTTGAATTAATGATCCTTAGACCTGATACCCGTAAGTATAGATACCATTTGTTAATTAGTGATCCATAGATCTGATACCCGTAAGCATAGATAATATGTATTAATTAGTGATCCATAAATCGGATGTCCGTAGACGTAATCATGTTGTAGAGATAAATGGTCTTGACCACTATCTTTGATACAGTTTAGTAAAAGTACTCTTCAGATGGCATATATCTTTAGATTAATTTCCCTTGGTCAAACAATAGGAAGAATAGTGAGAGTGAGGCCTTGGCCAAATATCCAAATCTGATGAAATCCGGTTTCAGATTAATTTAAGGTTCATAATGCTTGTAATAAAGTGCTTTCCAAGTATCACACTAGATCACCTGACTTGTGTTACACTCCGTCAGTGCTAAACCTTCAATCCTTCTCCGAGACTGAACATCAAACTTGTTTGTTTATGAAAATATTAATATTAATCTGCTAATAAACCAACTTCAGAGTATATGTATACACTATTGCGAGGAGCTACAGTATGCGATCGGTGCGGTACAAAACAAGCACGAGTCGCCCCTAGGAATGCTCAGCAGCGAATGCCCCTCCGGCCCGACCAATATGATAATGTATCATTAGGTTGGTATATGTATTCTATCTACCCTCTCTGTTAAATATGAACAGTGCTCCTATTATTGTCCCATCTTCTAATAAAGTGATAATGAATTAGATTGCTAGTTAAACCATAGTAAATATATAGTAATCTTAATTAGATAAAGCTAAGACACCCTCAATACACACATGCGTGATCACATCACGAGCTCAAATTCAAACTGACAATAGTTCTACCGTCCTATAAGATGTAGGTATGAACACTTAATATTTACACATAAAATGTAGTTAGTACATACTAAAACCTAGTAGGAAACTCTCTTCGAAATACGCAATAGATTACACACATGCACTCAAGTAGTCATAAATAAATATGTATAATTTATCCACCCTGTGAAACAATACACATAGAAATCACAACTGACTATTGTATCAATAAAGTAAGAGTTAATTGCTCGGAGAACACTTACCAATAGACGCCTTCATCAAGATCTCACACAATATTCTGTGTCAATCTGACTGAACTTTAGGTAAACTAAACTGTCCCTATGATCTGATGTCATCTGACTTACACACTTGGAAACAAAAGATTTCACTGCTGGAAAAAGCTACAATACAACTGGTGTCATGTGGTATATAACCCATTCCCACCTTATGTATCGTAATAGCTTTACATGAGAAAATAATACACGCAATATCAAAATTTTACTAGTGGAACGATTAATATTTAATAGGTACTAACTATTCTACGAATACAACAATTTGTAAACTCACCTGCTCGCCGATTTGACTCCTGCTTTTCCTTTCCTTCTCCTTCCCGTTCCGCGTCCCGAGAGTTAATGCCCCCCGTGCGTTCCCCGCCGGGTATTTATAGCATTTTTTCTTTCGTTGCATTCGTTAGTTTCGATGAATTAAAGTTGTCACAAACGTTGGAATCGTTGAAGCCGATACAGTTATTGGATTTGTTAGTTTTGCCAAAATCGATGGTTTCAACTCGTTGGAATCAAGGGATTAGTTGCAATCGTTACAATCGTTAAATCCACTAATCCGCTAGAATTGCCTTATATGGTGTTTCGATAGATTTGTTGCAACCGTTACAATCATTAAATCTGCTAGTCCGCCAGAATTTCTTCATAAGTATTTACTAAGTGTCTTTATTCATATTTAACATGTGATAATTATATGAACCCGTACAAATACACAGTGTTTTCTGAAACAGAGACTGTGTCTCGTTACAGCTGCCCCCCCGTTTTTGCATAGATGTAAAGTTACTCTAACTTTAATTGAAGTAAAAACGCATTATACACAAAAACTTCTTACATACAGTTATTAACATTTAACATTGACCCCTCCCAAGCATGTTTATGTAGTGTGTAAAATGACCATTACTAAGAAGGATACAACTTAGCTATAGTGAGTTACAAACCAATAGTCTCTAGATTTCATGAGTCAAATTGCGGCCAGCCATGAATTCTCATTCCGATAAAAGCACCCGATTGTGAGTCGAATGTGTCCTAATGACAAGTCTCTTGAGGCTTTATTTGAAATCAAGTATACTACATTGTCCAGTATGGGATTTCGCCATTCACATTGTCCGAATGTAATAATTCCACAAGAATCTCTTCACTAAAATGAGAAAACCTTTCTATTCTTTAAGTAACCAACAACAATTAATCTTCCCATTAGTCAAGAAACCAATCTGCAACTCAACTTCAAACTAGTAGACCCTTCCTTTCTCGGCATATGTCCCATGTACAAGTAAGAATAGTCAGGCAGACATGTAAATAATCTAATTATATCAGCAAAGACTTAGATGGCAGATAAGTATTTTATTAACTCATTCCAATTTGGTAATAACATCTATCAAAAACATGAATGTTTAATGTCTTTCCTGACCTCTCCAGCAAGACACAGGGTGTGTAAATAGTGAGGGAAGAAGCTTCTTGTAGAGTATTGTGTTGTCAAATAAATGTACCTTAAATAGGTATTTAATTTACTATCCTAACTCCAAGATTTCTTTGACAACAATATTGTATAGGTAGCCGCTTTTTTTTTTTCAGTAGGCAAATATCAATAACTGCTGTCAACATTCTAAGACTTGTAATGACGAGAAAACCCTTTTAAACGTTAATCATCCTTCCACACATTCATCAACTTGTACTTCCATTCACTTCATGCATTCCAATCCCTTTATCCTTTAGCCTATATCATACAAAGTCACTTTCATCCTTCCTCTGACGCTCATACATCCAGTTCGCTCATAATTCCAAGTCTAGTTTGAATTTGACATTTTATAACATAAAACTTGAGATTGTTTTTATATACATATATTACGTTTTAACTAATATAACCGATAGGCAGTAACATTAGTCATAAATAACATTCACAGTACCTACGTTACCATATGTTCACGCTCAACATTAACTAAACTGCGAACTTAATTTAATTTTAAACTACTTTCGATTTCACACACATTTTCACTAATTTATTCTTATAACAATTAATGATGAAAGCTTTCTTTTAGTATTTCTTTTACTAAATATTATTTAATTAACACTTAAATTTACATAAAAAATGAAGTGGAACGAATATAAGTACAGTGTAATTCTTTATCTAACAATTATTTTCACAAAATATAATTTTGTATTTCACGGTCAGCTCAATACACTTTACCCCAATAATGGTCGGTAGAATATTAAACCTCTATCAGAACTGGCATTTCCGGTACAAACCTCCACCTTCAGCGTGCACTGCAGGAGTTGCTACGACCACCCTACGGCCCCAGCTCCAAACCAGCGGCACTAAAACATTGCACCGTCACCGATTGTCTGCCCAATCTGTTCTGATGAAACTTATCGAATAGGTTTTCATAGATATTATGTATTGTTACATACTTGCGCCACCACTCATAAACTTAATGTCAGATTTTCTACTTCGATTGTGACAGTATTCCGTTAGATCTCGTCCCAGTATTTTTAACTTTAGAACATTTATATGTCAACTACGGAAACAACAAATCAAATAAAATAAAAGAAACTAAATTATACTATAAGAAAAATACGCAAGCCTGCTAAGATGGCATTACGCATCTCAGAAAAACGAAGCCTAAACTATTAACACAGCTTTATGAATACAATTTTAAGAAGAAAATTGAACTTGGGTATGGTTTTACTAAACTGGATATTAATTTCGTACATTAATGTTGTCCGCGAGTCCTTGCCCCCCCGCAGAAACAACTGTTAAACTATTGTGACACTTCTAAGTAACTAAACCCTTCAGCATATTTATATATGTGAAGTCACCATTTAGGAGATTTCCTCTCATTATTTCCAAGTAAACTATGTGATTCTATTCTTTGGATGTATAATTATAGTATTATCTCTAATACCTTTATAGTACCTCTTAGTAACACCATTGTTATCACAATTTAATATGTTAATTTATGTTTTTCGAGGTATATTTCATTTCATTATGTCAAAGAGATGCCCCCCAGACCTTTCATGTTTTGACCCGGTGTCACACTAGTCAATACAAGAAGCTATCTATAACACAATCTACATGACATGGTGAACCTGTTGCAATGTCACTAATTACATGCATGGTATTATTTTTAATAATTTTATCTACAAGATGTCCAACAAATAGATAATTTATAATGTGAAATTATTACTAGTGTATGCACAAACAATCCTAGTTAAATGATTGAATGATTAGCCATCATATTATGCCAAGTATTTATAGATCTACTACTAATATTAGACTTTGCTTACTACTAATACTTTAGATTTACAAACTTGAATTCAAACTGTGCTGACAGAAAATACCACTGAACTACAATTTATGCAAACTATATGATGATGATGAAAGTAATTGCATAATTATATTTGACTAAATTTACAGATACTATTACTAAGGAAGTATGAAACATAACAGCTGACTTTCTAATGCTAAGGAAGCAAGAAATCATTTCAACCATGATTTAGTAATGATTTGAATAAAATTTTATTACTGTTTATGGTGTGCATGTATGAAGAGATACAAGGGAAAGGCCTAAGTTCAGCAGTGAATTTTTAATGGCTGAGATGATGATGAATATTCCTATTGTAATAACTATATTGTAAATATCAACACTATGCATATGGCTCCATCTTCCTTACTGTGTACATAATAACTGTATAATATGTTTTTTTTTTTTTTTTTATAATTCAAACGTAATGCTTCTCACTAATGAAATCCAGTGATATATATATATATATATATATATATATTACATCTACTACAATAATTAAAATAATGTTTAATTTCACTATGAAAATTCAGTCTTAAACTACAAAGGTGTGTTTTTAATAAATATACTGTCAGAATTTTAGTGATATCCTTCTAAATACAATCATACCTAAAGGTACTACACGATATATCCTACTGTATTTTATTTTATTTTTATACAACATTGTGTCAGGGGTAAAGTTATATAGAATGATTTAATGCTAATTATCTAAATATAATAGCTAAGTCACAAATACAATGTCACTGATCTGCTTCAAGAACCATTAATTTAAGACAACCAAGTTACGAGTATTATCTGGTGTCGAACCAGATTCCCTCTTTCTTTATTACAGTCTCATCATCGTTCGCCTAATTTAATGTCACATGATGATATCCCTATTTTCCCTAATATTTGCTCATTTTAATTGTTCCATTAATTGCTTTATTACTTGATAAGACTGCACTGAAATATATGATGATGGAACATAATGAAAATTAAGAATCCCATTGTTAATTTGCACCCATATAATAGTATATCGCAACATCACGAAGCCCATAAAAGATGAGTATACTTTACTCTTTTCCTACGACAGCCAAATACATACCTAGGTATTTGAAAACAATAAAATGGGTTACTTACCTACTTCATAACATTTTTGGTACGCTTTTTCGTTTTATTAGGTAACAAATTATCAGTCACTTTGAGAGCCATAGCCTTGATTTCTTCGGGAGTACATTATTCATCAGAATCACTCATAATAACTTAAGTATTTGCACAATAACGTCGACCGATAATAAACTACAAAACTCTGAAACAGTTTCGCCAAAGTTTCCAAATTTCGAATACAACACACGCCGAATATGCCATAGACAAGAGAAAATAAAAATAAGCCGGTTCTCAATTACGTAAAATGTGGTTGGGTTCAAGAATATTTAAATGTCGAATGTAAAATTATATGATAGAATTATGGATTTTACCTTTGTTTTGCAATATCTAATATATAAAACGCATTTAAGTTTATTTTTTTATCTTGACTTAAATTATGAAACGAAATATTATATTATTTAAAAAGCTACTTACTACTGCAATTGAAAACAAACCTGTTGAATAGATCTGTCATTACATGTGAATAGACACAAATTTTGACGTTCCTATAACTTTTGTTTACTAACACTAACCTAACCTAAGTTTTTTTTTTTTGGCGGGAACGTTAAAAAGAATAGGCGCGCTTTTGAAATTAAATTTTGTAAATTAGTTTTAAATTCTAGATTTGTACATTTCTTTGTATATTTCTTATGTAAAATAGTCTATATAGTGTTAGTTTTGTACATATTACGTTAGTGCGTTTCCCCATAATGGGGAAGCGCACGGGGCGTAGCGGCCGTAAACGATCGCGAGTTACGGGTGAGTCTCTTACAGAAGGAATAGATCAGGACTTACCTTCTTCATCATCATCGACGACTTCATATTCTGATGCTGAAAATAATGATCGTCCACTAGCGAAGAAAAGAGAAAAGGATAAGTACACACCTTATAAAGCAGGAAATTATAACAGATTTTATGACGAAAACTCGCAGAAGAAAGATTTTATTGTCTTCCTCAATCGCGAAGAAGATAACACTAAAATTACAGATAAGGATAGGTTGGCCATATCTAATGGCATCAGAAAACATTGTGTTTCAGGTGTAATGCATCTGAGGTCAATTAATGCATTCAAAATTGGTATAACTTTCGACCTCCTAATAACGCTAATGTTTTTCTTAAGAACGAAAAGCTCCTAAACGAATTGAGGATGGTTGGTTCAATACCGGCTGCCGAAACAGAAGCCACTGGGGTTCTCACATCTGTACCTTGCGATTATTCCAATAAAAATCTTTCAGCTTATTGCTTCTAGTAAAAAAGTTATTAGTGTGAGACGTTTCATGCGACGGGTAAAAGACGCTCAAGGTGTCGTTTCCTTTCTTCCAACACAGACAGTTGCTGTTACATTTGCTTCAACGCAGCTCCCCGAGTATGTTACTTTAGACCACTGGAGACATGAGGTAGGAGTTTATGTTCCTCCTGTTAAACAGTGCCTGAAGTGCATGAAATTCAACCACATTGCTAAATTTTGTAAAAACAATGAAACTTGCTCAATTTGCTCAGGCAACCATAATTTTAAACAATGTGACAAGTCCAAAACTCAATGTGCTAACTGTGGCGGTGACCATATTGCAATTTCTACCACATGTCCACTTAAAAACAAAAACTAGAAGAAAACAAAATAAAAGCAAAAATGCAAGATATTCTGATCTTTTAGTGCAGCTCAATTTCCACAGCTAAATTCAAAATACATTGATACTCAAATATCCAATTTAATTAAATCTGACAAATTTATGAATTTATTAGTTGAAGCAATGCTTGAAATATGTTCAAAACCTGATGTGCCAAAAATTCTAAAAGCATTAGAGAAATTTTAGATAACACTTTTAAGAAAAAAACACCTTAACCTTTTTTATGGATACATTACATATAGTGCAATGGAATGCTCAAAGTTTAATTAGTAATAGGCTAGTTTTAACAAAATTTTTATATGATAACAACATACATATTGCCATAATCTCTGAAACATGGTTGAAACCACATCAATTTTTTCTATCAAAGGGTACAATATTATTAGAAATGATTGTGGGAACAACCACAATGGTGTTGCAATTTTAATTCATAATATTATAACACATTCTCAAATTACAACTCATTTTGATAGTTCTTTACAAAATGTTTGTGTGAAAATCAAAATTAATAACAATGAATTAAGTGTCGTTAGTTTTTACAGTCCATCTAATACAAATCCACCATTTAATAAAAATAATCTAGACGTTTTGCTTAAGTCCATTCCTAAACCTATGATATTTGGAGGCGATTTTAATGCTCATCACATGTCTTGGGGATGTGTCGACACCCTGCCTCGAGGTAAGGATGTTTTAGATGTTATTGATGAAAATGATCTTGTTCTTTTGAATAATGGCAGTCCCACTACAATTGGTTCTTCATCTTGGCGAGCTAATGCTCTTGATTTAACTTTAGTTTCTCCATCTTTGGCACTTTCATGTGATTGGTCTGTTTATGATTATCCTCTGGGTAGCAGTTATCACTTGCCTGTAATTATAAATTTGGTTGTTGGAAATGAAAGTAATCTACAGAATAATATACAATGCAATAATGTACATTTACCATTTCAGCATAATTACAAATTAGTTAATTGGAAAATATATAGTCAATTAATGGATTCAAATTTAAAAATATTGACTTTAATGCTATGTCTCCACCAGAATCCTACAATTTGTTTTGTAACATAATACATTCTGTTGCTGAACAGTCAATTCCACAGTCTACCTCCACTAATAAATGTAATAATATTGCTAAACCTTGTTTACCAAAACATTCTAAGTGTCCTAGTTTACCCTGGTGGAACTCAAAGTGTTCAGAAGCTGTTCAAAACTCAAAGAATGCTTATATATATTTTAAAAACAACCCTTCTGAGGATAATTATATTGAATTTAAGAGATTGCGAGCTTTAAAAACTAATACTTAAAACAGAAAAAACCAACAGCTGGATGGAATTGTGCAACTCATTTAATAGATGTACCTCATTGTCATTGGTATGGAAGTACATGCGTAAATTTAATAAATCATTTACTCTTAATAATTCTCTTGATGATAGTTGGATTCCAGATTTTATATGTAAATACACTCCTGACTTTGTTTTGAATGAGCCGTTAAATTATAATAAAACTGATAATATTGGAAATAATTATTTGACTGATCCATTTTCGTATCAAGAACTCCATTCTGCGTTGTTTTCTAGAAGAGATACATCCCATGGTCTAGATGGGATTCCATATATACTTTTAAAAAAATTAACCCCAAATTGTCTCATAATCTTTTTAAACTTACTTAATCGTATGTGGAAGGAAAACTTTATACCTGAGGAATGGAAAACTGATTGTTTGGTTCCAGTTTTAAAACCTGGTAAAGATAAATTGTTGCCGGATTCGTATCGACCCATAGCTCTTACGTCTTGTATTGGAAAGATATTTGAACAGCTTTTAAAACAACGCCTAGAATTTTATGTAGAACAAAATGGTCTTTTACCTTACAACCAATTTGGTTTTCGCAGAGGTCAGTCTTCTCGTGAAAGCATTTGTCAGCTAGTATTAGATGCTCAACACAGTCTGTATAATAATCAATATCTTTTATGCGTTTTCTTTGATATTGCTGGTGCTTTTAACAGTGTTAATATTTCGGTTCTTTGTAACGAGTTGTCAGTGATAGGGATACCTGGGCAATTAATAAACTGGATACAAGCATTTTTGACCAATAGAAAAGTATTTGTTAAATTTAATAATCATTTATATGGTCCAAGATGCTCGTCGTTAGGAGTATGTCAAGGAGGAATTCTGTCTCCATTAATATTTATCTTATATATTAGACGATTGAATCTTATTTTGGGATCGAATGTAAAAACTTACAATATGCAGATGACTTAGTAGTTTATACATCTGGAATGGATTTAAGTCAATTAGCTTCTACTGTAAATAACGCACTTTCCAGTTTATATAAATACTTTTCATACCTTAATTTAGATGTTAATCCTACTAAATCAAAAGTCTTCATTTTCGGTCGTAAATGTGTAGCTACACCTAATATTTTGTATAACAGAATTCCATTGCCTATATATAGTGAAGTAAAATTTTTGGGTGTAACTTTTACTCCAAAACTCTCATGGACAAAATACATTAATAATATAACAACAAAAGCAAACAAGGCTTATAATGTATTAAAATCTGTTTGCGGGACTACTTGGGGAGCAGATCCCAAAATATTGTTAGTGTTATACAAATCTCTCGTTCGTAGTCACTTTGAATATGGTTTTCTTTGTTTTGCTGGAGATAGTAAATTAGTGAATAGTTTGGACAAAATACAAAATAAATGTATGCGCACAATACTAGGTGCCTTTAAAACTAGTCCTATTGCTGCTTTGCAAATCGAAACAAAACTGCCACCCATTAGTGTTCGATTCCGTTATTTGAAAGAAAGATTTATCTTGAAGCTTCATAGTTTGCCTAATAATGATCTTCTTACCAATTTAATTGCTTCTCAATCTGCTCCTTATAAGCAACATATGTTTATTTTGCAAGATTTTTCTTGCTTTTTCATTCTCTTGAAGAGTTTAATATACATTTGAACGATGATGTTCTTCCTTGTTATGCAGGCACATTCCAAAGTAAATATGCCGCAATGAATATTGTAATTGATTCAAGCTTGTCTTCTAAGGAGGAAGTTTATCTGTTATTGTCAGAATGGACTAATTATAAATTTATTTATACTGATGGGTCCAAAAATAATGATGCTGTATCATTTGCAATTTACCAGACCGAAATCAATAAGGGAGTGGGATACAAAATTAATAAATATGCTAGCATCTTCACTGCTGAAGCAACAGCCATCCTTTTGCTTTAAAACATATTATGGAAAGAAATCAGTTGAACAAAAATTGGGTAATAGTCAGTGATAGTATGAGTGTCTTAAAAGTTTGTCAAGTAACAAAATGAATGCTAACATTAACTACCTGATTTTTACTATTAAAGAATTATGGTGGAAGTTATCCTTAACTGACACTGTAGTACAATTCGTTTGGGTACCTTCGCATATAGGAGTCTTAGGTAATGAAAATGCAGATTTTTAGCCAGAACCATTGTTAATATTTCTGATTCATGCTCAAGTTTAACCATCAAGGAGTTGGATGTCGCTTTGCCGTATACGGATATGATATCTAATCTTAAAAAGCGCATGATTAGTAATTGGGGAAAACATTGGTATTTTTGTAGAGAAGTTGAAAATAAAGCTCATATATATTCTTTGTTAGACGTTCCTGTTAATAGTACGCCATGGTTCTGCAAGCTTAAACATTTTGTTCATAGAAATTTCTATACTATAATCAATCGAATGCGCATTGGTCATTATTGCCTAAATTTTCATCTTCATCGAAAAATATAGTTTCTTCTCCTTATTGTGATCGTTGTCAAATGAATGAAGTTCAGTCTCTCGACCACATCATTTTCGTTTGCCCGTCCTTCGGCATTCAGCGCCTTGTGCTGATGGATGAGCTGCTTAATATTTATGAGGCATCTAATATAATCCCGCTGTCAGTACCAGATTTGCTAAGAGAGCCTACCACGTATATGTCTTTGTATAAATTTGTACATAACACCATAAATAAGTTGTAAATATTTTAATACAATTTTTTAATTTTAGGTTCTTAATGCAGATAACATATAAATGTAAATTGTATATATTTAAAATAAATCTAAATATCGCTACTAGAATATTTCAGGATTGTACTGTTTGGAAAGGACAATAATTAAACTGGATTATGAGATTGAACGTACGGTTTTGACTTAATTAATGGATGATACATACATACTGAAATTGTATAAGAAAATAAAAGTAACTGAAGACATTGAACTCGGATTTGACCTAATATGAATAGTACTTACTGAAGACGTTGACCGGATTGAACTTATGAAAAAGAAAACAAACTACTTATGACAAGGCAGTATGGCTTAGAGCTTTAGCCTGTCCAGATGGACGAAAAAAAAAAAAAAAAAAAAAATAACCTAACCTAATCGCAATGTATCGGAGACCGGCATTGTTTTGTTTCTTATTCTTAAAAATATTGAGAATGAAACACATATCTGTTAAAGTTAATTTTAATTGTTTTGTTTTATTTAAAATGTATATGACTTCAAACTACTGATGTATTATTTAAAATTGTTTCATCTCATAGTCAACCACAGACCAAGGCAGTTAAAAAAATTGATTCTTGTAAAAATACAATTGTGAAGTTGATAGCATCACAAGTCCTAATAAGTGATATATGAGTGTTATGTTTGTGATATTTAAAATATTAGTGTAACGTGTTGTGACGCCCTTTTGGATTGAAATTTAAAAAATGGATTGTATGACAGTACCTAACCAGGTGAGTTTCTATTACAACTATATTAGCGTTAACTTTCATGGCCAATCTGTGTTTCAACAATATTCATTTAATATTTTTGCACATAAGGCAACCATATACCTACCTACATAACATATAATACAATCGTTTCAAATCGTAATTTTTTATCGTAAAATTAATGTCTATCAAACTAGGTTAAAATAAGTAGAACATTATACAAGCTACATTTAATAGAAGAAAGCTAAACAATTCTACAAATGCTCTCTTGCACGCACCATTTTGTGACAAAAATGTCACTTAAAAGCATGACAAATTATAAATAACTAAACAATTTCACAACAATAATATTTTAAGAATATCTAATGATTTAATCCTGATCACGGCCTCCATTTTGTAACACCCCCCCCCACAATATAATTCTTTAATTCCCCATATATTTTTACCTACCTACATAACTGCTGCTACAAATATTACATCCTAATTTACCTAAAACCTCTATAAAACTAATTTTAATTTGTCATGCTTATTATTATTGGCCTTGAGATGAAATGATGTGATCGTCTAATTAGCAGGACCCTACAGTTGATCGTAATAAACCCTTGGACTTTAACATTTGCTAGAATTGTTTAGTTAGTCTAAGACGGACTACCTATACTTCTAGCTTCCTAACCACCCCTAATAATGTGAACTATTACTTGCAGTATTATTATGTATTGCATTACAGAATTATCTGGATTACATTTTACAACTGTTACTTATTACTTCAGTATTTAATTCTATTTGTTTATTATAACTAGAACTATGATAAATTTCACTTTAAACTACTATTCAAAGTTAATAAGGTTAAACCCTGAGATGACCTACGACTCTATTACAAAACAAAATATTTGTCATGTAATGTGTTTATCAAGTTTTAACAATCCTTTCCAAGTATAATCATTTAATTAGATATAACTCCTAAGGTGGTATGCTGTCTTGAATGAACTATATGGGTTGTGAAACTAGTAGGGATATCGTTGTGACGTAAAATAACCTCAGGTTTCATTTAGGATAGAATTGGAACTAAGATAATATTTCCTAAATATGTCTAATTGTTATTGCACTCACATGACTTAAGAATCTTAAAACAATATATTTTATTGATTGGTAAAGTCCAGGCTCCTCCATCCGCCTGAGAGATTGCTATCCCTCTCTGGAATACCAGAAGACAGTGCCCTCGTCCCAGACTGGTCAGGGCCCTCCAATATTTTACTATTCGGAGTAAAGGTGACCTTTGTCAAATGAATGTAAGTTTATACAAAGAGAAGTTACTTGCTATCTTAGTCAAGGAGTTTTCCTAAGGATAAAGTATAAACTCTTACATCTCTTTCCCCATAGAGTCCAGAGAATCCACGTCTTTAGGTGGAGAGTTCCTCAACCCTCAGGAAACCTCGGGATAAATAATGAATTAGTGTCATGTTAACGCAATTGCTATAGAATTTACCAACGCTCCGGAAACCGCGTAGTCCACGGAGGGAAACGTCAACCTCCGACGAACTGAGGCGAAGCCCTAGACAATAGTCAGAGCCTGGCCTAATTATGTCTACCTAATACTAGTCTTATACAAAGACTCAATTATACACAGTGATGTAAATCCGTAGATATAATTATGTTATAAAGTTTGCTATAGTAAATAAATGCTTTCAGATTAAAGATCCTTAGAACTATTTCCCGTAGGTATTGATAATAATTCTTGAATTAATGATCCTTAGACCTGATACCCGTAAGTATAGATACCATTTGTTAATTAGTGATCCATAGATCTGATACCCGTAAGCATAGATAATATGTATTAATTAGTGATCCATAAATCGGATGTCCGTAGACGTAATCATGTTGTAGAGATAAATGGTCTTGACCACTATCTTTGATACAGTTTAGTAAAAGTACTCTTCAGATGGCATATATCTTTAGATTAATTTCCCTTGGTCAAACAATAGGAAGAATAGTGAGAGTGAGGCCTTGGCCAAATATCCAAATCTGATGAAATCCGGTTTCAGATTAATTTAAGGTTCATAATGCTTGTAATAAAGTGCTTTCCAAGTATCACACTAGATCACCTGACTTGTGTTACACTCCGTCAGTGCTAAACCTTCAATCCTTCTCCGAGACTGAACATCAAACTTGTTTGTTTATGAAAATATTAATATTAATCTGCTAATAAACCAACTTCAGAGTATATGTATACACTATTGCGAGGAGCTACAGTATGCGATCGGTGCGGTACAAAACAAGCACGAGTCGCCCCTAGGAATGCTCAGCAGCGAATGCCCCTCCGGCCCGACCAATATGATAATGTATCATTAGGTTGGTATATGTATTCTATCTACCCTCTCTGTTAAATATGAACAGTGCTCCTATTATTGTCCCATCTTCTAATAAAGTGATAATGAATTAGATTGCTAGTTAAACCATAGTAAATATATAGTAATCTTAATTAGATAAAGCTAAGACACCCTCAATACACACATGCGTGATCACATCACGAGCTCAAATTCAAACTGACAATAGTTCTACCGTCCTATAAGATGTAGGTATGAACACTTAATATTTACACATAAAATGTAGTTAGTACATACTAAAACCTAGTAGGAAACTCTCTTCGAAATACGCAATAGATTACACACATGCACTCAAGTAGTCATAAATAAATATGTATAATTTATCCACCCTGTGAAACAATACACATAGAAATCACAACTGACTATTGTATCAATAAAGTAAGAGTTAATTGCTCGGAGAACACTTACCAATAGACGCCTTCATCAAGATCTCACACAATATTCTGTGTCAATCTGACTGAACTTTAGGTAAACTAAACTGTCCCTATGATCTGATGTCATCTGACTTACACACTTGGAAACAAAAGATTTCACTGCTGGAAAAAGCTACAATACAACTGGTGTCATGTGGTATATAACCCATTCCCACCTTATGTATCGTAATAGCTTTACATGAGAAAATAATACACGCAATATCAAAATTTTACTAGTGGAACGATTAATATTTAATAGGTACTAACTATTCTACGAATACAACAATTTGTAAACTCACCTGCTCGCCGATTTGACTCCTGCTTTTCCTTTCCTTCTCCTTCCCGTTCCGCGTCCCGAGAGTTAATGCCCCCCGTGCGTTCCCCGCCGGGTATTTATAGCATTTTTTCTTTCGTTGCATTCGTTAGTTTCGATGAATTAAAGTTGTCACAAACGTTGGAATCGTTGAAGCCGATACAGTTATTGGATTTGTTAGTTTTGCCAAAATCGATGGTTTCAACTCGTTGGAATCAAGGGATTAGTTGCAATCGTTACAATCGTTAAATCCACTAATCCGCTAGAATTGCCTTATATGGTGTTTCGATAGATTTGTTGCAACCGTTACAATCATTAAATCTGCTAGTCCGCCAGAATTTCTTCATAAGTATTTACTAAGTGTCTTTATTCATATTTAACATGTGATAATTATATGAACCCGTACAAATACACAGTGTTTTCTGAAACAGAGACTGTGTCTCGTTACATCACGCTTGAGTCTTTAGAAGCCCAACAGGGGAAGTACCTCCTCCTTACAAAAAACCACAGCCATAATAGCACTGCTACCTTTCAGGTATGTAGTGCTGTGTTCCTGATGGTGAGTAGGTAAGGTTCCCAGAGCTCCAACCCCCTTTTGAATTTAGTAATCCCCTATTTCTTTATCACGTCTTTACGTTTGGTTTATCGGCCTTTTTATGTAAATAATTACTAGTTTTCCCTCGCGACTTTGTTGGGCAGCCATGCTCGTCTTTAAAGTATGGTTGCGAGATAAAAATTATCCTATGTCCTTTCTCGCAGCTAAAACTCTCTCCATACCAAGTTTCATCACAATTTGTTCAGGGGTTTAAGCGTGAAGAGGTAACAGACAGACAGACAGAGTTAGTTTCACATTTGTAATATTAGTATATATTATATCTATATAGTCGTGTTGTATTTTAAGCGCTGGTGGCCTAGCGGTAAGAGCGTGCTACTTGCAATCCGTAGATCGCAGGTTCAAAGCCCGGGTTATACAGTCAAGGTACTTAAAGGTATGAATACGGAAAAAGTTCGAAAATATGTATACATGTGCTTTAATATTAGAGTTAATAAGGTGCATGTATATATTTTTTGCCACTTATTTCGCATAGATATATCTGACCTTGACTGTACCAGTGAGTTTATTACTTACGGGTGAACGATGATGATTATTTGTTTTTCATAACTTGCACTTTACTTGCATTATATATAGCTTAATAATTAGAAATTATTGAATTCCAAATAAATCATAAATATTAAACTAAAATGGAATAACCATCTAAACTTGGAGTGACCTTAAAGTTCACAAGTTAACTAATATCTAAGGTCAAGGTTACGGTCAAGTAAGGGGTCAAAGGGGATTGATTATTTTGAAACTGCTTTGGAGTGTGTATTATTTATTTACTTATATCTGAAAAACATCGAACAAATTAAAACTAGCATACACTAGCATGGCTCAGCTACTACTTAGTTTCAAACGGATAATCTCACGTGTAATTATATCGCACTAGGCGATATGTTTCGGGTAAGCTCCGGCACCCATTTTCAAGCCGAGTCAAGATTCACCGCTCGGGTTAGAGAATATCGCCTAGCGCGATATAATTACACGTGAGTTTACCCGCGCCAATGTGCTGTAAGATAGGAATGAAAATATAAGCGAAAAGAATATTTATTAATTAATCAAGGACCTTCATTTTCCTTCACCGAAAAGTGACTGGTAAATATCAAAATTATATTTCGTACAATAAGTTCCGAAAAGGAGATTCGTAGGCGAACTAAAGTCACCGAGATAGCCCATAGGGTGAGCAAGCTGAAGTGGCAATGGGCAGGCCACATTGCATGCAGAGAAGATGGCAAATGGGGTCGAAAAGTGCTCGAGTGGAGACCACGGACTAGCAAGCGCAACGTAGGACGTGCATCCACAAGATGGACAGACGACCTCATTAAGGTCGCCGGAAGACGTTGGATGCAGGTCGCTTCCAACCGGTACATGTGGAGGTCCAAGGGGCCTATGTTCAGCAGTGGAGATGATGATGATGAAGTTCCGAAAAACTAATTGGAACCGAGGTCGAACCTGCGACCTCAGAATTGCAAGTCGCAACGCTCTTACCGCTAGGCCACGACAAAAACGACGGAGCGGTGGCAAACAAGCATGCAGCTCGTCTGATGGCAAGCAGTTACCGTAGACTATGGACGCCTGCAACTCCAGAGGACTCATATGCGCGTTGCCTACCCAATAATTATTGGAGCTCTGGAAACCTTACTCACCACCAGGAACACAACACTACATACCTGAAAGGTATCAGTGCTATTATGGCTGTGGTCTTCTGTAAGGAGGAGGTACTTCCCTATTGGGCTTCTCCAGACTCAAGCGTGATGGTACTTCGCTGTGCCCTACCTCTTATTGTTGGACGTAGTTTAAGGACATACGGGTCCAATCTTGAAAAGGTGTTTCTTATTATCTATTACCAAATTACCTGGTCCCCTACAAACTTACCATAATAGAATTAACCAACGATGCACAAACATTTGGTTTCCCGTGCGCGCCAAATATGCCTTTGCGAAAACTTTGCTCCCACTGGGGCGATGTTGGCCGATGTTGGCCCAACACCTACTGCTTTAAGGAAAACTTTGGTTGCACTTGGGCCAATATTGGCGCTGTATATGTGCAGTATCTTACATGCATTTGATAAGAGGTAAAGCGAAGTTCCGTTTCGGACTTTAGTTTAGTACTACTTAAGTACTGAGTTAAAAAAATCATGAGTCAATATCACATCGTGGGATATGGGATAAACTCAATAAGGTGTTCGATATATAAATATTTAAATTCTGTGTATTTAAGAAAAAACAACAGTAAGGACTACCGAGAAAATCAAATTAGTAACTTACGAACGGTTGTTTTTGTCACTCCTACGCCTTAATTTGAGTCAAAGAAAAGGATGCACAAAATTTTCGAACTTCGATTTTTGCGGTAATGTAAGCCTCGTGTTTTAAATACTACTTCTAAACAACAGTATTTATAGTAGATGAATATGTACAGAATAAATACATAAATACAAAGATGACATCTACACAGGGTGTCATTGTTATGTGTGGCCAGGCCGTAATTCCGGAAATATGACAGATATCAGAAAACTTCCAACTAATATCGAAAGTGCGGTACCCAATGAGTAAAATTACATTAATAATTTTTATAAATTAAGAAAAAGCGACGAGGATCTCCAGCGTTCGAGACAGGATTTGAACCCGCATCTCCAGCTATCGCGACTGACGCCTTTTTTACAACTTTTTTTATGATTTTAATTTATTTAGTAGTATTATTTTCATAAAAAATAATTTGATTTGTTTTTAGTCCTAAATTATCGGTAAGGCCGTTCTTCACAATGGGCTATCATAACGAATGTAATCGTTTTCTCCCTCTAACCCATAGCTGTGTCCCTATGACGGCCCGTGATGGCTTATTGTAGTGGATTTACACGGTTATTAAGTAAATAGTATCTAAACCATTCCTATTAACGAGAATATCGCTAAAAGTTATGCGAACTATCGCTCGATGTCCGACAAAGAAGTTAGCCACACGTCACTTAGCATAGTGGGATCAAACAGGCGGGTTAGCGTGTTGGTAGAACTGACATGCGCATATAAGAGTCATCATCATCAACCTCAAGTCGTGTCGATGTAGAAGAAAATGCATAAGACTGCAATTTGTCTTTTTGATACTTGCAATCGAGTCCGAAGCATTCTATGTATTTAAGTATTTATATGTATGTATCTATTATATACTTATAGTCGTTTAGTACCTACAACACAAGCCTTACTGAGCTTACCGTAAGACTAGGTCGATTTGTGTCAGATTGTCCGGAAATATTTATTTATTTTTTATTTTATTGCTTGCATTTCACAATTTTTAGGTTCAACTTAATATTGCAGTATCACCAAATAACCTAGTATCAACAAGCAGCCAAGATTTGTCCTACTACAAAATATGATACAAATGGCATACATGCCTTCATCATTTGCTGCATCTTTATCATCATCTTGTACCGCCTGCCAAGGGACTATAGCAACTATGTAATAGCCGCCACGCCTGAATGGCGGGTTGGCGATTGGATCAGCTTATTTCGGGCGCTGGTATCTATCGGTCGGTTTTCCTATTGTCTTTTATTTTAGCATTATCTTTAGCATCAGCAAAAGAAGGTAAACACTAACTTTACTCCCTTGTAAAGAAATAACTATTATACGTTTAGGCTCATTGTAAAAGGAGTACTTAATAGCCTAGTCTATTCCTACTTGGCTCTACAGATGCCCCGTGGCGTACCAAGCTCAAAGGCGGTGTACCAGACGCCAACTTCTAAGTAGGTATAGGGTATATATAGGTATTTAATAATGTTTGTGTTTATTGAATTTTATTTATTTATACTTTATTGAACAAAAAACAGAGTAAAAGTACAAAAGGCGGCAAAAGCAGAGAGGATTGTAGGCGGTGCATTAAAATTAACACTTAGATAGATAATATACACTACTTAAATACATGAAGATTATAAATACATATGTATTAACATTAACATAATAAATTCATACACGTATATATACATATATATATAAAAAAAATTGAATGTTAAACAATTTAACAAAAATAACACATGTAAAAAAAACTTATTTTATTTCAACCTGGTTACCATTTCACCATACTACCACCATACTGACCAGTATGGCGAAATCTTTAACTTAAATGCATACAAAACTTTGTTCTTAGGAACCATGTCATCGATTTTAGGGACAAGAAAAATTGAACTGAGGCTCTAGTGTAAGTTTCTTTTGACGTAAAAAATCGTCTCGAACGCGTAAGTGATAATGTTATTTATATGGGTAACTCTAACGCGATGGTGACGTTTTGATACATTAAAAACTTAAACTCAGAGCTCTGGCCATCTTATAATGAAAATTAATTCTGTTTACATATAAACATCCATTTCCGTTCTACCACCGGACGTCCAGGCGAGGGGAACGGTTTCATCCTTACGTTGTGAATATTCCATTCATTCGCACGAAGCTCGCTTTTACCTTCCTGAGCCCTGAGTGTAAGTTTTTAACGTAACTTTACGTCACGAACTCGTTTGTATAATATTTATACATTACATTATCGCTTACGCGTTCGTTAACGTTTTTTTACGTCAAAAGAAACTTACACTGGAGCCTCTGGTCTATCAAATGATATTTCATACATAATCTCCGAAAAACTCATTGGTACAGTCACCGACTTTAATTGTTGAGCCACTTACGGTTCAAGCTATTTAATTTTTCTTTTGTTTAATACTTACTCTATGAAATGCCCACTGTAAGGTGAACCCTAAATGGCTCACCAATTAAGGTCCCTGACCGTACAAGCCGGAATTCGGACTTGCGAACCCCGGATTGCAAATCGCACGCTCTTACCGCTAGGCCACCAGCCTGCAGCGCTCCTTATCACTATGTTTTTTTTTTATACACGACTGACCAGCGTTTGACTTCAGACACTTACCATAAGTGTCGACGAGGTCGAGGGTGTAGCACGCTGGTTCAGTAACAGCCTATTCCCTCTTGCCTTGAAAAGACCCAAATTATATCTTTCTATATGTAACATACTCGTTTAAAAATCGAACCCCCTCTTAATTTATATCATTCCGTCACCGCAGCATCTTATTCCAAATGCAAAACACTTCGTTACCCGCACAGGGGTAATTTCAACCCTTACCCCGGGTGGCCATTTATCAAAGTATAACACCCAATAAATAACACATAATATATCAAGTTTCTTTACACGTGGGAATTTCCTTTTATATGATTTTTGGGGGGGCAGAAGTCTATTTGAACGATGACAGTGGGTTGAATTAGGATTTCATACAAATTAGAACAGCTGCTGTCGCCAACTCGCCTGCCAAGCGTGGTAACTATGACCTCAAAATAATACAAGTACACGGGTGGCATATAATACGAGTAGAAGCAATAACTTTAAGGAACGCTTCTACACCACGAACGTAGCAAAATTTTGTTCTACAACTTAAAAAATGTGTATTTTACTACTTGGGATTTTTTCGAACAATCTAAATAGTATTTTCAATGAACAGCAACCAATAGTCTAATTGACATTTACTGTCAGCCTACAAACTCCATAGTTAAGAACAAATTTTCAAAAGTTGTAGAACAAATGTTGCTACGTTTGTAGTCTAGAAATGATGCCTAAAATTATTGCTTTTATTACAGGAAACACCGATATCTCCACGTACTTAAATATGAAGATAATATACGTCTTACATCTACAACATGCCTCAATGAGCTAACTGTAAGACAAGTGTAGAACTAGATAGATTTGATCGAGATTTGTACAAAATACAAAACCTAAGATGATCGAAAACGGATTTCTGTGGGACTCCTTTACTGGCCACCATATAACCTTGGCCAAAAGTATGGGGCACACATTTTTTTTCTAACACTAAAAAACGGTTTTTCTAAATGAAGCTAAACAATTTTCTGGATGTTCAAACCTTAATATATGCACACAACAAGTGAAAATCAGTTGATAATACTTAAAAGTACGAATTAATAAGTAAACAAAAAGCTATTTTTATATTAAGCAGAAACGTCTGCTAGCATATCAAAGATATTTAAATCGAAAGAAAAATAGAAAAATTTGACTCGCAGCGGGACTCGAACCCACAACCACTGGACCAAAACTGAAACAAAAAGCACCAAAAATTCGGTTCTACAACGATGTGTCTTAATGCAAATTTTCTTTCACCACCACCAGTCACCGCAACGACCAATACATAATCAGTTTAAATTAATTGATAATATGTCATCAGAGAATATGTAGGTATGTGTACTTACAATAGCTTCAATCGAGTGCTCAATAATTCTGGCCAAGGCTGTATATAATTTAATACTAGCTGTCCCGCCTGAAAGTCTATATATGGGCTAGTTATATAATCTGCCCACCGTATGTAGTTAAGTTGCATATAAAATTTTGATACATATTAAAAAAAAGTTAAAACAGTAAAATAATTCATGTTGTCATTTCGTGGCTCTTCTTGTCTTATGATCGTCTGTTTTATGTTTTGTGTAAATAATGAAATGAAATGAAATGAAATGTTTATTTGCAAAGAATACGTTTTGTACATTGAGGTCTTAAAATGTTGGTACACAGAGTCAGTATTCAGTCGATATAAAATCAACATGCAAATTATAATAATTTATTAGATTAGCATACATGTCAGAGAAATTAATACATTTAGAATACAATAAAAAGTCAAAAATATAAAAATACATTAAAATAATAAAATACTAGATCATGTGAAGAAAATTTGTTAACTGTGAAAATTTAAAAAGTCCTTGACACTATAAAAACAATGCTCTTGTAGCCATGTATGTAATTTTATATTAAATTCCTGTCCATAAGTGGTCCTCAAATCATTAGGAAGTTGATTGTACAACACAATACACATGTTGTAGGCATTTTTCTTAAAGATATCTGATCTACAAGCAGGTTGGTGGAGCAGATCCTGATATTGAGCCCTCAGTGCTCTCCTAGATGTTTCGTCCCTTTTCTTAAAATATTCTGTATGGCTTCTGGTAAGCAGACAAGCTTTTGTATATACATTGAAGCTAAGGGAAGAATATTAAGTTTCCGGAAAAGTGGTCTACAGCTATCGTCAAATCGGGCTCCAGCTATCGCCCGCAAACAATCCTTTTGGACTAAGAACGCCCTTTGCACGTCAACCGAGTTTCCCCATAGTAGGAGACCATAGTTGAGGGTGGAGGCGACATAGCCGTGGTAGGCAATTAACGCGGCCCGCACTGACACCGAGTTTTTAGATTTTTTAGAGCGAAAACAAACTTTGATAATTTAGAACAAATTGCGTCAATATGACATTTCCAGTTTAGATGTTTATCAATAAACAAGCCTAGGAATTTCGTACTTTCGGCTTCTTCAACTGAGGTATGATTTAGATTGATATCTAGGTGTATTGGAGCGGATTTGTAGGAATGAAATTGCATTAATGAAGTTTTTTTAATATTGATTTTGAGACTATTATAATCTGTCCAAGTCTGAACATCAACCAACGCTTTTTTTATATCTGTTTCATAAGTTTCTTTTACAGATCCCTTCACTATTAAGGTTGTGTCATCTGCAAATAAAATACACTTTTGTGATGTTGCTAGGGGAAGATCGTTTATATAAATAAGAAATAATAACGGTCCTAAATTGCTTCCTTGTGGCACGCCTGTCCCATTGAAACGATACCGAGATCTGTACTTCTCCTTCATGAGATATCTTCTATTAAGGACCATTCTAGAGATTTCTGTACATTGCTCTCTGTTATTTAGATAACTTCTAATCCAATCAAGGACGTTACCTCTTATTCCGTAGGTGTCAAGTTTGGCAAGGAGTTTCGGGTGATTCACACAGTCGAAAGCTTTACTCAAGTCAAGGAAAACAGAAGATACATGGAGTTTATCATTAATGGCCTCTGATATGCTCTTGATAAATTCAAAACAGGCAAGCTCAGTCGATCGCTCCTTGCGGAAACCAAATTGTTCTGGTAATAGAATTTGGCGTGATGTTAGGTAGTCAATCAGTCTCACTAACATAGCCTTTTCAAAGACCTTCGACATAACCGGGACCATAGTAATAGGCCTATAGTTATTCGGGTCCTTGCGATCATCTTTTAAATAATGGTTTAACAATTGAAAGCTTGAGCTGTTTGGGAAAGGTGCCCTGACTGAAAGAGAGATTAATTAAATGCGCCATGGGGCGGCATAAGTAAAAGCATTGCTTTTCAGTAAGATAGTCGATATCTCGTCACAGCCACAAGATTTGCTGTTTTTAAGCGATTTTATTAGCTTAAATACTTCATTGTCGTCTACAGGCCTTAGGAACATGGAGTGAGGTTGGCTGTAGCAGGGCTTTAAACTCATCGGCATATGGGAACTTTTGTGTGATGTAGAGGTGTAGTTATTGACAGCTTCGATAAAAAAGTCATTAAGACAATTACAGATGTCCTGAGGATCATCGTAAGTGACATTGTTATACGTTATGGAATTAATATTATTTTCATGGTCAGTGCGAGATTTATTCTGATTAATTAAGTTCCAAGTTGCTCTACATTTGTTTTTATTTGAAATAATGTACTGATTGTTGAGATGCTGCTTAGATTTGCAAATACATTTTTTAGAATGCGGCTGTACTCTTTAAGGTGGGCTTTGCTTTGGCTACTTTTATGAGATTCACCTCTACTAATAATTTGCATCTTACGTTTTACACGACAAGATTTTCTTATCCCTTTTGTTAACCATTGTACAGTTTTTCGTTGGTTATTTACCCTTACTTTTAGGACCGGAAAGCAAAGATTGAAGAATAGACATATTAGTTCATAAAACTGTGTAAATGCATCGTGTAGGTCCTCGACAATTAAAATTTCGGAAAAGGACAAGGCGGCGAGACATTCTCTGAACTTACGCACATTCTCACTGCAAAAGTCTCTTTTGAATTCGAACCAGGTTACAACCGAATTTTTCTTCTTTACATTTATTGTTAATATTTGAGCTGTGTCGTGATCAGATAAGTAAAAGCTTTGAGTCTGACCTTTGCGCTCTTTACATTGGAAGCAATTTGGTCTATGCAGGCGCTGAGCCGGGTGGGGGTACGAATATGCAAGTCAAAGCCATAATTTGCTAAAGTATTACTAAGATCTTTTGTGAACATGGTATTCTTTAAAATATCAATGTTCCAGTCACCGCACAGATATTATTTTCTTTTTTGAATTGATTAGTTAATTTATGAAGCAGCCGGTTAAATTTGTGAATAAATACACCTACATGGGATTTGGTTTGCTCCGGTATTCTATAAATAACTATGATTACAATATTAAGACCTAAAATTTCTGTTCCACAACACTCGAAATAATGATTTAAGGCCAGTTCAGACAAGAAACCGATTTCCTTTAATTGTAATGTATTACTTACAAGAATAGAAGTTCCCCCTCTGCTTTTATTTCTACAATAAGATGCAGCCAATTTATAATTGTCAAGTCTTATATTGTTTTGACAGCCCTGTTTAACGAAAGTTTCACTAAAACATACCACGTCAGGATCTTGATCGTTTTTATGTAACTCATCCAACGCTAATTGCACCAAATCAAGTTTATTTAATAAGCCTCCGATATTTTGATGCATTATTCGGAATTGGTTTGACGCGGCAGGAGGGTTTTTCATAGGTTTAGGTACGAAAAAAATTTAAAGGTTTCTCAGATGCTTCATACTCGTACAAACTTGAATTAATTAATCTGTTATCTGCGTCTATAATCAATATAAGGTTAGATATATCACCAAATATACATTTCATACCACGATTACTAATCCTTCCTGACCCATATTTAAACATACTGTAGTCATACCATAAATTTCGGTTACAGTCAAGCAGATATCGTCGCCGTAGAGCGAAAAGTCACCAAATCACAAAATGGCCAAAATTGACTTATATATGTCATCTAAATCGCATTTTTTTTCTTCAAATTTCAGTCTTATTGCCGTAGCAATAGCGTTCATAGTTTCAATTTTAAAAAGTTAAAGAAGTAACTAAAAACCCACTTCGGTTTCAATATTTTAGTCAAAAAATACCTAATTCTGTTATACATTTTTGGACTTCTTGTAACTTTTTTATGAGCGTGCCTAAGTCATTTTAGTTATTTTTTCCCTAAGTGTTACTAAACTGTTTAACCACGAAGCATCTCATTCAAAAAGTCACTTAATTTACTTAGTTATTTTTTGAATATCTGGTATGTCAAAAGTGTGAAAGCGAAAATTAACTAACTTTATTTAGTTATTTTTTATTCATAGTTGTAAGGCAATATACATCATTTAACCAAAGGGATAATTAATTAAACAGATTTAATGAGTTTTACCCTACATTAAAAATGTACAAAACAATAACTAATCATATTTAATTAATTTTACAATAGAGACTGTACTGTACGCCGACGTGATTTGAATGAATTTTGCTCGCAAGTTAGTGAATTTTCGCCCAGTGCCGCTGGCCACCGTGCCGATGCCGACCGCTGCGACTCCCTCCGCCGCGTTGACCTGCCAGTCGTTGCGCATGGGCCGACAGTGATACATAAGTGTATTTACTATTTGCTACATAATAATTGCGTGTACCGAGATTAAGTTTGAAACGCACCAAGGTAATTTTGGATTTGGTAAAAGAGAAAGATGATTTGGATAACGAGGTAAGTGTTTTTGGTATCAGGTTGTTATTTAATTGTAATTTTCTTTAATCAATATTTTTTTTATATAAAATCAAATACTATTTTATAGGTTCCAGTTTAGAAATACTTATATGGGGCAAGCCAAAAGAAACAGGATTATCTGTAACGATACAAGTAAAATTTTGTTATATCGGTGTGATGACTAAAGCTTGTGGGTGTTTTATTTACTCAAATATAACAATCAGTTCGCCTCGTTAAGTCCTCGTTCTAACGTGACCATCCCTTAAACGTTACTAATCCAACTTGACCCCAAACTGGTTTAGTAACTAATAAGTTGCATCTATTTCAGAATTATTTAAGCAACAAAGACATTGGAGATTGAGGAATTATTTCTATTTTCTCTTGTTCGTTGACAATGGACAACCGTGCGCCTCCAGGTGGTGCGAGGTCGTCCTGGCTTCCTTTTTCCGGGTGCATTCCACCCCAGACCCTGCTTGGATAGGTGGTTCGCTGGTCTACGCAAAATATGACCTATCCACCACCATTTCCTGCTCAGGATCTCCTTCGCTATTGGGGTCTGGTCGGTCAACTCCCATAGTCTGGCGTTTGAGATGGTACATTTCCAGAAGACACCTTGTATTCGCCGCAAGCACTTGTTGACGAACACTTGTACCCTACTAGTGGTATCTGATTTCACTAGCCATGTCTCGCACCCATACAAGAAGACCGACTTGACGTTAGAGTTGAACACCCTTATTTTTGTGCGGCGCGTGATGACTGAAGATGACCAAACGGGCTTCAGCTGCGCAAATGCGGCACGAGTTTTTGATGCGCGCCTTAATATCCGCTTCTGCTCCTCCCTGAGGATCCATAATGCTACCCAGGTATGTGATCTTATTCACCTGCTCGACTGGTTCTCCATTCACTAGTATTGGTTGGTTATTACAGTCACAGCAGTCCGCATTAGGAAGGCAGAAGCGAATCGCTTCGTGCGAATGCAGGCATATTCACAACATAAGGATGAAACCGCTCCGGTGGTGGAACGGAAATAGCGGAACCAAATCGTGTCATTTCTGTGCACACTCTCCAAAATATATCCTGTAAGACACAGACAAATTAGCAACCTTGCGATGGTGCTCAAGGCTCAATCACCTTACACTCAGTAATTCAGTATCGCCAATGAGTCTGCGAGCTGGGTGCTCTAACGAATCCAAAGCGGCCAGCTGATACTTGGCAGACCCATCTCAAAAGTGGTAACAGTACTCCATACACGATCAAACCTGCGCTTGATAAAGTGTTAGGAGCTATCCCGGCGTGAAGTATTGCTTCACCTAGTGTAAAACCACAAGTTTTTTTGCAGCGGATTTCGCTTTGGCCTCAATAGTCGCACCGAAGTTAGCTTAGTGGTAAATTTAAGCCCAAGTAGCTTGAGACGATGAGAGAGCTTGGTCCGTAATCCTTAAGGATACATTTCGGAAAGCAGGAGTAAATTTAAAAAGGCTCCTTTTGGCGGAGTATAAACACGCCTATGTTTTGAAGGCGTTAAACCTAACCAAATGGGCTTCGCCCCACTCGTCAACGGCCTTCCAGGTTAAGTTCGTTCACTTGACCAAAGCTTCCCTAAAGAACTCGGTCTTTCCACTGGTAGTTTGGGCCTCAGAAACATATCTCTCAGTCACCGTGCTGTCGTCCGCATACCCAAAAATACCGGGCTTCAGCAAATCATTTATATGCAGCAAAAAGAGGGTGGCAGAAAGAATCGAACCCTGAGGCACCCTGGCATTAATTACCATGCGATCTGATGTGCAACCATCCACTACGACCATAATAGTTCGCTGCCTCAAGAAATCAGAAATACCAGGGCACAAACCAGTGGAGAGAGTATATCTGAGACGAAAAAAAAGATCTCTTCAATTTATGCAAAAGATCTCTTAAAGCAGTAATTCCTCGAGAGAGTTATTGACAGATTGTGTGAGCCTGATGTCACAGAAACGGACGAAGAGGTCGAAGTGTGACTGTGATGCGTAAAGACCGCTATATTTTACTAAGATCATGTTTTGAATACCTGAAGTTTTTTTGTGTTTAAGTTCTTTGTAATTTGATTTGTAGGTCAACTTGATTTGATTTGTAGTCCTTATTAATTTGATTTGCTATTCATTTTATTTTAATAAAGTGTTCGCAGAAAATGACGTGTTTTACTTCGATCCTTAAATATTAACAAGAATTCAAAAAAAATATATAGTAAGTAGTTTTTAACTAACACGTATTTTCACTGTATCGTAGCAGTCATAATGCAACTAACTTTACTTAGTTAAATGTAAATGCACTAGAATGTGGGCAAAAAATCATTAACTTCGTTCAAAAAATCACTAAGTGATAATTAAGATTTAATATTTAAGGGCAAAAATTAATTATCGCCTATAACTCCTAAATCGTTAGTGTGAATAGTATAAATCCATTTTTAGCACAAAGAATAGCAGTTTCTAATGAATAAATACATACAAAACCATAATTTCATCTTAAGATAATTTCAGTAAAAAATAATTAATTATTTTTTTCTTTAAACCCTCATAACTCAAAATGACCAATTAACGATTTAGTGACTTTTCGCTCTACGGCGACGATATGCATACTTATGTACAAGATTATCGTTATATAGTAAATAATTAAATGTCTCTAATCTCGAGTTATACATATTACAATGGTGATCAAGCTTAAAGGTTGGATAACAAATGATTATGTTTGTGTGTTTTATATTTATCAAATTATTTCTGATGTGTAATACAAGATTAGCGTAATTTTGTGTTGTATTAAAATCTTCCTCTCCTATGAACACTATACAGTAATCATCTTTTGTAAAATGTGTTAGCTTGCTCTCTAGGTTATTAAACAATTGTTGCGCGCTCGCACCTGGGTAGAGATAATGACAGATCTCATTTTCCGCTCCTAACGTGCTCTCTGCAAGTTTAGAAATTGGATTGTATACATTTGAACTTAGTAAACATATCTTATTTCTATTTATGTTAATTATGCTGGCTCTATTAAGGGATCTAGTGGGGGAGCAGCTATATAATATGGTCACGAATAAATAATTATTCCATTATATTCTATTCTATTCTATTCTATGTGACAAAAATCGTTCGTTTACAATACATACAGGGAGAATAAATACGAGTGAGAGTCGGCACACGCCGTCTTAGCGGTAAATGTATGGAGGGCGTTATACAGAGCTGATAATACCACTTTGAATTACCCAAGACGCGTATAGGCTGTGAAGGATGTCTCAAAGTAGACGGGTCCCTCTCCGTACCAAGACAAGCTTTTTCTATTGGATAAATTATAAGATGTGAATTCATGTGAATTCTCTGGATAGTCCATAGGCTACGCTAACTGCTTACCATCAGGCGGGCCGTATGCTTGTTTGCCACCGACGTTGTATTAAAAAAAGTAAGAATGTGTTGCGATATATTTGGCCATACTGACTGCAACCAACTATATGACGCTGACTGGTAATCACGTTACTTTTTTCAATCAAACGCCAATATAGCTTCTTCTTCCTCGCGTTATCCCGGTACTTTGACACGGCGCATGGGAGCCTGGGGTCCGCTTGGCAAGTAATCCCAGGATTCGGCGTAGGCACTAATTTTACGAAAATTACTGCCCTCTGACCTTCCAACTCAGAAGGTAAACTATATTAATGGGATTACTTTGGTTTCCTCATGATGTTTTCCTTCACTAAAAAGCGACTGGTAAATATCAAATGATATTTCGTATATAAGTTCCAAAAAACTCATTGGAACGAGCCGGGGTTTGTGCCTGCTACTTACGGCCAGGGTTCGGACAAGTCATCGCAAAACAATCGCAAGACGGCTATAGAACAAGATCAATAGAATCGCATTATGTACAATATTATTTAATTATATATTTCAATGACATTTATTACTGCAACCCAGAATTCACCATTGTATTTACTTGCACCATATTTAAAAGATTTAGAAATAACCATAAAAAAAAACAAATAATTGTATTAGTTTAAATTTTCACCACAAAACTGTTTCAAGCATGCCACTGTCAAATCCATGATATATGCGACTAAAAAGGTCAAATGTTAAATTATAAATTACGATAATAATATATCAGCTTTAGATAATAACAATCTTAAGTCGCGACTCTATAATAGTCTTGTCCCATGTCCATGTCAGTTTCTGCGATGACTTGTCCGAACCCTGTACGGCAAATCGCACGCTCTTACCACCAGCGCGTTTACATAACAAACAGGCAAACCAATATATATGTCATATGTAATAATAAAAAAACAGAATAAACCTGAGTGAATCGCGGTATTAACCACTCTACACACATCCACATCCACAGTATCCCATTAAATCATTTATAAACAAAATGCGCTAAAATAAATCGCCACGTTGGCACCCACAGATACCGCGTAAAGCTCGCTTCTGCTCGCTATGAATAAGTGGAGACGCGCCCTAATCTTACCGACAAGGAGTGCTCAATTTACACACACACACACATTACACAAGCAACATCGAGCTATATTACATGCTCAGGTTCAATCGTGTATGTATAGTCAACCTATTTGATTTCTAGGCCACTTCGAATCTTGTCACAGTGACGTTAATAAGAGATCTTTTGCGTCTTTCATATAGATTTTCACTGTGACAAAGTACGAAGTGGCTCATAAATCAAATTGGTTGACTGTACTGTTGCCTTTGGGACGAGTCTGCCAAGTATCAGCTGGCCACTTTGGTATCAATACAGCAACAAGCTCGCAGACTCATTGGCGATCCTGAATTAGTGAGTGTAAGGTTACAGAGACTTGAGCACCGTCGCGGGGTTACTAGTTTGTTTGTTTTACAGGATACATTTTGGAGAGTGTGCACAGGAAATACAAGTTAAATTCCGCCATCACCGTTCCACTACCGGACGTCCAGGCGGTTTCATCCTTACGTTGTGAATATTCCATACATTCGCACGAAGCAATTCGCTTCTACCTTCCTTATGCGGACTGCTAAGGAATGGCATTCGCTCTCTGCGTCTGTATTCCCGGAAAGATAATTTGGCTCTTTTCAAGGCAAGAGTGAATAGGCTGTTACTGAACCAGCGTGCTGCACCCTCGACCTCGTCGACACTTACCATCAGGTGTGACTGAGGTCCAACGATGGTCAGTCGGGTATAAAAAAAGTATATTACAGCAGGTTTGGCCTAGTAGGTAGTAACTCTGCCTATGAGGCCGATGGTCCTTGGTTCAAATCCTAGTAAGGGCATTTATTTGTGACGAGCAACGATATTAGTTTTTGAGTCATGGGTGTGTCCTATTTATTTAAGTATTTGTGTACTGTTTATATCAATGGCGGAACCACAATACAAGCCTTCTTGAGCTCAATGAGCTCAGCTAATTTGTATCAAAATGTCCTGTAACATTTATATCATATACTTACTGACATGTTTCTTTAATAAGTCTATTTATATATATTTTACATACTTCAGAAAACAATCTCGAACAAATGTCAAATAAAAATACATACAAATATCTTACAAAATTAACATTAGATACAATAATTAAGAAAGTAATAGGTACATAACAAAGTCATAAAACTAAATTAACTCTAAACTAAACACAAATAATTTCACAGTAACAAATTAATAAATCGAAATTTCAAAATGGCCGTACTTGAATTTAAATAATCATAACCAAATTAAATTAAGGAAAAAAACAGAAACGTAAATATTTTCAAATCGTACAAAAGAACAATACAAGTAAAATAATTAAACTGAAAGTTTAAATTAAATTACAATACTAAAACAAATAAAAAGTGACAAATATGTTTACAATAAAAGCGAGTTCGACTCTCACTCGCGGCAGTTGATTTTTCCATTTTCTTTTACTTAAAAAAAATAGAAAATTTTCGTATAACAAGTAAACTATATTATATTATAACCCAGAAATATTTTTGCAAATCAATGCATGCAAATATTATCTAAGATCTCCTTCGGCACTCAACTATATTAAACAAAAAGATTTATACCAAAAATACGCCCCGTCTATATCCCAAGATTCCCAAGAATATTTGGGTGATATTTTTACATACCTTAGGGGAGCCGAAATATTTATTGTACTATTCACCATCTTAAAATGGTATCCCTACAGGAATATTCTGTTTGGAATGTAAGTTGATCTTACACTGGTTGGAGATGTCGGGATATGCTATTGGGTATTATGTCATAAATCATAATATTGAAATTTTTTCGAAGGTACTGCTCCCGTATGCAGATGTAATGTAGATGGGTTGTAGGATAGATGAGTAAGTTTCCTTTAATACTTAGTTAAAACATTTTACAAGGCCTCTTGAGGATTTTATTACCGGTTTGTATGAGGTAAAGCCTGCGGCGCTACCGTAAATAGTAGTTTATGTATCTGTGCATAATGAAGGGCATTACAACTAGAGTGTGGGTTTATGAAACGAGCCGAAGGCGAGTTTCATAATAATATCACACGATTGTTGTAATGCCTAATTATGTATAGTTACATACACTACTTTATCTACACACATATCATAAGTGTTTTAAGATGGGTTCAGGAACCGTAAGGAAATGACTTATTACTAGGGTTACTTGTAAACATTAAAAAGTCAACGAACAAAACAAATGACAGCTTGGAACGGCGGCGTTGCGTATTTCGTATCTCAGTCAATTTTTTTTTAAACCATAGACAAGCGAATGAACTCCCTATTCTACTGTCACTCGAGTTCAAATGTCGTTCGATTTTTATCAAAAAAACATAACGAATTGGCGTTTCGTATCAATGGCTGTTTTAATATCTATAGATACTAGATTAGACACCCCACTTGAATTTGACAGCTGTTCCAAATTTAAATTCATAACCTACTGATTTCAGTAGGTAATGTTAACATTACCTACTGAAATCTTTCTGATGGTTGGTAATGCTGGTCATTGCCTACGGTTTCTGGACGCATTTTAGAGCACTTATGACATGTACGTAGATAAAAACGATATTCGTAAATTTGACGACAACGACGATTGGCTTTGTTATTCTTATGACACCTTAACACTCAAGAGCTGCTCGAAATATACGAACTTCGATGTTCGCGGTACCGGGTTTGTTGCGGATTTGCATTTCTTCACGATGCCTGTGTTGCGGTTTTTTTTTTAAGATCTATGGCTTTTTATGATTATAACTAATAAACTGTTTGTGATAGTGTGTATCTTACCGTAGGACTAAGTCAATTTGTGTAAGATTGTCCCGAAATATTGATATATTTATAGTCAAACCTATAAAAGAACCACGACTAAAGAACAAATATCTGTGATTATCACACAAATAAATGACTTTACTAGGATTTGAACCAAGCACCCTCTGTTTCGTAGACAGCCAATACCCACTAGGCCAAACCTGTAGTTTTACGTGGTTCTTATATTTTTTAATTTTATCATGATTCTGTCACATCAGAAAATTACAGAAGATAACTTGATTCTCTTGACGCGTCTAAGATTTTATGTCATCTTTAATATGAAGTCATAGATCGGATTATTATTGAAAGTTACTCTGACAAATGATGTGGTAGGGTTTTGAGGAAATATTGTTTTGCTGTTTATTTATTTATGAAAAATAGCTTTAAAGTACCTATATGCCTATAGATCGACATTTTGGTACATAGCAAAAGTAATTGGAAAACGAATTTTCTGTGGAATGAACTCCCTGCCAAGGTTTTCGCTAGAGACAACAGCATGAGGTTCTTCAAAAAAGGAGTGTATAGATTCTTAAAAGGGTAGGGAACGCGCATGTGAATCCTCTGGATTTACAGACGTCCAAAGGTCTGTCTGTTACCTTTTCACGCTTATACCGCTGACCCAATTGGGGTGAAATTTGGTATGGCGAGAGTTTGAGCTACAAGAAAGGACATAGGATAATTTTTATCCCGCAACCATACTTTAAAGACGGGCATGTCTGGTTGACCAAGTCGCGAGGAAAAGCTAATATTATTATAAAATTAATTTGACATGTTTACAACATATAAATCTAGACAGTAACTAATTGGGGCTCCAGCCTATTATAATTTAAAATATTTTTCATTTTTATGACATAGACGGCAAACGAGCAGACGGATTGCTTGGTGGTAAGCAATTACCGTCGCCTATGGGAACCCGCAACACCAGGGGAGTCGCAAGCGCGTTGCCGGCCTTTAAGAGGGGTTGGAGCTCTGGGAACCTTACTTACCATCAGGAACACAACACTACATACCTGAAAGGTAGCAGTGCTATTATGGCTGTAGTCTTCTGTAAGGAGGAGGTACTTCCCCAGTTGGGCTGCTCCAGATTCAAGCGTGTTGGTTATCGCTGTGCCCTATCACTCATATTTTTTTTTTATAGATGATACTGACACTTCCAAAAATATCAAAATTTTATGGAAACCCAAAAATCCAAAGCAACGTAATACGTAAACAAATAGCTATTAGCGTAAATTACCCTGTTTGACAGCGTCATTTTACGCTCCCCCATAAGAATCCCTCTGTTTTCTTTGTTCCGCCCAATATTTGGTCTGATTATGCACTTGATTTCACACTTATAAGGATTCAGTTTGTTTTTCTCCCTTGTGTGTAATGTAAACTTTTCTGAGGTTACAAAATTTTTATTATGGGTGATCGGAACTTTGAGTGATAAACTTTAACGAAATTCGCATTGTCCCGGTATTTCTGCCCGGCTAATGGGAGCCCGGGGTCCGTGTGGCAATTAATACCAGGATTAGGAGTAGGTACTAGTTTTACGAAAGCGACTACCATCTGACCTTCCACCCCAGAGAATAAGCTAGGCTTTATTGGAATTAATATTTAAATCGAAAGAAAAAGTAGAAAAATTTGACTCGTAGCGGGACTTGAACCCACAACCACTTGATCACTGCACTACCAATTGTACTATACGAGTACCGCTTGGACTTGTAAAATTTTTCTATTTTATCCTTCCTGGTGTATACGTCATTAGTGTTGACCTTATTTTGAACATCTCAACCGCTTAGCTCAAGAGAATAAGAGCGGGTGTGTGTAATTTTGAACACTTCAAGCGCTCAGCCACTTCTGCTGCTGACTGTATTTCATAGTTTCAATATGTGACTTAGAGCAACATATTGTGACGTCATGGACCACCGATTCATATCAATCGGAATCCATCTTATTAAACAGTTCTACTCGCCCTTATTGTTGTAACATTAAGGTTCAATAATCAACAACCCGAAGATACGGGTAAATTGGGCGATATCAATCGCAAATTTGCCAATACTTATTTGCGTGTGTGTTGCCGGTATAAGCTTTGTGATAAGGTTGGGAATGGTTTGGCTGGTTATAAGGCATAGTTTGGTCACGATGTAAGCTGCATGTGTATTTAATTTCGATGCATCGGGATCGATAAGGGTCGGTTTACATTGAAGCAATATTTGACTACACTACATTACAGTATGAAAAACGAAACAAGCAAAGGCTTAAATACGTAGTAAACACACATGACTTAGAAACAAATATCTGTGCTCATCAGTCACACAAATAAATGCTCTGCCTGGGATTTGAACCCAGGACCATCGGCTTCATAGGCAGGGTCACTACCCACTAGGCCAGACTGGTCATCAAATATGATTTCCCATTTGGCGTAAATACGCACAACCATGGGGTCCCAGCGCGCACAAACTTTTTGCAGAAATCGCGAAGCGTCTGGTTGACGTAACTGGTGACTGAAAAGCTGGCGGCTTCCTCGCATAAAGTATCAGCATTGTGATACAACGAGCAAGAGACATAATAAAATAAAATCTTCAAACTCATAAATATTACTAACTTAAAAATACATCAAATCTAAAGGCTCTCTAGGCAAGGTGCCTATCACGCAGGCGGCATTCCCGCGCTGAGTTGCTATGACATTTCTTTGGACCCGGGTATGTCCTTAAGCCAACAATGAGAGGTAGGGCACAGCGAAGTACCATCACGCTTGAATCTGGAGAAGCCCAACTGGGGAAGTACCTCCTCCTTACAGAAGACCACAGCTATAATAGCACTGCTACCTTTCAGGTATGTAGTGTTGTGTTCCTGATGGTGAATAAGGTTCCCAGAGCTCCAACCCACTTATAGGTCAGCAACGCGCTTGTGACTCCCTTGGTGTTGCGAGTGCCCATGGGCGACGGTAATTGTTTACCATCAGGCAATCCGTCTGCTCGTTTGCCACCTTTGTCATAAAAAAAAAGTTAATATACTACATTATTTTATGTCTCGGGTCGTATGCTAATGCGATCAGAGAAATATGTAGATTATTTTTTCTAAAGTATGATACGTCTTATTCTATATTTTTGGACCCGGGTATGTCCTTAAACTACGTCCAACAATGAGAGGTAGGGCACAGCGTTGACCATCACGCTTGAATCTGGGGCAGCCCAACTGGGGAAGTACCTCCTCCTTACAGAAGACCACAGCCATAATAGCACTGCTACCTTTCAGGTATGTAGTGTTGTGTTCCTGATGGTGAATAAGGTTCCCAGAGCTCCAACCCACTTATAGGTCGGCAACGCGCTTGTGACTCCCTTGGTGTTGCGAATGCCCATGGGCGACGGTAATTGTTTACCATCAGGCAATCCGTCTGCTCGTTTGCCACCTTTGTCATAAAAAAAAAAGTTAATATACTACATTATTTTATGTCTCGGGTCGTATGCGTATGCTAATGCGATCAGAGAAATATGTAGATTATTTTTTCTTAAGTATGATACGTCTTATTCTATATACATTTATATCAAACTTCTGTCTTTATGCTCTTTTTCTTGTCTTAGAAATATCTTAGGATTTTTTACCAATCTCTTCCTAGTTTCCATGAGCCCGTATCTACACGCTGAAACATATAGCAATATGATGATGATAACACACTAGGCATTTTTACATCTTGCGTGTGCAAAATATTCTTTACACTCGCTTCTCAATATTACTCCTGACCACACCCGTCTTAGAAACAAAGGCTTACACAGATAAAAAACAACAGGCTAGTGTGAACAGACTTTACCCGGCAGTCAATTGTCCGGTCGAGTTGTTTCGCACCCGGACATTCGGTCCGGTCATCCGGAATGATCCGGACACATGGTGTCCGATAGTTTGCGATCGGCGAAACGTTTTGCGTAATTAAGTGTGGATATTGTGTTTTCGTTTTATTGATAAAATTGAAACGGTTAAAAGTAAAATTGTTGTATGTTTTTAATATCGTGACTAAGAACAAATCAAATATATTTTTTTAATATTTTGATTTGATTTGATTATTTAGTAGTAACACTACTATAATATAAATATATAATACAACGACCGATCTGGCCTAGTGAGTAGTGACCCTGCCTATGAAGCCGATGTTCCTGGGTTCGATTCCCAGTCGGGGCATTTATTTGTGTGATGAGCACAGATATTTGTTCCTGAGTCATGGGTGTTTTCTATGTATTTAAGCATTTATATGTATATATCTATTATATATATCGTCGTCTAGTACCTACAACACAAGCCTTACTGAGCTTAACATAGGACTAGGTCGATTTGTGTCAGATTATCCCGAAATATTTATTTATTATTTATTTTGCTGGGCTGGTCGCTGAAGCAATGCATCTTTGGGCCTTCTCATTCTCATCCTAATAAGACATGGGGTTTACTTTTTATCAATATAATAAGTCCCGTTTTGGTATTTCCTTAAACTACCTCCAACAATGACAGAAGGGCAGAGCGAAGTACCATCACGCTTGAATCTCGAGCAGCCCAACTGAAGATTACCTCCTCCTCACAGAAGACCACAGCCATAATAGCACTGCAACCTTTCAGGTATGTAGTGTTGTATTCCTGATGGTAAGGTTCCCAAAGCTTCAACCTTAAAGACCGGCAACGCGTTTGTGACTCCCCTAGTGGTGCCAATGGGCGACGGTAATTGCTTACGATCAGGCAATCCGTCTGCTCGTTTGTCATAAAAAAAAATCATTCTTAGTCTCTCTCTTTTTCCTGTAACCTCCTTCTAAAATAACATTGATGTCATCCTTTCTCCAGAGCGAAAAAATTATACATATTATATTTTTAAACAAAACGGACCCTCAAGTTGTCACTTGTCCAGAGTTACATCAATCGGCGAGGATCCGGTGTCGCGCACGGCTGTGACCCGGTTATCCGGACGCCGGTCATTTATCACCGGCAACCCTTGCCCGGTGTCAGTTGTAAGGATTTGCGGAAGAAAAATGGACAATATCGGGATATGTTTTAGTTTTAGTGTGGACTGAATTAGCTGGTATGGTGTTTGTTTGTGTGACGAACACAGGTGTTTATGAGTGGGTGCTTTATGTATTTAGGTATTTGTATATTATGTATAGTGTTGGCTGAGTATCCACAACACGAGCCTTCTTGGGCTTACAGTGGGGCTCAGTCAATTTGTGTACTATGATGTCCTGTAAAAAATAAAAAAAAAAAAAAATATTTCAGGATAATTTTACACAAATCGACCTAGTCCTACGGTAAGCCCAGTAAGGCTTGTGTTGCAGGTACCAGACGACGATATATATAATAGATAGATACATATAAATACTTAAATACATAGAAAACACCCATGACTCAGGAATAAATATTTGTGCTCATCACACAAATAAATGCCCTGACTGGGAATCGAACCCAGGACCATCGGCTTCATAGGCAGGGTCACTACCCACTAGGCCAGACCGGTCGTCAATATTTATTAATTAATATTTAATATTTATTTTCTGAACAGATCTCCCCTCTGGACATCCATAAGCATCGGCTAGAGACGAGCTGCATTCAGCATCTTTATAAGGTCATCTGTACATCTTGTGGATGGAAGTCCTACGCTGCGCTTGCTAGTCCGTGGTCTACATTTGAGCACTTTTCGACCCCATCGGCCATCATGCAACACAAGCCTTCTTGAACTTACCGTGGGGCTCAATAATTTTTTGTAAAAATGTCCTGTAATATGACGACCGGTCTGGCCTAGTGGGTAGTGACCCTGCCTATGAAGCCGATGGTACTGCGTTCAAATCACAGTCAGTGCATTTATTTGTGTGATAAGCACAGATATTTATTTGTTCCTGAATCATGGGTGTTTTCTATGTATTTAAGTATTTATGAGTATCTATCTGTTATATAATATCGTCGGCTAGCACCTACAACACAAGCCTTACTGAGCTTACCGTAGGACTAGGTCGATTTGTGTAAGATGGTCCTGAAATATTTATTTATTATACTGGACCCGAATGGCGTCTAGGGATCTTTTGGTGTACTTGACTCACAGGCTCCCCGTATACAAGTTCTGACAGAATTATTTAAAAAGCGTATGTTTATGATACCTGTCTGTATAGCGAATTCCAAATATTACTTATTACTCATCTCTTTTGGAAGCTTAAACTAAAAATCCTTTAAAAAATGATCGTCGCAAGTCAACATCCAAGCTTCATACTTCGATAACATCTCCCCTACCACACAACATTTGACAATATCAAAATGGAACATAAATAACGTACTTGGAGGCAAGACATCAGTCGTCCCCAATGTGCAAGGGTATGACAATTTATGAATGTCAACATTTGGATGGATTTGAATTGTCCGGATGCTTATTTCAATGAGGTATGCTGATATCGGGGGACTCAGATTGGCTTCTGAATATTAAGGCTTTTATAAGATGTACACACAACTTTTTTTATTGAAACACGAGCTCTGTAGATCGCTCGCTGTTAGGAGTAATAGTTTTAGTTCTAATCAATGAAAACTGTACAACGACTAATAATATATACTTTTCAAAGTTTTTCAGGTTTAAGATCATTTATTATATTTATTTTTGAACGAAATTTCGAAACGAAAAAATAATGTTTTGTTGACGATATTTGTTTTAATATTTTTATTTTTTTGGGACAATCTTACACAAATCAAGCTAGTCCTACGGTAAGCTCAGTAAGGCTTGTGTTGTGTACTAGACGACGATATATATAATAGATAGATACAAATAAATACCCATTACTAAGGAACAAATATCTATGCTCATCACACAAATAAATGCCCTGACTGGGGTTTGAACCCAGGACCATCGGTTTCATAGGCGGGGTCACTACCTCAAGATCAAAACTGTCATCAATAGTGCAGTATCACCAATAAACCAAGATTTTCTGTATCACAAAGGTGAAATAATACCACTCGTCTCAGAGCGAATGACTAATCAGAGAAAATGCTAAGGTCACATATTCATATGACATTTTCTAATTTCATTTCCAACCCGCCCGTAACACACGCAAAAACGTCAATCACCCAAGAACTTACCATCAATTAGGGCCTAATCCCATAGCCTAACCCTTTTCATGTCCATTCCATCATTTGTTATAAGCAAATCCTTGTATCGCCCCTTCCTTGATATCGTCTTATTTATAGTGGGGGACTATTCTGGAAGGTTGGACTATTTGTCATCGCGTTTGGTAAAAATGTCATTAGTATGCATGTGTGAGTGAGATGTATGTTTGTGTAAAATTTTACCAAATGTGCGTTGAGTTTGAGAATGAAAATGAAATGAAACTTAATTGACGCCATTTTGCTTAATCGATGCTTTATTCTTTATGATTAGTTTCAGATGATAAAATAATCATGTTTATCTGAAGTTACAGTGAAGTGATTAGTGTTTTTTTATTTATAAACGAAAATGGGTTAATCAGGGTTTTTTTCAGCGTTTGACCACGGTCACACCTGATGGTAAGTGTCGATGAGGTCGAGGGTGTAGCACGCTGGTTCAGTAACAGCTTTTTCACTCTTGCCTTGAAGACCTAAATTATATCTTTCCTGGAATACAGAGAAGGGAGCGAATTTCAATCCTTTATTAACTGGTGTTAAACTAAATCGTTCGAACCAAAATGGTATTTTTGAATCTAATGAATGTTTTGTATTTTTGACGACCGGTCTGGCCTAGTGGGTAGTGACCCTGCCTATGAAGCCGATGGTCCTGGGTTCGAATCCCAGTCAGGCCATTTATTTGTGTGATGAGCGCAAATATGTGTTCCTGAGTCATGGATGTTTCTTATGTATTTAAGTATTTATATGTATCTATCTATTATATATATCGTCATCTAGTACCTACAACACAAGACTTACTGAGCTTACCGTAGGGCTAGGTCGATTTGTGTAAGATTGTCCAGAAATATTTATTTATTTATTTTATTTATTTAGTATTGTTCGTTATTTGAACTATTTATTTTGTTATTATTTAACTCAGTAGTATTCTAGTCTTAACTATATGTATTCAACTTAATTATCGCAGGTTATTGTATAATAATATTTCATAAACATATTTAATTTGTAGGTATTGTTTTTAGTTAGGCTAAATCGCCAGTAAATGCTACCTTCCAATAACTGGCCATGTTGTACTGAAAATTAATACTGTTTACATATTAATATAACCTACTTTAGTATGGCCAGTTATTGAAGGGTGGACTGTAATTAATACCCCATTAGAAAATTGGTTCTATTTATAGGGTAACAGAATTCATTTTCAGTAAATAGTAACAAGTTACTGGGGATGTATCTTATTTAGTTTAGTTCTTGTTTACTAGTGTTACTAACATTAAAACAAAAATATTTTGAGCTTTCTTAATTTCAGTATATCTTACCTTTTTTTTTAATGTACAAATAAATAAATAAATATTTCGAGACATTCTGACACAAATCGACCTAGTCCTACGGTAAGCTCAGTAAGGCTTGTGTTGTAGGTACTAGACGACGATATATAGAATAGATAGTTAGGTACATATAAATACTTAAATACATAGAAAACACCCATAACTCAGGAAGAAATATCTGTGCTCATCACACAAATAAATGCCCTGACTGGGAATCGAACCCAGGACCATCAGCTTCATAGGCAGGGTCACTACCCACTAGGCCAGACCGGTCGTCCAAATACAAATATTAGAATAACCCCCCAACATTCGACAAAATTTCCATCGAAAATTGCGTTCCCAGCAGAATTGGTACATTTCCACGACATCACTCATATGACCCGCTGGGTGTTAATACTGGCTGACTTATGGAGCCCATCGTCCATCGGACACGATCTCTTCCGGTTTGAATTCTCAATGATTAAGGATCGGTGGATACGGAAATTAAGAACACCCAAGTCCTGAAGTGTTTAATGCTTTATACCGGACTAGACGATGTCGCATGTTTAGAGGAAAATGTGACATATTGAGTCTTCCATTAGATATTCCATTACATGACGTCTTGGAATTTTATTTATTACAACACAATCAAAATACAATTAATAAACAAATAATCAAATAATACTTACAATCTAACTAAGCTAACTAATCTAAAACACACCACCCTGCATCGTACCAGGCTCGAAGGTCCCCATAACACCTGCAGCATTACCACGCTGAATTGCTATGGAGACCTGTTGAACCAGGTATGACCCAGAGCGGGGATCGCCTCCTCTCTCCCGCAGACGCTGGCCTAAATCCCTAAACAGCTGGCGGGCTTCCGAGCCCAAGGGCCCTGCTGTTTCCACTGCCACCGGTACAAAACCATACCCTAACTCTAGCTCTGCGTACTTGGTGTCTTGGAATTAGATGTTTTCCCGCTGAAAAAGTAGCCTATGTCACTCCCCATTCCTTCAACTACGTCCACTTAAAAAATCACGTCAATTCGGCGCTCCGTTTTGCCATGTAAGATTTCGTCTATCCGTTTTTTTTTTTTATGATATAGGGGGCAAACGAGCAGACGGATTGCCTGATGGTAAGCAATCACCGTCGCCCATGGGCACCCGCAACACCAGGGGAGTCACAAGCGCGTTGCCGGCCTTTAAGGGGGGTTGGAGCTCTGGGAACCTTACTCACCATCAGGAACACAACACTACATACCTGAAAGGTATCAGTGCTATTATGGCTGTGGTCTTCTGTAAGGAGGAGGTACTTCCCCAGTTGGGCAGCTCCAGACTCAAGCGTGATGGTCATCGCTGTGCCCTACCTCTCATTGTTGGACGTAGTTTAAGGACATACCCGTGTCTGTACAAAGTGTGTCTGTACACACTTTCGCATTTATAATATTAATATGGATATGTTAAATATTGCACAGGGAAGATAAAGGAACCATGTGTGTCAAAAACATTTTTTTTTACTATTATAGTATGGGTATAAGTATGACAGAGAAGCCTTTATCATCGTTTGTCCTTGTTATTATCTCAACAAAGTAATTCTTAGGTAGTACATACAAATCTTAATTATAATATAAATATTTATTACCATGGATGGACTGTGTGAGATGACATGAAAAGAAAGGGTGTGAATGATGAGATGACGAGTAATAGAGAAGTATGGAAGGAGAAGACACGCTGCGCCGACGCCAAATAAATGGGACAAGAGCAAGAGAATGATGAAATGTTTATTACCATCTACCGCTAATTGCACTGTTTACCGAATTAGCAAGTTGAAGTGGCAATGGACAGGTCACGTTGCACCCAAAGCAGATGGGTACAAAAAGTGTTCAAATGGAGACCATGGACTAGCAAGCACAGCGTAGAACGTCCACCCACAAGATGTACAGACGACCTTATAAAGGTCGCCGGAAGATGCTGGATGTAGCTAGCTTCCAATACCTATAGATGTCGAGGGGAGGTCGGTTCAGCAAATAAGTATAAAATATTATTTAATAAATATTACAGGGCATCCTAGTACACAAATTGACTGAGCCCCACGGTAGCTCAAGAAGGTTTGTGTTGTGGGTACTCAGCCAATAATATGTATAATATACATGTAAATATAAATAAATAAACAAATAAATATTTCGGGACAATCTGACACAAATCGACCTAGTTCTACGGTAAGCTCAGTAAGGCTTGTGTTGTAGGTACTAGACAACGATACTCGTATATATAATAGATAGATACATATAAAAATACTTATATAAATATAAAACACCTATGACTAAGGAACAAATATCTGTGCTCATCACAAATAAATGCCCCGACTGGGAATCGAACCCAGGACCATCGGCTTTTATAGACAGGGTCACTACCAACTAGGCCTGACCGGTCGTCAAACATATACTTAAATACATAGAAAATAAAACATGACTCAGGAATAAATAGTATGTGCTCATCACACGAATAAATGTCCTTACTGGGATTTGAACGAACGACAGTCAGCTTCATAGGTATTTAAGTATTTATATATGTAACTATCTATTATATATATCGTCGTCTAGTACCTACAACACAAGCCTTACTGAGCTTACCGTAGGACTAGGTCGATTTGTGTCAGATTGTCCGTAAATATTTATTTATTTATTATTTATTTAATGTATACAAGTCTTGTCCGAGCTTGTATCAGAAAGTGACCATATGAATATCATAAAGTTACTTTCTGACTCAAACTCACCTTATTATTTCAAGTATTCAAAGAACCCTCATATCTTCTATCGTCCATTTGTATTAGAAACTCTCAAGTTTCTCATATTGAATAAACATTCAAATAAATGATATCTTTTGGACACAAAGACACTATTTGGCGGCCGCTTGTCAGGCCTTTGAAAAGGGCTTGGACAAGCGCGCCAACAATTCCAGGGTTGTCACGACGACAAATATTTATTGGGCGAATTCCGCGTTTTTTGCGAGGGGGATGAAAATTGATGGGTTTTTAAAGGTTTTCGAGAATTTATTGGATTTGGTTTACTGTTTGTGAGAGTGATGACTCAGGTTTGTCTGTAAGTGACATGTGGAATACCACATATAATAAATTATACTCAATGCATTGAGAAGTTTAAGTGATTGGGTTTTACATACCGGTTTTTATAAATGTAGACTGTTTAGAGTGAATTTTTGAATCTACTTAACATGCTAACTGAAATACAAAATTTGAGAGTCTGAAATATGAAATTCAAGAATGTAACAGCTTACAATTTTAAGTTAACATGGTTTCACATTCCAACTTAATACTTAAAACGGGATAGTTACTATGTATATAAGTTTGAATGAGTTTTCGATATTTCGTCACTGTTGCAAGCGCCTTCCTCACGGAATAACTAAAGTATTGCGAGATTTAACTATTATACATGGTATTCAACCTAATATACATGGTAACTATTCCGTTTCAAGTAATAGTTGTAATGTAACTTAATAATTTTTTACTTAAAAAAAAGTACTTGGACCAATTTATTTATATTAGATTTTTTTTTGGTTGGACGAGGATATTTCGTTATTTATATCATGATTCAGCCTTATTATAATTTTCTCACCTAATTTACATGGCACAACCCTAGCCGAGTCATCAGATGACAATCGCTCAAAAACCGGACGTCTCTGGCGGCCATCTTGCTCCCGTGACGTCCAATATCCCCTCCAGCCCCCACCATTAGTTTACTTATCGCTATGCAAAATAATGTCAGATAGTCGGAGGGTCCAGTCTAAAGTAGTTACACAATGCGATATTCTAAGTCTGTCACATTTGTTGAAATAATTATATAGGAAGACATATAATTATACCAATATTATATACAGTCCCCTGCTGGACATAGGCCTCTCACAAATATGACTTGTATCATCTTGGGGGTAGTTGCCATAGTCGCCAAGCTTGGCAGGCGGGCTGGGGACCGATTGAGTTTCGAAACACGCTGCTGCCCGTCCGTAGGATTTTTCCCTTTGTCGCCTCTTACGACACCCGCGTATTTTATTTAATCGTCATTACTGGGCCTCTGCAAGTTGGTTTCGGCTCAGGATATGCCTCCCAGGATTACCATTTTTCCGTGTACTATACATATATATATAAGTTAATAGTATTACATTTGTATAAACTTGTGGAGTTATCTGTCCAGCTGTTGATTTTTTTAATTTAACATTTCTGACTAAGCATATTTTTTTTTATATGCCATCAAACTATATCAATGTATAAAAATAAAAAAGTATTTCTTTAAATATGTATCGTTATTTGAAGTGGGTTTGAAATCCTTGAGATTTCATGAATTGACCATCACATCCAATAAGAATCTCATACTTACAAATGTTTTTTTAGTTATAAAATACAACTGAAACTGGATTATATTGCGTATACACGGGTGGGACACCCAATGACCACGAATTCTGCTAAGTGGTTCGAAACATCGAGATAAAGTTTAAATTAGTATACGCGATATAATCCGTTTGAGTTGTTTTATTTCATGAATAATTATCACGGCAACCAAATACAACATTATGTTATTTTAGTTCTTTTAGATTCACAAATTCGGTGGTGCTGAAAACCATGCCATAACTCATTTCGTACAAAAATTACAAGAAATTTTCGACTCTAACTCAGTGTTTCTTAAGGCTGACTTCTCTGACATGCAAATCAGATACGTAATCTCAGAAGCATCAATAATCTAGATCAATCAACGGGCATCTATTATGCATGTTAGCTGCATCGGGGTGTCGACTGTCGTCCTGTGCTTGCATTATTTAAGCCAAAAGTTTGCGGTTCTGAATTGAGAATATGATCAAGAATTTCTCGATAACTTACTTATTCCTTTAATATTGAAATCTTTATTTAATTCAACATGACAAATGGCAGCCAGCGTCATGATAAAAAAAAGGTTTTTATGCGATAAAACATTTCAAAGCTAACACCTTTGCTGCGGTATGAAGTCGATTAGACCTCATACACATATTTAAAACGATATAAAATGACAAACATTCTGCTTATACCTAATTTTACACACTAAATAAAGAAAAAACCTCCCAATCCCCTGCCTCCGGCATAGAAACCACAATACTGGCGGCATTACCCCTTTGCAGCGCCAGACTCAATCTCTGAGCAAAGAAGGAACCCGCCCTATGATCGCCCGAGATCCCTATGAGACGTCTCGACACCTCTTTCACAAATTTTACATCATACATGCTTAATTTCGATGTTAACTAATTGCCGCAATGGAGGTGTTGAGGATTGGTGCGTTTGTAAGTCCAAACATCATATCGTCAAACTCATTTCGTCCAAAGAGGGTATTGAATACTGTTGAGTATAAAATTATTCTTGTGGTTTTTCAACCTCATTTTGCATACATGTAAATCACGCAAGTCTTAGAAACACCAATAATCCAAAGATCAATCAACGGGCATCTATTATGTACGGTAGCGGCATCGAAGCGTCGGGCGGTCGTGTTAAGTTTGCATTATTAATGGTTCATTTACTTCACACTAACCGAGCGGCTTTCTCGATCCCTTTGGGTTTGGGATAGTGGTGAGATTAGACTTATCGATTGTTTAAAATTTTAATTTGAGTCGTTAGAAGTAAATTAAAATCATGCCAAGAAATAACATTATTGCTGCTTTGAGACAAATTACTTGTTTGTGTAAATTTTAATTGTGTCAGTAAATTTGTTCAGCTATTAGAATATATACTTGGACAATCTACACATTAAGTAGTTAGTAACAAATTCTTATTAAAACGTAATGATTTACATCAAAAATAGGGATCCAGTTACGAGAATAATAAGTTTCATATCTGATTAGTCCCTTAAACGTAATATCACTAGTATTTAATAATATTATAACATCCCATGAATTCCGCCATATGTCGAATACTTAACTGGTATAAAAAAGTTATCTGTACAACCTCTAGATATTTGTTACTTTGAAATATTTTATCGAAAAGTTATAAATATAGCCCACCTGGATACTAAATTAAAAATGTGAAAAACCTCGGGATTCGGGCACAATAAAACGTCACCGATATCGATACCCCGAAATCGCTCCCGCCCTACGCCACTGTTTAGTCAGTGCAATCGCCGATCTGATTAATAGTGCTCGCGCGAAATGTTTAATCTTTACAGTGATTCACCCCTTTGCTCTCCTGAACTATCGATGTTTATGTCTGCGTTAATGTTACAAATGGGGCGGTTAAGCACATTAGGTGGGCTGTGGATATACTTTGACGATGTTTCTAGTGTTTGTCTATACTTGGAAAAATCTAAATATATCTTTAAGTTTACCGGTCAGATTGTTTAACCAGTCAATAAAAATTGATTAAAAAAAAAAACATCTTTTCTGTGTTCATTAAGTATTGAACACAGAAAAGATGATTCTTGCGGTTTCTGTGATTACAAGTTAATGTTTTTGTAGTACAATGGGGAAGAGGTTTATGCTAATAGTTCTTAAAATCAGATATTTTCCTTTATAACCCTTTAATTAGGATTATCTGATTAAGGAATCATCGCCTTTGAAATTACATCTTCTATCATAATGGAGTATACGAGTAGTTATTTTGACACAATTGCAAGAAGCTAAAGACCTCTCAAATATAATAAAAACCATATTATAATTTACGTGCTAGATATTAACCCTAAATTGCGGCCAAAATCCATCTACGGACAGGCGCTTCCTTAGAGAGCCGGGACTGCGATCGCCAACTCACCTGCCAAGCGTGATGATTAAGGCATTGGGCCCTCCATGCTTTAAGATAATTGACATTACATTTAAAAAACATTTTTAAGACGGTGTCAAACAAGCATACGGCCCGCCTGATAGCAAGCAGTTACCGCAGCCTATAGACGCCGGCAACTCCAGAGGATTTACATGCGCGTTGTCTACCCTAAAAGTTGTTGGAGTTCTGGGACCCTTACCACCAGGAACACAACACTACATACCTGAAAGGTAGCAGTCCTATTATGGCTGTGGTCTTCTGTAAGGAGGTGGTACTTCCCCAGTTGGGCTTCTCCAGACTCAAGCGTGAAGCTGTGCTCTACCTCTCATTGTTGGACGTAGTTTAAGGACATACCCGGGTCCAACATGAAGACTTTTTTTTTAAATAACACAAAACACTTAATTGAAACAATTTTAATAAATCACATCTCTGTGGCCATAGTAAAAAACGGTATAAGTGTCATACTAGTTGTTCGTCACTTACACCCTTTTTAGAGTAACAGAACTATTCTTTTGTTTCCTGGATAGTTTCTTAAACTTGGCAAGTACAGTTACTGGAACTGTCGCTGTCCAGTGCAGGGGCAGTTGGCAAGTTAATACAGCAGTCGATACAGTCGTCATAAATAATGGGGCGAAAATATGTGAGCGTTTGGCGAAGTTTCGTCCACGTGGATGTGTCTACTGGAAGTGGTAGGTGGAGAATTGCATTATATATCCACGTAAGGCCCACACGCCTCCCTGTACTAATTATTATGATCAAATTTGATTTTTTATACAATTAGAACATTTGTTTCTCTCGATTTTGATACAAAAGAGATTCTACTTTGTGTCCTACACTCATCATCATCATCATGTCAGCCAAAAGACGTCCACTGCTGGACATAGGCCTCCCCCAGAACGACCCAAGAAGACCGATCCTACGCCTTCCCCATCCAGCGGTATCCCGCGACCCTAACTAGGTCATCGATCCACCTTGTGGATGGCCTACCTACGCATACGAGTGAACATTACCCGTCCATCTTTAATTAATATAGTCAGAAAAAAGCGGGTAGAATATTTATATCGAAGATCTATAACTTATTACTATTATTCATATGTATGAAGTATATATCTACTTCAGCCACAAACGTCCACTGCTGGACATGGGCTTCCCAAATAGACTGTAAGAAGCTGCATGGGGGATTTAATTATACAATCGCACGCTTGGCAGGCAGGTTGGCGATCGCATTACATTCCACTAATCTAAGGGATGCTGCTATCCCTGACAATAGCCAAGTCCCTAAAGGACTTGTTATGATGAAATGAGGACTCTTCCAGTTATCTACATGGCCTCCCGCTGTCCACGAACTTCCACAATAATTGCTAATGGAGCGATGCAGTAGCCACAATTCATACTGTTTGGCGCTTAACAAAAGTTACATTTTCCTTGCTAATTCGTTGCCATAGCCTGTATAAATAAATAATACTCTTTTCCCTCCACTAACTCGAAAAGAACTGGTTTCTTCTTTAAAAACAGATAGCAAAGTCGCATTTTATTTACAAGTTTGCAAATTTATTATTACTAATCGAGTGTTTTTTTGATATTATCTGGTCCGATGTTCTTTTATTTAATGTTTTTGAATGATACATGAGGAATGCCAATAAATTTGATTTTTTTTTTTAAACTTTTAGAGTATTTTTTTCCTGGCGTTAGTGAGGTGAAAAATTGTGTGTTTCACTCGGTAGTAAAGTGTATTCCCTTCTCGTGCTTTAATACCCTCTCAATGCTCAAGATTCCGCTAGCTCGGGTCGCAACTCAATAATAGCACGAGAAGGTAAACACTAACTTTGCTCCCTTGTATAACAAATAATTAAAATTGCACCGACGGATGGTCAAATTGGTCACAGCGTCCGTCAAAACCCATGCGGCTAATGCGATTACAAAGAAACAGCTTGGGAAAAAAACAGACTACAAACAAAAGTGTCACTATATGGCCTCATATCAGCATATGACTAGTACCCTTACCATGAGTTGTGACATTACGGTTTTCTTTCTATCTGTGCATCTCGCTTGTACTATTTTAGTGCGCACGAGATGCACAGATAGTAAACTCGATACTCGTTATCGAAAACCGTAATGTAACAACTCATGGTAAGGGTACAGAGCAGTTTCATCCTTACGTTGTGAATACTCCATTCAGTTCCACTAAGCGATTCGCTTCTACTTCCATAATTTCAGCCGTCAGTCGCCCAGTGCTGGAAATAGACCTCCCAAATATTAGTGCCATCTTGTATTTGCCATAGTCACGCCTGGCAGGCGGGTTGGCGAACGTAGCTGTAAATTAGGTTTCGACGGACGCTGCTGCCCGTCCGTAGGATTTTTCCCTTTGTGTTAACGACAACCGCGGGAGGAGATGGAGAGGTGCTGTTCTAGTCAGCCGACATCTTACTAAGGCACTGGTCCCACCGCGAGCTAGTAAGCTATGAGCCATCAGCTATTTCAAGGGAGAACAGATGACGCTCCCGTGTAAATAAAAGAGACATATATGTCATAGCCGGGCGATCGTAGTTCATCGCCGGGCGATGAGCTATAAATATATATATATTTTTTTTTTATGACAAAAGGTGGCAAGCAATTACCGTCGCCCATGGGCACCCGCAACACCAGTCACAAGCGCGTTGCCGACCTTTAAGGGGGGTTGGAGCTCTGGGAACCTTACTCACCATCAGGAACACAACACTACATACCTGAAAGGTGGCAGTGCTATTATGGCTGTGGTCTTCTGTAAGGAGGAGGTACTTCCCCAGTTGGGCTGCCCCAGATTCAAGCGTGATGGTCATCGCTGAGCCCTACCTCTCATTATTGGACGTAGTTTAAGGACATACCCGGGTCCGGGTCTCTATTACTTACACGGGAGCGATTATCTTTTGTCCCTTGAAATAGCTGATAGCTCATAGCTTACTAGCTCGCGCTGAGACCAGTGCCTTTTATACTTTTTATGAAAAATAATTGTTGCAATAACCAAACATTACCTTAACGTGCAAAGCAAACCCTATATTGTCTCATTAAAGCTTCATCAATACCTTATCCTTAGCGAAATCCTTATTTATGTGTCATAACCGCCCCCCAAGAGGGTGTATTTAACAGCATTACTACCCCTAAATCATATATTAGCGGAAAAATAAGTCTAATGGTGGCTTATAATCAAAGAAAAACTGGGCAACCACATGCGGGGTGACGGTGCGGGGAATAAGCGGTAGCGTTTTAGGATTTGAGTTGTGATTTCTCTATAACAATCTAAATATAGAAATAAAAATGTGCAAATTATGTAATAGATAAAAATGATCATCCATTTATATTTCAGCCGTCTTCTTGGCAGGCGGGTTGGCGACCGCAGTAGCTGTAGATTGGGTTTCGACGGACGCTGCTGTCCGTCCGTATCAATTTTCCTTTGTCGCCTCTTACGACACCCGCGGGAGGAGATGGGTGCTATTCTAGTCAGCCGGCATCACACGGCAATCATCCATTTATGGGGTATGTTTACGTAGATAAAGTTTTTAGAAAAAAAAAACTACCTCCCTCTAATTGTAATATTACTCTTTTGAAACCTTTGGGAAAGTGACTTATGTTAATTTATTATTTTGTCTTAGGATTACTGTACTATTATTTAACATGCCAATAACAAAATAAGAAATATTTGTTCCCGACAGCATGGAAAAGCGGTGCTCTCTTAGCAAAAGTGTATTTTCACTTTAAAAGAGGCACCAGCGCAGATAACTGTATTTTGTTTTTAAGCTACTGAATAAAATATTTTTATTTTATATTATTTTTATTTATTTGTTTTAGATTTATTTTAGTAAAAGCTCTATTTTACACTTTTACACTTATTAATAAATAAAGTCCTTAATACTATCACTATCAATTAGCTATGAGGCCTTCAGCTATATTAACGCTATTTCTTATGCTTTGTGATCCAATCTCAGGAAATGTGAAGGGGATGGTGTCCGGACATCAAAAGCGTTAAGTGCTCCTTTGGTCATCGAATTCTTTCGATAAATAAGATTATATTCGGATATATTCGTTGCAAAGAAAGAGAAAATCTTATTCCTTTTGTAAGTCGAGTATATTTTCACAGACGTAATATTTACTGATTCTTTTGAGTATTTGATTATATATATATTTATAAATGATAGGTTAGCATTTGGCCCCAATCTCACCTGATGGTAAGTGACGATGAGGCCGATGATGGAGCATGCTTACCTAGCAAGTGCATGTTCACTCTCGACTTGAAGATACCCAGGTTGTATTGCTCCGGGAAAAGATCAGCTGGAAGAGAATTCCACTCCCTAGCTGTGCGAATCAGAAAAGTAGAAGCAAAGCGCTTTGTTCTGGTTGAAGGAATATCCACAACATAGGGATGGAATCTCAACGCACGCCTCGTCCCATAATATTAAGATGGTGGAATGAGTTCATGCAAACCACTCGCACACTCGCCGAAATGTATCCTATAAAATACCGCTAGGCATGCGACTTTCCTTCGGTGTTCGAGGCTTTGCAGCTTTGCCCCCACCAGATCAGGATCGTCAATGAGCACGTTTATCTATTGAATCTAAGGCAGCAAGTTAGTACTTCACGGATCCATCTCAAAGGTGGCAGCAGTACTCCATACATTATAATCAAATACTAATTATTGCATAAGTATTGAAGAATAAAAACATATTTTCGTAATATTGTATTGCCAGTTGCCGAGATAAAAATAAAATAAATGAAACGGATTATTTTTAATTTTATGTTTATTTATTGACTCGCGACTTGTAACTTGAAGTACTTTCGGAAATAGTGGGAGTCGAACCCACTATCTACACTAATATTATAAAGGCGAAAGTTTGTGAGTGTGTATGTTTGTTACTTCTTCACGTCTACACGGCTGGAGCGATTTTAATAATATTTAGTATAGAGTTAGGAAACCCTGGCTTTACACATAAGCTACGTTTTTTCCCTAATAAACCGCGGGTAATACCGCGGGGTACAGCTAGTTACAAATAAACGGGGCTCAACTGCGGCTGACTAGAATAGCGCCACCCCAAAGGAAAATTCCCACGGACAACGTGGGAAACCCAATCTACGGTACTGCGGTCGCCAACCCGCCTGCCAAGCGTGACGACTATGGCAACTACCCACAAGATGATACAAGTCATATTTGTGGGAGGCTTATGTCCTGCAGTGGACTGCATACGGCTGAAATGTATGTATGTATGTAATCTGGTTTCTTGTTAGTTGTTCTCGATTGCTTTTAACTATTGAACACTGACATATATAGAGCAAGGAATTGCAAACTGCAGTAGGCTGCACTATAGCGATGCATTTAGCTCGGCAGTTTTTGAGTACTCAATTAAATACAATTTTCAAAGAGAATTTTTGAGTGATGGGATAATTTTGTCGGCTAGTCGGCACCGTTTTATAAATAAATAATAACAATAATAAATATTTCGGGACAATCTTACACAAATCGACCTAGTCCTACGGTAAGCTCAGTAAGGCTTGTGTTGTAGGTACTAGACGACGATATACATAATAGATAGATACATATAAATACTTAAATACATAGAAAACACCCATGACTCAGGAACAAATAACTGTGCTCATCACACAAATAAATGCCCTGACTGGGAATCGAACCCAGGACCTCCGGCTTCATAGGCAGGGTCACTACCCACTAGGCCAGACCGGTCGTAAAAATTTAATACTTCACAAATCTAACATTTCAATAGCTACCATTAATACCTTTATCCTCTAGCTGCCCAGAGATGAACACTTGCCAGGCCAAATTCAACTATGGTTTGTCATAATTAAAATTCAAAATGGCATTCAATGGGAGACCTTTTTATAGGTCTCCGGGCGACTAGCGGATATACATTGTTGGTACTTTTCTTCATCTTTTCAGTCATAAGGCGTCCACTGCTGCGCCTCCCCCAAATATTGTGTCATCGTCAGTTGACCTGTCTGCCCTAGTGGTTAGTGACCCTGCCTATGAAGCCGATGATCCTGGTTTTGATTTCCAGTCAGGTTTGTGTGATGAGCACAAATATTTGTTCCTGAGTCATGGGTGTTCTATATGTATTTAAGTATTTATATGTATCTATGTATTATATATATCGTCGTCTAGTACCTACAACATAAGCCTTACTAAGCTTACCGTAGTTTTGGACCCGGGTATGTCCTTAAACTACGTCCGACAATGAGAGGTAGGGCACAGCGAAGTACCATCACGCTCGAGTCTGGAAAAGCCCAACTGGGGAAGTACCTCCTCCTTACAGAAGACCACAGCCATAATAGCACTGCTACCTTTTAGGTATGTAGTGTTGTGTTCCTGATGGTGAGTAAGGTTTCCAGAGCTCCAACCCCCCGACCCAAAGGTCGGCAACGCGCCTGTGACTCCCCTGGTGTTGCGGGTGCCCATGGGCGACGGTAATTGCTTACCATCAGGCAATCCGTCTGCTCGTTTGCCACCATTATGACATAAAAAAAAAAAAAAAAAGGACTGGGTCGATTTTGATCAGATTGTTCAGAAAATATGTATTTTATTTATTTATTTATTTATTTATCGATATCGCCACGCTCGGCAGGTCGGTTGCAGACCGTAACACGTAGAACCGATGGACGTCGGAGTTAAAGGTTCTCGAGTAGCGACCAGGTACTGGAAGGCGCAGCGTGAGCAAAAAAGTGGACCTACGTTATGGTAAAGATCGTGCGAATCCTCTTGATGTGGGCGGGACGCTTTGGAGGCCAACGTCCAGCAATGGACGTCGACGTTATCGACTGATTGGCGCCCAGGTTATGATTATGTTTTAGTTGTAATCAAATCTAAAAAGCTATATATGTCAATAGTTTATTCAACAACAGCAATACAGTTCATACAAAAACATTGTCGGTGTTTGTCGGTATTTGTCGACTGGTCGGCGCTCAGATCTTTACCTTTCAGTTTTAAGCAAACCTATTGCTACGAATATCTATACATCAATAATCACTTCACCTACAGCAATACATTCATACATACATTTGTCGGTGTTTGTCGGCGTCATGTCAGCGCTGAGATGTTTATATATTATTTCAGTTTTAGATATCAATAGTCAACAACAACAATACATCCATACATAAATTTGTCGGTGTTTGTCGGTATTTGTCGGCGTCACGTCAGCTTTGAGATCTTTATATTTCAGCTCTAGATATTAATAGTCAACAACAGCAATGCTTTCATATGTACATTTTGTCGGCGTTTGTCGGTATTTGTCGATGACGCGTCAGCGCTATGAAGAGAGTTCATAATATTTCAGTTCTAATTCTTCTTGTTTTTTTCTCAATTCTGACTCCGACGGAAGACCAGCGTTGGCCTCATTGACGGGCACCACGCTGAGCCAAGCCATTTCATGACAATTCTTATCTTTTTTGTTTCTATATTATGTTATGTTATTGTCGTTAATAAATGTTTATTCTTTCTTTGTTTCAATACGTTCATACATAAATTTGTCGGTGTTTGTCGGTATTTGTCGGCCGCTCGGCGCTCACGTCTCTATATTTCAGTATTCAGCAAATCCCCTACCGGACACGCGGAGATCTGTTAATGTGTATAGGCGGATTAGTGTTTAGTTTCATCTTAAGCTGAGTGTACATTGGCGGAAATATAAAATAATAATAATGTTTAAAAAATATTGGGGGCTGAGGCAAACCGGCGAAGGCTGGATGACCTAGATGGCTTTTGTGGTGATTGGCGGGACATGAGCCGTGACGAGTGGAAAAAGTGAGGGTAAGCCTTTGGCCAGCAGTGTGACACAATACTCGTATCGGCTACGGAAAGAAAATACGAAAAAACTTTAGTCTGGCTGGATGTATTTTTTTTTTCAGTGGAAGTAGGCGAATTGTGTAAGACCAAGTGGATAGCCTGTTAATAAAAATATAGGCGAAAAACTTAACCGAAAGACCATGTCTATGTAGTTGTGCAGCGAACTAAAATCTGAATATAGAACGTCGACATGCATAGTGACACGTTACGGTACTATAGGCCAGGCTATTCAGCTAAGTTTTTCACTTATAATTATGCATATATTTTTGAAATGACGTCTTTAAACGCCGGGGGGCTTGCCAGGAATCGAACTCAGGAACTAAACTACTGGGCTTCTTAATAAGGTTACCGAAGTTAAAGTCATTATTGACAATTAAAGAACATCAAACTAAAACAAAATAGTCAATACCAAACAAAATATTTATTTATTTTTATAAATTCCAACCACAAATAATACTTATATTATAAAACAACTAAAATATTACAATACTGATTTAAATGTAATTCAGAATAAGCCCTAATCGTTCGTATTAATGACAAGAATTTAAAAAAAAACATGCGTCTTTCATTGTCTTTTTTCACAAGTTAAGTACAACCATTCTTACTATCTTCAATGATTTTTTAGTTTTTATTTATTCAGTAATAATTAATCCGCACTATCCTGCACCCAGCCTTACCTACTTCTACATTCAATGCGCTATCCTATATTTTTGCTTAAAGCTTATGAGTATTAAGGCTATGGCTACACGAGCGTGTATCGAGCTTTGGAATTATTTATACGAAATTTTCACATTTTAATGCAACCTCCGAGTTTATTTTAAACATATTAAGATCACCTTTATTTAATGCGTAATGAAAATATATATAGTTTTGTCCGTTCTTTTTAAAACATTTGTTTATAACCTAAATATATAAAATTCATAAAGAAACCATAAAAATATTATAACAATCCTAGCCGTCAGGAATGGGGCAGGGTTGTAGAGAGAGGAACCGCCGGACTATGCGCGCTGTGTCCAGGATTGCCATCTTCTGAATTTGATTTTGGACCCGGTGGGTATGTCCTTAAACTACGTCCAACAACGAGAGGTAGGGCACAGCCAAGTGCCATCACGCTTAAGTCTGGAGAAGCCCGACTGGGGAAGTACCTCCTCCTTACAGAATACCACAGCCATAATAGGACTGCTACCTTTTAGGTATGAAGTGTTGTGTTCCTGATGGTGAGTAAGGTTCCAAGCTCCAACCTCCTTAGGGCGCAACGAGCTTGTGATTCCCCTGGTCTTGCGGGTCCCATGGGCGACGGTAATTGCTTACCACCAGGCAATCCGTCTGCTCGTTTGCCAGCGTTGTCATAAAAAAAATCCAACTACGACCGGAGATTTTCTCAAGATATTGGTACAGATTGATCGGTATGAGGCCGTTCGCAGTATCAATTATCATTACAAAGATCACCTAATCAACTTCACAATTAAATTCTCTACATATCATTCGTATATGAATATACTCGTATTTTCATCATCACCATTTCAGCCGTCAGTTATCCACTGCTGGACAGAAGCCTCCTCCAAATTGACTTGTACTATCTTGGTGGGTAGTTGCCATAGTCGTAGTTTGGGTTTCGACGAACGCTGACCATCCTTCGGTTTTTAACTCAAACGTTTATTCAGTAGGCACTTTTACACGCCGAGTAATAAAAAGTAAAAGAGAAAAATAAAAACTACACCAGTTCTTACCCTACACCTCTGACCCGAGAAGCATTTTGACTTTCATAACCGGCAAGAAACTCGGTGACACCTATTTTTTCAAAACAGTATTACAAAAAAAATCTTATAACTACAAACTATTTTGTAAGATACTGTTATTCTGTAAGAGAACATTTTATTATCAAACAATTATAAAAACTACATATCGCAGAAAAAAAATAGAAAAAGTTTTTTCCTTTTGTGCCTCTTATGACACCCGCGGAAGGAGATGAGAAGGTACATTTTAAGTTATAGATAAAATTGAATGTTTACCAATTCCTTGATAAAAATCCCAAAGTATTGATAGAAAATGAAAATAAGTTTCATTCGCTATGCAACTCGGAATTCTTGCTTTTGTTATCACTCTAATCCAATATGTGTGTACAGACATCACGACAGCATCCAATAGATGTCATAAACAACAATAATTACGTCAGCACACACCCCCATCGATAGCAAAAACGCTGCGACTTGAGATAGCAGTAATATGGCGCAAGACAACAGAATGTCGGAGAGATAGAATCACTGGATGTGTTCATATGTCATATGACATTTTTGCTCAATTTAGAAGAAGAATTCAATCATTTATTCGTGGCACCAAAAAGTCAAACATTACAATAAAAAGGACAAGTACATTAAAACAACAGAGCAAGAGTCCCGACAGAGCAACAGAGAAATGGTCCCGACTCAGCACTGTAGTAGCCGGGGAGGCGAAGCGCTGGAGCGCTACCGCGAACATCGAAGTTCGTATATTTCGGGCATCTTTCTCTTTTACTCCCATTAAAGGTTTCATGAGAGTGACAGAGACAATCGTCCGAAATTTACGAATATCGTTGTTTGCGGTAGCGCCGCTGGTCTTCTGTCGTTGTAATTTAATGTATTTAGGGCTAAGTTATGTGGTTGGTATCTGGAAACATTTGAATTGTCATCTCATTATGACTGTGTCGTATACTTCTAACAATAATTATTATATACAGTTAAGTATCTACAACACATGCCTTACTAGCTATACCCCGATGTTACCCAAGGTTTATTAGGGAAAAAACGTAGCCTATATGTTAATCCAGGGTGTCAGCTAACTCCAAACAAATTTTATTAAAACTGCTCTAGCCGTTTAGATGTGAAGAACAAACATACACACAAACTTTCGCCTTTATAATATTAGTGTAGATAAAGCTTATTATAGGAGTAAGACGATTTGTGTAAAATTATCTGAAAAATATTTATTTTGAACCTTAACTCAAATAATAATATTATGACTAAAAACTAGCTACCTAACTATACTACTTAAATCTAGAAATTGTCCCTTCGGCATGGTGCCGAAGACGCTGGCTACGTTACCCCGCTGAACTGCGAGACAGATGCGTTGAGCGAGGTAACTGCCAGCTCTCCGGTCCCCTGTAGCGTCTCGGAGTCTCTTCGAAATATCTTTGAATTTCGCTGGAAATTTCGAACCTAATTCACAAAGTCTATGATTTTTTTTGCCAGCATCCCCGAAACCATGACAAAGGGGCCAACTTTAGAATACGATTTCTTGGTTCTTTTTTTAGCTAATTTTCTATTTTTTTTATTTATGATTAATTTGTATTACTTGTAAAAGCTTGTTATACCACATCCAGCATTACCTATCTCATATAACCGTAATAACAGCCGCATGCCACATAACCCCCATACGACTATACAAAGGAAACCCACCCCAAATCCCAAGGGGCCCGTGTCAATAGGACCCATTATCGCTTGCTTGTGGACGCTGTAATTTCTAATAATATAATGCTTTTTCCGATAGCTGAGGTAATGATGGGAAGTAATGCTTAGCACTTAGGATGGACATTTGTGGGATCAGTTCTGTTTGTGTTGCTGATATGAAATGGGATTTCTGGGTACGCTGCGGCAGCTGCTTACCGTCAGGCTGGCCGTATTGTTTGCCATTGACGTAGAAAAAAAACATGCGAAAAAGCTAATTATGTAATGCGTGTTGATAGTCTAAAATTTTGTAAATTAGTAAAGAAATATTTTGGATAAATATAGAAATCATATGCGATTTAATTGTTATTTTCGAATTAAATAAAACTACATATTTAAAAAAGGAATCAAATTGTCTGTTAAATACAATATACTCAGGCTTATTCACCTTCTAATTAGCGCATTTTATGTATATGGTATGTAGAAGTGTACTCTTGTTATATTAAAAAAAGTTTGATGAAACAAAAAAAAACTTAGAGAAACAGACTTTATTTCGTTTGTATAAATATTTAACTCGAAAATTACAAATAAAGAAACACAAAAAGATTGTGTAATTGTATCATTTGTTAATTCTCGAAAATTTCAAATAAAGAAAAACAAAAAGTTTGTGTATTATTTGTTAATTATGTTTCGTCAAAAACAAAGAACTTAGTACACTATTGCGCAAGATCGAACTCATTATCAACACAAGACACCCGAGAAAAGTTTTATATCCTCGACCACATGTGACTAGAACCAATAACAGCATCAATACCTCCTTTATGAACCTCCCCTCGGGTTCCGTATTAATTCATGTTAGCAACAGACAGTAATGATGCCGATTACGTGTTATTGGGAAATATTGGCACGGAACCCTAAGGGCTGGGATGGTTGGATGAGAATTGATGAAATTTTTGTGTTTGTGTTCATTTTGCGTCTACTACAAATATATTCCTTACTAAAATAAGAAAAAAAGGAAATATATTTTGGTTTGAACAGTGTAATTAATAGTAGTTTATGCAACCGGTGCATAATGCATAATGAAGAGCCTTAAAACGTTGTGTTTATTACGTAATTGTGTTTTTTTGCGCCAGCGAGTTTGAAAATAGCATCACACGAGTGTTTTAAGACCTAATTATGTACAGTTGCATAAACTACTTTATCTATAAAAGATTTTATAGTCGTATCTGATGCATGAAAAAATAAGTTAGCCCAAATGGAATAACTCTCATTTCATAATCAACAAATGTTTTTGAACTTTTGAAAAACATGTATATGTTTCAGGTTTGATATAGAAATTGTTTATCATATGTAATTTAATGCATTCAAACTTAAATTATTCATTTTATGTTGCTTGGATATCCGGGTATTTATATAATTTTCCATAAACATCAAGTTAGTGAAATTATTTTACTTTATAAGAAAACTTACAACCAACAACTTTTAACAAATATGTATTTGCAAACTGTTGATGAGGAACTATAGTAATGTACAAATTAGAGTAAACGACACAGTTCACATAAGAAAGCATATCAAACGTTTTGTTAACTTTGTTCTAAGCTGACTGCTTATATTGCATCGTTCTAAGCTGATTGCTTATTTGGACTTGTAAGTTTTTTTTTTTTTTGATGAATTGTTTGATGTTTTCTTATAGAGTAAGGCATTTTTATGAGTGTTTAAGATTTTTTGTAAATACTGTTAAGTGCTGTCGAGTTTCTTGCAGGTCATAAAAGTTGGAGGTGTAGGGTTAGAACCGGTGTAATTTTTATTCTTCCCTTTAACTTTTATATACTCGACTTATAAAAGTGCTCCTTACTAAATAAACGCTTGAATTTGAATTTGACAGTTAAAATAGACATAAAAATAGTGACCAATTAAAAGTTTTCACATGTAAAAAATAAAACTACACCAGATACTTTTGGGTACACCGCGGCTACACTGGAAATTTTGATTCAAATGTAAAACAAGTACATATATGGCACAAGAGGATCTGAATTTCTTAAAGGTACTAAGAAAGACTCATTTTCGACATTTTAATTGCACTTTCCGACATGCCTCCCTATACGTACCCAACTAGCCAGAACGTAACGATAATGACGCGATAGAGGGGGACGCGCCATTTTATTTTTAATGTTTATTGCTTTTAACCTGACAAATCCTCCCCAGGGAGGAGGAATCAATGCGATTGCCAGCGCCTTACAAATGGAATGCCCCTACCATTTGTCCAATTTTAAAAGACAAAAGAAATAAAAGTGAAGGGATTGAGGGTAGTTGAAACTCATTGGTGACTTTTTATACTATAATGTGACCATTTCGATATACTGGGTTTTACAAAATACGTGATACAAGATTATCAAACCGGTATCTGTTCATGATTGTGATTTTTTTTTACTATGGAACCAAGCAGCTAGTCCGCAGCTAGCGTTGCAATGCCCCTCAGGGCCTTAAGTATATGTTTTTTTTTATGTTATATTTATGTTAGATATTGAGAAGCATGTATAATAAGCAATGAATAAATGAAATGAAATGAAGCTTGTAAAATAAGATAAAAGTTGAGCTGTTCCATAGAAAATCTCAAATATAAATTGACGAAAATGTATAAGAAAGTGTTTTTTTTTCTACAATTTCATTGTTTTTGTAATACCCCGTATGCATTTATAAAATTCAGGATGCTTGTAACTTTTTGAAAGAAAAATACATAAGTGCCTATAAGTCTAATTTTATCAAATAATCCTTACGTTTAGTCTATAATTTACTTACTTAGTACTACGTACTTTGTAGTATTGCGACACCCGGCCAGATAAAAGAAAAAAAAGTATTAAAAATATCTTCCTATCTATTCCAATCCAAGGAGTGTATAGTTAGTTCTATCACAATTGCTCATCAATTTTAAACTCATAGTAAGGGCGATGGCAGCCGTTTTAGGCAGATGTTTTCTATGTAAATCCTATTGTTTTTTTGTTAATTTTATGCGTTTTTCTTGCTCGATTTAGTTCGTTCGGCCGTTTGATTCAGACGCCACGCTAAATGTTCCGTGAGTGGATGCTATTTTTTGAGCTTCAGAAGTTAATGATTCTTGGATGTTTCTAGAAAGAAATTCGGAATTCAATTTTTTTTCATTTAAATTCAAGTTGTTCAATTACAATGACTTAAAACTTAAAAATATTTTAGTCTTCGACTGCTTAATGATAGCCTTCTTAATAATTTGAGATTTATGTTAATTTACTTCTGTTCTTATTTCACTTAAGGTAAACTTTTGTGACGCTAAACTGACATTAATTTTCACCAATAATTAAAACTTACCTTTTCAGAAATGGTTACTTATATTTACATTTGGATTAAAAATAGACATCACATGTACGACCTCACACATACCACATTTTTTGCGTTTTGAACTTACAAATAGTTTTTTTTTTATGCAAGACTGACCAACGTTTGACTTCAGTCGCACCTGATGGTAAGTGACGACGAGGTCGAAGATGTAGCACGCTGGTTCAGTAACAGCCTATTCACTCTTGCCTTGAAGAGACCCAAATTAAATATTTCCGGGAATACAGACGATATTGTAAGGGAATAAAAACTCTTCTTACAATAAACGCCTGAGTATTTCTGTTTTGTAATTTTATCTGATTTCGTACTTACATTTCCGTCCGATTAATTTTATGTATGTATGTGTATTATATTAATGTATATTGGGTGAATTCTAAATGGCGATACAAAGTAATATTTTCTGAATCTATTCATGATTACGATCAACTTTTACTATGGGACTATAACTGATAAAACATAAAAAAAATTACTTGCTCACAACTACAGCTAGCTAGCAACTAGTATGAGAAGGTCTCTTTTCCGGTTGTGACCCCATGGTAGTTAGTTTTTTGTTAAGTACATTAATACATTGACTACCATCAACGCATATGTCCGTTCATTCCCATATATTTTTGGACAGGGAGGAAGCGAATGTGTTAAAACACCAACAATACTAAATCCATAGTATGTGTTAATATCCTATCTAACTCTCACAACTCATCAAATAATACGACGACCGGCTATGGTCCTGGTTTCAATTCCCAGTCAGGGCATTTATTTGTGTGATGAGCACAGATATTTGTTCCTGAGTCACGGGTGTTTTCTATGTATTTAAGTATTTATATTTATCTATCTATTATATACAGGGCGTCCCACGGCCATGCCACATGGTGGGAAAGTACCTTTAATATTGTAGATGGAACATTTTACTGAAAAATGACATTATTTCTATTTTAAAAATAATTTAAACTGCATTCCCAGATTTTTAAATAATTACTCGGTTGAACCGGGAATTGAACCTGCTACACAAGAAAAAAATTACCCTGTAGTCTTATCATACCGACCGATAGGCTTCGTCATAAGGATTATTTTTTGCTCAATTTCTGTCAGATTGACCCGAATTATTTATTTATTTATAATATAATGAATACAGCATTCAATTGAAATAATACTTTTTATACAACATCAACTTATTTGATAACAGTAATTCCATCCTACATACTAAATTATTTTTTAAAGAAAGCATTAAAATTTAAAAAGACACTTCTTATTAAACGATTCTACAGATGAAAAAGGAGAACATTTTTAACATTTGTTTCGTTTTATGGAAATTGATCCAATGCTACTTCCATTAAGCATTTCAATAAACTTTTGTGGTATCAGAAAAAAATACGACAAGCAAGAGTAACTTTTGCATCGAAGGTTCTATCATGCCTCCTTCATTTTTAATTTTAAAATATTACTTGAGTACGATTTTATAAATTTTATACTTTTACCGAGCTATTTATGTTAAATTCATTGGATTACATAATAAATTAATTAATTAATAGAATAACTTGAATATTTTCATTCTTTGTTAAACAAATTAATGGTGAAATTCTATTTTGATTGCTTTTTTTTGGCTCGTAGACATCACCTTTAAGCACAGATGAGTCTCTGTATTTAATCCTAATTAATATAGTTTTAATTATTAATTGTATGAAGAAGATATTTGATGATATTTTATGCCAATGAATTTAAAATATATAAAAAAACCCTCAGTAATAATTATCATTTAGTATTTATTGCAAAAAAAATTACAAAAATAATGCCTATCATGCATAATTATCTAACCAAGGTGAAAATTTACTGTAGGACCATGTCTATGTAGTTGTGTAGAGGATGTAAATCTTATATCAAAATTTGAATATAGAACGTCGACATGCGTGTACACATACGTTAATACTATATAGGCAAGGTGCTATAGCTAAGTTTTTCACTTATACAATGAATCTACATATTGACATTCATTTAGTTTATTTTCGTAGACGCTAGTGAGTGCTTTGAACATGTTTTTTTTTCTATAGCTTGTTTAATCTGGACATTTATTAAGTATCTACGCAACCCTAAAAGTACTCGTAATCCTAAGCGACATTTTTCCATTGCAAAAGCATTCGGAAAGATGACAACCGCACAGATAATACCCCCCCGAGCCCCCACGAAATCCATTTCGAGAATTAACGTTCATAAAAAAAAACTTGCATAAATATGTCGAAAAATGTTTTTGCCGGAGTGGGGTTCGAATTCCGTTTGTTTCTCGATTAGGATCCAGTTCAGCTAATTTTGGACCAAGCTTGGGGACCTTTGGGGATCGCTTCACTGAATTTTGGTGAAGAGTTAGCGATGACAAATACAGGCTTAATGGATGAACTATTTAAGTCGTATGCGGGCGATCGGTTTTGTAGTTGATGACATGTCTTGCCTGAAACTGACTCTGATTTCGCTGCGGTCCTAGGTTCAAATCGCAGTAAGTTCCCAGTAGTGTCGGGCATAGTTATTTGTTTCTGAGTCATGGGTGTTTTCTATGTATTGAATTCGTCGGCCAGCCATGCCCGTCTTTAAAGTATGGTTGCGGGATAAAAAATATCCTATGTCCTTTCTCGTAGCTCAAACTCTCTCCATACCAAATTTCATCCCAATTGGTTCAGCTGTTTAAGCGTGAAGAATAGAATTGACAGACAGAGAGATTTGGCTGAGGATATCAAAGGATGTCATGTCATAATTTACTGGTCTCTGTCAAATATGCCGTTCGAAATTCAAACTCATATTTTTCACTGTTCCAATTTCAAATGTCTTCATAGACTGGTCGTTAAAACAATTGCCATTCGAATTTCAAATATCAGAACAGCTAAAAGTAGTGCCGGGGCTAATTTTTTAAACTGTCATTATTTCACCCCCACCGTTGGGACATTAATCTCTGTTTAACGTCACCCCCAAATATAAAAAGGAGCTAATCAACAGATTGGGAGATTTTTTTGAGTGTAGCCCTTGGGCTTTTAGAGAAATATTTTATATTTAAAAATTGGGGATTAAAAAGTTGCATATTTTAGTTTGTGGGGGTTCAGGGCCTTTGTTCTATGTTTTGGTGGCGAGCTATCTACGATAGGTACCTATAGTTTTAGGTTTATGTTGTATATCCCCACCCACATATTGTACTACAATATTATTGTATTGTATTGTAAACTCGGGTTACAGTTTCGATGCAATTTTGTATAGATAATTAAGCGAGCCTACAAATGTTTGTATTTAAAGAAATTATTCCATAACAAATAAATAAATGTTACCTATTATGACAAATTTTTATTACAATAATGACGACCAGTCTGGCCTAGTGGGTAGTGACCCTGCCTATGAAGCCGATGGTCCTGGGTTCGATTCCCAGTCGGGGTCATCTATTTGTGTGATGAGCACAGATTCATGTTCCTGAGTCATGGGTGTTTTCTGTGTATTTAAGTATTTATAAGTATCTATCTATTACATATATCGTCGTCCAGTACCTACAACACAAGCCTTAATGAGCTTGGTCGATTTGTGTAAGATTTTCCCAAAATATTTATTTATTTTATATTTTATTAATCCTAACTTTAGTATCTGATTACATTACATACAATTTTATAATAACTACTTACTGCTTTAAATCTATACAAGGCCCTCGAGGCATTGTACTAAGGATGCTGGCATTTCCTCGTTGTATCGCAATGCTGATAGGTTGTGCGAGGAAGCCGCCAGCTCTCCGGTCACCAGTTACGTCAACCAGACGCTTCTGGATTTTTGCAAAAAGTTTGTGCGTGGTTTGGACCCCATGAGCCCAGCGTTTATACATGTAAAAGTATGCGCTTTATTATTTTTCTCATTTGTGCTATTATGGCTGTGACTTCTGTAAGGGGGTGGTACTTCCCCAGTTGGGTTTCTCCAGACTCAAGCGTGATGGTACTTTGCTGTGCCCTAGCTCTCATTGTTAGACGTAGTTTAAGGACATACCCCCGGGTATGTCCTTAAACTACGTCTCCAACACCAACACACACTTACAGAGCAATACGTTATTTTTATTCGTCGATACATAAGTGATAATAAACTATCTTATATCCACATTGTACATAAACATTGTATAATTAAAACCACCCCATCGCTCGGAGCTAATGAAACGTACAATTGTCAATCAATATTAATATTAATGTCATCTAATCAACGGCCGATGTGCCCGGGCAATGGAAAAATTAAATTTGCCAAGTCGATTTCATTTTTCATTAATTCTTCTTCAAGGGTCCGTGACTCGGATACATGTTTAATGGAAGAGCCTTTAACAAAAAAAATACGACAGGTTTTGACCTTTTTTTTTATGATATAGGAGGCAAACGAGCAGACGGATTGCCTGATGGTAAGCAACTACCGCCGCCCATGGACACTCGCAACACCAGAGGAGTCACAAAGTAAGTTGCCGGCTTTTAAGATCCCTATACGCTCTTTTCTTTAAGGTTTGGATGTTATATCGGTCCGGAAATACTGCACACGACAATTTATTCCAGAGTTATGTGAGTTAGTTAGTTAAGTTATGTTACCTTGTATATGAAGCCGATTGTCCTAGTTTTAAATCCCAGTAAGGGCATTTATTTGTGTGATGAAGTTTTGTTTCTGCGTCATGCGTGTTGCATGTATGTATTTAAGTATTTGTATATTATATTTCGCCTACAACACAAGCCTTCTTGAGCTTACCGTGGGGCTGAGTCAATTTGTGTAAGAATGTCCTGTAATATTTATTTATTACTAGCTTTTCCTCCCGACTACGTCGGCCAGCCATGCCCAGCCATATCTTGAAAGTGTGGCTGCGGTATAAAAAATATCCTATGTTCTTTCTAGTAGCAAGTGTGAATTAACAATATCAGTTTCACAAAAAAACGAAGCATAAAACTTGTAACAAGAGCTTTAGGCATCGTTTCCACGCTACAAATGTAGCAAAATTTGTTCTACGACTTTTGAATATAACTAACGTTTACTAAATATTAATAAAACAAGATTTTCCAAGGAAACAATGTATTGTGAAAACTATTAAGTAAATGATAATTAGACTATTGGATGTTCACTAAAAATACTATTTAATTAGTTTAAAAAAAAACAAAGTAATATTTTTTTTTATTGTAGAACAAATGTTGCTACGTTCGTGGTGTAAAATCGACGCCTAAAGTTCCTCCTTTTACAGGCCACACTTGGTATAACACAACGTGTTCGGCGACCTTGAGGGACTTCTTCCAGTAGGCGGACTTACTGTGAAATATTCTTCCAGTGTCTTTAGTTCCTTGCGTCCCCAGTCGATAGACGGAGTTCCTATATAAAATTTCCCTCAGGGTTACCAACGGGAAAAATACATCTTTTTTTTCTTCTTTTATTCCTGTTTAACCCTCAAATGGTGGCTAATTTCAAACGAGAAGGCTTATTAATTATTGATGGTCCTTTTGCTGGCCGATTCGTCTGTTTGTCTTTTATGTTAATTTTCTACTTTTTTAATCCCCCCAGTTTTAAATATTTTATCGGGGATGATTTTATTGTCTGTCTTTTTTAGTATTATGATGGATTACTTCGAGTTGTTTCAGTGTATCTTTGGGAATCATTAAGCTTGTCATAAATATTATTGTCTGATCAAAGAAGCAAGATTTAAAAACGTTCCTATTTGTTCATATGTTATTGTAGGGACGTTATCATTTGATCATTTTGTAATAGATTTTTATTTGTGGTAAGTTAGTTCTAATTCGCGTGTACACACACAAATGTGTACCTACTACAGTAAATAAATATAAAATTGCCTACTTTATAAAACTTCAGTTATTTGAGACAATACCATCGTTTGAACTTGGAAATTCAAAATTCTTATCTTTATACCCATATCCATGTGTCAGATTCCATTCATTCATCATTCATTACATTCGCGTCTGTGAATGTCAAGACCACTCGTTCACAAATACGCAATGATAGAAGCAGAGTAACGTTATGATGGTTCACAAAGCTAACCGATTTAATTAGTGCGAAAAGAGGAAAAGGCTCTTAATAACGGCCCTTTAGTTTCTATTGAGCCGTTTTGTTTAATCTGTGAACGTGCCACTAAAATGTTGCTTTGTACAGTGAATGAATGAATGTAAAATATTGTTCGCGTATTGGCCTTAAACTGTGACAAGAGACCACGCAGGGGCAACAGCGTCAGCCAGTGGATCATATAGCGCTTACAGTGCTCTGCGTGTCCAGTTTAATAATGGCTTCAGGATGCTGTTGGGGCTGCCACGCTTTCTGCCACTCATGTTTGACTGGATTATTTCTACGCCATAATGAGCATAAGAACTGCACTCGAGCACTTTTCGACCTTATCGGCCATCTTCTCTGCGTGCAATGTGGCCGGCATTCAAGTATTCTATGTCTCAATTCAGATCTTTGTCTATCTGGACGCAAAGTTTCATGTAAATCCGTTCCCGTTAAAACGTTATTGAGCAACAAACATGAAAGAGAGTCACAGACTCTCACGTCCATACTTCCATACTTATATTATAAATGCGAAAGTAATTGTCTATGTCTGTTACCTCTTCACGCTTAAACCGCTGAACCAATTGGGATGAAATTTGGTATGGAGAGAGTTTGAGCTACGAGAAAGGACATAAGATAATTTTTATCCCGCAACCATACTTTAAAATTGGACATGGCTGGCCGACGAAGTTGCGATGAAAAGCTAGTTTATAATATTATTAGGATAGTGAAAGAAAAGCAGATTACATTATTTTTTAACGTGATTTCTGTGAAAACTCAAACAGAACTAAGGACCTGGTGACATTATTTATTACTTTAAACTTTTAAAGTAGCTTTAAAACTTACAAAGTTTTCTGTAACGTCGCCAAATTAAGTATTCTTAAAAATTTGGCCTGAGTCTTTGTCATTTAGTAAAGTGCGCTATATTTTAGTTAGGATACGATTTATCTAAAACTTTTTGTTAAACTTCCTTCAATAATTTCTTTTAAATTTCATACAAGAATTCTTGTGTTCAGTGGCCTTCGAATAGGGAACTGTGTCTGACGAAAAATTGCTTACCATCAGGCAATCCATCTGCTGGTTTGTCACCTTTGCCATAGAAAAGGATCCCGATCTAGCTAGTATCTAGTAGGCTAGTAGGTCTCTACAGATACTAAAGACGTGAAGCGACATTTTAACCGCCCTCGCGTCAGCGCACCAATCAGTTAATTGACAGAGCGCTCAATCGCGGTAATAATTAACTGATGGATTTACAGATTTCACTGCAGATTGTCGGCCATCTTTAAAAAGTAAGCTGTTTTGACGCGGCAAGCGGTATACAGCTTGTAAGCGTTTTACAGTGATTATTTGATGAGTGTAACAAAAAATGTTTCACCTTACTTATACTAACTCTAAAACATTACAATTTACTTCAGTTTACTATTCATTCTACAGAATTAGTTAAAATTACTCTTTAACCCAGCTAACGGCAAAAATAGATATTCAAACCTTGTATGAACTTACTTTGTGAACAAAATGCAGCTTTGCGGTCTGTTTTTAAAGAATAAAAACAAAATTTTCAAACTAGCGAAGTGAAAAATAAACCTACGTTACCTTAATTACCATTATCATTTTATTAAAGCAGCTTACGTAATAATTACCCATGTGTATATATTATGGAATCTCAACTTACATAGTTTAATGAAATTAAATATCCATACTTAATATCATCAATGCAAAAGTAACTCTCTGTCTGTCTGTTTGTTACCTCTTCACGCTTAAACCACTGACACAATTGGGATGATGGTATGATGAGAGTTTGAGCCACTTAGAGCTACCAGAAAGGACATAGGATCATTTTTAGCCCGCAACCATACTTTAAAGATATGGCTGCTAATGAAATCTAAAGCTATTATATATATATATAATATATATATATATATATATATATATATATATATATATATATATATATATATATACATATATATACCCTACGTTATATATATATATATATATATACCCTACGTTACCTTAATTACCATTATCACTTTATTAAATCAGCTTGCGTAATAATTACCAATGTGCAATATATATATATATATATATATATATATATATGGAAACAGCTTTTCACACAACGATGACGACAACGACGGTGGCAAACAAGCGTACGGCCCGCCTGATGGTATGCAGTTACAGCCTATAAACGCCAGCAACTCCAGAGGATTCACATGCGCTTTGCCTACCCTAAAAGTTGTTGGAGCTCTGGAAACCTTACTCGCCATCAGGAACACAACACTACATACCTGAAAGGTAGCAGTGCTATTATGGCTGTGGTCTTATACATTAATACAGCTACAAACACTTTATTGAAACAGTTGTAAGGATGTCTAGTTGACCTAAATCTGTGGCCTAAGTGAAAAAGGGCCTAAGTGACAAACAACTTGTATGTAACTTATACCGTTTTTGACTAAGTCCACAGAAATGTCGACAAAGAAACTCAATACTTAGCATGTTTTGTCTCGCGTATGAATGAGAGCACCGATGTGTGACCGATACGGTGCTCTATATTGAATGGGCGCTTAGATTGCTGCCACTTCATGTACAGGATGATTTGGGATGTAAAGTCAACTGACGTAGAAAGTGTAGTGTATGTGTTGACAATATTGCTGAAATAGAGGGTAGTTTCCCGCCTCCCCATCCTAGGTTGTAGCCAGTGTTGTGTGCGCGGAGAGCTGCGGCCCGCAGTCTGCGTCGGAAGCCTATGGTCCGCGGTTCAAATCCCAGTTAGGGCATTTATTTGTGTGATGAGCGCAGATTGTTCCTGAGTCATGTGTGTTTTCTATGTATTTAAGTATTTACATGTATATAGTAACTTAGGCATCGTTTCTACGCCATAAACGTAGCAACATTTGTTCTACGACCTTTGAAAATAACTTTCGAAGCAAGCAATGTATTGTGATAACTATGAAGTTTGTAGGCTGACAATAAACGTCAACTAGACTATTGGATGCTGTTCATTGAAAATACTATTTAGTTTGTTTGAAAAAATCACAAGTAATCAATTACACAATATTTTAAAATGATGGATTAAATGTTGCTACGTTCGTGGTTTAGAAGCGATCCCTGAAGTTATTGCTCTTATTACAGGAAACACCCGGTATATCGTCGTCTAGTACCTACAATACAACCTTTACTAGGCTTACTGTAGGACAAGATTTGTGCAAGATTGTCCCGAATTATTTATTTCTTTATAATATAATGAATACAACATTCAATTAAAATAATACTTTTTATACAACATCAACTTATTTGGTAACAGTAATGCCATCCTACATATTAATTATTTTTTAAAGAACCTCTTTGAAGACCTTTTTTGAAGTCGGTTAACATACGTTTTTAAAGCAGCCTGTATCCTAGTTCACGATTGTCTGTGTCACGCGACACTCGTTGTCTGTGCTCTATGGCGACGTGTCAGTTGTCTATTGTCGCTCGGCTGCGGGTCTATGCTTCCTGAGTTCTAAGTTTGAACTCGGGTCATGTTGACCGTTACTTACATTCATCATCATCATGTCAGTCGCAAGATGTCCACTACTGGACAGCTGCCTCCAAACATGACTTGTGTCATTGGGGGGAAGTTGGCATAGTCGCCACGCTTGGCAGGCGGGCTGGCGGCCGCAGTAGCTGTACTGGGTTTCGACGTACGCTACTGCCCATCTGTCTATATAATTAAGAAAATTATTATAATAACTTTTCAAGAACACAAAAGGTGACATATGAGTCAAACATACATAAAAAAAAAACATTTAAAAAGGATACACAAGAATTACAAATAACTTTCTAATGCTTTTATGATGTCTATATACTTATGCTTACGTACTCAGATCACTTTGTCATTACTTAAAAACACATTTCTGTTCATTTAATTAACAAAATAGTAAAACTTAGATAAAATTTTGATTTAAACGCGTAATGCTTATAGGTGAAAACTTAGCTAAAGCACCTGACCTATGTAGTAGTAACGTGTGTACACGCATGTCGGCGTTCTATATTCAAATTTTGACGTTAGCTCCATATTAATTATTTGCGCCACTACATAAACATGGTCCTTCAGTTAAGTTTTTATCTTTTTTTTTTCTTTTTTTTTATGACATAGGCGGCAAACGAGCAGACGGATTGCCTGGTGGTAAGCAATTACCGTCGCCCATAGGCACCCGCAACACCAGATGAGTCACAAGCGCGTTGCCGGCCTTTAAGGGGGGTTGGAGCTCTGGGAACCTTACTCACCATCAGGAACACAGCACTACATACCTGAAAGGTAGCAGTGCTATTATGGCTGTGGTCTTCTGTAAGGAGGAGGTACTTCCCCAGTTGGGCTGCCCCAGATTCAAGCGTGATGGTCATCGCTGTGCCCTACCTCTCATTGTTGGACGTAGTTTAAGGACATACCCGGGTCCAAAATCTCGGTTATCTATTTATTAATTGATTCTTTATTCTAACTATTATTTTAACTAACTTTTGGAATTACTGCTTTCTATATGACAAAGGTGATAAACGAGCAGATAGATTGCCTGATGTTAAGCAATTACGGTGGGACAAAAAACACTGGAACTAGATATTTATACGTAACCAAAGTAATTAGTTAATTGTATCAATATACATATTTATTTACAGAAATTACAATCGTATTATGATAACTACAAGTACTTAACTAGTTACAGTATAAAATCTAAAAAGGCCCTTGAAACATTGTACCAAGGATGCTGGTTAGTTAGTTCGTTACTTTACCATATTGTAACTTTTCCGTAGAAGCATTTTAGGGAAATTCCAAAACGGCCCGAAAAAAGTATTTAATGGCCCAATATATTCCATGTACTAACCGCATTTTCCTCTCGAACCCTTCGAAACAACTAAATTATGAACAAGAAAAATCGCCTGAACCGGAACGTAAAAAATATCTGGTAAGGCATTGAAAGATTGAAAGGGGCGAATCACTTACGGGGCCAATTTATGGGTAAATCGGCCTCCCGGGGCCTCCGTGGTCCGACTAACAATATTAGCTAAGGCGAAAAACTTACAAGCTAAACACACACAGCGGGGACACGTACCGGTTTTGTATTGGTACGTTGTACCGTTTGTGAATTGACGAAGGTACAAAGTGAAAAATTTACAAGCCAATGATAGCAGGAAAATTTACCAGATTTTGATTTGGTACAATTTAATGAATAAAATTTAGAAGCCAAAAATATGGACAGCGTAATAATAACTCGCTTTTGAAGTTGTAAGTTGTACCGTATCTACTGAGGTTTTTAAATTTATGACGCACTATGGTATAAACCTATGAACTTAAAAAAACAACTATAAAACAAAATGTTTCGATGTCGGGGAAAAATTTCAGTGTACGCGTCATAATCCGTTTATGATATAATAGGTAAGCCAAATCAATATGTGTGGTAGGTTATTGTACATCAATTTTTTGAGGCTTGGCATTACGAATCGGATGTTTGATAGCTGTCAGTGTAATATCTGTAATCTGTCACTATTCGGAATATAAGAAATAGGTTGCCCTTGACACCAGGATTTTTTTATACAACGATGGCGCCAATCAAGCATACGGCCCGCCTGATGGTAAGCAGTTACAGTAGCCTATGGACGCCTGCAACTCCAGAGGATTCACATGCGCGTTGCCTACCCTTTAAGAACCTTTATACTCCTTTTTTGAAGAACCTCATACTGTAGTCCCTAGGGAAAACCTCGGTATATAAGAAATCACAATTCAAAATCACTTATGTTGAAACTTTACAGTTTAACAATGAAGTGATTACAAACTTTTAAACTTGTACCGTTATTTAATATTTTCTTCGGTTGCCGCGATAATTACTCATGAAATAAAACAACTAAAACGGATTAAATCGCGTATACTAATTTAAACTTCATTCGTCACCCGATGACCACGAACGCTGCTAAAGGGTTCGAAACGTCGGGATGAAGTTTAAATTAGTATACGCGATTTAATCCATTTTAATTGTTTTATTTCATTTGTACCGTTATTTTTAATCCTAGATCCAAATCCGGTACACATCCCACCACTGAACGAAAAACGTGAAAAATAACCCTGTGTTTGGACCAAATTGATTGAGGGCTGCCTGGCATTTTTATCCGTCGGGCTTAGAACGATATAGACAATCGGACACTTTGTGGTCTGCTATTTGTCTATGACCCCGTGATATCAATCAACGGCGTTATTTCATTGTTATTCTTGTTTTGAAAAAAAAAACTAGAAACAAACTATTTTATTGAATGGGAGTTTTCAAAATTTGATACACCCAATTAGCGAAAGATGTAAAAAAAAGTTAAATCACTGTCAGTTTCGTGACGACAATTAAGCATGAAATCTTTATGCAGATCGACTTTTTGCCTTTAATTCTGTTGTAATATCGATTGAAGTTTATATATCGAACATCAAAACCAAGCTTTTATCGATATTTAATGCTTAATTGTCGTCACGGATCTGACAGTGATTTAACTTTTCTTAATAACTTTCACTAATTGGGTGCACAATTTTTTGAAAAGGCCCAAATATTTTATAATAGTCGCTAAAAAGATGGTAATCAGAGGCTCTAGTGTAAGTTTTTTTTGACGTAAAAAAACGTTTACGAACGCGTAAGTGATAATGTTATTTATATGGCGTCACGCGTTCGTGACGTAAAGTTGCGTTAAAAACTTACACTCAGGACTCAGAGAAAATTTACGTAGAACCTATAACCTAGAATCTGGTAGATAAATAAATTAATAAATATATCGGGATAATCTTACACAAATTGGCCTAGACGGTAAGCTCAGTAAGGCTTGTGTTGTAGGTACGATGATATATATAATAGATAGATACATATAATTACTTAGAGGCATAGAAAACGCCCATGACGCAGGAACAAATGTCTGTGCTATTACACAAATAAATGCTTCACTGGAATTTGAACCCAGGACCATCGGCTTCAAAGGCAACCGATCAAACTTGTCGTCAAATATATAATATACCGCACTACTTGAAAAAGATTCGACAGCCGAAGTCCAAGATTTCGGTATCTGTTTTTGTTTTTCATGAAGTAGCCGAAAAAATATAGATTATGCAAATGTCCAACTATCACACCAAATAGATTCGCAACAAATCACAACACGAAGCCATAACGGCGAATGACCTGACACATAAACTGGTAACATAGCAAATATGGCCGTCGTCTTAAAAGAAACGACGCAAGCGCCAAGCTGTTTGTGTTAACATACACCCCTTTTTATTATAGTGCTCTTTATCGGGCTCGAATAAATACACAGATAAAAATAAAGTTATTTTTCGAATGCCAAATAAAACAGGGTGCTGTTACACCGTTGCGTAATGCGTAGAATATTGTCCCTGTTAAAAAGGATCATGAGCCTATGATCCTAGTTGAAACTGGTAGGTATAGGTATATAAGACCCCATTTAGCTGTCAAAGACATAGTACAATTATTTACTTATTTACTCGTTGAATAGTATTGAGTTTTTCACTTTGCCATAAGTTCTTTTTAGAAGCGAATTAAAATTTAACTAAAGTGGTTTGAAAATACGTTTAGTAATAAGTTAGTTAGTTCTAAATGTTGTTGTTTGAGGTACTACGCCTATGATCAGCATTTTTATTCGAAATTAGACGTAAGTTCCATGTTGGATCACCAAACGGGAGGTCTACTCGCTGCTGAACAATCTAGAAAGAACTAGAGCAATCGCAGAGTGGAAGTCCGTCAGAGGCAACGCTCACTCGAAAGTTCTAATTCAAGGGTTCAACAACAATGTCACTAAAGAGCAACAATGTCAGAAAAGACTTGGGCTCAAAAGACACAAAGCCTGTGCAGTTACGAGAATTCTAACCGGGCACTGCAAGTTGAACAAACATATGTTTCTAATGGGTAAGAAACAAAATGCAACATGCAGGTTCTGCCAGGAATCAGAGGAAACTGCAATGCACATCCTCTGCTCCTGCGGGCCACTAATACATAAAAGAAGTATCCACCTAGGCAGGCAGGTACTGAAACCTTATGAGGTACACAACATTACAGCCCAAAGAATCTGGAGCTTTCTGGACTCAACGGGAATCAGTAATGAACTATAAAAAAGGGCTGCCACAATAGATCATACCTGGTCGATGCGGCGCTAATAATAGCCCAAAAGCAAAATAATAAAGTTCCAAGACCGGCAACGTACTTGTGACTCCTCTGGTGTTGCGAGTGTCCATGGGCGGCGGTAGTTGCTTACCATCAGACAATCCGTCTGCTCGTTTGCCTCCTATATCATAAAAAAAAATAAAAAAAATGTTAATTTTGCATCACTACCTAGGCATGGTCTTTTGATTAATTATTTCAGCTATCTAGCTCATTTCTTACTAGAGTTCGATTAAGAAGTTACGCCAACATAAAAACAAGAAGTGTACTATTATTGTCCTAAGAAATTGATTTAGTTCTTAGTAATAAAGAAAACCATTATTTTGTTCCTTTTTAGTACATTTTTGAAGGCAAATTTTATCTTTTGTTTAATACCTATTAAAAGTTTCTTTTAACTCAATTACATCGGATGAACTGACGTGTACTTATATCGCACTAAGATACACGTTTCAGGTAAGCTATTGTATCCATTTTGAAGCCGAGTCAATACCCGCTCGCGGTAAGGGTGCGTCACTCCCTACAGTATCCTTACCATGAGTTGTGACGTTGAGGTTTTCGATAATGAGTATCGAGTTCACTATCTGTGCATCTCGCCTGTACTATATTAGTGCGAACGAGATGCAGAATCATCGAAAATGTCAATGTCACATCTTATGGTAAGCGTACAGTCAACCAATCAGATTTATGGTCCACTTCGTTCCTTGTCACAGTGAAAATCTATATGAAATACGCAAAAGATCTCTTATCAACGTCACTGTGACAAGGTTCGAAGTGGCCTAGAAATCAAATTGGTTGACTGTACAGTCTTGCACGGCGTTCAGCACGGAGTTCAATTGTTACGTCACCGTGTAACAACATGCCCCAAAGTGAAGATGGCCAGGGGCAAGTGGGTTAAAGCGCCCTTTGCCCATAAATATCCCGTTCGGAAGTGGACCGGTTAGTGGTCGGATACTTCTCGAATTTTATTTATCGGTCCATCGGCGGGGAACCAAATCGGTGGCAATACTGTTTCCTGATAAATGCTCGGAAAAATGGAGGAAAAAGGTTATTTTATGATTTTATGATACACTAGCTTCTGCCTTCAGTTTTCTGATTTTTAAGAGTCGTGGACCCGAATTCAAAAAGCTTTAATGTCGAATATAATCGCACTTCATTTCTCATTATTTATGCACTAAATTTATAGTTCCGATATTTGAGATTATTAATTTCTCTCATGTTTGTTTCTAAAATACTATTTCTTCTTATCTCACATAGTTTAAAATGTCACGATTCGAGTACTCGCCTAAAATTGCGCCCCTGCCCGCGACTTTTTTTTAATACAACGACGGTGGCAAACAAGCATACGACCCGCCTGATCGTAAGCAGCTACCGTAGCCTATGGACGCCTGCAACTCCAGATGATTCACATGCGCGTTACATATTTAAACCTATACTCTCCTTTTTTAAAGAACCTCATCGTCGTAGTCCCTAGGGAAAGCCATTTTTGCAAAACTACCTCGAGTAACCTATTTTCAATGTGGTCAATTCACATCATATTTTTATAAATTGTATATAAGCCTATATGTTATTCTAATGTAAGAGCTTATTGTAAAGTTTCATTAAAATGTTCTCTGTAGTTTTCTTTAACAAACATCCAACCAACCATACATAATTTCACGTATAATATTGGTAAGATATTGAACTTTTAATTATTTGATCAATCGGTCACTTATTTTATGATTTTTTTTTATTTCAACTTTCCTTTACATATATGTATAATATATCGAACCAAATTAACCGATATAGCCTCCCGGAACGCTAATCTTAAAAGGCATTGGGCCAGACACTGCACGTAGAACCAATGGCCGTTGGGGCGTAAAGGTTCTCGAGTGGCGACCACTAACCGGAAGGCGCAGCCTGGGCAGACCCCCCACAAGGTACACCGATGACATGGTAAAGATCGCGATGCGTGTGAAGCAAAGCCGTTCGTTGTGGGTCGCTATGGCCCTAAATCCAACAGTGGACATCCTTCTAATGATGATGATGAATATATCTTAATGATATTGTCTTCGGTTGCCACGATAATTACTCATGAAATAAAACAACTAAAACGGATTAAATAGCGTATACTAATTTAGCGTTTCGAATCGCAGCAGCGTTCGTGGTCATCGGGTGGGTCCACCCGTTTAATCCGTTTTAGTTGTTTTATTTCATATCTTAAATGATTTAATAAACATTTTTTTCCTAAACTGTTCGCTATAACCTTCCAAGATATCATATTTATGGCAATAACCCTAAAATATGAATTTTATTGTCGCCTCCAAAACTATCCATCTTTCCAAATAGTAGGTGTCCCTTCCATAAACCATCTCAGATCACAATAAAGATACAAAAACAGAATCACACTCGCCCGAGGCTCGCCCAAATCTGTTGGCAAGAATAGGAAAAGAATCGCCATTTAACCCTCTCCCTTCCAATGTTGCCAGTTTACCAAATAAATGTTGCCATATTTCTCAGACCCTTGATATAAAAAGAACTAACAGGGAGTCAATAAATTTACAACTTCGGGGCAGTTGGGGACCGGTGTGGTGAAGGATTGCGGAAATTGAGTTTGAAATTGTTATCTTGTATCATTTCCCAGTAGTAAAAGAGAAACGTAATTTTTCGGATTTGGTGACCTAATCTGGATTGCTCTTTAATATCACTGTATGTCCCAATATCATTTCTTTTTTGTACAATGATAATTTTCTTCTTAAATGTAATTTTATCAAAAATCTGTATGTCAATATTTATTTTTTACTCAAAAAGTTAGGCATAGCAATGCATCTACGAGAAGTTTCGAAAATTTGTCCTAATGCGTATATGTTTGCTATATTGATGAGATATTTTTATGTATTTTTAATGTCATGTGTTCAAGTAAACAAACGTGATGGTTTTTTGTGGCGAAGCTAATAGGCTCTAGACGTGGCCTTATGCTTTAGATCATTTTTTCACCAGCAACTTGCACGAGAATTTTCTAATAAAAGTTTTCGGAAATGAGAAATAATTTTTCAAAATTTTTTTATTTGTAGTGACGAAAGATCCTGTAAGGGCATTTTCAACACTACCTAACATATCTGATCGTTTTGGAAATCCACCCTTTCCCGTAACAAATAGCCTCGCTATCAATCGTTTCACAAATCTATACCTATACAGCCTCAGCCATCAAATAAGACCGCAATTCCAGCCAGCGCATTAGAGCACCAATAAAGTCCCGTCAAACGAGTGAAGAATGTTCGCAATTTAAATTTTTGATTCCGACTTCAACGGACGAATCTTCCCAGTTCAGCGTTTAAATCGCTTCACTTACTTTGACCTATTAGACGAGGACAGTTCTAAAGAGGCTGCAGCCGATGAATTTGCAGAACGGAAGTCATAAAGAAGACTGAACTTGATTGAGTGAGAAATGGGAATTTGGTTAAAGCAATTAGGCCGGTATTGGGAAAAATTGCTAATGTTACTGCCCAATATAATGGCTTAATGCGTCTTGATCGTGAACTGTCACTTTTAAAGTTAATTGCTGAATGGTAAAGCTGAAAGGGTTCTCAAATTCGACTGTTTTCTAAAACGTTACCAGTTGAACTTCAAAATGGCGAAGACGCCTTGGGCGAATATAAATATTTTTTTGTTTTTGTTCGTTAAATAGTTTAGTTTGTAATAATGATGCTTATGTAGTGATCTAACACAGGTGTGTAGCTAATAAATAGTTCATTTCAAAAAGCGTTTCACCATTATTGTGAGATGCTTTTTGTAAAGTCCAGCTAACACTAGCAAACTTTGCTAAGCGGTGTTTGCACGACGGCATTATTCTTGCTGTCATTTAGTTCAGTTTTAATTTTGTTTTTTTCTGTTATTTGTATTAAGTTTAAATTTTTTTTTATGTTATACTGTTAAATTTTTTAATTTTTTTAAAATTAAGTATGTGCGATCGTGGCGTTACTGCGCCGTGTCTTCACCAAGGGGTCGGAACGGAAGATCAGCGCCGGTGTTGCCAGCATTACGCTGAGTTGCGACCCTTTCATGACAAGTCGTTTATATGTCCAAATTGTACTTTGTGTTTTTATCTGTATTTGTATTTGTCATGAATAAACTATTTCTATTTCTACTATACGAGTACAAAATACAAGGCCTACCGAATAACGTCATGCTCTAAGAGTAAACTTGATATGTTATTTTACGAATTTATTTATTATATACTAGATTTTCTTCGCGACTGTGGTGGGAATAAATTAACCTTTGTCCTTTCTCGTAGCTCAAACTCTTTCTATACCATTTGTCATCAGAATTGGTTCAGCGCTTTAAGCGTAAAGAGGCAACAGACAGACAGACAGAGTTACTTTCGCATTTATAATATCAGTAAGGATTGACGAAAGCTATTATTTTTCCTCTTTTCTTCTTTGTTCCAGACATAATATTTTAAGGTTGTCAATTTTTGCAAATGGCAAGAAGTTTGCCACAACACAGATAGATTTAACACATAGGTATTATTGTGTACCACGCTAATTGTACGTATTTTTAAATTAATTATGAGCTGCTTAAACCAAACCCGGCTAAAACAAATACAGAAAGCACAGAATTACATTAATTACACAAAGCAGAAAAAGATAAGGTACATATTTAAACAAAATTACATTTTGAGCACGTTGAAAAAATCGAATCACACCGGGGCCAGCGCAAGGCTTGCTTTTATAAAATTAAAAACGGGACACAAGTAATGATATTAAAATTCAACGCTTACAACCAACGTAATATTTGTTTTAAGCGGACTCTCGTAAACTTATTAAAATATTTCTCGGTATATTAAATTAGTGAACCATTTGTCCCGGGTTACCCCAGGTGTGTTCTGTGTATATTTTTAATTTCCTTTATGTAAGTTTTTTGTTAGATTATTGCTGATTATTTTACTTGAAAATTACATACTCGTTTAGCATTGAATTTATAGTTTGTGCTCGATGCTTGGCTTTTTTTTTATATAAACTAGCTTTTTATTTTCGCCATACAAACTTTTTTTTTACCCCAGTTTTCATCTATTTTAGGGAAGTCATCCCTAACCCAACCCAACACTATAGGTACTAAAACTTGTTCAATGCTGTTTTTTTTTTTCAAATTTGTTTGAGTACTTTAAGTGAGAAAAGATAACAAACCGACAGTCAGACATGTTACTTATAATAATAATATTTAAATACATATATAAAACACCCATGACACAGGAACCAATATCTGTGCTCAACAGACAGATAACTTTGCCTTACTAGCCTTACTGGGATTTGAATCCAGGACCATCGGTTTCTTAAGCAGGGTACCCTAGGCCAAACCTACTGTCAAATGATGATGATATACGTAGCTAAAGGACATAAAGTTAAGCTAGAAACAATAGGAAACCGCGAAAAAATTTCGCGTAACGACCACACCTGCGCGGTATTGTTCTCTGATTAGCGCTAACGGGATTTTTATGGCATAAAAAATATCAGTGGTTCCCATTCTTGTTTGAATGTATAACATTGGTTCACTAATGTTGAATCAAAAAATATTTAGCAAATTATTTCTGCATCTTCTATCGCTATTACAACGGAGAGTGTTCTGAGGAATTGTTCGGTTTAATCCCTGCCGCCTCCTTCCGCCATCGTTCTACGCGGCAACATTTCCACCCATCACCTGGATAGCAGTAGCGGCGCGTCAATTTTTTTTTAGGCAACACGGAGCCCATATGTCTTAGCCTTTTCTTCATGAGCCCAAGGAAAACCGTTAAACTGTAGTAAAGTTAGTCAAGTCGGCGGGAATCGGCTTGTATAAACGCGCCGCCACTGCTGGATAGTTGGAAATCGGCTACTGTGCGTTTCTCTCGCACATCAAAACTGTGGAATGATTTGCTGTCAGCGGTATTTACGGAGCAAAACTCGATTGGAGGAATGCCTTCTTAAAGAAAACCACAGCTAAACAGCATTAAAGTCTACTCAAAGTGTTATGTTCTTGCTCGTGACTAAGGTTGCCAGAGACCTGAGAGCGAAAGGGTAGGCAACGCGCGTGTGAATCATCTGGAGTTATCGGCGTCTATGGGCTATTTGTCTGCCACCTTCGTAGTAAAAAAATACAAAGCTAAGTTAGAAAATCAAAGAGTTTGTTTTGTTACTAGATGTCGATATACCTATAACAGAATAAATACATATCAATACTTAGTTGTTAGTGACCCTGCATATGAAGCTTCTGGTCGCGGGGCAAAATTGCACGCTTGGCAGGTGGGTTGGTGATCGCAGTATGTTCCACCGTTCTAAAGGACGCTGCTGCCAGATTTCCAGTAGTTTCTAATCTCAAATTTGGGACAATACCTTCGATCTGCAATGGAAGTATATACATCGTGTCTTAGGTTATTTACTTGCAATTCTCAGATTATTGTGATAATTTAAAATTTAAAATACAAAAGCTCTCAACGCACTAACAGCGAAAGATGTTCCAGTAGAAGTAGGAACAGCGATTACATGTTTCTTGCTTAACGTAAGTCGCAACTACGCCATTGACGTACTACGGTGCCCGTAGCGGGAGACTTCGTTTCAAAGTTTACTCAAATTTATTTAGTTACGCGGCAGATTTCGGAGAACGTAGGCGGTCATTTAAGTAAGAATGCTGAGTGTCCGTTTGCCTCGCCGGCACTGCTTGACCTCACCCATACAGCGCCAAAAGAGCGATAGCTAGGATACCTCAGCCACTGAACCCACCTAATATAATAATCTTTTTAATAATAAATCGAATGTACACTGCCGTTTCTTAATTAAGACTACAGAGTTTAAAATTAAAAACTTCAATGCCTAAAAGAGATCCTTGGGGTACACCTCATATAACTTGGTACGGTCAGCAGCAAAATTAGCTGAATGGATTAAGTTTTCAAATTGACCGACACGCGCTCTTATTCTCTTGACAAAAGAGATGTGCTGACTTCATTTTGAACACCTCAACCGCTTAGCCTCTGCTGCTAACTGTACATTTAGACTCAAAAGCTTTTCAAAAATCCAAGCCAAGCCAAGCGCGGTGACTATAGTAACTCCCCCAAGATGATACAAGTCATATTTGGGGGAGACCCATGTCCAGCAGTGGACGTGTTACGGAAGTGCAATCAGTCTCCTAATGTGAACAAGGGTTGCATAAAGGTGGTACCACACTGGCGTGATGCAATCGCGTTACTAAGGCCACCTTAGACGCCATACTTTATCCGCACTCACAATTAGTTGCCGCAGGTAAAACTATACCGCGCGGAGGCTATGGAGATGATGTTAGGATGACAAAAATATTACACAATACTGCTGTTAGGTGACGGGTTTGAGCTGTAAACTTGGAATTATTGAGCTTTATTTAATTGACTTTCTAAATGTAATTGTCAGTATATAAAATTGCACATAAAAAGTGTACAAGAGGCGGACCTAATTTCTTTACCAGTCGACATTTGGATCAAACCGAAACTTATTAGTTGTGTACTTATAATTGTATAATTGTGTGTGTTTGTGTTGTTAACTTAAAAGTGTAAATGTAATAGGGGACAGATGTGTTCACATGTGATGACAAATATTTTGTCTATAACAAATTGACTTAATAATAAAATGCTTTAAGTACTTAGACTTGGCTCACGAGGTAACCATTGGCGGTCATTGTACCGATAGTTGTTTCCGCGAACGGTCTCATATCGAAGAGTCTCAACCAACATCTTGAGAGACTCTAGCTACGTGGTTGTGGTTCGATCAAGGGTCAGATTCAGAAGGCAGTAATCCTGGACACGGCGCGCGTAGTCCGCCGGTTCCTCTCTCTGCAGCCCTAGTCACCGGCAGCCTGGGCCCAGCCTTGCCGGTGGCACCCCAGGTTAGGTTTTTTATGATATGTGTATTGTTTTGGATGTATTTTTATAATCTACGTATATAAAAATATTTATTCAGCTAGATTACATAATAATATAGGTACTTATTTAATTTCAAGTTCACATCAAAATCCCTTCAGCTGTTTTCATGTGATACGCGAACAAATAAACAGACAAAAATTCTTGAAACTGTCGGGACATTTTCTGTTCGATTGTAAGTATCCTTAGTCAACTTATTTCTAATATCTTCCATACAGACTTTCGACTTCCTCAGCTTAATTTTACCTATACGAGATATAGGTGAAAAATATTTTTTGTAGCCTAAGCATCGCGACTCCACCCCACCCCTGTCCCCCAGCTAAGCGTCTCCGAGAAGTCGTTTGCAACAAACTCCACACATTTGTGTCACCGGATACAATCCCATTATAATTTTAAATTCCCGCCCATTTATTTAAGTTTGCTCCCAATCTGCTACCGCCTTATCTTTGATGACTTTTTGATAAGGTTTTTTGAAGCTACTTTCATTATAGGTACATTAGGCATTACATTTTTTGTAGGTTTTTCAACCGCCCAAAAAACCTCAAAACGGCTCCTCCTCCGAGGTTCTCAAGTCGACGTGTATATATTTTTTATGAATGATCACGTATAACTTTTTACAGAATAGTTCGATTTTGATAATTATTTTTTTATTGGAAAGGGTACACTCCGAAGTTGATCCCATATAAATTTGAACTAAAAAATCCAACCAAAATTCGGGGGTATTTTTTAATTGTATTAAGGTTTTTATTTACTTGTGTACAGATGTTTCACTTTCAATTACCTGCACCCAATGTTTGACTAAGAGATTACCAATAATATTGTACCACGAACTGGAAGACGCAGCGTAGGTAGGCCTCCCACAAGGTGGACCGACGACCTAGTTAGAGTCGCGGGATACCGCTGGATGTGGAAGGCGCAGGATCGGTCTTCTTGGGTCGTTCTGGGGGAGGCCTATGTCCAGCAGTGGACGTCTTTCGGCTGATATTATGATGATGATGATTATAGCTTATGTCTGTGACTTCGTCTGCATATTCATCATCATCATAACAGCCGAAAGACGTCCACTGCTGTGCGGTGACCGGTTTTCCCGCATCCACTGGTTTCCCACGATCTTTACCATGTCGTAGGTCCACCTTGTAGGTGTCTGCCCACGCGCTGCATAAGATTAGTACTTTGAATCTATCTTCATAAACATAGTATGTCTATATGTATTAGTTAGTGGTTATACTATTGTACAGTTTCATAATTATTTTAGTAGTTTTCGTGTGAAAGAGCTAGAAACATCCTTTCATACAAACTTTCGCATTTATGATGTTAATAAGATTGTAAATATTTTTATATGCAAGAGAGAGACAATGCATTTTTCGTGAGCAAAACTGTTGAACTGTGATATAGCTAGTTAAGCCGGCAAGAATCGGCGTATAAGTAATATGTTCCTGTTGTAGTCATCAACATCAGCATCATTATCCCAGCAAGCCGTCCACTGCTGGCCTTAAGCCTCCCCCAAATATGATTTGACTCATTTTGGGGGGGTAGTTGTAGTAGGCGACCGCAGCAACTGAAGATTGGGTTTCGACTGACGCTGTTGCCCATACCTCGGGTTTTTCCTTTCGTCGCCTTTTAAGACATTGTAGGAGGAGATGGGTGCTATTCTAGTCAGCCGGCACCACACTACTGTTTTACATTTAGCCAATCACAAGCAGTCAGCCATATTGGAATCACAAACCGACCTGTCAAAGTTCCCTGTCAAATATTCCGATCCACGCCGAATGCAAATTGAACTACCGTAGGTGCCGACAGAGATTGACGGCTGCCCCATCGACTAGAGGAATTGTTGTGAGTAGTTAAATACCCCTGCTTTTTGTTTTATTATTACAATACAAAAGTCACTTATTCACTATCAAATAATATAATGTTGTATAGTCGTTTTGACGACAGGTTTGGTTAAGTGGGTCGATGGACCTGGGTACAAATCCCAGTGAGGGCATTTATTTGTGTGATGAGCACTGGTATTTGTTCCTGAGTCATGGGTGATTTCTATGTATTTGTATATTATAAATATCGTTGCCTGAGTATTCACAACACAAGCCTTCTTGAGCTTACCGTGGGGTTCAGTCAATTTATGTAGGTAAGGATGTCCTGTAATATTTATTATTTATTTATGCATGTAAAAAATTTAGTCAGTTATAGTGCCCAGCTTATGACCAGACAGTTAGACCACCCAGTTCTGCACTTCGTATGTGGGTACTTGGTCACCAGTCAAGAACCTTTTTACTTCATCAATTATTAGGTTATTCGAGCAATGTGCGCTGTCTATTGCAATTTAACCTAGCAAGTTTTTGAACTTTGTCTTCTTTGGACCTCATTTCTTATTCGATCACACAAAGAAACCCCGATCACTATATTCTGAGTGATAAATATAGAGTGTAACAAATGAAAATCTGTCTGCTCGTTTGCCACTTTTGTCAAAAAAAAGAAAAGAACATGCTTAGCAGTCCCCATTAGGAAGGTAGAAGTAAATTGCTTCGTGCGAATGAATGGAATATTCACAACGTAAGGATGAAACCGCTCCCTCGCCTGAACGTCCGATGGGTTGTATCAGCTCTGTGAGATCCCTGGTTCTCCTAAAGACGGTCGTCTTGTGGATAATTTGATTTCTATTTAATTAAATGCCGGTTCGATCCCGGAATGCTTGTTATCTGTGATTGGTCGATTGTTTACGTTTGTTTATTGGTAGCTTGTTTATTTGGCTGTTTACGAAGACTCTTTTTAGTCTGTAAACTCTTGTTCTTTAGCTTAAGATTTAAGATCTTTGTAATTTTTGCTTTTTCATAGACGTATTTTTCTGTTCCAGGTTTATGAACAGGTGTAATATAATTAATGAAATGCTTACCAACAATCCATATCCATACTAATATATATTTTTCACCTTGTATGTTTTATGTTATTTGTATTTCTGTCACCTTTGTGTTGTGTGTCTACGAATAAACGAATATTCATTCATTCATTCATTCATTCATTCATTCATTCATTCATTCATTATTATAAATGCGAAAGTAATTCTGCCTTTCTGGCTGTCCACGTTTAAACCGCTGAACCAATTGGGTTGAAATTTGGTATGAAGAAAGGCTACAAGAGAGGACATAGGATATTTTTATCTCGCATCCCATACTTTAAGGACGGGCATGGCTGGCCGACGATATGGGTTTTTTCTTTCTTAACTCTTTCGATTGAGCAACGTCTATTGACGTCGTCTTATACTTAACTGCAACTTAATTGAGATTGCTCACGTAAAAGGGTTAAGTATAGAATTATAGGATGTTTTGGTAGAATAATTTGACGTAAGATCCCAAGTGAAAGGCATATAGTACCGCGTACAGTTTTCAGCCGATTTTTCTCTAATTTAGCTATCAAATTCCCCACACATGCCTTTTTAGACCGAAATAAGCTAAGTATCTAGAACTTTCCTTGGCTATAATAAAGTCGTGTATTACAGCCTTTGACGTAGTATTGAAAACCCGTCGCCAGTAAGAAATTAATTGAGCAAGGAACTTTCAAAGAAATCCGGAATTTAATCCAAATTCATACTTAAACCTCCTTATATAGAGTCCCTTTTGGAATGTACTTTAGCTGCAAAAATCTAGTTTACAAGGGAAATTAGTTCTTACTGCTTAGAGAGAGGGTTGCTTTTGCAATGGATGAAGGGTGCATCTGAAGGATGCATTGAAATTTTCGTGAAAGATAGGCTACTTTTAAGGAGATTTTGGTGGAAGGTTTTTAAAACCTTTAAGTACATTGACTTTTTTATGAAATAAGAATCTTTATTTTATCTTAATTGCACATAATCATTAAAAAAATAAACATCAAACGTACATACATTTCAGCCATATGCAGTCCACTGCTGGACATAGTATCGTCTTGGGGGTAGTTGCCATAGTCGCCACGCTTGGCAGGCGGGTTATCGACCGCAGCAGCTGTAGATTGGGTTTCGACCGACGCTGCTGTGGGTGATGCTATTCTAATCAGCCGGCATCACACGGCAAAAAACAAAACTAACAAAAACTACATCAGAAATACTTAGAAATATACTGACTAACCTAAGTCTCCTAAGTCTGTCCCTTGCGGAAGGGCGCCCATAAGGCTGGCTACATTCACCCGCTGAATGGCTATGCCTATTCTTTGGCCGAGGAATGCGCCAGCCCTAGTATCCTTGGGTATAATTTGGAAAAGTCTACCTCTAATGTTTTTAAATAGTTTATGAGCGCTACGGCCCAACATAAAGGTGCACAGATATATTCATTAATTGTACATAGGTATTTATTTATTGCAAATATTTTCTTGTTAATCATTTTCCCGATGCCAAAAAGATACGTCAGATAACCAGAGGGCTCGCAGTTACTTAGGCCAGAGCATTTTTTTTTTGTATAAATAGATTTATTACATAATAAGCTTTAGCATACTTTAAATCCATACTCTGTACTTACTTTTTACATACTAAATATTATTAATGCGAAAATAACTCTGTCTGATTATTACCTCTTCATGCTTAAACTGTTGAACCAATTGGGATGAAATTTGGTATGGAGAGAGTTCGAGCTACGAGAAAAGACATACGATCATTTTTATCCCGCAACCATACTTTAAAGATAGGCATGGCTGGCCGACAAAGTCGCGAGCAAAAGCTAGTTATTTATATTTTGTAATAATTTTAATTATACTTTGTAATTTATTTGTAGTTCCTGAATAAATATTTAAGTATATTGTATAGAAATAGGTAACTCACATTTTGTAAGACGAATATCGCTCGACGACCTTACACATATTGACAGAGCCCCACGGTAAGCTCAAGAAGGCTTGTATTGAGGGTACACCAACGCCATATAATGTCCAAATACTTAAATACCCGGGTATGTCCTTAAACTACGTCCAACAATGAGAGGTAGGGCACAGCTAAGTACCATCACGATTGAGTCTGGAGAAGTCCAACTGGGGAAGTACCTCCTCCTTACAGAAGACCACAGCCAATAGCACTGCTACCTTTCAGGTATGTAGTGTTGTGTTCCTGATGGTGAGTAAGGTTCCCAGAGCTCTAACTTAAAGGCCAGCAACGCGCCTGTGACTCCCCTGCTGTTGCTTGCCCATGGGCGACGGTAATTGCTTACCATCAGGCAATCCGTTTGCTCGTTTGCCAGCTTTGTCATTAAAAAAAAATACATAGAAAACACATGACTCGAGAATAAATCACACAAATAAATGCCCTTACTTCGGCAGAGTTATCCACTAGGCCAGACCTGTCCCCAAATAAACGTCAGGATTTTACAGAGCTGCAGGCACCCCCATTGGATGTGTATTAACTAGTGAAGCAGATATGAATCTTTAATTTTCCAAATTTATTAAAACGCTAAACGAAACCGACGTTCAAACAGCAATATTTTTAACGACGGAGGTTAGGTAGGGAGGGGCATCGTGGCGGTTTATCGATGTCGATGTTATTTTTGGCAATGTCATTCATTATCATTTCAACTGTCGGATCCACTGCTGGATATAGGCCTCTCTGAAATATGACCCATATCAGCTGGGAGTTGCCATAGTTGCTACGATTGACAGAGGACTGCAGTAGATTTTGACAGTTAGTTTGGGCAGACGCCGTTGCTCATCCGTCGCATTAATCATGTCGAGGTCAGTTTTTTAATTATAAAATAATTATTTCGCTACAGACGTATGTATTTGTGTCGCACAAGAAAAGTTACAAAAAATCTATAATAATTGTTATAGTTTTGTTTCACAATAATAACTATACACAGCTATTGAACAAATAATCAAAACGTCTTAAGAATAAACCAATTGTGGTGTTTATATGTAATTTGGATGTATAAAAAGAGGTTAAACAAGAACACAAATCTGGTTTAACGTCGTATTGGTACTACATGATTAATATACTTAGAAAATACGAGTATTTACAACATCAGCTAAATCAAAATAATGGTCTATCATCTTAAATCATAAACCGCTACAGTCCAATTTATCTCTTGACCTGCCCGCTTCATCAAAAATCAACGACAAATCTCCATATTGTGGGCAGAATAAGTTGACAATACCTAAACCTTATTCCTATTACGTAAGGTTTATATTGGTTAGTGAAATGGCTAGTTCATATGGACCATAAAGTAATCAGCGATGATTTGCCGTCAATCTAATCAAGAGAATGACACGCTCGCTCGACAATGTGGAGTGAATGCATAAAATGTTGCATTACAATTCAATCAATTATCATTGGGTTCGATAGATGAATAGTAGAAAGATTTGAAACAGTTCGTCGGAACTGATATTTATGAACCACTAGCTGTGGCCCGCGGTTTATTGGGGAAAAAACGTAGCCCGTGTGTTGATTCAAAGTGTCAGCTAACTCCATACCAAATTTAATTGAAATCGCTCCAGCCGTTTAGACGGGAAGAAGTAACAAACATACAATTACACACACTCACAAACTTAAGCTTTTATAATATTAATGTAGATGAGGGCTTTTTTTCAAGCAAACTCCTGCTTAAATTATCATAAATTATTTACATAAATTATCTTCCTCGCGGCATCTTGCCACTGCTCATGGGAGTCTGGGGTCCGCTTGGCAACTAATCCAAGGATTTGGCGTAGGCACTAGTTTTACGAAAGCGACTGCCATCTGACCTTCCAACCCAGAGGGCAAACTAGGTCCCTAGGGCCCTATTGGGATTAGTCCGGTTTCCTCGTGATGTAAAATTAAGGGAAAAATATAAATGTACTATAACCAATTGTTATGAAGTACATCCCTTTAGTTTCTGGTCTTAATTTACATATTTTTTTGATAGATGCTTACTACTTTTAGAAAACTCTTTAGAGCAAACTAGTGATGTGACTTACTGCTTCCAACACGATGCCTGTGAAGTCGATATTGAGTTGGTTCACGATGATATCATCGTTTGTTCGATAAATGCGTCCCAGATAGTCTATCTCACGTTATTTATCACGGGGCGATAATATGACGTAATCGTTACATATGGAAACACTATCGAAATTGATAAAGCGTATAAACTGAGTGAAGTACTGGTATTAGTTACCTATTTTTGGTTTATAGTCTTTGGTTTTAGATGGTTTATACAAATATTACGGTAGACAACAAATCAAATTATTTTTTATTATACACCAGCTATCTCGGCGAACTTTGTACCGCCTGAAAGTCTATATATGGGGTCTTTTTGATTGATTTTTTTTTCTTTTTTAAGCTTACTATTAAATTTTTGGCCAAGACAATCACAATGAACCCAAAATCATTCCAATCGGTGAGCCGTTCTCGAGTTATAAAGTTTTAGGTATATTGGCTTTGATTTTTAAATGGTAACTACTATATAAACTATAGACGAAAAACAGATGACATGTAGTTAAAAAAAAACTGGCGAGGACTTTCGGCGTTCGAGGCGGGATTTAAACCCGTTAAGCTAAAGTTAAGCTATGTCTTATTAGACATCCGAACAACATCAAGACGTAAACTGTTAATTTTCGGTTGATTTCGTTTCTCTTATCTATTTATGTCATTTGCATATATTCCATTTGTAAAGGAAAAGCTTGTGTCTGGTAATGGGAATCTGATATTTATTTTTGATCTTGTTGATATGACCTACAAATTACGTAAAGTTTAAAAAAAAAAGGTATTACAAATTAATAGGTGATAGGAAAATTGCCAGAGGAGAGCGTTAAAGATTAATTATACAAAATATACAATATAACTTTATCTGCTACATGCTTTGTGTTATATTATATAATAAATTAAAATAAAAATAAACTGTACATAATTTCAAAACATCGATAGAACAACTATCGACACAGCCCCATCACTACGGCGGTACGATAGGAAATTAAAATTTTCCTCTTCATTTTAAAAGAAGCTGCGCCTCAGGCTAACTCCTTAATGTGGCTACATCTATTTGAGTCGCTTATTTATCGATGTTAATGTTTACTTGCTTTAGGTATTGGTACGTACCTAGTTCACGTTCATCATCATCATCTAAACATCTGTGCAATACTGCTACAAGGTTATTATACTTGAAGTAGGTGGGCCTAAACGGCGCGGTGCGTGGTGCCATGTCGCTTGAGAATATCACCACCCCATCTACTCCCGCGGGTGTCGTAACAGGCGATGACATACGTAGATGGGTGTCGTGACATACGAAGGATGAATACATTCCACAAATAAATACCCTACCTGGCATTTTTATGAGAGGTAGGGCACAGCGATGACCATCACGCTTGAATCTGGGGCAGCCCAACTTGGGAAGTACTTCCTCCTTACAGAAGACCACAGCCATAATAGCACTGCTACCTTTCAGGTATGTAGTGTTGTGTTCCTGATGGTGAGTAGGGTTCCCAGAGCTCCAACCCCCCTTAAAGGCCGGCAACGCGCTTGTGACTCCCCTGGTGTTGCGAGTGCCCATGGGCGACGGTAATTGCTTACCAGCAGGCAATCCGTCTGCTCGTTTGCCGCCTATGTCATAAAAAAAAAAAAAAAATTGAACCCAAGACCATCGGCTTCATAGGGTCACTACCCGCTAAACCTGTCGTCGTAATTCTCCCCTAAATTAAAAATAGTACTTGAAACATAAACATCGTATTTTTATTTACCTTGGGGTGTTTAAAAAAGCACCCCCGAGTTCGTTAGTGTTAATGAAAAATCAATTCTAAGATGGCGTCGGCCCTAAAGCGCAATCGGTTTTCTTAATGCCGGGACGCGGTCAAATCCGGCTGCAGTACAAATCTACAAATTCTACAATAAATAAATATATATTACAGGCAATTTCTACTTTACTTAGCCGGCCGGTAAGCTCAGAATGCTTCTTTTTATATTAAGCAGAAACGTCTACTAGCATATCAAAGATAATTTAAATCGAAAGAAAAATAGAAAAATTTGACTCGCAGCTCTAAGCGGCGGTCGTATAGAACAACTGGTAGTGCACTGGGCTAGTGATCCAGTGGTTCTGGGTTCGAGTCCCGCTGCGAGTCAAATTTTTCTATTTTTTTTCGATTTAAATAATTATATCAGAATGCTTCTGTTGTGGGTATAATAAATAAATATTACAGAGGCTCTAGTATAAGTTTATTTTGACTTAAAAGAACGTGTCGAACGCGTAAGTAATAATGGTATTTATATGGGTAACTCTAACGCGGCCATGGCGTTTTGTTACGGTAAAAAGTTACACTCACGGCTCTGGACATCCTTACACAAATTTACTGAGCCCCACGGTAAGCTCAGACTTCTGTCGTGGGTATAAATAAATAAATATTACAGGGCATCCTTAATCAAATTGACAGCCCCACGGTAAGTACAGCATGCTTGCCTTGTGGGTTCTCAGTCAACGATATCTATGATACTAGATGAGAACCAGGCTTCTCTCGGGCATAACAAACCTACACGGCCAAAACCCCGGACAAAGTATCCAAACGCACGTGACCCGTCACTGTCAACCAAATTCAACATGGCCGACCGATTTGTCATTAAATTAACACTTTTAGACGCAAAATGCGCGGCATTACGAATTCTGCCGATATATGTCCTCGATTCAAAACTCCTTCTTTTTTATGCTCTTTCATTTGAGTACAATTTCGTTTGGATCTACCGTACCCCTCGACGGAATTATTAATATAGGTAACATACAAATACCTTAACCATTGAAAACACAAATAACGCAGGAACAAAATATATTTGTGATTGTGTAGACTTTTTTGCCATAAAGTGCAAGTGTATTCAAATTGTCTTTGACTAGTTGAATGTTTCTATTGCAACCGGCGTCGCTTATAAATTTTTCCCTCGTAAATCGAATGCCCATGTTGATTGCTTCATTTGATATTTATTTTTAATTAGCAAAGCGATCTTATCTCGAAGCTAATTATTTTCTTCGGTTTATCTCCTCTTGATTTATTCTTTTTTTAGAGGCCCTTGCAGCTGAGAATCCTTAAAGACGGTGTTTTTACCGAAGCATTCGTTTTTTTCTTCGTTTTTTTCAGATTTTTTTTTTTTTTTTTTTGATCAAACTAAACAAGCAATTTTTTGAAGAGATGCTAGAAAGTTTAAAACAATTTGGACAATATTTTTTTATACATAGTAATTTATAAGTTATAGAAAATTCCCCAAAATGTCATAAAATTCTCAAACATTCCGAGTACTTTCACGGGAAAATAAATATATAATTGCACAAAATTATTAAGATATAGAATAGGTAAAAAAACTACAATGTCAACTTATCCTTTTAAGAGACCTCTTCCAGCGAACAAAATTAGAATGTAAAGTAAGTTTTCATATAGAAAATTTCATGTGAAATCTTTTAATAAAATTAATTTTTTTATTCTCTTAATGAACGTTTAAAAATCTGATAATACAGGCTGAAATAAAAATCGTGCTTTTCCTACTCAATAAACAATAAAATGAATACAGTACATTCTTAAATCTTCAGTAAGCTCAATAAGTCTAGTTTGTAGGTATTAGTCGACGATATACAATAATAAGTATGTACATATTAATACTTACACATAGATAACAAACAAGGTACAAATATTTGTCATAAACACTAATAAATACTCTTGTCAGGATTCGAACCCGAGATCTCCTACTTTGGAGGCAGCCGCGATCGACTAGGTTATTGGGCTGTTATTTTCTTAGCCGTTATTATGGTTCAAGTAATTGTTTTATGTCACTCGTTGCCATGGTTACGGTCCCCTGGGTAACAGTACAATTTTTGTGGTAATTATGTGTCAATAGAACGCGGTGCTACATTTCTTTTAACAAACTATGCCACTGATATCTGGCTGGCGGAACAGCATAACAACGGATAATAGTTGATTTACCTCTATATATTATAGACTTGACATATACTTACTTCTCAGTTGACACTTAAATCGTAAACAGTAATATACTTTTCTGACATCATAAACAAGAAGCAGTTGAACGCCCCGACTCTTGCTAAGAACAGGCAAGGGTTTATATTTTTTCTAACAGTATCTTTGTAAATTATTTTACTTTTATATGTGATTTAAAACTGTATAGCGGATTATAAAGTTATTTATATTAGTATAGAGAATTTTTTTTCAATAGCAACTGTTATAACCAAATTGTCATTAATTTCAGTAGATAATGAAAACTTAATTGTACGTCTTTAATATCTTATAAAGATTTTAAATATAACATTAACAACATTATATAACATTTAAAAGTAAAATAAGTGACAAGAAAAAACTTAAAATGGTTTTCTGTGCGAGCCAGAGCATTTAATTGCTACCTTTATAGAGTTAGAAAAACATACTTCCGTTCACGATCCAATTTTCACTCTGTGTATAATTTTGAAATACAAATAGTGTAACCGTGTGTGGAAAAGTGTGTACAGTCGCCATCAAATATATCGGAGCGGATAAGATATTTAAAAATATCTGAACATGCATTTTAGTGCCTTGAAAAAATATGTTGTTCAGATCTTCGGGACTACGCTGTTCGATCCGATATCTGCGACGCTACTGCGATAATCGATATTTGTAAATTTCGAACGATTATCTCTGTCACTCTCATGACGCCTTATGTAAGCCTCCAATAAGAGTAAAAAAGTAAGATGCTCGTAATTTACGGACTTCGATATTCGCATTAAAATGATTCGGAACCCTCCGACCATAATGCCGTATCTCGCTTCTATTTTTTTTTAATGAAGATAGACTTTTTCGCGATCTATGGAGGGTTGATTTATGCGTTAATTACTTTATCTTTAATTGAATAAAAATGGGGAGTTTGCTTTGTATCAGTTTGAAGTTTTTTTTTCATTTGATTAAAGAAAACACTGATCTTTCTCTATGGCTGAAAAAAACCTTTTTTTATCTTTCTCAGTATTTTATAATATTCTTATTGTAGCTAACAGTTAAGGCGTGTCTTTCCAAAAATACTTTATTTATTTTTATAATATTTCTATTAATTGTATAGAAGCGGGTAACTCCCGGGTAACTCACGTTTTATAAAGTAGAATATTGGTCGGCATGTTTCACTCCGTGACGAGGAGCATAATTATGAGCCAATGCGAATGCTCCTCGTTACATGTCGAGCAGTGTTCTACTTATAAAACGTGAGTTAGGCGATACAATTAATATGTATGCGTTTCACGATAGTTTTGTATACTATAGTATACAAAACTATCGTGTATTATATATTTCTCAAAGAAAAGAAGAAGAGAAATATAGGCCCTTTTGAAAAGACACTCTTCAGTTCAAGTATTTGGGTTTTAATTTTCACTTTTTGTATTTTTTTTTCCTATATTTTATGTAAAAAGCTATATAATATACAACACTTGTTTATTTAATACATGTAAGTAGTTGTATGCATCTTAGCCGTTTTATGCCGCTTGACTACAATAGCGGCACCACATCTCCCGCGGGTGTCGTAAGAGGCGACAAAGGGAAAAAACCGACGTGTAGGATGAAGCGAACGTTGAAACCCAATCGGTGTACAGCTACTGCGGTCGCCAACTCGCCTATCAAGCGTGGTGACTATGACAACTACCCCCCAAGATGATGCAAGTCATATTTGTGGGAGACCTATGTCCAGCAGTTGACGATTTACAGCTGATTATAAAATATGATATAGAAAATGTACACTAATAAAAGGAAGTTGTGTTAGTTCCGACTTTTATAACTCGAGAACGTCTGAATCGGGACGATTTTCGGTTCGTTGTGATCGTCTTGGTCAAAAATTTAATAGTAAGTTTAAAAAATCAATCAATCAAAAAGACCCCATTATAGGATTTTAGGCGGTACGAAGTTCGCCGGGACAGCTAGTAAAATATTAAAAACAACAGTTAGAAATAATAAAACTTGGATTAAGCGACGGTGGAACACGGCGCGAGCCTAGCGTAGGGTAGACTCAAACTCAGACTCATACTTTTATTCAGTAAATAGGCCACAAGGGCACTTTTACTTTTAAATATGTGAGATGAGATCTTAAAGTACAGAAAAAAACTAGGTAATGTAAGTAATTGTCAGTTTATTCCAGAAAAAACGTACATAATTCCAAAAAAGCATAGTATATATTTATATGTAATAGTTTGTCTAAATAAATGTAATTGTCATAGTTCTAATAAAAATCTAAATTACAGGGGCTCCAAACTGCGGGTCGAAGCGTTAATTAAAACGCCAAAACAAATAACCGTTGACTTCAGTTGCACTCAAAATTCACACTATCCCGATGCGAGAATTAATTAAACAGTGGCTTACATTGAAGTGCTACCACTAGATATGACATGGCATCTGGTAATTTGCTAGTAATTTGCCACATGGCCAGTTATTGGATGGATTCTGTTTATAGGCGATTACAATTTCATTTTAGTATATTTGGTGGCCAGTAATTCAAACCTCATTAGAAAATGAGTAAAATAAGTACATATCTACAGCTTCAATGCATTTACTTAATGAAGTCATTCAAAAATATATAAATTACCCTCATAAATGGTAGTTTTTATTACGTACTTAGGTAACAGCATTAGTTACATATTCCAATTCCCAAAAAAAAAAAAAAAAGTAAAATAACCGTCTACTCTAAAGAGATGTCACATTGATTAGAATGAATTGATCTGGACAGATTTAACAGTAGACACATCTTAGGTTACTTTACTTAAGAATAAAAACAATGATTTAATACTTAAATTGCGAAATGCAACCGAAGGAGTCATATAATGTATCGCACATTTTACAGTAGGTAGGTAACTACAGTTAATTTTCGCCATAGTTACGTAAATACGCTCATTGCACTAGTGCGGTAATGTAACACCATATAAATAATTAATACTTAAATATTACAGGTCATTCTTACATAGATTGACTGAACCCCACGCTAAGCTCAAGAAGGCATGTGTTGTGGGTACTCAGCCGACGATATAGTTATATAATATACAAATGCACGTTTATTCAGTAAGTAGGCCACAAGAGCACTTTTACACGTCGAGCATACAAAAGTAAAAGAGAAAAATAAAAACTACACCGGTTTTAACCTTACGCCTCTGACCCGAAAAGCATTTTGACTTTTATGACCGGCAAAATTAAAACTTAGCCACATCCAGGGAACCCACCTCCGCGCCACCGGCCGGTAGACAGTGCGACCCATAAATTGAGCGGCCCTGTCAATTGCACGCGCCCGCCAATAGTTGCGGTCGCGGCCCACCGGCACATGCGACCGTTGCTTTTTGAAATTCGAACGCTTTGTTTTTAAATTCTCTCTTTGTTTCTTTATGGCCAGTATTGGTGAGGAAATGGCCAGTATTGTTGCTTTTTTTAAACTGAACTCTTTCGTTTTTGCGATGTTTTTTTTAAGCTATCATTGGCTGCATAGAGGGCCAAGTTACAAGAGTTGCTTTTCAATATTAACACTGCACTATATTTTTTCAAGCAGTAAATATGGTTCTCAAGTGGCGACCAAATACCGGATTGAGCGGTGTGGGCAGATCTCCCAAAAGGTGGACCGACCACTTGGTAAAGATCATAGGAATCTTTTTTGTTTTTTGATGTATGGTTTTTGGTTCTGCGCAATTCTATGAGCCACAAGATGGTTAAAATATATTTTTATAAGTACTATTTTTACTACAAGTTATAATATAAATAAAGTAGGTAGTTTATATTGACCAGCACATTACTATCATAATATAAATTGAGAAAATTATAAGCACATAACGTCTTCCTTTTACATTACTAGTATGTATATGAAAAACTTAGCTAAAACACCTGGCTTATGTATTAGTAATGTGTGTACACAAAATTCGAACGCAACGCACAACTACATATGTAGATATATGTGACATTATCTATGAAAAGGGACCTTATTGTCGATGGCACTTATGTCGTTGTTCAAGACGAAACAATACAAACGCAACGCGATTCGACGTAAGTGCCATCGACAATAAGGTCCCTTTTTCTAGATAATGTCACAAATGGTCCTTCAGTTAAGTTTGTATCTATACTATGAGTGCAAGAAAAGAGATGCATATATTCAATGTCTCATTTTATTCTGCCAATAATGAATATTTCCAGATTACAACAAAAAAAAAAAAAGATTCAATTTGAATAAAGAATTGCCAAGTCAAACGTTATTATCATACGATAACTTGAGCTGCGAACAGCTAACAGAATGCGATGGCTAATTTCGCATGTTTCAACATCGCCTCGGTGGCGCAGTAGGCAGCGCGTAAGTCTCATAATCTTAAGGTCGTGAGTTCGATCCTCACCCGGGGCATAGTTTTTGCTTTTTTTCTGAGTAACAGTAAATTTTTGTTTTAATTATTTTTTTAGCATAGATATTTTTTATATCAATATTATAAGTTTTAAAATGTTATTTGTCTTTGACTATTCGAAACCGCTTGCTGTGAAAGCCTACTTAAATATATAAATTTGAAATTCGATTTGTTTAATTTTGTGTGTTTATTTTTGTACTATTTTTGCTTGTATTATTTTTGCTTAATTTATGCGTGAGTTTTACGTTTGTAATTATACAAAAAATAATCTCTAATTGTTATTAATTATAATCTAAAAAACTTTTATTACTTATTTCACAGGCAATTAACATCTATTTAAATCTGATTTCACTTGCCATTGCTATACGGTGTATAAAAGCGTATATATTTATGCCCTTTACTGTGTACAAATGTGTTTATGCGTAGTACTCCTAGAAAACATGACACACAATTTTAGTATTTTATAACAGATATAACACGAGTTTCAAGTAAATAATTCTCTAATATTTGTTTATGGATTAGTTTCCATGTTATAATAATTTTTTATCGGTTAATCGCAAATATATTTTTGCAAAAATGAAAAAAAAAAAAACAAAAAAACGAGTAATGTCAGTTAAACTTCAATTTATTCACATATGTACTTCTAAGCTGTAAACCTATTATGGATATAACCTATTTTAATGTAATACAATAAATACAAAATATTACACAATTTATACCTTTAACTTATATTCAACATCATCATCATTTCAGCCGCATCGTCCACTGCTGGACATAAACCCCAAATGTGACTTGTATCATCTTTGTTTTTGGGTATAATTGTGACACCAGAATCCATACCCAATATATCTATGAAATTTGGTATGGAGAGAATGTGAGCTACGACTTATATAGGATAATTTTTATCCCGCAACCCGCATACTTTAAAGACGGGCATGGCTGGAGGACGGAGTCACGAGGAAAAGCAAGTCTGCACTAATACTATAAATATACCTACTAATATTATAAAGGCGAAAGTTTGTGAGTGTGTATGTTTTTTACTACTTCACGTCTAAACGGCTGGAGCGATTTTAATATTTGGTATGGAGTTAGCTGACGCCCTGGATTAACGTTTTTAACACATAGGCTACGTTTTTTCCCTAGTAAACCGCGGGTAAGACCGCGGGGCACAGTTAATAATAAAACTATGCCAACGCAACGATCAGTCGCCTAGCCTATTGCGGGCAATCGAATTATAATCAAATCAATTTGCTGTGACTCACTGCCATATTGGTTGATTGCTGTGAGAATGGCCGATGTCAACCATTATTTAAAAGGTTATTGTTTTGACATACGCCAAACATATATTCCGGGTCAATAGAAAATGAAAATAATGTCAACAAACTCATTTATTACTAAAAATGTACACATACCTACAGACGACCGGTCTGGATCAACTATCCGTTGTTATGCTGTTCCGCCAGCCAGATATCAGTAGACGACCAGTCTGGCCTAGTCGGTAGTCACCCTGCCTATGAAGCCGATGGTCCTGGGTTCGATTCCCAGTCAGGGCATTTATTTGTGTGATGAGCACAGATATTTGTTCCCGAGTCATGGGTGTTTTCTATGTATTTAAGTATTTATATGTATCTATCTATTATATATATCGTCGTCTAGTACCTACAACACAAGCCTTACTGAGCGTACCGTAGGACTAGATCGATTTGTGTAAAATTGTCCCGAAATAAAAAAATATTTTTAATACGTGTACGTATTAATAAAAACAAGAATAAAAAAACTTGTCAACGCAGGGCAGCTTGTGGCGAGCTGTTGAAGAGTAGCGACTCCACGTACCTGAGTGCCCCTGGGGTGCCCTGTCGGACAGGTGGGACAGGTCCCCTGCCTCTGGCTTGCCTTCGCCGGCCGGTCGCTAGAGCTGCGTTCTCGAGGGTAGATGTGGAAACCTAAGTGGCGAGTTGGCTATATGTTTAAAGTCCAGTGACACCTCTCTACCCTTAGCCCTATGCACCGGTGTTGCCCTTGAGCCATCTTTGATGTCGCTTTTTGTGGGGGCCCATCTCGCACACGGCGAGTCACCGTCTGCCGGAAATAAAATTGGATACCATTTTATTAGGCAGACGTCCGGTTTTTTATCCAATAGCCCAGTAGCTAGTCCATCATTTCCACCCAATAGCTTGGTACATTCTAGATTCCATTAAAACTCAATAGTCCTTACACCATGGCGGGTGTTGTCTCTGTGCGCGTCCCATGATACGGACAGGGGCAACATCCGCTTAGTGTACCCCTTACATTTCATTAAATTGTCGAAAGGGCCTCTGCGCGTTGGCTCGATCTGGCTCCGCGTATGCCTCCCAAATGTCCGGAACACCATTGTTCCGTGTACGGAAAAGACATAAAAAACTTATAAAGTATACTACCTATGTAAATACAAGTAACCATGAACCATGGGTACCAGTGTCAGCCTTTGACAAAAATGTATAGATGAAAAACTTAGCTAAAGCACCTGGCCTATGTAGTAGTAACGTGTGTACACGCATGTTCTATATTCAAATTTTGACGTAAATTCCATATTCATTCTCTGCACAACTACATAGACATGGTGCTTCCGAAAGAAAAATAGAAAAATTTGACTCGCAGCGGGACTCGAACCCACAACCACTGGATCACTAGCCCAGTGCACTACCAGTTGTGCTATACGAGCAATATCGTATCGTGCACTACCAGTTGTGCTATACGATACGATATTGCTCGTATAGCACAACTGGTAGTGCACTGGGCTAGTGATCCAGTGGTTGTGGGTTCGAGTCCCGCTGCGAGTCAAGTTTTTCTATTTTTCTTTCGACTTAAATATCTTTGATATGCTAGCAGACGTTTCTGCTTAATATAAAAATAGCTTCAGTTAAGTTTTTCACTTAGGTATATAATCTAGGTAGCTCTAGGTATATAGTCTATATAGTTGTGCAGATAATTAATATGACACTTACAACAGTGTGTAAAAACAAGTAGGACCCTTAAGGCCAATTTTTGAGCGTCGAATACCTACTCGAATCGTGCCATTTTAAGCAATCAAAATGAAGAAATGATATTTTCTAAAAATAAATCCTACTTTATAAAACTGTATATTGTAAGCAAAATTTATGGTGAGCATCTTTATTTTGGTCCCCGTGATTTTTGAATTCGAGTGCATGACTCTCTAAAATCGGCGCCCTAGTTAATTGGTTGGAGCCTTAAGTTAGCTTATTTTACTTGAGAGACATTATTTTTTATTAAAGACACAAAAGAAAGAAACATACATCATACATACCTACATTTCAGCCATATGCAGTCCACTGCTGGACATAGGCCTCCCACAAATATGACTTGTATCATCTTGGGATTGCGACGCGGATTGGCGACCACAGTAGCTGTAGATTGGGTTTCGACGGACGCTGCTGCCCGTCCGTAGGATTTATTCCTTCGCCGCCTCTTGCGACACCCGCGAGGAGATGGGGTGGTGCTATTCTAGTCAGACTGCATCACACGGCACAAAGAAAGAAAAAATGTCTATGATTGGCTAATATGACTGTTGGCTTCCAGGGCTGCGCTAAACGATGACTTCACCCAATCAGAGCATTGATCGCGTCAATCGATCCATGACCGTCCCGTCATCGCTATATTTAGCTTGGAATGTCATGCTGGGCCCGATAGGACCTTTGACTGAACCCAAGATTCTAATTAATACTAAATAGATAGTTATTTGTAATACAAGGGAGCAAAGTTAATGATTTCTCATGATACAGAGACCCGAGTTTTGGAAAGTTTCCAAAACTAAACCACTCGCTATGCTCGTGGTTTAAAGAGTGGAATCTTGAGCGTTGAATTTCAAGGCACGAGAAGGGAACACTGTTGACGAGTGAAACACATTTCTCACCACACTACAGCAAGGAAGAAATTAGTCGAGAACATTAAAAAATTAATAAAAATTATTGGTAACCATCGTTTATAATTCAAAAATATCAAATAAAAGAACATCCAAACGGCTAACGGCAAAACACACTAGTAATAAGTGATAGTACTAGTAATTATTCGTATGAAATTACTTTGCACGTTTAAATATAATGCTACTTTGCTATCGAAGAATAAATTCATTGCAAGCTAGTGAGGTAAAGAAAATATTACAGAACATTCTTACACAAATTGTCCTAAACCTAGGGTAGGTAAAGTTTGTGTTGTGGGTACTGCTTCAACGATATATTTTCTTTTCTGCATATTTGCGTCTACTGCTGAACGCTTCTTTCATAAGTTTCCATGTTTAATCATGTCAGGACATTTATTGTAAGTTACTGACTGCTGGACCTAGGCCTCCCCCAAATTTGACTTGCCCGGAGTAAGATCCGACGATTTTTTTTAAATGACCGGAATGAATGTTGGACCATAGCCTTCTAGGCTACCTCACAATATACCTAATGTGAACCTACCTCGGACATCAAAACTGTGGAATGATTTGCCGTCAGCGGTATCTCCGGACCGATACGACCCTCATACCTTCAAGAAAAGAGCGTACTTTTATCTGAAAGGCTTGTGACTGCCCTGGTGTTGCGGGTGCCCATGGGCGACGGTAATTGCTTACCATCAAGCAATCCGTCTGATGGATACCGCTGACGGCAAATCATTCCACAGTTTTGATGTGCGAAGGAAATTTGACTTTCTCGAAGTTGAGCTACCTACATCAGTATGTAGGTATATTGTGAGCTAGGCTAGAAGGCCATGGTCCAACAGAATGATACCAATCGAAACGTTGAGTCACCGCTATTCTTAGCTCGATATGTCAGCCAATGGACATCGGCCATTAATGTTAGGAAATGCATCGCCACGCACGGGACGCGTGGAGCTATCCCAGTTACATTCATATCGGACACAATTTTAATATGAAACCACAAAAAAACTATAGTACGGGTCTATCGCGAAGTAGTGGCCCTGCTTATGAAGCCGATGGTCCTGGATTGAAATCCCAGTAACGGTGTTATGAGAACAAATATATTTGATCCTGAGTCATGGGTCCGACGACTGGTCTGGCCTAGTGGGTAGTGACCCTGCCTATGAAGCCGAAGGTCCTGGGTTCGATTCCCAGTCAGGGCATTTATTTGTGTGATGAGCACAGATATTTGTTCCTGAGTCATGGGTGTTTTCTATGTATTTAAGTATTTATATGTATCTATTTATTATATATATCGTCGTCTAGTACCTGCAACACAAGCCTTATTGAGCGTACCGTGGGACTAGGTCGATTTGTGTAAGTATGTCCGAAATATTTATTTTTTATAATATTTATTTTAATATTTTATATTTATTCATGGGTGTATTTGTATATTATATATATCGTTGGCTATGTACCCACAACACAAACCTTCTTGAGCTTACCGTGGGGCTCAGTCAATTAGTCTCAGTATATCCTGTGATATAATTTTTTTTGGACAATTCATATTGACAACATATACCTAATCTAACGAATCCTAAACATGATTTTTCCATGTCCCGAAGTGGACGTACACTAAAGTGGTAGAAGTAGGTTATAAATAAATATAAATGCCACATCACAAAATGGAATAGTGAAACAAGAAGGGACCTCGATCAATATAGTGTTCGTCACCTCACTGAACTGGATGGTTAGAATTGGTTTAGCCTCAATGTTGATTGAGGCAATCCAATAAACTGGTATTATCATTTTGAGTTCGTAACTTTTTTTATGAGAGGTAGGGCACAGCGTTGACCATCACGCTTGAATCTGGGGCAGCCCAACTGGGGAAGTACCTCCTCCTTACAGAAGACCACAGCCATAATAGCATTGCCACCTTTCAGGTATGTAGTGTTGTGTTCCTGATGGTGAGTAAGGTTCCCAGAGTTCCAACCCCCCTTAAAGGCCGGCAACGCGCTTGTGACTCCCCTGGTGTTGCGAGTGCCCATGGGCGACGGTAATTGCTTAACACCAGGCAATCCGTCTGCTCGTTTGCCGCCTATGTCATAAAAAAAAACTGGCAATATTGTTTCATAATAAATAAATACCCCACTGGTTTTCACCAGTGCCAACATTCAACGCAATATTAATGGTGTATGTATAACTTTCTATTAGGCAGTCGTCCGGTTTTTTATCCAATAGCCCAGTAGCTATAGTGGAAAGGATGGACTATAGTCCATCCTTTCCACCCCATACCTTGTACAGTTTTACCATGGCGGGTACTGTCTCTGTGCGCATTCCATGATACAGAAATGGGCCTTGTACATTTTACTATGGTACTAACTCCGTGCGGATCCCATGATAAGGACATTTGTCGGAAGGGCCTTTACGCGTTGGCTCGATTCGGCTCCGCATACGCCTACCAAATGTCCGGAATTCTGTTCCGTGTACGGGAAAGACATACAAATAAATAAATATTACGTATATCCTTACACATATTGACTGAAGCTCAGTCAACACACACCTATTACTGAAAACCAAAAAAAACTTACATTCTTTAACAAATAACCTCTAGCTGCCCAGAAATCATAACTTGCCAGGTCAATGCAAGTATGGTTTATCATAATTAAAATTGAAAATGACATTCAATGGGAGACCTCTTTATAGGTCTCCGGTCGGCTAGAGGATAATACTTCTCTAAAAGATTACTAACAATATTCCCCGTTTGGACCCGGGTATGTCCTTAAACTACGTCCAACAATGAGAGGGCACAGCGATGACCATCACGCTTAAATCTGGGGCAGCCCAACTGGGGAAGTACCTCCTCCTTACAGAAGACCACAGCCATAATAGCACTATTACCTTTCAGGCCTGTAGTGCTGTGTTCCTGATGGTGAGTAAGGTTCCCAGAACACCAATCCCCCTTAAAGGCTGGCAATGTTCTTGTGACCCCTGGTGCCCATGGGCGACGGTAATTGCTTACCATCAGGCAACCCGTCTGCTCGTTTGCCGCCTATGTCATAAAAAAAAAAAAAACAAAAAAATTTAAATAAAAATCACCATTTGAATTCCATTTCAACATACCCTATTTACAAAGACAGGAGATATTTATATCTAGCAATAAACTCAAACAAACAAATACCGTCTTCCTACCAAAGTTCAGATATGAAAATTTTAATTTAAAACACCTTAAAACTTATAGATTTATGACCTCGCCCGACTTTTAATTACCGAGTTTGGAGATTGGAGAAGTTTCCCAGTAAATATTGGATCCTTTTTCTCCGATTTCTGAACGTAGACTATAAAACATGTCATCAAAGACGGTTTTAAAGGGGTGAGATCAGCTGTATTGCCAAGTTAACTGTGTGCGCTTTTTGGACCCGGGTATGTCCTTAAACTACGTCCAACAATGAAAGGTACAGCGAAAAACCATCACGCTTGAGTCTGGAGCAGCCCAACTGGGGAAGTACTTCCTCCTTACAGAACACAGCTATAATAGCACTGCTACCTTTCAATAGTAGTGTTGTGTTCCTGATGGTAAGGTTTCCAGAGCTTCAACCTTGATGGCTGGCAATGCGCTTGCGACTCCTCTGGTGTTGCGGATGCCCATGGGCGACGGTAGTTACTTACCAGTTAGTTACCATGGGCGTATTGCATAAAAACTTGTAACTTGTAATATTAGCGAAAGTCCCGTTCCAATCCCATCTATGAGAAAGAGAGTTCCGCTAATAATATTAGTTGTAAATTGTTATGCAATGGACCGCAGGCCATCCGTATGCTCGTTAGCCGCCTTTGTCATAAAAAAATGAACAGCCGTTCATACTACTTTATTATCATTAAAACCATGACTCCCATCAGCGCAGTCGGCCAAACTTCCCACTTGACCGCCTTTTCTATCACTGGAAGTTTCCGGAACTTTTTTTTAATTTATAGCCCGGGGCTTGCTTATCTCCTATGGGGTTCCGTCGCTGTTTAATTACCAGGAAATTAAAAAAAGTGGGGTTGGTGTTTAAGTATTTGGTTTTAGGGGTTTAAGTGTCACAGCCTGTACTTTCGGTAGGAAATAAAAAAAAAGCTGAAAATAGTGTTCAATATCCATGATTTCATTAAGTACCAATACCAGATCTGATCGTATCGTACGAAAGGGCTGATTGGGGGCCGATTTTGTGATAGTCGTGTACTCGAATCAAAAAAATTTTGACATAAATAATCGCACAAAAATGTTTATGTTATTTGTTATTATTTATTTTCACGCCATCTTTCGATATTCAAAGAAACTATTTACACAGTACCATTGCCAATAAGCGCCTGCTAGCTTACATCGATTGTTTTATCAGGTAATATCGCAAACGGCCGCAAGATGGCGTTACCAGACCTCATAATAATTGTATGTAAGAGCGTGATAAAAGTTGTAATTAACTTTAAGTATTATGATTAGACGTTAAAATCGTACGTTTAATAATTATTAATAATAATGAATAGGCTTAAATATGTGATCTCTTCTTAGACATCCTGCGATCGCTCGCCATCTATCTTGTTCTGCAGAAACTAGCATATGACTACAACACCTGACGCCATTGATTCTTTTAGGCGTCGCTAGCTATTTACCACAGATGGCGCTAAGAGTAAAACTATATACTTGGCTTTTTTATGCAATCCCAAAACATGCTGATAGCTGTTTTCTACTTACAAGGTTAGTTTTATGTTTTTTAGAATTTGTAAGTACCTACAATTTTTTTCCACTCTTGTAATTGTAATTTTGTGTGATTGCGTTCCAGTATTTGCTGTACTTTTCCTTCTCTGCCTTTAAGTATTTTCATTGTTTGCTTTAAGGAAGATAAGGTAAACAAGTAAACATCCGGGTACCTGAAAGTTTTTTTTTTCTAAACAAGACTGACCCGCGTGTGACGCACCTGAGAGTAAATGTCGTCAGGTGTAGCATAGTTCAGTGACAGCCTATTCACTCTTGCCTTGAAAGGACACATTAAATTATATCTTTCCGAGAATACAAACGAAATCGGAAATTCCGAGTCCGAAATTTACGAATATCGTTGTTCGCGGTAGCGCCATGTAGCTGAGCATTCGTCGGTGATCTTAAGTACCTATATAACATCACCGACGTATTCAACCTTAATATCAACTTTTTTTTTTATATATATATATATAAACTATATAATTATTTATTTTCTGTAACAATTAAGTATAAAAACATAATAAAGAAAATAAAAACCCTAACAACTTAAACTACTTAAACAAAATTAGAGATAAAAAATTTGGCCCAAGTCGCTATCAACGGGCAAGGTGCCCAGAAGGCTGGCTGTATTCCCACGTTGGATAGCGATGGCTATCCGCTGTGCAAAATAGTAGCCAGCCCTCTGGTCACCCGAGGCCTCTATCAACTTGACCTTTTTCTTGTTATGTAACTAGACTCAATACTTACTTAATTGCTTATCTGCATAATACTTCTTTGTTTTTAGGATACCGAGATGGACTAACATGACAATTGAATGGAAGCCTTACACAGATTGCAGTTGCAACGTTTTAGACATTGATGAGACCCAAAAACTTCTTCAGGATTATAGAAATGGCATTGATAGGTTCTGGGGAAGTTACGAACTTAGCAGTCCGCATAAGGAAGGTAGAAGTGAATCGCTTCGTAGAATCAATTGAATATTCAGCTTCCTAATGGATTCCACTTTCAATGTTAAGTCATTGTGTCATCCATTTGGTATTCGCGTGTCGAGCACTGGTGCTTAAGTTATAGGGAGATAATAAAACGATCATTTCTTATACTAATTTATTGATCACTTAATTAAAAATTAAATAAAAGCCAACTGCTTTCCATAATTTACTGTCATGTTTGACTTACATTATATTTGTGTCAATAAAACTGACAAACACTTTTCCCACCAACTTAATCATTTCATTACAGATGTTTTACAATTATTTAATTATTACAATACTAATTTGAATTCATTTTGGTGGGTACGAATGATCCGATAAATTAAAAATGTAAAAATTGATATCTAATTAACTACAAATGCAATAATTTTTTAGAATAAATGATGAACAGCATATATTTTTATCTATTATTGTACCTAGCTATTTGGGATCATAACTTTGAGCAACATAAAATGTCCCTTAACCATTTATAAGGCCCTATTGACTGAGACATGGTATCGCAGAATTCGTTGTAGCTATCGGAAGCCTACATTTCAAAGCCTATTTTAAGAGCAAGTTAAATTTCCAACAAGTACACGCGACATTATGCCATCATATTAAGACAGTATGGTTGAATTTTCAAGCGAGCATATGTGGTCGATATATCGCCTCTTCCTTATAAAGGGTTAACATAAATAGTATAGGAACTAGCTCTGCCCCTTGGGCGACTCTAATTATTATGCAGCTTGAACCTCCGACAAGTTGGTGGGTGATCGTTTTTTCTCCAGATCTTGAGTCCTCTTCATCATGATTGCTTCCCGTTGTTGTAGCTGTTCTGCCGGCTCCAGGAGTTGGTAGTCTTGGAGTTGAAAGACGGTGCAACGCCAGTTGGAGAATGGGGAGGAGTTAGAGGCATCAGGTTGGTCGCTGGATGGTAGACTTTTGCTGATAAGGACATGCCGTCTGAAAAGAAAAAATACAGGCTCTGAATATAAGTTTTGAGATGATGGTAGAGCGAAAATTGCCAAGCAGATCAAGTGTTCACAAAAATCTTAGCACTCTCTTGTACTGAATCAGTGTCCAGCTCTTTTTGAACATCTCGACCGCTTAGCTTCCGGTTTAAATTACAGCTTTAGCTTTAAATTATACAAGTATCTAATATATCGGGTGTTTTCTGTAACAAGAGCAATAAATTTAGGCATCGTTTCTACACCACAAACGTAGCAACATTTGTTCTACGACTTTTGACTAATAGTTTACTAAATTGGGATAAGATTTTTATTGTACAGTTACTAATCAGATTTTTTTAAATTTTGTGGTATCATGTTTCGTAGGTAAAATGTAGATTTAGATATATGTAGTAATGTACTACATATTGTAGTAATTTATTTATTTAACATAATTTTAAACACAGTTTTGCCTATCAATAAAAAAACATTACTCACCCAAACTTAAACAAAGCAAAGCTTATAACTATATAGGTACAGTCAGCAGAAACAGTGGCTAAGCGTTTGAAGTGTTCAAAATGACCTACACGCGCTCTTATTCTCTTGACAATAAAGATGTGTTGACCTCATTTTGAAGCGCGCCTCAAACGCGTAGACACTGCTACAGCTGTCAGTCGACGACATACATACTTAATTTTATAAACTTCAATAAGAACCAAATTTTGTTCACCAGGATTCGAACCCAAGACTTCCAGATTTCTAGAAAGATATACCAGGACACCAGTTACGGCGAGTTATTTCTTTGGAAAAACGTAGCCAATATCTTTGTGGAACTGGTGGCCTTTATGGCCGCCCACATAAATAAAAAAAAAATAAAAAATACATAAATAAAGTGGTTACAGAGTGGGACCCACGACACACCATAGTCAATGCACACCGGAGTGCAGGCAGACCGAAAAGGAGATGGCGGGATGACTTGAACGTGTTCTGCGTAGAGTCGCGGGATCACACAAGTGACAGGGTTTAGTGGAGAAAAGGAGTGGAGGCCTTTGCCCAGCAGTGGGACACAGACACAGTCTAATAAAATAAAATAAAACTTACTAGTTGAATATGACTGGTTAGAGGAGTATTTGGAATTAACTTCCTTGGTGGCTGGCATTGTGAGATCTATAACAAAAAAAAATAATAAATAAATAAATATTACAGGACATTCTTACACAAAAAATTACAATGAACTTATGAACGTCATAAAAATCTACCGCCGGTTCTAACCCTACACCTCTGACCCGACAAGAGACCGGCAAGAAGCTCGGCGGGACTTATTTTAGCAAAATAGTGATACATTAAATGTTAAAGTACATAATTATGCAAGAAAACATATCAAACAGTTTAATATAATACAAGATATAAGTAAAAATAATAATGTATAAACAAAGACCACACGAAACAGACATGCTTTGATATGCTTTCTTGCTTGAACTTTATCATTCAAAGAATGTGGCAGTACATACAATTGATGAATTAAATGCTAGGCCGATAAGTATACTTTCTGGTGCACAAATTGACTGAGCCCCACGGTGAGCTCATGAAGGCTTGTATCGTGGGTACTCAGCCAACAAAACGCCCGTCACCCGGTACCAATGTAAATTAGTATATTAGTATTTTATAGGATACATTTCGGCGAGCGTGCGAGTGGTTTGCATGAACTCATTCCACCATCTTCATTTAAATATTATGGGACGAGGCGTGTGTTGAGATTCCATCCCTATGTTGTGGATATTCCTTCAACTAGAACAAAGTGCTTTGCTTCTACTTTTCTGATTCGATTCGCACAGCTAGGGAGTGGAATTCTGTTCCAGCTGATCTTTTCCCGGAGCAATACAACCTGGGTATCTTCAAGTCGAGAGTGAATAAGCACTTGCTAGGTAAGCATGCTCCATCATCGGCCTTATCGTCACTTACCATCAGGTGAGATTGGGGCCAAATGCTAACCTATCATTTATAAAAAAATATATATATATATATATATATATATAATCAAATACTCAAAAGAATCAGAAAAATATTTCGTGTGTGAAAATATACTCGACTAACAAAAGCAATAAGATTTTCTCTTTCTTTGCAACGAAAGTATCCAAATATAATCTTATTTATCGAAAGAATTCGATGACCAAAGGAGCACTTAACGCTTTTGATGTCCGGACACCATCCCCTTCATATTTCCTGAGATTGGGTCACAAAGCATAAGAAATAGCGTTAATATAGCTGAAGGCCTCATAGCCTAATTGATAGTGATAGTATTAAGGACTTTTTTTATTAATAATATACATTATTTGGGCTAAGCGATGGTAGGCCCCCTACGAGGTAGTACGGGTGGAGTAGAACCGGTCATTGTGGCGTTCAATTTAGTTGGTGATAGGTTAGCACTATCATTTATATAAAAAAGTAAAGTAAAAAGTATGTAAAAACAAGTAAAACAACGCCTGTGTATACCTAGCATTACTTTCTAACGCTTCAAATTGATTTCTCGTGGAAAGCAATATCAAAACAAACGTTCGCCTTCATCACCTCCCATCTTGATCTACCATACATTATATTGATTGGCGTCAGTATCGCAAAAACATAGACATTAATAATAAATGAATAGCCGGCATTATGTCTATCTACCCGCGCGAGTTTCGGCGGGCGATATATCTTTGAGATAAAGGTCGCTATTCGTTGAGCTATTCGATGCGACTAAGATTTTTGAGGCTATGGTTTGATAGGAACGATATTGGCCGCTTGAGCATCAATGTCACAATGCTTACTATAGATATGTTGTTGTGGTCAGATGTCACGTGTATAACATTGAGACCAAAACCTTAAGAATTCTATGTGTTGATTATCATTGTTTTAGTTGTAAATTACTTTGAGTAACCTGCGTAATGAGAAGGCTTGCGGTAATTGATTCATTGTGATTTGACTTCAATAAAATAATGACATTTAAAAAAGATTTTTCCTCTGTGGTTGAAATATGACTCGACTATATTTCTATCGACATTTTGTCGCTGCTTGGATTGGTCCCAGCGAAAATCGAAGTTGTAAAATTTCGGGCATCATTCTCTTTTATTTCAATTAAACTGTAATGAGAGTGAAAGAGAACATCATTAAAAACTTGCTAATTTTGATTTTTGTGGTGGCTAGTAGTAGTGGCTTGTCCAGAAAACTTATATACGTCTCGGAATCTCCCAAATTCGGAGGGCATTCTCATCATCACCTCCAAAGTATATTTATGAAAATTGGTTAACCAGAGGATGTAGTTAATTAGAAAACATTATGGTGTGAACAAGGTAAGTACTAATAAACTCGTATGTACAGAAAAATATTATTAACTTTAGAAATACTTATAGATAAGTATAAAAGGATAGTATTCTCACGGTATTTAAAACGGTATTATGTAAGTAACATTTTAAATAAGTCACAGAAACAAAATGTACGGAGCTACTCATACGAATGGTATTGCGAAGTTCTCTTAATCTTAACTAATATTCTGGATAAAAGCCCAAATGATTTCTACAACCAATCCCGTGTCGCGTGGGTGCAGCTTTCCCGCGACTTTGACTAAGTTGCGCTCCTCTAACCAGTATTTTGCGATTTTTAGTCGCAAGAAAGTCGCACCGCGCGTGCTCTCATCACCCCCGCCTACATTTATTAAGCAATTTTTCCCATGAACGATTCGCTCTTAATGCTCCCTTATAACGATAATATACAACGATACAGTATTGATGACAACAACACACTAGCAGAACGACGTATGTATACAGCCATTAATAGAAAAACAACTTTAAGAGTATAACATACAGTTTAAATTGCAAAAACGCGATTTTGTAATAAAGTAGCCTTCGATATTTTCACACAGTGCTCACTGCTCATATTTTGCGAAATCCCGTCTTATAAAACGCTAATCAATTTGAACTTTAATGTGGTGTAGTAAGGTCGAATATGGAAGTTGTGAATTTTTTGGGATATTTTATCTCAATCTGAAAAGATTTCTCCAGAAACGGGTATTTGTGAAATTGATTATGTTTCTTTGATGATTGAAGAGCATTGAAAAACTCGATTGGTTATAATTCGATATTAAAGGTAGCTTTGAGCCTTTTTAACGATTAGTACCAACCCGGTAGACAAAGGGAGGGTTATGTTTCATATTTTGCATTGAGTATTGGATGTTTAGTCTTTTGAAGTTTTTCGGCATTGATATTAACAAGGGTTTCTGTTAATATATTGTTGATATTTAAGTAAAAAAATCGCTGGTAGCCTAGCGGTTAGAAGGGTTAGAACATAATATGACTTGCGATCCGGAGATCACGTGTTCTATTCCCAGCACGTACGAGTAGGTATAGTCAAGTGTAAAAATTCGTTCACTGTCAAAGTTTCAAAAATATGTACCGAGCAACTCTATTATACAGTAAATAAGGTTGTAGGACGTATTTATGAAAGGATTCTTTCGGTACGTATTTTTGTACTTGACTGTACTACTGAGTTTTTCGGAACTTAAACAGGTATGAAATATTATAAAATTACTAGTCCCTTATTGGTGTAGGAAACCCTCGTATCGAACCGGACTAATTCCAAGAGTTTGCCCTCTTGGGCTATTGACTGCGCCGCATCGACCAGTTATGATGTACTTGTATTGTGGCAGTTACCATCTTGGTTGGAAGGTAAGATGACAGTCGCTTTCGCAAACGTGTATTCCTGGGATTAGTTGTTAAGCGAACCCCATGCAGTCTCCAGGTCTCATGGTCTGTGGCAAAATGCCGGGACAACGCTTGCATTGGCCATTTAGCTTAACTTTACTGAATTGATCCCATAGTGATAATTCATCCTCACAACGAAACAAAATTTCGTCTCGACTATTCTATCATCATCATCGTCTCAGCCACAAGACGTCCACTGCTGAACATAGGCCTCTCCCTTGGACCTCCACATGTACCGGTTGGAAGCGACCTCTGTCCATCTTGAGGGTGGACGTCCTACGCTGCGCTTGTTAGTCGGTGGTCTCCACTCGAACAACTATTCTATAAATATATTATTTTTATTTTCCATTTTATATTTAATATGGAACTTACGTCTTTGAATATAGAACGCCGACATGCGTGTACACACGTTACTACCATCTGGTAACTAAAACACCTGCTTTAGTTAAGTTTTCCACATATAACGCCTTTAGATATATTATTCCATCTCCATTTCACATACAATTGTACGCTGCACTCCGTGTGTGCAAATATTAGCGGGAATGTATGTAAAAGCTTAATATTCGAGCATAGTATCGGAACATGCACTGCAAGTTTGCAAGTTCAGTCCGCGACAGCTTACGTGGATACGACTTTCATTATTTATTTGGCAAAAAATGACATAGGTGGCAAACGATCAGACGGATTGCTCTGGGAACCTTACTCACCAACATAACATTACTTACCTGAAAGGTAGCAGTGTTATTATTGCTGTGTTGGGCTGCTATAGATTCAAGCGTAAGCAGTGAGTAAAAACTGATTGCTCTAATTCAAATTAGTTAAAACTAGACGATGCTCGCGTCTTCGCCCGCATGGTTGGAGGAAAATGTAACATATTGAGTCTTCCCGTGGGAATGAGATGTTTTCCCTATGGAAAAAGTAGCCTATGTCAATCTCCGTCCCTTCAAATACCTCAACTTAAAAATCACGTCAATTCGTCGCTCCATTTTGCCGTGAAAAACGGACAAACAAACAGACACACTTACTCATTTATAATATTAGTATGAATAAAAAGTGTTTATCATTGGGCATTGCCAGTTTATCCTGTAATTCTAATAGTTAGTTAGTTTCCTTGTTTTTGTTCATTTTCCTTCCTGTTTTAATAATGTCGATGCCTGTCGAACACATCCATCTTAAAGTTATCTAAACGTCATGGTTGGATCGTAAAACTGACAGAGTTTATGTTCCCTTAACAACACACATTGGAGACACCATTTTCTCTAATATAATATTTTCGGTAATTCTATTGCAATCATTACACGACTTTTTGATATTACTAGAAATGATGCAGAGCGGAAATGTAAATGTCACCATCACGTTACAGTTACCATAACATAACATTATCACTTACGCGTTCGAGACGTTTTTTTTACGTTATAAGAAACTTACACTAGAGCCTCTGAATGTATAGTAAGAGCGACAGAGCGGCAGATAATTTTATCGGATATAAATTTTGCCATGTGATGCCGGCTGACTAGAATAGCACCACCCTCCCGCGGGTGTCGTAAGAGGCGACAAAGGGAAAAATCCTACGGACGGGCAGCAGCGTCCGTCTAAACCCAATCTACAGCTACTGCTGTCGCCAACCCGCCTGCCAAGCATGGCGACTATGGCAACTACCCCCAAGATGATACAAGTCATATTTGTAGGAGGCCTATGTCCAGCAGTGGACTACATACGGCTCAAATGTATGTATAGATTTTGGCCTCAGAAAAATATTCTATTTAATCGCGCCTTATCCACCCTAAGCTGTCAAGCCTGCATTGTGCTTGCAAGCATATATTTATATATTTACTTTCCATCGACGACAGCCATTTTGCTTATCAAGCTACACAAACACACACACACACACAGGGTGTTTAGAAACTGTGGTAACCAACAATTGTGACGGATACGTTAGTTCGTGTTGATTTTGATAAAGTTTTCAGCTATTTGTTGTTTGAGTTGACTGTACGCGGACTGTGTGTACATGAGTTAGTTGTAATCATCATCATCCTCGCGTTGTTCCGGGATTCTGCCACGGCTCATGGGAGCCTAGGGTCCGCTTGGCAACTAATCTTAGGACATGGCGTAGGCACTAGTTTTACGGAAGCGACTGCCATTCTGCTTCCAACGCAGAGTAAATTAGGGTTTATAGGGAGTTCGGCTACACAAGTCAGAAATGAGAGTGAAAATGTGTATCGCACTTTCCGTTATTTTTTTTAATTTGCCAATTTAAACAATCAGATTTATTTTTAATATTGAGATGAAAATCTTTCAACTAGCTTAATCAATTATGCAATCTATTACTTAAACGACAATTTTTTTTTTATTGGACATTTTCATTTGTTTTAAATTTTCAAAAAATCAGTAATTATTTGGTAATATTTATTTTACATGTAAAATAATGTTATAGAACAACATTTAGCCACTAAGCAGATAACTTTCAACTGGACGATTTTTGTAACCAGCCTGTACAAAAAAAAAAGAAAAAAAAACATAAATGAATAAAAAAGTTTCTCAAGCAGCCTAGTGACAATGTCCTCAGCCCAAATCAAATTAGTTCTCACTCCAAAGGTGACAAATTGGCCCAATTTATAATCCGGCTTAAGAAAAATATATTCTTTAGCGCAGTCTTACGAGAAATAAACAAATTGATGTAGCATTAAAAAAAAAGAAATTCTAAAGCCCTTCATTACGCGTAATTCTACCAATAGCGTTAATGTTGTGATGCGTTCGGAGTGAAGGGTGTAAGTGTGTGGGGATAACGTGGCGCTTAAGACTTTTGGTCCGCGAGGTTGGGTGGAGACAAATAATTACCTCTAAGCTATACAAATTGGTAAGAATGTTTACTAATTTACGAAAAAAGTTGATGGCGGAGGGTAGTCGGATAGGTAAATGTTGGGTTATTAAAAATGTGGATAGAATGGGTGTTTGGTATTGTATTTTTTTATGTTCATGCTGGACTAAGGCCTGCCCCAAATATGACATGTACGGTCATAGACTTTAATTGTTGAGCCATTTAGGGTTCACTTTACATTGGACATTTCATAGAGTAAGTATTAAACAAAAGAAAATAGTTTGAACCATACGTGGGTCAACAATTAAAGTCTATGACTGTACTATCTAGGGAGTCATTTGCCATAGTCGTCAGAATTGGCAGGGGGGTTGGCGACCGTAGTAGCTGTAGATTGGGCTTCGACGGACGCTGCTGCTCCATCGGATTTTTTACCTTTGTCGCCTCTTACGACACCCGCGGGAGGAGATGGGGAGTTGCTATTTTAGTCAGCCGGCACCATGTGACACCACGGTTTTGATGTTATGATTTTTTTTATTAAACAATATAAATCCAAAACTAAACAAAAGCCGGAAACACTAATTATGCTTTTTTTTATTGTATGGTTAAATCAACATGCGCCTGACGTCACTCTGCGTGAGGCCGGCGACGCGAACGGCGAACCGAACGGACACTCTATTCAGTCTTGCCTCGAAAAGACCCACATTATACCTTCTAAGATGAATCCTTAATAGATCTTCAATGTATCTACTGTAACCGACATAAAATTAATTAAAAAAATACCTATTTGTATTTTTTCAATTATTTGTCTCCATGATAGGTAGATTTAATAAATGTACAGCTCTACCAACTGGTACGAAGTTCGCCAAATGAACCAGATTTAATAAAGATATTTCATGTTCAGATCTTTTTTCCTCTTCCCTCGCGATATATCGTAAATTGAATTAAACAACAAACGCATTCGTTTAGGAGATTTTTTTAAATATGGCGGATTTTCATAAAAGTCGTATATCATCCACAGTAAATCCAAAGTAACCGAAGCTTAAGCAGTGGGACGTTGCACGCAGAACCGATAGCCATTGGGGCATAAAGGTTCTCGAGTGGTGACCGCGTACCGGAAGACGTGGACAGACCACCGGTGGACCGACGACATAATAAAATCCTGGATTCGGTGGCGAACCAGTTCTTATGGCTTTTTGTTATACAAGACTGACCAGCGTTTGACCTCAGTCGCACCTGATGGTAAGTGTCGACGAGGTCGAAGGTGTAGCACGCTGGTTCAGTAACAGCCTATTCACTCTTGCCTTGAAGATCCAAATTATATCTTTCCGGGAACAGACGAGTCCCTTTGGGGGAGGCGTATGTCCAGCAGTGGGCATTCTTCGGCTGGTGTGATGATGATGATAGAGCTCAGCCCGTATCACGTAATTTTAGCAGTAAGTAAACTGATCCGAAATAAAATCTACACTAATATTACAAAGGTAAAAGTTTGTGAGTGTGCATGTTTGTTACTTCTTCACGTCTAAACGGCTGGAGCGATTTTAATAAAATTCGGTATGGAGTTAGCTGACATCTTGAATTAACACATATGCGTTTTTTCTCTAATAAACCGCGGGTAACACCGCGAGGCACAGCTAGTGTGTAATGATTCTTATAAATCAAAAAGGGTGTAAAGAGGTTTTTACGGGGTCGGCAACGCGTGAATGATGCCTCGGTATTGTAAACTAACCGTGACAGCATATCATCAAGCGGGCCGCATGCTTGTTTGCCGCCTTTGTGGTATAAGAAAAAAATATCTACTTATTTGATGGTTTATTTTTTAGTCAAAACGAAAATGAGGGTTAAAGTGAAAGAAGTCACAGGTAAAAGCTAGTGGCATTTGGGCGAGGCGAGCCAGATTCGTATTTAGCCAATTGAGCATTTAGTCTAAATCTTAGTAAGTGTGATTCTGGTCTAGTCAGATTTTTAATAAGTCTATTTCTGAATGTAGACAGATTTGGATCACGACTGATGATATGCTGGTCATTTTCTAATTAACACGTTGAACGCCAGGCCAAAAATGTAGTATTTCCATTGAAACCACGGGGGTCACCAGTGAGCCTAACCGTGTTGAACCATTGGAGCCACGGGTGTCACCGGTGAGCCTTGGTGAGCATTCATTTCAAACCTGCTTCACGGGCCACAGATCACTTATTCCATCCAAAAACGTATGAAGAATGAGCCGCGTGGCCTTAGGGAAGATACTAGTTGCCTTGGTTCTTTTGTACTGTAAAGGACTTATGATTTTTTCACATTTTTTTATACTTTGGTAAGGTTGCCTTACACGTCATATATGTAATGTATAGTTGTAAACTGAAAAATAAAACTTTTAACATGGAGATTTGTAAAAAATGAAAGTAAATAAGTTATTAATGTATATATTACTTATATAGATACGCGGCAGCGTGGCAAGCCAAGTTCAAGCAAACGAACTGGCTAGCCAGCGCCGAGTGTTACACGAACCGCTTGGTGCCACTTTTGACCGTTCTATAACTCAAAATCTCTTTAACGTAAACACATAAAACTACGTGTGTTTAATTTTATCCATAAGGACACCTAGAAGCCCAAATTTCATGGAGCTAGCTCAAAGGGTTATATAGATATGAAGGTCAAAAAGTCGTAATTTTTAGCACTGACTGAATGACTGACTATAGTACTTAAACCTACTTTTAGGTGACCTAGAAGGATAAAATTTGGAATCCAGATCGGTAATTAAGCGTAGGAAAATACCTTAAAATAAAATAAAAAGTAAAATGGGGGGAGGGGGGCATACATTTCTTTATTGTAGCGTTGGAACCGTTACAATGTTACAAGCAGATATTTGAAACTATCTTAATATATGTATTATTATATTTGCTTTACCGTGTGTCTCCGAAATTGGGGCTTTAAATGTAAGGATCGATTTTGCTCCTAAAACTGAGCTACTTTTAGTCTATAATTTTTGAAAATAACTGGATTGGTAAAAAATAATACAGTTCAAAACTTATCAGAGCAATCAATGCATTGCAAAACCATCAGTTTTTGAAGTGTGATAGATGATCTCATTTGATTCATGGGATGTCTTAAATTAAAAAAATTGTATTAAGAAAATAGTATTTAGTTTGTATGATAAAAATGATATCATTAAATAACCGTTATTTATTTTATTGTATTTATTTGGGGCATCAACAGTAATACCAAAAAAAAAAATACATAGCATAATATTTCATATTATTTTACTAGTTGTAGACTAAAAGTAGTTCAGCATTATGAGCACAATTAATCCTTACATTTAAAGCCCCTATGTCGGAGACACGCAGTATAACAGAAATATAAATACAAAAAACTTGTAACACACTCTCAACAACCGGCCAACTGTGTGTCGTCGGCGGCGGGCGGCGCCACATAATTATACACAGAACAGAAGTAAATCTACATAATATCTCAACGAACCGCGGGTAAACCTGGCTCAACGAACTAGTAATATACAGAAATCGACTCGAGCTCAAAAATGACCCCACTGGCTAGTGTGCCGCGAACGATCGACTGAGCCGCGGCGGAGTTTGACAGCGTTAGTAGTACAGAAGCTTTCTATGACATAAGATGTCAGCTAATATAAAATTGTTGAAATAGAAAACCGTATAGAATGCCTTCTTCTGCGGTAAAATGGTACCTAACTCTAAAATGGACTCTACAAAAATACAAGAAAATCGATGGGATCCATTGGATTGTGTAAGTTTAACCCTGAAGTTGATAAACAATTATTGAAAGTAATGTATTGATGTATAGACTAATCCCACAAAGAACATAGATGTAAAAAAGGAGAGCCAAGTTCAATACAAAAATTATGCTTGGCTTGCGGGCAAAACGAATGGAGATCTAAATGAGTGCCAAGTTTTATGCCAAATCCATATATACTGATTTAAACTTTCACGGTTTGTACACATTATTAAACATGAACGGGACTTAACCGCGTATATTAACTTTAAAATTTACCTCCGACGTTTCGAAGACGACGTTGTCCTCGTGGTCTCGGATTAAGAGCTCGTGATCTCAATAAAGCAATTATCATATTACAAAGGTATCATACCTATTACAATTGCTGTTATTTAAATAAAATGTGAGAACTTCAATTAGGTTAGATTTGACTTGGCCAGTTTTCATTGCATTAGTCATTTTATAAAGTTATTCATATATATTTTAATTCTGATAAAAACTAGCCAAGTCAAAGCTAACTTACTTTAAGATCTCGCATTTTATTTAAATAACAGCAATTTTTATAGGTAATCCTCACCCATAATAAACAAATAAGGAATAATACGCTTTTTCTCACCGGTGAGCCGCGGCATGACCCCCGCGGCCCCCGCGGAAGAAAGTTCGCAATTCCTTTCGATTAGGCCACGCGGCTCACCGGTGAGCCTTTTAAGGATAATCGAGTATTTATGACGTAAAAGCTAGTATCTTTTGATCTATAGTACTAAATATAATGTTTTACATCCAAAATAACCAAAATCCATTTTTTGAAAAAATAGCGTATTATTCGTTTTCACCATGGCCCCAACGCATACATCGTGATGGCCCACCGGTGGGTGCCGTGGCGTCCAACGTGTTAAATCAATTTCTGAGTAGGTCAGATTAGTAGGACAGACATGTTTACAGATTAAAATAAAAATAAAAACATTATTCGAAGAAACTGCAACCTAAAATTTAAAAACAAAATACTAAAATGAAACATATATGATAAGAAATAAGTTCATACCTTTACATTATTATGAAATATTAAATTCCTGATAAAAACACGTGGTTTAGGATTAGCATTGCTATCCAACGCGGAAACGCGGCCAGCCTTCTCGGCACCCTACCTAATGACCAGGACCTAGGTCAATTTTTTTATTTATAGTTAAGTTTTTAGTTAGTATCTTTATTATATTCTTATTTTATATTTTTGTGGTTTTTTAAATAAATACACATATTAACTAGTAAAAAAAATAAAATAGAAAATGACCAGCATATCATCAGTCGTATTCCAAACCTGTCGATATTCAGAAGTAGATTTATTAAAAATCTGTCTAGTCAGATTTTTAATAAATCACACTTACTAAGATTTAGAGTAAATGCTCAATTGGCTAAATACGAATCTGGCTCGCCCCGCCCAAATAATTTCGACATAAAGATCAAATTAATTTTAATAAATAACGGAATATCACACATCGACATCTATACTAAATTTGAGGTATAAAGGCGAAAGTTTGTGAGCGTGTATGTTTGGTTACTTCTTCACGTCTAAACGGCTGGAGCGATTTTAATAAAATTTGGTATGGAGTTAGCTGACACCTTGGATTAACATTGGCTATGTTTTTCTCTAATGGTGCTCCCACACTAGCTGTTATAAATGTTATATAACATGAGTTTTCTCTCTCTTTTAAATAACTGTTACACGATACTGTCTCTGTCAAACCGTGTTCTATAATATTATAAAACTTTAGAAGGAGCACCATAATAAACCACGGGTAATACCGAGGGGCTTAGCTAGTCAATATAAAATTTGGGTCTTTTCAAGGCAAAAGTAGACAAGGCAAGAATAGACTGTTACTGAACCAGCATGCTACACCCTCGACCTCGTCGACACCATCAGGTGTGACTGAGGTCAAACACTGGACAGTCTTGTATAAAAAAAAAGTCTTGTAGAGAATGTAAGATACCGTGGTATCACTGATAAAACCAAGCTTTGCCCTGCCTTAACGTCTGTGGTAACTTGTGTGGTAACCTGTGGTTTGGACCAGGTTATGTCCTTAAACTACGTCCAACAATGAGAGGTAGGGCACAGCGAAGTACCTTCACGCTTGAATCTGGAGCAGCCCAAAGGGGAAATGACGGTAATTGCTTACCACCAGGCAATCAGTCTGCTCGTTTGCCGCCTATGTCATAAAAAAATAATGAAAGTAACTTCTGCATGACTTACTAACCTTTAATATCGAAATTGGAGAAAGCAGTTCACATTTTGGAAAGGCGAATTTGACAAATTGTAGAAAGCTGTTTGCGTTGGTGTCAAATACAGAGGTCATGTGAATCATTGTTAACTTTACAACTATTACTTAAAACGGTAAAGTTACCATTTATGTTAATTTGAAAGGGTGTCCGATATTTCGACACTGTTGTCAAAAAAGTGCAGGCCATTTTCCTGACATGCAACTCTTAAGATTTTTTTTTTTATGACATAGGCGGCAAACGAGCAGACGGATTGCCTGGTGGTAAGCAATTACCGTCGCCCATGGGCACCCGTCACACCAGGGGAGTCACAAGCGCGTTGCCGGCCGGTTGGAGCTCTGGAAACCTTACTCACCATCAGGAACACAACACTACATACTTGAAAGGTAGCAGTGCTATTATGGCTGTGGTCATCTGTAAGGAGGAGGTACTTCCTCAGTTGGGCTGTCCCAGATTCAAGCGTTGATGGTACTTCGCTGTGCCCTACCTCTCATTGTTAGACGTAGTTTAAGGACATACCCGGGTCCAAAAGAAAGTCCGGGAGAAGACAATCTATTTGAATTTTCAATTTATATAGTACCTAGTATTAAACCTTAAAAATTAAAGCAAATCAAAAAATATTTAATAACAATAATTAGGTATATGATTTGTGCTTAGTTGCGAGAACTGTAGAAATAGAAAATATGTCTAAATGAGCCTTAATATCTCGTTCTATTCTTAGAAATAAAGGATAAACAAAATAATCAACTGCCCCGGGCGAGACCCGAACTTGCGACTCTGGGATACATGCTCATCGCTCTACTAACTGAGCTACAGAGGCTTGCCCAAAAGCTGCAAATTTTTCCACTATATCCTTCAATACGCTTAGGAGGTGCCTAGCGACATCTGCCGTAAATGAGTTAAAACTTTAGAAAAAAAATGTAACTATACAGATTAAGCACTACTCGTTTCTCCAAATGAGCTACAAATACTCGACAGATGGTTGCATATTGCACCTTATCCTTCAATGCACTTAGGATGGGCCTAGCGACATCTATCATAAAAGTGTTGACAGTTTAGTGAGTTCGAGTATCGCCCGGGGCAGTTAGTTTTATTTCTTTGTTCCTTTTTTTTAAGAGTTATGGTTTAATTAAGCAGAAATTCGTATCTCGTCATTTTAGATTCGTGGTAACTTACCTATAAAAGACTATTTAATCTACTTTGTTTTTCCCCCCACGCAATCAACGCTTTATTATTCATAAAATAATGTCAATATCTCCAACCATGTTTGATAATGTCTCAAAAGCCAACCCCTTCCAAGAACGCCCGTAAAATAAAACGAAAAAAACAAAAGGAACGCCGGCAAATATTAAATTACTCAATATTTCATACCGATACTAATTTCGCTATCTTAACCCTTACCCGGCCGCGGAACGACACAAAATATTACGAGAAAAAAAATTAGGAAAGAAAAAAAGTCCCCGCCTAATTGACATTCTTTACGGGCGTCAGTCTTAGCCGGGGATATTTTTTAATTAGATATATTTTATGGGTTTTTTTCCGAAGGGGAATGAGCTGGAAAGGGTTAACATTTGTTTGAGCCCAATGAGGGAGGTGGGGCAATATTAGCCCCCTGGTAATCAGCCGGAAAAAAATGGTCGATTACCCCCCCTTTTTGTTAATTTAGGATCGTTCGGGGCTACGTGCTTGCGACGTTGGGGCACTTTTTCTTGGGCAATTGTCTTTTTAGCAAATGGCGACGCTAGATGGGGATGGTAAATCTACCTGTCTGTCGTTAGATAGGGGATGACGGTGAATATCTGATCATCATCATCATCATTTATAGCATGTTACATAGGGTAAATAAATATTCAAGACGATTAGGTAAACAAATTGACCTAGCCTCACGGTAAACTCAAGAAGGCTTGTATTCTGGTATTGGGTGCGACCCATAACAACACACTTATGACTTCAGTACCCTTACCATGAGTTGTGGTTTTCGATAACGAGTATCGAGTTTACTATCTGTGCATTTCGTTCGCACTAAAATAGTACAAGCGAGAAAGTAAACTCGATACTCGTTATCGAAAACCTCAATGTCACAACTCATGGTAAAAGTACTGAATAAATGTCATACATATAGTGCTGTTCGGACAAATAAATGCCCTTACTGAGATTCGAACCCCAAACCATCTGCTTCAAAGGCAAAGTCACTACCGACTAGACTCGACCGATCGCCATTGTAACAACGCACCAAGATGATGAGATTTAGATGGGCCAATTATTATCATAATCATCATTTCACACATATTCTGGACATATTTCTGGACATAAGCCTCCCCCAAGGATCGCCAAAACAACCTGTCCTACGCTGTACGTCTCCAAGATGGAGACACGAGAGGAGTCGAATGAGCTTGTCAAACCACAATGATCAATATATTAAGAAAAGTATTTTTTTTTTTTTATGACAAAGGTGGCAAACGAGCAGACGGATTGCCTCATGGTAAGCAATTACCGTCGCCCATGGGCACTCGCAACACCAAGGGAGTCACAAGCGCGTTGCCGACGTATAAGTGGGTTGGAGCTCTGGGAACCTTATTCACCATCAGGAACACAACACTACATACCTGAAAGGTAGCAGTGCTATTATGGCTGTGGTCTTCTGTAAGGAGGAGGTACTTCCCCAGTTGGGCTTCTCCAGATTCAAGCGTGATGGTACTTCGCTGTGCCCTACCTCTCATTGTTGGACGTAGTTTAAGGACATACCCGTACATTAATACATTAATTTCAGTTAAATTTGTAATTTATTGTAAAAAGATTTATCTATCTATCATCCACGGACGTCCTGTACAAGACAAACGCCTCACCCATGGACCGCCACGGGGAGCGATCTTTATCTGCAGCTACAGAAAAATATATAGAAGTTATTTATATAGTATTTTTTATTTTCCTCACTACAAGGCAGACAAAATTCTAAGAAACGTCCGAGGTCATAACGGGTTGATAACTCGTTTATACAATTATGTCGCGTGGTGCCGGCTGACACCATAGCACCACCCGTGGGTGTCGTAAGAGGTGACGAAGAGAAAAAATCGAAAAATGGGCTACAGCAACCGTCGAAGCCTAAACAACTACTTCGGTCAGCAGCCCGCATATTTGTTCCCGAGTCATGGGTGTTTTCCATGTATTTAAGTATTTATATGCATCTATCTATTATATATATCGTCGTCTAGTACCTACAACACAAGCCTTACTGAGCTTACCCGTAGGACATGGTCGATTTGTGTCAGATTGTCCCGAAATATTTATTTATTTATATTTGGGGGAGGCCACAGTGGACGATCTATGACTGGAATGATGATTTATAAGTCGCTTTTCGGTGAAGGAAAGCATCGTGAGGGAACCGGACTGATCCCTATAAGGCCTAGATTATCCTCTGGGTTGGAAGGTCAGATGGCAGTCGCTTTCGTAAAACTCCTACGCCAAATTCTGAGATTAGTTGCCAAGCGGACCCCAGGCTCTCATAGCCGTGGCAAAATGCCGGGCCGAGCCGGGGTTCGAACCTGCGACCTCTGAATTGCAAGTCACACATTCTTACCGCTAGGCCACCAGGGCTGCCTACAGCTATCCTACATATACTAAAAACCGTTAAAATCAGCTATTTAGTATGTCAGTGCGTCAGTGTCCTTAACTTACCGTTACTTGCTAGGGTTGCCTCTGATCATACTTTTTAAATGCCATTAAATAAAAAGTACTTTTTTTTAAAGTAAGTTACAAGTATCTTTAGCATATGAGCTACTAGTGGAAACGTTAAGTTTATGTATAGGTCAGCGCGATCGACTACCCGCGTTTTACATTATATAGCGTGTATTTTTAATATTATCTCACATTTTAACCACACGTAGGCATTAGTGCTATGAACCGATGTTCCATGAACACAAGTCTTAACTAATTTCTTCAATTCAAACGATGATTTCACGTCGTTTTGTTCATTGTCGTGATATGTATAAATATGGAATAAATAGTATATAAAATTATAAATTAAACGGTACATAATTAATTGCGATAAAACTAAAGGAATTTCCAAAACATCGATAAAATCCAAATAAAATACCTTTTAACACGATTAATTTCAGTTAAATTTGTAATTAATTGTAAAAATTATGAGATATTCATATCACTAAATTATATATAGATAAGTATAGGTCCAGTACTTAGCATTAACTATTGTAACTTGGTTATTAAAAAAACCGTGGTAATAATGAGGATTTATGTTCGAAATTTGTACTTACGAAAAACCGTAGTGAACTTTAAGCCATTTATTCAATGAGTGACAGTAAAATACAAAATATATGAAAATAGAATATGCTTAAAAAGTTTAATAAAATGTCAAGTTGTATGAAAGAAGTTTGCAATAATGTTCACGTGTAACTATATTTTATTTGTAGGCTTTCACGAATATTACTCACAGGGTACCTATAGTTAATAATATGTAAATCGATAAATACTTAATCAAAATATAAAATATATCTATTGTAAACACTAATACCATTACCAAAGATAGTTAAAGTTTACATTTGCTGTGACAGCCCTAATTACAAGTTCGGTATCAGATGCGTGGGCGCATCACAACTGTACATTCGACTCCTTTGTCAATTTTAGCCAAGGACGCCGTTTTTGTTAATAGTATATAATATTAAATTAATAGTACTAGTTATAATGCGATGGACATGCATACCGGAGTCGCGAATTCGAGTCTCGTCAGAGGCTGATTATTACATTGCCGATTCCTGCCGGCTTAAGTTTTTTTTACACAACGACGGTGGCAAACAAGCATACAGCCTACCCGATGGTAAACAGTTATAATATGGACGCCTGCAACTCTTGAGGATTCACCTGCGCGTTGCCTACCCTAAAAGTTGTTGGAGCTCTGGGAACCTCATCAGGAACACAACACTACACACCTGAACGGTAGCAGTGCCACTATGGCTGTGGTCTTCTGTACCCTTACTATGAGTTGTGACTTTGAGGTTTTCGATAACGAGTATCGAGTTTACTATCTGTCCATCTCGTTACCATTACAAGCGAGATAGTAAACTCGATACTCGTTATCGAAAACCTCAGTGTCACAACTCATGGTAACGGTACTGAAACTATCTGTTTTTGGGATCATGAAGCCCGATTGCCTCCGTCTTGCCCAAAACTCGCCGCCACTGGTGACTTTACATGCCAACCAAACTAACAAAGCCTAAGTGCCATTATTTCAAAATCCTTTGCCAATGGCTCCAATGATTCATACACATTCTACCTGCTACTGACTCATCTAACTCCATTGTCTGTCGAAATGTATTTCAAAGTATACATTTTTTACGTTATAAATATGTCTACAATTATACACCTTACTCCTTTGTAATAAGGTCCAAAACTGTACATATTTACACGTCAAGCAAATAAATATTGGCCTGTGGCGCTCCCCTGGAAACTGTCTCTGTCACTCTCATGATGTCTTAATTGGAGCAAAAGAGAAATGTTTTGCCGTCATCGGTATTTCGGAACAATACGACCCTCAAACGGGTTCCCTTTATTTGGCATAATTTGTTTTGTCCGAATTTTAATACGCATACCAAGTTTCGCATAATTTATTTACGCCGAATATGAATGTTGCCGAATTTTTATTTTTGATAATCTGTATTAGCCGAATACTACTTTGTCCGAAAATATATTGGCATACTATTATTGAGGCCGAATGTCCGAAGTGGGTTAGGTTAGGTTAGAACTGTGACCACAATAGAAAAACAAGGTGGGTTAGGTTAGGTTAGAACAGCGACTAAATAAGACAAAAACGCACTTCCTGGGAAAAAAATCGTAATAACACCATTCGGTCTTTCCAAATTATACGTACCAACCATTCGGCTTATTTAAATTCTGCGTAATAAAATTCGGCGGAAAAGAATTATGCGAGATCAGTTTCTGCTTATATACAATTATGCCAACATTGGGTATGCGAATTAAAATTATTACAAAACAAATTATGCCTAAACAAGGGGAACCCCCTCATACCTTCAAGAAAAGAGCGTACTCCTATCTTAAATACCGGCAACGAACTTGTGATTCCCGTGGTGTTGCGGGTGCCGGGCAACGTACTTGCTTACGATCAGGCAATCCGTCTGCTCGTTTGCCACCTTTGTCGTAATAAAAATGCTCAAAATATACGAACCTCGGTGTTCACGGTACCGGGCCAGTTTTGGGTGACGTCAAGTGGCGTGGTACGCCATGTCGTGGGAAGGAGATAGCGCTATACGTTTGTGTAGCGCTGTCTTTATTACCCTCTGTCGCCGCTTCAGAAATTCGCAACAGTGTGGCATATCATGGTAAATATCAAATGATACTTCGTACACAACTTCCGAAAAACTCATCGGCCGGGGCTCGAACCTGCGACTTCCGGATTGCTAGTCACACGCTCTTACCACTAGGCCACCACACTACACATTATCTACGTAACATAAATGCTCCATAAATAAAAACAAGGCAGAAACATAAAAGTCATTGAAAAATACATTAGTCTAATGACAATGATAATTGACCATCATTAGTAAAATACATGATTTCTTTTCTCTACAGCCATGCCCTGCCTATGAAGCCGATGGTCCTGGGTTCAAATCCCAGTAAGGGCATTTATTTGTGTGATGAGCACAGATTTGGTCCTGAGTCATGGGTGTTATTTTATAGGTATGTATTTATTTATATGTATTTAAGTATCTTTATATAATATATATTCTTGGCTGAGTACCAGTAAACAAGCCTTCTTGAGCTTACCGTGGGGCTAAAAAAACGAGCTATGCTAGAGTCCCAACTGCTTTGGTATCGATATAATCGCACACCAAAGCTAAGGTAAAGCTATCAGTACCCTTACCATGAGTCGTGACATTAAGGTTTTCGATAACGATCATCGAGTTCACTATCTCGCTTGTACTATTTTAGTGCGAAAGAGTTGCACAGATAGTAAACTCGATACTCGCTATCGAAAACCTCAAAGTCACAACTCATGGTAAAGCTCATTTGGACCCGGGTATGTCCTTAAACTACGTCCTACAATGAGAGGTAGGGCACAGCGATGACCATCACGCTTGAATCTGGGGCAGCCCAACTGGAGAAGTACCTCCTCCTTACAGAAGACCACAGCCATAATAGCACTGCTACCAGTGTATTGCTGTGTTCCTGATGGTGAGTAAAGTTCCCAGAGCTCCAACCCCCCTTAAAGGCCGGCAACGCGCGTGACTCATCTGGTGTTACGGGTGTCCATGGGCGACGGTAATTGCTTACCACGGGGCAATCCGTCTGCTCGTTTGCCGCCTATGTCATAAAAATAAAGAGATGCGTGTACACATGTCACTACTACATAGGTGCTTTAGCTAAATTACCTATAATTCCGACGACATGCGGTCTGGTGATGCGTAGTTACTTATCAAATTATCAACAAAACTAGGTCCGTGGTTGATAATTGATAACATATCGCACTTACATACCACAATGCGAACGTCGTCATTCCTATTGTGTCTCTTTAAAGTTCATTATCGCTTGATTCAAGGGCATTCGGTTTGTTTTCGTTGATGTTATTTGATTGCGTTTTGTTATGCGGATGCTTCCGAATTTATAGTCATTGATACCTAAATTGCAATGGATGTCGTAATAAATATTCCTACGATTAGGTCCTACGTAATATTGCAGGTGAGTCAACCACAAAATTTCACATTTTCGTGTGAAAATCACCAAAATAAATGAACTTCCATTGATTTTGGCATTACCTGTAATCTTAATAATGAATACATAATTTATATGCACACACACTTATTGATTGACAGATGAAAAACTTAGCTAAAGAACCTGGCCTAGTAGTAACGTATCTGTGCACCCATGTCGGCATTCTTTATTCAAACGTAAACTCCATATTGATTCTCTGCACAACTACATAGACATGGTCCTTCAGTAAATTTTTAAGGCCTTAAAACCTCTCGTGATTCTCTTCTGGCCAAACACGAATTACTACACAGCATATGATAAGGAACGGCTACTTTTATGTATAAAAAAAATGGATAAATCAATTCGAAACTTAAATATTAACGGTTTCAGTGGCCAGTACAAGCAATCATTAGGCGACTAGTTTCTTAAAATGAGGCAGTCATTTTAGCATCTGTCTTATATCAGAACATATTTCTGTCACCCTAGTGAATAAGGGTATACATTAAAATGGCTCAGTAAAAAAGGCCACAAGTCATTTAAAATGTACGGCACTTGTACCCTTTTTCACTTGCGAATTTGACTTATACCCCTTTTCACTAATACCACAGATTTATCCAGGCACACGCTGCCATTATTTTGCACACAACTGTAAACATTGTAGTGCATTATTTTTTATTATGCAGAAACGTCTGCTAGCGAATATCTTAGATATTTAACTCGAAAGAAAAATAGAAAAAATTGACTTGTAGCGGGACTCGAACCCACTGGATCACTAGCCCAGTGCACTACCAATTGTGCAACATGAGTACTGCTTAGACTTGTCAATTTTTTTTTCTATTTTATCCCTCGTGGTATACGTCATCATGGGTGACACATACCACACACATCTACCGCAAGCGTATTGAACACTTAACGGCATCGAAGTCTCAATTTTCATTAAGAAATCATCAATAACAATGTTACTACCACTTGAAATTGTTTTAAATATTGTAGTTTGTATTTGGACCCGGGTATGTCCTTAAACTACGTCCGACAATGAGAGGTAGGGCACAGCGAAGTACCATCACGCTCGAGTCTGGAGAAGCCCAACTGGGGAAGTACCTCCTCCTTACGGAAGACCATAGCCATAATAGCACTGCTACCTTTCAGGTATGTAGTGTTGTGTTCCTGATGGTGAGTAAGGTTCCCAGAGCTCCAAACCCCCTTAAAGGTCGGCAACGCGCTTGTGACTCCCCTGGTGTTGCGGGTGCTCATGGGCGACGGTAATTGCTTACCACCAGGCAATCCGTCTGCTCGTTTGCCACCTTATGTCATAAAAAAAAAAAAAGTGCATGTTTGAGATAATATTTTCTCTTGTTCTCATATGATTTAACACTTTTTGTTATTGTTTTTATCCTACACTTCTGTAGATTATGGCCGTTTTATCTGACATCCGTTATGTCGAGTGTTTGGCAAGGACGCATACTTGTGAAGCTGATTCACAGAAGACAGTAGCCAGTAGTGGGAATTCCGGAGAGAAAGTCTCGGAACTAGTTTAACTTCTGCCGTAAGGTTTTTACGTTATTGTGTAACGCGGTTCGGTTGACCGTATTTAAGAGATAAAAAATCTACTAAAAATATGTCAAAGTATTTCCCCTATTAGACAGTGGACTTGCGTGTCTGTCCTACGTTTCGGCGTTCTATAAAATTGCACGCTACGGAGACGCTGTGGAATCGCCAGGAAAACGTCGAGTGACCGCTGCTATGCCTAGGCCCTCACTGGCAATTAATGGCGAAGAGTTTGGAAATTGCGAATTTTCTCATAGAGTTCCTGGTATTGCATTACGCATTTTTTTTCTGAAGCCTTAATGTCATTATATTTGCCATGTTAAAACAGAAAATTGTAAATTGAAATTGTATGTAAATCGATAATAGAAACTTCCGAACTTACTGCCTCGCACATCAAAACTGTAGAATTATTTGCCGTCTGCGGTATTTCCGGACCGATACGACCCCGTACCTTCAAGAAAAGAGCGTACTCCTAGCTTAAAGGCCGGCGACGCGCTTGTGAATCCTCTGGTTTTGCCCGGGTGCCCGTGGGCGAAGGTCTACCATCAGGCAATCTGTCTGCTCGTTTGCCTCGAGACTGGATTTTACCCGGAACTCCAGCTATTGCGGCTAATTATTGGCAAAAGAACGGATGGCCGATAACTAGTGGACTGGTGAAAACGCGTGAGTAGACCTCTCTCAAGGTAGTCCAAAAACCGGTTCAAGGTCGCCAGAAGACGCTGGAGGCAAACAACGCGCGTTTGGAGAGGATAGGGGGAAAGGTCCAGCTGTGAACATGAGGCTTGCGGGAAGCCCATGTCCAGCTATGAACATCTTTGGGCTGAAATAATGATGACATGTAGAAGTTTTTCGGTATAAGACAAAACGTGTTAGACAATGGACATTTTAACACGTCCACGGCGAAAGTAAAACACGTCTTGAACAAATGAACATACGTGATAAACAAAGCATTATTGCATTATTTATAAATGTTAATTGAAATGCGAGTATTTGCACGATTCAAGTTTCATTCTATACGAGTAGTAGTCACGTCTCAAAATCAAATGCGTCACACACGAATACAATTAAAACTGTTGTGAGCCATGTTACTACTACTTAGTTACAAACGGATAAACTCACGTGTAATTATATCGCACTAGGCGACATGTTTCGGGTAAGCTCTGGTACCCATCTTCAAGCCGAGTCAGGACACACCGATCGTGATGAGGGTGTATCACTCACTGACTGGCGTCACACACGCTTTTACGATTTCTGTATTTGGGCTATGTTATTTAAACTCAACTTTTTTTTTATTTGTTTTTTTTTTTTGTGTGTTCTCTATTCAGAATCATAAGTTATTTTGAGCCTGATAGGAGAAAAAATGTGATCCAAACTTTTTTTTATTCCATTCCGTTACTATTTTTGGGTGATCCTTTGGGCGTTTGAACCGCTCTTATTACTCTGTCCAGATTTCTGTAGAAGTGTCTGCATTGTATTAAGTAGTTTTTGATTGTCCTTTAGCCAGCCCAGCTACCAGTAAACCAAAAATAACACCAAACTGTGTGATCATTTCTACAGAAATCTGGACAGAGTAATAAGAACGTTCATATGGCGTTAACGGAACGGAAGTAACATTTATTTCTCCTATCAGGCTCGATATACCCAATAGACGTTGGATATAGGTTTCCCCTATAAGGAGGAGTTTAAGGGGAGTGAAACATGTCGAGCAATATTCGACATAAAACGTGTTACCCGTTTCTATATACAACTGATAATACGAGTAAGAGTTCTCTAAAAGTTGAAATAGATAACAAATACTTAAGAAAAAACAACGAGGACCTCCGGTGTTCGAGACGGGATTCGAACCCACAAAAATTTCATAAAAAATAATTTGATTTGTTCTTAGTTTTAAGAGTTCTCTATATAAGTCAATAACCTTAGTAGATGTATTTGTGTGTGACGTACCTTTTTCTCGTAAAACCAAGGCCGTGCCAAAACGTGGGTCAGTCAACTTGTTGAACGAGTATTTTCGCAACGTTCGGAAATCATTACAAATCTAAGTTTTTTTTTTTGGTGGCAAACGAGCAGACGGATTGCCTGATGGTAAGCAATTAACACCGCCCATGGGCACTCGCAACACCAAGGGAGTCACAAGCGCGTTGCCGACCTATAAGTGGGTTGGAGCTCTGGGAACCTTATTCACCATCAGGAACACAACACTACATACCTGAAAGGTAGCAGTGCTATTATGGCTGTGGTCTTCTGTAAGGAGGAGGTACTTCCCCAGTTGGGCTTCTCCAGATTCACTAATAAAATACTCTCTCATTGCTATACTAGTTCTATAAAGATGTCTAACTGTCAAAATAACTCAACATTTGTGTCCATAGATGCCGCTACACCACATAGTACCGAAAAGAAAGAAATAGCCAGTCGGAGGATGGCGACTTTGTACAGTCGCCATCAGATATATCGGAGCTGTGGAGGTGGTCACAAATATGTGAACATGCACTTTATCGCCTTGACAATAGAGGCGTTGCTCAGATATTTGTGACCACCTCCACAGCTCCGATATATTTGATGGCGACTGTACAGACAATGTCATTACAGTCTTGCATTTTTTATATATAACGACGTGGCAATCAAGCATACTGCCCGCCTGATAGTAAGCAGTTACCGAAACACATGGACGTCTACAACAGAGGATTCACATGCGCGTTGCCTATTCTAAAAGTTGTTGGAGCTCTGGGAACCATACCATCAGGAACACAACACTACTACTGAAAGGTAGCAGTGCTATTATGGCTGTGGTCTTCTGTAAGGAGAAGGTACCTACTTCCCCAGTTGGGCTGCTCCAGACTCAAGCGTGATGGTCATCGCTGTGCCCTATCTCTCATTGTTGGACGTAGTTTAAGGACATTGGATTGGGGCCGAATACCGATTTACTAAAATAATTAACATAATAATGGGCAGTTTTATTATTTCATATATGTATATTATACATTCCTGGTAGATTTTTGACGTTCATAAGTGCATGTAATGTGCCCAAATTTAAAAATTAAGATCTTTTTTCTTTTTTTTTGCCATTCCGTTGTAATCGGCATGCTGCGTGTACGCAGCGTCTCCGCAACGTGATAATACTTAAGGAATCAACGCCGAAAAAACGCGGGACATAATCGCTAGTGTGGTCACGGTCTTACAACAAATAACATCAAAACATTGTCAATAGAATGACCATAAACATCAAAAGTAGAATTGGGTTATCGAACAGACCCTAGGCTTTAGACATGGTGATATGAGACCATTGCTTACAACAATGGCAAAGAACCTTACCTGGAAAGTCATAGTATAATAAAAAAAATATAAATAATAAATAAATTATACTCAAGAGCATAATAACGGGTAAATTTGTATAGAAGTGAAATATAAGTGACCCGTTTCTATTGCTCTTGTGTATATATGTACTCAAATCATTCGTAAAGCATATATAACCTTAAACATGGTATCATAAAATTATTTTGGAACATCTTGTATATGCTACTAATTAACTCCACTTCAGTGAATTAAATTTTAATATCATATCTTAATGACTCATAATATAATTAATAAACTCAACTTATCAGCCATATAATTAAATCAATTATCATTAAAACTAAGACTGACAATGAAAGATAACATTCTAAATAAACACACGTGCTTGACTCCCGCCGAGAAAAAAAAACATTAAAAAATAAACTTACCTTGATGGAAACAATCCGATATCAGCTATTGTAAATCAAAAACACCGTTAAATCACAAAACTACGAATTTCAAATATAGAACTCAACCAGCACGTTATGCGTTCGGTTCGCAACTGAACTGACCATTTGGCAAACATTTTCACTTCACTTAGAGAAAATAATTACAATTAATTACTAACCAATTTTAAACTTTACTACTATAACATTAAGGCTGTTAATAAAACGCGCTAGTTCCGAATGGGACTTTATCGCAGTAACGTTTATTGAGGTCACTGACGTCTTTTTTTGTGATAATATCCGAACGGATTGTCGTGAGATGGCAGATTCGGAATCTAGGTTGGCGGGAGGGAGATAGCGGTTTTCGGAAATGCCACGGAGTGCATTGTCTGTGGTCAGCGTTTGTTACTATTACTACTAATTGATGATAATTGCTTTCAACTTCTACCCTTACCATGAGTTGTGACATTGAAGTTTTCGATAACGAGTATCGAGTTTACTATCTGTGCATCTCGTTCGCACTAAAACAGTACAAGCGGGATGCACAGATAGTAAACTCGATACTCGTTATCGAAAACTTAAATGTCACAACTCATGGTAAGGGTACTATTAATGGCGTACCTACATGTCAGGGTAAGAAATTTACTAAGACTGTTTACTATTTTTTGGACCTGGACTGAATTTTTTTATATATTTTTGATTTTTAATTGAAAGTCGCCATGTTTTTTATATACTTATATATATATATATTTTTTTTTTTAATAACATAGGCGGCAAACGAGCAGGCGGATTGCCTGGTGGTAAGCAATTACCGTCGCCCATGGGTACCCGTAACACCAGAGGAGTCACAAGCGCGTTGCCGGCCTTTAAGGGGGGTTGGAGCTCTGGGAACTTTACTCACCATCAGGAACACAACACTGCATACCTGAAAGGTAGCAGTGCTATTATGGCTGTGGTCTTCTGTAAGGAGGAGGTACTCCCCCAGTTGGGCTGCCCCAGATTCAAGCGTGATGGTCATCGCTGTGCCCTACCTCTCATAAACATAATATATAATATTTTTAGGTACCAATAATTATAATAAATTTTAAACATATAACTATCGACATATTAATTGTATAGAAGCGGGTAACTCACGTTTTATAAGCCTGCTTCGGTTAGCCAACACGATTATGCTCCTCGTTACGGAGTGAAACATGTCGAGCAGCATTCGACTTATAAAACGTGAGTTGCCCGCTTCTACAAAATTAATTGTTGGCAATACCTACTACACCAACTTTAGCTACGAACGTCAACTGCTAGACATAGGCCTCGACTGCTATAAACAGCATGGGTTATATGAAGTAATCGCCACGCTTGGCAGGCGGGTTGGCGACTGCAGTATGTTCCATCGCTCTAAATGACGCTGCTGCCCGCCGCCTAGTGCTATCATATCGCAGTTCTAGGACAATTCCCGGGTATCTGGACCAATCAAAGTACAAATACACACACATAAGCTGACGTGCGCGCGCGCTCCTTTTGCTGTATTATCTTTGTTATCTTCCTTTAATTTATTGTATACTATTTTAATATGTACAATTTTTTTTTATGACAAAGGTGGCAAACGATCAGGCGGATTGCCTGATGGTAAGCTATTACCGCCGCCCATGGGCACCCGCAACACCAGGGGAGTCACAAGCACGTTGCCGGCCTTTAAGGGGGGTTGGAGCTCTGGGAACCTTACTCGCCACCAGGAACACAACACTACATACCTGAAAGGTAGTAGTGCTGTTATGGCTGTGGTCTTCTGTAAGGAGGAGGTACTTCCCCAGTTGGGCTGCTCCAGATTCAAGCGTGATGGTACTTCGCTGTGCCCTACCTCTCATTGTTGGACGTAGTTTAAGGACATACCCGGGTCCAAATGTCTCGTATTCGTCATTTAATTTGTGGATATCTATTCTATAATTAGATATATTTATTAAGGTAGAAGTAATTTTTAACGCGGGACTAGTACTCGTCATCAATAATTTAAATAGCTATTAATAATATGAGATTAACCACAACATTATTTTAACGATACTTAATAATGACTATTTCACATCACAATTTAAAAATGAATAACTTATTTTTAAGTTATGAATATAATCTTTATATATATATATATACAAAGCACCATCACTCAGGAACAAATATCTATCTGTGCGTACCACACAAATATATGCCCTGACTGGGATTCAAACCCAGGACCATCGGCTTCATATGCAGGGTCACTACCCACTAGGCCAGACCGGTCGTCGTCGACGACCATAACATAACATACATATACTTATATATATATATATATATATACTTATATCTAGTATATAAGTTTATGTATCTAGCTAGTCCATCCTTTCCACCCAATAGCCTGGTACATTCTAGATTCCATTAAAACTCAATAGTCCTTACACCATGGCGGGTGCTGTCTCTGTGCGCATCCCATGATACGGACAGGGGCAACATCTGTATCTATCTATTATAATATATATATCATCGTCTTGTACTTACAACACAAGCCTTACTGAGCTTACCGTAGGGCTTAGTCGATTTGTGTCAGATTGTCCCGAAATGTTTATTTTTTTATTATTTATTATAACATAAATAAGAAATTGTGAGTTAAATTAATATTTTCTGTTGATATGTCGATTACCCGGACTTGCACCTTACTGTTATTTATAGGATACATTACTACAGAGGCCGAGAAGTTGGATAGTTACGAAGCCGACAACCCCGTGACGCTGATGTATATAGTGCATTTCTCAAACATGCAATGAAATTTATAAAAAAATAAATATGACCGAATGCCATGACGCTGTGTCTCATCTGTGAAATGCTGGAAATCAAAAAGAGCCGCTTCCCGGCCAAGGCCTGCAATCTTGTATATATTTCATTACAGATCCCTCGTCTAGTCACGGCCGAGACTACATAAATCCTGCCGAGGTTTCCTCTAGGGACTACTGTATAGGTTCTTTAGGCAACGCGCATGTGAATCTTCTGGAGTTGCCGGCGTCCATAGGCTACGGTAACTGCTTACTATGCTTGTTTGCAACCGTCGTTGTATAAAAAAAAAAAACAATATAAAATGACATTCTAACATAAATTGACTCAATAAAATATAATTGCTTCCTAATTACCTACACAAACAGTATACTTGATAGTAAACTTATCAAGGTACAATTCACCCGTCTCATACCTGCACATAAGTGTATGGTCATACAACTCATACATTCAATACATTCCAACTAAGTTGGAAACTTATGGCGAAGTCTACAGCAGAAGGACGGTTCGCTCGGACTCTCCATTGTTCAACTTTAACTTGGTTCTTGTTCTTTGGAGAATAATATATATATCTTATTATGTTGTATATATTCGCAAGATTTGCAAAGTACATTTTTTGATAATATACTCATTTATATAACAAAGTTACCTGATGATGCATTCAGGAGTTAAGAATTTTAGAAAATTTATATTACATAGCAGATTTTTTTTGACGTTCATTGTAATGTGCCTAAATTAAAAACTAAACAAATTTAATCATTTTTTTTCATTATGGTCACATTAAGAATACGCACCACTTTGCAATTTAAAAAAAAAAAAACGAAATACAGTTTTGCATTTCATAAGTTCCAGTTAATTGTCCATGACCTTTAAAATCGGTGAGCAAGTTCGGGTTCACTATTAATCGCCAAAAATATTAAGCAAATTCTTAACTCCCCAAACTACGTATTCCAAAGTTTTATTTGGTCAAATTTTTATTTCGCAACTCAACGGTTCGCATTGATATCTTTTCCCAATGCATGATTTAATAAATGATTGTTTGACAAAATATTACATGGGATTTTTTTATAATGTCAATTAAAACATTAGTGATTAGACTGCAACTCAAGACAACTCTATTAAGTCCAAACACGGCCACTCTACCCTTTTTTATATCTGAGTTTCGTTGCCTACCTCCCGGGTTCAACCACCAGATCAGGTTAATGTGGTAACATTTCGTCAGAAATATTTATGTTGGTTTTGTCATAGTCATCATCATTAGCAGTTCCACCTCATCAAATGTCACAATTCTGAATGGAAATGCTTGAGTTGTTGATAAAAACACAAAAATCATCATATGTGTGTTTTAAAGATTTGAGGAGTTCCGTCGATTCCTCAGGATCCCATCATCAGGACTCGAGCTTGACAAAGATTCATTTTAGAAATCTTCAATACTTAACGAACATGTCCAAGAGGCGAAATCGCCAAATGTGTACTATGCTTCGTTGCAGAGTCCCGTTCTGGATATCATCAGCAGTTCCATCTCATCAAATGTCACTGTTCTGAATGAAAAATGCTTGAGTTATTTATAAAACACAAAAATCACCATAATTATGTTTGTGTGCCTTTAAGATTTGAGGAGTTCTCTCGTTTCCTCAGGATCCCATCATCAGATCCCGATTTCGTGCCAACAGGACCAATTCGGAGTTATACCCTTTCGATTAAAAAAATAAATTTGAAAATCGGTTGACGGTTCTCGGAGATATCGAGTAACATACATACAAAAAAAATAGTTCGAATTGATAACCTCCTCCTTTTGTGAAGTCGGTTAAAAAGAGAAAGGTGGTTTAGGTTAGGTTAGAACTGCGACTCTCACAGAACCGAAATGCTGCCAGAAAGGTGGGTCAGGTAAGGTTTGAACTGCGACCCTCACAAAGCCGAGATGCTGCCATTAAGGTGGGTTAGGTTAGGTTAGAACTGCGACCCTCACGGAACGGAAATGCTGCCGCCAGAAAGGTGGGTTAGGTTAGGTTAGAACTGCGACCCTCACAAAGCCGAGATGCTGCCATTAAGGTGGGTTAGGTTAGAACTGCGACCTTCAGAAAACCAAAATGCTGCCAGAAAGGTGGGTTAGGCTTAGTTAGAACTGCGACCCTCACAGAACCGAAACGAAAACAATTATTTGTTGCTTTTTAGTATATATTTGAAGTCGGGTTTATTTTTTGTTAAAAGTTTGTTTTATTTACTTAATAATTATTTGGCTTAGCAAATCATTTGCTACACAATTATTTACCACATAACATTTGACGAAATAAAATTTTGCAATATAAAAACGTATCGAAATAAAAAAAATACGAAGTAAAATTATGCCAAGAAATTGCTTTGCTAAATAAATCTTCGGCGAAAAGTTGGTTGCCAAATGAAATTTGACCAAACATAATTCGGCAAAAAGGCAGTACACCGCAAGTCCGACTATCAAGAATCATTTTCTTTATCAATCCCGTTACTTCAAAATCACCTTTATAAAATTTCCCCTACAACTTGAAATTACCTTTAGCCATTTCTGGGAATAACCTGATAGCAACCGAGATTATCATATCGTAACACTATTATATACTTTAAAAATAAACTGTAAATCAAAGACATTATGGCTTAATTTCTTATAGCATTTTTACTTAAGTTTCCCACGATGTCCGGCTTTGCGTCATTCTTCGCCACACGTCACACGTCTATAGTCACATGGGTATCGGAGGCCGCTGGGACCTCGAGGCCATGGCTTTCCTGTGCCTTGTCATAACCGCTACGCTTGGCAAGCGGGTTGGCTATCGCAGTGTTCCACCGCATTCCAGATCGCAGTGTTGCCTGTGTCAGGCGTTGCATTACTTATGTGCCACGATAAGTTGACGATTTCGAGTCTCATCATCTCCGCTAAGTTAACGATCTGTAGTCAAGTGTTCGGTTTGACAGTTTGTTATCATCCAAATCGGTAGCTATTATCTAACCTAAACTTCGAACACGACTCAATTCGACATAAATTTTGTCTCTGCAAAGTTTATATATTACATTCCTTTTTTATAACATTTCCTCGTTTGGCACAAATAACACTGTCGCATACAAGCAGCGCGATTACCCGTATTTGGTCTGCCCATATTCAATTATTAAAAATCAGTGACAAAAGGGAAACTAAAAAGTTATAAATAAATAAACTTTTAACAAAAAATAAACCCGACTTCAAATATGTACTAAAAAGCAACAAATAATTGTTTTGTGTTATATTTAGTGCAGAGTGCACCGAGGGGGCAGTGAAATATTGAAACATATCAATTTATTCACGACTGCCGAAGGAAACGAAACGAAAAGAGTGGCTGGCACCGACACCAAAACCAAAAATAATTGAATATAATTGTCCTAAGAAATTTATTTGTTCTAAATAGTCCAAAAGTACTAGTCAAGTAATAAAGAAAAAAATTATTTGTTGCTTTTTAGTACATATTTGAAGTCGGGTTTATTTTTTGTTAAAAGTTTATTCATTTACTTAATAATTATTTGTCATTATGTTATTTGGCTTAGCAAATCATTTGCTACACAATTATTTACCACATAACATTTGACGAAATAAAATTTTGCAATATAAAAACGTATCGAAATAAAAAAAATACGAAGTAAAATTATGCCAAGAAATTGCTTTGCTAAATAAATCTTCGGCGAAAAGTTTGTTGCCAAATGAAATTTGACCAAAGATTATTCGGCAAAAAGGCAGTACACCGCAAGTCCGACTATCAAGAATCCTTTTCTTTATCAATCCCGTTACTTCAAAATCACCTTTATAAAATTTCCCCTACAACTTGATATTACCTTTAGCCATTTCTGGGAATAACCTGATAGCAACCGAGATTATCATATCGTAACACTATTATATACTTTATGAATGAACTGTAAATCAAAGACATTATGGCTTAATTTCTTATAGCATTTTTACTTAAGTTTCTATAGCATTATCAAAGTCATTCAGTTGTTAGTTCACTCCGTTTGTAATCAAACGTATGGTTTTTTTATTTTAAATAAAGTGACACATTGTGGGTTTTTTTTTAATGCTTCGGGCATTATTCTTCAAGGCTGTTTAACATCTCTCTCTCTTTCCCAACCGAGTCAACTCTTAAAAGAACCGAAAAATTCGCAGTCCATTCAGATTTTAGTGCCAGACGCGCAAATGTGCACGTGTATAAAATATGAAAAATTGTGTTTTTTGTGAAATGACATGGTAAACATTCGCAGAAGTAGCTCTTTAATTACAAAAAATAGAATAAAGTAGCGTGTATCTACTCTAAACTGATAAATCTTTCGTTGACAAAAGTTAGCTATGGAGCGAAAATCAGGACAAATTGAAAGGAAAACCACAACATTGGAACGTAAGTACTTTTTATGCATTTAAATATTTGTATATTATATATATCGTTGGCTGACTGCCCACAATACAAGTCTTCTTGAGCTTACCGTGGAGCTCAGTCAATTTGTGTGAGAATGTCGTGTATTATTTATTATATAATAAAATTTGTTTATTCGGAGTAAGCTACATTTTTATAAATAAAATATCTATTTTATAAAACTTAAAATTATATATTACATATTACAATAGCCCCCCCTGGATCGTACCCTGCTCAAATGTCCCCATTAAACCGGCTGCGTTGCCTCTCTGGACAGCAATAGAGACCTGCTGAACCAGATACGATCCAGAGCGAGGATCGCAACCCCTTTATTTTATTAATTTATAATACAAGTACAAATGCGTTTATTTCATTACTTTTACAGTGCATGTTAGGTAAGTATATAGGTAGAGTTAATAGTGTTAGTTAATATAAAATACTAAGTAATGAAAAAGGCGCGGGTACAGCTTGCTGGATTTAAACCTGCCCTTGGTCATCTAATTGAGGAGTTATTAAGTTAACATTTCCGTTTTAATAAAAAAAAAATAGTAGACAATAATGGCTTACGGAGTACCTTCGACGATCGCTCTGGCCTAGTGGGTAGTGACCCTGCCTATGAAGCCGATGGTCCTGGGTTCGATTCCCAGTCAGGACATTTATTTGTGATGAGCACAGATATTTGTTCCTGAATCAAGGGTGTTTTCTATGTATCTAAGTATTAGTATGTATCTATCTATTATATATATCGTCGTCTAGTACCTACAACACAAGCCTTACTGAGCTTACCGTAGGACTAGGTCGATTTGTGTCAGATTGTCTGGAAATATTTATTTATTTATTTTATTACTTAACATAGGAATAATAACAAGTATAAAAATATTATCCTTATTATTTACTACTTAGATGAAAGTTAGCTTTATGAACGCATCCCTTACGGGGCTGGTCACTTGTATATTCTTGAACACCTTTTGGTTATTTATGTATAACTTTTTTTAGTCTAGATTTGAATTGTCGGATATTTATTTTATTTATAGATAGGTAACATTAGATTTATTTGTGTAATGGGCATTCTATCGCTCTTACTATTATTTTTTTCATTTCCTCATTCGTTGACGTGGGCATTACAGCCATAAGATGTCCACTGCTGGAAAAAGACCTCCCTCAAATATTATTTGTAATATATTGGGTATGAACCCAATATATTACAAATCATATGACCCTTGACTATAAAGTCGCCATGCTTGGTAGGCGGGCTGGCAACCGCTGTTGATTATGCTTCAACAGCCACTGCTGATCATCCATCGGATATATCCCTTTGTCGCCCCTTACGACACCCACGGGAGGAGATTGACTGATACTGGTGTTTATGAGATGATAATTATAAAATGTTTTCTAGCGGAACAAAACCAGGCGAGGGTGTACCAAGAGCCAAAGAACCTGCTACCCCCACTACCGAAGCCAGATCCTATCACAGAAGACTTTGATCTTGTACCTGTGAAGCCTCTGAAACTTGGTGCTCTGAAGCCTAAAGAAGAAGAGAAGAAGGATAAGATGGTGTTGGGAGTAGATGAAAAAGAAACTCGATACTGCTAGGCCAACAGCAGCGATATAGTTGGAAAACTTAACTGTAGAACCATATCTATGTAGTTGTGCAGATAATAAATATGGAACTTACGTCAAAATTTGATTTTAGAACGCCGACATGCGTGTACACACGTTACTACTACATAAGCCAAGTGCTTAGCTAAGTTTTTCACCTAAACCGTGAATTTTAGTTAATTTTTCACTTATTTTAATGTATTCACTTATTTTTCACTTATTTTTTGACGACCGGTCTGGCCTAGTGGGTAGTGTCCCTGCCTATGAAGCTGATGGTCCTGGGTTCGATTCCCAGTCAGGGCATTTATTTGTCTGATGAGCACAGATATTATTTTGTTCCTGAGTTATGGGTGTTTTCTATGTATTTAAGTATTTATATGTATCTATCTATTATATATATCGTCGTCTAGTACCTACAACACAAGCCTTACTGAGCTTACCGTAGGACGAGGTCGATTTGTGTCAGATTGTCCTGAAATATTTATTTATTTATTTATGCCTACATTCATATCCTATAAAAAACATATATCTAAGGTACATACACCTAAACAAGATGCCGTTTTTCATTAAATGACAAAGATGCATCATATTATCACGTTTAATAATATGTATACATAATTATGAGAGTATGTCTAAGGCATAAGCATTATAAGAATCAAAATCGATAACAAACTTTTGGTGCCGGCCGTACATAGGATAATAATATATTAAGGTAAAAAGGTTTTTTTTTATATCGACTCATTAGAGAACACCAGACATCGGATTCCGTGGGGCGAAACTTCTTGACAGCTAGGGACTTCCTACGTCGATAAACTCATTCATCGATACTAGTTCTAAATACTAGTGATCTCACAAAGGTTTGCTTATAAAATATATTTTTATTAAAGGAGTATTATATAATAAAATAAGAACTCAATTATCTATTAATGGGTATCAACTATTTTATAATGCAATCGGTATTAACCTTATCTATGTGTAACCTACCGATTATTTTAGACGCTATGTATGAATTTCATACTGGTCTTCAAAACAATAGTTACAAAAAAGAAACACAATTGGGGGCGGTCACTATCTAGTATATAGAACTAGTATCGATAAATGAGTTTATCGATATACGAAGTCCCTAGCTGTCAAGAAGTTTCGCCCCACGGAATCCGATGTCTGGAGAACACCCTTACAAACAAAGAGTGCAGGAAAAAGTCATGGAGCATGCCATGGTAGCATATTATTATATATCAGGCGCTAAGAAATAAGATGGTATACTAGTAAAACTTTGCTATACTTTAATGTAAAGGCACTCGATTATTTTTCGACATAAGAAGCATTCTTAGGGTGACCAAAAAAACGCAGCCCAACAATGCTCGACTCCGGAATGTACAATCCAACAATTATCTTTCAACATCTTTGGCTATGATAAATAATTAATTCCTCACAAAATTGCAATTCTCACCACGATCAAACCTAATTTTTACAAGCCTTAACAAACTGTTCACAATCCCCCCAAATTCCAATTTCACACGCAAAAAACTTCGACACCGACTTCCGATAAAACAATTTACCCCAATCATGGGGTAAATTTACATACTTCCGGCACTCGGGTGAAAAAATGGAGTGACCGATGAGGGGAGTTGATAGGTCTTTGTTGCGATTAACACTTCAAGTTAAGCAGAAAAATGTCCCCTTTTTGACTGGCAGTGTAACTTGAAAACAGTTTTTGATACGACTGATATGTCGCTTCAGTCCCACACGAACCAGAATACAAAACAACTACATCAAAAATGACCAAAACACAAAATGACTACAACACAATTTGTATAGAAGCGGGTAACTCGCCGTGTGATGCCGGCTGACTAGAATACCTCCTAGCTAGCTATACATCCTCCTACCTAAAATCCTACGGACGGGCAGCAGCGTCCGTCGAAACCCAATCCGTGGCGTCTACGGCAACTACCCTACTATAATTTGTGGGAGGCGTATGTCCGTAGGATTTTGCCCTTTGTCGCCTCTAACGACACCCGCGGGAGGAGACGGGGCTATTCTAGTCAGCCGGCATCACACGGCGAGTTACCCGCTTCTATACAAATTGTGTTGTAGTCATTTTGTGTTTTGGTCATTTTTAGTTATGGACTACTAGCTGTGCCCCGCGGTGTTGCCCGCAGTTTAATAGGGAAAAAACGTAGCCTATGTGTTAATCCAGGGTGTCAGCTAACTCCATACAAAATTTTATTAAAATCGCTCCTGCCATTTAGACGCGAAGAAGTAACAAACATACACACTCACAAATTTTCGCCTTTATAATATAAGTGTAGATTAGTGTAGATGAGCGGTACTGTAAGACTAATCTGATATATCCTATCGAGGTAAACCGGTAGTGGTCGTGTATATTGTTATTACTAGGCAGCATCAAAAGTGGCTGAGCGGGTGTAGTGCTCAAAATGACCTACAGGCGCTCTTATTCTCTTGACAATAGAGAAGTTTTGACCTCATTTTGAACATCTCAACCGCTTACCTACTTCTGCTGCTGACTGTGCTTTTATTTAACTTGCAATGTATGTAGGTATGTTTATTGGGGTGGTATCTTGCAACTTAATTTTGAAGCAAACATCTTTAACCGATAGTCTTAAGTCTTTTGTAAGTTCAGTGACAGCGATGACTGCGGAACGATTAGAGATATTCAGCACTTCTTAATGGAATGTGACAAAATTCGAGCAAAGAAGGAACAGCTATTTCATCGTTGGGGTTACTCAATGACCGATGTGGGAGTCTTCCAGTCGATATTGGCGGAACCCCTGTCCAAACCGGCAATATTTATTTATAGTTTTTTTGACACCTGACCGATTTGCTATTGTAATTTTTTTTTTTTTTTTTAATGAGATAGGCGGCAAACGAGCAGACGGATTGCCTGGTGTTAAGCAATTACCGTCGCCCATGGGCACTCGCAACACCAGGGGAGTCACAAGCGCGTTGCCGGCCTTTAAGGGGGGTTGAAGCTCTGGGAACCTTACTCACCATCAGGAACACAACACTACATACCTGAAAGGTGGCAGTGTTATTATGGCTGTGGTCTTCTGTAAGGAGGAGGTACTTCCCCAGTTGGGCTGCCCCGATTCAAGCGTGATGGTCAACGCTGTGCCCTACCTCTCATTGTTGGACGTAGTTTAAGGATTTTTATATTTTCGTATTATATAATAATATAATGAGGATACTACTATGTAGAGTTCTAACGGTGCCAACATGGTCTTAGAGACCAAGCCTCCTAAAAAAAAAGTTTGGTGACAATACAATATTATAACCACTAATCTGATGATGGAACCAAAAGGTAGCCATAGCAACTATTTTTGGGTTGACCTTGTGTATTTTAATTTTTCCTAATTTTGAAGACGAGAAAGGTTTTACTTGACAAATCTACTTAAAAGACGAAACCGGGCACCGCGCACTAATTGACGTGTTTGGCCTAGTGTATAGTGACCCTGCCTATGAAGTCGAAGGTCCTGGGTTCGATTCCCAGTCAGGGCATTTATTTGTGTGATGAGCACAGATATTGGTTCCTGAGTCATGGGTGTTTTCTATGTATTTAAGTATTTATATGTATCTATTTATTATATATATTATATCGTCGCCTAGTACCTGCAACACAAGCCTTCTTGAGCTTACCGTGGGACTAGGTCGATTTGTGTAAGAATGTCCCATATAAAATGAAATATTTATTTATTTATTTATAGTGACCCTGCCTATGAAGCTGATGGTCCCGGCATTTATTTGTGTAATAAGCACAGATATTCAGTTCATAAGTCATGGGTGTTTTATATATATATATATTTTTTTATAAAAGACTGACCAGCGTTTGACCTCAGTCGCACCTGATGGAAAGTGACGACGAGGTCGAGGGTGTAGCACGCTGGTTCAGTAACAGCCTATTCACTCTTGCCTTGAAAAGACCCAAATTATATCTTACCGGGAATACAGACGATTCCATTCCTTAGCAGTCCGCATTAGGAAGGTAGAAGCGAATCGCTTCGTGCGAATGAATGAATTTAAGTATTTGTATATTATAATCCTTGGCTGAGTACCCACAACACAAGCCTTGTTGAGCTTACCGTGGGACTAGGTCGATTTGTGTAAGAATATCCTGTATTATTTATTTATTGATTTTATTCTGTGTATTTAAGTTTTATCCTAATTTTAAAGACGAATCCTACTTAAAAGACGCAATCGGGCACCGCGAACTATAATTTCTAAACTAGTTTCCCTCGAATCCACCAAAAATCCCAGCAAATTGAACGCATTACGCGTGTATTCCACTCACGGCCGACGCATCAGCCGACGAGTCGACGGACCGGTCGCAAACGTGGACGCATCACTCACTTTTATACCTTTGTATTTACCTAGGAGAAAAGAAAAGCCTGTAGAAAGAATGGCTAGAAATGGCAAATAATATGAAGACGTGAAGCCACCCATCTTTTTTTTATACGACGCAAACCAGCATACGGCCCGCCTGATGGTAAGCAGTTACCGCAGTCTATGGAACTGCTACTGCTTCGCAGAGTGGGGTAGTACCTGGGGAAGTACCTCTTCCTTACAGAAGACCACAGTCATAATAGCTCTGCTACTGCTATGCAGTGTTGTGTTCCTGATGGTGAATAAGGTTCCCAGAGCTCCAGCAACTTTTAAGGTAGGCAACGGGAGGATTCATACGCGTTGCCTACCCTAAAAGTTGTTGGAGCTTTGGGAACTTTACTCACCATCAGGAACAACACTACATACCTGAAAGGTCGTAGTGCTATTATGGCTGTGATCTTCTGTAAAGGAGGTACTTCCCCAGTTGAGCTTCTCCAGACTCAAGCGTGATTGTACTTCGCTGTGCTACGTCCTACGTCCAAAAATGAGAGGTATCTCATTGTTGGACGTAGTTTAAGGACATACCCGTATCTTGCCGTGCAACTTTACTTTAGGTCTTTTTTTTATGATATAGGAGGCAAACGAGCAGACGGATTGCCTGATGGTAAGCAACTACCGCCGCCCATGGACACTCGCAATACCAGAGAAGTCACAAGTACGTTGTCAGCCTTTAAGATCCCTATACGCTCTTTTCTTGAAGGTTTGGATGTAATATCGGTCCGGAAATACTGCACACGACAATTTATTCCAGAGTTTAGCTTGCATTACCTACTTGTCGCAGGCATTTCGTACATCTTTCGCTATAACTCCTATTAAGGAGAGTGACACAGACAATCGACCGTATCGTGTCGGCTGAGAAATAGCAACAAAAGGAAAAAGCCGACGTATGAACACGATACCGCAAAACACGACTATCGTTATTGGCGGTAGCGCCTCAGTAGCGCCCATTGAAACCAAACCAACTCCTGCTGCAGTCGACAAGCGTGACCCCCGTAATTATATATTAAAATATATATCCAAAATTAACGACACAGTTTTTAACGACACGACGTTTAATTAGTGTTCTGGAGTAGAGACCTAGACCAGAATAGGTGGGACGCCCGAAGCAGACCGGGTTCAGTGGCGTACCTATGTTGGCAGAGCCCTATGTCCCGCAGTGGACTTGTAACAAAGCACATCTAGGTCCTTTTTACATTTAGTGGTTACATTAATTATTTTAACTTATTATTAAATCATGTTGGGTATTATTTAGACAAATTAATTTGTATTAGTAGGGTAACATTTGGTTAAACCAGGAATCCAGCGACATCTGTTGTCGCACGGATGAAACTATAAAATGTCAATAGGACCGCTTCAATAAAAAAGAATTTTAGCACGGCCATCTATCGTAAAATTAAGAGAAGTAAAAGACGCGGTTAATTATTAACACCAATCATAGTGAAGGTTGAGTTTGTTCGTCCAATCACCGGCCCACGTTCATCTCGACCAATTGATGAGGATTTGAATTTGGCAAGTTTTAGGGGTTCACAAAAAGAAAGAAGGAAAGGCTATTTAAACTTTGGTACACGAGGTTCAGGGCTTTTTCTACGGCTGAGCGTCGAGACTAAAGGAAGGATAGTGAGTGTTAGTTGATAAGAAAACTATGTGTTTAAGATTGTTCGCAGATTTTAGGAGCGGATACGCTTACGAACAGTGGCTGATATCGTCAGCTGTTGGGATCTCTCGCATAGAAGACCAGCATGAGCAAATCATCATGCTCGGAGGAAGTGGAACTGCACTATGGTATCATACACCAAGGATCTCCCGGTGAGAAACTTTTAATTCATTCGCTTGTATAGAAATTATAAATATAATTAAAGATTAGTGGGTAGATGTCGATGCCGTGCCGAAACTTTGAAGGCCTTTTTAATTGATACGTTGTTTGATTAGCAACGGAGAGTGTCTACAGTTGTTTTGTGTTTATTTAGCTGATTATATTAAAGTGAGTTAAGCATTTGTTGTTCAGTTGTGCTTTGATACAACTGGGTTCTGTTCGGATAAAGATTGGAGGGTAATTGCGTGTGAGTAGTACGGACCAGCGAGGTATAATGTAGACTATTTGGAAGATACCTTAATATAGCGTGCATTTTAATTGATTCTAATAGTTTGTATTGACAATGTGCGTTCTTGTGTTAGTTCGTGTATATATATCCCAGTATGAGAAATAGTCATGCCTTGCTATATTACAAATAAGGTTGCGTGAGTCGATCTCTTGTGTGACGCTTCAAATGGTACCCACATTTTAAGCATCTCAGTGGTTGTTATTCAGCAACAAGATTAGATGTATGCTAGAATATAATAGAAAATACCAAGAGTTTGTGATACCATTTACCCAGCGAACAAAGATCCTATCGTGCTTATTTGGGCGTATTATTTATATTAATTGCAGTGCGTAGGCTTATAACTTTGTGAGCTTTTTTTTTTATGACAAAGGCGGCGAACGAGCAGACGGATAGCCTGGTGTTTAGGGAAAGTACCTCCTCCTTACAGAAGACCACAGCCATAATAGCACTGCAACCTTTCAGGTATGTAGTGTTGTGTTCCTGATGGTGAGTAAGGTTTCCAGAGCTCCAACCCCCCTTAAAGGTCGGCAACGCGCTTGTGACTCCCCTGGTGTTGCGAGTGCCCATGGGCGACGGTAATTTCTTAACACCAGGCAATCCGTCTGCTCTTCTGCCGCCTATGTCATAAAAAAAATATATATATATGATCAGGCCATCATCTCGTATTTAATTAATAAGATATAATAATTATCTCTTGTGTCATTTCATGTAACAATTGATTTTAATTTTAGTTTTGTGTATGTGTGCAGGTTAACCTTGGGCTTCAGGTTTATTATTCCGTCATAGTTTTCCTGACATAGCGGTTTGGCCCTAGCAACTATGACGGTATATACAATGCATCTTTATGCCCGAAATACACGAGGCTAGTTTTTCAAGCCAGTATAGTAGACTCGTTAGTAAGCTAGTAAGCTAGTAAAACTGTCTTGGCTTGAACACAGGCTAGTGCTGTCTACACGATGACAGTAATTTTAAATCAGTTCGAGTGCCAGTACCTTTGCAAAGTGTCGTAAAAAAATCGTCAATACGAACGTAATGCCCGGAATACACGAGGCTAGTTTTTCAAGCCAGTATAGTAAGATAGTGCTAGTAAGCTAGCAAGCTAGTGCGTCTATCTTCGTGTATACAAAACTAGCTTAACTTTCAGGCTAGTAAGCTAGTGCTGAAGCCAGGATTGTTTTAATAGCTTGCCGTTCTATTTTTTGAGCTAGTAGCGCCCCCCACCACCGATTTCGCTAGCCTGGCTTGTGTACTATCTTCGTGCGGCCGGTGAAGCTAGTATCCGTCCGGCTAGTGCCATTTGTCCATACACGTTTTTTTAAATATATCTCCAAGTAATTCATCTAGTACACATTTAGATAGTTTTTTAAGTAATTGTTTCATTCATGCTATGTTATTTTTTACGAATTACGTTCATATTGACGTTTTTTTTACGACACTTTGCAAACGTACTGGCACTCGAACTGACTTAAAATTACTGGCATCATGTAGACAGCACTAGCCTGGGTTCAAGCCAGGACAGTTTTACTAGCTTACTAGCTTATTAACTAGCTTACTATACTGGCTTGAAAAACTAGCCTCGTGTATTCCGGGCATAATTCGTGAAAAATAACATAGCATGAATGAAACAATTACTTAAAAAACTATGTAAATGTGTACTAGATGAATTACTTGAAGATATATTAGAAAAACGTGTATGGACACATGGCACTAGCCGGACGGATACTAACTTCACCAGCCGCACGAAGATAGTACACAAGTCAGGCTAGCGAAATCGGTGGTGGGGGACGCTACTAGCTCAAAAAATAGAACGGCAAGCTATTAAAACTATCCTAGCTTCAGCACTAGCTTACTAGCCTGAAAGTTAAGCTAGTTTTGTATACATGTAGATAGACGCACTAGCTAGCTTACTAGTATAAGCTTACTATACTGGCTTGAAAAACTAGCCTCGTGTATTCCGGGCATTATATAAATTGTAAAGTCTTAACTTTCATTAAATATACTATATGATCGTTGAATAAATATATTATTAACTAACATGTGTTTCAGTTGTTCTATATACCTTTAGATATAAGACCCTGGTTAGATAATAACACTTCATTTATGATAGTCTTATTTCTTTCTTTATTCTTTAGCTACATAGTAGAGTACTTGCTTAAGAAGTAGTTAAATGAGTGGGTTAACAGGGGAGACTTTTACAGACTGCGACGGGCTGATGATGATGATATTCAAAACCGCCACGTCTATCGTTTCTTAACCCGCTAGTCGCTGTGTCACGTATCTCGCATTCGGCAGCGGCAGATATATGCTTTATTGCGCAGATCCTGGCGGATTTTTACGATGCTGCCCGCAATATGACTCCGCAAGTGTAAAGTATAAAACGTATTTATGAGTCACTTAGGCTAGGGTTAGGATGCGTGACTTTAGTGTGTTGGAGATCTCGGTGGCCGTCCATGGGGCTTGTGTCCACCATTGGATTTCCGTGGCCAATAGACACTGATGTAGTATTAATCATTTCGGCAGGCGAGTTGCCGATTGGAGAATTCCACCCTTTTTTTATGACATAGGCGGCAAACGAGCAGCCTGGTAGTAAGCATTTACCGTAGCCCATGGGCACCCGCAACACCACAGGTGTCACAAGCGCGTTGCCGGCCTTTAAGGGGGGTTGAAGCTCTGGGAACCTTACTCACCATCAGAAGCACAACACTATATACCTGAAAGGTAGCAGTGCGATTGTGGCTGTGGTCTTCTGTAAGGAGGAGGTACTTCCCCAGTTGGGCTTCTCCACACTCGAGCGTGATGGTCATCACTGTGCCCTACCTCTCATAAAAGACGCCATATTGTGACAGGCCATATCGTTCTCAGAGACATCAACTGTTGAAGTAAACGGATTCTTGAGTGGAGACCACGAATCGGTAAACGTTTTGTAGGAGGCCCAAAGGCTAGGTGGAGTGACGGCCATAGGGTGTCTGGCGAGAGTTGGTCCAGAGTAGCCGAGGGTTGATCGATGGCGTGCAATGGAGGAGGCCTATATTCGGCAATGGACGCAGATAGGCCTTTTTTATACACGACTGACCAGCGTTTGACCTAAGTCGCACCTGATGGTAAGTGTCGACGAGGTCGAGGGTGTAGCACGCTGGTTTAGTAACAGCCTATTCACTCTTGCCTTGAAAAGACCCAAATTATATCTTTCCGGGAATACAGACGGAGGGATCGAATTCCATTCTTTAGGAAGCATTAAGAAGATAGAAGCGAAGGCTGATGATGGTGAAAGACGTTGCTGTCCGGTGGTTCCTGGAAGAAGTTTCAGGACACTACCTGTGTCCTTTAGGGACAATACAAAGACCAGAGGGTCTATACCTTAATGATTCTTTATACTGGTGATCATCGCAGCCATCCCTCGGCACCAAGTGACAACTCCCAGCCCAAGTTCTGGGTGCTCAGTTTTATATAGTGCACTCTTTTACCTTACCCACGATAAGAACCTATTAGAGCCTGGGCACACCAGCGGCGGGCACTCTACATTTTCCTTGCGATTCCATAACAATCGCATGCCGCGTAAACGCAGGTGCTCCGCAAAGTGGAGAAGACCCAGGGGAAGTACCTCCTCCTTACAGAAGACCACAGCCATAACTGCTACCTTTGCTACCTTTCAGGCATTGCGACTTGACTCTTTCTTTGGCTGCTTAGTAAAAGCGTTAGGAAATAAACAATGATGAGTGAGTCTAGGTAATAGCTGGGAACCGCCTACAAGTATATTCTTATACGACCAAGACATCAATTTTTACGAACAAAACAAAAAGTCACAAACCTTCCCAAACCCCTATTGAATTATTCATTTATTCATACTAATAATTTTCCCATTCATTTACCGGCTAGAAAGTTATCAAAGCAAGTTAGAGACGTAAAAATTTTACTGTCCCTATTTTCTGGCCGTAAAGTATGGTCAATCCCCGCATATAAGTAGGGCTGTTTTTATGGAGCTAATAACGTGGCCACCCTAGTCCCGCAAGGTGCCCATATTGCTCACAATTTGCGAGACTATTGTTTTATGGTCCGGTTTGACAAAGTGAAATAAAAGTGTTATTGGATGTCTATGGACTCCGGGTTTTATGGAATGCGCTTATTATTTTGATATATCGAGAAGAAAAATATATTTGTCTTAAGAGGCCGTTGTCTTTTTTTAAGTTAGTAGTTTCACTTTATTGTGGTTATTAGTGTTTTATAATTATGGGCATATTTCAAAAAAATAATATTGTAAAAAAATCTCTCAAGTTGACTTCGCCATTTTGCGTTAGATCTCTGCATAATAAGCTATTAATATTAAACAACGCTATTGAACAAAAAACTAAAAATATTATAATCTCAAGATGACTTTACCATTTTGAAGTTCAACCGCAAATCTTATTTAAATGGTACGGCTATGGTTTTGCACATAGACATATAGGTAGTTTCACGAGAGTTGAAGTCACTCACACAACAACAACTCAGGTAATGATAGGGAGATTACTCATTAATTCCTTTCGTTCACTCTTTTGTAATCAGTACTTTAGTTGTGTGCGTAATCCATTCGCCTCTACTGTCATGGAACTACCTATACCATTCTACTAGACGGAGCGTGCTAATAATAATACCACGATCGAAAGGGATGGTCTTATGTAACTTTCCATAGGTATGGCAGAGACGGCGCTATTTTCGTCCGTCCGTGTCATAGTCTGACATATTTTTGTTCCCCTCCAAACTGGACGCTTCAGTACTATCAATGTTGGGGAACAAACAAACAGAATTGAAGTTTTCTTGGGTTTTCAACCAAAGTTGCGATATTTAATACAGAATAAGCTAATATTTTTGTAATAAAGAATGTCCTAGAAAGCAAAACTACAGTGAATTGTTACGTTTTGGGCTACAAAAGCCAGAATATCTTTGTACTGGCGCACGCGGATGCGTTCTCCAGTCATTATTCCTCCTAGGTGTTGCATGAAAATTTTGACAGTTTGACAGCGCCGCCATATTTAAATAAACTGTCAGTTGATTGCGCATGCCCACAATCATGCGAGCCGGCAAGTAGGTCTGATCGTTGCACTCGCCTACGGCTCTAACAAAGCGTACTGTACAAAGGACTGCAGGCGCCTACGTCCGAACTTTCAATAGTACAACTTAGGCTATTGTTCTGTCTACAGTACAAATGAGGGCAGTAGCTAAACCTACGGTTTTTAAGTGAAGAATGAATGATATTTTATTTTCGACGACCGGACTGGCCTAGTGGGTAGTGACCCTGCTTATGAAGCCGATGGTCCTGGGTTCGATTCCCCGTCGGGGCATTTATTTGTGTGATGAGCACAGATATTTGTTCCTAAGTCATGGGTGTTTTCTATGTATTTAAGTATTTATATGTATCTATATATTGTATATATCGTGGTCTAGTACCTACAACACAAGCCTTCCTGAGCTTACCGTAGGACTAGGTCGATTTGTGTAAGTTGATTGTCTCGAAATATTTATTTATTTATTATTAATATAGTTATATTTGAAAAAGAACTAACTATCATTTAATATTATATTTTGATTAGAGTATTGTTTCTATGTTAAGGAAACGTGTGCTATTGGATTAATCCTAAACTTCGACCACCACTGTAGTAGCAACGTAAAAAAAAATACATGGCACCTTAACATAAAAAACCCGCTAAACTGTAAGACACTAGTTTGTTGGCCATATTTGGGCATAGTTATGTTCTCTTCAAACTATGCCTATTTATAAACCAATACGAGTATATATATACTAAGGTTAAGTCAGTTTGGAGCGGTGCAACGTATGTAGGTCGTCAACCCGCCTGCCAAACGTGGAAATTATGGCAATGAACTGCAAATATTCTTTTTTATAGCCACGTGCCAATCAATGCCCTCTTTAATGTTTCAATAAAACCTTTGGATAATTTTTTTAGCAAAATTTAATATATTGATCAATATTAGTACCATAGGTACTATGTATGATTGTATGTAAACTAAAAATAATATTTTTAGGGTTCCGTACCTCAAAAGGAAAAAACGGAACCCTTATAGGATCACTTTGTTGTCCGTCTGTCCGTCCGTCCGTCTGTCAAGACCCTTTTTCTCAGGAACGCGTGGAGGTATGAAGCTGAAATTTATATCAATTACTCAGGTCTACTGTCCCTTGAAGCTGTGAAAAAATCAAACTTCTAAGCCAACGCAATCAAAAGATACAGCCGTTTATGCCGCAAATTTTCGACACTTGCAAGGGAATCAAAACCTACAGGGTGCTTCCCGTGAACTCAGAATCTTGAAATTTGGTACGATGCAACGTCTTATAGCATAGATAAAGGAAAAATTACGAAAACCATAAATTTTTAGTTACATCACATAATATATATTTTTTTAATAATTTTAAACTTACTACCCATTTCCTCATAAACGCGTAGAGGTATTAAATTGAAATTCATACCAAATACTCAGGTCTATAATACCTTTAAGCTGTAGCAAAATCAAACTTCTATGTCAACGCAATCAAAAGAAACAGCAATTTAAGCTGCATATTTTGAAACTCGCAAGTACTCGCAAGGGAATCAAAACCTAAAGGGTACTTCCAGTCGACCTAGAATCTTGAAATTTGGCATGAAGCAACGTTTTATAGCACACATAAAGGAAAAATTCCGAAAACCTTAAATTTTTAGTTACATTACAAAATATATATTTTTTAATGAACGAACTTTGTAAACCTTGCAGGTTTGTACGGAACCCTCGGTGCGCGAGTCCGACTCGCACTTGGCCGGTTTTTTTATACAAGGGAGCAAAGTTAGAGACCCGAGTTAGTGAAAGATTCCAAAGTTGAACCACGATCATAGCGAGTAGTTCAGAGAATGGAATTTAAATTATGAATATTAAGAATTTATCATTCAAAACCATATTTTAAAATTACATCCAACCCGGCAAACTGCAAAAAACAAATAAAAACTTTGCTCTCTTGTAAATAAAGAGCAGAAGTATTATTTATATGAAAAAAACGGACTTTTTAAGCTAGTGAAGTGAAAATAAATTAATACATAATTCATTTATATTATCTAAAAATAACACAAATGCCTCTACTGTACCGCAAGTTACTAAGACTCGTTCTATTTACACCACTAACGTATGGGAAAATGGTCCATTACTAACTTCTAGCAGGTATAATCATGCATTTATATTCCATGAAATAACTAGAGGGTATGGAAAATACTGCTCTGAAATCTTCAAAGGGAATAAAATGACAAATATCTCACAGGTTATCCGACTTCAGCAGCTCATCGGATGCTGTCCTGGTACCACGAAATTCGTTAATTTCGAGAATCTCTCTCTTTTACTTTGATCAAGGCATCATGAGAGTGACAGATACAACCACTCGGAGCGCCGATGAAGTGGCACTAGACCGGCTATCAGATAGCGGCAGTAGGCAGGATATTTTGGTGAGTAAGGTTCCCAGAGCTCCAACCCCCCTTAAAGGCCGGCAACGCGCTTGCGACTCCCCTGGTGTTGCGGGTGCCCATGGGCGACGGTAGCTGCTTACTACCAGGCAATCCGTCTGCTCGTTTGCCGCCTATGTCATAAAAAAATATCAGACGAAGAACCAATAACCGTTGGGGTAAAAGAGTTCTGGAGTGGAAACCGCATAGTGTGGGATGCCCTCACACTAGGTGAAGCGACGATCTTCGCAGGGTGCAGGTTAGACTAAACTCAAACGTTTATTCAGTAAGTAGGCCACAAGGGCACTTTAACACGTTGAGTATACAAAAAGTAGAAGAGAAAAAAAAATTACACCGGTTCTAACCCTACACCTTTGTCCTGAGAAGTATTTTGACTTTTATGACCGGCAAGAAACTGGACGGGGCTTATTTTTTAGAAACAGTATTATAAAAAAAAATGTCAAACATACATGCGTTATTCTGTAAGAAAACATATCAAATAATTACAGAAATAAATATCATAAAATATATTATATAGATAAAATTACTTACAAGTCCAATATACTGCTTAAAATGAAATTAACACGACGTTTGATATGCTTTCTTATCTAAACTGTGTCCTTTACTCTAATGTCTAATATTAATGTCTAGAGAGTATGCCTGGATAAAAAACCGCAGGCCTGCCTAATAAAATGGTATACAATTTTATTTATTTATTTTTATATGACTTGTATCATCTTGGCCAGGCTTGGAAGACGGGTTGACTGTAGTAGCTGTATATTGGGTTTCATCATATATTTACCAAAATTTACAGCTTTTCTTAATACACAGACAAAATCCCTGACGTCCCAACACAAGTAAGTAATGAAATGTTTATACCAGCCATTCGGCCCCAGATTTTTACAGCCAAATCTTTACTGTCAACACCTCCCGTAATGTCGCAGTGCACTACCACGATTGTATTATTGTACGTTTATATGTGTCATTGGAAATATATGGGCGCGTGACGGGTTTATAAATGGGGGCAGGATGCATTTTAGCTGTTAACAAACAAACTTTGCCTTGTCGGTTATATTTGGTAATTATGTGATTTTTCCGAAATTCTGATTTGAATTTCTTCTTGAATTCTTGCATACCCGGGGGTATGTCCTTAAACTACGTCCAACAATGAGAGGTAGGGCACAGTGAAGTACCATCACGCTTGAATCAGGAGAAGCCCAACTGGGGAAGTACCTCCTCCTTACGGAAGACCACAGCCATAATAGCACTGCTACCTTTCAGGTATGTAGTGTAGTGTTCCTGATGGTGAGTAAGGTTCCCAGAGCTCCAACCCCCCTTAAAGGTCGACAACGCGCTTGTGACTCCCCTGGTGTTGTGGGTGCCCATGGGCGACGGTAATTTCTTACCATCAGGCAATCCGTCTGCTCGTTTGCCACCTTATGTCATAAAAAAAAAGAATTAGATGTTGCTCGGATTTTTGTTGTCAGTCATAAAAAGGTTTGTTTGCCAAAAGATATTAAAATCATTTAATGTTTATAGGTTGTACACTATTGACTTAGGTATGTCATCTCATCTATATATATATAAACGTGAAAGTCCTGACTGATTGACTGACCAACGCCCATCCGAAACCACTTAACCTAGATAGCTGTTTTTCACAATAGGTTGTTTGTATATCGTAAGGACCCACTAAGAAAGGCTTATTGGAAATTCCACCATTAAGGGGGTAAAGGGGCAGTTGAAAGTTTGTGTAATTATAAATACCACATTTTTTTCTTCATACAAATGTGAAGCACCGTATTATGTTGATCATCTTCTTTGCATTGTGACAGCATTTTTAGCACGGCTCATGGAAACCCAGGATTTAGCGTAGGCACCAGGTTTTACAAAAGCGTCTGCCATCTGACCTTCCAACCCAGATGGTAAACTAGGCCTTATTGGGATTAGTCCGGCACTATGTTTTCCTTAACTGAAAAGCGACTGGTAAATATCAAATGATATTTCGTACATAAGTTCCGAAAAACTCATTGATACAAGCCAAGGTTTAAACCTACATCCTCCGGATTGCAAGTCGCACGCTCTTACCGCTAGGCTACCAGCGTATAAATATTATAATTTATAACTATATAGTCGTAATTGCAGTCAAAGTGGCTAAACATTTCGTGGCATAACTATTTTTACTGTTCAAAGAAAAGCTTAACCATTAAGATAAGATAAGGTGTGCTTTTTCACACTCAAACACATAAAAAATATATGCAAGGAAACAAGTGAACAAAATTTTGGGAACTGGAGACGAAAAATCAGTAGGACGTAAAATCCTATTGTTTATCAATTATCAGTGTGTTGTATTGTAAATATAACCTATATCATACAACTACATCTTTCTATTTCTGTAACCTGCCACAATATTTGCCACCATCCCATACAAAAGCTGTAAAACCATTGATAGGTATCGTAAAATCGCTAAGTGAACTTCGCAGTTAGAGCTGACGGTGCATCCGTGGGAGTGACAATAAAGATGGCTGCTGTCAGTATCTAAGAATTGTCTGATTGGGTTATAAAAATAATGTTTTTTTCCTATACAGATACAGTTTTCCAGACAGATTTTTACTTCTGTCTTCCTCAATGAAACTTTCAATGAAAGAGCGTACTCTTTTTTTTATGATAAACGGTGGCAAACGAGCAGACGGATTGCCTGATGGTAAGCAATTATCGTCACCCATGGGCACCCGCAACACCAGGGGAGTCACAAGCGCGTTGCCGACCTTTAAGGGGAGTTGGAGCTCTGGGAACCTTACTCACCATCAGAACTGAATGGTAGCAGTGCTATCATGGCTCTGGTCTTCTGTAAGGAGGAGGTACTTCCTCAGTTGGGCTGCTCCAGATTCAAGCGTGATGGTCATCGCTGTGCCCTACCTCTCATTGTTGGACGTAGTTTAAGGACATACCCGGGTCCAAAAATGGTACTGTAAACCATTGTTTTTCAGACAGATTTTTACTTCCTCATACCTTCAAGAAAAGTACGTACCCTATAAAGGCCGGTAGTACGTTGTGAGTCCCCTGGTGTTGCGAGTGCCCATGGGCGACGGTAATTGCTTACTATCAGGCAATCCGTCTGCTCGTATACCACCTTTGACATAAAAAGATTAGCAATGTAGGTGAAAAACTTAACTGGAGGACCATGTCTATGTAGTTGTGAAGAGAATTAATATGGAATTTATGTCACAATTTTAATATAGAACGCTGACATGCGTGGACACACATTACTACTACATAGGCTAGTTGCTTTAGCTAAGTTTTTCACCTATAACATAAACCGCCGACTCAAGCAAAAGAAAGAGGGGACCTCCCCAGTTTTGTAGCAGTCACCACGGTCTAAAACTTAAAAGCACTTAAAACAAACCAAATACCAACTTTGCCGTTATCTACGCAAATAACCAATTCTACATTACCACGTTCTGATACCGACTACCCTCAAACGCATTAACATACGCAAACATTAAGTTAAATCAGGGACGTTACCAGATCAGACATGTTTATCTGTCGCCAAAAAAGAGACATCAATAACGCACGTCGTTTGAGGCCCCTTCGAACTCCTTACACGACTAAGGGTTATTGAACACGTACGATTCTTGTATGATCATTTCATTGCCCCGTACAAATATATTCATCGTCATAATTTCAGCCGTAAGAAGTCCACTACTGGATATAGGCCTCCTCCAAATATGACTTGTAGTGTCCAAGTGTCCATAGTCATTGCGCTTGGACGAATCAATTAATTTGACCTCAATCTTGTTAAAAGAAGATAAAGATTAGTGATAATTTCCATAATGATAAATTTTAATATGTTAGTAATTAACATAATTATTAAGTAATAAGACCAAACAGATTAAAATGTTCCTATGTAAAATTTTAACATTCCATCTAAGTTTTACAAACATTCATAAAATTAGATATTGAAGCGGGTAACTCATATTCTATAAGTCGTAAATTGCTCGATATGTTTCGCTACTTAACGAGGAGCATAATAATGAGCCGCTCATGTTGGCTAACGGTTGAAGACTGCGGTCAGCTGCTCTTATAAAACGTGAGCTACCCGCTGAATCTCACTATAGTTTTGTGTTGTAAACATTGTTATCGCCATCACTTTTTAACAACTCGTGCTTGAAAAAGACAAAACCAGTCACTACCTATCACGCATCACAAAACCCCCGAACCGCCAACATATAATCAACGCAATCAACCACACAACAAGTTATACACATTCGCAAGTGTACAAACAGCCTTAAGCCCCTTCCCCACACTACGCCTAAACACATTTCCCATTACAAGCAGCGACACAAAAAGATCACGTTTGATATACGTACATCAACAATCGAACATTAGAACGACAGGACATACGGGAGGGAGTTGTGTCAAATCTGGTCATATGAATCGATTGGTGCCTTGTGGTGCCTTTTATACACGACTGATCAGCGTTTGACTTCAGGCTCACCTGATGGTAAGTGTCGACGAGCTCGACGGTGTAGCACGCTGGTTCTGTAACAGCCTATTCACTCTTGCCTTGAAAAAACCCAAATTATATCTTTCCGGGAATACAGACGAAAGGAACGAATTCTATTCCTTAGTAGTACTACTAAAGAATGGAACTAGGAAGGTAGAAGTGAATCGCTTCGTGCGAACGAATGGAATATAAAAACGTAAGGATGAAACCGCTCCCCTTGCCTGGACGTCCGGCGGTGGAACGGAGATGGCGGAATTAGATCGTGTAATTCCTGTGCACACTCTCCAAAATGTATCCTGTAAAACACAGACAAACTAGCAACCCTGTGACGGTGCACAAGGCTCTGTAACCTTACACTCACCAACTCAGGATCGCCAGTGAGCCTGCTAAAAATGACACCATCCCTTCTCCTCAGGTCAAAAAAACTGATGGATAGATCTTACCGTCAACTCGTCTACGAAACGTGGCTATGGCAAGTCCCCCCAAACTGACACAAGTCCTGGGATATATCCAGTTGTGGATATCTTATGGCTGAAATGAGGACCAGTTGAAAGTAATGATAGCCGCGATAGCTGGAGATGCGGGTTCGAATCCCATCTCGAACGACGGAGGTCCTCGTCGCCTTTTCTTAAGTATATGTCATCTATTTCAACTTTTGAGGACCAGTTGTTATCCGGGTATTGTCTCAAAACTGGGACCAGAAAGGAGGACGAGCAGCGTCTTTTAAAGTGGTGAAACACTGCGATTACTAAACCGCCTGATAACTATGGCAACTATGGCATTAAACCCTCTTTGCACAGAGACGACCCTGTGACGGTCCATGGGGTACATTTATTTATTTATTGAAACTTTGTTGCTCAAATTATTAAGTATGTATATAAGAAAAGAAAACAAATTAAGATTGAATATTTAGTTGTTTTGTTACCCCTGCTAGCCTAGTACGGTCGGGTTTTTATCACTTGTCACAATATCTGTCACGCTCTAACAAGTATGTGCGTGCGAAAGTGCCGCATAGCGCGATAGACGATAAAATGTCAACCATGGTAGAGGTTCTGTTAGAAATTTGCGGTTCTGTATAATAGGAACGTTTTATCTGAGCTTCTTCAGACAACTATAATCAAAAGCAAAAATGTTTTTTTTTAATTTGAATCCTGTTAATAAAAAAGAATTATTAAAATTGGACTATTCTGTAAAAAGTTATGAGTGGTCATACTTAAAAAAAAATACGCGTCGACTTGAGAACCTCTTCCGTTTTTTTTCTCCGGTTAAAATAGGTATTATTGGGATGATGGAAACGACAAGGCAAACGATAATAAAAGCAAACATTGAAATTAAATGTATTTAAACAGATTTACATTACGTATGTTTTCATGCCAACAAAAATACCAAAGAAACTTACCCCTCACGCCAAACCCGACTGTATAGCAGCGAACGGAAAAGCAATCTCGCACACTCCTAACCCAAGTTAAGGCGTTTTTAAATGGAAGTATCGAAAAGAAATTGTGAAATAAAATCAAATATAATTTGTGGCATTCAGTCTCAATTTGCGAAAGCGCCACCGGGGTTTTGTAAGTGAAAAGACATATGTTAGACACACGTTTGTTGTACAAATTGTTTTTGAAGGATCCCAATATTGTATTTTAGCTGTTTAAAATTTCCATTCTAATATTGTATTTAACTGTCTAAAATTGTTTTTTTTTTTTTAATACGACAGTTGTTAACAAGCATACGGCCCGCCTTATGGTAAACAGATACCGTAGACTGTGGACGCCTGCAACTCCAGAGGATTCATATGAGCGTTGTCTACTCTAAAAGTTGTTGGAGCTCTGGGAATTTAACTCACCATCAGGAACACAACACTACATACCTGACAGGTAGCAGTGCTATTATGGCTGTCTTCTGTAAGGAGGAGGTACTTCCCCAGTTGGGCTTCTCCAGACTCATTATTAGACGTAGTTTAAGGACATACCCGGGACCAGTTTAAGTGTGAAAAAATAATGAAATTGCAATTTGGACCTAGAATTGCGTTTATTTATATAGTTGTCATACAATTTATATTATAGCAATTCCTGAGTAATCGAATATTACTAATATTTCAGCGCTGGTGACCTAGCGGTAAGAACGTGCGACTTGCAATCCGGAGGTCACAGGTTCAAGCACCGGCTAGGACCAATAAGTTTTTCGGAACTTATGTATCCACTGGTTTGGAATGTCAGATGGCAATCGCTTTAGTAAAGTGCCTACGCCAAATCCTGGGATTAGTTGCCAAATGGATTCCAGGCTCCCATGAACAGTAAGGAAATGGAGGGACAACGCAAGGAAGATGACAAATATTATGAATAATATTTTTTTTTTATTATAATCCCATATGTAAAAGACTCGAATGAATGAATATGAGGATCTGTGGAATGTATTTTTTTTTTAACTCAGCCCTTCAATTTGTGTATAGGTAAAAAACTTAAGAAAGTCACCATGTCTATGTAGTTGTGCGGGGAATAAATATGGAACTTACGTCAACATTTGAATATAGAACGCCGAAATTCGTGTACAGACACGTTACTACTACATAGACCAGGTGCTTTAGCTAAGTTTTTCACCTATATATAGTTTAGTTTTATTCAATGTAACATTTTTTATCTACGTACATATGATAAGTGCTCTAAAATGCGTCCAGAAACCGTAGGCAATGACCAGCATTACCAACCATCAGAAATGAATGGATATGTAATGTTAACATTACCTACTGAAATCAGTAGGTTATGAGTTTAAATTTGGAACAGCTGTCAAATTCAAGTGGGGTGTCTATTATAGTATCTATAGATATTAAAACAATCATTAATACGATACGCCAATTCGTTATGTTTTTTTAATATAAATCGAACGACATTTGAACTCGAGTGACAATAGAATAGGGAGTTCATTCGCTTGTCTATGGTTTAAAAAAATATTTGACTGAGATACGAAATACGCAACGCCGCCATTCCAAGCTGTCATTTGTTTTGTTCGTTGACTTTTTAATGTTTCAAATAACACTAGTAATAATGCAGGTCATGTCCCTACGGTTCCTGAACCCATCTTAAAACACTTATGATATGTGTGTAGATAAAGTAGTGTATGCAACTATACATAATTAGGCATTACAACAATCGTGTGATATTATTATTTAAACCCACACTCTTGTTGTAATGCCCTTCATTATGCACAGATACATAAACTACTATTATTAAGTTTATAATAGTTTTTTTTAATAAATTTAATTGTAAATACTCGCGTCATTTTAATTTATTTAATCTTTAAATTATGAACCCACTTTACTATGTAACAAATTTTCAAACGTGGAAACTACCCTATTCTGAAAGCGATTATTTTCCTATTCAAATTGGTTCGGCATCCCCCATATGCCCCTGAGTGGAATTGAATTGCGATGCCTGATTTGTGTGTCCGTTACGATTGATGTCTTTTTGTATGTTGGAATTATTCCTTATTTAAAATAATATTGAGTGATATGTAGAGTATTTGTTTTTGAATAAATTTAGAAATTAAGTTTTAAAATACCTGTATTTTTACTTTGACAATCTAGGATCTCTAGATATGTATACCTACATATGTCGACATATTTATTATATTTACATTATTTTCTGTATTTTTTTATTTGACTTATTGTAATTATGACGATCTTCTAGTGAATGCATTTTATTTTGCTATGTGCCATACTGTGATGTTCTGAAAAAAAAATTTATCTATCTATCGCCTAGATAAAGGCGTTGTTCAAATAATAGGTGAGATGAATGATTTTTAATTATGGTATCAATCGATTCGTTTCGTTGTGGGCATCAAATATCTGTATGGGACCTATGGCGTAAAAGCTACCCAAAAGTCAGAAATGAGAGTCAAAGTCTTACATTTGCACTACCCGCTCGAAACGCTCCCTACAAAATGATACTTAACGGTGACGTCACGGCTACGTTGTCGCCCTCTTTAAAGTATGGAAAAGTAATGGTTTTGTTATTTTGACCGTGAAATATTGCGTTTATGTATATAGTTGTCATACAATTTTTGTTTAAGTGTAATGTAAGAAATTAAATGGTACGTTTATTTTTTAAAATTTTGCATTTTCAAAAATCTAAAAATTTTGATATTTTGAGGTCTCGTATCTTTGGATCATTTGAATCGATTCTTCCAATTTTCACTGTTTTAAGATACATTGCACATTTTCTATCCATTTAATTAGAAATCGTAGCAAACTTCAACATGTGTCATCATCCCAATTGTGACCACCTCCACAGCTCCGATTTATCTGATGGCGACTGTACAAAAACGCCTAAAAGTAATATATCTCGCGCGAGATATGATATATTCCAGGCAATATGATGGAGCCGGTGAGAGCGTGTACCACATATGACATTGATTTGCTTCTTTTAAATTGTGGATGGAGTTATGCACACCAGTGCCAACAGGAATAACACATGCCTTATTGTAAAATTGTTGTGAACCATGTTACGACTGTGCCCCGCGATGTTACCTCCGGTTTGTTAGGGAAAAAACGTAGCCTATATGTTAATCCAGGGTGTCAGCTAACTCCATACCAAATTTTATTAAAATCGCTCCAGCCGTTTAGACGTGAAGAGTATCAAACATAAACACTCACAAACTTTCGCCTTTACAATATTAGTGTAGATTGCATAAAATCAAATATGTGGCTTAAAAACCATTAACTTTGACAGTGTATTATATGAGTTAACGAGCAGTTTTAAGTGTTTTTTCAAGACAATCTTCTATCATGTTTTATCCATACATAATTTTCTACTAAATATATCTAAATGATTACACATAGTGATTTTCTATTTTTCTTTCGACTTAAATATCTTTGATATGCTAGCAGACGTTTCTGCTTAATATAAAAATAATATCTAAATGATGTGTACACGGGGAACACGTGCACCTAATTGATCTGTATGACCGAAGTGTTATTTTAAATAAATAGGTTAGTATAATCATGACTTTTTTCATTATAGCGTAGAAGTCGTCCATGCGTCCCATAGTCGTTAATATGTCTCATACATTAATGTTGGCATTGTTGGTTCCTTTTCATCGAAACCCATCCTCCATAATACAGACAAATGTAGTGGAGAAAAGGGATTTTTGATGCGAGGGCACGCCACTATTTATATTGAATCCGCGGCCCGCAGGAATTTATTATATCTCGTTTGCTGCTCAATTTCGTGCATTCTGAGATACGTACGTTTACCTGGGAGCGGGATTTGTGTTCTGTTTATTTCTGTTACGTATGCAACTTGACGATTTTAGATGATTTATTTTAGTTCCTTGAATCAATAAATGAAATATAAATAAATAAATATTTGGGGACAATCTTATACAAATCGACCTAGCCCTACGGTAAGCTCAGTAAGGCTTGTGTTGTAGGTAATAGACGACGATATATATAATAAAAAGATACATATAAATACTTAAATACATAGAAAACACCCATGACTCAGGAACAAATGTCTGTGCTCATCACGCAAATAAATGCCCTTACTGGGATTCAAACTCAGGACCATCTGCTTTCTAGGCAGGGTCACTACCCGCTAGGCCATTTCATTTTGATGAGCACAGATATTTGCTCCAGAGTCATGGGTATGTTCTATGTATTTAAGTATTTGAATATTATGTATATCGTTGGCTGAGTCACAACACAAAACTTCTTGAGCGTACCGTAGGGCTCAGTCAATTTGTGTAGTAATGTCTTGTAATATTTTATTTGTTCGTAATGTGAGTCTAAAAATATGTATCAAATCAATCTGCTCAAAAAGTCATAAACATATATTTCGGTTTCTACATCGTAGACATAATACCAATAAAACAGGAATTTATTCATTTACTTTTTTCAAAAAATATTTAAAGTACAAAATTTTACATGTTCCACAAAGTGGCTTATATGGCTCAATAGCGAGTCACATAATTATTGACTGTCATAAACTCATCACTCGGCATAATAATAATTTTTCATAATGCGATTTTATTTAGAACAATTTTTCTTTATGCGTGTCTTCTCTACTGTGTGTAAGTCTAATACGGGCGAAGAATTAAACCAGACATAGGATTTACTAGTATAATCAATAATCAAAAGGTTTTTCTTTAATTATACCTATTATACATATGTATGTAATAAATTTTTGGAAAATTTCTGAGCAGTAATGTACTCCGAACATTACACGATGAGATTTTGAAACGAACTGTCAACGAGTGTTTAACTCGAGTGTGTTGCATTACATTGCGGGCCGAATTTTTTTGTATGGATAATACTTTAATTGTACTTCTAAGCAAAAGTTATCTAAATATATTTCTTGTGTCCTATTCTACCCTCCGTTAAGAGATTCGCCCGTATAAGAATTACACACTGTATAATAACTACACCTAAACCTTTTCCAATATTCAAATCACCTTCAAACACCACTTCCCCGTCAAGTTACACCCCGATAATCCAGCCCAAACTACCGTCTTTTGTTTCGAATGGCGCGATTACCCGTCGAATGTTCTCGATACCCCGTCCTGTGCGGGCGAGAATTTATGTGCGATATAATTTTCCAATTTTCAAACGCAATGTTTCGTTCTGGAACGCGTGTTGGTAACGCCAGGGAGTCCCGGTTACGTTGCCACGTTTGATCCTGAGATATTTGGATTTTTATAGAAGAATAAAATAAATATTTCGGGACAATCTTACACAAATCGACCTAGTTCTACGCTAAGCTCAGTAAGACTTGTAGGTACTAGACGACGATATACATAATAGATACATATATATACTTATACGAGTATACATGAATCCTATGACTCAGGAACAAATATCTGTCATCACACAAATAATCCTGACTGGGATTTGAACTCAGGAACATCAGCTTCATAGGGTCACTAACCCACTAGGTCAGACCGGTCGTCAATAGACAGTATGCATGTTCGTGTATTTTGAGAGTTGATGTTTATTACTGTTTTAAATAATAAGTCCCGCTGAGTTTTTTTTCTAATCATTCAGAGGCTGAAAACTATTTTTATTTTAATAAATAAATATTCTAGTACTATAATAATTATAGAAAAAGTATGTTGTGTATGTATATATATGTCCACGTTAGTAAATATTTTAGTTATTAAATTTAAATTCAATATAAATAAATAAAAAATGCGTCAAAAATTATTTACTTTTTGAAATACTGTGTGTCGCACTATAAACAAATATTATATTATTTTCTAAATTTATGTTTTCATTATAAAAACATAACTTCTTTATATTCGTTCTATTGGGGGACACGTGGGAGATTCGCTGGAATGCCGATTACCAAATGCAGTCAATATTATGTTTTTAAGAAATATTTATTTGCATTTATTTTTTATGGATCAAATCAACCTTCCGTACCGAGAAAAGACGTTTCTCGGAGGAAACATCGTATCACAGGAGAAATCAAACGCCGGAAGAGGAAAGGAGCGTATTTTTCGAATTTGAATTCCGAACAGACTACTTCCGGCGGAAGCTTAAGCTTTTACGAGATACAACTTTTTAAACGGAATGAGGGTATTTATTCAGATTTTTCTCTTGTAGTTTTCAAGTTACAAATGAGTTAGTTATGATAATCGGAACATACCATATAAATATGGATGTTTAAGTAGTAAATCTAAGTTGTGTGTTTATTTATGAACATTTTGGGAGATGTCTGCACCACACACCAGAGGCTCTAGTGTAAGTTTATTTTGACGTAAAAAAAACATTTACGAACGCGTAAGTGATAATGTTATTTAAATGGGAAACGTAAAATTACGTTAAAAACTTTCACTCAGCATTGTTGCCATTTTATCATACTTGTTGGAGCATGACAGATCTTAAAATGACATGCATGACAGCATGACAAATGATTAAAACTCGACCATATTAGGTTAGCTTCTAGGGCTACTACAATGTCAATATTTACGACTATGACAGACAACACTTAATATATCTTAATTGACATAGATGTCAATTTTCCGTGTGATGCCGGCTGACTAGAGTAGCCACCCCATCTCCTACCGCGGGTGTCGTAAGAGGCGATAAAGGGAAAAATCCTACGTACGGGCAGCAGCGTCCGTCGAAACCCAATCTACAGCTACTGCGGTCGCCAATCCGCCTGCCAAGCGTGACGACTATGGCAACTACCCCAAAGATGATACAAGTCATATTTGTGGGAGGCCTAGGTCCAGCAGTGGACTGCATATGGCTGAAATGTATGTAATGTGTGTTATATATATCATACGTACTCACAACATAAGCCTTATTAAGCTTACCGTGAGGCTCAGTCAGTTTGTGTAATATTTATATATTTATTACATGTATACACATTGTTGCACTTAGAGTCGTTATCTTTTTCCTAGACTGTACTAAATTGGCAACACGTCAATTATTTTCTCAGGCAAGCAGGAGCCCAAGAAAACTGAGCGGAGTTAGCAAAGCCGACGGGACTCGGCTTGTATGTCACTGATGGTATCTTGAAAAGTCGACCGATCTGGCCTAGTGGGTAGTGACCCTGCCTATGAAGCCGATGGTCCTGGGTTCGATTCCCAGTCGGGGCATTTATTTGTGTGATGAGCACAAATTTATGTTCCTGAGCCATGGGTGTTTGTATTTATATGTATCTATCTATTATATATATCGTCGTCTAGTACCTACAACACAAGCTTTATTGAGCTTACCGTAGGGCTAGGTCGATTTGTGTAAAATCGTCCCAAAAATTTTTTTTTTATTTTTTTTATTTATGAAAAACAAAACCCTTCTCAATTGTGTAAAAACTTTTCTCAAAATCCTATTTCCGACCATCAATAAGAACAGCGTTACGAATATCCGAGCCATAAGGCGGCACCATTAGCCCCCTCAATAAAAGTGAGATATCAATAGGGGGAAATAAATTTTAATACATGCAACATTTAATAATATCTTCTGGGGTGATTTGGGGGGATTCTGTATGGAAATTTCGCTTTGAGCGCGGTTTGTGGACGAATCAATTTGCATTTTTTTATTTGGATATCATCATCTTTAGCTATAAGAATGCCATTACAACTTTGATATTTAACAATCGCTTTTCGGTGACGGAAAACATCGTGAAGAAACCGGACTAACCTCAATAAGGCCTAGTTTACCCTCTGCGTTGGGAGGTCAGATGGCGCTTTCGTAAAACTAGTGCCTACGCCAAATCCTGATATCAGCCAAGCGGACCCCAAATTCACATGAGCCGTGGCAAAATGCCGGGGCAATGCGAGGAAGAAGAAAAAATACAAGTGTGAATATTTTCGATATGACGGTTCAGGAGATACAGCATGGTGACAGACAAATGGACGGACGGACAGCGGAGTCTTAGTAATAAGGGTCCCGTTTTACCCTTTGGGTACGGTACCCTATAAACGATAGTAAAAACATATACGTACGTTGTATCAATGGGAATAGTAATGGGATGGGAACTAATAACATATTTAGTAATGAATTGCAAAATAAGTTGAAGAGCAAAATAGCAAAGCAATATTTTTATCTCATAGTAGTGAGTGCTCAAAAGACCGAAGATTTGGTCAAGATCTCGAGAATTCATTATCCAGAGGGAGGGTGGCGCAAAACCGGTCATCGTGGATCACTTTGGCGGAGGCCTATGTCCAGCAGTGAACGCTCTTCGGCTGATATGATGATGATGACGCATAACGTTCGAAGATGAGCATAAAAATCTTAAGACACTCACAAAAAACTTTTATCAAGAAGAAATTCTCACTTGATAATATTTAAAACTTCTGTAAAACTAGGCTGAAAATACCAAAGTTTCAGAAACTTGAAAATCTGAAAAATGCCGCTTAAAATATAAGTACAGTGAACCAATTTGATTTATGGGCCACTTCGTTCCTTGTCACAGTAAAAATCTATATGAAAGACGCAAAATATCTCTTATTAACGTCACTGTGACAAGGTTCGAAGTGGCCTAGAAATTAAATCGGTTGACTAATACGTGACCATTAATATTCTTATAGGTATGTAAGTATGCAATGATTTCTAAGGAGAAACAATTTTCAAAAACAACATTGTTTCCAAGTATAAACAACATTATTTTACCAAATATTACCCTCATTACCATACGTATTACAGAGATATTACAATAAAAAAACAATACAATAAAAATACATCTATACCCACACTCTTTGAACGCGTAGAGCACTTAACTTGCTTTTTTATGTTATATCTCTTTTACAAAAGCTTCTGGTAATGTCGAGTGGAATTGAGCCAATTTGCGATCGTTCGATACATATCTAAGTTTCGATTGGTTTGAGAATAGGGTGAGGGGGACTTATGGTTTGGAAATGCGTTGTTTTTTGTTTTAGGGTGAATTTTGTAGAGAAAATCGGTGGTTATGTTGCTTTTTTGGAGCAATTACGTTTTACTTGTGGCTTATTTTAATAAAATATGTATGATAATATACCTATTCGTCTTCGGCTCAAATTATTACACACGCCACTCACCTTTTTTGAACCCTCTTATACAACTATTGCATAAAATACTATTATGATCGATCGTCGAGGCTTATCTTTTCAAAACAGTATTACAAAAAAGAAATCTGAAACATAGGTTATTTTCTAAGAAAACATATCAAACAGTTAAAACAATAAAAAATATATGTAAAATTGTTTCATTTCAGTATTTAAACCAGATTATTTAAAGTAATAATAATTTAAGAATTCTCTCACATGTGTGTGTGTATGTATATTTGTATGTGCGTGAGTGTTTGTGTATTATGGGTACGTGTCTGTGTATTATTTAAAAAAAATCGCACTAAATTATTATGTCGCACTACTTGATAATTTAAATGCGTTAATGATATGTCGTCACTAAACTGCAAATTGGCAAATCGGATCGCAGTCGCGCGGACCGACGTTCATCCGATTTCATCAATCAATTAGGCGATTAGGGCAATTAACTTCCGCTGCGTCACGGCGATGACGTCACGCCCGTGTCCTGCGTCACGACTAATCTAGTTTGAATTTTAGTTTTAGTCTGAGAGCTAGTTTACATAATTTTACTAATTTCAAGCGTTTGAAGCGTTGGCACAGCTGAAAAGGACCGAAAAGGTGAGTCTCGTTACCGTCTCGTTTTCACTCCCACGGACTGAAAGAGAAAACAACCACGCCGCATAAAGGCCAGCTACCTCAAAGCCACAAGAAATATCAACACATAGCACATCCATAAAGCCGGGACTGGCTATAGCCAGCCCAGCTGCAGCAACCACGCCTAACTAGGCCAGGAAAGACACCTGTCGTAACGGGCGACGACAAGAAACAGCCAAATATCTGAGAGAATCGAAACCCATAGCCCCAGAAGGGAGTTCATGAAAAAAGCGAGAACAGAGTACCAAGTACTACGGATTAATTTAAGTTTGGCGCATACTATCCGGGGCCAGCTCTTAGTCTATTAGCTTTTATTATGATACTAGCTGTGCCCCGCGGTTTATTAGGGAAAAACGTAGCCTATGTGTTAATCCAGGGTGTCAGCAAACTCCACACCAAATTTTATTAAAATCTCTTCAGCCGTTTAGACATGAAGAAGCAACAAACATACACACTGACAAGCTTTCGTTTTTATAATATTAGTGTGGGGCACAGCTAGTAATTTATATCGTAGTGTTATGTTATGTTATGTTACTACTTGAAAATCAAAGCAAATCAAAATAAATGTATATAGAAAACCAACATCTAACATATAATTGTATAAGAACTATTTCAACAATGATAATTGACCTTTTAGCGGATACATTAACAAGTTAACAGTGATAACAATATAAATTAAAATATTTAATAAAATATATAGGTATATTTTTTAGGTTATTCGGCACATACTATTATATTTCAATACTTATACCCTTGAAGGGGCTAAAGACAATCAACATATTGTATTTTTTTTTTCTTGCGAGACAAATGATCAACTGGATTCCAATCCATTGGCACCCCTCGTCGATCGAGTGAGACGAATTGTTAGCGATGTTTTATTGCACGTCTATTTTTTATCGGGTGTGAATTTCTAATAGCGCCTCTACACTATCCGCAGAAGATTACGGGTAAGCACGATAGGCAGAAGGCACACTTGCCTGTACTCGCTTACAATCGTCTTATGATTACCTGCAACCCGTGACTGGTTGGATTTTCGGTTTAAAGATCTTCATTTTTCTCAAAAGAATACAATTATTTTTATTTATTAATTTGTTAGCATGAAAAAGGTACAGGTTACATAAAAAAGTCCCACAAAACAGTTTACACGGTTTGACTGTGGATCGTGCAGTCTCTACTCTCTACTTATAAAATTATTCACTTACTTGAGAAAAGAATATATTGCATGCATAATATATTAATCTAGTTATAGCAGCAGCAGTTAGCAGGATTTTGGGATATGAATCAAAAGGAATCGCTGGATTTCGTTGTGGCTCACAAACGACCGCCAGAAATCGACTTAGTTCAGCACCACACTCCAAGTTTAACTTGTAGATCCCCACGCTTACTGTTCCGTTACCTACTTTAGGTCATGATGCTTGCACAATAATTGAGCCGATTATAGAGGAGTAGATGACCAACGATCATGATCAGTAGTGTAGACGAGCTATTAGAAATCTGATCTAAAAGAAGATCGTTGGCATCCCTGTCTCTTTCTTTAAAAGGTTTTTTTGAAACGCTTACGCAGAAGAGAAACTTCAAATTTCTCTTCTAAGAGTCTAATATACATATTACCAGTTTTTTAAACGTCTACTTTACTGATAAGGAAAAACTAGAATACCTAGTATGAAAATTATACTTAAAGTTCTTACAGAAATATGTATGTATGTCTGCAAACTTACTTTTTCCTTGCTAATTCTCCGAAATATACAAGTATACACCTGTCCTGTCCTTTAACTTAAACCAGTCCTTTAACAAGCTTCCACCAAAAGATGGCTCTGGTTACACCAATTATTTTTGGAATTGTTTTACCTACGCAGACTAGCATGTCACTGTATGACAGCAGTCACCGTAGCCTATAGACGTCTGTAAAACAAAGGATTCGCACGTTACGTACCCTCAAAGCTCTTAACTCTGGCGACCTCTCTGCAGCCCGCGTGCGTGTCAATGTCTCCAGATAAAATACCGTCTGAAACCGGTTCTTTCCCCGCACTTATTTAACATTCGCAATCGGCTCACTCCATTATTTATCACTGGATCAGCGGCTCCGATATTTCATCCGCCGTCTCAATACGCCGCGCAGTATATCATACTAATGCGTGGCGTGAATTTTTGGAAATAGCTGTTCACGCCTCGATGGAGACGTGTTTTGTGGTATCAAAAATGTGGTAGCTTAAAATGGGTTATGTAACATACACCCCGTTATCTAATGCTCATTTTGGGGGCAAGCTAAAATAGTGATGTTGCTTCACATTATTAGTCGATTCATATTTGTCTATAAAAGTTATTTGGCAAAATAAAATTCTTCTTTACTGAAAGCCCAAGAGATAACTTATTCATTCCTCTCTTTAATCAGATCGGAGGGCGACAATTATAAATATCAAATCTCGTCAATTATTGAATATCGTCGGTCCGATTTTTGAGATAGTCAGCGAGTATTCTTCATAGAGATTCTCATTCATTCTCTATGGAAATCACTTGGTGACTGTTTCAAAAATCGGACCCAAGATCTTTTGACAAGTTATTGAGTGAGTAAGTCAACTTAATTTTTTATCGACTTAGATTATCGTCACTGCCCAATCACTTGCCCCTAAACTGAGCATTAGATAACGGGGTGTAGTTATGTAGCTGTCACGTTTAACAAGTAGGTGTGTAACGAACAAAAATGACAACCGTCATGTGGTTGTAACCAAGGCTCGGAACCGGTTTAAAAAACAGTGGTTAAAACCGGTTAATTTCGGTTTTACTCCGAACTATTATGAGAACGCGAACGTTTGAAGAACTTTATTAAAACCTAAGTAAACCGGTCGACCACTAACGATGGCCGGCATGCCGCGTAAATACAGACACGTAACAAATTGCTACTAGCAACTTATGCTTTTTTGGAATAAACCGGTTTTAAAAGTTCCAAACCGCTTAACTTGACAAGAACTTTATGAAAATATTCTCCTATAAACCGGTTGTTGTATATAACTGGCTAATCGAAAGTTTATACTTTTTACTTTTTACATACGCTATATTTAAAACTGATGTCTTATTGTCACTTCCTTAAATAAAGTCAACAAACAATATTTGTTATCAGCACGAATGCTTATTTTAATAGATTTATATGTAAATAACTGCATATTCTCGTATTAAAAGTGAATCGGCAAATGTTTATAATATGTGCGTGTATATTTTTTGAAAATTTAGTGAAAAATTAATAGTTCACATCTTTTCAATATTTTTTGTTGTGACATTTGAACAGCTGTAAACATGTCTAGTAATGAGCTTAGTGCGTTTAAACCACTAGTAAACAGAGATGGATACTCGTCGTGGAAGTTCAAAATCCGTATGTACCTCATACATGAGGAACTGTGGGAGACTGTCGTCGGATACCCTGCAGGTACTAATATCTCGGCTGAGAAGAAATTACGAAACGATCAGAAGGCGTTATCGAAAATCTGTCTCACTGTAAATGGTATGGCTATTACCCATGTAAGGTCATGTAAGACAGCCAAGGAAGCTTGGGATGCCCTGTCGTCCGCTTACGAGGATAAAGGTTTAGGGCGACGTATTAGCCTTGAACGGAAGCTGTACAGGTACTGCCTTGACGATTTTGACTCCAATATAGAGATGTACATAAATGCTGTAATGTCAACTGTGCAAGATTTAGCCGATATAGGCAAAATTATAGAAGATGCTTCAATAGCTGCAATTCTTCTAAGAGGCTTGAGCCCTCAGTATGCACCTTTAGTAATGGCTTTGGAAAATTCCAATATAAACATTACCACGGATCTTATTAAAACAAAGTTATTGAATGAGCTAAATAAACCAGCCTTAGATAAATCTGATTCTGCTTTTCGTACCCGAATGAACCAAAAGAAACCGAATAAACCTATAGTCTGTTACGATTGCATGGAGCCAGGACATAAGCGGCCCGATTGTCCCCATAAGAAGGATAAGAAAAGAAAGCCCGTTTGCCACAAGAGTTCTCTATGCGCGCTGAACGTCAATGATGGTTTTGAGCATGAAAGGTTCTATATTGATACTGGGGCGTCCTCACACATGGCCTCCAGAGCTGATTGGATGCACAATATGAGAGGTTCTTCAAATGGGAATGTGACCATCGCCAACGGAGAAGTTTTACCCAGCAAAGGCGTTGGAGATATTTCTATCACCAGTTGCGGTCACAATACTGATGTTAAGAAGATTACGGATGTAGTTCACGTGCCAAACTTGAAGTGTAATCTTATTTCAGTAAAGAAGGCGGTAGATAAAGGTTTTAGCGTAGTTTTTGATAAAAATGGTTGTAATTTTTATGATTCTGATGCTTTTTCTTGTAAAGGTGATGTCATTTTGCATGGTTCTGTTTGTGGTGGGCTGTATTCATTAGACTGTACAGTAAACCCACCGCGTCAATTATCCGCTTTTGAGACACACTCCGATGTTTCTAGCTTTAAGCTTTGGCATAGACGTTTAGGTCACTTATGTCGCATTGGAATGGATCATCTGAAGAAAGGTCACGCCGTAGGTGTTGACTACGAAGCGGTAGACAAAGAACCCTGCATCTCTTGCATTGAAGGTAAGCAAAGTAGAAAACCCTTTAAGTCGGTTTCCCATAAAAAGACAACTTCACTTTTAGAGCTCATTCATTCTGACGTTTGTGGTCCCCTGCCTGAAATGTCATTTAAGGCCTGAATTGTCAAGGCAATAAGTATATTTTATTTTTTATTGATTATTTTTCTCGTATGACTTATGCTTACTTCATTAATTCAAAAGCTGAAGTAAAGAAAATGTTCTGTATTTTCCAGTCCGCGGTAGAGCGAGAAACGCGAGCCAAAATTAAGACTCTGAAGAGTGACAACGGAAAAGAATATATTAATGATGAATTTTCAAACTATTATAAGTCAAGGAATTCAGCATCAAACAACAGTTCCATACAGTCCTCAACAAAATTCAATCGCAGAAAGAACGAATCGTTCGATTATAGAGAAAGCCAGATCAATGCTTTCTGAATGCTCTCTTTCTCGGGCTTATTGGCAAGATGCTACAGAGATGGCTGTATATCTCAAGAATCGATCGCCTCATCGCGCTCTCAATGGCAAGACGGCGTATGAAATGTGGTACGGTAAAATACCAAACTTATCTCATTTGCGCGTTTTTGGATGCAGAGCATTTATCCATGTCCCCGATTGTAGTCGGAAGAAGCTGGATATGAAAGCATGTGATCACATTTTCGTCGGATATTCAGACGATCCGCGAAGTTATTATTTTAGGGACATGAGATATCCCAGAAAAATAACTAAAAGTAGAGACCTTATATTCTTTGAAAATAAATTTCAAGATTTGAAAGATCGAAGTAATAATTATAAGTCAGGTGTTAATTTATCAGAACCTGCACATATACCTATTTTATGTTCAGATGTGAACTCATCAAATAGTTCAAATGATTATATACCACTTGTAAGTACAGTTACCGATGATCACCGACCTGATATTGCACATGAAGACGAAGACAATGAGTTCGATGTCGAAAATGCAGAGCCGAAGTACAATGCTAGTACGCAAGGTGAGATGGTTGAGAGAGTTACTTTACATACATCCAATGAAGAAGATTCTGAAATAGACACACCAGAACCAAGGTATAATTTGAGGCCTAGAAACCCTAAATCTACTGCCAATTGTGTATGTATGCAATCCCTGAAGCTGATGGATGAACCTGCAAGTTATGCACAGGCTATGAATGCAGATGATAGTGATATGTGGCATCAAGCTATGCAAGATGAATACCAATCACTGCTTAAAAAGCAAACGTGGGTTCTCGTTAACAGACCAGATAAAAAGGTCATACCTTGCAAATGGGTCTATAAACTGAAGAAAAATCAGCATGGTGATGTAATTAAATATAAAGCAAGGCTTGTAGCCAAAGGTTATAATCAGACGTATGGTGTTGATTATTCTGAAACCTTTTCTCCAGTCGTTCGCAATTCTTCTCTGCGTATGCTATTTGCACTAGCTGCCGAAAAAGGTATGAAGATGCATCATTTAGACGTAGACACGGCATTTTTAAACGGAGACTTGGATGAAGAGGTATTTATGAGTCAACCGCAAGGATTTATAAAACCAGGACAAGAAGGTAAAGTATGCCTGCTAAAGCGTTCACTTTATGGCCTTAAACAGGCACCAAGGGCATGGTTTAAGAAATTAACAGAAATCTTGAACCATATAGGTTTTAAACAAACCCCTTCTGAAGCCTGTATTTACACAAAGAAGGTTAGTACAGAGTTTATAATACTCGCCTTCCATGTCGATGACATTGTCATATTCTATAAAGAAAATCAAACGCTTGACAACGTCATAACTGACTTGAAGAAATATTTTAGCTTGAAAGTGCTAGGCCCGTTAAGTTACTATTTAGGTTTAAACATTAGTGACAAACCTAACGAGATTAAAATATCTCAAGAAACTTACATAAAGGACCTGTTGCAAAAGTTTAATATGTTGGATTGCAAGACTGTAGCTACGCCGTTGGAAACAAAGAAATTGTTGCCCTGTGAAGATGGTAATGTAAACAAATCTTTGCAATATCCATATCAACAATTAATCGGATCGCTAATGTTTCTGTCTGTAAATACGAGACCAGATATAGCTCACGCGATATCATATTTAAGTCAATTTAACACAAAATATGACAAAAATCATTGGATTGCCGCAAAGCGAGTGTTGCAGTATTTAAAAGGCACAATCGATCTGGGAATTATTTACAGGAAAGGTGGCGGAAGCTTACACGGTTATGCGGATGCGGATTGGGCCAACTGTCCTATAGACCGTCGTTCCTACACAGGATTTTTCTTCTCTATGGCCGGTGGAGCTATTTCGTGGGAGAGTAAAAAGCAATCAACCACAGCCTGTTCTTCTAGCGATGCTGAATATATTTGCCTGTCGAGTGCGGAGGATGCTGTGTTTCTGAGGTGGTTGCTGTTTGAAGTTACTGGTAAGTTAACTAATGTACTTATACATAATGAATAATGATTCACCACAACAGAACCAAGCACATCGATATACGATTTCATTTTATACGTAATTTATTAAATGAGAATATTATTGATCTCGTTTACACTCCTACTTCGAAGATGTGGGCTGATGTGCTCATCAAGCCTTTAGCGCGTATTAAGCATCAGAGTTGTGTAAAAGGTATAGGCTTATGCTCCTAATCTTATTTCGATTACGGGGGAGTATGTTGTATATAACTGGCTAATCGAAAGTTTATACTTTTTACTTTTTACATACGCTATATTTAAAACTGATGTCTTATTGTCACTTCCTTAAATAAAGTCAACAAACAATACCGGTTTAAATATAACGGTTACGCGAGTGAAACCGAAATGAAAAGGTTTTGCGCCAAGTACATAATAACGGTTTGGAAATTTAACCGGTATCCATGGTTGTAACATTATAGCGGCACTGATCCAGCACGGCTCCAATCCAGCAAATTACTTGTCATTCTTTGTGTATTAAATACCATACGACTAGTCGCGGAGCCCGCGCGCTGTAAGCGAGGAGACCACATGCGCACAGCGCGCCGACTGCGGGACGACTGCGCGCCGCCTGAGTACGTGTTCGCGGTGATAGCAAGCTACACCTTGCGGATGGCTGGCACCTCATCATAAGTCATTTTTTTCCTCGCGGTAGTGGGGATATAATTTTTATACCTAAATATGTTCCTAGCACGAACGATTTCTTCTTAGTGACTGACAAAATAAAATCATCTTCAGTCCTGTTATCGATAAGTACAACTTCAATGTCATACAGGTAATACAAAAACAAAATATAGGGTTAAAAAAAAAACAATAGATGTAGATGTAGTGTAGGGACGCCCGGCCGGACTCAGGCGGGCTGTCGATCGCTTGTTGCAGTCATTCAGCCCATATTTAATAACAATAACAAAAACTATCTATTTATTTATATTTTACATACTTCAGAAAACAATTTGGAACTATACATTGCAAATTTTAAAAGTTAATTGGATAAAAAGTGTATGGAGTAAGTTCAATTTGTTCAAGGTCGCTGGCACGCGGCGTACCTAGATGCCGATATAAGTCTCTGTGTACGTCTTGTCGTAGTACTTATCGATAACAGGATTGTCGATATTTTACTGCGGCAAGCACTAAGCAAGTGTCGTTCTTGCTAGTAAAATATCTAGGTATTATTATGTTCAATAACCATATACCTAGCCCGCCATGAATGCAAACAGGTAGTTAATTCAGGCTCACTGTACCTGTGTCCCTGCTCGGGCATTACGGGACGCCTGAGGCGAGTACACTCAGACACATTTTTGCTATCCATTTTTTGCTATTACACATTTTTTTTTTGTTTTAAGATTTTTTCCGTATTTCTTGGAGCTTCCTAACTTGTCCACAGATCAAGGGAGCCTGAGCAAAACTAAAGTGAACTATTACATTTTGACGACCGGTCTGGCCTAATGAATAGTACCCTGCTTATGAAGCCGATGGTGCTGGGTTTAAATCCCAGTCAGGGCATTTATTTGTGTGTTGAGCACAGATATTTGTTCCTGAGTCATGGGTGTTTTCTATGTAAGTATTTATATGTATCTATCTATTATATATGTCGTTGTCTAGTACCTACAACACAAGCCTTACTGAGTTTACCGTAGGACTTGCTCGATTTGTGTAAGGTTGTCCCGAAATATTTATTTATTATTATTTATTATTTTGGCATGCAAAAGCGAGAGTATCTTTGTCCCTTACTGGCGTACGTGGATGCGTGTTTCAGACATTATTCCTTTGACGTACGTTTCTTTTGACGTACAAAACGTCTCGTACGCGTAAGTTATAAATACCTTTACCATGAGTTGTGACATTGAGGTTTTCGATAACGAGTATCGAGTTTACTATCTGTGCATCTCGCTTGTACTATTTTAGCGCGAACGAGATGCACCAGATAGTAAACTCGATACTCGTCATCGAATACTTTAAAGTCACAACTTAAGGTAAAGGTTATTTATATGGGTAGCTCTAACGCGATGGTGACGTTTCGTTACGTTAAAAACTCACGCTCAGGGCTCACAAAATGGGTCCGACTGTACCTCACAAGGCAAACAAAAGATCGGGCTGCTGCACAAATCTTAATCTTAGCATTCATTATATGGAGCAAAATGGCGAACCTGAATTTATTCTAGGTTCCGTTTATGAGCAGGTAGCTTCACTTGCACTGGCTATGAAAAAAGATGGAGTTTACTTTAAATCCCACCAATATGGACACATTTTAACATGTAGTGAATAAATAAAATGCCTTTCAGGTATGTAGTATTCAGGTGTCGTAAGAGGCGAAAAAGGGAAAAATCCTACGGATGGGCAGCAGCGTCCGTCGAAACCCAATCTACAGCTACTGCGGTCGCCAACCCGCCTGCCAAGCGTGGTGACTATGGTAACTACCCCCAAGATGATACAAGTCATATTTGTGAGAGGCCTATGTCCAGCAGTGGACTGCATACGGCTGACATGTGTGTGTGTGTGTGTGTGATGTAGTGTTGTGTTCCTGATCGTGAGTAAGGTTTTCAGAGCTCCAACCCACCTTAAAGGCCGGCATCGCGCTTGTTACTCCCCTGGTGTTGCGGGTGCCCATGGGCGACGGTAAATGCTTACATTAGGCAATCCGTTTGCTCGTTTGCCGCCTTTGTCAAAAAAAATGCTTGTAAGATGAAGTCAATTTAATTATTAATACTTAAATTACCAAAGGGAAAGGAATCATTATTGGAACATTAATAATGACAGCTATTCTACTGTACACTACAATAAAATTTCTTATCAAATCTTATTACTAAAAACCGAAGTACAGTCAGCAGCAGAAGTAGCTAAGCATTTGAGGTGTTCGAAATGAGGTCAACACGTCTCTATTGTCTATATAAGAGAATAAGAGCGCGTGTAGGTCATTTTGAACACTTCAAACGCTTAGCAACTTTTGCTGCTGACTGTACTACAAGTAACTACAGTGCTACAGCAAAACTTAATGTACGTAAATTTCGAACGATTGTCTCTGTCAATCTCGTGACACCTTAATTGGAGTAAAAAAGAACAATGCTCGAAAACAAAATGTTCACGGTACCAGGCTAGATATCTAATGGTATCTACTCAATAAATCTTTATTTACAATAATAACATTCATTTAAATTGAGTACTCAACTAGTTATTAAATCTAAAAAAGGCCCTTGAGGCATTGAACCAAGGATGCTGGCGGCATTTCCTCGTTACCATCAGTTATATCAACTAGACGCTTCGCGATTTGTAATAATAGTTTGTGTATGTGAATTGTTTTGCCATATAGTCGTAGCGGAAGATCAGCGCTGACTCCACACCATCTCTTCGCTCCCCCTTTTATTCACTAATAAATCATTTTTATGTCAAAAAAGCAAGCCGAGAATCGAACACGGAACCGCACAAACAACGCCAGGTGTACAAGCAATCATGGCACACAGAATAATGAGGGAGAATATTACCCGATCGGCCTGAGGCCTTTTTAATTTTCCGTAAGATCACCTCCCTGTTTTTTTGGTGTTCATAAAAGGATATGTCTTGAGAGGGATTTAATTTCCGTGTATATATATGAAGTGCTGTTGTATGGCTGGTAATTTCCTGAACAAAACATTTCAGTGGAAAACGGTTTAAATAAATAAATATTACAGAATATTCTTACACTTCGACTGAGCCAACGATATATCTATATAATATATAAACGTGAAAGTCCTGACTGACTGACTGATCAACGCCCAGCCCAAACCGTTTAACCTAGATAGATGATTTTTTCACATTAGGTAGTTTATATACCGTAAGGACCCACTAAGAAGGGATTTTCGGAAATTTTACCGTTAAAGGGGTAAAAAGGGGGTTAAAAGTTTGTATGGTGCGTGTCTAAAATTTATACGTAGAGACTTGAAATTTTGTGTAAGCACTCCTTATTTGAATAGAAGAAAAGTAATTTCAGCGTTTTTTGAAATTCATCCCCTAACGGGTCAAAAAGGGGAATCTTCTGCGCGTGCGAAGCCGCGGGCATAAGCTAGTATAATATACAAATAGTACTTAAATATTTAGAAAACACCCATGACTTGGGAAGTAATATCTGTGCTCATCGCACAAATAAATGCCCCTACTGGGATCTGAACTCAGGACCATCGGCTTCATAGGCAGGGTCACTACACACTAGGCCAGACCGGTCGTCAATAGAAAATATGCATGTAGGAACAAATATCTGCGCTCATCACCTAAATAAATGCCCTTACTGGGATTTGAAACAAGGACCATCGGCTTCATAGGCAGGGTCCACTACCTACTAGGCCAAACCTGTCGGCAAACACGCCTATTTAATTTAATTTTGTTAAAAATTGTTACACGTGTGGTCATGTCTATTTCTTACTTACAATTTGAAAGTTTTATATTTCATTTTAGTAAATAACATTATGGTAGAACAATAGGGAGCTACAAACTAATTATGAACTATAAAAGCTAAATAGAAACTAAATTAAGAGCTAAAAAAAATAATTTGATTCCGGTCTGGCCTAGTGGGTAGTGACCTTGCCTATGAAGCCGATGGTCCTGAGTTACAATTGAACATTTTGAACTTAGCATATGATAATAATGCCCTATCACCAAATTACCAAGTATAACAGTTACGCTAAGATATGCCTTAAATATATTATTAAAAAAATTGAAGAGGTCGAATACAAAAACACACTTAACAAATACACCCTCCTTCTCTTACTTCCCATTGATCTTAAAAACCTGTCAATTACTATTGAAAACAATACGTAGGGGCCCCAAGAGCTATCGTGATCCCTTGATAAGGGATCGATCTCTTTCGAGAATACTTCAAGGATTCTGTTTTTCTTCTGTTTGAATTTGATGTGAAAAATAACTTGAGCACATCAAAATCTGTAGGCAAAAGATTTTTTCATCACACTTGCTCGTCAATGGCGTTATTACTTGCGAGAGTACAGAGCAGTTATAGCCGATTTAGTTCACACGGGCTGTTAAGTTTAGTTTTAAAAATATACGGAACCTATACTTCACTTGGACTGAGGATGTTTCCAAACAGCCAAGGTGTATTTCATATCTTCAAAAGTTTGCTACAACCAACTTTTAATATGTATAAAACATATCTTTATATTAAATTTGACTGCAATTTAATGTTTAGTATTTATTAAAAATAATAGTTTTCTATTTGATTTTGATAATTGATACTATTTGGCAGGATGATCTGTCAACTTTGAAAACAAAACGCAGTTGTTAACATTATCTGTAGAAGACATTGAAAAAAGTTGACATTGTTGACAAAATGCAAAATTGACAAAATGGATGCGGTCTGATTGTAGTTTTCAAAGTGTTTTCAACGAATTTATTTTATTTCCTCGCAAATGTGATGAAAAACATTGTATGTCCCACGGGTGGTAAGTGTATACCAAACTTGAGTCATTAAAAGCCCTCCGACTTCGTCGTCGGGCTTCTAATAGACTCGCGTTTACTATACCTTACTTACCATCCTCGTTGCACAATGTACTATAACAAGTCAATTAATAAAATTGCAGGATATTCTTACACAAATTGACTGAGTCCCAACCGTTTTTTTCGGGTATTCAACCAACGATACATATAATACACAAATACTTAAATATATAGATTACCCATGATTAAAAATAAATATTTGTGTTCATCACACAAGTAAAAATGACCTTACTGGGATTTGAACCCACGCCCCTCGGCGGCGTCGGCGTCACAGGCAGGGTCACTACCCACTAGGCCAGACCGGTCGACGATAAGGATTTGTGTGCTAATAAATCATATTTGTAGGTTATATATACCGATGTTATCTTTGTACAAGTGAAAACTTAGCTAAAGCGCCTGGCCTAAGTAGGTATCTAGTAGTAACGTGTGTGTAACACGCATGACGACGTTCTATATTCAAATATTGATTGTTGAAGTCCAATATTAATTCTCTGCACATAGACATGGTCCTTCGGTTAAGTTTTTCACCTAAATATAAATGTAGGTATTTAATATTTCCCAATCTATGATACCATAAAAAAAACTTTTATTTAAAGACGACCAAATACCTTAAATAACAGGCGGCATGGTACCGAAGGCGCTGGCAGCATTTCCTCGCTGCATCGTGAGGCTGATATGCTGAGCGAGGTAGCTGCCAGCTCTTCGGTCTCCTGTGGCACCTACCCCTCTGGAGTTCCTGGGCCATAAGAAACTGCAGTTTTTCATTATATAAGACTGACCAGCGTTTGACCTCAGTCACAACTTATAAGTGTCGACGAGGTCGAGGGTGTAGCACGCTGGTTCAGTAACAGCCTATTCACACTTGCCTTGAAAATACCAAATTATATTTTTTCGGGAATACAGACGTAGGGAGCGAATTCAATTTCATAGCGAACTTTTTTAATGCGGACTATTAGGAAGGTAGAAGCGAATCGCTTCGTGTGAATGAATGGAATATTCACAACGTAAAGATGAAACCGCTCCCCTAACCTGACCGGTAGCCGTACTTACTTAAAATCAGAGATTTCGTCCTCTGGTTTGCTTCTAGTCATAAAAGAAAGGCACTACTTCTAACAGTATTTGAAAAAGCTAATTCTAGGCAAGAACGTGGCAGGGTCGTGTCAAGGGCAAGCAGTAGGTAGGTCAGTAATGTGCATTACTGCACTGGACGGACACTCGGAAGTTGGGTTGACAGTCTAGAAGTGGCATTGTCGCAAAATAAAGCTAAGGTCTGGCTAAGGTGTCATAATGTTAACTATAGAAATATACTGCTGTGGTCTCTTTCACACGTCGTCTTTGGCGTCTTTTTTGTTCAATACCCTTACCATGAGTTGTAACGAGTAAACGAGTAGCGAGTTTACTATCTGTGCATCTCGTTCGCACTAAAATAGTACAAGCGAGATGCACAGATACTCGTAGTAAATTTGATACTTGTTATCGTAAACCTTAATGTCGCAACTCATGGTAAGGGTACAGAAACTTGACGCTGACGTCAGACGTCACGTGTGGCATACAATAGGAGACCTAAGCTTCAGTAAAACAAAAAAAATCAGATTCGGATACTTCAACTCTCAACCGATATTGAACTTATTGCAACAATACAATATATAGTAGAATAACTAACGGTGAATAAATGTGTACGGTATAAGATTAAAAGTCTTGTTATAATTAGTTTATTATAAAATTTAATATATCTGATCAAAGAGAACTCACAGGCGGCTCAGAGTCACTCAGCGTGGAATGGAAAGAGCTATATGCTCTTATTGTCTCTACGAGATAGAATGAAAGATTAGGTTATCCGTAGAATAACATTATAAGAACTGCGGAATTGGGCATGGGCAGGCCACGTAGCCGGGAGAATCGATGGCCGATGAGAAAAGTCTTACGGCCCGGCCACGACATTGCGAATTGCGACGCGGCAAGCGTTTTATCTGTTCATTGCGTGTGATCCCAACTAACTGCAGTGCATTGCGCGTGCACCGCGCAACGAACAGATAAAACGCTTGCTGCGCCACAAGTCGTGCATTGTCGTGGCAGGGCCGTTAGAGTGGCGACCACTGTATAGGAAAGCGCGGCGTCAAGCGACCACAAACCAGATAGACAAATGGTCTTGTAAGGATCGCTTCTCTGAATGAAGTGTACTGAAGATCGCTCCCGGTGGCGGTCTATAGGGGAGCCCTGTGCCTGATAGACAGGTGTGTGAACAGAAATGGATGAGTACTAATTAGTTACAAACGGATACCGTTCGCGTTGAGGGGTATCGCTAATGAGCAGTTTGTCCTGACTCGGCTTGAAAATGGGTACCAGAGCTTACCCGAAACATGTCACGTAGTGCGATATAATTACACGTGAGTTTATCCATTTGTAACTAAGTAGTAAATTGGTTTTAATTATAGAAATGAGTGAACCTTACAATTTGTAGCAATTTGATCAATACACACTATAGTCTGAATCTAGGACATATCCAGTGACCTAACTCCTTCTAGAACAGTCCGGAGGTAATGGGGCGATAGTGTCGCTGTAAATGAGTTACGGCCGCGAGGTGAAGCTTTTACTGTGAAGGCGGTCGTGACGCAGGCGACATTGTCCAGTAAATATGTATGTTTCTTGCCATAGTGTAAAGAAGGAAAAAAAACACGTCCTAATAGGACAAAAAAAGTGTCTAACAATTCTACATCCAGTGTCTAACAGTCTACTTAATATTCGGCCGGCAAGCCCTTACTTCATGGCTTAGTCATAAATGAGCAACTTCATTTCAAAATCATCATCATCATCATGTCAGCCGTAAAACGTCCAGTGCAAGACATAGGCCTCCCCCAAATATGACATGTATGGAGCGGATTTGCCATAGTCACCACGCTTGACAGGCGGGTTGGCGACCGCAGTAGGTGTTAATTCGACCCTGCTGGCCCGTCATTTCGGAGTCATCTTCGTCGCGTTTACCCGGCTCATGAGAGCCTGTAGTCCGCTTGGGAAATAATCCCAGGCTTTGGTGTAGGTACTCGTTTTACGAAAGCGACTGCCATCTGACCTTTCAACCCAGATAATAAACTAGACCTTATAGTGATTAGACCGATTTCATCACAATGTTTTCCTTCACCGAAAAGCGACTGGTAAATATCAAATGATATTTCGTACATAAGTTCCGAAAACCTTATTGGACAAGTCGGGGTTTGAACCTGCGATCACCGGATTGAAAATCGCACGCTCTTACGGGTATGTCCTTAAACTGCAACTAGAAAACTTCTGAAGACGGGCACTAAGCGTGGCGACTATGGCAACTACCCCCCCAAGATGATAAAAGTCAAATTTGTGGGAGGCCTAAGTCCAGCATTATACTGCATACGGCTAAAATGTATGTATGTATTGTTTTACATACGAAAATCTTCAAATATACAGATCCGGAGCAGATAACCGGATAATGGCGAGCAAACAAACCCAGAGTACGACAAATGTCCGGCGGGGTACTATATTTATCCCTCCTTTATTGGGCGTGCTGGTCACTTCGGTATTCGGACTATTTATTTATTGTACGCCCCGTGACATATGTTGGACAGGCGTGGAGACAAGTGCTAGCAGTTTGACTGGATTTTACAAAAGTTACGCGGTTTTTACACATATTAGAGTATTTTAAAAAAAATCGTGCCCCCAATTAGTGATAGTTCTTCAGAAAAGTTAAGTCACTGTCAGTTTCGTGACGACAATTGAGTATACAATTTTGATAAAAACTTGTTTTTTATGTTTATAAACTTTAATCTATATTACAACCTAATTAAAGGCAAAAAGTCGATCTTCATAATCATGCTTAGTTGTCATCACGAAACTGACAGTTATTTAACTTTTCTTAACAACTTTCGTTAATTGGGTGTACCAAATTTTGAAAAATCCCATTATAAAAAAATACCTACCGATGTTTTTAGTGTGGTGTGTCCGAGAAACATCCCTATAGTGTGCAAAACTTTCAAGTTATACATAAATAAATAAATATTTCGGGACAATCTTACGCAAATCGACCTAGTCTTACGGTAAGCTCGGTAAGGCTTGTATTGTAGGTACTAGATGAGGATATATATATATTAGATACTTAAATATAGAGAAATCGCCAATGACTTAGGAACAAATATCTAATCAAAGTATGTGCTCGTCACACAAATAAATACCCCGACTGGGATTCGAATCTAGGACCATCGGCTTAATAGGCAGGGTCACTTCCACTAGGCCAGACCGGTCGTCAATTGATATTTGCCAGTCGTTTTTCGGTGAAGGAAAACCTCGTGAGAAAACCGGACTAATTCTAATAAGGCCTAGTTAACCCTCTGGGTTGGAAGGTCAGATGGCAGTCGCTTTCGTAAAACTAGTGCCTGATGAAAAGGAAACTGATGATGATGATAATGCTGAAGCACTCCTGCGCACGACTGTACCCGGAGTATATTAAACGGCGAGAAGGCGCCCGCATTTGGTTTTTATACACCAATACTTTGTCGCATTCTTCCGACTTTTGTATATTGGCTGAATTTGTCCATAGACTTGGGAAAGTTCAGAAGGGAAATAAATAAACAGTTGACGACAGGTCTCGCCTAACGGATAGTGACCCTGCCTATGATGCCGACGGTTCTGTGTTCAAATCCGAATCCTTTGTTTGCGTGATGAGCACAGATATTTATTCCTGAGTCATGGGTGTGTTCTATATATTTTCATGGGCAACAGTAATTGTTTGTCAGGCAATCCGTCTGCTCGTCTATCACATTTAAAAAAAAAAAGAGATTAGTTGCCAAGGACCCCAGGCTCCCAAAGGCCGTGGCAAAATACCGAGAAAACGAAGATAATGAGTTGTTAGCTATAAAATAAATAAATAAATATTTCGGGAAAATCTTACACAAATCGACCTAGTCCTACGGTAAGCTCAGTAAGGCTTTTGTAGGTACTAGACGTCAATATATATAATAAATAGATACAAATACTTAATTAGACAACACCCATGACCCAGGAACAAATATGTTCTATCACACAAATAAATACCCTGACTGGGATTTAAACTATCGGCTTCACAGGCAGGGTCACTAGTCTATATATACAGGCAGGGTCACTACTCACTAGGCCAGACCGGTCGTATTTTATATTATACTAGCTGACCCGGCGAACTTCGTACCCCCTAAACAGCGACAAAAGTAGTGATAGGTTTCAATTTTTTTTTAGTACTTAATGTCTCAATCAGAGCTGTGACAATTCCAACCAATCCAAAATCATTTTAATCGGTTCAGCCGCTCTCGAGTTATAAGCGGTTGAACAAACCCCACTTTCTTTTGTATTTATATAGATACGAGTATATAGAATATAGATATATTGACATTGTCAACTCAGTGTCCTGTCTATGACATTCCGAGGCCCACATTCCCGTGTCTTGGAGACTCTAATAAGCCCTCGGGCGATAAATCTCGTGTTATTGATTCCCTTATTCTCCTTTATTTGTTTACTGGACACTAGTCCCCTCTTAAGTGCTTTGACATTTTATCAAGTAAATTGATAATAAGTGTATTTGCTGTTGTTTGTTTCCATTAATTCACAGACCGGTTTATGTTCAACTATAAAAAAATAAAAAATAAAATAATTATTTTAAACTTGCATTTTTTATACTACGACGGTGATAAACAAGCATACGACCCACTAGGCCAGACCGGTCGCAACAAAAGGCTATGGACGCCTGCAAATCCAGAGGATTCACATGCGCGTTGCCTACTCCAACTGTTTCATCTCGAGAAGAGTTGCCACAGTCGTCACGTTTGGCAGACGGTTGGCGGCCGCAGTAGCTGTATATTGGGTATTGACGCTGCTGCCAGTCCGTAATAGGATTTTTCCCTTACGACACCCGCGGGAGGAGATTGGGTGTTATTCTACTCAGCCGGCATCACACGGTTGACTAGAATAACACTGGTATAAAACTATAACAGCTGATAAATACAGCGATACAATTGACAACATAACCTATAAACAAAATTCAAAATGGCCGCCGCGGAATAAAATGAACATTAATTCGTGTTACCGACATAGGTAACGGCCACTTGAAGCGGCATAAATCGACAGTTTAGCCCACTCGATTTAATCGGGGCTGGGTTAAATGGATACTGACTATCGTTGACATGTACGCTTACCTCTATTCGTTTTACTATTGCCCGGTGATACATGTTGGTATGATTTTTAGTACAAATATAGTTAGCCTATGTCCAGCAGTGGACTGCATACGGCTGAAATGTATGTATGTAATAGTTTTATACCAGAACGGACAGTGTGAAATTTTATCGTTTATCGCGCTACCCCGTCACTTTCGCACTTAATACTTGTTGGAGAGTGACAGATATTGTGACAAATGATAAAAACCGATATCAGCCCTTTATAAGGCAGAGGCGATATATCGACCACATATGCTCACTTGGAAATTCAGCCATACTGTCTTAATAATATGGCACAATGTTGTTTCTACTTGTTAGAAATTTAATTTGCTCTTAAAATAGGCTTTGAAATGTAAGCTTCCGATAGCTACAGCGAATTCTGCGGTACCATGTCTCAGTCAATGGGGCCTTATAAAGGGTTAGGCTAGCAGGGCCCTTTTAAAGTCGTCAGTTAAGTATGGCGATTATGCAACCTTGCTTAGAATTCGCTCTCTGTTGCTGTCGGTTAGGGAGACCTTACTCCATGGAGGTACACGCCCGTGGCTGGTTTGATGAAGACACTATAAAGTTCCTATTCGACTACGGAACTACGAGTACTAACCTGCCTATAGCTATGACGCTGTTTAAGTTATTATTAAAACTGTTCATAATCGAATAAGTATTTGCTTAATAGGTACAGAGGCTCTTGTGTAAGTTTCTTTTGATGTAAAAAAACGTTTACGAACGCGTAAGTGATAATGTTATTTATATGGGAAACGAAACCGCGTTCGTGACGTCAAGTTACGTTAAAAACTTACACTCAGGGCTCAGGGCTCTGAAAACGTCTTCCCAAATTTAGTTATAGCGTTTAAGTGGAATAACGGTAATTGCTTACCATCAGGCAATGCGTCTGCTCGTTTGCCACCTTTGTCACAAACACAGACAGACAGACTTATCATACAACAATCATGCTTCTTGCAACTACTTATACAATGCCCTATAAACCTATTTTCTTATCAATTCTCGTATCTATGGTACCTATAAATCCACTGTATTCTATTCTTTATGGTTTCTTTATGACAAGTTCAAGGGTAGATATAGAATTATTATGGTAATGTTGTAAGTATGATCGTGAAACAATGAGGTTACTAAGGTATAGTGACAGTGCATAGATGGATACGGACTTATAAACTGGGGAAAAATATTTTCTTAATATCGATTACATTTATGAATAAACTATATACTAGTTGAAGTTATACGACATGTCTGGCCTAGTGGGTAGTGACCCTGCCTATGAAACCGATGGTCCTGGGTTTAAATTCCAGTCAGGGCATTTATTTGGGTGATGAGCACAGGTTTGTTCTTGAGTCATGGGTGTTTTCTATGTATTTAAGTATTTATATTTATCTATCTCTATCTATTATATATATCGTCGTCTAGTACCTACAACACAAGCCTTATTGAGCTTACCGTAGAATTAGGTCAATTTGTGTCAGATTGTCCCGAAATTTAATCTATTTAATTAATCCGATACATCATTTTCAAAAATTTAAGTATCAAATTTATTATCGAAAAGCAGTACTTTCTAATTTCAAAAGTATCCTACACTGTACAGGGAACACTTGAACAAAAGAAGGATCGCCGATATCGGATCGACACGCAAGCGTTGCATGCGATTGACTGCAGTCCGGGATTGATTTAGTGCAGTCGACGCCAGATTGGTGAGTGTGGAAGGGGCTTTTGTATACATTTCCACAAGTAAACTAAGTACAAAGTACTAATGGGCCATTTTATTTAAAGTTGTTTACTCTACTTTTTTTTTATTTGGTTTTTTTGTGTGGGGGTTAGTCTTACACGGACTAGAATATAAAATGACCACATCAGGTCATAGTCCAAAATTCAAAACATATGGCAGAAACACAAAATGACTAAAACATCGTTAGTCAACGGAGCTCCGCTTGCGCGGATCTCCTATTTTTGGGTGCTTTGGCTGTACGGGCCGAAACAAAACGAAGTTACCTAAACCTACCTATAGAACAGTAGGTTTACTTTTCCGCATCTGGTATTTTTCGTATGTGACTAATTATGTTGTAGTCATTTTGTGTTTCGGTCATTTTGAGTTATGGACTGTGAGCCGATGTAGTCATTTTGTGTTCTGGTCCGTGTGAGACCCGAAGGCGATTTTTGAAATAGTCACCGAGTAATCTTCATAGAGATTCTCTTTGATTCTCTATGGAAATCACTTGGTGACTATTTCAAAAATCGGACATAAGAATTTTTGGCAAGTCATTGAGTAAGTCAACATATTTTTTTATAGACTTAGATTACCGTAACTGCCGATCACTTGCCCCTAAACTGAGCATGAGATAACGGGGTGTAGTTATGAGAACAGTGTGTCAAGATCATTCTGAACACCTGGTCAGCTTAGTAACTTCTGCTGCTTACTGTACTGCAACCTGAAACCATTCGTCCTCTGACAGTTACTTTATTATTTTATTTTTTTATGACATAGGCGGCAAACGAGTAGATGGATTGCCTGGTGGTAAGCAATTACCGTCGCCCATGGGCACCCGTAACACCAGAGGAGTCACAAGTGCGTTGCCGGCCTTTAACGGGGGTTGGAGCTCTGGGAACCTTACTCACCATCAGGAACACAACACTGCATACCTGAAAGGTAGCAGTGCTATTATGGCTGTGGTCTTCTGTAAGGAGGAGGTACTTCCCCAGTTGGGCTGCCCCAGATTCAAGCGTGATGGTACTTCGCTGTGCCCTACCTCTCATTGTTGGACGTAGTTTAAGGGCATACCCGGGTCCAAAATATTTATAGGCTAAGCTTGGGGTCGAATCCGGATTCCCCCACCGCCTACTTCGTACCCGGCTAATAGTATATGCAAAACAAAAAGTAAAACCTTCTCCACACAACTTACCACTTAAAGTAGTTAACTATTCTTAGAATGCAGGAATGCGACGCCGCTATCGTGTCGTCCTCATCTATGGCACATTAGTAATATGCACTTCCATACTTTTGCTGATAAGGACAAAGTTCAGCTGATTTATTAGGCTTCCATTGTTAACGATGTTTACTAGTTCATTTTAAAGAGGCGTATCAGTTGGAAAGGTTCTGGTGTGGCGACTACGAACTGGAAGATGTAGCGTAGGTAGGCCTCCCACAAGGTAGACTTACGACCTAAGAGGGATACCGCTGGATTTGGGAGGCGCAGGATCGGCCTTCTTGGCTCGTTCTGGGGGTGGCCTATGTCCAGCAGTAGACGTCTTCCGGCTGACGTGATGATGATGATGATGTATTTTTATTGAAAAATTGAAATAGATGACATACACTTAAGAAAATGTGACTAGGACATTCGAGACAGGATTTAGATCGCCTTAACTGATTGGGCCAGTCGAATACAGCGGAACCCGTCAATTGTCAAGTATATGTAATCTTGTTAATTTTTAACAGTTTTTGGGAACCGTTTACAAACTCTATTTTAATGGTTTATAGCGGCAATAAATATACATCATCTTTTTTTTATACGACGTTGGTGGCAAACAAGCATACGGCCTGTCTGATGGTAAGCAGTTACCGCAGCCTATGGACGCCTGTAACTCCAGAGGTGTAACGTGCGCGTTGCCGACCCTTTATAAATCTGTACATTCCTTTTTTGAAGAACCCTGTACTGTAATCCCTCTAATCTGTTAACATTTCAACTGTCTAGCTATTACGGTTCATGAGATACAATCTGGTGACAGACAAACAGAAAGACAGATGGAAAGTGGAGTCTTAGTAAAAGAATCCTATTAAAAAAAAAACATTTTTGGACTTGTAATGTATATAGGTAGTCAACCAATTTGATTTCTAGGCCACTTCGAACCTTGTCACAGTGACGTTAATAAGAGATCTTTTGCGTCTTTCATATAGATTTTCACTGTGACAAGGAACAAAGTGGCCTATAAATCAAATTGGTTGACTATACCTATTTAATTGGAAGCAAATATAAAATTATATTCCGTTAAAATAAAAGAACAACGCATCTTTTCAAATGATTCCAAATTCAAATATGATTCTGAAGACTCCCGCAGCGTTCCAATTTCGAAATATCATCATTCGGAATTCAAAAACCGTTGAGTACTCGTCAGCAAGTGATGCGTGGTCACGGGTCGAGTGTCTCGGATAACTACGCCGTAGTTCCGGATTTTCGTCTTTATGATTAGTTGAATAGGGTTGAAATTCTATTAATATTTGTTAGGAGTTCGCGAAGTGAACATAGTCGCGACTTTTTTTCGAGTTATTCAGATCTAGCCAATACTTTATACAGCCTGATGTTTTTTTTTGTTTTAATACCAATTATAGTTTATATATGTGTAAGATGCTATTGTTTTTCTTTTTCTAATTATTTTTCTTTATTTCTATTTCTATAATATGTATCATTGCTCTCAACCAACAAGTATAACTAAATAATGAAATAAATTATGGGACAACTTACGAGGAAACGGGAGTATGCATTTTTCCATACAAAAGCTCTCAAATGTTTCGTCCCTGTTTTTTAACCCTAGAGCAATGATTTTTCAGCAAAGCTTAATATCATCAATATCTGCGTCGGACTGTTTCGTTTTTTTTATATTTTAGAGCTCTGTAAACATTATTAAAAACGGCTCACTCAACTAATATTGCAAACAGTTTTCTGTATCGTTCCCTCTTCAGTAACACAAAAATACTCTAAACATACTTAATAAAAATTGTGTAATATTTATATAACTTTCATCATAAACACCACTTAGTATTAATTGTACACTCACATTCCGTAACGAGGAGCATAATTATGAGCCTTTTGCGTTGGCTGTTTAGTGAAACATGTCGAGCAATATTCGAAATATAAAACGTGAGATACCCGCGCCTTTATGCAATTAATATGATTAAATCTTACGATATTAATAGTATATAGTGTGTCAATTTTGTTTATATATGTATTAGTATGATAATTGCTTTTCGTTTTAGCTTTGATTATTTTAATTTTATTTTTTATTTTGCAGAAACGTCTGCTAGCGAATATCTTTAATATTGAAATCGAAAGAAAAATAGAAAAAAATGACTCGCGGCGGAACTCGAACCCACAACCACTGGATATTGAACTTGGATATTTTAATTTTGTTAAGCTTTCCTCTTAGTTATGAGAACCACCGCCTACAATCTTTTCTGTTTTGCCCTAAGGTTAACTAGTAGAGAATGCCTGATGGCATTTATTTTGCCTTTTGTACATTAAGTTTTTTTTGTGTCAATAAATAAATAGTCTTGTGTTTACAACATAACTAAATATCATTACTGGGATTACTTCCTAGAAGGTCATAACAACTAGGATAGCTGTAAGAATTTCTCAAACTAACGATTTTTCACTCAAAAAGCCTTTACAAACTTAATCATTTGTACTGTCCAAATCTTAATTTAAGAGTAAAAAAGACTCTCTTTGTGAGAAAAAGACTGTTGTTCTTTAAACCAAAAGAACACCCTGTACAACCGATAGGTATCACGGATAGTGCCTTTTCTTCGTGGCACTTCGACTAACGATGTCATTCGCCGGCCTGACGAGTTATTGAGACTTTTTTCAAGAGACCCCCCCTCCCCCCACCCTGGGGGGTGGATGTTGGGGGAATGGAAGTGGCAGTTGATGATGGTTACGTTTATTGAGTGATATGTTACTTTGTTATATATTTGTAAGTATTGGTGTTCCGGACATTTGGGAGAATGCGGAGTCGGATCAGAGCAGAGCAGAGGCCATTTCGACAATTTAGTGGAATGTAAGGGGTACACTAAGTGGATGTTGCCCCTGTCCGTGGGACGCGTACAGAGACAGCACCCGCTATGATTTGTATCATCTTGGGGGTAGTTGCCATAGTCGCCACGCTTGGCAGACGGGTTGGTGTTATAGCTGTAGATTGGGCTTCGACCGACGCTGCTGCCCGTCCGTAAGATTTTTCCCTTTGTCGCCTCTTACGACACCCGCGGGAGGAGATGGGGTGGTGCTATTATAGTCAGCCGGCATCACATGGCATTTCTGATGATATTTATATATACAATCAACTAATTAGCTGTTGTCGTTGCGGTGCGATTGCGATAATTGCGATAATTCACTTCGTTCTTCAAATTTTTGGCGCTTTTTGATTTATTATTAAATACCTAATATATTAAGGTTTGAAATATCAAAAAACTGTTTAACTGCTTTTAGAAAGAGATAGTTTTTTAGAGTTAGAAGAAGAAAGTGTGTGAGCGATACTTTTGGCCAAGGCCGTGTCCCGCTTCGAGTCAAATTTTTCTATTTTTCTTTCGATTTAAATATCGATGATAGTATGTAATTTGAAATTTTTATTTCTTTTTGTGTGCAGAAAATGTTTAGTCGATGAACTTTTTTTACGAACTGTTATAGGCTAATTTACGTGTGTGATCACGACGTATTATTAAGTACCTATCACAGATCATAAGCTTAGTTTTCCCTTGTCATACGTAAATCCCAAAGTGAATTAAATTAAAGATTTCGATTTAGATCAGTTAACACAAGAAGAATTTTTAACAGCTTTAGGATACTTATTAATTATATAGAAGCGGGTAACTCACGTTTTTGAAGTCGAATATTGCTCGATTTGTTTCACTTCCCGTGAGTTACCTGCTTCTATACAATTAATATGTTTGAATCTGACGACAGTTTTAGGTTTGGGTTGCTAGCAGATTTATGATTATGAACTTAGGCAAAGAAGTATTTGATAAAAGAGCCCTTATCTCTTTCTCTCTTTGACTCCCGTTCCGGGTGGTTCCTTATACAAAGGTTGTCCATCGCAACGCGGCAACGCTGCAAGTGTGATGGGCACCTTTGCGTCGGTAGCGGCCCGGGGCGGCCTTTTAGAATAAGTTATTTTTTATTAGTAAATATAATTGCGTATTTCGTTTTCTTTTGTATTTAAACTTTCGTGAGACATATCAGATAAATTAAAAATTAACACGGCTCTACTCACGTTTATTTAGTCACTCGCGCGACATGTTTTCGATTCGGCGATCGCGTCGCCGGCCCGTCGCGCACTACGACAATCCGCCGAAATCCGCCGAATCGTACGGACACTCAGCACTCTTAGTGCTTGATAATGGAGGCCTATGTTCTCCGAAACATGTCGCGCGAGTGACTAAATAAACGTGAGTAGAGCCGTGTTAATTTTTAATTTATTTCGTTTTCTTTTGGTAGTAAGTTTAGTTTATTTTAGATTTAAGTTTTTGTTTTTAATATTCATGTTTCTCATACTTGAAAATAAAGGTTATAAAAGGAGAATGTTTATCACATCCAGTGCCCTAAGTCTGCGACCATCTGACTATAATTATGTCTGGTAAAAGATTGAATAGTCGGGCTCCGCGTTTCCTGGGGGGAGTGCGGATGATCGGCGCAATGGCTCGTTAGAATGCTGTTGGAACTGGGACGTGTGCAAATGAGTTGACTTGACGTGCTCAGTAAAAAACTGATGTCATTTGACGACAAGTTTGGCCTAGTAGTGGCCTTTTTTGACGGTGTGAAAATGCTTAGCGCCGCCCCGCCCCATCTAACCCCCCATTTGGAAGTCAATATGGACAGCAGAATCCATCTATACCGAATTACCAGCTGCTGCGCCAACCCGCATACCAAGCGTGGTCACTAATGCAACTCAACAAATGATACTAGTAATTTGGGGGTCTATGTCCAGCAGTGGACGATTTTCAGCCGAAATGAGATGAGAGATGGATGAGTGAGACTGGATTGCAAGCTTAAAATAATTTTATAGCTTGCATTATACGCGCAAGTGAATCCTCTGGAGTTGCAGGCATCCATAGGCCACGTTAACTGCTTACCATCAGGCGTGTCATATGCTTGTTTGCCACCGTCGTTGTATTAAAAAAAGTCACTAACCCTAGGCTTTTTGCATCTTTGCCGCCTTACAGCTCTGTACCGTACACCCATAGCTACAAACAAATATTTATGAATCATGATACACGCAAATATATTCCCTTAAACGTAATCAAACCCGGACTCTCCTGCTTCATCTATGGACTATTTTATTTAAATTCTCATACTCAATTTTTTTTTTCTAGGAATTTTTTTTTGTCTGATTTTAAATCAGAATCATGAGTTCTTTTAAGCCTGATAGGAGAAAAAATGAGTCACAAGCTTTTTTATTCCATTCCGTTACCATTTTTCATATATTTCATATGGCGGTAATGGAACGGAAGTAATAAAAAATATTTGAAAATTTTGGGACACATTTTTTTCCCTATCAGACTCACGATTCTGAGTAGAAATCACACAAAATATCCAAATAAAAAAAAAGTTGAGTATACAACTTTTAATAAAATGGCCCCTGTAGTTCATACAAAATAGTCTGGGAGGCAGTTACCTATATCGGTATACAGTTATGGGTGTAATTCTAATTGCAACAGACCGAAGGGAGTCACGGACGATTACATCGGCTGGGTTGCCTGTTGTCATTTGCTGGCTATCGATTGCCACAAGGTACATTAAGCCGAGAGCTAGTCCCGAAAATTTGTGTACAATGTTGAACGACGAAACCCTAAAGAGCTTTAGTAAATAATGGTGACTAGAACCAGGTTTTACTGGTTTGGTAAAAAAAATGGAAATAGATAGTCTCTTTTAAGAAAAATCTTAAAAAGTATTTAACCTTACAGCAATCTGCTAATACCTAAGTGGACGTGTTTGTACCTACTCAGCTTTACTTCCTTCCTGTTTAGTTTTATTAATTCATTTTTCCAGTTTCTACTACTGTTACATTCGCTACCTACATAATTACCTGTATTTTATGTTCAGATGTTCACATTTATTTCAGTGTCGTTTTATAGATATTTATATAATGTTTACTTTTGTCATAGTGATAATACTTTTTACTATGTGTATTATTTTATATTTCTGTTTTTTTTTTGGGGTGCACTGAAAATCAGCGTCGCTGCATGGCCAGGCATGTAACGACTCATGCTGAGTGGCATCCTGTTTGGTGTTTTATTTGTAGTCACATCCTGTAATGTTCTTTTCTGTGTTAATTTTATTTCGCCAAATAAACAATTTTTCTTCTTCTTCTTCAAATATATTTACAATAAAATAATATTTGAATTAATAATAAATAAATAAATATTCCGGGACAATCTTATACAAATCGTAAGGCTTGTGTTGTAGGTACTGGACGACGATATATATAATAGATAGATACATATAAATACTTAAACACATAGAAAACACCCATGACTCAGGAACAAATATCTGAGCTGATCACACAAATAAATGCCCTGACTGCGATTTGAACCCAGGACCATCGGCTTCATAGGCAGGGTCACTATCCACTAAGCCAGACCGGTCGTCAGTAAATGTGTGTTTCCTATGTATTTACGGATCCTTATATTATATATATCGTTGGCTAAGTACCCACAACACAAGCCTTCTTGAGCTTACCGTGGGGCTCCGTCAATTTGTGTATGAATATCCTGTAATGTCCTGCGATCGCCCAACCACTTCCTAAGCGTGGTAATTATGGTATTTACCTCTCATTCAAGGTATATCTAAGGCCATGATTGTGAGAGTTTGGGGGAGGCCTAGCAGTGGACGTTTCCGCTGATATGATGCTGATGATAATTGATTTTTCCGGGGCTAGCTCTTAGAGTACTAGTTGGCAGTAACACCGCCTAACCTCGCATGTCTTATGTATATTGGAAACTAGTTTTAATTTATACTTTATAGTGTGGATATACGATGTACTATTGCATGAATTTCTTTATAGCTCTTACGGCTCTCATGTGTTGGGGAACAATGGTGTTTTGTCTTATGATTTAGGTACGAGGTATAGTTTTAGGTATAGTTTCCCGCCAATTATATTATTATTTAAAATTAACCTTATCAGTAACCCTTTAAATCTGCATCATAAAATACGGTACGTTAGATTTGTCACATTTTTCCGGTTCGAGTCCCGACTGAGGCAAGTTTTCATAAATCCATAAGTGCAGAGTTTATTATTTTTAAAAACAAAGGAAGGTCTCCTTTACATAGAACGTGCTATTTACAAAAGTTAAGGCAGCTTCCATCCATGTAGCATTCGATCTTCGATCCCGGTGTTTATTGATTTGTAAGATTTTATGAGAAATATTAAAAATAAGCCTTGCCGTTTTCTTCTCGGGTGTAAGGTTAGAACCGGTGTAGATTTTTTTTTAAAGTGCATGCAATGTACCTAAATTGAAAAATAAGGATTGTTTTTTTTTTTATCTTTTTGTAATCCCTGTGTAGCTGTTCGCTACATACGGAGAATACACAGGCTTAGACTACGAGCGTAGCACGTAGCGAAGCTGGCACTCAAGGTGTTAACATTTGTTATTTCCATAGTAAAGCAAAGTTAAGTTTTTGACACGTTTTTTCCATGTAAGTGAAAATAAAATGACTGTAGTAACATCACTCTGGAATTCACTGGATGCGGGTGGCACAAAACCGGTCACAGTGGGTTGCTATGGGGGAGGCCTATGTCCAGCAGCGGACATCCTTCGGCTGATATGTTGAAAATTACTCATATTTTCAATTATTTTTTATTATGCAGAAACGTCTGCTAACGACTAAATAATTTAGAAAGGGGGTAACACATTGAAGTCGCAATGAAAATTGAGACTTCAATGCCGTTATTCAATACGCTTACGGTGGATGTGACTACACGTCACCCATGATGACGAATACCACGAAGGATAAAATAGAAACAAATTAGTCGAAGCGATACTCGAATAGCACAATTTTTAGTGCACTGGGCTAGTGATCCAGTGGCTGAGGGTTCAAGTTTGCCGCTTTGAGTTTTTCTAATTTTCTTTCCATTTTAATATCGAAGATTACACCTATTTGTTCTTCTGTGAACTCTTTCCAGCAAGCGCTTTAAGAAAATACCAGAAAATTCGACCTAAATTTCAAAAATTTCGGCACATTTGCATTCCCCGAGGCAGCGATACATCTAAAATGGCGGATCATCAAGATAAAAACAAACAAATTTGTCTATCAACGACTAAACGTGAACCGAGCGACACATCACCAGCGGAATAATTATTCAAATGTTATAGAGCTATCACAGAAGCGGCAGGGATAGCAGAAAAGTTGAATATTACACAGATATGTATATTTTCTAAAAACTATAAAACTAAATTTATCGCGAATTATCGCGGTATGCAGGGAGTTGGTCGTTGCACCCGAAAATATGAACCTCATAAAGTACATAGATAAATAAATAAATATCACAGCACATTCTGACGCTTGTATTGTGGGTAACTACTCAGCCAAATATACTTAATTACATACGTATATTGATGTAACTGGGGACCGAAGACCTGGTGACTTAGTCGCACGACGCAGCATTGCGATACAATGAGGAAATGCCATCCCTCACCCATCACTCAGCCATCGATATAATATATATATAATATATAAATACTTAAATACATAGAAAACAACCATGACTCAGGAACAAATATCTGTGCTCATCACACAAATAAATGCCCTTACTGGGATTTGAACCCAGGACCATCGGTTTCATAGGGTAACCAAACCTGCCGTCTATTATATTACTTCTTAGCCTAGTGGGTAGTGACCCTTCCCATAACGCCGATATTCCTGGGTTCGAATCCTAGTAAGGGCATATATTTGTGTGATGACCACAGACATTTGTTTTTGATCCAAGATTTTCCTATATATCGTTGGCTGGAATTCAGTCAATTTGCGCAAGAATAAGAATGTCCTGTAATATTTATTTATTCCTTTTCATTTATACAAGTGAATATTATTATATTATAACAGGATATATCTTTACACTACGTCCAACATTGAGAGGTAGGGCGCAGCGAAGTATCAACACGCTTGAGTCTGGTGAAGCCCAACTGGTGAAGTACCTCCTCCTTACAGAAGACCACTGCCATAATAGCACTACTACCTTTCAGGTATGTGGTGTTGTCTTCCTGATGATGAGTAAGGTTCCCAGAGCTCCAACCCCCCTTAAAGGTTGGCAACGCGCTTCTGACTCCCTGGTGTTACGGGTGCCCATGGACGACGGAAATTGCTTACCATCAGGCAATCCGTCTACTCGTTTGGCACCTTTGTCATAAAAAAAAATTAAATTCTAGTGTTTCATTTTTCTGCAAACGCTCCTCAGTATATTATCGAGGCCGAAGTCAAGCAAAAATATGATTATCGTTAACCTCCAACAAACGAGGTACAACTGTATACCTAACTGTACAGGTACACAGCAACACTCTTATCTATACATTGTTGAACCTTATGCCTTATGTAATAAGGTCCAACAATGTACAACTTAAAGTGTTGCTTTTAGTACAGTCAGCAGCAGAAGTAGCTAAGCATTTGAGGTGTTCAAAATGAGGTCAACACGTCTCTACTGTCAAGAGAATAAGAGCGCGTGTAGGTCATTTTGAACTCTTCAAACGCTTAGCTACTTCTGCTGCTGAATGTACTAAAAGCAACACTTTTAGCTGTACATAGGTGGACCTTATTTTGTAAGGCATGTAAGGCAACGTTTGCTGCTGACTGTACATACAGTCAACAACAGATATTTCATCAAACATTGGTAATAACGCTTTTCGATATTTTGTGAGCACTAACAGCTCGAATACAAATGATAGAAAGTACCTAAAGATTTCATTTATTAACTTTAAGAGGAGCATAATCATGAGCCAACGCGAATGGCTCATGATTATGCTCCTCGTTACGGAGTGAAACATGTCGAGCAATATTCGACTTATAAAACGTGAGTTACCCGCTTCTATACAATTAATATGTTTCAATGTCACGATAGTTTTGCGTTTAAAATTAACTTTACTTGAGTCATATAGATTGATTAAAATGAAAACGGTCTTTTCTGTAGTCATTAGTTAACGGCGTCTGTGATTACAAGCATGGTTGTTTTTATATATGATTTTGAGAAATATGTTGTATCCAAAATATTGGAGTGTACGCAATCCTAAACTTCCTAATATTATTATATGGCCTCTGTGTTGCCTAAGAAAATAATTGACCCGCCGCCGCTGCTGAGCATAAAACATTGTAGTAACCCTAAAGAAACTTTTACAATGTAATTCAAGACCCTTAGTCGTCGTAATTACAATTTCGCGATAGACCCCGGTTCTATAGTTTTTTTTGTTAATATATTATGTCTAATAAAAAGTATAGTATCTTCCTTTATCTTGTATGTACCCGGGTATGTCCTTAAACTACGTCCAACAATGAGAGGTAGGGCACAGCGATGACCATCACGCTTGAGTCTGGGGCAGCCCAACTGGGGAAGTACCTCCTCCTTACAGAAGACCACAGCTGGCTGGCTGTGGCACAGCCACAATAGCACTGCTACCTTTCAGGTATGTAGTGTTGTGTTCCTGATGGTGAGTAAGGATCCCAGAGCTCCAACCCCCCCTTTAAGGCCGGCAACGCGCTTGTGACTCCCCTGGTGTTGCGGGTGCCCATGGGCGACGGTAATTGCTTACCACCAGGCAATCCATCTGCTCGTTTGCCGCCTATGTCATAAAAAAAAAATTGGTTTGATCGATCCTTATTGGGAGACATATTTATTATTGTACAAAATTATAACTATTAATTCCATTGTGAATATGAAATTGTGACTGGTGACCGAACTTTGGTGAACTTTGCAAAGTCAAACTTGTGACTGGTGACCGAAGAGCTGGCGCTTCCTCGCACAACGTATCAGCATTGCGATACGAGGAAATGCCGCCAACATCCTTGGTGCAATGCCTCTAGGGCCTTTTTTAAATTTTATACTGTAACTAGTTAAGTACTTGTAGTTATCATAATACGATTGTAATTATATTTAAGTCGAAAGAAAAATAGAAAAATTTGACTCGCAGCGGGACTCGAACCCACAACCACTGGATCACTAGCCCAGTGCACTACCAGTTGTGCTATACGAGCGCCGCTTAGACGTGTCAAATTTTCCTATCTTATCCTTCTTGGTATATACGTCATTACGGGTGACGTGTAGCGACATCTACCGAAGAGTATTGACCCTTTTCACGGCATCGATGTCTCAAATTTAGATTGAGAATTCATCGATAACAAAAAAAAAAAAAAAAAAAAATAACGATTGTAATTTCTGTAAATGAAGATAGTTAACTTATAATGTTATTATCTTTCGTGGAATAATAGTAGTTTATGTATCTATGCATAATGAATGGCATTACAACAAGAGTGTGGGTTTATAATAATATCACACGATTGTTGTACTTAATGCCTAATTATGTATAGTTACATACACTACTTTATCTACACACATATCATAAGTGTTTTAAGAAGGGTTCAGGAACCGTAGGGACATGACCTGCATTATTACTAGTGTTACTTGAAACAACCTATTTATTTCAATAGCATGAAAATTTTCTTATCAAAATCCACAAATGTGTACCTACATTGCTAGCTCAGCCTAAGAAATTAATGCTGTATCACCGAATTACCAAGTATCACATAAGTCAAGTACCCTACACTATTGGCAATTAGTTTTTTGTTCACGTATCCAAGACAAAGTAATCCCAAGTCGCCAGGGGTAATAAATAAAAAAATCAATAGCCGGGGTCGAACCTGCATATTGCTGGCCGGCACGCCAACTGCGAATCAACGGTAATCCATACCAATCACTCATTGTAACTCGATTTTACAAACTGCAGTGCAAAAAGGTCGAAAGTAATGAAGAAATTGTAGGCGTATGTGTTTTTTTGGAATTCCGAGTTGGTGATTAATTAAATTCAATGATTTGTGTAGTGCCAGTTGAGAATAGTACCACCCCGTCTCCCGCGGGTGTCGTAAGTGGCGACAAAGGGAAAACACGATGGATGGGCAGCGTCCGTCGATACCGAATCGAAACTTATTGCGCCAACCCGCCTGTCAAGCGTGGCAACTATTTTAACTACCCCCAAGATACAGTCAGCAGCAAAAGTGGCTAAGCGTTTGAAGTGTTCAAAATGACCTACACGCGCTCTTATTCTCTTGACAATAGAGATGTGTTGACCTCATTTTGAACACCTTAAACGCTTAGCCACTTCTGCAGCTGACTGTACAAGTCATATTTGTGAAAGGCCTATGTCCAGCAGTGGACTGCATACCTACGGCTGAAATGTATGTATGTCAGTCAGAGCAGAAATTGCTAAGCGGGCCAGATATTCAAAACTATCTTGACACGCTCGTATTCTCTCAACAATAAAGACGTGTTTAGCTCATTTTGAAAACCACGTCCGCGTAGTAACTTTTGCTGCTGACTGCTATAAACATGTATGTCACTGCACAGCCTTAAAAAACAAAACAATAACCAATAAATTCTCATGAAATAGAATACCTTCATATTTCACTGAAACCCCATTGAACGCTGACATAGGCTAAAACCCCGTATATCACTTAGGGTTTCTAATTGAGAGATATATATTGGCACATTTTTCAACAAACATTTTTGCGAACGAATGATGAACGTCGAAAGGCAACAGTGGATGGGGTGCGGTATAACGGGGTAGCTGACATTTTGGTCATTTTAATATGTAAAATAAACTGACATCGAATTATTTTTAAGTATGAAATATAACTTTAAGCAAGTTTTTAGTATTAAACATGTTTAATGGATTACTAAAAAAATAGCAGAAAGATGTTCATATATCCATTAGAAATATATTATAAAGTATTTTTATAATCTAATATCTAAAGAAATACAGGACTATAGTTTCGATTTAACACATTGATTATATTGAAAGTGGTAGCTAACTTAAAAGTTTAGTAAGTAAAATATTGCTCGATATTTTAAGCACCATCAAAAAACATCAAAAACCCTTATTTACCATTTTTATTTGTATTTTTTTTTTACATGAGTAAATAAATATTACAGGAGATATAGGCTCACTCAGATTGACTGAGCCCCACGGTAAGCTCAAGAAGGCTTGTGTTGTGGGTACTCAGCCAACAATATAATTATGTACAATTTAATACGTATCTATATAAAACACGCATGACTTAGGAACAAATATCTGTGCTCGTCATACTAAATAAATGCCCTTACTTAATGCTATAGGTTCATAAAGGATAAGCAACGCGCATGTGAATTCTCTGGAGTTGCAAGCGTCCATAGCCTACGGTAACTACATAGGTACGGGGTAGGGCGTACATAGGGTACGGTAATTAGACGGGCCGTATGCTTGTTTGCCACCATCGTTATATAAAATAAACTGGCAATTGAACCTAGGACCGTCGGCTTCATAGGCAAGTTCACTACCCACTAGGCCAAACCTGTCTGTTTATCTGTAACTAACAATAAATCATTTAAAACAATAAAAATGTGTAGCTACGCCACTGAAACATCTTTTTCCTGGTTCTGGTAAATAGGTGTGTACCCATTAGTCGATCGGGCATCGGAAAATGCGGCTGATAGGTAAAAATGTGACCCCACTAATGCTTCATTGGTGTGACATGCCCGTCCCAACTGTGGGACTCTGCATATGTGAAGTCAAGTACGAAATGCTAAAAGTGGGCAATCAATACTTATACAACTTTGACTTACTATCAGTCTTAGATCAGCTAAGGTAATAATAATACCAAGAACGGGATGGTCTTATCAAACTTTTAATATGTATGACAGAGTAGGCGCTTTTTAGTTTATAATCTTAAGTGACTATATTTCTTAATTCTAAAAGATAAAAGTACAACATAAAGTTTTGTCACACTTCGCTGTGTATTATATTTTTCTTAGTTCATACTTTTAATAATTATTAGCTGATGTTATGTTCTTTTAGACCGGGTGTGGTCGGTAATAGGAGCATTAAATTTAGGCATCGTTTCTACACCACAAACGTAGCAACATTTTTGATTCTTCAACTTTTAAAAATAAGTTATCTGTGCTTATCACACAACGCGAACCCAGGACCATCGGCTTCATAGGCAGGGTCACTACCCATTAGGCCAGACCGGTCGTCATGTGTGTGTCATGAATAAATGTTTTCTATTCATTTCTATTCTATTCTAAATTTGGTTGTATTCGCCAAACCCATCCCCGACTGCGCACAAGCACCAACCCCAGCCCCATAAATCGTGATTAGTCAAGTGTTTGGGCGTCACAACACACGCGCAGAGGAGCCACCTGATTTATCGCGCACATCAATTCCACTGAAGATGCTGCTTCGATTTCTGGGGGTTTTTGATTTATATCGAGTGAGTTCGCTGTTTGGTTACATAGTTGTGGTTATAGTTTCGCTCGGTATTGCGAAAACGATGTTTTTTTTTTGTATACAATGACGGTCGCAAACAAGCATACGGCCCGCCTGATGGTAAGCAGTTTTTTATCTTAATAACATTTACAAACAAATTTGGCTTACCATTTTCATTGACAGACTTTCTTCAACTGACGTTTCGTTTTGATTTTAACCTTGACTTGTCAGATCTTAAGATAGTAAAGAATGAACACAATAAAATAGATTTTTGCACTTTTCGCACGCTTCGCGTGCGTAAATTTCACTTTTTAAGGCACTTGTTATGAAAAATTGGGTTCGATACACGTGTAAAAACTTCTTTAAGACTCGGGTGATTGTCACCCTCGTTTCACTCGGGCTCCAACTTTCACCCTCTTCGAAAAAAAATTTTTTTTCACTAGTATCGAAATGTACTATATTATTATCACAAGCAAAAAATAATATGAGCCTTTATTTTATATATAAAAACCTTATTTCTTTCTTACATTGTTACGGGATTAAAGCTTTTCCGCGTATTGATACAAACATTACAAACTGTATAGGTGAAAAACTTAACTGAGCGTTATGCAGAGAATGAACTTACGGCAAAATTTGAATATAGAATGCCGACATGCGTATACACACACGTTACTACATAGGCCAGGTTTAGCTAAGTTTTTACATATAATAGCGTAAGGCACTGGTCCCACAGCAAGCTAGTAAGCTATGAGCTATCAGCTATTTAAGTGCCTAATAGTAATATGTAAGTGCTGTTTAATTCTTAAATATAAGGGAAAAATCAAATGCTCCGGGTGAGAGTCGAACCCGCGACTCTTGGACTCATGTCAATCGTACTACCAACTGAGCTACAGAGGCTTGCCCGAAGGCTGCTAATTTCTCCACCATATCCTTTGTTTTATCTATAAATTACATTTTCTCACGGATCCTACTACTTAAGCAGAACTCTGCTTTGCCTTAAGGTCGACTTGTAGAAAATGCCTTTTGGCATTAAGTCCGCTTTTCGTTCCTATTTTTTTTCCTTCGTAAAAAAAAATAAAGGCATTATTTCATGAAAAGAGACCAGTTGATTACACATAAAGCTATCATTTTTTTTATTTACACAACATACCGTGTTAGTTCGTTAAAGTCCCTTAGGAATTAAAAATAGTCAAATTATTTGTTAAACAAGAACGGAATTGACCGTTTTTGTAAACATTACAAAGAAAATAAACCACGAATGTAAAACTATTGTTGAGCCAAAAAAATATGCATATGTAACCTATATCTTAGAAATAAAGAAAAAATCCAGGTAAGAATCGAATTCGCGACTCTGTGATACATGTTTTTTTTTTTTTTATGACATAGGCGGCAAACGAGCAGACGGATTGCCTGGTGGTAAGCAATTACCGTCGCCCATGGACACCCGTAACACCAGATGAGTCACAAGCGAGTTGCCGGCCTTTAAGGGGGGTTGGAGCTCTGGGAACCTTACTCACCATCAGGAACACAGCAATACATACCTGAAAGGTAGCAGTGCTATTATGGCTGTGGTCTTCTGTAAGGAGGAGGTACTTCCCCAGTTGGGCTGCCCCAGATTCAAGCGTGATGGTCATCGCTGTGCCCTACCTCTCATTGTAGGACGTAGTTTAAGGACATACCCGGGCCCAATGTTCTCATACTACCAACTCAGTTACGGAGACTTTCCCAAAGACTGCGAATTTCTTAACCATATCCTATCCTCAATTTATTTCTAAAATTATTATTTCCTTAGACGTTTCTGCTAATTATATGGAACCAACTTCGGGGTATACCCTTTCCAATAAAAAAAGAATTATCAAAATCTTACACCTAAGTAGTTAAAAAGTGATGCGTGGTCATACATAAAAAAAAATACGAGTCGATTTGAGAACCTCCTCCGTTTTCTACAGCTACTGCGGTCGCCGACCCGACCAAGCGTGGCGACTATGGCAACTACTCCCCAAGATGATACAAGTCATATTTGTGGGAGGTATGTCCAGCAGTGGACTGCATACAGCTGAATTGTATTTATGTAAATGTAAGTTTACTTTACAGTCTGGATTGAATGTTCAAGATGGCAGTCGCTTTTGTGAAACTAGTGCTAACTCCAAATCATAGGATTAGTTGCCAGGTGGACGGCTCCCATGAGTCTTGGCAAAATGCTGGAAGATCGAGGAAGATGATGAAGCCACTTCCATACAACTTTAAATCCACTACCTTCAAACCTATTCCCCAATGAACGATTAAGAATTTTCAACATCATTGTAAACTAGTCGATGGTAGCACGCGACGTATAACATCGACATGATTTACTAAGCATTATGTACCTTATTCCGTTGGAATAGGATCCAATATTGGATAGTCACATGCATTTACAATGGCACACGTTTATCGGAGGTACTTATTAACTAATAAAGGCAAGGGACACGGAATTATTAAGGAATGTTTAGTTAGACAAGGTCGATATAAACATAACCTAATTTTTGGGTTTTCTATGTATTTTTTAATGCAACGACGGTGGCAAACAAGCATACGGCTAGCCTGGTGTAAGCAGTTACCGTAGCCTATTGACGCCTGCAACTCCAGAGGATTCTTGATTCTTCTAAAAGTTGTTGGAGGTCTGGTAACCTTACTCACCATCAGGAACACAACAATACCAGAAAGGTAGCAGTGCTATTATGGCTGTGGTCTTCTGTAAGGAGGAGATACTTTCCCAGTTGGGCTTCTCCAGACTCAAGCATGATGGTACTTCGCTGTGTCGAACCTCTATCTCTCTGGTATTTAAGTATTTGTCTATTATTTATATCATTGGCTACCCACAACACAAGCCTTCTTGAGCTTACCTTAGGGCTCCGTCAATGTGTGTAAGGATGTCCTGTAATATTGATTTGACGACCGGTCTGGCCTAGTGGGTAGTGACCCTGCCTATGAAGCCGACGATCCTGGGTTCAAATCCCAGTCAGGGCATTTATTTCTGTGTGCACAGATATTTGTTCCTGAGTCATGGGTGGTTTAAGTATTTGACCTACGTATTTTGACGACCTGTCTGGCCCAGTGGGTAGTGACCCTGCCTATGAAGCCGATGGTCCTTGGTTCGATTCCCAGTCAGGGCATTTATTTGTGTGATGACCATACATATTCGTTCCTGGGTCATGGGTGTTTTCTATGTATTTAAGTATTTATATGTATCTATCTATTATATACATCGTCGTCTAGTACCGACAACACAAGCCTTACTGAGCTTAACGTAGGACTAGGTCGATTTGTGTAAGATTGTCCTGATATATTTAATTTAATTAAGTATTTGTCTATTATTTATATAGTCAACCATGAGTTGTGTTGACAATAATTCTTGAGCTTAACATGGGGCTCAGTCAATTTGTATAAGGATGTCCTGTAATATTTATTTATGAAAGACATATCAAAAATCAAAATCAATTGGACCCGGGTATGTCCTTAAACTACGTCCAACAATGAGAGGTAGGGCACAGCGATGACCATCACGCTTGAATCTGGGGCAGCCCAACTGGGGAAGTACCTCCTCCTTACAGAAGACCACAGCCATAATAGCACTGCCACCTTTCAGGTATGTAGTGTTGTGTTCCTGATAGTGAGTAAGGTTCCCAGAGCTCCAACCCCCCTTAAAGGCCGGCAACGCGCTTGTGACTCCCCTGGTGTTGCGGGTGCCCATGGGCGACGGTAATTGCTTAACACCAGGCAATCCGTCTGCTCGTTTGCCGCCTATGTCATAAAAAAAAAAGTATTCTTGAGCTTAACGTGGGGCTCAGTCAATTTGTGTAAGTATGTCCTGTAATATTTATTTATGAAAGACATATCACAAGTCAAAATCAAATGCTGTTCTTCACAACGTCATAAACAGAAGTCAGTTGCGATGACCAAGACTGTCAGTCATAAGGGTGTAACCGAAGACAGGGTATTGGGTATTACCATTATTCTTTCATCATCATCTACAACCGTGACATCACCAACATTTCCTGATTCAAAAATATCGTTAATCAACCCTTTAACAGTCATAACAAAGTGAATCCCGCGTGCGTGACGGAAAGTTAACCCATTACGGTAACGACGTCGATAATTGCTTCATCGCAAGGGTTAAAATGATGTGGAATCATTGGCGATTGGCGTGGCGGTAATTGGAGGGTTAAATAGCTTTGATTCATCGATTTTGTTTGGAAAAGTTATGTTTGTTTTGTATTTTACATAATTTACTTAGGGCAAATATGAAATTAAATCATTATTGAAACATAAAGATTAATATACGAAAAGCAAGATACAAAAAGCGCTGGTAGCCTAGCGGTAAGAGCGTATGACTGTCAATCCGGACGTCGCAAGTTCAAATCCCGGCTCGTACCAATGAATTTTTCAGAACTTATGTACCAAATATTTGATATTTACTAGTCGCTATTCGGTGAAGGAAAACATAGTGAGGTAACCGGACTAATAATTCCAATAAGGCCTAGTTTACCCTCTGGGTTGGAAGGTCAGATGGCAGTCGGTTTCGTAAGACTAGTGCCTACGCCACATTTTTAGTTGCCAAGCGGACCCCAGGCTCCCATTAGCTGTTGCGAATGCCCGTACAACACGAAGAAGACAAGGGAACCAAGCTCCGATTTCTTAGAATGGACTGTAATCCACATTGACACCATTTGACGACCGGTCTAGTGGGTAGTGACTCTGCCTATGAAGCCGATGGTCCTGGGTTCGATTCCCAGTCAGGACATTTATTTGTGTGATGAGCACAGATATTTGTTCCTGAGTCATGGGTGTTTTCTATGTATTTAAGTATTTATATGTATCTATCTATTATATACATCGTCGTCTAGTGCCTACAACACAAGCCTTACTGAGCTTACCGTAGGACTAGATCGATTTGTGTCAGATTGTCCCGAAATATTTATTTATTTATTTACTATTCTCAGTTGCTGTCAAAAATATAACTTAACACCAAACGGTGCAGGAGATACAAAATCGAATAAATATAATATTACCGACCCAATCCTCCAATTAATGAAGTTGTTTAAAAGGTCACAAATGAACAAATAATGACTAAGGGAAGGGTTCAAGAAAACTACTAGAATATGCGTCCACGGCCGAGGGTTAAATAATATAATAGTGCGTATGACGGCGCGCCCCGGGGGTACATATTTCAACGGCGTTTGACCAACCCTGGGACACACGAAAACTTGGAGGTGCTAAGACTCACCTGAAAGTGATTGAGAACAGGTGAGGATAAGGTTAGGACGTACTCAGACACGACGCGTATCTACGTAAAAATATCTAGGTATAGTCATAAACAAATATATTTTTCACCTCAGCAGCTCGAACATGTCTACTTTCCTCACTCCAGGGAGTGAGAAAAGTGCGACTTTCCTCACTTTCAGAGAGTAAGGAAAGTTGCTACTTTCGTCACTCCAGGGAGTGAGACAAAGTAGCTTTTTAATTGACGACCGGTCTGGCCTAGTAGGTAATGACCCTGCCTAAGAAGCCGGTTGTCCCGGGTTCGAATCCCAGTTAGGCCATTTATTTGTGCGATGTGCACAGATATTTGTTTCTAAGTCATGGGTGTTTTCTATGTATTTAAGTATTTATATGTATCTATTTATTATACGATTGTGAAAAAAAGTACAGTCGGCAATAAAAGCTTGTACTAAAAATGACATTTTTGGCAACTTATTTAACCTTTAATATGTTCTCACTACTGAGGTGAAAAGTTGTATGTGTCACACTAGAGTAAAGTTATTTTAGATCTCGTGTTTTTGAGTGCCTCGCTACGCTCAAGATTCTAACACTAGAATCACTCGCTACGCTCGTGATTCAATTATAGAATCTTTCGCTTACTCGGGACTCAAAATAAACACTCACAAGAAAAAACAACTTTCCTCTCTTGTTGCACAAATAACTATTCTCCATAGATATGGAGAAAATATATTTGTTTATGACTATACCTAGATATTTTTCTAGCAGGAACAACATTTGCTTAGTGCTTGCTACAATAAAAATATCGACAATCCTGTTATCGATAAGTACATACTACTTCAACGACAAGACCTACACACAGTCTTATATCGGCCACCTACCTAGACGCCCCGTGTCACCGATCTTGAACAAATTGAACGTTATCCGTACACTTTTGATCCAATTTACTTTTATTATTTGCAATGAGTAGTTCCAAATAGTTTTCTGAAGTATGTAAAATATAAATAAATAGATAGTTTTCGATATTTCAATCGAAAGAAAAATAGAAAAAATTGACTTGAAGCGGGACTCGAACCCACAACCACTAGATCACTAGCCCAGTGCACTACCAATTGTGCTATTCGAGTATAATGGTAACGGAAGATATTCGCTAGCAGACATTTCTGCATAATAAAAAATAATTTTGATAGTTTTGTTATTGCCATTTATTTTTAACCTTTTTTCTTTTTTGTTTTTGTATTACCTGTATGTTATCGAAGTGGTAGTTATCGATAACATCCGGAGTGTCGATGTTTTTATTTTGTCAATCACTTACAAGAAATTGTTCGTGCTAGAAAAATATCTAGGCATAGACATAATAGTGTCCTTTTAAGCTTCAACGATATTTTCCATTCTAGGACACAACATAGAGGCTTTATATTAGGTGTGTAGACAAAATTAAACAATGCCCTCTCCACCCTTCCCACATCACTTTGACCCAATAGTGGACACCGACCCTTAATAAATATTTATCCCTCGCATTGTACCAAATTATGACTCCGCTAATTTACTCCTAATTATAATATTTATACGTTTGTTTAGGTTCAATGGGATAGTTTGGAATTTGTTTGTCATAAAATCCCTTGGTTTTAGTTTTGGTGTTCTGTCAAATTTTAGGCAAACATTTTGGGTTAATTTTACTAAATTCCACGTAGTAGTGTGTTCTATGTGATGTCTTTATTAAACACTTTCATGGACAGTGTGTCGACAACTAATTTAATCATTTATTTCAGCTCTTAGACTAATAAGCACTTTTTTTGTAATACTGTTTTGAAAAAATAAGTTTCTTGCCGTCAAAGTCAAAATGCTTCTCGGGTCAGAGGTAGGGTTAGAACCGGTGTAATTTGTATTTTTCTCTTTTTAGTTTGTGTGTGTTCGACGTGTCAAAGTACTTACTGAATAAACTTTTGAGTTTGAGCATGTTAGTAATACAATAAATAATACCCTATTTCGGGATATATTTATTTACAGAAATCACAATCGTATTATGATAACTACAAGTACTTAACTAGTTACAGTACAAAATCTAAAAAAGGCCCTTGAGGCATTGTAAAAAGAATGCTGGCGGCATTTATTTCTAGTTTGAAGTCCAAAAATCGAAATCTTGCCAATAATTTTCATTACCTACATTTTCATAGTTTTAAAGTTATTTTTGTGAGGTGAAAAATTATGTGTTTCACTCGGTAGCAACGTGTTACCTCTCGTGCTTTGAGACCCTCCCAAATGCTCTTTGAACCACATGCTATGCTTGTGCTTGTGGTTCAATTTTGGAATCTTTCACTTGCTCGCGTCTCAATATTAGCACGAGAAGGTAAAGACTAACTTTGCTCTCTTGTATAACAAATAGAAAATATTCTTGTTTTTTTTTTGGGTGCATTGAAAATCAGCGTCACTGCATACCCAGTCATGTAAACTCACGCTGAGTGGCATCCTATTTGGTGTTTTATATGTAGTCACATTCTGTAATGTATTTTATCTACGTACATATCATTAGTGCTCTAAAATGCCTCCAGAACCCGAAGGCGATGACCAGCATTACCAACCATCAGAAATGAATGGAGATGTTAAGTTAACATTACCTCCTGAAAACAGTGAGTTAAGGAACAGGTGTCAAAATCAAGTGGGTTGTCTACTCTAGTATCTAAAGATATTAAAAATGTCATTGATTCGAAACATCAATGATTTATGTTTTTTTAATATAAATAGAACGACAACTCGAATGACAATAGAATAGGAAGTTAATTCGCTTGTCTATGGTTTAAAAAAATATTTGACTGAGATACGAAATACGAAACGCCGCCTTCCAAGCTGTCATTTGTTTTGATCGTTGACTTTTAAATTTTACAAGTAGCACTAATAATAATGCAGGTTATCTACGGTTCCTGAACCCATCTTAAAACACTTATGATATGTGTGTAGATAAAGTAGTATATGCAACTAAACATAATTAGGCATTACAACACTCGTGTGATGTTATCATGAAAAACCCACACTCTTGTTGTAATGCCCTTCATTATGCATAAACTACTATTTTTTGTCTTTATTTCGCACAATGAACAATTTTCTTCTTCTTCTTGTAAACCCCATACTCAAACACACCATACGTATTTTTTTTACTTCTTGGACACGAATGTAAACAGGTAATCGCCAAGCCAAGCCCACATTTGTCATACGATTAAGTAAACAATATTAACCCTTCCGCGATCATCAGATATACATTAAAGGCGCTTATTAAAATTGACAGGCGCCACACCTGGGGCCGGGATTGATTCATTTGTTTGTTTTCATTGCGGCAGTTAACGGGTTAAATGGGGTTGGGGAGTTATAGGCTATGTTAAGTCACTTAATAATTATAGTTTTTTTTTTGTTACGATTGAAGTTATAATTGTATAATAAAAATGTAGTGTTAGAATGAAGCGCCTTTTAGAATTATTAACTATATAACTAGGCATTATACCTTCCACCAATAGCTTGTGAAAAACAAAGAATGGTTAAAATAAATGGCCATAAATTTTATCGTCTATTTAATACTGATTTCAACTTCCACTTTACACTTTCATTTTAGGTATATTAACTTTAAAATTTACCTAATCCGAGACCACGAGGACAACGTCGTCTTCGAAACGTAGGAAGTAAATTTTAAAGTTAATATACGCGGTTAAGTCCCATTTATGTATAATAAAATAATATCGTCCATTTATTTTATTTTATTTTTCTCTTTTACTTTTATTTGCCCTTGTGGCCTACTTACTGAATAAACGTTTGTCTTTAAGTTTTTATCGCGCATTCCGTCACTTTCGCACGCGCGTGCTTGTTGGGCAGATAATGTGACGTGAATAATATTTAGCATCAAAGGAAAAAAAAAACACTTCAATAGTTTATTGAAACACATTGCGGTTTTGACCAAAATATACGTATTACCACGAAATTCAAACTATTTTTGCTTTTCAATGTAATAACACTAATATTTATACAGATTATAATTTCTGCATATTAAAATATAAGAAAATGAACATATTTTTTTCCAACTGACAAAGTAAAAAATGTTGTCAATAATTACCTAAGTACTTATTTTTTATTTAGATGCTTAAAGACAGCCGTTTATTTAATAATATGAATACTGAATCCATACTAATATTATAAATGCGAAAGTAACTCTGTCTGTCTGTTACCTTTTTACGATTAAACCGCTGAACCGATTGGCACGAAATTAGGTATAGAGAGAGTTTGAGCTACAATAATAACTACTGCTTTAAAGACGGGGTATGGCTGGTTACATAATTTAGCAATATTTTTTTTATGACATAGGCGGCAAACGAGCAGACGGATTGCCCGATGGTAAGCAATTACCGTCGCCCATGGGCACCCGCAACACCAGGGGAGTCAGAAACGCGTTGCCGGCCTTTAAGGCGGGCTTGGAGCTAAAACTATTGTATATCTACAAAATTTGACGAATTCTTGATTTTTGTAATATCTTATTACGTGTATCAGATCCTGCATACGAATGGGACTATTTATTACAAATAAAAACTCGGATCGGTTCCGGGCGTCTTCGCACAATCAGGAAAGATACGTAAAAAATCTTCCGAGGAATTTATAACCTCCTCCTTTTTATAAAGTTTTTAAAAAACTAAAGTGCCTGCTATGCGTGAGATCTCTCCCTGCGGCAGTGGAGGAGGCTTATGTCAAGCTGTGGACTTCTCTCGCTGATATGAAGCAGTTCACGATGTTTTTTTTTTTATTTGAATTACATGGAACAGAGCAGACTCTCGGTGCGTGTGGGCTCCACAGAGCGCTTAGGAAGCGGCTCATGGAGGCAACAGGCGATCCTCGCGCAGGCAGCTTTCTCACACAAAGGATTGCCATCGCAATCCAGCGCGGGAACGCTGCCTGCGTGATGGGGACCTAAGGATTTAGGTTACTTCTGTGTGTATTAGTATTTAATTAGGTATAGTTTAAAGCTATTTTTAGCGGTTTTAATGTTAATTTTGTTACTCCTTGATACATGTTTTATTTATTATTATTCTGGAACAGAACGGAAATTTGAATTCTGCAACAGAAACCGGTATTATTTCAAGACTGACCAGCGTTTGACCTCAGACACACCTGATGGCAAGTATCGACGAGGTCGAGGGTGTAGCACGCTGGTTCAGTAACAGCCTATTCACTCTTCATAAGACCTAAATTATATATTTCCAGGAATACAGAAGGAGGGAGCGGATTAGAACGGAGAGAATGAATGGAATATTCACAACGTAAGGATGAAACCGTTCCCCGCGCCTGGACGTTCGGCGGTGGAACGAAGATGGCGGAATTAAATCGTGCAATTCCTGTGCACACTCTCCAAAATGTATGACGTATTTCCATATATATACAATACTTGTATATACATATAACTAGTATCTGTTAGAGTGTAATATTTCACGAACCAGTTGGTGGCACTTTTGACCCTTCTATAAATCATAACCTCTTTAATGTAAAAGTATAGTTTAGTCAAACAGTATAAAAAACGTTTTTTTCATCTTCTATAAAATTTGGTTTTCTTAGTTAAGAGTTTTTGGTACTTCACAGCCGATATCAGCCGGGGTTATTCACTGCTCGACATAAGCCCCCTCCACCGCCTCAGGAAGCGATCTCACGCTTAGCAGGCGGGTTACCGATCGTACTTACTTTAGTTTTTAAGACAAGAAAACGATGAGGCTCTAAATTTTTCGGAAGATTTTTTACGTGTTGCCCGATTATGCAACTGATCCGGGTTTTTTTTGTTGTAGGAGTCTCATTGGTACCATCGCCATCAAATATATCGGAGCAGCATATTGTGAATTAAATTTAATTACCACGAGTATCAACGTTTCGACGAGGGTTGCACCAGTTATTCAGAGGCTCTAGTGTAAGTTACTTATGAAACGTAAGATACGTAAGTGTCAAATGAGGAAAAAGGAAAGTGCTTTAACGACACAACTTGGTAACAATCGTTTATCATCCGTAATGATATTGTGATGCTGGCTGTACCGTTTCAATAGGAATCATTTGTACGGTCAGCATTCACGTCAACATACAGTTCATCATCATCATTTCCGCCGTAACCACCCTTTCCACCAGAGCCATGCTGAGCTACGTTTATATACACATAGCTTCATAGCATAGTTTGGCCGATAGCACACACAGTAAGAGGTTTTTCAAAAAAGGAGTCTATAGCTTCTTAAAGGATAGGCAACGCGCATATGAATCATCTGGAGTTGCAGGCGGCCTTAGACTACGGTCACTGCTTACCATCAGGCGGGCCGTATGCTTGTTTCCTACCGTTGCTGTGTATGTATAAAAAAAACAGTAAAAGATTATTTCAGGGCTCAAATTATATCTTAATTGATTTAGCGGTTCACGCGTGAAGAGGTAACAGACAGACGCCATCTTTAGATCAGCCATGTCCACTGCTGGACATAGGCCTCCCCCATAAAACGCCACTGGGAGCAATCTTCAGCACACTGCAGCCAAGGAATCCCAGCGACCCGTTTTTTATGACAAGATGGCAAACGAGCAGACGGATTGGATTGAGTAAGCAATTACCATCGCTCACGGGCCCCCACTAGGAGAGACACAAGCATTGCCGGCCTATAAGATAAGAGTACGCTCTTTTCTTTCGTACAAGGTCCACCTAGTTCATGGACATAAGACACTACGATTTTCTACACATGGTCGCTACTCTAGGAGTTTTCTGTCCCAACGGCCATCGACTCTCCAGGCTACATGGCCTGCCCATGGCCAGTCAAATGTAAAAATTCATTCACAGCCAAAGTTTCAAAAATATATACCGAGCAACTCTATTGTACAGTAAATTAGGTTGTAGGATGTATTTATGAAAGGATTCTTTGGATTGGATTCTTACGTATTATTGCACTTGACTGGCCATTTCAACAGTGCAATCCTCTGAGCTATGTCGGTTACTTTGGTTCTACGGATATCCTCATGTCTCATTCTATCACGTAGAAATTCCCCGAGCACAGCTCTTTCCACTCCACGCTAAACCACCAGAGCCCTGAGTGAGCTTTTAACGTAACTTTACGTCACGAACGCGTTTGCATTACCCATATAAATAACATTATCACTTACGCGTTCGTAAACGTTTTTTTACGTCAAAAGAAACTTACACTAAAGCCTCTGGTGAGTCCCATTGTGACCATCCCCATCTCAGGAATATTTTTTGAGGATAATAAGGCATGTTTTGCTATCCGTACATTAGTGGGAAAAGTAAGGGCGGCAGCATGTGAAAGTTGCGTCATTATCGAGAGCCAGCTCGCGGTGTGGCCGCGTCTTAATCGACGGACCAAGATGGTGGCCGTACTAGTGGACTATTTATATTTCTACCCAAAATGGCTACCGATGAGTTAAAATATGAGTTTTGGATTTTTTTTTGTTTTTAACCTCTGATTCTGGGAGTACCGATGTTTGCCAGTCACATATATTAAATTGAATAAACATATATTTGTTTTAACGGCTAGTTAATCTTTCTTTTATAGGTTATACTGGTGAGGACTTAATAAAAAATCTGAATTGAGAAACTTAAAAAAAATGCTATGAATGGGTCAGATATTGGAGAGTGAAAAATTTTTTTTAATTAAACTTCTGATCATTTAACATTCTTATTCCCAAAATTTGCGTACCCGTGACTCGTATTTATTTCTGTCTACATTTCATCATTTTTGTCTTAAGTCAGTGGTTCAAAAACTTCAAAACCGGTAGACTTAGTATTTGCTTTCTTAAGTAGGTATTGTCATTTATTTCGATTTATAATTTGAACATGTTAATAAAACATATATTATTATTAATAAGACACAAAATGAATTAAGAAAATAATGTGTTTTAAAAGCCAGATAGTAAATAGTGTTACTATTATATTTTACTTAACTACTCGACATAGAAACTAGTGAAATACTTTCTATGTAACTACTAACTTCATACACGTATACACATAGTAAAATAAACAGGCGAGTTCTTGTCGAGTAACATTAGTAACGCCCTAGTACATTATTTATAGACCCGGCTTTGTTATTGTTTTCAGTTCTACGACATATTTATACGTCTTATAAGTACGATAACAGATGTAATGCACAAACTTATGCCACAATTCAGTATTTATTGATATTTACGGGATATTGTTTGGTTCGGAGAAACAAAGTCCGATGCGCAGTTAATCATAGGTTCTCAACGAGGGCGGAAATAATCGTTAATGGACAGTCTAGGGGTTGAAACCCTCATCTTTGGCTCAATAAGTAAAGCCTTGGCCAAAAGTTGAGCACTCCTGTATTTTTCATACAAATATCGAACTTGAATTAAAATAAATTGACGACCGGTCTGGCCTCGTGGGTGACCCTGCCTATGAAGCCGATGGTCCTGGGTTCGATTCCCAGTCGGGGCATTTATTTGTGTGATGAGCATATATATTTGTTCCTGAGTCATGGGTGTTTTCTATCTATTTAAGTATTTATATGTATCTATCTATTATACATATCGTCGTCTAGTACCTACAACACAAGGCTTACTGAGCTTACCGTAGGACTAGGTCGATTTGTGTAAGATTGTCCCAAAATATTTATTTATTATTTTTTTATAAATAAATATAAAATAATACAGGACTTAGTTAATTACACAAATTGACTGAGCCCCACGGTAAGCTCAAGAAGGTTTGTGTTGTGGCTCAGCCAACAATATTATATCATATACAGATACTTAAATACATAGAAAAACAGCTATGACTCAGGAACAAGTAGGTACCTAAGTTCATCAATTAAATAAATGCCCTTTTTTTTATGACATAGGCGGCAAACGAGCAGACGGATTGCCTGATGGTAAGCAATTACCGTCGCCCATGGGCACACGTAACACCAGGGGAGTCACAAGCACGTTGCCAACCATTAAGGGGGTTGGAGCTCTGGGAACCTTACTCACCATCAGGAACACAACACTACATACCTGAAAGGTAGCAGTGCTATTATGGCTGTGGTCTTCTGTAAGGAGGAGGTACTTCCCCAGTTGGGCTTCTCCAGACTCGAGCGTGATGGTACTTCGCTGTGCCCTACCTCTCATTGTTGGACGTAGTTTAAGGACATACCCGGGTCCAATCTACACTAATATTATTAAGGCAAAAGTTTGTGAGTGTATATGTTTGTTACTTCTTCACGTCTTAACGGCTGGAGCGATTTAAATAATTTTGGTATGGAGTTAGCTGACACCCTGTATTAACACATAGACTACGTTTTTTCCTTAATAAACCGCGGATAATACCGCGGGGCACAGCTAGTAAATAATAAATACTACAGGACATCCTTACACAAATTGACTAAGCCCTACAGTAAGCATATGAAGGCTTGTGTTGTGGGTCTGGGTACTCAGCCAACCAATACAGATATGTACTTAAACACATAGAAAACGAGAGCGTGCGACTTGCGATCCGGAGGTTGCGGGTTCAAACCCCGGCACGGACCAATGAATGTACGTATTTAGGAACTATGTACGAAATATGATTACATATGTACGCGGTTTCTGGTGAAGGAAAACATCGTGAGGAAACCGGACCAATTCCAATAAGGCCTATACCCTCTAGGTTGGAAGGTACAGGCGGCAGTCACTTCCGTAAAAACTAGTGTCTATTCCTGGGATTACTTGCCAAGTGGACAGGCCCCAGCTGTGGTAAAATTCCGGGACAACGCGAGGAAGATGATGATGATGATATTTATACAAACATCTTTACAGATTTTCATAAAAAAACAAATCTTTTTTATCAGGATCGAAAGAACGTGTCCACTGCTGCATGCTGCATAGGCCTCTTCTAAACATGACTTCTATCGTCTTGGGGATAGTTGTCATAGACGCCACGCTTGGCAGGCGGGTTGTCGATCGCATTAGGTCTCGATGGACGCTGCTGTCCCTTCCGGTTTTTTTTTCACTTTGTGGCCTCTTACGACACCCACGGGTGCTATTCTGATCACAAGCAAGTGTTTTTGAGTAGAAAACACACAAAAAAAAAAAAAAATTGGCGGCAAAAAAATAAAATAAGTTATTTTATACAACTTACATTTGCGTAAAACATACTCCAATTTCAAACAGATCTCTTATTTCAGACCCCAGAGGTCCATATTATTGTTAGTACAACTTTACTTTAATATAAATGTTGTCATTACGCACTCAACGTTAATAATAATATCGATTACGGGGGCCTATCATCAAATCACCCGCCATTTCCTCTACACGCAAATTTATCGCATGCGAAATCATAAATATCGCCGCGAAAAATATAAACACCGTGCGGAGTTGATGACACTAATTTTTTTCCCCACTGATATTAAGTCGTGTTTAAGACGGCCCATCATTATACTTAATAGTAATAGATATTTTATTTTGTCGCTTCGCTTTTGGGCTGTTTGTGGGGGGCTATGTTGGTATCGTGCGACATGTGCCGTTAATAAATAATATGCTCACGTTTCTTTATTCAGTTAGTTTCAAAGGTAGTAAATATAATAACAGCATGTTCAAATATAAGTCTTTGTTTTAGCACAAATTATAATATTTATATTTTATACATGGGTCCCAGCGCGCACAAACTTTTTGCAGAAATATGAATAAGTACACAAGTCCTTAACAAGTAAGGCCCACGTACCTGTAATACTAATTATTATAATTAAATTTGGATTTTATACAATTGGAACAGAGTTGAATTTTATTTGTTTCCTCCCATATTTCGGGCACAAAAGTTGATGCTGGTGCGGCTGCATCCTCAGTTGAGAACCAAAAGCGTCGCAAGTATGTCGCACGGGGCAGTAGTTACATATTTGCGGCATTTGGGGTTGAAACCCTGGGGCCGTGGGGCCCAAGTGCGCGCCGACTCTACAAGGAGATATCGGCGCGTCTTATAGAGGTTTCTGGTGACCAGAGGGCTGGCCACTATTTCGCCCAACGGATTAGCATTGCTATCCAGCGCGGAAACGCGGCCAGCCTTCTGGGCACCCTACCTAATGACCAGGACCTAGGTCAAATTTTTTATTTATAGTTAAGTTTTTACTTAGTATCGTTATTATGTTTTTATCTTATATTTTTGTGATTTTTAAATAAATAACAAGGGTCTATAAATAACAAATTCGAGTAGGATATTATTTGAATGTTGGGGGGGTTAGTGCAAATAAAATACTTACACGTGTCGACTATGCCCGCTATCGAGCGCTACCCAATACCCCCCCTGATACATTTGCCTCTCGTTAATAGGTTTTTCCTTCATAAAGCGAATGTTAACCTATTTATTATACTCAAGATATTAAAAACGCCGCGTTATCCATGTAACAAATGTAAAGACTTTGATGAGACTCTTTGTGAATGCGTTTTATGGGTCTTGTCATGGTTTGTTTGGTTATTTTAATGGGGGAGACATCGCGTTATTTCTTAAAGATGGCGATCTCCAAATAATCTACCTATTTTTGAGTTTTTTTTATACAACGACGGTGGCAAACAAGCATGACCGCCTGATGGTAAGCCGTTACCGTAGCCTATAGACGTCTGCAACTCCTAAGGATGCACATGCGCGTTGCCTATTCTAAAAGTTGTTGGAGCTCTGGGAATCTTACTCACCATCAGAAACAACACTACATACCTGAAAGGTAGCAGTGCTATTATGGCTGTGGTCTTCTGTAAGGAAAAGGTACTTCCCAATTGGGCTTCTCCTGGCTCAAGCGTGATGGTACTTCGCTGTGCCCTAACTCTCATTGTTGGACGTAGTTTAAGGAAATACCCCCGGGTATTTCCTTAAACGTTGTGTCCATAAATTACAATATGCAAACCTTACCCAGATATAAATTATAAAAAAAATTTGGTGCTTGCACATACATAATACAGGTGGAGTGGCGACTTACGTAAGATGGCTGGCAGGAGCTGAATGCAAAAAGCCGAAAATCGAACACGATGGCGTGAAATTGGGGAGGCCTATGTCCAGCAGTGGAATGCGATAGGCTGATGATGATGATCGGCCACACGCCGGATGGGCTGATATCGTAAAAATAGCTTCTTCCTTTCAGATTGCCTTGTGCCATGGAGCTTATTCTCAAATATCTTTTTATTAAAGCTTGACCGTAAGCTTTTAGGGCTCTCAAGCGTGCTCCCAATTGTGGGCAGATTGGATCGGCCTAAGTGCCACATTCTTGATGACGCCATTTTGAATTTTTAATAAAAAAAAAAATTGGGAAAATGTTGACATTTTCAAGGCTGCTTTGAGATGACATTTTTATTGCCATGACAAAATATGGAGAAAACTTTGTGATACTAAGTAATTTGGTGACATTATTTTACACATCTGACTAGAATATTCACCCCATCTCCTCCCGCGGGTGTCGTAACAGTCGACAATGGAAAAAAAACGGACGGATGGGCAGCAGCGTCCGTTGAAACAGTATAGGGAGGCCTATGTCCAGCAGTGGACGATTTACGGCTGAAATGATGATCATATAGTCATGTGATCGCCATTCAACCTTTTTGACGCCATGACTTGATATGCAGTCAGAACTTTACGTGCCCCATACGCCTAGAATTGATATTAAGGCCTTTGAACTACGCACTGCAACCCTTTAGCAGCGTTCGAAACGTGAGAAGTTCAAATTAGTATACGCAATATACGCATATATAGTATACGCGTCTCAGGTTTTTTTTTACATTATAAAAACCTAACCTAGGGTGCTGCCCGCAAAGGGGCCCTTACTAGGATAAAAAAAAAGATAAAAGATCTTTACTTTTCAATTTAGGCACATTACATGCACTTATGAACGTCAAAAAAAAAAAAAAAAAGTACACCGGTTCAAACCCTACACCTCTGACCCGAGAAGATACCGGCAAGAAACGACGGCGGGACTTATTTTTTCAATACAGTGATACATCAAATCTTAAAGTACTTACATAATTATGCGTAGTCCGATAACAAAACATATCGAACAATTTATTACAAGATATGAAAATACAAAAATATAAAAGTAAAAATAATAATGTATAAACAAATTCGACTACACAAAACAGACATACTTTAATATGCTTTCTTATCTGAACTGTGTCATTTACATGAGCTGGCAGTACATACAATTGTTGAATTAATTGCTAGGTGGTTTTGGTAGTTTCTGGTTTGGGCCATGCATGTTTGTCTGTCAAATAATCCTCTACTCTGTAATAGCCCTTAGACATCAAAGACTTTAGGAGACTTTAGGACTTTAGGACTTTAGGAGTTGTGACATTGAGGTTTTCAATAACGAGTATCGAGTTTACTATCTATGCATCGCACTAAAAAAGAACAAGCCAGATGCACAAATAGTAAACCCGATACTCGTTATCGAAAACCTCAAAGTCACAAGTCATGGTAAGGATACAGGCTCTAGTTAGGGCTGCAGAGAGGAACCGCCGGACTATGAGCGCCGTGTCCAGGATTACCGCCTTCTGAATCTGTCTCTTAAATAAATAAATATTACAGAACATCCTTACACAAATTGATTGAACCCCACGGTAAGCTCAAGAAGGCTTGTGTTGTGGGTACTCAGCCAATGATATACATAAGAAATACTTAAATACATATATAAAACACTCATGACTCAAGAAAAATCAGTGCTCATCACGCAAATGCCCTTACTGTGATTTGAACCCAGGACCATCGGCTTCATAGGCAGAGTCACTACCAGCTAGGCCAAAACTATCGTCTTTGACCTAACCAAATTATTATTATAATGAATAAATTTTGTTATAAACGTGTTAAATACCCAATCAAAACAGCAAGACACAGCTACTTGGCTCGTGAGCTGATCAGACTAGACTATACTTTTTCCATTAATATTTTAGCACCCTGTAGTCGAAGGCAAAAGTATACAATTTTAGACCTTATTATTGCGGGTTAAGGTTACACATGTGTACATATTTATGACCTTCACTTTATAGGATGTTATTAATGATATCAAAATGATATCTCGAGAGGCTATGGGGTGGGCAGCCATTATAATTATGGGTATTATCGTAAAATACAAGATTTGGCTAATAAAATGTGTGATGATGCCATTTTATGGCAAACAGGTAGGATTCATGGGAGTTTGGTTGTAAAAATATAGTGGGGTAATGTATCTTTGTAATGTCTTTGATGGCCGAATACTCCTTAATAATACTATGGGGCCATTAATAATACCATGGCATAATATAAACAATACCAACTTTGCGAGGGAAGAAGTGGTTGGTCGAGTTTGGATGTATGTCCTTAAACTACGTCCAACAATTAGAGGTAGGGCACAGCGAAGTACCATCACGCTTGAGTCTGGAGAAGCCCTGGGGAAGTACCTCCTCCTTACAGAAGACCACAGCCATAATAGCACTGCTACCTTTCAGGTATGTAGTGTTGTGTTCCTGATGGTGAATAAGGTTCCCAGACCTCGAACCTCCCTCAAAGGCCGGCAACGCGCTCCCCCTGTTATTGTGGGTGCCCATGAGCGACACTTACCATCAGGCAATCCATCTGCTCGTTTGCCACCTTTGTCATAAAAAAAAAACATTTATAGGCAGAGACTACTGCTGATGCTTGCATCAGGTAGACCGTATGCTCGTTTGTCACCGTCGTAGTATAAAAAAGAGGGCATATGGCTTGTAGATACTGCATTATTATATTTATTATCTTACGCTGAGTTCACAATGGTAATTGCAAGCGATAAATTGCTGTCAACATGATTGCAAGCATCAAAAGCTCGTCTCGTCAGCTGTTATCGATTTTATAGCTTGCAATTTTAAAAAAAGATAAAAAATCTTTATTTTTCAATTTAGGTACATTACATACAATTATGAACGTCAATGAAAAATCTACACTGCTTCTAGCTCTACACCTCTGAAGATACCGGCAAGAAACTGCGGCGAGACTTTTTTTTTTCAAAACAGTGATACATCAAATCTGAAAGTAAATACATAATTATGCGCAGTCCTAAAAAAAACATACCCAAAATATACACCGTACTTTGATACGCTATCTTACCTGAACTGTGTCATTTTAATGACCTGGCAGTACATACAATTGTTGTATCAAATGCTAGGTTTCTAGTTCGGGCCATGCATGTTTGTCTGTCAAAAAATCCTCTACTCTGTCCTCCCTTGGACATCAAAGATACGAGTATAAAGTTAATAAGTTTTGACGACCCTGCCTATGAAACCGATGGTCCTGGGTTCGAATCCCAGTCAAGGCATTTATTTGTGTGATGAGCACAGATATTTGTTCCTGAGTCATGGGTGTTTTCTATGTATTTAAGTATTTATATGTATCTATCTATTATATATATCGTCGTCTAGTACTATACTCGTCGCGGCGAATCATGATCCCTATGACACTGACAGTTATTCCCACGACACAACCTTGTAGTGGCATCACCGTTACATTAGAATCGAATTGGAGGCGTCTAAAAATGCCGTTTTTTACATTTTAGGTAGATATATGCCATTACAATGATTTTCCGTTGGAATTGTAACAATTCTTAACATTTATAAGAAATTATCTCAATCAGATATTACGTTTACGCCCTGCAAAACTTACTTCGTTTGGAAGATATCGACTAGTGCAAAAAGTATCAAAATCAAATGTCGATAATGGAAACGAGTGTACAAAATAAATAGTACGTTTTCAATGTCCGGTGTACCTATAATCATTTTCAGTTATACATATAGTAAGGTTATTTTGATATTATGATATTTTTTTCGATAGCACTATATTTAAGATGGATTTTTATTTTTACATTCGTCAAGCGTGACGTAAAATATTGATGTTAAATGTTAAAAAGTTACATTTCTCGGTTTGAATAACTTAAATCATTACTATAACAACAACATAACAAACATGCAATGCAGATTATATTTTTAAAAACATCTTTACCAACGTGGCTGAATGCAAGTCACGCCTTTGCCTATAAAAAAGTTAAGTTACATCGACACGACCCATCACTAACATGAACTGTCATTGGGATCATGATTCACCGCGAGGAGTATAACAATATATATATTTATCTATTTATCTCTCACCACACATTTGTGTTTCAGTAGCCATTGCGGCGACATTGGATTCCCTCGCACACGCCATCACAATTAGGGTGGTAGCCAATAAAGCGAGTATCTCTTTACGAGGCTCGGCTTCGGCCGCTATTAGGCGATCGCTATTAGCTTCGGTGTTCCGATCTGCTATGAAACCGATGCGGTATTTCGTTGAGGACTTCGGAATTTAGATGGCCAACTAAATAGAGAGTGTTTATATCGATGTTTTTGCGATTTTTTATCGATAAACTTAAATCATAGGTGTGATTATAAGTTAGCTACGAATTCCAAGAACCAGCTGGCCGGTTACGTAGCCATATGTTCTTACTTATTAGAAAAATGCTGAGTGTTACAAGCGTAGCACTTATAATGTGTAAAAATGAGAAACAGGTTAAACATTAGCATTAAGTTATTATGAAATTTACTGGTTTTTTTATAAAATGACGGTGGCAAACAAGCATACGGCCCGCCCGTGTCATATTTTATACTTAAAAGAAACAAGTCCACCAGTGTTTCATCTTGCATTACAGATGAAGTGTAAAACGATTTTCCACCGGCAAAACTCGGATCTCGAAACTGTCAATCAATGATACTCACATTTTTATAAATGCATTCATATGGAATTTTATTGTTTAGTGTCAAGTGAAAATTGGTGCCGTGTGATGCCGGCTAACTAGAACAGCACCACCCCATCTCCTCCCGCGGGTGTCGTAAGAGGCGACAAAGGGAAAAATCCTACGGACGGGCAGCAGCGTCCGTAGGATTTTTGTACGATCTGTCTCTGCCTTATTGTGTTATTCATTGGCAATGACGTTAGCTATTATGGATATTACCTGCAAATATTTGAATATACCTTGACGACCGGTCTGGCCTAGTGGGTAGTGACCCTGCCTTTGAAGCCGATGGTCCTGGATTCGATTCCCAGTCAGGGCATTTTTTTGTGTGACGAGCACAGACATTTGTTCCTGAGTCATGGGTGTTTTCTATGTATTTAAGTATTTATATGTACCTATCTATTATATATATAATCGTCTAGTACCTACAAAATAAGTCTTACTGAGCTTACCGTAGGACTATGTAAGATTGTCCCGAAATAAAAATAAAAATACCTGGCTTTCTGCCTCTACCTATTGCCATGTGATGCCTACTGACTAGAATAGCACCACCCCATCTCGTCGTAAGATGCGACAAAGGGAAAATTCTATGGACGGGCAGCAGCGTCCGTCGAAACCCAATCTACAGCTATTGCGGTCGCCAACCCGCCTGCCAAGCGTGGCGACTACGGCAATTACCCCCCAAGATGATACAAGTCATATTTGTGGGAGGCCTATGTCCAGCAGTGGACTGCATACGGCTGAAAAGTAAGTGAAAAATGACATTTGACATTCGATCACGATGCGTGTTTTGCAGATGGAAAAAATCGTTTTAAACTACATCTGTAGTTTATTTATCGTTATTTTACATATATTTTTAATATTTGTTTGCAGAACTCTCACTTAAACATTACTGACCAAAATATCCATCTGGTACAGTCAAAACCTCCAATACCACATCCACAAGGCTAATCACTTTTGCACATCGGCGTAATCGTCCATATCTTTGTAGCACGTAAACTGCGTGCGATCGTAAAAGAAAATGCGTCCGAGTGTACAAACTATTTGCGGTATCGATTGCGTGCCGACTGTACGCTAATGTTGGGGTTAGATGTTTACTGGTCCCGTATTATGTCTTAAGAAACTACATGTAAGTGTACAAAGTGAGTTATCGATGTATTTCTAAAGCTTATGAAGCACAACACTATGTAAATGATATATACCGTGGGATTTAATGTAGTTTTAAATTAAAAATATATTTTTTAACATTGTTATCATTTTTTTGACTTTTTGTTTTTATTCTATACATTTCCACACTTTTTTTTATAAATTAATATTTCGGGATAATCTTATATATATCGACCTAGTCCTACGGTAAGCTCATTAAGGCTTGTGTTATAGGTACTAGACCACGATGTATATAATAGATAGATATATATGAAAAATAGTTAAATACATAGAAAACACCAATGACTCAGGAACGGTCTAATCATTATCTGTTATAATTAGTAACCAATTCTAATGTGAAATTACTTCATAATTAAAATCATCAGAGTAAAAATACAGAACCTCGTGAAGGCCGAGAAGCACAAGTCCAGCAAGTACTTCGACTTGACGAGGTAGCCGGCATGTGGGAAGTTGATTCGGCGATCATTGTACCGATAGTTGTTTCCGCGAACGGTCTCATAGCGAAGAGTCCCGACCCTGAGAGACTCTCGCTACGTGGTTGTGGTTGGATCAAGGGTCAGGTTCAGAAGGCGGTAATCCTGGACACGGCGTGCATAGACCGGCGGTTCCTCTCTCTGCAGCCCTGACCACCGGCAGCCTGGGCCCTGCCCGTTGCGGGTGGCACCCTAGGTTAGGTTTTTATTGTTTTGATACGTTTTAGACAAGGCTCGTATACCGGTTAAATTTCCAAACCGTTATCATGTACTTGGCGCCAAACCTTTTCATTTCGGTTTCACTCGCGAAACCGTTATTTTTAAGCCGGTTTTTAAGGGAACTATAAGGAGAAAAGATCTTGCCAAGTTAACCGGTTTGGAACTTTAAAAACCGGTTTATTTAGGTTTAATAAAGTTCTTCAAACGTTCGCGTTCTCATAATAGGTCGGAGTAAAACCGAAATAAACCGGTTTTAACCGCTATTTTTTAAACCGGTTCCGAGCCTTGGTTTTAGATGTATTTTTATATTTAATTTTTACATAAATGTTATAAAAACCTAGCCTAAGATTGATTTAAATGGTACCTCACGAGTTTTTTTATAAAAGCTAGGGGAATAAAAAAAGAAGTATTCATACTGAGTAGGTACTGAATTGCTCAATGATACAAAACCTTCCCACTTCAAACGACGCCAATAGATAACCTATAAAACAGATCATTAACCCCACTGCTGTTAACATTATCAACTATCGGCATTGTCCGTCCGGCCTTTGTCCGGATCAATTGTCCGGAAAATCGGCTAACCAACCGGAAAATATATCCGGAACCTTTTCCGTTAATGGAGCTTCGGTCGGCGATCGCGTAAACTGAGAACTTTAACAGAAAAAATATACACTTATATAACCTAACTTTTGTTTAGAAATATTTACTAAATACAATAGAAAGGTGTAAAGTCATTATCATCTTCCTTGGGGTGTCCCGGAATTTTGCCTCGGCTCAGGGAGCCTGAGGTCCGGCAACTAAACCCAGGATTTGGCGGAGGTACTACGTTTTACAAAAGCGACTGCCATATGACCTTCCAACGCAGAGGGTAAACTAGGCTTTATGAGTATTGGGATGTTTTCCTTCACCGAAAAACGACTAGTAAATATCAAACAATATTTCGTAGAGCGTCCGTTGAAACTGAATCCACAGCTAATTCAGCCGCCAACCCGCCTGCCAAGCATGGCGACTACCCCCCAAGATAATACATGCCATATGCATGGCTGGAGGTGTAAATATCGAGAAAATGTCCGATAAACCAAGATATAATTTAGGTATTTTCAAGGCAAGACTGAATACGCTGTTACTGAACCAGCGTGCTACACCCTCGACCTCGTCGACACACACCATCAAGTGACTGAGATCAAACGCTGGTCAGTCTTGTTTTAAAAAAAAGGCTTCGTCAATTGACTACAAAATCATCATGCTTATTTTTCAATTTTAAAACTTGTACAACAGGCAACTCGGAAATCTCACAAATCTCTCTCGACCTCATCGACACCATTAGGTATGACTGAGTTTAAACGCTGGTCAGTCATGTAAAAATATGATTTTATTAAATAAAAAATTCTGCGACCCTAGTAAGGTCAATGTGGGTAAGACCAGCATACTATATTTTTAAGGGAAGTCCGTCATATGACACTAAATACCTTTGGGATAATGCAGGAAATTAGTTGGTAGACAATCTTTCCAGATAGACGGTTTTACCCACATTGACCTTAAAGGGTAAGTGACGATCAGCTAGTATAAAACTTATACCGTTTTTAACTAGGAAATCAGAAATATTTATTGTATATATATATATATCCATATATAGTGAAATATTTATTGACATAAGAAAATCATAACATGAATTTATCAGGAACACAAAACAGAAAGACAATTAAAATAGGAAATAAATAAAAAACAAAATGAACTTAAACTAAAACTATTTATAAATAAAAAATATCTCCTAGATCGCTATCAATGGGTAGTGTGCCCAGAAGGCTGACAGCATTGCCACGTTGTATGGCAATGCTTATTCGCTGAGCGAAATACTGGCCAGCCCTCTGGTCACCTGTAGCTTCGATCAGGCGCGACGCTAGGTCTTTATAGACCCTGCGTGCGCCCGGTCCCCAAGGTCCCAACGTTTCAACCCCAAACGCCTCAAATATGTAGCCATATAGCCATACTTTAGTGAAATATTTGTTGTCACTGTGTATATGTCACCGTAAAATTGTAAATTCCGTTAGTTTATAATCTAACTCGCGAGATTGTAAACTACCGAAATATTGTGAACTGTCACACACTGTTCACAATTTAACGCATTCATTTTAGTTAGATTATAAACTATCCGCGAGAAACCGTCAAATTGTCAAATGACACGCCCCTCGAGCGCTGATTGGCTACGATTTTCGATAAGTCATTCTTTGTCCATAGAATTGAGAATGAAATATAGAGGTGTCAGTTAAAAAAGCTAAATGCACTACAAAGACATGAGTACAGATATTTATTTATTAATGAAAAAAAAAAATCAAGAGAAATTAGTAAACTGTTTATAAATAAAATAAAACCAAAATTGTAACAATAAGTATTTTTCCGTTAAACACATATTAAAAGTTAAAATGACACAATGTAACGAAATTTTACTATAGAAGTAAAAAAATATGAAACAAAATCTTGTATTATTACTTATTAAACACAAAAATAAAGCTATTATGTTCTACAAAAAACATGAGATCAGGTATTTATTATCGATATTTAAATTGAAAAAAATTAATAAAAAAAATTTGACTCGCAAAGGGACCCACAATCACTCGATCACAAGCCCAGTGCACTTCTAATACTCTTCCGTTGAAATTATTTGTACTAAAGGATCTGAGAAATTCTTTCTTTTTATTATTAAAACTTTCTGATTGTCAATATTCATAACATCGTTTTTTTTCCATGATAGTAATGCTTGGTTGTTAGTCCCTTACTTTGAGATTTTATTGTACATACTCCGGGTCTATATTGACTCCCATAATGTTAAACTTTCGATTTTTTAAATCCATACCGAAGTTTTTCATACTTGTTGGTAGACATATTGTCATTAGTACATAACATAACTTCAAAAGCCAGAATTTTCTCTACCCGTTATCATTTTTTTTATTTTATAAATGATAGGTTAGCATTTGGCCCCAATCTCACCTGATGGTAAGTGACGATGAGGCCGACGATGGAACATGCTTACCTAGCAAGTGCTTATTCACTCTCGACTTGAAGATATAGTAATTGTATTGAAAGGTAGAAAGTCAAAAGGGATACTAGTTGGATCTGTGGGGGTTGCAGTTCTAACCTAACCTAACCCACTTTTCTGGTAACAGTTCGTGTCTGTGGGGGTCGCAGTTCTAACCTAACCTAACCCACTTTTCTGGTAACAGTTCGTACTGTGGGGGTTGCAGTTCTAACCTAACCAAACCCACTTTTCTGGTAACAGTTTGTATCTGTAGGGGTCGCAGTTCAACCCTAACCCACAACTTCTTTCTTTTTTTTTTTATAAAATAATCGTTATGAATTTTGAAATTATACTGATTAGTTTTATGACTTTTGTCTCATATGATATGTTACATTATAGCCTTTATTTTATTTAGTTGTATGTCTTATAACTATTATGACCAATGATAGTTATGTCTTAAAAATTATGGGGAACAATTTCTGACTTTCGAAAATCGGAATAATAAAATTATGGGAATCAAATGGATCCCGTTATACTCCTCCAACAATTTTATTACATTCTGTATTTTTTCATGCGTCCATTCAATTTTTTACTATTGTCCCCACTGTAATAGTTTCGTAACTCTATGGTAAATTCTTCCTGATCGTCAATTACTGGTATTTCTAAGTTATGTTGGTGTACAAGTTGAATATGTGACATTGTAAATGTTATTATTTAATATATTAAATGAGATTACACAGGCTCACATGAGAAATCGTATCAAAAATGAAAAATATTTCTTTGTTATTTGCTGACTCGTTTAACTTACAAAACTCACAAACTTAACATGACACACAGTATACTATACTATTTATAACGGTAAATCTATTTATATAATCAATAAAACACTGTTTAGAACACGGTAAGCGCGCCAAATTGAGTAACAAACATGGCGCCGCGGGGCCCATGACATTCAACCAATCAGCGTTCGAGTAGCGTTCTGATACATGTCATTTGACAATTTGACGGTTTCTCGCGGATAGTTTATAATCTAACTAAAATGAATCCGTTAAATTGTGAACAGTGTGTGACAGTTCACAATATTTCGGTAGTTTACAATCTCGCGAGTTAGATTATAAACTAACGGAATTTACAATTTTACGGTGACATATATATGGATATACTACTACTTCTACTACTACTGATTTCTGATTTCCTAGTGAATAACATCCGTTCTGTACCTATATAAGATTTCGTAACAGCGGCTGTTCTCTGCGAACATACAATACCAAAATGTTTACAACTACATACTTATAAATTCATTTATGAACTATTTACACTTAGGTATAATTGCCGCATGCATGGCCAAAAAATTCGTGTAGGTTATAAAATTCGTTCTGAATAAGCCATTTTTTAAGTTTTATCTTAAATACATTACCTTCTAACATTGATTATTAGGGCCACAGCCATTTTTTTTAACAAGACTTAAGTTCTAACTAAGCTAAGTCTAACAATCGGACGGCCATTGCATTTAACTGTTATTGACGCGTGCTTGTAATGTCTTCGGTTTAGGCAGGCGAAGCCGCACGTGTAAACAGTCTATATAGAGTAGTTCTGTAAATAGTTGTATAAGTAGCTCTCCTCGCGACTTTGTTGGCCAGCCATACTCGTCTTTAAAGTATGGTTGCGGGATACAAATTATCCTATGACCTTTCTCGTAGCTCAAACTCTTCATACCAAACATCCCAATTCCTTCAGCGGTTTTAGCGTGAAGAGGTAACAGACAGACAAACAGACAGAGAGAGTTACATTCGCATTTATATTATAACTTGCTTTTTATATTATAACTAGCTTTTTATTTCCTTGCGACTTCGTCGGCCAGTCATGCCCGTCTTTGAAGTATGGTTGCGGGATAAATATTATCCTATGTCCTTTCTCGTAGCTCAAACTCCCCATACCAAATTTCATCCCCATTGATTCAGAGGTTTAAGCGTGAAGAGGTAACAGACAAAGAGACTTACATTCGCATTTATATTATTACTAGCTTTTCCTTGCGATTTCGTCGGCCATGCGTCTTTGAAGTATAGTTGTAGGATAAAAATTATCCTATGTCCTTTCTCGTAGTTCAAACTATCCCAAATTTCATCCCCATTGGTTCAGCGGTTTAAGCGTGAAGAGGTAACAGACAGACACAGTTACTTTCGCATTTATAATATTAGTAGGTATGGATATAGTTATAGTATTACTACTTAAAAATCAAAATATTAAAAAAAAAATACATTTATTTGTTCTTAAACACAAAACTATCATAAGATTCAAACATTTTAATTGTATAGAAGCGGGTAACTCACGTTTTATAAGTCTGCGTCGGTTAGCTAACGCGAACGGCTCATGATTATGCTCCTCATTACGGAGGTAAACATGTCGAGCAATATACCAGTTATAAAACATGAGTTACCCGCTTCTATACAATTAATATGATTTGTTCTTAATTGTAAACCTATGTAAACAAAAAGTACATTAAATGTATTCATCATCATCATCATATCAGCCAAAACATGTTCACTGCTGGACATAGGCCTTCCCCAACGACCCACAGCGACCGGTAAAGTACATAATGATTAAAATAAAATTACAACAATTTAATTATAAGAACGGCGTCGCAGCAAAAGCTAGTAACTCAGAATTAACCGCTAATCGAAAGTCCGCGCAATTTTTGCAGCGCCGCGCGCATATTAAGCAGAAATTCGTTAATCTCGCCTTGTGATAGTATGCGCGGCGGCTTCTTGCGAGTTACTGTCGCTAATTTATGCTGTGGCACGAACTATAGCATTTTAACTCCTTCGGTCGGACAAGAGGTAAAGCGCTGTAAGTAAGATTTTTGTATTTCTACTTTTCTAGTTTTTAACCCTTACTTTGACAGAAAATGACCCAGGTCGTGGGTTCTAGCCTCCATATCCTCCTCGATACCCTACATGTTTCTGTCAAAAAAAAAATACAAAAAGATTGTCTTTAAGTTATGTTTGCCAGAGCGAACATTATACAATTAAGGGTTAACCTATACTGTTCCTCGTGGTATAGATTAAAATCTAAAGGCCCTATGAAGTGGTGCAGATAGTTAATATGGAACTTACGTTAAAATTCAAATATAGAACATGCGTTTATAGATACGTTACTATAGATAAATTAGCGAAGAATTAGGAGAAGAGCGTGGAATTTGCATTTGTAGTGGTTGTACTGGAAAATGGAAATTTCAAATATAGAAGAAACACACAATACCACTACAGATGCAATTCTACGCTCTCGCTATATTTATCTATACTACATAAGCCAGGTGCTTTAGCTAAGTTTATCACCTATAGATTATCTTCTGATGATATTATTTTTATAAATCACATCACGTTATCTGCAATAATTCCGAGTATTACATGCTCATTATCGGCCCTGTATGTGTAAAACACTCTTGAGGTCTTAACCTTGCATACGTATTCGATTTGTTATTATTGTAGGGAAAAATTAAGATTTTCAAGTCAGAGGAATCCCTGCGTTTCATATTTGAGTTTTTCAGGAAATAGGTTTAGAGCAATTGTAAGCCATCTTCATAAATTTCACTGGGCTACGCAATAATATATGGCCATGTGTTTATGTGTAAGTTAATTTTTACGTTCAAAATGTTTTAAAGTAACACGTTCCAATTAAAATATCTTTATAAACGCCAATTTAGCTTCGCTATATAGTATTTATTTATCGTATGGCGATTACACACTGGTTAACAAATAACAGTTTATTACAATAACATCACACTATTCAAAATTCACAATTCAGCAGATATACTTCATATTGACATGTCTTCAAACTTATGTTTTTTTTTTTTCAAACAAGTATTTTTTTAACACAAAAATGTGATTTTTTAACTTACCACCTTTCCATCGAAGTTTAGTGGCTATCCGGCTTAGCCGAAGCCAAAAAGTGTACAGTCACGCCTCTCCCTCCCCCTCCACAAGACTATGAATTTAAATACCCTCGTCGATGTCAGAGCGAGAGAGCTATAATATATGTATAAGTTGTATATTTATAAGTTTATAGTTTCTTTGTAGATATATGTTTACATTATACACCTTTAGGATCAGTTAAACAACCATGTCCTGCTGCTCAGTGACCGTTAGTTCTAGAGAGTTCCTCCACCAACCCGCCAACCCGCCTGGCAAGCGTGGCGACTACGGAAACTAGTTAGCTTAGGAAGGTTAAGAAATGAACAATTTGTAGCGAGTAAGAGTATTATTTCCACCCAATACCGTAGCAATACAGCAATTGCGGTGGCCAACCCACCTGTCAAGCGTGATGACTATGGCAACTAACAAGCTCAAGTCATATTTGGGGAGACATGTCCAGCAGTGGACTAACGGCTGAAATTATGTGTGATATCTCGACTGTGACACAAGCTTTTTTTTTATTGAACTAGCTGTATGATACATGGTACCTTTTTTATCACATGATATTTACCTGTATCACATGATTTAGATTAGATGAATACTTATGTACTAGTAAGAACAAATCAAATTATTTTTTACAAGATGCCCCGGCGAACTTTGTACCCCCTGAAAATCTTTAAATTCTTTCTTGTGATTTTTTTTCTTTTTTAAAGCATGCTATTATACTTTTGGCCAAGCCGATCGCAACGAAACCAAAATTGTCCAAACCGGTTCAGCCGTTCTCGAGTAATAAAACTAAAGTCACCTACATAGCCCACCGTCACCGAGCTAGCAAGCTGTACCCTTACCATGAGTTGTGACATTGACGTTTTCGATAACGAGTATCGAGTTTACTGTCTGTGCATCTTGTTCGCACTGAAATAGTACAAGCGAGATGCACAGATAGTAAACTCTACATTCGTTATAGAAAACGTCAATGTCACAACTCATGGTGAGGGTACTGAAGTGGCAATGCGGAGACCACATTGCACGCAGGCAAGATGGCCGATGGGGTCGAAAAGTGCTCGAGTGGAGACCACGGACTAGCAAGCGCAGCATCATTTGACGACCGGTCTGGCCTAGTGGGTAGTGACCCTGCCTATGAAACTGATGGTCCTGGGTTCAAATCTCAGTCAGGGCATTTATATGTGTTTACTTTTTGCAGAAATCGCGAAGCGTCTGGTTGATGTAACTGGTGACCGAAGAGCTGGAGGCTTCCATGCACAACGTATCAGCATTGCGATACAACGAGGAAATGCCGCCGGCATCCTTGGTACAATCCCTCAAGGGCTTTTTTTAGATTTTATACTGTAACTAGTTAAGTACTTGTAGTTTTCATAATACTATTGTAATATCTGTAAATAAATATATATTTGTGTGATGAGCACAGATATTTGTACCTGAGTCATGGGTGTTTTCTATGTATTTAAGTATTTATATGTATCTATTATATACAAGGTGGCTCATTCAAATCGGTCAGTATTGGGAAATCTGGAACTATAAGACATACAAAGATTTGTTCTTAGGAACCATATATATCATCGATTTTAGGGATACGAAAAACTGCATACATAGATTTAAAAAAAAATTAGACATTTTTTTGGAATCGACCACAGTTATTAAAAATTAAATTAAATTATATTGAATTACAATGCATTTTATTCATTTGAGATATCATGTTTCATGGTAACTTTTGCTGCCTATAACCAACACAATCCAAATCCAAACGAAAATAATTAAAAGTTTTATTTTCCAAAACAACCAGGTTCGATTCTCGAACAAAGTACCTACAAGTTTTTTTTAAATCTATGTATGCAGTTTTTCTTGTCCCTAAAATCGATGACATGGTTCCTAAGAACAAATCTTTGAATGTCTTATAGTTCCAGATTTCCCCATACTGACCGATTTGAATGAGCTACCCTGTATATGGTCGTCTAGTACCTACAACACAAGCCTTATTGAGCTTACCGTGGGACTAGGTCGATTTGTGTAAGATTGTCCCGCAATATTATTTACATATGTACAAGAAAGACGCGAGGCTAATCTATATGTGCCATATCTCACAACCTTATTCATAATATGATACGTCATAAAAGCTAACGAGATACGAGGACATATTTATGGGTCGTTAAACTTATCGTGTCGCTTCAGAAACTGATTAGCTGCTTAACTTAATGGTGATACCTGGTAAGCCCTAGGTATATTTAGGTCATTCCACGTTATTCTGTATTCAGCAAATCATTTTATACGCAATGACAAAAATATTTATTTACAGAAATTACAATCGTATTATGATAACTACATATACTTATGAAATAAAACAACTAATACGAATTATATCGCGTATACTAATTTAAACTTCATCCCGACGTTTCGAGCCCTTTAGTCCATCCGATGACCACGAACGCTGCTAAAGGGTTGGAAACGTCGGGATGAAGTTTAAATTAGTATAAGTGATATAATCCGTTTTAGGTAGTTGTTTTATTTCATGAGTAATTATCGCGGCAACCGAAGACAATATTATACATGTACTTAACTAGTTACAGTATAAAATCTAAAAAAGGCCCTTGAGGCATTGTAAGGATGCTGGCGGCATTTCTTCGTTGTATCGCAATGCTGATACGTTGTGCGAGGAAGCCGCCAGCTCTTCGGTCAAATTACAATAATTTTATACGCAAAACTACTATTAGAAGCACTGGTGGCCAAGCGGTAAGAGCATGTGACTTGCAATTCGGAGATCGCAGGTTCAAGGCACGGCTTGTAGTTTTTCGGAGCTAACGTACGAAATATCATTTGATTTTTCCAGTCGCTTTTTGGTGAAGGAAAACATCTCGAGCAAACTGGATTAAGCTCAAAGGCCTAGTTTATGGCAGTCGCTTTCGTAAAAGTGGTGCCTACACCAAATCCTATGATTGGCTGCCAAGCTGACCCCAGGCTCCATATGCCGTGGCAAAATGTCGGGTCAAGACTGAAATAATATGTTATTTTTTCTAAATAGTTTAGTCACGTTTTGTATATCAAGCAACGACATGTTTCGGTCTGTAACGAGGAGCTTTATCAATTGCCTTTCATGATGAAGAGCTGCGGTCCGATTTTAGAATTTAAGTCGTAAAAGCCTGGGTAAAGGTTTTTAATAAATCGTATATTAATAAGCAAAAACAAGTCCAAATTGTAGTACATTGATTTCTAAACCACCCTTAATTTTAATCTAAGGTTAAAACAATATAAAGTAGTCATAATTTTCATAAGTATAATTATTGCAAAACGCCAAAGTAAAAAAAAAATAATACGCTAATTATAAGTACCTGCTATTAAAAACAAAGGTCATCATCATCATTATCATTTCAGCCATAAGACGTGTTCTGGAGTGCATGGTGTTGCTATAGTTGCCACTTGGCAGGCGGGTTGGCGGCCTGAGTAGCTGTTGATTCAATTTGGACGAACGTTGCTGCCCATCCGTCAGTTATTTTTATATACAATACAATATAAACACCCAAATATATCACTATACACTAACCAAACCACAATTTCAAGCCAAACTCAACCTTCACCAATTGCCCTAAAGTCCAAAATCAAACACACAGCTGACGGCGATCCGGATTGAACCAGTAGTAACTAGCTGTAACCGGTTTATTGGGATTGACCGCGCGTTAAGTTTTATTTGCCAATTAATTTGATGTCCGTACTTTCTGTTATGTTGGCGGTACTTTTAGTTATGTTGACGGTACTTCCGGGCGTGCTGACGTACTTTTGCACGGAACGTTGATTTTAATGTGCGGCTGTATTGATTGGTTTGACGTAATTGGATGTAGGGACTTATTGGACACACAACAATATACAGTCGACGTCAAAGATATGCTTACACTTTTTCTTCTTAATCCTTTGTAATAAGTTGCAAAAGTGTAAATATACCTTTGACGTGGACTGTACAAAGATTAACGGCCCTGTTTATGAAGCAAGAGGTCTCGGGTTTAAATAAATAAATATTTTCGGACAATCTTACACAAATCGACCTAGCCCTACGGTAAGCTCAGTAAGGCTTGTGTTGTAGATACGGTCACCGACTTTAATTGTTGAGCCACTTACGGTTCAAGCTATGTTATTTTGTTTTATATAAAGTAACGGCTCAACAATTAAAGTCCCTGACCGTATTAGACGACGATATCATTATAATTTAAAGATACATACCTATAAATACTTAAATACATTTGGACCCGGGTATGTCCTTAAACTACGTCCAACAATGAGAGGTAGGGCACAGCGATGACCATCACGCTTGAATCTGAGGCAGCCCAACTGGGGAAGTACCTCCTCCTTACAGAAGACCTCAGCCATAATAGCACTGCTACCTTTCAGGTCTGTAGTGTTGTGTTCCTGATGGTGAGTAAGGTTCCCAGAGCTCCAACCCCCCTTAAAGGCCGGCAACGCGCTTGTGACTCCCCTGGTGTTGCGGGTGCCCATGGGCGACGGTAATTGCTTACCACCAGGCAATCCGTCTGCTCGTTTGCCGCCTATGTCATAAAAAAATTAAATAAAAAACATAGAAAACACCCATGACTCACAGTAACAGTGTTGGGTTTGAATCCTGAGAATGGAATTAATTAGTGTTTATCGCGTATATTTATTCGCGATATTTCGCCTATAGTAAGCTCAATGTAATAACCTATTATATTGAGCTTACTATAAGACTGGGTCGAATTGATATCTAAGATTGTCACATAATCATAATGTATCTACATGCTCCATATGTATGGAAAAAACTGTTCGTGGCAAACTTTTCGATATATTACTTACAAAAAACGAAATCTATGTGACAATTATTATTATAACATCTCCATACAACTTACATCATTGTAGGCATTGAGATATAGCAATAGGAAAAATGTACTTAGTACAATTTATCCTATAAATATCAACAGTAAAATTCTGCAAGAGTTCCGAGTACATAGACAATGTAGATTCTAGGCAGCCATTTTGAAAAGCTGTTTAAAACAAAATGGCGGGCGCTATTCGTCACGCGCCATCGCTATCGGGCTATCGCGTCTCTGGAGAAAAAAATACGGCGAGGACAAGTTCCTGGCCATAAATTCATTAGACAAGCGGCGTTTTTTTAAAAACCACGTTCGAGTTAGCTTAGGAAGGTTAAGAAATGACCACCAGTCTGGCCTAGTGGGTAGTGACTGCCTATGAAACCAGCGGTCCTGGGTATTTGTGTGATTTGCACAGATTTTTATTCCTGAGTCATCGGTGTTTTCTATGTATTTAAGTATTTATATGTATCTATTTATTATATATATCGTCGTCTAGTACCTACAACACAAGCCTTACTGAGCTTACCGTAGGGCTAGTTCGATTTGTGTCAGATTGTCCCGAAATATTTATTTATTTATTTTATTTAAATGAACAATTTGTAGCGAATAAGACTATTTTTAGTAGTATGGTGGTCAAGGGGTAACTACTTCAGCGACCGATGTCCACTGCTGGACAAGGTCCAGACCCATAGACTACGATAAGCAGCATAGGTGGTTTAATGCCATAATTGCCACGCTTGGCAGGCGGGTTGGACACCGCAGTATGTTCTACCGCTACAACAAAACACGGCTCTGGTCGAGTTAATAGGTAATATTCCATTCATTCGAACGAAGCGATTCGCTTCTACCTTCCTAATGCGGACTGCTAAGGAACGGAATTCGCTCCTTTCGTCTGTATTCCCGGAAAGATATAATTTGGGTATCAAGGAAAGAGTGATTAGGCTGTTACTGAACCAGCGCGCTACACCCTCGACCTCGTCGACACTTACCATCAAACCATCAAACGCTGGTCAGTTATGTATAAATAAAATAATATAATTAAAACTGTTGTGAGCCATGTTACTACTGCTTAGTTACAAACGGATAAACTCGTGTGTAATTATATCGCACTAGGCGACATGTAAGCTCTGGTACCCATTTTCAAGCCGAGTCAGGACACACCGCTCGCGTTGAGGGTGTATCGCTCACTGTGGAATTATGGCGCCTAGTGCGATATAATTACACGTGAGTTTATCAGTTTGTAACTAAGTAGTATAAAAAATTGGTATACAATTAATTGAAAAAGGCAATTTTCAATGAACATGTCTGGTCTTGTCTAGTTCTACGCTCAGCGGCGAGACGACGCCGCCCACTACGTCATAATTTATTTATCCTGATGACCTCACGAGTCCGTTCCTGCTTTTTCAACGGCTAATATTTATAAAATACCTTTTTAAAGTATGTGTATGAATTTGAATAAATTGTGGGTTCTGTAGAACTCTCTTATGATTATGCAAAACCGCGGACTTACGCACTACCGCCATCTAGCGCCCCATAAACGCAGTAGGCGAAATTTTGATAACACATAATTCATCTTTACCTTCCTCGCGTTGTTCCGGCATTTTAGCATGGCTCATGAGGGCCTGGGGTCCGCTTGTAATCCCAGGATGTGTCGTAGGCACCAGTTTTACGAAAGGGACTGCCATCTGACCTCCCAACCCAGAGGGTAAACTAGGCCTTGTTGGGATTAGTCCGGTTTTTAACAATGTTTTCGTTCACCGAAAAGCGACTGGGAAATATCAAACGATATCGTATAGTTCTGAAAAATTCACTGATACAAGCCGGGGTTCGAACCTGCGTTCTCCGAATTGCAAGTCATACGCTCTTACCGCTTGGCCACTAGCGCTCACAATGACGCCAATTATTGTCTAGTGACTTTTCTAAATTTCTATTGCAGAGACGTTGCGTTTACGCGGCGTGCCGATTACTACCGGAACGCCAGGAAAACGTCGAAAGACCGCCGTTAATGTGGCCTGGCCCTTGGTTATTGCGTTGATTTGATCAAAACGGATCGACGATTTCAACAGAACACTAGCTTGAATTTTAGAAGAACACAATTTTTTTCAGGTATTAAAAAAAAAATGCTTCAGAAACCTTATGAAGGGAAAATGTAAAATAATGTTTTTTGGTAAACAAAAATTGCCTATGTGGCATAACATAACTTTTCTTTGAATAATCGAATAGTTGGGATGTACAGATATAGTGAGAAATTTTCGTTCAGGAAAACTCGGATCTTTATCGAAATACGATGACACCCGAACTGTCAATGAATGATCGTATTAAATGAGTGACATTTTCATATCCATTAATATGGAACTTCATTATTTGGTGTCAAATTTCAAAGTGAAAAATGACTAGTGACATTAAACAATAAAGTTCCATATGAATATAATATAAAACGTCATTCATTTAATAGTCATTGATTGACAATTCGGCTGCCGTCGTATGTCGATCGAGATACAAGTTTTCCTGATGGAAAATAGTTTTGCACTACATCTGTATCTGAATTTGTGTTAATAAAATGTTTTTTTTTTCTGTATTGGAGTCTTTATTAACACTTTCGAAACCAAGAGCCCTGGCGGGCACACCGCTCGTAGGCGAGGAGCCAATTACACGGGTTTCCCCGTATGTAGCGAAAATGTTGAAGCCACGCGTAGAGCCCGCTTTCGAAAAAGTTAATTCTGCCAATGGACCCCCAAAACAGAACCCCGCTTATTTCATTCTCATTTGCAATACGGCACAGCATTTTTATCTCTGCTTTATGTCCTTTAAGGGGGGTAATTAAAATTATTATAGGTATTTATTGCAACAAAAAGCCATTACGCTTTTTGTACTAACTCAATGCTAATAACAGCTTATGTGGCTTTACGATATTGTCGCTTATGGCGTTCTGTTTTAAATGAAATGCCTAATCGAGGCATGTTTACACTCATTAGTAATATTTAGCTGTTTTTCTTGATTTATGATGTCAATAAATTTAGGCTGTATTTTGTTAAATGTTCATGTTAAATCTTAGTTTTTTTTTTATGACAAAAGGTGGCAAACGAGTAGACGGATTGCCTGATGGTAAGCAATTACCGTCACCCATGGGCACCCGCAACACCAGGGGAGTCACAAGCGCGTTGCCGACATTTAAGGGGGGTTGGAGCTCTGGGAACCTTACTCACCATCAGGAACACAACACTACATACCTGAAAGGTAGCAGTGCTATTATGGCTCTGGTCTTCTGTAAGGAGGAGGTACTTTCCCAGTTGGGCTTCTCCAAATTCGAGCATGATGGTACTTCGCTGTGCCCTACCTCTTATTGTTGGACGTAGTTTAAGGATATACCCGGGTCCAAAAAAAATTTATTTTGTGTTTTGACAGTTCTGGCCTAGTGGGCACCTGCATACGAAGCCTGTTTCCAATCCCAGAAAGGGCATTTATTTTTGTCATGAGTATAGGTATTTGTTTGAGTCATGTGTGTTTTTATGTATTTAAGTATTTTTATTAAATATATCGTTGGCTGAGTACCCACAACACAAGCCTTCTTGAGCTTACCGTGGGACTCAATCATAAATATTACAGGTCATCCTTACACAAACTACCTGAGTCACACGGCTCGAGAAGGCTTGTGTTGTGGGTACTCATACTCAGCCAAAGATATATATTATATAAAAATACTTAAATGACATGTAAATTAAGATTTTAATAATATACACCGTGTAGATAATAACTGGTGACTATAAAATATATTGGAGAATGTATGTAATAAACTACCTCTTATATTTATCTTATTGTCCCACGTTCAAACAAATTACTAAGCCCCACGGTAAGCTAAAGAAGGCTTGCTATTCAACCAATGATATATTATATTATACAGACACTTAGATACTTAGAAAACACCCATGACTCAAGAACAAATAAATAAATAAATATTTCGAGACAATCTGACACAAATCGACCTAGTCCTACGGTAAGCTCAGTAAGGCTTGTGTTGTAGGTACTAGACGACGATATATATAATAGATAGATACATATAAACACTAAAATACATAGAAAACACCCATAACTCAGGAACAAATATCTGTGCTCATCACACAAATAAATGCCCTGACTGGGAATCGAACCCAGGACCATCAGCTTCATAGGCAGGGTCACTACCCACTAGGCCAGACCGGTCGTTTCAACAAATATCTGTGCTCATCACCAGTGCTCGGACAAGTCATCGCAGAAACAGATATGGACGTGGAACAAGACTTTATAGAGTCGAGAGTTCAGATTATTTTTATCTATAGAGGACATTATCGTAATTTCACATTAGACCTTTTTAGTCGCATATCTGCCATTGATCTGTCCAAGTGGTATGCTTAAAAGAGCAATTCTCAAAAAGTTTATACATTTGGATCACGTCTTCGATTTTGATTAAAAGCGGTAGACTGATAGAGTAAATGATGCTGAGCAAGATCTACCATATTTCCTAAAATGTCTCATAAAGTTTGTATGGAACTTTCCTTTTTTGTTACCGACAGTCTATACAAATTTGGTAAAACTGTTTTGTGGTGACAATTTAAATGAATACCATTTTATGCTTAATTATGGTTATATCTAAATATTTTAAATGTGGTGCAAATAAACACAATGCAACCATCAGCTTTAAAAAAAAATTAAGGAAAATACTTTCACACAGTAATAAATGTCAGGGAAAAATGTAATACTGTATAAATAATGCGATTCTATTAATCTTGTTCTATTGCCGTGTTGCGATTGTTTTGCGATGACTTGTCCGAGCACTGAGCTCATCACACAAAGCCCTTTACCCAAATTTGAACCCAGGACCGTCGGTTTCATAGGCTCACCACCCATCAGCCCGACCTGTCGTAAAGATAAATATCAGTTATTTAATATAAATATTCGCCATTTTTATTTCATTTTTTCATCGTGTTTTTGCTCATTTTATTCTGACATGTGTCTCTACATACATGACATGTTTCGCGTTAAATTGATACAAAAATGCCAACAATTAATACAAATATTTCATAAACATTGTTAACAAATAAATGCCCTATACGATTTTTACCCTGGACCGTCGGTTTCATATACCTGTGCTGTGGTCAAAACTCGTCTGTCGTTAATAGTATTTGATGACCCGTAAGTGAGTCATATTCTGCAGAGATTCTCCAATCTGGAGAACGCCGGTCTCGCCAGGTGGTTATTAATTAATAGAACGATAATTGACAGCCCCGGGCTGTTATTGGGAGCTATCACAACATTTGGGTCACGAGTCTGCATGCTGCACGGATAACTAGTCTTGATCGTTTAAGACAATTATTTCATACTTCACATTTTATTCTACAAGCTCTGTAGCAAGTAGAATGAAATGTAAAATGATTTGAATTCTACTTGCTACAGAGCGTGTAGAATTAAATGTAACGCTGGTGGCTAAGTGGTAAGAGCATGTGACTTGCAATCCTAGGTCGCCGGCTCGAACTACGGCTTGTACCAATGAGTTTTTCGGAACTTATATACGAAATATCGTTTAATATTTACTTATTAATAATGGCGTTAAAAAAATGAAAATAATAGGAAAATAACCACATAATTTATACATGCACTAATATCCTCGTACGACGCTGAGAGTCAGTTTCAGTAAACTAAAGATCGCTCCATGTGGAAGCCTATGTGAGAGGCCTAGATGTCCAGAATTGGACAACAATGGCCAATAGGTAGATATTTCTCAAGCATTTTTTCATAAGTTAAAAGTTTCTTGATGAATAACTTTTATTATTCTTAACATTACAAGTACTTCTGTCAATCGCTTCCAAGTATCAAGCAGGCTGAATCGGCGTACACTTCACCGTACGAGTTAGTCTAATAGCCTTTGGGTGCAATCACACCGGGCCGGAGCGCCTCTAGTTTTCAACCACCCTGTATTTACTTACTATAAGGCAGACCAATCATACAACATTATATAGTATAGATATACCCGTGTTTAGTGTAATTGTTTATTGAAATTTTATGCCATGTGTCTTAATTGTCATTATGTATACATTGTGAGGGTTGTGCCTTGGGACTGGTTGTCTTTCGGTGAAGGTTATATATAAAATACAAATACTTAAATAAATAGAAAACACCCATGACTCGGGAATAAAAAACTTGGGGTCGTATATAGGGAGAAGCGGTACCTACTTCACGTCGCGTCGAAACAGGTTCTAGCACTTTATCAAGCTCAGGTTCGATCGTGTATGGAATACTGTTATCATCTTTGGGACAGGTCTGCCAAGTATCAGCTGGCCGCTTTGGGTTCAATAGAGCACCGTGCTCGCAGATTCTTTGGCGATCCTGAGTTGGTGAGTGTAAGGTTACAGAGCCTTGAGCACCGTCGCAGGGTTGCTAGTTTGTCTGTGTTTTACAGGATACATTTTGGAGAGTGTGCAGAGGAATTGCACGATTTAATTCCGCCATCTCCGTTCCACCATCGGACGTCCAGGCGAGAGGAGCGGTTTCATCCTTAAGTTGTGAATATTCCATTCATTCGCACGAAGCGATTCGCTTCTACCTTCCTAATACGGACTGCTAACGAATTAAATTCGCTTCCTTCGTCTGTATTTGCGAAAAGATATACTTTGGGTCTTTTCAAGGCAAGAGTGAATAGGCTGTTACTGAACCAGCGTGCTGCACGGTCGACCTCGTCGACACTTACTATCAGGTGCGACTGAGGTCAAACGCTGGTCAGTCTTGTATATAAAAAAAAAACATTAGCTTCATAGGGCGGGGCTTCTACTATGCCTCGTCAAAAAAGTCACTTAATCAAACAGTCCCAACTTTCTATAATCTTCAAAGATACGACTTTCTCTCACCAAACGATTCACTTTCCATTTGACTGCTCCTACTCAGAGGAAAAAAGTTCTATCTTAGTGCAAAAATCATTAACTTATTACTTTCTAGTTATGAATGAACCAGTTTGCGATGAATAACGATTAAAAAAATGTTATCTCAGAAAATGGTGGATTGTTTTTATCATTGGGTAGTAAATTTCAGGGGTTTCAACCCTTTGTCGTTATGATTACAGATAATATAATAGGCATTTTACTGTTTTCTATGTTAACCCATTGACTGCTAAGGGATTGTGGAACAAAATCATTAATGTTGTTTGATGATATAGTTTAAAAGATTAAGCTCAGATTACATAACTAAATAATCATTATATCATTATTGTTTTTCCTCATTAGTTTTAAATTGACGCCGGAAGACGTTGGACCACCCAATACAATACAAACCAAGTTATATGCCAGGCTTTTTGAAATCTAAGTACCTATAGATGTAATTTCAATTTTTGAATATTTTCAATTTGCAAATATTCATTAAAATACAAGTACTTAACGAGTTATTAAATCTAAAAAAAGGACTCGAGGCATTGTACCAAGGATGCTGGCGGCATTTCCTCGTTGTATCGCAATGCTGATACGCTGTGCGAGGAAGCCGCCAGCTCTTCGTTCACCAGTTATAACAAACTAGCTTTTGCCCGCGGCTTCGCTCGCGTGAAGAAATGTTTAAGTTATTTTTAGCACACTATCGTTCAAAACGTAGTTTTGTATGCATGCATGGTTTTTGTTCGGAAAATGCCGTTTTATACACAGGCATTTGCCTACGTCATAGTAGCTTTATGCATGCAAAGTCTTAGCCCGATCGGTTTTTAAATTGACAAAGTTTCATACAAACTTTCATCCCCTATTTTATCCCCTTGGGGTAGAATTGATCAAAATCCTTTCTTAGCGGATGCCTACGTCATAACATCATTTCAGCCCGATCCGTCCAGTGGTTTGGGCTGTGCGTTGATAGATCACTATGTCAGTCAGTCAGTCACCTTTGAGTTATATAGGTACCTATATTAAAATTATACGCGCATGCACGCCATGATGGTGATGTTTCCCCTACAACTAGCGTTTATGTTTTTTTTTTTGTTAAATAGCTGAGAGACTGGTGAGGTATGAAGAACAGCGCTGTGTAGTCTACCAGGCTCCCAACTGATGCTAAGACTCGAGCCTTCTGTCAATTTTGTAATTTCATATTTAGCATCTTTTATTTTTATACAAGACCAGCGTTTGACCTCAGTCACACCTGATGGTAAGTGTCGACGAGGTCGAGGGTGTAGCACGCTGGTTCAGTAACAGCCTACACTCTTACCTTGAAAATACCCAATTTATATCTTTCCGGGAATACAGACGAGGGTTGCGGATCATCTGCCTTTATATTTGTGTCATATGTGTTTATTTTTATTTTTTGTCTGTTTTTTTACGACAATAAATGGTTTTTTTTACATGGCAATGGCTTGGTCATATTTGTCGCAGAACTGATAACCGATACAATACGACGCTTAATAGGCGGGTTGACGACCGTGCCGGTAAGGGACTGCTTCGATATTTTTGCATTAGCAAGGGCATAAATAAAAATTTTGGGTTAACCGGGGAGCTGGTAAACCCTTGCCCTTACGAGTATAATTAAGTGTAACCCAATAATGGAACAAACGAAAACAAAAACGAGCAAACCGGCGAGATTTTATTATATTATTTGCATATTAAAATAATTACAATTATACGGGACGGGACAAGACTGTAGGATCCGTGGGGAGTTAGGCTAAATGTTTGTTTTAATAAATACCATAGACAACCTCTTTTTACTAATACGACAGTGGCAAACAAGCATACGGTCCATCTGATGGTAAGCAGTTACGGTAGGCTATGGGCGCCTGTAATTCCAGAGAACCTACACTCTTTTTTTGAAGACGTGGACTTACCAGAGCTTACACGAAACATGTCGCCTACACGTGAGTTTATCCGTTTGTAACTAAGTAGAAGTAACATGGCTCACAACAGTTTTAATTATAGTATGATTATTGCTTGCTACTTTAAAAAGTCATAATTAGAATAGAAACATTTATTACCCTTCACCGCTTATAGGGCAACAAATAAACCGACTAAATTAGGTAGGCTACTAACGGCGGTGGGCTTCTTCTTTCTTAGGGACGACTAGGCCTGCATGGCTTTGCATTTCTCTTTCTCAGGAACTCAAGTATAACACAACATATAATATATATATAACACAACATACAATATAACACAACATACAATATAACACAACACAGCTGTACTATAGGAAAGCTAGTTAAGCAGAGAATTCAAGATGGCTGACTGCATACACGGTATACTATCAGTCATCTTGAATAGACCGTGTTGCCGGCTGACTAGAATAGCACCACTCTATCTCCTTCCGCGAGTGTCGTAAGAGACAAAGGGAAAACAATAACGGATGGGCAGCAGCGTCCGTCGAAACTTTATCTAGAGTTACTGCAGTCGCCAACCCGCCTACCAAGCGTGGCGAATATGGCAACTACTCCACAAGATGATACAAATCATATTCGAGGGAGGCCTCTACACCTGGATGGATGGCTGGACATATCCAGCAGTAGACGATTAATGGTTGAAATGATGATGATATCGAAATGTGTTTTTAAATTAGTCGCATGGCATGTCTTCTATCCTTCTCAGTTATACCCTCACAACTCTAGAGTTACACTTGCTTCTCGCTCTAAGCACACCGTCTAACCACATTTGCTCGCACTTGCATACAAATTTAAAATAACAACATTCCATATTTACAATATATTTAATGCAGCATACATGTTAATCAAGTTAAAATGATCAAACAAACACCTCTCTCTCCCTCTTATGTTAAACTCATATATTTACTTCGTTCGTTCAAATATGAACCTTAAATGCTAAACTTTAAGGTTTTAATCAGGTTGTTTTTAAAGAAGATGTTGGCCATTTTTTCTCCACAATGTGATCGTATTAATTTATATTTAAATGTGATTTATTCCGGCTTTCCTTTGCCCATAAGCCTTTCTTGATAATTCGAGGTTTTTCAGTGTACGCGGCCCGTGAAATTATATGAAGTACGGACATGGAATACATTTTGTATCCACGTGGATGTCCATTGGACATTGTCCAGTTCCATATTTTTTATTTATATAAGATGAACTTGCTTGGCATTAACCGAATTTCGTTTTTAAGTCATTATGGTGTCAACTACATGGCATCATTATATACTAAATTAAGGTCAATATGGGTAAGACCGGCATACCTTATTTTTAAGGGAAGTCCATCATATATCACTACACTCATATGATGGACTTCATCACTTGACGACCGGTCTGGCCTAGTGGGTAGTGACACTGCCTATGAAGCCGATGGCCCTGGGTTCGAATCCCAGTCAGGGCATTTATTTGTGTGATGAGCACATGTATTTGTTCCTGAGTCATGAGTGTGTTCTATGTATTTAAGTATTTATATGTATCTATCTATTATATATATCGTCGTCTAGTACCTACAACACAAGCCTTACTGAGCTTACCGTCGGACTAGGTCGATTTGTGTAAGATTGTCCCGAATAAAAATGAGATAATGTAGGAAATTAGTTAGTAGACGGTCTTCACTGATAGACGGTCTTACCCATATTAAGCTTTATGTTGCCAGTTGGTTTCTATAAATGTTCCCCGTGCCAGGAATATACACTTTAAAAAAAAATCGTCAACCCCAAATCTTTGTCAAATACCTATAGAAAGACACCTTACACATGAGTTAAACAAAAAAAAATACTCCCCACTTCACATGTACGGGAAGTAGGTACCCTAAAAAAACTTCAGTATTAGGTAGTTACCAGATAATTAATAAGGAGTTAACAAATTCATCACGATTGAGTGAAGCTGATTGAATGTTATTTTTTATGCAGAAACGTCTGCTAGCGAATATCTTCTATATTTAAATTGAAAGCAAAATAGAAAAATTTTGGACAACCACTGGATCACTAGCCTAGTGCACTACCAATTGTGCTATTAGAGTACCGCTTAGACTTGTCATTTTATCCCTCTTGGTATACGTCATCATGGGTGACGTTAGACACATCTACCGCCAGCATATTGAACACTTAACGGCATCGAAGTCCCAATTTACATTGAGAATTCGTCGATAATAATGTGCAACCCCTTTCAAAAATATTTTTTATTATGCAGAAACGTCTGCTAGCGAATATCTTCGATATATAATGTGTTAAAGTCACCTCTTCCTCAATTCTCATCACCAACAAACATATCAACTTCTGACCTCAACTTAAAAGAATACCCAATACCCACCCAAAGTAGTTCCATTCAACCTCATTTGATTACAAGCCACGACCTCAACTACTAACCTCACACCTCAAGAAAAAAGACGATCGATGCCCCTCGAATCAGAAGTCCCCTGTTACCCGTTGAAAGGGTTGGCACAATCAGATAATAGATATATTTCCGGTCCATATTCCGCGGATGATGTATAGCGACTACATTGGGCTCTCGTGGGTGTGTTTAGAATTCGACTGTCGAAGGATAGTGTAATGGCAAAAGGCAGTACAGTAGGATAGTTGCAGATAGATCAGGCAGATAATTCCTTACTTCAATAACACAGATAAAAAGGTGTTGACAAAGGTAAATCGCAAAAGAAAAAACAAAATGTGGCTTAGAATTATTGATGATTAGCGTTACAGGAATCGTGCTGTAACGTGACGTGTACTTTAAGATTGAACGATTCACTCTTCTGAAAAAAAGAGTCCTGCCGTAGTTTCTTCCCGGTCGCTTTTCGGGTCAGAGGTGTAGGGTAGAACCGGTGGTAGATTTTTCTTTGACGTTCATAAGTGTATGTTATGTGCCTAAATTGAAAAATAAAGATGTTTTATCTATTTTTTTTTGCCGTTGCCGTGTGATGCCGGCTGACAAGAATAGCATCACCCCATCTCCTCCCGCGGGTGTCGTAAGAAGCAACAAAGGGATAAATCCTACAGACGGGCAGGAGCATCCGTCGAAACCCAATCTACAGCTACTGCGGTTCGCCAACCCGCCTGGCGACTATGGAAACTACCCCCAAGATGATGCAAGTCATATTCAATTCAAGGGAGGCCTATGTCTAGCAGTTGACTGCATACGGCTGAAATGCAAAAGAAATGCATGCAAATATCTTTTTTTATGCAAAATGCCTCTAGCTAACGGTAGCTGGCTGAGCGACAAGCATGTATCCCGGATTAACAAGTTTGAGTTTCTTAGGCCCAAGCCTACTAGCGTTAGTTAGCTTGCCTTACGTCTTCTGGCCTACTGTAAACTTGCCAAGTATAAAAAAGTAGCTACATGTAAAAAGCGATAGGAGTTCGCAACTACAGCCAGGGGCCTAGTTCTATTGTGATTTATCATTGAGATAAAAAATATTTGTCGATCTGATCCCGCCTTTGTGCGCAAACTGCCGGGCGGGGAGCGAACTTGGATGCTGTATGATGGCAAACTATTGAAGTTTCACTATTTAACGTCTTGTTCATATCTTGAGAGAAATAGGAACATAGTGGTTGAAAATCTTGTGAACCGTTTTCGTTGCACTTTAATGATATGCATATGAATGATAAAAACACACTAATATTATAAAGGCGAAAGTTTATGAGTGTGTATGTTTGTTACTTCTTTACGTCTAAACGGCTGAAGCGATTTTAATAAAATTTGGTATGGTATTAGATGAAACCCTGGATTAACACATATTCTCTGTCGTTTTTCTCATACACCGCGGGTAACACCGTGGGGCACAACTAGTTTACAATAATTAAAATACTATGAAAACTACGAGTACTTAACTAGTTATTGTATTAAATGTAAAAAGGCCCTTGAGGCATTGTACCAAGGATGCTGGCGGTATTTCCTCGTTGTATCGCAATGCTGATACGTTGTGCGAGGAAGCCGCCAGCTCTTCGGTCACCAGTTAATGAAATTAATTTGTATAAAACATATAAACACTGATTAAATCACGTATTAAATTTAAATCCTGTCTCGGCGTTTCGAGTACTTTCTAGTGTTCGTGGTAAGCGGTTAGACGGATCCTTTTTTTATGTAATTCAGCCCTATTTTTCGTATTTTTTTTTATGACATAGGCGGCAAACGAGCAGACGGATTGCCTAGTGGTAAGCAATTACCGTCGCCTATGGGCACCCGTAACACCAGAGGAGTTACAAGCGCGTTGCCGGCCTTTAAGGGGGGTTGGAGCTCTGGGAACCTAACTCACCATCAGGAACACAACACTACATACCTGAAAGGTAACAGCGCTATTATGGCTGTGGTCTTCTGTAAGGAGGAGGTACTTCCCCAGTTGGGCTGCCCCAGATTCAAGCGTGATGGTCATCGCTGAGCCCTACCTCACATTTTGATATGAAAATAACCACTATGTTATTACAATTTGCGATGCTATTAAAGGAGTTTTTTTTAGAGACAAATATAGTATGTATTATAATATGAGAAATGCTAACGGAATGGAATAAAACAAATTGGGACATTTTTTTGTGTTTTTAGGTCCAAATAGCTCCTGGTATTAAGTAAACTTTAAGTAAAATTACCCGGATAGTCAATTCTAAATTTTTTAATTTTATATCCCTGCTTACTAATACTAAAATATTATAAATGCGAAAGTAACTCTCTCTGTCTGTTTCCTCTTCACGCTTAAACCGCTGAACCAATAGGGATGAAATTTAGTATGAAGAGAGTTTGAGCTACGAGAAACGACATAGGATAATTTTTATACCGCAACCATACTTTTAAGACGGTATGGCTGGCTGACGAAGTGGCGAGGAAAAGCTAGTTTATTCTATAAATACAAATATTAGTGCGTTTTCAGTCGAAATTAACGGCTACCTAAAATTTCTTTTTGCATTTATAAGTATGCATTTCACACAATTTCCCTGTAATCTTTTTTCACAAAGTACCTTATCCCACGATTAGTCTAACTTCAAAGTGTTCATTACCGGTATAAACAATACTCGGTATTACTCAGATATTAAATAACTCAATTCGTTTCTAATTTGTCGACAATTGTTCCCGACAAAGGCAGCGCACGAACGAGTGCTTGCGAGTATGAAGGAAGTAGGCAGCTAGGGGGCGAAGGGATGGGACACTGCTTATCGATACATCTACGTTTTGAACTTTTTAAAATACAAAACTATCGTGTGATTCAAACATATTAATTGTATGGAAGCGGGTAACTCAAGTCTGCGTTGGTTAGCCAACGCGATCGGCTCATGATTATGCTCCTCGTTACGGAGTGAATCATGTCGAGCAGTATTCGATTTATAAAACATCAGTTACCCGCTTTCATACAATCAACGTTTTGAACGGATTTGTTAAACGCAAGTTATCGACAACTTATCTATTTGATAACAGACTTGGTGGGTAACTCTGCCTCTGTCGATTTTGGGTTCAAATCCCAGTAACAAAGTTTATTTGTGTGATGAGCACAGATATGTTTTGTTTTTGAGTCGTGATTGCTTTCAATCTATTTAATTATTTTCTATCGCGAGACAACCGCAGGGCTCAGTAATTTTGGTAAGGATGTTCTGTAATATTTATTTATTATCGAACTTAAAGTGTTGCATGGAATCAAGAATGTTTAGTGTTTGATAATGTGCAATCGGCAATGTCATGTAAATGTTTCTATTTCTTGTGGCTTAAACAACATTACCTTTTTACTGGGCGTTGCGTTTATGATTATTGAAAATATTAACTTTTCCCTTGAACTGTCTAATTATGAAAACACTTAATATTCTAATAACTTTAAAATATCTGAGTGTCTTGTTGCTTGAATTTGTGTTATGTATACAATGCTTTTTTGCATATAAGCTTGCAATCCTCGTTAGCTGCGACCAGGTTGGTGTTAGTGGCATGTCTACCCTCCCTAGGATAGAATATCATTTTATTTTAATTTTCATTCCAAATATACACTCGTACGTATATATTATCTGTCCAAAGCAAAACATGAACCCGTGTCTGTTTGTGTCTTTTTTTATGTGCTGTTCTGGTAATATATCGATAATATTTTTTCCCATCCCTAACCCAACAAAGCAAACACCATTGCCACTGGCGTTGTCGGGTCTGCTCGCCGATGCGTTTATAATATTTCATTTATTCATAATAAATTATAATCGTGTATTGTCTACGCGGGTTTAATAATCTCAGCTCGTTTGCCGCTCGCGTTCGGTTCGTTACTTCTAGCTTACTTGTAATTGAATGTCTTTGTGCTTATTAAGAGGGTAATGGAACTATTTGGAGTTACGTTGTCTATGTTTATATGTCTTTGACGACAGGTTTGCTTGTACAGTCGCCGTCAAATATATCATGGTATTCAAAAATGTCAGTGCATGCATTTTATCGCGTTGATGAAAGAGGTTGTTCCGATATTTGTGACCACCTTTACAGCTCCGATATATCTGATGGCGACTGTACTTTATCTGAGGACTAGAGTAAGCAATATCGGTTAAGTATCCTCAGATAAAGTAACACAAATAAATATAAATATTACAGGACATTCTTACACAAATTGACTGAGTGTCACGGTCAGCTCAAGAAGGCTTGTGTTGTGAGTACTCGGCTCACGATATATCCTGTATAAATCGTTGGCCGAGTACCCAGTTAGAAAATCATATTTTGTATCATGTAAAAAATTACACCCTGTATAATGCACAATTACATAAAACCCATTACTAAGGAGCTACCTGTGTACAATTGTACATCACATAAATATATTACTTTAGTGGGATTCGAACCCAGGAAAATCAGGTTCAAAGGCAGGACCACAACCCCCCGACCTGTTTCATAATCTACCTTGTGTTGTTCCGGCATTTGCCACAGCTCATGGGAGCCTATGGTCCGCTTGGCAACTACTCTCAGGATTTGACGTAGGCACTAGTTTAACGAAAGCGACTGCCATCTGACCATCCAACCCAGAGAGTAAACTAGGCCTTATTGGGATTAGTCTGGTTTCGTCACTGGTATGGTAAATAACAAATGATATTTTGTACATAAGTTTCGAAAAACTCATTGGTACGAGCTAGGGTTTGAACTGGAGACTTTCGGCAATTCGCACACTCTTACCAGTAGACCGGGCTCTGGACCTAGGTATGTCCTTAAACTACTTCCAACAATGAGAGGTAGGGCACAGCGAAGTACCATCACGCTTGAGTCTGGAGAAGCCGAAACCTCCTCCTTACAGAAGGCCACAGCCATAATAGCACTGCTACCTTTTAGGTATGTAGTGTTGTGTTCCTGATAGTAAGGTTCCCAGAGCACCCCCCTTAAAGGCCGGCAACGCGCCTGTGACTCCCCTGGTGTTGCGGGTGCCCATGGGCGACGGTAATCGCTTACCATCAGGCAATCCGTCTGTACGTTTGCAACCTTTGTTATAAAAAAAGACCACCAGCACTCCCCCACCCACCTAGACCTATTACAATGGTCTAAATATCCACAGAGCTCCCCAGTCACAACTTAACACTTCCAATGCCCACACGGAAGGACGTCAACCCTTCTTTTTCCGAAGCGCCGGAATCCCGTATTGCGTCGTTCCAAAGATTTATGCATCAAGTATTATTCTGATATACGTTCACACTACGAGAATTTTATCTAAATCTACATTTTAATACAACGACGGTGGCAAACAAGCATACGGCCCTCCTGACGGTAAGCAGTTACCGTAGCCTATGGACGCCTGCAACTCCTGAGGATTCACATACGCGTTACCTACCCCAAAAGTTGTTGGAGCTCTGGGAACCTTACTCACCATCAGGAACACAATACTACATACCTGTAAGGTAGTTTTTATTTGCTAGTTGATTTTAGAAATACTATTAGAATAAAAAAAGATAAAAAATCTTTATTTTTCAATTTAGACACATTACAATGCACTTATGAACATCAAAGAAAAATCTACCACCGGTTCTAACCCTACACATCTGACCCTGAGAAGGTTATTACCGGCAAGAAACTCGACGGGACTTACAAGTAGTTTCCAAAACTGTGATACATCAAAATTGGTAGGTATGTAATTGGTTTGAAATTGTTGGATATGTTTTCATAGGATAACGCATTTTTATGTAATATTTTTAAGATCTCTTTTGTAATACTGTTTTGAAAAAATAAGTCCCGCCGAATTTCATGCCGGTCATAAAAGTCAAAATGCTTCTCGGGTCAAGAGGTGTAGGGTTAGAACCGGTGTAGTTTTTATTTTTCTTCTTTTGTATACTCGACGTGTAAAAGTGCCCTTGTGGCCTACTTACTGAATAAATGTTTGTGTTTGAGTTATTGATGTATCACAGATTACTCAGCCAATGATATAATATTATACAAATACTTAAAGAACATCAATGACTCAGGAACAAATATCTGTGCTAATCACACAAATTAACGCTCTTACTGGGATTCGAACACAGGACCATCGACATCACAGGCAGGCACTACCCACTAGGCCAAACCCATTCATATTTCATGAGATATTTCAAGTAAATAAAGGATAATACTAGGTAGAAAAGGAATAAAATATTGGGTAGCCATATTTGTACGTACCCGAAGTGATAATCGCATAGATTAACGGCTATAATTAACGAAGCTCGCATTCTTACGGGTAATGGACATTAAACCTTGCCCTGCCTCTTATTAGGTCGCTTTTAATTTACTAGTACAATCATTGCCAACAGCGCCTTTTTCATAATATGAAACCTTTGATAAGTGTGACCTTTTTTTAATACAAGACTGACCAGCGTTTGACCTCAGTCGCACCTGATGGTAAGTGTCGACGAGGTCGAGGGTGTAGCACGCTGGTTAAGTAACAGCCTATTCACTCTTGCCTTGAACCCCAAATTATATCTTTCCGGGAATATAGACGAAGGGAACGAATTCCATTAGCAGTTCGCATTAGTTAGGAACTTGCAAAAAACTAAAATTTTTGAAGACGAAAATGAACGTACGTAAAAATTCATTACCATTATTTTTGTGCGATATATATTCGATATATGTTTCTAAAATACTATTATTTCGTTTCTGTTCTGACAAACTTTGAAGTCGAGTACTCGACACTAAAATTTGCCTCCTTAGTCCGATAAGTTCAATGAGCCTTATTTTGTATGTTATAGACTACGATCGATCACAGTATCATAACTTTGAAATGATATTGAATAAATATGAATATAAAATTACTACAATATTATGAAAACTACGGACTTAACAAATTTTTGAATTTAATCTATAAAATACCTTTTAAGCATTGTACCAAGGATGCTGGTCGCATTTCTTCGTTGTATCGCAATGCTGATACGTTGTGCGAGGAAGCTACCAGCTCTTTGGTCACCAGTTTCATGAACTAGATGCTTCGCGATTTCTGCAAAAATGTGTGCGCTCTGGGACATTTCTACGCCAAACGCTACAAAATGGTACTCTCTGCCCTGGCTCTTATATTTGTTACGTTTAAAAATTTCGGCGTTGCAGCCACTTGTACATTAGTTCGTTGGAGATGTGACGGCGCTAGTGTGTCTACGCAGGTAGAATATTAAATTTCTTTGAATTATCTAAAGGGTTTTACTCAAAAACAACTAAATATGTAGACAAACAATTAATAATTAAACTAACAACAATTCAACTAAAACTAAAATAAGGGCTTAGCCACACGAGCGTAAATTCTGCCGCGAAATACGGTCGCATGACATGCGGCAAAAATTACTTGCCTCAGCCTAATCGAGGTAGCTGCCAACTCTTCGGTCTCAAAGAGCTTCTGTGCATTGATATCAAAATAAATATTTTTTTTTATGGCAAACAAGCAGAGGGATTGCCTGATGGTAAGCAATTACCGTCACCCATGGTCACAAGCGCGTTGCCGACCTTTAAAGTGGGTTGGAGCTCTGGGAACCTTACTCACCATCAGGAACACAACACTACATACCTTTTCAGGTATGTAGTGCTATTAGTGTCTTCTGTAAGGAGGAGGTACTTCCCCAGTTGGGCTTCTCCAGACACGAGCGTGATGGTACTTTGCTGCGCCCTACCTCTGATTGTTGGACGTAGTTTAAGGACATACCCGAGTTCAAAAAAAATATGCGTACCTAATTCTCTAAAGTCAAAACTCGCCCACTAATAACCAACGCAATAAAACTCCAAGCTCTATAACAATGCACTTACCTAATCACTCCACCAAAACACCCCGTATCCGTCATTGCCACAAAGGAAAAATCGTCAAACAATAACTTGGTAAGACTTATCCGTTCCTGGCCCATAACTCAGCGGGCACAAAGAGGGAACTTCGCGACTGTGTCTCAAGACACAATACTTAGAGTTATGTGCCTCGTCCGGTGAGGAAGCGAAAAATGGAAGGTATGGCACCGATTTCGGTGTCTGCCTGTTTTTGAGGAAAGTTTTGATTGCGATATATCATTTTTATTGTTTTCGGTTGGTGCGATAATTATTCATAAAGTAAGTTCACCGTGTGATGCCGGCTGATCTAGAATAGCACCACCTCATCTCTTCCCGCGGGTGTCGTAAGGGGAAAGTCCTACGGACGGGCAGCAGCGTCCGTCCCCAATCTACAGCTACTGCGGTCGCCAACCTGCCTGCCAAGCGTGGCCACTATGGCAACGACCCCCCAAGATGATACAAGTCATATTTGTGGGAGGCCTATGTCCAGCAGTGGACTGCATACGGCTGAAATGTATGTATGTAAAATATGTAATAACGAATACATACAGTCGTTTCTTGTGCGAAGGGTGTCCATAGCTATCCAGCACGGTAATGCCGCGAGTGTTATGGGCACTTTTGCAGCGGAAACGACGAGGAACAGTAGTGTTTAGTATTTAAGGTTATAAATATGTTTATAAATCATGTATAAAATATTATACCATAATCAATAACGGATTATATGGTGTAGAAATTTAGATTACATTCCGAGAAGTTTATGCTGTATTATAAAATTTATAAATACATCTGAATGTTTGTGTAATTAATTATTTCAATGTTTTCAGACAAAATACAGGATGATTTGTGAGACGTGAGCAAGACCAATCTCTCAGACACGGTAAATGACGCTGTATCTTTTAGTATGGCACTTGAGTAAAAAATCTGCACCATTTTTCTCCTTTGGCACTTTCTATTAGAAAACAATTGCGCCTTCAAAATGGATGGTCACCTTACAAGTTTAATTCAAACAAAAACATTTATTCAGTAAGTAGGCCACAAGCGCACTTTTACACGTCGAGTATATAAAAAGTAAAAGAGAAAAATGAAAACTACACCTGTTCTAACCCTACACCTCTGACTAGAGAAGCATTTTGACTTTTATGGCCGGCAAGAAACTCGGCAGTATTTTTTCAAAACGGCATTGCAAAAAACATGTATAAAAATGCGTTATTCTATAAGAAAATATATGAAATAATAACAAAAATTAACTACCAATGGAAAAAAACTTACAACTCCAAATCTGACTGCTTAGACCAAAGTTAACTATACGTTTGATATGCTTTCTTATCTGAAATTAACATTTATCAATTTTAGTTATAACAGATCTTTGATTTTGAACAAAATAAATGGTCAAAAGTAACCAGACTGATGAGTTGATGATCTTTAATTTGGCTCCAGCATCAAAAAAAGATCACTAATTTCACTTAGACTGGTACGAGAGTGTAGCTAATTATTAACTGAATTTGTGAGGTTCATTCTACTCACGTCTCCTGAATCACCCCGTATAAAATTCCAAATTCTTCCGTAAAACAACAACTAAGGAATAAGTTCCAACTATTTCGTACCTTATGTATTTTTTCTGTTGTCCCCAAAACAGATCAAATAAAAAAACCAATTCAGGTTGACATGCGCGATACAAATAATGCCCTAAATACTGAAAAAAGGAATTAATCCCCACATGCATCAACGGGCCGCCTTCCTCGTGACATATTTATGACTTTTTTTTCTTTATTTTTGGGTACCGCAGAAATACGGGAAAACCGTCAAGGGTGGAACGGCAAGTAGGTCAAGAAATGAAATAAAAACTTACATTTTCGCGTTTTTCCCGTACACGGAATAGTGTTCCAGAAACTTGGGAGGCGTACGCGGAACGGCCCTTTCGACAATTTAATGAAATGCCAAGGGTACACTAAGCGGATGTTGCCCTTGTCCGTATCATGGGACATGCACAGAGGCAGCACCTGCCATGCTGTAAGGACGATTGGGTATTAATTAAATCTAAAATGAACTAGACTGTATTTTCATATTTTTTTTACAAACTAATAAGTCATATAACAAATAATAGTGCTAATATAATTAAAACTGTTGTGAGACATATTACTACACATGTCGCCTAGTGCGATATAATTACAGTCCGTTCGTACCATCCGTTGTAACTAAGTAGTAATAATACAGTTTTTAATTGTTTTTGACATCTCCAATATAATATTCCTATGTTAATATTCTAAATTCATGGCGATTTAAACGTTAGAAACGTATAAAATATTTTTAAAAATGTGTGAATTCATAGGCGACGCTAACTGCTGCTAGGCGGACTGTATGCTTATTTGCCACATAATGTAAAAGATATTAATTTAATTAACGGGCTCCTAACCTCGCCTCAAATACCAGAGGGGTGGGTCGCTTTTTCTAAGTATATACTTATCATCATATAATTTATATCAATTTCTTTAAAAAAAACTAATTGCTTTCATTGAATACATTGGACAGCGCCCAATGGATAACACTTTGAATGTTAATTAATTGTAAATATTGACAAAAGTTTGTAATCCATTAGATAGTCACATATCAAAACTCAAAACTAAAACGTTTATTCAGTATAGGCCATAAGGGCACGTCGAGTATATAAAAAGTGAAAAGAGAAAAATAAAAACTACACCGGTTCTAACCCTACACTTCTGATCCGAGAACTATTTGTATGATGAACAGATATTTGTTCCTGAGTCATGGGTGTTTTCTATGTATTCTAGGTTTTATATGTATCTATCTATTATATATATATATATATATCTTCTAGTGCCTACAACAAAAGCACTGAGCTTACCGTAGGACTAGATCGATTTGTGAAAGGTTGACCCATTTTTTTTTTCTTTTATGACCGGCAGTGTTGAAGGTAAAACTGTTAACAATTATAAATACCCACATTGAGTATAAAATCGACTACAACTATGCTCCCGTGATCAATAAAGGCTACCTCGACGTTAACCCTCCAACAGCTGAACCCTCTTATTTTTATACCCCATAAATACGTCTTCACCTGCCTCTCGCCACAATAAATTGTTACACGGAAATTGTGCTAACAGAAAATGCGTGCTGCGCGTAAGAGGAATGTTGCAAATTAACGTACAGACACTCTCAATTAAACAACGAATCATAAGTGTGGGAAAACAAATTAAAATAAATAAAAAGAGTACTATAATCGATATTTAAATACAAAGAAAGAATAGAAAAATTTGGATCACACAACCACTGGATCACTAGCCCCATGCACTACCAATTTTGCTATGCGACGCTTGGACTTGTCAAATTTTTCTATTTTATACGTCATTACGGGTGGGTGGTAAAAATTTTTCTATTTTTTCTTTCTATTTAAATATCGATGATATGCTAGCAGACGTTTCTGCTTAATATAAACAGTACTATAATTCAATGATTTACCCTTGAAATATCGACAAAGGTTTAATCGAATTTCAGTTCAAAGTCAACTTTTAGCTTATTTTAATTTAATAGAGTATTCAATTCATCGAACATTTAAATAATGTATTTTTAAAACACCGATTTTTAATCTGTTAAAATGTTATTTACTAGACACTTTATGTCACAGATCTTTATTCCATATTTTAATATTTTGAAAAAAAATGTTTCTGGCGCTGTCAGGTCGAAGTTCGTCTAACAAGCTCCTCCTCGCTTCGCTCGTCGTTGCACTTACCCTACCCTCGAGTCAGCCAATTTTTTAAATTTAATGTATTTTAAATCTCTAAAAATCTTTGTAGGTATCTGTTGTTCTAATAAACAAAGATATTTTATTGTTTTATCATTTAAATAGTTTATTAAATATACGAGTACTTTTAAGCATTTAAAAATCCTTGTACCGTTGTTCTAATAATTGTTTTAATGTATAGTGAATAGTCGATATAGCTATAACACTACAAGATATAATATTTATACTAATTATTCTATGTAAATATGTTTTCGATTAAATGAAATTCGATGAAAAATTTGTCGAGATTTCAAGGGTTACCCTAATTAAAACTGTTGTGAGCCATGTTACTACTACTTAGTCACAAACTGTTTTTATTTCGTTATTTTTTTTAATAAAAAAAAGTGTCAAACTGGCAGACGGATTGCCGGATTGTAAGCAATTATCGTCACCCATAACGCAACTCCAGGGAAGTCACAAGCCCGTTGCCGGACTTTGAGATAAGTACGCTCTTTTCTTAATATTTTAACCTTACGTATTATATCGCAATAGACGACATGTTTCGGGTAAGCTCTGAGGCTCTAGTGTAAGTTTCTTTTGACGTAAAAAAACGTCTCGAACGCGTAAGAACGTTATTTATATAGGAAACTCTAACGTGATGGTGACGTTTTGTAACGTTAAAGACGCTCAGGGCTCTGGTACCCACATCCAAGCCGAGGCAGGATACACCGCTCGGGGTGAGGGTATTACTCATTGCTGTCCGCTGCCTTGCTCGGCGTTATCATACATGTCGCCTAGCGTGATTATAATGACAAGTGAATTCAACCGTTTCTAACTAAGTAGTAAAAAAATATGCTTCTATCACTCTCATTCATAAAAGTATAATATACCTACATAAGTTAAAGTATTTAAAATAGATGACATATACTTATGAAAAGTGACGAGGTCTGTTGGCGTTCGAGGCTACCGCCTTATTCGGATGGCCCAGTTAAGGAGTTAGCCGCGATAGCTGGAGATGCGGGTTCAAATCTCGCACTGATATTTATATCATTATAAACTGTTGTGTTTTCATAAAATACTGTTGTGTTTAGAAATACATCATTGACAAAAAAGAAAACGAAAAATGTTATCTTTTGTTCCTCACAAAATTGTGGAACGGGAATTAAGTGTATAGGTGAATCTTCTGGAGTTGCAGGCGTCCATTGGCTACGGTAACTGCTTACTATCCGGCGGGCCGTATGCTTGTTTGTTACCGTCGTTGTATAAATAAAAAATAAGTGGGTTCTCTATGCGTAGCAGCTCTCTACGTACGAAACGGCGAGATTGGCTACGAACGTAGCGCGTAGGACACGGTAGCTTTGTTGGTAGTGACTCAGCCTATGAAACCGACGGTACTCGATTCAAATCCCAGTTCGTCGTATGTGTTGTTACTATAGGTGTGTCGATTTGTGCAAGTTTGAGTGCGACGATGGATCGTACAACTCGCCTGCCAAGCGTGGCGTTTATGGCATTCAACCTTCCGTGCTCGGAGATCGCTCCCTGCGGCGGTCTATTGGGGAGGCCTATATTCAGCTGTGGATGTCCATGGCTGAGAGGTATTATAATATTAACATTCGTATATTATAAAGAAATATGTTAATGTATTTAACTTCTGCTTGAAAGTAGTATTCTAAAGTAGAATTCTTGAAGTAAATTACTTGGAAACAAAATTCCTATATTGTTATGATCAATGATAGATCATTTACAAGTATATTAAGTGGTAGAGGTAAACGTTTTCATAATTTGAAGAATATCAAAGGATCTGTAGTCATAAAGCAAATGAATTAATTTTTACTAATTTTAGTTTTTTCGTAAGTTTTTGTACCTAATAAGTTGTAACTCCTGTTCAAGCAAAATTTTATTATTATAAAATCACATTTAACATAATATTGTGTAAACATTACCAAGTTATAATTAACTTAGCTCTCAATACACTCGCTAAGACACGTGGCGCCATCTCTCGTCGAGTAGCGGAAGATTTAAACAACTTTCATAATAAAAGTGTCGCCTAATAATTTTATACTAATGCAGATGGATGAAATAAGCGAATTGGTTAATTATTAATTAATGTTTATACTATTGTATTAATGTAAGTTACTTGTAGATTTTTTTTTATCAAAGATATATTTTTGTACTTTATATTATTTTATTTTTTTATAGAAGATATTACCTCGGATTTTAAAATAAATCCCAAAACATTACCAAAGCTCGGGATCGGTCCATTAATCCGTCCATTAAGCTCTAAGTTAACCCCACCGCGGAAGACCGAAAATAAATAATAATAAAGTCGCGACTTAAAACGAAAATGCTGTAGCACTGTTAAGGAAGTGATATAAATGGCGCGCCTCATTAGAGTGTGTGATTATGCTTTTATAATTATGAATTAATATTATGTGAACATTTTTATGGTATTAGGGCTTGTGCAGAGAAGGGGTTAGGTGTCTATATGAAATCAATTAAATTGAAATTGGTTTAAGATTATCTTTTATTCATGTTTTATCTTACGGTAGGTCTTATATAATATTTTATAAAAGTAAAATTTAAAAATACACCTATAACATATCAAATCAATAAAAATATAACCTAGGGTGCCGCCGGCAACGGGGCCCAGGCTGCCGGTGGTTAGGGCTGCAGAGAGGAACCGCCGGACTATACACGCCATGTCCAGGATTACCTTCTGAATCTGACCCTTGATCCAACCACAACCACGTAGCGAGTCTCTCAAGATGTTGGTCGAGACTCTTCTCTATGAGACCGTTCGCGGAAACAACTATCGGTAAAATGATTTTAAGATTTTTATTATTAGTTCTTAATAACTGGTTCATTGTAAATTTATTTTTGTTTGCTCACAACATTATATTATAGAGAATAGCAACATATTAATATAATTTTAAATTATGTATTTCAATGCTTTTACTTTATTATTTTAACTAAATTAAAGACTAACTTTGCGTTTTATAATTAAGAATCATTATTTAAATAGATTTTTGTAATATGAAAGAAAGTATGATTTAAAGTTAAGTAAATTATAGCGGCAGAGAGATTTTCTTTGACTTTACATGTGTAGTCCACATGGAAAGGTACTTTATGGCGCTTGGCGCTTACGCTATTGTTAATGACGCTTCAATACTAATGTGACACTTTGCAACGAAAGCGCCAAGCGCCATAAGGTACCTCATGTGGACTACCACAAATATTAGTCAAGCCGGTGAGTATTGGTTTATACAGACAATAAATGGTTAAATTATTTCGAACATTTCACCTCAATTCTAACAACAAGAAAACTTCTTTATTTATTCCCTGCAAAAACTTGATGGAAATAAATCCTACCTTAAAAATGTCACCGGAAAACATCAATAGCAAAAAGTCTTATACGCCTTACATTTCTATTGAACATAAGTTATTTTCCAACGAGACAAAAGTTAAATTAAACATCTCGCGATGTAAATTAACCTTTTCGTTTTTGACACTTTAAAAGATTATTAAGTGGTATTAATATATTTATTCATTTATTCTGATTAGTAAAATGGGCGGTGAAAGTGTTAAGTCTTGAGAAATGGGTTGAAAAAGATATTTATAATTATTCAAAAACTCTAATTATTGGTTGATAATTTACTGTTTGTTCTCGACCTTTTTTTTATCATCGCCTTCCATCGTTGTCACGGCATTTGCCACGGTTCATGGGAGCCTGGGGTCTGCTTGGTAACTAATCCCAGGATTTGGCGTAAGCACTAGTTTTACGAAAGTGACTGCCATCTGATCTTCCAACCCTAAGAGTAAACTAGGCCTTAGACCGGTTTACTCACGATGTTTTCCCTCAGCGAAAAGCGACTGATAAATATCAAATAATATTTCGCACACAAGTTCCGAAAAACTCATTGGTACGAACCGGAGTTTGAACTTGCGACCTCCGGATTGCAAGTCGCACGCTCTTAACCGCTAGGCTACCAGCGCTCTCTAATATCTATTCTATCTCTAACCTATCAATTATCTAATTTATTAAATATCTTTAGTAATTAATAAATTAACAGTAGAATAAGATATTGTCTCCAAGCTGCGACAAGAAGACACCGGAATACGGGCGCCAGCGAGTTGAGATATATTGCGATCGCCAACCCGCCCAAGCGTGGCGATTGTGGCGTTAAGCATGCTCATAGATCGCTCCCTATGGAGGTTTATGGAGCAAGCATATGTCCAACAGACATACCTGAAAATTATAAATATTATGTTGGGAACTTGAAACAAGTGCATATATGTTGTCTGTATTAGTAAAGGAATAAAAAAAAAAAGATGTTATTAAGAGTTAAGTTATGCCAGTTTTGTGACGATAAATTAAGCATTAATTAAGGTTTTGACGACCAGTCTGGCCTAGTGGGGAGTCACTCTGCCTATGAAGCCGATGGACATGGGTTCAAATCCCAGTCAGGGCATTTATTTGCGTGATGAGCACAGATATTTGTTCCTGACTCATGGGTGTTTTCTATGTATTTAAGTATTTATATGTATCTATCTATTATATAGTTATATCGTCGTCTAGTACTTACAACACAAGCCTTACTGAGCTTACCGTAGGACTAGGTCGATTTGTGTAAGTTTGTCCTGAAATATTTATTTATTATTTATTATAATATTTTAAAAGCTGTATGGAAATTTAGTTTTTCCATTTTTTATTTTAATACTGTCTGTCTGTTAGGATATCCTTAAACCACAACCAAGATCAATAGGAATGGGCAGCATCCCTGTAGTGCGGTGGAACACTGCGATCGCCAGCCCGCTTGCCACGCGTGGCGATTATGGCATTTACCCCCCAAGGCACATTGGGGAAGCGTGCTGCAGTGAAAATCCTTCGGACATGACCTTCGTAATTCTAATCTTAGCTTGGTTTTTAACCTCATGACCTCTTGATCTTTTAGTTCTCAATTTGGAAGACCTCAGGATTTTGAAGACCTCAGGTAACACCCCAAGTTGAAGACTACCTTTTCATATATTTCTCTATAGCAGGGCGTGAGATAAAAACCGATAGGTGGGCGTGCCTTCGTTCTCGTATCGGCCCATCGGTTATTGGTTCGAGTCTGCGCAGACACAAGGTCTTTCCATTCAGCACATGTGGTCTGATCTTTTAACGCCCAGAAGCAAATGTTGGCATCCGAAACGCTAGCGGCCTCGCACAACGAGCATTGCGATACAACGAGAAGCCGCCAACGTAATTAATACAATGCCTCAAGGGCGTTTTTTAGATTGACGGACTTTTTGGACTAAGGAAACTTTTATAGCTTAGTTTCTGAGCAAGTTCCAATACCCTTGGCTGATATTTTTTTTTTTTTATGACAAAAGGTGGCAAACGAGCAGACGGATTACCCGATGGTAAGCAATTACCGTCGCCCATGGGCACACGCAACACCAGGGGAGTCACAAGCGCGTTGCCGGCCTTTAAGGGGGGTTGGAGCTCTGGGAACCTTACTCACCATCAGGAACACAACACTACATACCTGAAAGGTAGCAGTGCTATTATGGCTGTGGTCTTCTGTAAGGAGGTACTTCCCCAGTTGGGCTGCCCCAGATTCAAGCGTGATGGTCATCGCTGTGCCCTACCTCTCATTGTTGGACGTAGTTTAAGGACATACCCGGGTCCAAAATATATTTTTTTATAACATAGGATGCACCCTGGACACGATTAGTTCAGGACCGGGACAAATGGCGTATTCAGCAGCCAGCAATGAATGGCTAGAATGATGATGATATAGGTGGCAAGCAAGTAAATTAATTACTTGACGGTAAGCATCTGAAATACCAGATATTTAATATTTTGACTATAGGTCTGAGCTGGTGGATAGTGACCCTGCCTATGAACCCGACGGTCCAAGGTTCAAATCCCAGTAAAGGCATTAATTAAGGGCACCTACCTCTCAAGATGGTTATAGACATAGGCCTCTCCCACATATTTGGAGGCCTACATGCAGCAGTGGACTACGGCTGAAATGATAATGAGATGCTTATTACATTTTTATCTACACTCAATATCGATCAATCAATCAATCAATCAATCGGTCGTTTTTTAAAGAAATGTTTGTTTTAGTCGCTCATACACTTCTGAACTCTGAGAATTTTATTTTTATAAGTCTTTAATTTAGTTACTGTATCTAAATTGTTTATGTTGTCTGCCGTGATATCACTTAACTAGTTAACAAACAGTAGGAACTTTTTCCTACGAATGACCAGCGCTGGTTACCACACTAGCTTCATGCTGAGTAGGGACCATTTCGTGACATAGGTACAGTCAGCAGCAGAAGTAGCTAAGCATTTGAGGTGTTCAAATTGAGGTCAACACGTCTCTATTGTCAAGAGAATAAGAGCGCGTGTAGGTCATTTTGAACACTTCAAACGCTTAGCACCTTTTGCTGCTGACTGTATATATTTTAATTGTGTATATTTCTGTCTTCTGTTATTTCTGTGTATATCTTGAATAAATGATTTCTGTTCTATTATATTCTAAATTTCCATATAAACAGACCCGTTTCTATTGCTCTTGAGTATATCTATAAGGCAAAGCACACGTCATCAAAGGTTCCCTCCCGGACGGTAAGTCCCCCGGTTTTTATCGTCGCCGGATCCCGATCGGTTCGGGCATGCGCGCTGCCTGCACTTTTTTTTACGTGAGGGCGTGGTATTATTGATATCGATAGCTCGATAGCTACCGATATCGGCACGCCTTCCTGAATTAGTTGTCGATATCGACGCCCACTTGCGGTATCGATATACTTTTTAGATATTTGTTATTGTGAATGCTTGAGGTTCTGTGTGTTGATGGATAGGCCATCCAGTACCTTAACCCTTAATCTGGCGGTGCATATCCGCTGGACAACATTATTTGTCCATTTTTTTATGATAAGATTTTTTAGCTGTGTAAATGGTTAGTAATATCTGAACAATGCCTCTTTTTTCAAGGGAATAAAGTGCATGTTCAGATATTTGTGACCTTCACAGCTCCGATATATCTGATGGCAACTGTGTATTATCACTGGTGATTCGAATTAAGGTTTCAAATAATTATTACAGGATATTCTTAGACAAATTGCCTGATCCCGCGGTAAGATCGAGAAGCCTTGTGTGGGTATTCAGCTAACGATACATATAATATAGAAATACTTAAAGAAATACAAATCACCCATGACTTAGGAACAAACATCTGTACTTACCACACTAATAAATGCCCTTACAGGGATTTGAACCCAGGATCGTCGGATTCATAGACGGGTCACTACCCACTAGGCCAGACTCGTCGACTTGTTTCCATAGTTTTGTCACGTTTTGTTTTCCATATTAGGCTCAATCAAGTATTTTGTCACACGTTGCTACACTGTCCCCTGTCATGCTTAAAACCACCGTTTTAATGCATTGAAAGAATCAACATACATTTTTGTGGTTACTATATATCTGTGGCCTTAATAAAAAGGGATATAAGTTAAATTCGCACAGCGAAAAAGGCACAAGGTGCCGTACATTTTATAGGACTTGTGGCCTTTTTTACGAAGCCAATTTCACTCAAACCCCTTTTCACCAGGGCCACAGATATGTCCATTGCGTAATGGGTTACCATAGAGTGCGGTGCACAATTCTTTTTTGGACCCGGGTATGTCCTTAAACTACGTCCAAAAATGAGAGGTAGGGCACAGCGATGACCATCACGCTTGAATCTGGGGCAGCCCAATTGGAGAAGTACCTCCTCCTTACAGAAGATCACAGCCATAATAGCACTGCTACCTTTTAGGTATGTAGCGTTGTGTTCCTGATGGTGAGTAAGGTTCCCAGAGCTCCAACCCCCCTTAAAGGCCGGCAACGCGCTTGTGACTCCCCTGGTGTTGCGGGTGCCCATGGGCGACGGTAATTGCTTACCATCAGGCAATCCGTCTGCTCGTTTGCGACCTATGTCATAAAAAATAAATAACAAACTATGCCAATGTTGTCCTCTGGCTGATGGCACAGAATAACTACGCATAATGGTTGATTTACCCATCTAACCTACATTCCTCAGCATCGAAAAAGCGCCGCCCACATCGCATCACTCATGGTTATAGGTTATTGATCGGTTTCCAATCAGCCAATAGAAAAGCGGCGGCCCGCCCGGGCATGTAGGCGTGGGCATCCCGACAGGATATTAGACCACGAAGTTATTGGGAGGGTTAAAAAATACAGCCTTTAAAGTGTACACTGGAGAGATTTGCAAGCGGCTTCTAATTTCTAATAAAAATATTCAATGCGTATATCGCGTCTTGGAATCACTAGTAAATAAATAAATATTTTGGGAAAATCTTACACAAATCGACCTAGTCCTATGGTGAGCTCAGTAAGGCTTGTGTTGTAGGTACTAGGACGACGATATATGTAATAGATAGATACATATAAATACTTAAATACATAGTAAACACCCATGACTCAGAAACAAATATCTGTACTCATCACACAGACAAACAACAAATATAAAATACAAATATCTGTGCTCATCACACAAATAAATGTTCTGACTGGGATTTGAACCGAAAACCATCGGCTTCACAGGCAGGTTCACTGCCCAACAGGCCAGACCGGTCGTCAAACAAATATAAATATTATAGTACAACCCACAAATTGACTGAGCCACACGGTAACCAGAGCCACACGGTCAAAAAGGCTTGTACTCAACCAAAGATATACATAATATACAAATATTTAAATAAGTGATTCAACTATTGTTGTTATTTTGCCGTCCCATCAGCCAGGGGACAACTGAAGCATAGTTTGTTACAAAAAATGTAACACTGCGTACTACTGACACGCTTACTAGATGACGCTTTATGTAAGGGACAAATATCTATGTTTTGTGTATTTAGATGCAATTAAACTGTGGTTTGAAGAGTGACCCAGGAGACGTAACTATGGCAACGAAGGACAAAAAATAGTTGATTGAGCTAAATACATTATAGACGCCCATGACACAAAATGTATGTGCTCATCAAACATAAATGCCCTTACTGGCATTTGAACTCAGGATCATCAGCTTCATAGGCATGGTCACTACCCACTAGGCCAGATCTGTCCTACCTACCTACTGTAAAAAACCGACAGATAAATAAATAAATAAATAAATAAATAAATATTTCTGGACAATCTTACACAAATCGACCTAGTCCTACGGTAAGCTCAGTAAGGCTTGTGTTGTAGGTACTAGACGACGATATATATAATACATATAAATACTTAAATAGATAGAAAACACCCCTGACTCAGGAACAAATATTTGTGATCATCACACATATAAATGCCCTAACTGGGACTTGAACCCAGGACCATCGGCTTCATAGGCAGGGTCACTACCCACTAGGCCAAATCTGTCCGACAGATGGGCAGCAGCGTCCGTCGAAACTCAATCTACAGCTACTGCGGTCCAACCCGCCTGCCAAACGTGGCGACTATAGGCTAACTACCCAAGATTACACAAGTCATATTTGGGGGACGCCTATGTCCAGCAGTGGAGGATTTATGATGATGACGATGAATAATGAAACTGAGCATTTAATATAGTTTAATAAAAATGCAGCCTGCACAGAAATATCGAGAGACAAAGCCGTCAAACGCTCAAAAAGCAAAACAAACAATGGAACTCTGGTTCGGACAAACTAATTATTCTTCGCTATATCTATCCCTTTCTCTTAAAAGATAAAAATAATTGCAAGATAGAAGATTGTCGGGACCTTTTGCATTTTTTTTTTTTGTGTACGATCTGTCTCTGCCTTATTGTGTTATTCATTGGCAATGACGTTAGCTATTATGGATATTACCTGCAATTATTTGAATATACCTTGACGACCGGTCTGGCCTAGTGGGTAGTGACCCTGCCTTTGAAGCCGAAGGTCCTGTGTTCGATTCCCAGTCAGGGCATTTATTTGTGTGATGAGCACAGACATTTGTTCCTGAGTCATGGGTGTTTTCTATGTATTTAAGTATTTATATGTACCTATCTATTATATATATAGTCGTCTAGTACCTACAACACAAGTCTTATTGAGCTTACCGTAGGACTAGGTCGATTTATGTAAGATTGTCCCGAAATATAAAAAAAAAATACCTGGCTTTCTACCTATTGCCGTGTGATGCCGACTAACTAGAATAGCACCACCCCATCTCGTCGTAAGATGCGACAAAGGGAAAAATCCTACGGACGGGCAGCAGCGTCCGTCGAAACCCAATCTACAGCTACTGCGGTCGCCAACCCGCCTGCCAAGCGTGGCGACTATGGCAACTACCCCCGAGATGATACAAGTCATATTTGTGGGAGGCCTATGTCCAGCAGTGGACTGCATACGGCTGAAATGTATTATGTATGTATGTCCTACCTATTTGGATACCTAGACCTGGCGCCTTCGTACGAGGAGGGCCGACCCCAAATAATGGGACATGGGAATGAAGAAGGTTGCCTGGCTGATATTGATCTTGCTTGAGGTAACGGCTTGGAATTCTGGAGGTGAAGGACGTCCTTCGGCTCATATGATGATGATGATGAACATAACAAAGTGTGATATAAGTCATATTTGTGGGAGTCCTATTTATGTCCAGCAGTGCATACAGCTGAAATGTATGTATATGATATGTATGCAGGTACTGAAACCTTATGAGGTACACAACATTACAGCCCAAAGAATCTAGTGCTTTCTGGACTCAACGGGAATCAGTAATGAGTTATAAAAAGGGCTGCCACAATAGATAATAAATAAAAAAAAAAAAATAACTGGTCGATGCTGTGCAGACAATAGCCCAAAAAAAACAGCAATAATAAATACAATATGGTAACATTTCAAAGAGAAAAATATTGATTGAATCTCAATGTTAATATATAAACTATGAGAAAAAGACCTAAAAAAAGTTTTAGTTGTTTTATTGTATGTTTTTTTTATGAGCCCATCCACATAACGCCCAACGTCACGTTTTAATTCAATTCTCCTCCACACTAATTAACCCTTCCTGCGTTCTTTGCTGAGACAATAATTGTGAGAGCCGAACTAGACGCCATCTTTATATGCCTTTGACTACGAAATAAGTATAACATTTAACGGAAATATCCTGACAAAGTGATTCAGCGGAAATATAGGTAAAAAACTAACCTAAAGCACCTGGCCTATGTAGTAGTAACGTGCTTACACGCGTGTCGGTGTTCAATATTCAAATTTTGGTGTAAGTTCCATATTAATTCTCTGCACAACTACATAGGCATGGTCCTTTAGTTAAGTTTTTTCACCTATATTTTCACTCTCATGGCTCAATCAAACATGTCACTTGTTACCATGGTCACGATCTCCTGACAACTCAAGTTTTATGGCACATGCAGACGTTAACATGCATTCATGTGGGTGATATTCATAATGGGTTAATAGGTTAGTGGGTTACCTACCACGATTGATTATACACATTTCATCTTATAAACTACGCTTAGTAGTGGTTTTTATATTTATACCTATAGAGGCCCGTAAAGCCCTTTCTCTTTATTTCCAAACAGATAACCACACTGCATTTTCAAACAACTTCAAATAAAGGAGAAGGTTATACGTTCGACAGCATGTAATGTATGTTATGTATTTTTTCATGTAGTTCACCGATTTCTCCATTTGTAGACCGATTCTCAAATTTTTTTTTTACGTGAAAGAGTGTTCTTCTGGGGTGGTCGCATTGGCACCACGTCGGGATCTGATGATGGGATTCCAGAAAAATCGAAGGCAACCCTCATATCAATGTTTTTTTTTATTATATTTTATTATCATTTTATGCGCAAAGAACAAGGAAAGAAGAAGTGTTTATTATGCTAAATGGATTTTAAATGATTGATCCAATAATTTTATTTCAGATGTTAATACTTTAGAAATAGTAATTTCCTAACATTAATTACTATTTTGTACAAAAATAAGTAAATTTAACTGCTAGCACTAATCGTCTAGCACTTACTTAAACAGCGGAAAATTATCATTACATTTCAATACATTCAAAATTAATTAGTCATTAACGAAAGCCAGTCAAAGCCCATAACCAAACATCCTATCAAATTGAAATCACCAACTTACCTAATAAAATATCGAGTCAGATTCGCTAATAATAGCCTATAACAATAATTAGTTTGGCTATTACAACCCCTGGGGTCAAGAGCGATTGTCCAAGGGTTGATTAAGATGACCGCCCTAATGACCCTCCCAAAGGGGTAAACTTTAATGCGGGTACCTGGCAGGATTAACGAAAGTTTGCTATTTGTTTTGTTTTAAAAAGTGTTAATTGGTCAAAGACGTGTTCTTGCTAATATTTGGGGTGTTTTGGGCATGTAAATAGAATGTTTGTGTTCAAGTTTAGATTATTAAGACTATTTTTAAGTAATTTTTGGACCCGGGTATGTCCTTAAACTACGTCCAACAATGAGAGGTAGGCACAGCGATGACCATCACGCTTGAATCTGGAGCAGCCCAACTGGGGAAGTACCTCCTCCTTACAGAAGACCACAACCATAATAGCACTGCTACCTTTCAGGTATGTAGTGTTGTGTTCCTGATGGTGAGTAAGGTTCCCAGAGCTCCAACCCCCCTTAAAGGCCGGCAACGCGCCTGTGACTCCCCTGGTGTTGCGGGTGCCCATGGGCGATGGTAATTGCTTACCACCAGCCAATCCGTCTGCTCGTTTGCCGCCTATGTCATAAAAAATATATATATATATTTTAAACAAATATGAGAGCCTAGTCAGAGTGTACCATTTTTACCGATTGGTGTAGAATCGTCCATGAGGGCGCACAAACTTTTTGTAGAAATCGCGAAGCGTCTGGTTGATGTTACTGACCAAAGAGCTGGCGGCTTCCTCGCACAACGTATCAGCATTGCGATACAACGAGGAAATGCCACCAGGATCCTTGGTACAATGTCACAGGGGCATTTTTTAGATTTAATGCAGTAACTAATTATCAAGCTATTATAATATTGTAATTATTGTATATTAATGATTGATTTTTAAGTGGAATCTAAGGTAGCCGATGGTCGTCGGTTCAAATCCCAGTCAGGGCATTTATTTGTGTGATAGCACATTTGTTCCCGAGTCATTAGTGTTTTCTATGCATTTAAGTATTTATATGTATGTATCTATTATATATACCGTCGTCTAGTATCTACAACCCAAGCCTTACTGAGCTTACCGTAGGACTAGGTCGATTTGTGTAAGATTGTCCCGAAATATTAAAAAAAAATTAAAAATGGAATGTATGTGTTCAAGTTTAGATTATTAAAAATATTTTTAAGTATTTTTGTTAAACGTTACAAATATCGACGACCGGTCTGGCCCAGTGGGTAGTAACCCTGCCTATGATATCGATGGTCGTGGGTTAAAATTCCAGTCAGGGCATTTATTTATGTGATAGCACAGATATTTCTTCCTGACTCAGGGGTGTTTTCTATATTTAAGTATTGGAGACATTTATTTACAGAAATTACAATCGTATTATGATAACTACAAGTACTTAACTAGTTACAGTACAAAATCTAAAAAAGGCCCTAGAGGCATTGTACCAAGGATGCTGGCGGCATTTCCTCGTTGTATCGCAATGCTGATACGTTGTGCGAGGAAGCCGCCAGCTCTTCGGTCACCAGTTAAGTATTTATATGTATCTATCTATTATATGTACCGTCTAGTACCTACAACACAAGCCTTACTGAGCTTACCGTAGGACTAGGTCGATTTGTGTAAGATTATCCCGAAATGAAATAAAACAACTGGGTCCACCCGATGACCACGAACGCTGCTAAAGGGTTCGAAACGTCGGGATGAAGTTTAAATTAGTATACGCGATTTAATCCGTTTTAGTTGTTTTATTTCATGAGTAATTATCGCGGCAACCGAAGACAATATTATGTATCCCGAAATATTTACTTATTTATTTTCTGATATCGCGACCCATGTGCGTAAAATTTCATGCATCTATCTCTATTACTACAATAGGCGTAGAGTTGCAGATAATAATTAGTTTGTTAATTTCGATTTTGCAGTTTTCAGATCTGAGACACGGCCGGGCAGGTCTGAACGTGTATGGCCCGCCATTTGCGTGAATCAAAGGTCGGCTAAGACGGCTCCAGCAATGAATGGGCACATTAAGAGGGGTCTGAGGGCCCCGCCGTTTCGTAGAATGCCCACTTGCCGTATCGCAATTAAATTCGCCATCACTGGACCATTGGGTTGCCAGGGCAGAAATTGCGTTAAGTAAACTTTTAATAAACTAAATATATAGAATATTTTGATTTGCTTTGTTTGTTAAGTAGTAACACTACTAAATTAATTATAATTATATTAAATGACATATACTTCAGAAAAAGTGACGAAGACCTCCGGAGTCCGAGTTTGTCACCCGTGCAATAAAGTTTAAATTATTGCACAAAAATAAAAACAATCAGACACTCACGAAAGTTTAAATACTAATTTGATTTGGACCCCTTCTCAGCGTAATGCCACGGAGCTAATGATGATGATGAATATAAAATAAACATTACTAAGTCCGTCCCTGCGGCGTCCAGTTGATCAGTGCCATATCGTAAAGACATCGTCCGTCCTTTACGGCCTCCGCTCCCACGGTAGTACACTTGTAGCTACCCTTATTGCTCTCAATGCGAGACCTATTTAATGGAAAAGGAAGGAAAATGTAATAAAAAAACTAAGTTTGGCAGTTGAACTTCCAAGAGCTAACATCATCATCATCATGTCAGCCGAAAGACGTCTGCTGGACATAGGCCTCCCCCAGAACGACCCAAGAAGACCGATCCTGCGCCTTCCACATCCAGCGGTATCCCGCGACTCTAACTAGGTCGTCGGTCCACCTTGTGGGAGGCCTACCTACGCTGCGTCTTAAGATTTCGGAATTAATATTGAGAGTTAAGAAATTGGTGTTCTTTCGAACAGCCAAATAAATTTACAACTAAATATTACTTAAGACGGAATAGTGACTTTGACGACCGGTCTGGCCTAGTGGGTAGTGACTCTGCCTATGAAGCCGATGGTCCTGGGTTTGATCCCCAGTCAGGGCATTTATTTGTGTGATGAGCACAGATATTTGTTCCTGAGTCAAGGGTGTTTTCTATGTATTAAAGTATTTATATGTATCTATCTATTATATATATCGTCGTCTAGTACTTACAACACAAGCCTTACTGAGCTTAACGTAGGACTAGGTCGATTTGTGTCAGATTGTCCCGAAAAAAAAAAAAAGTTACTATGTATGTTAATTTGTATTACTTATACCGTGATGACACTTGACACAGTGCCGAAATATCAGAAACTCATTCAAATGAATACATGGTAACGGTGTCGTGTGATGCCGGCTGACTAGAACAGCACCACCCCATCTCCTCCCGCGGGTGTCGTAAGAGGCGACAAAGGGAAAATCTTACGGACGGGCAGCAGCGTCCGTCGAAAGCCAATCTACAGCTACTGCGGTCGCCAACCCGCCTGCCAAGCGTGGCAGGCTACCCACTAGGCCTGACGTCAACATACAAAGATTTTCACAAACATTCACACTTATAATATTAATTGGACTAAATAGATTTGTTGCTGCGTTTGTGGTGTAGAAACTATGTCTAAAATTATTACTCTTATTACAGGCTTTTTTTTTATAACAAAGGTGGCAAACGAGCAGGCGGATTGCCTGATGGTAAGCAATTACCGCCGCCCATGGGCACCCGCAACACCAGGGGAGTCACAAGCGCGTTGCCGGCCTTTAAGGGGGATTGGAGCTCTGGGAACCTTACTCACCACCAGGAACACAACACTTGAAAGGTAGTAGTGCTGTTATGGTTGTGGTCTATTGTAAGGAGGAGGTACTTCCCCAGTTGGGCTGCTTCAAATTCAAGCGTGATGGTACTTCGCCGTGACCTATTTCTCATTGTCGGACGTAGTTTAAGGACATACCCGGGTCCAAAACGCTAGGCCCAATATTTCTTTATTATTTACAAATAAAAAATGGGCTCCAAATCAGTGCTCGTTGGTAGGGTGCCCAGAAGGCTGGCAGCATTGCCGCGCTGTACGGCAATACTGATGCGATGGGCAAAGCACGACCATGCCTTTTGGTCACCTATCGCATCGACAAGACGCTTATTAGAAAGCTCTTTATAGATTTTGTGTCATTAAAATTTGTCCCTAAATATTTCTTTAAACATCCAGTGATCGGTTTTTTGGATTCTCCCTCGCGGGATATGATGTAGAAAAGTTAATATAGATACGACAGTTTCCTGCGATACCGAACAAATCATTCAAACATAAAGCAATTAAATTTTTTGACTTACTTGTCGAACTTTTATACAAACGGTACAAAATATGCCGCTTTAGTGGTAGCAAATGAGCTGTCAGTGTGAACTGAACACTTGTGCTCATTTGTTCAATTTGGACAAAAAACGGCGAGTAAGTCGCATGTCTATCAGCTACTTAGATGATTTAAAGTGTAATAAAATAAACACATTGTATTTTTTGTATTTTTTCTAACAACATAAAGCCCGGATTCCCGGGGCATATCCATACTAATATAATGATTGAGGTCGTTCATCCCCATGTCGAATCCAAAAAACCGATCACTGCATCAGTTGGGCATCAATGTATTCTGCCAACTGTACAAGCAGAACAACCAGACGTAAACTTAGACTAACTTATCAAGTCTTAACTGGTTGCCAATGTAGTCTTAAATCAGGGCAACCCATTAACGGTAACAGCTTCGAACCCCATTTGGGGTTCGATAATTACTTTTTCCTGTTTGTGAAAGATAGGCTATAAATAATTGGGAGTGATTCTTGACTTCCGATCGGTTTTGCTATCAACAGTAATAAAAGGGTGGCGGTGAGAAAAAAAATCGCAGATTGTCCAGCAAATGAAGAATAATAAAAAAGTAAGATTGATTTGATTTCAAAACGCGTTTCAGCGCGATTTCGTTAAGATCCGGCAGTACTGCGACCACGGCCATCTTGCGAGTCTTTGTATCTAGCTCATCATATCAGCCGAAGTACATATTTAAAAAAATATGAAGGCGGATTAATTATATTTATTTTAATTTAAAATTATGTCTTCCTTCAGACTAGCAAGCGCAGCGTAGGACCTACAAGATGGAGAGACGACCTTATAAAGGTCACCGGATGACGCTGGATGCAGATCGCTTCCAACTGATACCTATGGAGGTCCAGGCCCCTGGGTCCCTTTACCAACAACTGTCACGATTCCCGAAAAATGTAAATTTCTAACATTGCAGGTGTCCATTGGTTACATTGACCGCTTACCATCGGGTTTGTTTGCCACCAAAACATTACTATTAATAAAATACCGCATTTTTTATAACAATTGTCACGAGAAATACGACAATTGTAGCAAAATTCCGACAGAGAACTAATCACCTGTCGAAAATATCGAAAACTCCTTTGAGGATCGTGACAATTGTCAAGGGACCTTCACCTAACTACTACCTATTTATTGATAATATGATAAAAAAATACGACATTGTATTAAAAGTAACGTGTTGGTGGCAAACAAGCACACGTCCCACCCGGTGGTAACCGGCCAATGTAACCAATGGACACCTGCAATATTAGAAATTGAAATATGTCGGGAATCGTGACAATTGTCGGTGTGGTGAAGAAGGGGCTAGGGGGAGGCCTATGTTCAGCAGTGGATATGATGATGATGGATGACGTCTTCTTTCAGTAAAATATTCCATCTACAATACTCAAGGTATTTCCCTCCACGTGGCATAGCCGTGGGATACCCTGTATAGGTTTATGCCTATTAACACTCCACACTTCCCAGATCTTTTCTCCCTCAATACTTTTTGTCTCACCACAAATCCGAACCGCGACATCAAAGTCCAGTCAGTATCCGCGCATGAATGGCGACCATTAGGCTCTGTCCACACTGACCGACGTTTCTTTCAATGTCTGACCGTCAATAGGACATCATTAACTGGGAGAAACGGCCTGTTTGCACGGCGAGTGTGCTGGCGTCAGTTGCTACTGGTATACGAGCAGTGTGTGTTTTAAACTAATGTGAGTATCGTATTGCAAAGACATCAAATGTGGAATGGATTCCATACCTCAAAACGTATGTACATACAGCAACACTCTTAGCCGTACATAGGTGGACGTTATGCCTTATATAATAAGGTCTACCAATGTACAGCTAAGAGTATTGCTGTGTGTACATCATCATCATCATCATCTCAGCCATAAGACGTCCACTGCTGAACATAGGCCTCCCCCTTGGACCTCCATATGTACCGGCGACCTTAATGAGGTCGTCTGTCTACCTTGTGGGTGGACGTCCTACGCTGCGCTTGCTGGTACGTATGTGCAGTATCGCGTTAATTATGCCTGATCTTCTCACACTTAAAATTAACTGACTTTGTTTCACCTTCATCGGCGCCTAAGTAAGATATTTTAAGAGTAAATAAATATAATAGTTGAGTTATATTTCCTCACTGCACCCACTTTGGCGCATTTCTGTTTGGCCCTATTGACTTGTAGAAAATGCCTTATGGCATTCAATCCGCTTTTGATACTATTTTTTAAGCTACTAGAAAGTTTAAATAAGATAAATGTTGTTATTTAGAAGAACATACAGATTGTCGAACGGTATACTTATATGTATGAAATAAATTATTAATTGCCTTTTTAACGGGAGGAAGTGACATTTTAAGTAATTTTCATATAAATGTTACATGAAAGAACGACATAGGTTTTAACTTTTTTTTGTTACTTCTTATACAACAATTACAATTTATTTTGGTTTGGCCTAGTGGGTAGTGATCCTGCCTATGAAGCCGATCGTCTTGTGTTCAAATCGCAGTAAGGGCATTTATTTGTGTGATGAGCACAGGTTCTGGTTTCTGAGACATGGTTGTTTTCTATGTATTTAAGTATAAGTATATATTATATTATATCGTTGGCTGAGTACCCACAACACAAGTCTTATTTAGGCTACCGTCGCGCTCGGTTGATTTATTTTGTGTAAGAATGTGTTTTATTATTTATTTTTCTCAGTGCAAATCACACATCAGGTCATTATTTTAAAGAAAATAAATGTTACACTTTTTTAAAGTACACTGTCAATCAAAAATCATTTATAATATAAGTAATTTCCATTATTTACTTTATAATACGAAAAATCTAAACGCGGCACCGTCAACAGATGCCAGCTGAAAGAGTTGCAATGGCCGTCAAACAAATATGTGACCAGTATCAATAGTGGGCTTATATTTCTGTCATACTAGTTGCTTGTGAACTTAAATAGGTGTCATGAGTCATGATAAAACAAAAGACCGAGGCTGGAATCGAATTGGCAGCTTCGCTTGTACAGTCAGCATAAGTAGCTAAGCGGGTGAAGAGTTCAAAATGACCTACATGCGCTCTTATTCTCTTGACTATTGACTGAGTCCCACGGTAAGCCCAAGAAGGCTTGTGTTGTTGGTACTCAGCCAACGATATATATAATATACAAATACTAAAATACATAGAAAACAGACATGACTCAGGAATTTGTTCATCACAGAAACCCAGATTTGTACCCAGAACCATCGGCTTCATAGGCAGGGTAACTCACTAGACCAAACTTACTTACCTATTTTGATATCATTATATAAAATACAATTTTAAAGCACATTATTCTTGTATATAAGAAACCGGTACCAATTCAGACCAGTTAATCAAAAAGAATTGAACAAAGGGTGAGAAGAAAGGGATTGTTTGTTAAATCAAGGCGTAGATAAAAAAGTAAATCAACCCTTCGCTTTGTCCTTTATTTTTTCTTAATTTCAACTTGATCCCAATCAGGGGTAAATTATAATGGCAAGTTTACTAGAAAAATGTCCCGGTTGTGTTTTCCAGTTTTCAGGTTCGGTGATCAGTGGAGATGCTCGGAGATGTTAATACCACCTTTGTTTTTTTTTTTATGTAATAGGCGGCAAACGAGCAGACGGATTACCTGGTGTTAAGCAATTACCGTCGCCCATGGGCACTCGCAACACCAGGGGAGTCACAAGCGCGTTGCCATCCAGCCATCAGGAACACAACACTACATACCTGAAAGGTGGCAGTGCTATTATGGCTGTGGTCTTCTGTAAGGAGGAGGTACTTTCCCAGTTGGGCTGCCCCAGATTCAAGCGTGATGGTCAACGCTGTGCCCTACCATTTTTTATTGAGTATACCCAGCAACACTTTTAGTTGTACATCGGTGGACCTTATGACATATATAATAAGGTCCACTAATGTATAGCTAAGAGTGTTGCTGTGTGTACTATCGACGATCAGAAATACTAGGTGGATCTATTGGTTTACCTGTAGGTAGTAGGTACTACGACTTTGTTAGAATGATTTAAAATTAAGTACAAAGTTCTAAAAATATTACAATTTAATATTATTGACACACACTTATTTACAATTTTAATAACACATTCATTTATACTATTTAAATTGTAAGTAATATGTCAAAACTTATTTCGTAAATATTTATGACTGTTATATCAAAAATATTTGATAAAATTTAATTTGATTGGTTCTTAGTTGTATTTTTTTATATGAGATATATAAATATTAAATTAATTTTGTATATCATAATAGTTATTACAAACGTAGAAACATGTGCAAGTTAGTACATTGAGTCTATTTTCGATTTGACAAATTAACACCATGCCACTTTTTTTAAACTAGTAAGATTTCAATTTCATTTCATTTATCTATTTATAAAATAGCTATTACATTCTTCCAAGATACCAAGACGCTTACAAACAAATATGTAAGTATCATATTTATTAATTATACATGCCATATTTATGTATGCACGAGTAGTATAAAATTTTTGTCATAGACAAAGAGTAAACAGTCACACCAAGGACTCCCCTTAACAATACAGTTTCCTCGAAGTTAAATTAACTTTTTTTTTCGCCCCGTAATCGGCAACCCTTCTTGGCTGTATCGGACGAATTGTCAAAGATCTGCGCAATGAATGTCGGCGCAAAATTGAATTTTTATCCAGATGAAAACGTTCGGAGTGGCTTAATACAACCAATTAAAAAGATTGGATTAACTAAATAGAGAAAAATAACTGAAACATTTTTTTGAGTCGCGTAATTAACTACGTTTAATGATTTCTTTTCTTTGTTCACTGATGGCCTCAATAAACATAATCATGAAATGGGAATGTTAACGTATAATGAAATACATTTACAAGTACCAAAACCAAACATCAAAGTAGATTTTTTTGCGTTGGATAAGGTTGTGTTAGCGGTATAAAATAGGTAACTATTAAATCATACTGATTTAATAGTTACCTATATAAATCATACTGATTTAATAGTTACCTATATAAACTTATATTAAATATAAAAAAATACCTCCGACGTGCGATACGTCTCCGACCCGACAAAGACAATGTTTTTCTCGAATCGTCGAAGGTAAAAAAAGTTGGCATATGCGGTTAAGTCCCGTTCATTTGTAATAACGATTAAACTATAAAAACCCATTTTTTTATGGTAATACATAGACAAACAAAGACCAACTCCAGATGATTCACACTCGCCTTTTAGGCGCTAAGTTCTCTGATGGCCTTACTCACCGGCAGAAACACTATGAGTAGGGTTTTTTAATAATATACCTTTACGTTACTTCTGCATTATTTACATTGTATTTATATCCTTGCGTTATAGTATATAATAAACTCCGTAGGGTTACTTAGTAAGTAAATGTACACAAGTTACAATAAAGCCCATACATGGCGTATTACTAGATTGACAAATATGGAACTTCGCCAATATCGCGAGTTGAAGTCAACATCAAACAGCAAGCTCATATGGGAGCTTTGCGAAACCCAAAAGACATATGTTTCAAATCGAAGAAACCTTTATACGTCATTAAGGCTGTCGTAACTATAGCTGGAAACATCGAACTGAAGATAAATAGGACTCTATCATTATGGGCTGAACTTTAATGGTCTCAGCCTTGTTATATAAAGGACAAACTACCATTGGACTCGACTTTAACGAACTTTGATCTGTTCGACGTAAATCACTCATTATTTTTACTTCATGCTGTTATTTTATGTTGTAATACACTGTCACATTTTACATGTTGTCCTACATACAATTTATTTATTTTTAAAAGTATTTCTATACACCATTAGGACCAGAAGAGGCAAGATGTTAAGTCACTTGTTACGGCATGACGACTTCTTCCTAAAAATAATGGAGGGCAGAATTGAAGAGACGAGAGGCGCTGGGAAGCCTAGGACCACGTATCTCAGCCAAATAAAGAGTGAGGCCTCGTATGAGGAAATCAAAAGACTGTCTCAAAAAAGAGAAGATTGGAAATTACTCCACCGACAAGAGCACGGCTCTTAAATAAATGATGATGATGACGGCTTTAACCGAAATACATTTTCCTAAAAGATATTTAATATAATATACTCGATTTTACCTAAACTTATATTGTAAACATAATCTTATTTCCATGAAATAAAATCCACTTTCATATACATTCAGCTCTCAAACTATAAAAATTAAACTAGAAAAAATATTGCAAAGATGAAGTGTAAAACTTCAATTAGCCAGAGGACTCGACTCGCCTAATTAGATGTGCGATTGTTAGAATCGTATCTAATGGAGCACTGGGGTGTCAACAAGCGAGGCAAATTGTACGCTAAATTCTTTTCAAGTATTTTTCAGCTAATTGTTGAGAGCGTTGACGTATCAAATGGGAAATGTTGAAGGCATTTTCGCTGTATGACGTCATTATGATTTGACAAGTCTACAGAGAAGTGTGCGCAATTTGTTTTTCCACGTGTAGCTTCATGTTTTATATTGTCAATGTATTTATGTCATACAAGTTGTTCGAAAATTCAATATTGTTGCTAGATGAGCAGCTACCTAATATAAAATGTTTAACTCTATTGTTTGCGTTTAGTTCATAAAAATAACACTACTAGATTGACATTAGGCTAACTTGACCAGACCGATGTCCTACCGCACACGTCGAAAATCACAAATTTCCAACTACCTATTGTCTGTCGCTCTAATTACGCCTAGATATTAAAGACACCAGAAATTTTCGAACTTCGATTTTTGAGAATGCCCCTTAGGCTTCGAACACTAGGGCTTTGGTATTTTTTCTTAGGTATATAACCAGTGATCGGCACTAACGGTGCAAAACTTTATCAAAACTTGTTGAACTGAGGTATAGTTATACTAAAATACGAATAACTTTGGCAAATTAGTGTCCACTTTAATTTTATATCGGAATCTCGATATTACAATATTTGGGTGGAAGAATATAATTGTTTTTATGGCTCTATACACTCTTTTATGTCCGCTCAAAAAGTTTTGTTAAAGTTTTGCACCGATAGTGCCGATCACTGTATATAACATATAGGTACATATGATTTTAACTTTCTAACTCATCCTGTTAAACCACTTAGACACAGCAGGACCCGTAGGAATTTCTCAAGTACATGCAATATTATTTTGTACGGTTTTTACCACATCTAAGTCGAAACACTCCGTCCATGCACATCCAAATCGAATCGCTTTTTGGATTCTGATATAGCAATAAAAATGGTTTAGAAGATTGAATAGATATAAATACATAGATAAATGTTACAGGACATTCTTAAAGAAAATATATTATTCTAAATAAAAGATATTTAACAATAACTGAAAATGCAGGGTTTATCCCGCAACCCCCAAAACCCCGACAATCGCAGCAGCTAATAAGCCTTCGTCGATCTATAGCGGCCGTCAGATCGCGCGCCATTTGAATAATTTTTACATTTAAAATCATTCGCGGCGACAACATCCAAAGGGTAACCTCTCTGAATCGCGACCATTGCTGCGAGATAAGAAACCAAGAGTTTTAGCTACAAATCATAAGAAACTGCGGGTTTTGAGATTTATACTATAGCTCGTTTTTTTTAGGATTAGAAAAATCGTGTGATTTTTAGGAAAACAATTCAAAAGCTGTCACATTCGCCTCTTATTTTCTTCGCCGTGACGGTAAAATAGGAATGTTAAATCTTTTTACGAAATTATTAAAAAATAACTGAAGAAACGTAGGCAAAATCACCAATTATTTATCTAGTCTCAAATAAAAAAGAGGTATAAATCCTAGTATAAGTGTTACTAGAAATATGATTCGAGAAAACAAGATTGGTAGAATCCTATAAAGCTTTTACAACTACTAATATTAAGTGTGCAGTTACCTTCCTCATAGTCATCGATGTCGATATACCACGACCATGTAGCTGAACTAGGTGAAAAGAAAATTCAAGCAACTACCTAAAACTCACAGGTCCAAGTCTTTTAATAAATACAAAAATATTGAAATATACGTGAATTCAGGAAAGGTTTATTTTAAATACACACGAAGAACTAAAATTTATGACACAGTAAAATATAAATTAGAAGCTATTACAAAAATGAGATTACTGGTGTAAAAATAATTGATTAAATTTTTATTGAACGATAAATAAAAATAAATCATGGGATTATTACAATATTTCAGTCAATGTATTATATGTCCTTATACAATACTACTTTTTTACTAGAATATCAGAGAGCTACATACAGTATTTGTGGGAAAATCTCAAAATATTTATACAAAGATGTATTTTTTTAATTATCTCATTCTTTTATAAGTTTTCATTGCTTGTTAAAAGTCTAATATCAGATAATTTCTACAATAGGCATGTTTCTGATTTGTATTTTGTATTAAATTTTCAGACAAAGATTTCGCCAATGAATCTACACATGGACCGCCTCCTAAATAAATTCCGAGTGATTCTTTTAATACGGATTTTAAGCAGATTTTCTGTGGAATAAGTAAAAACGAATCCGTCAGTCTGCAAAAGGTTTAAGTCGGTTTTGTGAATATTTATAAGTTTTTCTGTTATTTTATTAAGCGTTTTCACGATTCGAAGCTTTTATTATAATCGGTTTTTGTTTTCTTTATTTACTTTGTCATTTCTGCTCCCGGTTTTTTGGAAAACATCTATTTTCTTTAATTCATGATTGTCATTGACTTTTTATATGATTACCATTGACTTGATTGACACTGATTTACATTTTATTTCGACAGTTAAGGGTGACAACGCCAGTAATGGACAAGGGACCAATCATAAACATTAGTACTTTTTTAAACGAATTGAGTGTTGTGCTTTGGATTTTTGGTTTTCTAATTAGGAACTATGTGTACATTATTAATTCTTCTCCGCTTATAGTGTCCAACATTCTTGCCTACCCAAATTAAAAAGAGGACACTTGTAAAGACATGTATTCTTATTAATCTTATTATTTTTATTTGTTGCTACTAGAGTCGTAACTACTTCGATTTATGTCATTTCTTACTTCTCTTTCCATCAATCTCTATCTAGCAAATAGTTTGATAAAAGGTGTATGAGACAACTATTTTGGTCATTGATGTTGTTTTGTGTTTTTGGGTTGTAATTTTCTAAGTACATTAGATTTTGATATTATCTCTATGTACCTAAGCCAATTCATATTAAAAATATTGATTATAAAAAGTTTAAGTAAGCACCAAAAAATATAACACAAAGCAGTTCTAAAAATTTTTACTAAACGAATACTAAAATAAACTAAATCATAATAAGCAGCTAATTATACGAAAGCGATTGCCATCTGACCTTCCAACCCAGAGGGTAAGAGCCGTGTTGGGATTAGTCCGGTTCACGATGTTTTTTTTTTTCACCGGAAATAAATAATATAATATTGGGCATATTGGTAATACAAATTCAAACTAAAAATATCACTTCTTAGTTTCGTTTAGAGATCTCTGTGAAGTGATCTGAATGACAACTGCCCCGCCATGTTGAAGCGTTTAGTTTTTCCATCATATTTTCTTTCGTTTTCTATTAAATAAGTCCCCATATGGGCGAGACCCATAGATCTTAAATTGCGATCAGTTGCCACCGGACGACGGGCAGTAGCAACTGCATAGAGCGGTCGAAAATATTACGATCGCCAACCCACCTGCCAAGCGTGGCATCAAACCCCCATGCTCACAGATGTATGTCACATATGTCCAGTATTGGGCGTTAGTTGACAGGTAGGTAAATAATGTAATAATGTACGCGATGCCATCGTAACTGTCGATAAGTTAAAACTTGCAAGGCTCATCTCTGTAATGCGTGCATAATTTATAATTATGCAGAGACTATACGCGGCGCGAATGATTCCAACGATATCTCGTATAGAGCTGTTATTACCACTACGTAGTTATAAACAGATAAACTCACCGCACATCGCACTAGGCGACCTGTTTCGCATAAATTCTGGTAGCCATTATTCCATTATTACCATTTGATGAAACATATTTTTTTTATTTCCTTTATACATTTCTTATAAATTAAGGAAAAATTGAGAAATCAACTGCCAGAGACAAGAACATAGGTTTGCTCCACCATATCTAGCCGCAGACAGTTAAATTCGCAGCCTTTGGGCAAGCCTCAGTAGCTCAGTTGCAAGTGCGATGGCAATTAGCTTAGAGTAGCGAGTTAAAGTCTCGCACGACACAGTTGATTAGAAGTTTCTGTTTAAATAATAATCTTAGTCATTACGTTCTCGTTAAATTTATGGGAATCAATGAACATTTTAAAATTGTATATCACAATTAAACGTATCACCGATATTTAATTCCATAATCCATAATAATATTCGTGATAAACGCACAAATGACCTGCCCAAGATTCGTACTTATTAAGGACGCTGTGGTGTTTGTAGTCACACTACAATTTCCCTGATCACACTCAAGCCTCCCTCTCTAGTTCCAGCTAATAATGCCATTTGACACACAGCAATTTTCAGTTCATCTGTTATTAAAAGGTTTCAGCACGCGTCGGGCGTTAATGCGAATTAGACGCTCTGCAGTTCCAACGTCATTTGCCGCTCGGGGACCGAAATAGTTGTCATCACAATTGAGCGTTGTGATTATGACGTTTCGTATGCCATCGTTTTATATATCACACTAAGTATAAACAAAAAACAACTATGTATATCATACTTAGTATAAAAGGCTGCATCAACTATTATTTGTCCCTCGTTGCCATGGTTACGTTCCCCTGGATCACTCTTAAAACCACAGTTTTATGGCATCTTTTTTTTTATACAAGACTGACCAGCGTTTGACCTGATGGAAAGTGACGACGAGGTCGAGGGTGTAGGACGCTGGTTCAGTAACAGCCAATTCACTCTTGCCTTGAAAAGACCCAAATTATATCTTACCGGGAATACAGACGAAGGGAGCGAATCTAAATGCACAAAACATGCATATTTCTGGTAGCGATATGTCCCTTCCATAATGTGTCACCTACCAAGCGTGTGCCACATTTCTTCTAACAAACTATGCCTCAGATGTCTCCTGGCTGACCAGACAGAATAACAACAACAAATAGTTGATTCACTCAAAAAATAAACGTAAAACTTAGCCAAAGCCCCTGGTCTATGTAGTGGTAACGTGTAGTGTGTGTGTGTGTGTGTGTGTGTGTGTGTGTGTGTGTGTGTGTGTGTGTTTGTGTGTGTGTGTGTGTGTGTGTGTGTGTGTGTGTGTGTGTGTGTGTGTGTGCGTGTGTGTGTATGTGTGTGGCGGTGCGTTCTATATTCAAATTGTGACGTAAGTTTCATATTAATTCTCTGCACAACTACATAGACATGGTCCTTCAGTTAAGTTTTTCACCTATTTTTTTTTAAATAGGTCATAATTATGCCGTTTGCACCAACTTATTTCATTTTTCGAGAAGAGTACCGACCCACGTTTACGTCGTTTTGGTGCGTGACTACATAAACATAAGTGAAGCTTTTGTGTTCTGTCTATTTTCCAATTCCATCATACATCGGCTGACTAGAATTCCACCATCCGATCTCCTCCCGAGGATGTCGTAACAGGCGACAAAGGGAGAACACCGACGGATAGCCAGCAGCGTCCGTCGCAACCCAATCTACAGCTACTGCGGTCGCCAACCCAGCGCCTGCCAAGCGTGGCGACTATGGCAACTACCCCCCAAGATGATTCAAGTCGTATTTGGGGCAGGCTTACGTCCAGCAGTGGACGATCACGCCCGAATTGATTACGATCTCACGAAAGTTCAAATACAGACACAATAACTGTTTTATATGTATCTCCCTCAGTTTGTTTTTTTAATACAACGACGGTGGCAAACAAGCATGCGGCCCGCCTGATGGTAAGCAGTTACCGTAGCTAACGGACGCCTGCAATTCCAAAGGAATCACATGCGCGTTGCCTACCCTAAAATTTATTAGAGCTCTGGGAACCTTACCATCAGGAACATAACACTACATACCTGAAAGGCAGCAGTGCTATTATGGCTGTGGTCTTCTGTAAGGAAGAGGTACTTCCCCAGTTGGGCTTCTCCAGACTCAAGCATGATGGTACTTCGCTGTGCCCTACATCTCATTGTTGGACGTAGTTCATTGCTAGTACACTAAGTAAATAAAACAACTACTTACACTTGTGTTGAAACGAATAAAAATAAACGATTTCCGAACCAAATACAAGTTTTTTAAGTTTATATATGCAGTTTTTCTTGTCCCTAAAATCGATGACATCGCTCATGAGAACACGTGTTTCACCGCACTCCAAGGATGCTGCTGACTACCCCCCGGTAGTCTCGGCCGTCGTTTTAGGGTATAGCAGGGTTGAGGAAGACAATAAACATTTTCCTATCCGACTCTCCGTTTGTTCCAAGCAATGTTCACACAGCCATAATTGTAATGTACGCAACACAAGGTCAATCTAAGCAAAAGAAGCTTCCTCGTAATTAGCGTACGCGTAATGCGTTACGCAGTTTTGAAAATTTGATAACTTTACACAATATCCGTGGGATAGGGCACGTTTGGGAAATCTCGGAGTCTCATTATTGTTTCTATCACGGGTTGGGGAGCCTGACGTCGCTAATGTGGTCGCACCTTGCGGACCGAGGAGCTGCGAAGGCACGGAAGTGGTTAAAAGACAACTAGACGATTGGCATAAGCTGTCACAAGATGGCCGCCGATTCAAAATGGCTGTCGTAGCCAAGCGCTACTCAGATATTTGGTTGTCGTGTATGGCTAGGTTATTGCCCAAGTAAATATTTATAGTATTTACTTAGGTATTTTTTAATTAGTTGCAGATATTCCACAGGTGATGCTTTATAAATTAAAAATAAATGACATATACTTAAAAAAATTGACAAGGACCTCTGACGCCGGACAACTTAAAAATCAAAGCATATCAAAATATTTAATAAATCATTCGATTTGTTCTTAGTTCCTCTTACTTGGTGTTATTTTAAATATAAATTTAGAAATCTTCTGATATAATCAACCGAATAAAAAATAATTACAATTTTAACACATAACTACATTTAACCGTACATTTAACTCACAAGACGACAAGCTAGTATTTGGTTTATCGACATGAAGAGGCCAGTTGCAGTTAATTTGTAGGTAAAACAAGTACTAGGATCAGTTCTCATTTAATAATCATATTAGAAGGCTGTTTTTAAGTAGCAAATTTGTTTTTCATTTTTCTCCAATAACATAATATAATAATCGTACAAAAATTATAATATTTCATACCTATACTCCAGGGACCGAGTACTATCAGTTGTAAAAATATCTGCAACTAATACATTGTCAATACTCGTACAAGTGTATAAACACTCCTCTTTCTTTTATCTTCATTCTTTGTAGAGTGCATTTGCTATCATAATTAGGAAATGTATTCTACAAAGAGTGAAGATAGAAGATAATCTTTTATGTTTTCTGCCGCTCTGACAATACCAAAAAAACTGGTGACTCGGTAAAAACAACTGGTCAGTCAGCTCTCGACAGTCTCAACATAATGCCGCATCCAAAGTATTGTAGCCTCTCGCCCGCGTCGCACCGCGGGCAGGCGGAGGTGCCAGAGAGCCCTTAAGTGACAAGTTCCAGATGGATTTTTGCTGTCACAGCCTCCTCTTAATTAGCGCTGGGTTATTGGGCATATTTGTGTCCCAACTTCTAGTTCGGGGAGACTTAAATTCATTAGGCTAATAGGCTTTCGTGAAATTTTTGCCCTGGATTATGTTAAGCTTTGATTTTAGTTTTGGTTAAAGTTTTGACTAATGTAATGAAGTGTAATTTTAGGTAATTCTAATGTTATCATACAATTTTAATGGAATATAATGTGTCAGAAATCAGGTAAAGATGTTTCCATGTTAGGGTTACGCAACTACCGATGTCGTAGTCTTCCAGTTGTAGTCGATATTGACGGAAACCCTGTCAAAACCTGCAATATTTGTTTATAGTTTCTTTGACGAATGACCGATTAGATTTTGTAATTTTATTTTATATTTTTGAGTCATGAATGCCTTCTATTTATATATTTAAGTATTTCTATACATCTTACACATATTGTTGGATGAATACCCACAACACAAGCCTTCTTAAGCTTACCGTGAGGTCAGTCAATTTGTGTGAATATGTAATTTCTTCGATTTAAATATCGAAAATACATTACATCCTGAAAGTAAACGATTCCACATTATAATAAAAAAAGTTTTTTTTTATTATAAAAACATGCATAACAGGTTAAAATAAAAGAAGTCTCGTTTATTTGTAATAATGTGTAAAAATTGTGATAGTTTAAATTAGTATTTTGAATAAAGATGTCCAGTGATATATACATATATTTATTTATTTGTTATCCAAAAATATTTATTAGAAAAATAATTTTCCGCTACTCAATAATACCAAATTTCCATACTCTTGAAACATGAAAATTTTACTACCCCACAAAAAACACAGATAAAGGGTAAGCCCCTGTTTGTAGGTAATTATTCTATTGTCATTTTATTTATATTCGCCTTATCATGGATCCAAGTCTTGGAAGGGAATCTTAATCATTGTTTTATGTTAATTAAGCTGGTTATTTAACCGGGTTTGATTCCAGTTGGGTGACAGGTTATCTGGGAGGAAGTTTAGGAAATGGCAAATATAAATAGTTGATATTTATTGGTGGATGCGGTTTTAATAGCAAAAAAAAACTAATTCTTTTTTTTGACATTGTCTATACAGTGTAGTAAGTAAATTCATACATTTGGAACAGTTGAACATATGTGCCATGTGTATGATGCCGGCTGACTAAGGGCGAGAAAGGGAAAAATCCTACGGACGGGCAGCGGCGTCCGTCGAAACCCAATCTATAGCTACTACGGTCGCCAACAGCCTGCCAAGCGTGGCGACTATGGCAACTACCCCCAAGATGATATAAGTCATATTTGTGGAAGGCCTATATCCAGCAGTCAGCATACGGCTGAAATGTAAAATGTAATTTAAAACACAAAACTATCATGAGATTCAAACATATTAATTGTATAAAAGCCAACGCGAACGGCTCATTATTATGCTTCTCATTACAGAATGAAACATGTCGAGCAATATTCAACTTATAAAACGTGAGTTACCCGCTTCTATACAATTAATATATTGGAAGGGTATTGCGTATTTTATGCATGGTCGCGAGTCCACTTCCTAGCGGCTGATTCGGTTTCGAAGGTTTTTGACTTTTTGTCCTGTCTCGCCTCTTACGCGGGAGGAGATTCATAGACATACCATTTAACTAGACGGAGCGTGCTAATAATAATACCACGATCGAAAGGGATGGTCTTATGTAACTTTCCATATGTATGGCAGAGACTGCGCTATTTTCGTCCGTCCTTATCATAGTCTCAAATATTTTTGTTCCCTTCCAAACTGGACCCTTCAGAACTGTCAAAGTTGGAGGGGAACAAACAAATACAATTGCAGTTTTCTTGAGTTTTCAACCAAAGTTGCGGTAATTAATACAGAATAAGCTAATATTTTTGTTATAAAGAATGTCCTGTAAAGCAAAACTATAATGAATTGTTACATTTTGGGCTACAAAAGCCATAATATCTTGGCACCTTACTGGCGCTCGCGGATGCGTTGTCCAGTCATTATTCCTATTTTTTTTTATGACATAGGCGGCAAACGAGCAGACGGATTGCCTGATGGTAAGTAATTACCGTCGCCCATCGGCACCCGCAACACCAGGGGAGTCACAAGCGCGTTGCCGGCCTTCAAGGGGGGTTGGAGCTCTGGGAACCTTACTCACCATCAGGAATACAACACTACATACCTGAAAGGTAGCAGTGCTATTATGGCTGTGGTCTTCTGTAAGGAGGAGGTACTTCCCCAGTTGGGCTGCCCCAGATTCAAGCGTGATGGTCATCGCTGTGCCCTACCTCTCATTGTTGGACGTAGTTTAAGGACATACCCGGGTCCGGGTTCCTCCTAGAGATTCACTATTCTCAGATGCCACCGCACGGCACAACGAGATAGAGATCCTTCCCATAAACACCGCATCTACAAAGAACACCATCAAAACTCGCAACAAAGCACGAAGACAGACAATTTTAGCGGCGAGTGCTCTTAATGGCATCATGTATCAATTCAACGTCGCGAAACAAAAAAGTTAGTCGAAAAAGGGCCATAACTGCTTAACTTCGCTTTAAGTTGTCATCGACTTTATTAAGGGGCAGACGAAAACGCTCCGCTTGAGCGTTTTTTCGACGTTTATGCAGCGTTCTGGAAGCGGTTTTAATTTTTCTTCACTATTCTGATTTTTGAAATGTACTTTTTGTCAGTTACATAATTTTCCCTATAGACCGAGCAGTATGAGGGATTTAATGTCATAACCCCACGTTTGGCAGGCGCGTTGCTGATCGCAGTATGCTGTATCGCTCTACAGGAATTTACTGTCAATACTCTGGTCTAAAGTACTGATATATATAAATTGAAACAGATGTCATGTAGGTATTTCTGAATACCTATCACGTGATCACTTTTTTAAGGATTTCAAATATGAAAACTATTTATAAAGGTATAAAGGGCCTGGGCAGAGAATGCCATTTGAAAGACTAGGTTCATGAGGATCCAGCGCGCATAAACTTTTTGCAGAAATCGCGAAGCGTCTGGTTATCGTAAATAGTGATCGAAGAGCTGGTGACTTCCTCGCATCGTATCAGCATTTAATAGCAAAACGAGGAAATGCCGCAAGCATCCTTAGTGCAATGCTTGAATGGCATTTGTAGATTGAATACAGTATGTAGTTATCATAAAATTATAATTGTAAGGCGGGAAGCGAGGAACGAAATTCAAAACCCGAGGATTACGCGAAATGAACTAACTTTATTCCTTAACGTCTAAGATTACAGTCGAAGGTTACCATTGATGTGCCAGAATATCCAAACTAGGTTGAAGTATTCGAAACACATCAAAGGTTTATTACCAGTACCGAGACACTTAGAAGGCTCAACAAGGTGAACGCTTTAAGCGTGCGCAATACTGGCTCCCTAGCTATTCGAATTAAATAGGTTAACAATTCCACGGGTCATGGTTCTATCTAAGACAAACGTTGGCGCGATCTATCTCACCGTTAGCGCCATCTCTTGGCGCTCGGTCGTAAACAGGCCGATGTAATGCATTAGTACGGCGTGGGCGTGACTACTAGCGGCATCTAGTAGCGATGTGGTATATTTGCGTTACATAATCTTTTTTTAGAAAATATCAACTTTTATCTGAAATATGTATATTTAGGAGAACGCGCCCGTCTGCTGTACCCACAATACTTATGCTAATAAAATGATATTGTTTTCTTTGGAAACTCCTATTAATTAAGAAGTGTGACGGCGTTATATTAATCCGACCAAGGAAGCTGCATCCCTTAGCTAGACAAGGGCGTATCTTCCTAACACCAATAGGGAGATGAAACCTTGTATCACCAAAGGTCACCCATTAATGTTTGAAACTTGAGCTCTTTAAAAGACAAGGTGTACAATAAAATAAATAATATTTATGTCCGCTAATAAATTCAAGGTTTTAATGGGTTTTTCGGCGGAGTTATAAGCATTCTTTATTTATGTAAGTGTGAAATATTTAGCAAGTTTTGCTACCATTTTGTATTTGAGATTGTATTTTTGATTTACAGATAATGTTTTGAATTAAGTCTCTGGGTATTCTGCTGTAAGTACAGTTAGCATAACAATAACTCTAAATCCTTATAAAGAGACATAGGAATTTTGGTGGCAATAACGTCAATTAACTAGGGACTTCCTGCCGATATATAATTTATCGTTATAAGAATATCGCGTGGAAGTCCCTAGCTAAATTTCATTCGTGCCACGAAAAGCTCTATGTCTGTTTATAAATGTAATCATATCATGATTGAAATTCTTATAACTTTGTAAATAAGTCAAACTTATAATCATACGTCGCACTCCAGCGGGCAATTTCGTGGCATGTCAAAATGATAGATAAGGTTCACAAATACATCAATTCATTTTCAAATAATCAGAAGTATTTGTACTTAGTACTTGGTACCTAGTATTTATATTGTACGTTAATTACGTGTTTATTTTATAGTATTCATTCAATTTTAAATAAAAATACAATTGCAAGTATGCAAAATATTTAATTTACTTAAGCAGCTATGTTATGGGAATATATTATTAATATTTTTTTCTAAATTCCCGGCGGTCAACGTTCTTCTTCGGCTTGAAAATATCCATTTTAAATGGGAGAACGTTCTTTCAACATCGACTGAAGTAATTGACAGGTATATAAGTTTGAACGAAAGTCATAATGACACATGTCAGCTATTTATTCGTTTTATAAGTGGCCACTTAAATAGGCCATCAGTTATCACTGCAGAGTATCTATACGTTAAAGACTAATATATTATATCTATACGTAATAATTGATAACCGGTAACTAATTTTAATAAACTGTTACAAATACTAAGTACATTATAATACTTGTGAGTTAAGATTTTTTTGTAAACCTTACCTTGCCACCAAACTGCCCGCTGGAGTGCGACGTATGCTTATAATGTAATTATCTTACCTGAAATAAAATAAATTAAAGTAATGCTATCCATAATTTATCATTGAAAAGCATTTAAGTAATAAAAAAACATCCAAATAACTAAAGTCAAAAAAGCACTCGATTAGTAATAAACTATTTGTTTGAAATTACTTAGCACTCTTGTGATAAAATGCAAATTTGCTTTTGCTTTCGGTTGTTGTGCTGAAGATACAGTTATTGTCACTAATAAAATTGTAAAATTGTAAACTTGTGTGATAAAATGCATGTTCTATATTTCTTGTTCTTTGTGTGCCCAAGAGCTATCACATACTTTATATATATCAAATGATTAGCGATTTAAAATTTAGTTACCATGAGTAGTTATTTCACGGGGATATAAAGCAGAATTGTGAAGCCAATGATGAATTGATTTCAAAACGCGTTTCGCCACTATTGTGGTCATCACCTGGCAGTCCCGGGGTCACGGCCTCTCGGCTTTTTGTAAAGTCCAGCTACCACTTCACAAAACGCAAGGCCTACTACCAAACAACGTCATGCTTTAAGAGCAAACTTGATATGTTATTTTACTTATTTATTACCTTAATTGATATTGGCGAAATCATCGATTGATATATTGATGAAAGCCATATTTTAAAAGAAGAACAGTCGACCCGGGTATGTTCTTAAACTACGTCCAACATTGAGAGGTAGGGCACAGCGTTAACCATCACGCTTGAATCTGGGGCAGCCCAACTGGGGAAGTACCTCCTCCTTACAGAAGACCACAGCCATAAAGCACTGCTACATTTCAGGTACGAGTATGTAGTGTTGTGTTCCTGATGGTGAGTAAGGTCCCCAGAGCTCCAATACCCCTTAAAGGCCAGCAACGCGCTTGTGACTGCTTGTGTTGCGGGTGGGGCGACGGTAATTGCTTAACACCAGGCAATCCGTCTGCTCGTTTGCCGCCTGTCATAAAAAAAAACGGAGATGAAATTGACGCGTAGACATTTTCCTAATCAGAACAATGTACCAAATATGGGCAAATCGGATTCCCACTATCGTTTTTATATCCTGTTTTTGATATTTTTAGTATTTTAAAGTATTTCTAATCATCCCCTGAATCAAACGAAACATCGAGGGTTATATACTAATTACCTAAATCCACGCATGCTGGCATGTTAATTAATATTTGTCGGTCATTAATAGTGGTCGTTAGTCGGTCGATTAGTCGGGGGGGACAAGCCTGTAATTTTATATTTTTGCTTGTCAAAGTTAATAAACATGATTAAATATGCATTTAAGGGTCGTTTTCACAAAATAAAGAGTTATTTATTTAATTTATAATTTCCGCAATGATATTGATTAAGTACAGTCGCCATCATATATATCGGAGCTGTGGAGGTGGTCACAAATATCTGAACGCGTCTATTGTCAAGGCGATAAAGTGCATGTTCAGATATATGTGGCCATCTCCACAACTCCGATATATCTGATAGCGAATTAAAACTAACAATAAAGTTTAATTAAAACCTCAAAAACTCAATGTAAAAATGACCAGCGGTGGTACCGAAGACGCTGGCAGCATTTCCTCGCTGAATCGTGAGGCTGATAAGCTGAGCGAGGTAGCTGCCAGCTCTTCGGTCTTCTGTGGCATCTTTGAGTCTCTTTGAAAGGTCCTTAAAGCTCAGAGCGTCAGGGCCTTACGGACCGAGGGTCTCCACGAAGAATGAGATAAATTTGTATTCTATTGTATAACATAAAATAGTTATTAGCATTTTGTTGTTTGACGACCGGTCTGGCCTAGTGGGTAGTGACCCTGCCTATGAAGCCGATGGTCCTGGTTTCAAATCCCAGTTTGGCACTTTGTGTGATTAGCACGGAAATTTTGTTGCTATGTCATGGGTGTTTTCTATGTATTTAAGTATACCTAACTATTATAATATCGTCATCTAATACCTACAACCCAAGCCTTACTGAGCTTACCGTAGGACTAGGTTGATTTGTGTAAAATTGTCCCGAAATATTTATTTATGTTTTATTTAATAAAAAATAAAAAAAACAAACAGAAAATACCATCTATTCTAGCCTCAATTTTGTCACCAAATGACATGAAATTGCGTCACACACGTATGATTGATTAATCAGAAACCAACCCTTTTCATACAACATCACATTACATTACTTTGATTAAACATACGCAAAAACAATTAAGGTCGCTAAAATAAATCAGGCCGTACAGCAATCAACCGAAACCGGATTCCGCGCCCATTATAATAGTTATGGAGAGGACATATTTTATTAATTACAGTGAATGTTATCACGAAATATTACCTTTATGTCGTATTTGCATACCGTGCGTATTATGGAATGGGTGCGGTGGCATGCGACGGTTGAGGTCAAGGGAGAAGAGGGAGCGGTAGCGGGACCGACAGCGGGAGCGGTAGCGGCAGCGACAGCGGTAGTGAGAGCGAAAGTGGTAGCAAAGGTGGGAGTGAAAGCGGTAGGCGCAGAAGCGGTAAAAACCTAAAGAGAATAACTACAGCGATTTTAGCAGCAAATTTTATTTTGTACGATTTTGTAGCCGCATGCACATACTGCATGCACAGTGCACACACACCAAAATTCTTCTTAAGGATGACTCACGTTACACCGTCGCGTCTCCTACACGTCGAGCTAACGATCCCGAGCCTTTCGTTGACCCACCGGGCACTCACCGGGGCGCCCCGACACTCTAATATTGACATTAACACGAGCGTCGGTCCATTACGTCATTTGTTGCGAGTAGATCGTCACACGCCCGTCGATATCGCGTGGAAATCACGTCGCCTTCCCATTACCGGGCCGAGCAGAGCCTTTTTACATAGATGTAACGTCCGTCGCACGACCGGCCCGAGCCCGAGTCGAGTGGGCTTTACGGCCCGGCCACGACAACGCGCGGCAAGCGCTTTGTCTGTTCGTTGCGCGGTCAAGACGCGCAATACACTGCAGTTAGTTAAGATCACACGCAATGAACAGATAAAACGCTTGCGGCGCCGCAATTTGCGCAATGTCGTGGCCGGGTGGGTAGCCGCTAGCTCTCGTGACTTAGCCACGGCACAGAGTTTGATGGAAAGTTGGGCGTCACCATCGTCAATTACCAAACTTATTCACAAACTATTAACATCACCCCATTCTCCTACCATAAAGCTACACTCAGTTTTTAAACAACATACATGTAAACAGAGGTCACAACATACTGGTTTTATAAGAGGACAGTTTGGTTTAGGGTTGAGAAGGTTGTCCACACTGATAGAGCGCGCCCATAATTATACTGAAAGGTTATCATTATTTCTGGTTTAAATAATATGGTAACGATTTGGTATTTGCTTTTTGTCGTGACATTGTGTTTTTCCGCTTTTCTTTGCACATTTTATACGTCTATCTTCATATTATCTAACTGTTTAGATAATATGAAGATAGACGTATGGTTACTTACCATGCCACATATATTAAAAAAAAATGGTGGTTTTGATGACATTTTGCCACTACGCCTATTAAAAACAGTAATCAACTCATGGTACATTTTGCTGTTTTAATAAATAATAAATAATAATAAATATATCGGGACAATTTGACACAAATCAACCTAGTCCTACGGTAAGCTCAGTAAGGCTTGTGTTGTAGGTACTAGACGACGATATATATAATAGATAGATACATATAAATACTTAAATACATAGAAAACACCCATGACTCAGGAACAAATATCTGTACTCATCACACAAATAAATGCCCTGACTGGGAATCGAACCCAGGATCATCGGCTTCATAGGCAGGGTCACTACCCACTAGGCCAGACCGGTCGTCAATCAAGTGTTTTATTCGGCATTTTACTAATAGTTTTTTTTTTATAAAACTTTCGTCTCCATATACTCTTCAACCCCTAACTTCCCTGAAGCAATGTACTATACATGTCCTTAACACCCATCACACAACTGTGAAGACACCAATTATGGTCTTCAGGACCACATCAGAACCACCACAAGCAAATACCAATTACTCCATTATGTAGTTAATAACACAAGTAAACGGTTTACAACGGTTTAGTCGAGTAAATCGACTGAGTCAATATGGGTCAGTAACTTGAAAGGCAAATATCACGTTTGGTCGCTTAGGAATCTTCGAGTAGGCTACGTACAGTTTAAGGAGAGATAGGACTGTCTCCTAACTTGTTTAGTAAGAAATAAAGAAGTTTTTGAAAATTGTTATCAAATTGATGTAAACTAGAATTGACGACCGGTCTGGCCTAGTGGGTAGTGACCCTGCCTATGAAGCCAATGTTCCTGGGTTCGATTCCCAGCCAAGGCATTTATTTGTGTGATGAGCACAGATGTTTGTTTCTGGGTCATGGGTGTTTTCTATGTATTTAAGTATTTCTATGTATCTATCTATTATATATATCTTCGTCTAGTACCTACAACACAAGCCTTTCTGAGCTTACCGTAGGACTAGGTTGATTTGTGTAAGATTGTCCCAAAAATATTTATTTATTTATTTAGAATGATGTTCCTACTGACAAAGATATATTTTTATTTATCCGACAAGAGAATTATTACAGAATTCTACGAATATAAGATATACTTAAAAAACAAAGTAAATCAGAGTATTCCATAAAAAAATATTTGATTTGTTTTTAAATTATTAAAAATATTGAAATGTTTATCAACGAAAAAGAGATTTCGTCACTGAATCGTCAGGCTAATACGCTGAGCGTGCTAGCTACCAGCTCTTCGGTCTACATGGTATTTACCGCCGTGCTGAGCCGACTGACTAGAATACTAATAGTTATAGCATTACCCCATCTATTCCTTGTCGAAAGAGGCGACAAAGGGTAATAGAACACTGATAATAGAAGAATATACCTAATAATGAAAAAGTGTGAAAATATACAGATACAATTTTGGTATGAAAACCGAAAGGAGAGTGTGTCAATACATGGCCGTTTATGAGGCTAGCTCTTAACAAGAAGTGTGTGTTTATGAAGCACATTTCTAACACCGACGTATGGCGAGCAGTGTACAAACAGCTAAAATTATGTTATTGATGAAATTTAAAATATACAACTTCAACAATATTAGTTATTATTTCAAAGGTGTGGTCACCCCGCATGAAAAGGTACAAGTTGGACATAGTTGGCAGACGCGGGCGGCTGTTTGATTTGCACTAATCAATCCCCACTTGCCGGCGTTTGAGCAATCCTGCAGATTTAATTAATTTTCAACATGCCCATTGTTCAAGTGTACAGAAACACTTAATATTAATCATTATTAGCTTTAAAATCAGCATTTTTGAACAACAAATAGTTAAATTAACAATTGTTTTTTTATACCACAAAGGTGGCAAACAAACATGCGTCCCGCCTTATGGTAGGCGGTCACAGCGCCTATGGACGATAACAATACCGAGGTATCATTCACGCGTTGCCGACATTTTGTTGTGACAATTTTAAGATACATCGAGTTCGAGCTTCAGTTAATTTAATAGTACATGTTATTAATAAAAAAAAAATTTAGTGTGCTAGTTTAGTGCTTCTGTTTATATGAGTTTTATAATGATATATATAAAAACTTAAATCAAAGAAGAATGCGGTTTCTGTTACTAACAAAAAACAAATAAAAACGAAACAAATGTAAAAGCAGAGAATACCATTTTGTACCGTTTGGCGTAGAATATATGCAGTAATCGCGAAGCGTCTGGTTGACGTAACTGGTGACCGGAGAGCTGGCGGCTTCCTCGCATAACGTATCAGTATTGCGATACAGCGAGGAAACGCCGCCAGGATCCTTAGTCTCAAGAGCCTTTTTTAGATTTAATGACTTACCCTATATATGACTATGATTTACCCTAAAACATTTACAAAACGTCTGTACCACGGGACGCTACCAGAGGCCTATTTCTCGAATATTTGTAACTTGTAATACAAACGGAACTCACTTTTTGACACCTACTGTTAGAAAGAGACTTCCGCTTGTATTACAAGTTACAAGCTTACAAGTGTTCGAGAAATAGGCCCCAACTGTCTCATTTTAACTCAGTCCAGTATAAAGTATCAACCAATCAGAATACCGCAATATTAAAATCGACCAATGAGGAAACGCAATTAAATTCTCAAAACATTAGGTGCTTTTTAGTTCCTACTTCACAAGCATTAAAAAAAAGTTTAAATCGTTGGCAAGCTCTTTGAAGCCTCAATTACCTATACGTTGTCTATGGCATTTATTCACGGCGTAGATATATCCTGTAATATATTCTGTATCAAAGCAGTGAAAAAAATACAAAGACTGCCAAATTAAACATTTTTGACTCAGAATTCATTGCGGGCGAATAAAATTGTATTTGTTAATTGTTAAAATGTTTTTTTTTTTTCTCGCAATCGAAGTGAAAACTAGTATGTATAACTCGGGTCTAAACGCCATATTACCCCTCGAACAATTTTCCCTCACTTCGTTCGGGAAAATAACCATCTCGTGGAACTATGGCCTACTTTAGCCCCTTGTTGTCAAACAATCTACTATTTATTATCTTTCACATAAACACGCTTCGCCGAAATACAATTTCTAATTATGAAACATAATAAAAAAAACAGTTATGTAATATTTTAGTGTGTCATCGGAGGTCAGGCCGATACAGGGCGCGGCTAAAATAATGTTAGTAGCTGTAAACAGACTACTTTTGAGTGGTCACTAGAACTATAATGACAGTTTATATATCATCTTGTCGGGTTTCATACTTTCGATCGTCAATTGAAACAGATGAAATATACCGTAAACCGGGGTTAATTTGATTTGTGGGGTAATGTCATCGATTTATATAAACGTAGATTCAAAATCAGCCCCAAAAAAATGGCTCTAAAAACAATCGCTCGAACAACTTGGGCGGTACATTTAGTTAGTCTTCTTTGAAACGCTGTCAGTGCAAGTGTCAACAATAACTAAAAAGCTAAATTTACAGACTAAAAAGTTATTACTTTATCAATAGTGAAGTTTGATACTTAATAATTAGAACACTGAGCTCTTTTTTGTTTGATTATATTATCTAAAAGAAGATTATAAATTAGCATTATTAGCATAAACTGGAATGTGATAGAAATGTCATTTAGTGCCATATTGTTCTACATAATTTGTTCGCGTGTAGGAGTCCATTTCTTTATGCCAATGGATAATGTGCCCCGCCCAATACTACTTGAGTTTAGCGATTCGAAGGGCTATGTCGGTTACTGCGGTACTACTTCGAATGACATCATTTCTCTTGCGATCGCGCAGACTCCCAGCATCCTTTGGGACTTTGAGCCTTCTTAGCTTCAGCCAAGCGTCCACGTATTAAGCAGTAAGTAACCCAAAGTGCCATATTTCTACTATAGTCACCTAAAATAAATGTCCTCTGGGTGACTGAGCCTTCTTATGAAGCCCATAGTAAGCGACCACGTTTTAACCAGCGAACAACTCAAAGTGACATATTTCTACTATAGTCACATAAAACCACCAACGAACATGCTTCGGGTAACTTTGAGCCTTCTTATGAAGCCCATAGTAATCGACCACGTTTTAAGCAGCGACATATTTCTCACTCAAACTCAGCAACTCAAAGTGACATATTTCTACTAGTCACCTAATACCACCAACGAACTTATAATAAAATCCCTACATTTAAATCTATTAGCGGAATTAAAATCACCCCATGGCACAGATTAGATCTGTTATTACACATTCATGCATTCTTATGGCCACACCTTGTGACCATCGTCATATATGTTATTGTGTTTAGGTCATTAATTTCTATTCTCCGTGTTGATTTAAAAGGATTAGGTGTGTTTGCTGATTGAATGTAAACGCTGACTTGTTACTTATGTATTATTTTTTGACATTAATCAAATAATTTATTCAAGAACCAAAGATCTATCTTGTTATCAGCAACACAGGCTTCGTCCAAAGAATACAAAAGAACATCGACCACAGACTTCGTCACCTGCTCATTAAGAAATTGACACTATAATCATTATCATCATCTCAACCCCCCTCTTTGACCTTCACATGTACTGATTGGAAACGACCTACATCCAGCGTCTTCCGGCGACCTTAATAAGGTCGTCTGTCCATCTTGTGGGTGGACGTCCTACTGCGCTTGCTAGTCCGTGGTCTCCACTCGAGCACTTTTCGACCCCATCGGCCATCTTCTCTGCGTGCAATGTGTCCTGCCCATTGCCACTTCAGCTAACCCGGTGAACTATAATAATAAAATATAAAAGTGCCTACTGTATAAGTGTCTGTCTTAACAAGAAAAACTTAGCCTTAGATATTGAGTTCGTTTTTCCCACCGTATTTTCGTTGGCCAAAAATGACTGCTAAATATCAATTGAATATTTTGTACACCAAAATTCGGAAAACTTAACTTCCATTTAATATTGTTCCGAGAGCATTAAAAAAAAATCTTATAAAACTCGTTACTCGTATGTATTTAATTTTTTGCGCTTTAATCATGCGATAAGCGCTAATAAGTTTATTCATCGTTGAAATCAATCAGTACTACTATAACAAAAAATCAGTATGACAGTTCAAAATGTTATCACACCTCAGTTATTGATAACAAATTACAACAACAGACTGATAAGCGCTATCATATTTGAGTTTCTAATGATAGTCACATAAATACATCACTTACTAGACCGTCACTCATTCCGGTAACAGATTTCGTAGCCATGAGTTTCTCCGGTAAAGTTGTGGTCGTGACCGGCGCCAGCTCCGGCATAGGTGCCGCGACAGCCATCTTGTTTTCTAAAGAAGGTGCCAGTGTCGCCATCGTCGCAAGGAATCTAGCAAAACTCAGCGAAACTGCGAAGCAATGCGCGCAGTATGGAGCGGATCCTCTCATCATCAAAGCAGACGTCGCCAATGAAAAGGAAGCGAGCACTATTATCAAGAAAACAGTCGACCATTTCGGAAAGCTAGATGTTTTAGTGAACAACGCCGGCATTGTAAGGAATGCTTCTGTTGCTGATCCTAACATCTTGAATACATACGATGAAGTTATGAACACAAATCTGCGCTCAGTTGTTCAGCTGACCAATCTTGCCGCGCCACATCTTATTGAAACCAAGGGGAATATAGTAAATGTGTCTAGTATTGCAGCGTTGAAAGTTTTAGGGCAAAACTTCATGTCATACAGCGTGTCAAAGGCAGGATTGGATCATTTCACTCGTTGTGCTGCCTTGGACCTGGCTGCTTCAGGGGTGAGAGTGAACTGCGTAAACCCTGGACCAGTGAGAACAAGTATTGCTGAGAATTCTGGATTAGTGCCGGCTGGGGCTGGTGATGCCATGTGGGAAGCAGCGTGCAAAGTGACAGCTTTGGGAAGAGTTGGGGAACCTGAGGAGATAGCTGATGTGATTGCTTTCCTGGCCAGCGACAAGGCCAGGAGCATCACCGGTTCCACCTACGTCTCTGACAACGGTCAGCTGTTGAAAAATGCATAATTGTAAAATGTGAACACGTTTTTATTAAAGATTTTGTTAATATTTTTTTTTTATTTCTCTACTCAGACCAAAAACTAGAAATGTTTATTTGTTTCAATAATTAATGGATAATATTTTGAACTATTTCTTTTTAGTTTTATTTCTTCCGTATTATACTTGCTAACAGAAGCTATAACCATCAAAATCAGTTAATAAAATCTTCTTCAATTAAAAGTTGTATTTAATTGCTGATTTTAATAATATTACGCAATAAAATATTAAACACTATTTTTAAAACGCATTTAACATTATTATTATACAATATAAAGACTGAAACTAGCTACAGTCAAGTGCAAAAATACGTACCGAAAGAATCCTTTCATAAATACGTACAACCTTACTTACTGTACAATAGAGTTGCTTGGTACATATTTTTGAAACTTTGGCAGTGAACGAATTTTTACACTTGACTGTACGTAAACGGATTAAATAATTAAAATGCCTGAATTTACCAGTCCAAGTAGATCTTTCGTATTATTTTAGCCAGAATATCTAAATTCAATTAATCAACTATCCCGCTGACACAAAAGTCGGTCCTCAACGTGTGTTATATATTCTCAACGTGTATTACGTATATTCAAAATTTCGGCCATTGAAACAATCCTTTTTAATCTCGGCATCGGCCGTACATTTTTGATGAAAAATATTTTGATATCACCCTCCGGATCTACTTACAAGAGGCGAGTGACTCACTGCTAGTTAGAATCGCGAGCCCGCTCAACATAATACACAGTGTGTGTCTAAGTTTAAAACATATATCCGTCAAGCCGTGCAAATCTACGAGACTAAAAGACTAGACTATCCACTGCACACAAAATACAAACCTTTTGCATAAAGTCTTTGCTAGGTACTTAACAGTAAAGAATATTTTATGCAACTCTCCACTGAACAAGTAGTCTTGAAGTTGCTTCCCACAGTGAGTTTTAGTCAACGGCGTAGACAAGTCCCATGGTACTTACTCTTTTTCCTGTAACATGACATACACTATAATTGTTTTAATTTCTGCTCAATCAACGCATTTTTAAAGTAACAGAATGACTAACCCGTTTTCCATTAATCTCAAGATCGCAGATTCTGACCCCGGCTTATACCATAATATCGATAATTACCAGTCGTTTTTCGGTGAAGTAAAATATGGCTGTCGTCTGTGTACACTTTTGCGGCTACATTGATCAGGGAGAAATGCTATGTTTAAGTCGAACCACGTCATACGTTTGTCTATTTGCCTCTTTGTCAATCGTATACAGAGATAGAGACGGAGATAGACAATTTACCAACATTTTTCGCGGTCTTCAGTACATTGGCAGAAGACTACGCCCGTGTGTGTCCCGTGCCCGGACCGAATGCGTATTGGAAACTTCGAGTAAGCCAACACTAGAGTCAAGTGTATCCGAATTTCGGCGCAATTACTGCGGTTTAGTTGCGTTTTTATTGCGTTCCGAGATGTATTACAGTGTGGTGAATGTGTAGAGGGCAGCCGTAAAAAAATAACTGCTGATGCTTATTTTTGGGTTGCAGTAGCAAATTACAGATCTTAATACAAGTACAATAGTAATTCCACAAGTTATACATTTGCATAACTGGTATAAGTTAAATATAGACATTTTTCGTGCAAGTGGAATGGAAACCATACTATCCATACTAATCCATACTATTACTAATATTACAAATGAGAAAGTTTCTCTGTCTGTCTGTTACCTCTTCACGCTTAAACCGCTGAAACAATTGGGATGAAATTTGGTATGGAGAGAGTTTGAGCTACGAGAAAGGACATAGGGTAATTTTTATCACGTAACCATACTTGAATGACTAGCCAATGCAGTCGCGAGTTAAAACAAGTAATGTATATAGCCCAAGATACATTCAAGATATGGACAGTTAATGTCTTTATAAAACCGCGATCCTGGCAAACTCATTAGCGGAATCTATCTTAAATAAATAAATAAATGTTTCGGGACAATCTTACACAAATCGACCTAGTTCTACGGTAAGCTCAGTAAGGCTTGTGTTGTAGGTACTAGACGATGATATATATAATAGATAGATACATATAAATACTTAAATACATAGAAAACACCCATGACTCAGGAACAAATATCTGTGCTCATCACACAAATAAATGCCCTGACTGGGAATCGGACCCAGGACCTTCGGCTTCATAGGCAGGGTCACTACCCACTAGGCCAGACCGGTCGTCAAGATCGAAGATCTTGTTTAACAGTACGTCTCAGTGCTATACTAGTTCTATGGATGTTTTCAGAAAAAAATGTCCCCAATAAGCGTGACTTGTAGCAGAGTTATCCATGTCAGTTTTCTGATAATAAAGCATATTTCTAAACATACTTCGATGTGGTGCTCCTTTCACTTTTTTCTGAAAACTTCCCTATTTTTTTTTTATGACATAGGCGGCAAACGAGCAGACGGATTGCCTGGTGGTAAGCAATTACCGTCGCCCATGGGCACCCGTAACACCAGAGGAGTCACAAGCGCGTTGCCGGCCTTTAAGGGGGGTTGGAGCTCTGGGAACCTTACTCACCATCAGGAACACAACACTGCATACCTGAAAGGTAGCAGTGCTATTATGGCTATGGTCTTCTGTATGGAGGAGGTACTTCCCCAGTTGGGCTGCCCCAGATTCAAGCGTGATGGTCATTGCTGTGCCCTACCTCTCATTGTTGGACGTAGTTTAAGGACATACCCGGGTCCAAAAACTTCCCTATAGAGATGTGTCGCTCAAAATAACTCAAGATGTATCCACAGATGGCGCCAAAATACCGGAAAGAGAGAAATAGCCGGCATGCCTGGGTATGTCCTTAAACTACGTCCAACAATGAGAGGTAGGGCACAGTGAAATACCATCACGCTTGAGTCTGGAGATACCCAACTGGGGAAGTACCTCCTCCTTACAGAAGACCACAGCCATAATAGCACTAGCTGCTACCTTTCAGGTAATAGTGTTGTGTTCCTGATGGTGAGTAAGGTTCCCAGAGCTCCAACCCTCCCTAAAGGCCGGCAACGCGCTTGTGATTCCCCTGGTGTCGTGGGTGCCCATGGGCGACGGTAATTGCTTACCAGGCAATCCGTCTGCTCGTTTGCCGCCTATGTCATAAAAAAAACTCAACTGAAACTTAAAATACAATAAGTTTCTGTAAAAAAATGTCATTTTCTCAAACTTTCGGTACAACAAATTATTTAAATAACTCTTTTTGAAAGTTGTGTCACACTATAATGAGGTCATTTTATTTACTATGATAGATAATATTATTTAACGTCATTATAAAAATCAAGATTAAGCAGTATTATCAGTTAATTATTCCTGAATGAGATAAGGAAACAAAAACAGGTAGGTGAAAAACTTTACTGAAGCACCATGTCTATGTAGTTGTGTAGTTAATTAATATGGAACTTACGTCAAAATTTAAATATAGAACGCCGACATGCGTGTACACACGTTACTAATACATATGCCAGGTCACCGGGTGCTTTATCGCCACAAATTGACAGCTACATTTTTGTCATATAGTTTGTTTGCTTTGTGGTCTGTCGATATATGAATCATAGGCGACCAAAAAGGCTAATGCCGATTCGTATACCAGTACTAAAAACATAATCCTCCCATAAGCAGCAGTTGGAGAAAATTAAAGATTAGTAGTGTGCACATTAACCTGTATTGCAGGTGCTGTTGAGGGAGACGCGGTGTACTTGGACTCCCCCCAGGGTGTCCCTATAACCTAGGACCTTGGAACTAATGGAGGCAAACATCGCAGGACTGATCATCTTGGCGATCCTTGGCCTGGTCACAGCTTACGGCGAATGATGATGATGGATAAAAGGACATCTAATTACAAAGATCTTCGGTAGCCGACGTCCGCTCCTTTTTGGATAGGCCACGAGAATTATCAGTGTATCCGATGGGATTCCACAAATTCTGATGCATATCTTAGATGAAAAACTTAATAGAGGTAGACAAAATGAAAATAAAAACTGTTTATCTTGTGCTGGATTTTAAATAAATCTTTAGCTACAAATCTCTGCCGTCATCGTCATTAAAAACAATGTATATAAGTTCTTAAAGAGTAGGCAGCCCGCGTGTGAATCCTCTGGAATTGCTCAACATCTCGTCGTCGTAAAAATCCCTGATGATTGAGGATCATGACTGATTCTAATGTCCCATGTGGCACGGTCGAGGGCCATGCCAGTTGCCCTCCTGTAGGAGCCACACGCCTTGCTGACCAATTCCTAATTTTTAATTTTTTAGTTTTTCTAAATTAACTAGGTCCATGAAGTCCCCGCGCGCACAAACTTTTTGCAGAAATCGCGGATATTTATATTATATTAGTTTTTCGGCGACCTATGCCAGTCTTTTTTTTTTTTTTATGACATAGGCGGCAAACGAGCAGACGGATTGCCTGGTGGTAAGCAATTACCGTCGCCCATGGGCACCCGTAACACCAGAGGACTCACAAGCGCGTTGCCGGCCTTTAAGGGAGGTTGGAGCTCTGGGAACCTTACTCACCATCAGGAACACAACACTGCATACCTGAAAGGTAGCAGTACTATTATGGCTGTGGTCTTCTGTAAGGAGGAGGTACTTCCCCAGTTGGGCTGCCCCAGATTCAAGCGTGATGGTCATCGCTGTGCCCTACCTCTCATTGTTGGACGTAGTTTAAGGACATACCCGGGTCCGGGTCTTTAAAGTATAATTGCGAGATAAAAATTATCCTTTGTCCTTTTTCGTAACTCAATCTCTCTCCATACGAAATTTCATCCCAATTGGTTCAGCGGTTTAAGCTAAGAGGTAACAGACAGACGGAAAGAGTTACTTTCGCTTTTATAAATAAAGTACGGATTAATATTTCATTTATAATCGTGGTGCGTACCTTTCTAGAGAGTAATGTATAATGTTTATGGTAGTGTATGGAAATTTCTCCACTATAGTCGGGTAGTTTTACATTACCTTGTCTAGCCTAACCTCCATCTACGTGCATCCATTCACCTCGACGTAAGTTTCAGCCGTCACGTTAAGGTTTTTTATCCTTTTCCCGTCAGTCCTCTTTCCCACAATCCCCGGAGCATAGATCCGTACTCTCGAAGACGAGTTAATAATACAGACAGGCCTTTGTGGTTGGGGGTAGGGCAAAAAATTAAGTCCATCTAAGTTACAACCTTTTCAAACCGAGGCATTATCTGGCATTAAATGAGGTGATTAGCACTAAAAAATAAATCACGTGTTCTAGTGCCTTTTCAGATAAAAAAAATACCAATGAATATCTATTGAGTTTTGACCTACGCAATTGTAACACACGTGTAAATACTAGGTTTGATCGCTGTAAATAATACCAATATGAATAACTGAGATATACCATTGTCATTAATTTAGTAATTATTAAAAAACGATTGAGATTTCAAAATTGTTGCGTGTATATTAGATTTGTTTTTTAAAGAGGAAATCATAAATATACATCCAGAACTCCTGCTAGAAGGGCATACGACAAAATACACTATTACGTCACAAATCTCCCAAGAACGTCAAATGCTAGGAACCAGCCATGTTAAGTGAGGTAAAGAAAGAAAGATGAATTCTATGTAGTTGTACAATATAGAACGACTACATGCGTGTACACACACACGTTACTACTACATAAACTTTAGCTAAGTTTTTGTCGTATACTTTAGCAAGGAGAAAGTTGATACATTGACAGTCTGTATTAAATGTTCGTCTCCACTATTACTGTTAAACTATATTTAACTGGTTATATCCGGTTCCTTTGGGAATAGATTTAGCAATTTACACTTCAGGCGAAAAGCTTGGAATTTCAATTTTACCCATTCGCCATTTTGAAAAAGTCGAGCTACCGGAAAATCTCAAATTATATTTTAGTATTCCGAGAACCTTATTAGTACGTATACAGGATATAACATAAATAGTGGTAGTCTATTTAGGGCATAGTCGGTGACGTATTCTAAATAGATGGAAGAAAATATTTTAAAACATATACTCATAAACATGTCGCACGAGAGACTAAATAAACGTCTTGAAGCCCTCTATAAAATATAAGAATGTCTAACTGAAATGAAAGTTTAACTACAATAATTCTCTGTCAAAAATGTCATTTTTTCTAACATGCACTACAATGTTGGCATTATGTCCATTATGGCTTTAAAGTATGTGGATACAAACTTTTCTAAAATAGTACATTTCGATACTAGTGAAAAAAAAATTTTTTTTCGACGAGGGTGAAAGTTGGACCCCGAGTAAAACGAGGGTGACAATCACCCGAGTCTTAAAGAAGTTTTTTCACGTGTATCGAACCCAATTTTTCATAACAAGTGCCTTAAAAAGTGAAATTTACGCAGGCCAAGCGTGCGCAAAGTGCACTTTTTACGCACTAGTTAGGAAAATTTAATTTTTATTTCTTTGACAATAGCACTATACGAAAAGGTGCTTAGAAAAGGGGCTGTCGTCCTCGCACAAATCACACACAATCTAGTCTACATATACTCGGCCTGCAACCCTTACTTCCCGGCCTATGTAGTAATGTACAGTCAGCAGCAGAAGTTGCTAAGCGTTTGAGGTGTTCAAAATGAGGTCAACACATCTCTATTGTCAAGAGAAAAAGAGCGCGTGTAGGTGATTTTGAACACTTCAAAAGTGACTAAGCGTAGTCACTTTTGCTGCTGACTGTACTATTCTGGTACAAGCTGTTGCCGACTGTAGTTTTTGCTCAATCAACGCCACATTCAAATCCTCTCGACGAGTTAGAGAAAGTTTAAATTTTTCCTGTCAGCAGGTCCTTACAACACCATCATCATCATATCAGCCTATCATAATTTAAATAAAGATGCACTTTCGACATCCACTACGCCTCCCCTAAAGCATCCCACAATGACCAGCTTTGCGCTTGCTTTGCTTCCCGCGTTCTTTACAATTTCGTCGGTCACCCTTGTGGAGGGTCTGCCCACGCCGCACCTTCTGTTACGGTCTTATAACATATGATTATGAAATTATGTTCTTTTTTTATGACATAGGCGGCAAACGAGCAGACGGATTGCCTGGTGGTAAGCAATTACCGTCGCCCATGGGCATCCGCAACACCACAAAGCGCGTTGCCGGCCTTTAAGGGGGGTTGGAGCTCAAGGGAACCTTACTCACCATCAGGAACACAACACTACATACCTGAAAGGTAGCAGTGCTATCATGGCTGTGGTCTTCTGTAAGGAGGAGGTACTTCCCCAGTTGGGCTGCCCCAGACTCAAGCGTGATGGTCATCACTGTGCCCTACCTCTCATTGTTGGTAATTTAAGGACATACCCGGGTCCATATTAGCTCCAAACTTAGATCCGAAAAAATATTGTAATTTTTTTAAATCCATCATTTACAGAAACGTCAACCGTTTATCTAAATATATCCGTCGCCTATTCAAACAAAGCGTATAGAGACGGCTTATCAACACCGACGGCCATATTAGAAAAACTTTATCGGAAAGCGGTTACCACTGGCATACCACAACAGCTATCTAAAACTCCTTTACACCCTCCGCTATTGTCTTAAAGTACAAAATTGAACGGCAAACATTTGAGCAGTGGCAGATGTAAGTTTGCACGGCTGTAGTTAATATTGACTCGCGAACAGTGAATTTTGTTGGGAACTTTTCTCATTTGAAGCCATGCTGGAAGGACTCGGCCTTCCGGTCCCGGTATGAATTAGATATCACTGGGAAACCGATAAGCTGTATAATGCAATAACTTTTTAAAGTCGTGCATGTGTATGCAAAAATTGCGAAGGTAAGGATTTTTACATTGTAGGTACTAAATGAGTAATTCTTTTTTGTTACCGAAAGTGTATAGAAAGGTAACAAAAAAGGAAAGTTCCATACAAACTTTATGGGACATTTTGGGAAATATTGTAGATCTTGCTCAGCATAATTTACTCAATCAGTCTACCGCTTTTAATCAAAATCGAAGACGTGATTCAAATGTACAAAGTTTTAGAAAATTGCTCAAATAGTATTTTATGCAACAGTTGTATAAGAGGGGTCAAAAAATTCGAGTGGCGTGGGTTCGCCTTCGGCTCACATTGTTAATAAATACGCCATGAGCATTTTTTGACTACTTATATACAACGTTGCATACAATGTTTTCTCTATGAATAGGCAATATTAAATAAAATACTGAAATGAATAGTGACTCAAACTACGAAAAATAAATTACCGAGAAAGGCGGGAAAACGTAAAAATAAGCGAGTGATGTCTATGGTTATGTTTTTTTAAATGTCCTCCTTCCAATAGTGATGATACCAAAAAAGTTTTTTTTATTATGTTGGTAGCAATGAACTTGGTACAATTTTTTTTTATATAAAAACCGTATGCATTAAATCGTTTGTCAAGTTGGTAGCAATGTATCGGTATGTGGTACCTGCTGCTCCGCACTAGCTTACCGTGTCGTAAGGTCTCTCAAACGATACAAGTGCTATTTTGGGCAATAGACTTATAGACTTTTATAAGGAGTAAATAATGTATGTCCTTATATGTACGTTCGTGACTATGTAAATGACAGATAAATGTACACGAGTAGAAAACAAAAATTATGCATTGATTGAAATTACATCAATAATGTTTGGTTTGCTTGACAAGTATGCTTGATGTTCTCGGGGCCTCAAAACAGCATGCGGTAATTATGAACAGCATCCAATAGTCTAGTTGACGTTTGCCGTCAGCCTACAAACTTCATAGTTTTCACAATACATTGTAGGTACTTAACACTGATTTATGTATTCTTCTTCTTTAAAAAAAAGGCTTCCATCAATATACCAATCGATGATTTAGCCAATGTCAAAGTAAACTAACATAATATTACAGTTTGAACTTAGCATGACGTTGTTTGGTAGTTAGGCCTTGCGTTTTGCTAAATGCTACCACTTTTTTCTGCAATAACATACCGTTTAATTTTACAACACGTCCCCATATCGCTGCTCTGGGTACTGAGTGTAATTTGAAACGTAAGTTATGAGTGGTAGGGCACAGCGATGACCATCACGCTTGAATCTGGGGCAGCCCAACTGAGGAAGTACCTCCTCCTTACAGAAGACCACAGCCATAATAGCACTGCTACCTTTCAGGTATGTAGTGTTGTGTTCCTGATGGTGAGTAAGGTTCCCAGAGCTCCAACCCCCCTTAAAGGCCGGCAACGCGGCAAGCGGCCGCGCTTGTGACTCTCCTGGTGCTACGGGTGCCCATGGGCGACGGTAATTGCTTACCATCAGGCAATCCGTCTGCTCGTTTGTCGCCTATGTCATAAAAAAAGAGCGTTAGAGTTACCCATCTAAATAACATTATCAGTATTATCACTTACGCGTTCCAGAAGTTTTTTTTACGTCAAAAGAAAATTACACTAAAGCCTCTGAGGCCGAAGTGCAAGTTTTTAACGTAATATTACTTTACCATCGCGTTAGAGTTACCCATATAAATAACATAATCACTTACGTGTTCGAGAAGTTTTTTTACGTCAAAAGAAACTTACACTGGAGCCTCAGCCCTGAGTGTAAGTTTTTAACGTAATATTACTTTACCATCTCGTTAGAGTTACCCATATAAATAACATTATCACTTACGCGTTCGAGACGTTTTTTACGTCAAAAGTAACACACTAGAGCCTCTGTTTACTGAAATGCAAATACGGTAAGGAATTACAATTTGCTCGCCATTCGCCATACAATGCAAATTAATCTAGAATACGCTAAAAGGCCGCTAATCCACCTAATATGAACCAAGAATGGGCCATTTTAAGCCGTGTCGGATCAGTATTGTCTTGGGTCACAATGAGACGTAATATCTTATTGTTTGGCCCCTGGTCGAAGGTAACCCATATATTCATCCCATTATGTGATCTTAAATAACGCCCTCGCGTGACACATGGATATGAAGGTTGTCTAGTATCCTGTATTAACTAGTTTTGTCTGTCTTACTCATGGGAGTTACAAGAACAAAATGTCTCCGATTAGGCTGCGTTTCTACCAGAAATGAGCGAGATTGCGTTGCGAGGGATGTGTTTATTAACAAGCAATAGAACTACTTCATTCCCTTATCCTCGATAATAAAATGATTCTACTGGTTCTTAAATAAAACATTCCTCGCTACACATAGTACACATTTTAGCTATTCTTTGGTGGAAAAGCAGCCTTAACGTTACTTGTAGAAAAATTAAATTGAGTCAGTTTTGTGACGTAAATGAATAATTAATTGAATCAGGCGTTACTTTGCGGAAGTCCATATTATTAACAACAATAATATTAATTTGCTATTCCGCTGTTTAATAACGTGCTAGTCAATCGGATTCCGTTGTCGGACGTCAGAACGACAACATCTCAAGCATCTCCTGAGAATGCCTCGTAGAGAGGCGTAACACGTGTCGAGTTTTGGTATTATTGGTCATCATCATCATTTATTTAAGAGCCGTGCTCTTGTCGGTGGAGTAATTTCCAATCTTCTCTTTTTTGAGACAGTCTTTTGATTTCCTCATACGAGGCCTCACTCTTTATTATTGGTGGTGGTTTGTTATATTTGCGGTGGGAGGGAGGGAACATTAATCCATGAAAAAAACAATACGCAAGTAAATATAACGGGTTGGCACTGATTGACTAGTACGTTATTAAACAGCGGAATAGCAAAGTAATATTATTGTTGTTAATGACGTTAATGAAGCATAAAATTTATATAGGTAAATACTTAGATTCGGTGTTCGTTTCATAAACTATAATCAATATTACAATGCAAAATATATATAATTATACTTAATTAATGCTTAATTATCGTCACAAAAGTGACATAATTGAATTTTTCTACTAACCAAGTTAACGGGGGCACTTTTTCCCAGTGGCTGATATAATAGATAGATAGATAGATAGAAACATTTATTCATGACACACACACATAATAATAACAACAAAAAAACACATTACGCAAACGACGTGTGCCACGAAATGGCCTCATCTCAGCGTAATGCCAGCAATTGCCAGCGTTGGTCTTCCGATGAGATAATAGGTATTTAACAAGGTTTTTTTATTACAAATGTGATAACTAATTTGACTAACTAGAAGCGTGACAAACTAAACAAGAAGTTCAAGTTAGTCTTGTATTTTTTTGGTATTTTTCTAGGCTGTAAACATCCGATTTGCCCGCTAACCTTGCTAGCTGTGAGTCTCGTGCCCAATCCCACAATTAAGATTCCTCAGTTCATTGTAATTACACCTATGCGGGTTTCTTAATGAAGTTAACGGAAATTAATTATTCCACGGAACTTAGATTAATTTCGGTTATGGACGCTAACTCGATTGTCTATGGCTTATCTTGTTGCAAGACTTTTTGTCAATATGGAGGTTTAATCGCCACAAAATTGACTAAGTTTATAAATACAGGGTATATTTTTTTTATTACATGATGCATAGTCCTATAAGAAAACATATCAGCAATTTATTATATAACTAAAAATACTAAAATATAAAAGTAAAAATAATAATGTATAAACAAACTTGACTTTACAAAATATACATACTTTGATATGCTTTCTTTATTTCTTTTTTTTTATGACATAGGCGGCAAACGAGTAGACGGATTGCCTGGTGGTAAGCAATTACGTCGCCCATGGGCAACCGCAACACCAGGGGAGTCACAAGCGCGTTGCCGGCCTTTAAGGGGGATTGGAGCTCTGGGAACCTTACTCACCATCAGGAACACAACACTACATACCTGAAAGGTAGCAGTGCTATTATGGCTGTGGTCTTCTGTAAGGAGGAGGTACTTCCCCAGTTGGGCTGCCCAGATTCAAGCGTGGTGGTCATCGCTGTGCCCTACCTCTCATTGTTGGACGTAGTGTTAAGGACATACCCGGGTCTTTCTTACCTGAACTGTGTAATTTACATCTGGCACTACATACATTGCCATGCGAAGTGAAAGTTAAAATGTATGTTCCATTTATACCGTTTTAAGTAATACTAGTAATATGAGCATGTCAGCTTAAAATTACTAATTTAATAATGTCACGCCAAAACCTTCGATTACAAACGCTCCTACGACAACCGCAAAAATAAAACCACCGCACGATAAAACATGGCGTGAAAAGGAATTATTAGGGGCAGAGAATGCAATTTCCCGACCAAGGCACCAATATGTCTCCTGGGCCACTGAGGCCAAATGAATAAAAATCAACCTCTCTGCCAGTGCAACTAAGTTATTCGCAAATTTTCGTTTTCATTCTCATCCTTCAACCACTGTAGCTTGAGTTATAAATGTTATAATACTTTATAGGTAGAGACAGCTCTGGTCAAGATAGTAACTTGCCTATGAAGCTGACGGTTCTGGGTTGAAATTCTAAGGGTATTTATTTGTGTGATGAGCACAGATATTTGTTTTTGAATCATTGGTATTTTCTATATATATATTTTTTTGTTTATTATTATATTTATATAGTTGGCTGAGTGCTCAGAAGAAGTCTTCTTGAGCTTACGGACTGAGCTCAGCTCAGACAATTTGTGTAAAGATTTTTTTTACGATTTGTTAACAGTAACTTTAATAAATATGGCTTGACTTTTAGTGGCGGTTCAGAGTCATATGAAATTGATGCCACAACTAAGAGACCTTAAAGTGCGAAAATCCTTTACATGAATCCTCCATTGTTACTAAATGGGTAGCACTATATATGACAACACTGAGACGTGTGCAAAGCAGCAATGAATATCGAAAGATTTTATGACGGCATGTTTCCGCCTCTTTCTAAAGGTGATATAAACTTTGTCTAAGAAGAATACACATAGATTTCATTAAACGTGAAATCATTTGCAATAGACCATTTTGAATGTGGTAATCAATATATATTTTAAAAACAATTTAAATATGAGGTTCTTCAAAAAAGGAGTGTATATGTTCTTAAAGGGTAGGCAGCGCGAATGTAAATCCTCTGGAGTTGCAGGCGTCCATAGGCTACAATAACTGCTTACCAACAGGCGGGATGTATGTTTGATTGCCACCGTCGTATAAAAAAAAATACATTTGGTACTGCTGTCGCTCTAGCGGGTACGATGTCAGACCGCAATCAAACGTTTTATAAAAAAAATGGTGACAGTGTTATCACGCGTTGATGTATTGAATTTTCCACCTATGTCTACTCACAATTTTTTTTTACACAACGTATACACAAACAGAGGTCACAATTATACTGGCGTGTATAGACGGCTACGCAACAAAAGTTTGGTGAATGAAGGACCAGTGTGGACTGTCGGTTGTTTATTTGGTTTATTTACTGAAACAAATGCCATTCGGTTGGAAGAGGGAGTTAGAATGATAGAGCGTGAATAAGGGATATCGGGATGGCTAATTGTTTTATGCTAGCTAGTGCCCGCGGCTTCGTCTGTGTATAGATTCCCAATACAAACATCCATCCTACTTTTCAACGCAATATTTTCCATATTTTACCTCGGGATTTAGTTTTCATACCAACACAGCTTTAGGTACGAGTATAGTCAAATTGAGAAGAGATAACAGACAGTCAGACAGCGAAACAGACACACTCACATTGTGAGTATCTGTGATTATCTGTGAGTTTATGTAATAGCTGTTGGTACTCCTTAAATATATAATAACATATAACAATAGTTGTTTCCGCGAACGGTCTCATAGCGAAGAGTCTCGACCAACATCTTGAGAGACTCTCGCTACGTGGTTGTGGTTGGAGCAAGGGTCAGATTCAGAAGGCGGTAATCCTGGACACGGCGCGCATAGTCCGGCGGTTCCTCTCTCTACAGCCCTAACCACCAGCAGCCCGAGCCCTGCTCCGTTGCGGGCGACCCCCTAGGTTAGCTTTTTATAACATGTTTACTGTTTTTATATGTTTTGATATATTATACTTTTGCCGTGTGGTGCCGGCTGACTAGAATACCACCACCCCATCTCCTCCCGGCCCTCCCGCGGGTGTCGTAAGAGGTGACAATAGGAAAAAACCAACGGATAGGCAGCAGCGTTCGTCGCAACCAACTACAGCTACTGCGGTCGCCAACCCGCCTTCCAAGCGAAGCGACTATGGCAACTACCCCTCAAGATGATACGGCTTTACGGCAGATTTACGGCTGAAGTGTGTACTTTTATAAAAACATTGTTAATAAGAGACAAAATAAATAAACATTAAAATCTAATGACAAACACGAGTATCTACACTCATTAGGACATGACACAGCCTCCCCAGCTGACTACTGTCGCCCTCTATAACGAGTCATTTGCTCCGTACTCTTATTGAAACGTGCTCTCCAATTTTTTATTTGTCGTCCGACCACTTAGTCCTACTTTTGTTGGCATATGCACTCATTAAGGAGGCATAGCGAAGCGTGAAGCGTGGATCAGCGTGTTTGTAAGGATTGCTGGTTTTAAAAATAACTAGCTGTGCCCCGCGGTGTTACCCGCTGTTTATTAGGGAAGAAACTTAGCCTATCTGTTAAACCAGGGTGTCAACTAACTCCATGCCAAATTTTATTAAAATGGCTCCGGCCGTTTAGACGTGAAGAAGTAACAAACGTACACACTCACAAACCTTCGCCTTTATAATATTAGTCTAAATGTACAGTCGCCATCAGATATATCGGAGCTGTGGAGGTGGTCACAAATATCGGAATAACGCCTCTATTGGCAAGGCGATAAAGTGCATGTTCCAATATTTATGACTATCTCCACAGCTCCGATATATCTGATGGCGACTGTAGATTACCAAAAAAAAATAATAAACTGCTGGGTCGTCAGCTCACCTCATGGAAGGTCTAACCACAAAAACAAAAAGTTGTACTGGGTAGGGCACTTTGCCAGAAAAACGGATCGCCGATAGGGCCAAACATTACTCGACTGCCGATCACGCGAAAGAGGTGTCGATCGACCTCCCACAAGGTGTTTCGATAACCTGGGTCGAATCTTGTTGGAGGCAAACAGAGCAAAAGCGGTCTTAGTGATCCTTGGGGAACGCCTATGTGACGTAAAAGTGACGTCTTTAGATTGAAATGATGATGATGAAGATGGAACTGTCATTCCTTATCAGCTTTGTGGTACAGTCAGCGGCAGAAATGGCTAAGCGTTTGAGGTGTTCAAAATGTCAACACATCTCTATTGTCAAGAGAATAAGAGCGCGTGTAGGTCATTTTGAACACTTCAAACGCTTAGCCACTTCTGCTGCTGACTGTACCATAAATCCAGAAAGAGACAGAAAAGAAATACAAAAGAAAGAAATATATATTTTTTTCGTGTTAAAGCAATCCTCCCTCAAACAGCGATGCATAGCGATGGCGCGTACCTATCTATAGACAATAGAAGAGTTGTCTATGGCACGCTTGCATTCAAATTCTACTCGCTCCCGTTGAATACGTAAAGCGCTAGATCCTAAAAGAAAGCGCTCGATGTTTCTACTTGAAAAAGGAACGCCGTTACTCCCAGCACATACGATGTGACTCCATTTGAAAATTCATTCGATTATATACCTTATGAATACAGCACAAGCTATTAATTTGCATGGTTTTAATAATGTACTTACGGCATATTGTTATGCTCGGCAGAACGGCACGCATTTGTTTTTTCCCTGAGCCGTTGATCGTTCGATTTTTAAATTTACGCTTTCTTTGTTTCCACTTGCTTTGAAAAAGGAACAAGCTGTTGATTGGTCTATTCCGTGGGCGTTCTTTTGTTTTCTTCCAGTTTTGCTCACAATGAGGAGGCAATATTGCTTTTGAAATTACTTTCTTGCGATATGATTGGCATTGCACATAACGAATTATTTGATACATATGTACAGTCAGCAGCAGAAGTGGCTAAGCGTTTGAGGTGTTCACAATGAGGTCAACACATCTCTATTGTCAAGAGAATAAGAGCGTGTATAGGTCATTTTGAACACTTCAAACGCTTAGACGCTTTTGCTGCTGACTGTACTAAGCACATACGCTTGGCAAACTTTTAGAATGCCGAGGCGATGGATTTATTTGCTTACGCTTCTTTCTGAGGTGCAGAATTTATAAAAATATAAAATCATAATTTTACGTAATGGTTTCATTTGCAAAGAACATTTTTTTTATTACATTTTGATGTTTTATTTTGAAATTAGAACTTAATCTTAAAAGTTTATTTGTGTAAGACGGACAGTCAGTCAGTATATATTTCAATCGATATAAGACAATATATGTATAAGAAATAACAATAATAAGCTTTCAAAGACGACTTTATCATAAAATTTTATACATGATATATCTACAAATAAACATTACCAAGTTCATCGACTATAATTTAAACTTCAACTCCAATTCATTACAAAAACATGTATTCTGACAATAAATCGCCGCCATTTTTCTCTCGGACCGGTATCTGTGACATTTCCCAGTTCCCTCGTAAAATACCGGCGAACGGCATAGACTATGCACACCCGATATTGTTTCGTTGAATTTTAAATTCAGAACTCTATGGTTCTGGGGAGTCGTTTTAAACGTTTGAATGTTTTATTTTTCTATTCTATTCTATTTTTGAATAGACATCGCCGTACTAATAAAATATTACTAATAAAATAGTACTATTCAAAACATTTTCTTATCAATGATCATAGGTTACTATTACTATTAGTGCCGTTAATGTTTAATATATAATGGTTACTATTAGTGCCGTTGCCGTTTGCTGTGTGATGCCGGCTGACTAGAATAGCACCACCCCATCTTCTCCTGCGGGTGTCGTAAGAGGCGACAAACGGAAAAATCCTACAGACGGGCAGCAGCTTCCGTCGAAACCCAATCTACAGCTACTGCGGTCGCCAACCCACCTAAGCGTGGCGACTATAGCAACTACCCCCAAGATGATACAAGTCATATTTGTGGGAGGCCTATGTCCAGCAGTGGACTGCATACGGCTGAAATGTGAATGTATGTACTATTAGGAAATAGGTATAGGGTAGATTTTTAAATGACAAAAAACACGGAGAAGATTCTTGAGACATGTTTATTGCATTTGAACATGCATTCATACATTTCATTTCTTTAAAGCGAGATATATGTAAGATGCAGTATCACAGAATGACCAAGCATAATCCAAAATTTACCGCAAGTTGCAATACATGTTTTAAAAACATTTCTCAAACAATTCTTAAAAGTAATAATGCTTAATAAAAAACAAAAATACAATTTCACGGTACCAGTTCATGTAAGTACCAATGTTAAGTTGTACCGATTTGTTGTCGAAAAAAGAAAGATTATAAAGCGATAAAATCACCCCAACAGGAAAACTGGCAAAATCTTTAACCCGAACTCAATAAAAATATTGATGTCGAACAAACTGAACATATGTTTCCATCCCTTCTTCAGCCCTTCTGGACAGCGGGCAATCGGGCCCTTGGGGCTACCTTCACTTTTATTCAATAGACTTCCAATTTTAAGGATATTTTGGTATTTGAAAGGGCATTATGATATTTCCCTTCGGTTGAAAAGGGGAGCTTGGAGTGTTACACAAATGTATCCGATTCATAATAGGATATTGCTTAAGTTTTGTTTGGATTTTGATATGTACAGTCAGATATACAGATATTTATTTATATAACAGTAAGGATATGTATCGATATATTTGGCCATACTGTCTGTAACTAACTATATGACGCTGACAAATAAAGGGATGTTAAAAATAACAAAACACATAACTTAATGTCTGTTGGATATTAGGTTTTGGTTGTGTTCGTCTAGTGGATTATAATAAATAAATAAATAAATAAGTATTAAACACAACTAAATAGTTTGAACCGTATGTGATTCAACAATTAATGTCCGTTAGTTACAGCAATGGAGGGTTACATCTAAAATTGGACACTAGAAGTGACATAAACATTAATACAAAAGTTCATGGCGTGAAAAAAGTCGTGTATACATATTTTTGTCACAATAACTGTATCGATATTTTCAGACTGTATTTACTCGTACTATCAATATTTATTTATGATGTTATAATGGACTCAAAGTCTCCCGAATTAAGATAACTAAAATACGATAACGTGTGTATAATATATAAAGAGTGATAATGTATCACTTAAATCTTATGCGTATATACGTAGGGTCTAATATTGGTTACTAAAATTTGTTGCCATAATATTATAGAGATACCTCACTTCTACATCATATCTCCAAACATTCATGTAATTAAATTCAAGGATATAAACATATTAAAGTATTTGTTTTATAAATTAAAAAGATTGTGTGTTGGGAATTGTATTTATATAATTTTTATAGCACTAGAAATATGTACAAATGGCGTTCTTAAGTTCTCTAACATATACTTAGATAAACATAGTGTAAATATTTGTTCGTTTGTAATGCACAAACAGCTAAATGGTTATAGATAATATTGTCAAAATTATAGATTATAGTTTGAAATAGGATACTTTTTATATCAAGAACAATCAAGATTTTTCCGATTTAATTTCTTAACGACGCTTAGGCCATCCTGACTTAGCCGCTAAGTTAGGCTTTAGTGCATGGACTAAACCAGTTAATCAAAATAGTTGAAATGAGGGTTAAAAGTACAGGAGTACTAACTAGCAGGCGGAACGAACAAAGTCATGAGCGGAAGCTAGTAAACGATATGATAACTAAAGTGACTCATACACATGTAAGCATAACTAAAATATACCTACATGATTGTCAATAAAAGATAACACACATTCACTCACTTCAGTTGCCTAGTGATATATCTAACAAACAGACATGAGTTTATCCGGTAAAGTGGCGCTAATAACCGGTGCGAGCTCCGGTATCGGAGCAGCAGCAGCCATCTTGTTTTCCAAAGAAGGCGCTCGCGTCGCCATCATTGGCCGAAATACCACCAAACTCAACAACGTCGCGCAACAAATCGCCCAAAAAGCAGAACAACCTCTCATCATCAGAGCAGACATTTCCGACGAGCAACAAGCTAGCACTATTGTCCAACAGACCGTAGACAAATTTGGGAAGCTAGACGTTTTAATCAACAACGCTGGATTTGGGAAAACAGGTTCGCTGCTTGAAGGTAACATGCTTAAAGCATACGACGCCGTAATGAATACAAATGTCCGAGCTGCGATCCATCTGACAACACTAGCTGCTCCGCATCTGGTGAAAACGAGAGGAAACATCATCAACACTTCCAGCACTGCATCTCTTCACGTCCCAAAAGCTATCCAGCATGGTTCATATTGCATTTCAAAAGCTGCTTTGGATCATTTCACTCGCTGCGCTGCGTTAGAGCTGGCTCCATCGGGAGTAAGAGTCAACAGTGTTAACCCTGGGCCAGTGAAGACGGATATCATGGAAAATTCCGGATTGCAAAACACTGAGGCTATATGGGAGAGGATGAAAAGTACTACGGCTTTGAACAGGGTTGGCGAGCCTGAAGAAATAGCTGAACTGATGTTGTTTTTGGCGAGTGATAAAGCGAGAAGTATTACAGGGTCTATTTATGTGTCTGATAATGGATATTTGCTTCGAAATTGACTTTATTTACTGTGTCTAGTCAATTATTACGTTTGTAATGTGTTACTCCTAAAATAATACAAAGTCTAATTGACATGATGGTTAATCAAAAGAAGTAATAATATTTAAATACAGATTTTAATTAAAAGTCCTAATTGAATGTGATAATAAAAAAGTTAGTAACAAGTAAGTAAACACTACATTGCTCTTCTGCTCACACACCGTCCTTCTTTACCTATTTTTATGGCAAAAATATATAACACATCATTATTTAAGAGAATCTTCCAGAGATTGTTCCTGACCTATTTTACATTATTTATGCCTTTTTTTTGTACGTAACAGCCATTAAAATTGAAATGAAAATCTTTTTTTTTATAATTTCTATATGCTTACTATACAGGACCGAGCCTCTCGGACCCGTCAATTTATTACATATTTTTAAAACAGTATGTCGATACAAAATTGATTTAGTATGGAGTAACGCATCGATATGAATGAATTTCATTACGATTTTGAATACCTACCATAAGTATAATATATAACAAATAACGAAAAATAAATTCTAACGGTATATATATATATTTTTTTTTCGTTCCTTTCTTTTTCGTTTCTTCTTGTGTATATGTGTTACTTGTCGTCATGGCACCTGATGGTCTCATCGGAAGACCAGCGCTGGCAATTGCTGGCATTACGCTGAGATGAGGCCCTTTCGTGGCACACGTCGCGTCGTTTGTGTAATGTTTTTTTTTGTTGTTATTATTATATGTGTGTGTGTGTGTCATGATTAAATGTTTCTATCTATCTATCTATTTTACATCTACTCTAAACTAAACTAAACTAAATTTATGTGTACAGTCGCCATCAGATATATCGGAGCTGTGGAGGTGATCACAAATATCTGAACAACGTCTCTATTGTCAAGACGATAAAAATTTATGCTATAATCGCGAAGCTTGGCATGCGGGTTAGCGATAGCAGTATGTTCCAGGTTTCTGGTCACCAAACGTTTGAGTTGAAACGCAGTAACTCTGTACTCAAACCATACATAGTTACGTCATTTTTTTTCCAGAATTAGTTACGAGGTTTTTAAGTACCTAAACAGAAAGTACGATATAAAAGAGCTCAATGTACGTCATCGTCAATGCTATCCACATACCTGTTACAATTTTACGTGAATTTGTTAGGCTCTGTGCAATTTTTCCATACCTATTTTCGATTTGTATGTAATCGTAACGGGTTCCCTTTATTTGTCATAATTTGTTTTGTCCGAATCTTAATACGCATACCAAGTTTCGCATAATTTATTTACGCCGAATATTAATGTTGCCGAATTTTATTTAGCATAATTCTGTATTAGCCGAATACTACCTACTTTGTACGAAAAAATATTGGCATACTATTATTGAGGCCGAATATCCGAAGTGGGTTAGGTTAGGTTAGAACTGTGACCACAACAGAAAAACAAGGTGGGTTAGGTTAGGTTAGAACAGCGACTACGACAAAAACACGCTTCCTGGTTAAAAAATCGTAATAACACCATTCGGTCTTTCCAAATGATGCGTACGAACCATTCGGCTTATTTAAATTCTGCGTAACAGAATTCGGCGGAGAAGAATTAGGCGAGATTTGTTTCTGGTTATATACAATTATGCCAACACTGGGTATGCGAATTAAAATTATTACAAAACAAATTATGCCTAAACAAGGGGAACCTATCCACATACCTAGAATGGTAAGTACGAGTATAAGAGTCGACTCCCCCTATTGTCCACATTGAAGTATCCAAATTGGCTGGAACTCTTGAGAAATCCTAGTCAATATTTGTTTACAATTTAGCCGCGAGGGGAAGAAAGTCGAAAGATTATTGATAAAGGGAATAGGAAGAAATAGCAATTTGTACTTTAATCAATTAAACAGTTTTAATTGGATTAGCGCAACATTTTTGGAACAAATATACTTATCTAAATAAATTAATGACTGACTTTCCAACCCAGAGGGTAAACTATGCCTTATTGGGATTAGTCCGCTATCCTCACGATGTTTTCCTTCACCGGAAAGCGACTGGTCAATATCAAATGATGTTTTGTACATAAGTTCCGATAAAGTCATTGTATAAGCCGGGGTTTGGACCTGCGACCTCCAGATTACAAGTGGTACGCTCTTACCGCTAGGTCACTAAGGCTTGCCCAGATAAGTATACATCATCATCATCTCAGCCATAAGACGTCCACTGCTGGACATAGGACTCTCCCTTGGACCTCCACATGTACTGGTTGGAAGCGACCTGCATCCATCATCTTTCGGCAACCTTAATGAGGTCCTCTGTTCATCTTGTGGGTGAACGTCCTACGCTGCGCTTGCTAGTCCGTTGTCTCCACTCGAGCACTTTTCGACCCCATCTGCCATCGTTTCTGCGTGCAATGTGGCCTTGCAGCTTGCCGGTGAGCTATGTCGGTGACTTAAGTTCGCCTACGGATCTCGTGAGTCGATCACGTAGAGAAACTCCGAGCATAGGAACGGTACCGCGATCATCGAAGTTTGTATATTTCGGGCATTTTTCTCATTTACTCCAATCAACGTGTCATGAGCGTGACAAAGACAATCGTCCGAAATTTTCGAATATCGTTGTTCGCGGTAGCGCCGTAGTTCTCTCCATAGGTCGTTGAGTTTTGAGATGAGGCCGAAAGTGAAAGGCCACGTTTCGGAGCCGTAAGTCATCACTGGTAACACACATTAATTGAAGACTTTCGTCTTGAGGCACTGAGGTATGTCGGACGGAAAGACATTACGTAGTTTCCCAAACGCTGCCCATCCGAGTTGGATTCGAGTCTGTGGTTTACCTCGTTCTCGAAGGTAAGTATACAGCATGTATTAAAAGTCTAGAGTGAGTATGTATTTAATATCTATGTGTGCCTGTGTAGCAGGGGCTACAAACTCCGGGCCGCATTCCAGCGGGCTCCATAAAGCAACGCTATCTCTGGCGAGCTTGGGCCCCTGAATTGTTCTCAGTAAATATAGCCGCTGATTTATTTCTGAGATAAAGGTTATGGATTTTATGTCTCTTAAGCATTAGCAGTGTTATTAAGAAAATAAATATTACAGGACATTTGTATTTAAACTTTCGTGAGACATAATATAATACATAATAAGTATAAAAAAAAAAAAATTTAGAATGTGGTAGCACATCGATGAATACTCTATGTAAATTGAGACTTCGATGCCGTTAAGTGTTCAATACGCTGACAGTAGATCTGACTACACGTCACCCATGATGACGTATACTACGAAAGATAAGATAGAGAAATTTGACAAGTCTAAGCGGTACTCGGATAGCACAATTGGAAGTGCACTGGGCTAGTGATCCAGTGGTTGTGGGTTCGAGTCCCGCTTCGAGTCAAATTTTACTATTTTTATTTCGATTTAAATATCAAAGATATTCGCTAGCAGACGTTTCTGCATAATAAATATATATATATATATATATATATATATATATATATATATATATATATATATATATATATATATATATAAAATAATAATAATTAACGATTAACACGGTTCTACTTACGTTTATTTAGTCACTTGCGCGACATGTTTCGGAGAACATAGGACTCCATTTTCAAGCACTAAGAGTGCTAGTGTCCGTTCGGTTCGCCGATCGCGTCGCCGGCAGTGACTAAAAAAACGTGAGTAGAACCGTGTTCATCGTTAATTATTACAGGATATTTTTACACAAATAAACTGTGCCCCACGGGAAACTCTTACTAGGATTTGAACGCAGGACCTTCGGCTTCATAGGCAAGGTCACTACCCACTAGGCCAAACCTGTCGTTAAATATTTTTCGGAGATTCTAACACAATTGTAGGTATTCGACGATGTATTATTATTAGGAGACCTTATAGGTATAGTGTCCCACTGCTGAGCCGTCTTACTTTTTCACTCATCTCGATCTTCCATCCCCAACTCTTCTCGAATCATCCAGTTTTCCCACAGAACATCTTTTAAATTGATAATCCTTCAGTTCCTTCTCTTTTAGTGTGTCTTTATGCGATGATTGACGATGTATGTATACCGGATGTTATAAATTTTTTAAAAAAACGTGATACAAGATTATCAAGCCGGCATCTGGTCATGATTTGGAACAATTTTTAGTATGGGGTCAACTTTGTAAATTGTAAAAAAAAGAAAAACAACTCTCATACATTTCCGTCAACTTATACTTCACCTTTTCTATGGAACAGCTTATTTTTATTTAATTTTACAAACTGGACCCCATAGTAAAAGATGTTCAAAATCATGAACAGATGCCGGTTTGATAATCTTGTATCATGTTTTTTATAACACAAATATATATATAAAAATAATTTTAAGAAATAACATAGATAATATATACTGCTCGTTGCGGAGTTCATTGGCGAAGGCATTTTTCTAACAGGTTATATTTGTCTATTATTAAACCAAACTTTTTTTTACCCTGTTCAGCAAGCGGACTAAAAACTTAAGTTAAAAAATCTTTACACAAAGTTTTCAGTTAAAATATCGAACACATTACTAAGAAAAATCTTTAAAACATAATAAAGTTAACACTATCTCCATTATCGTAAGAAAGCAGTTAGCAAAAAGTTAGGGTAAGTGCTCCTGTAATGGCGCCGCTAATACCGCGCGTAAATATTGCCAACGGGCTTAATATTAAAACGGTCATACAAACCTTCCGTTAACACGTCACTTGTTAAGATGAGATTACATGTTTATAATATTTGTTTTTTAATAAAATTACATAATCTGCAACTTCACTGAGGCCACCGTCGCGACATTTTGTATGAAATGAATCACGTGACCACCGAGCCGCCCGAGTCACTCGGTCCGGGCACGGGTCGGTCGTGCGACGGCCGTTACAGCTATGTAAAAAGGCTCTGTTCGGCTCGGTGATGATGGGAAGGCAATGTGATGTGGACGCGATGTCGACGGGCGTGCGATGATCGTCTACTCGCAACAAATGATTGGATGGAACGACGCTCGTGTTAATGGCAAATTCGAGCGTCGGGCCGCTCGGGCCCGGGCCGCCCCGATGGGTCAACGGCAGGCTTGGGCTCGGAATGGCGACGGTGTAACGTGAGTCATCCTTTGAGTGTGTGGCGGCGGCATTGCATGTAGAACCAAACGCGTAAAGGTTCTCGAGTGGCGACCGTGTACGGGAAGGCGCAGCGTCGGCAGACCCCTTAAGGACCGACGACCTGTCAAATATCACGGGTCACCACAGGACGCCGGTTATTGTGGGTCGCCGGTTCTGTCCAGCAGTAAAAGTCCATCGTCTGATAAGATTTACACTCCAGAAAGTAACTCCACAACCATGCAGATGCAAATTTATCACGTTACTAAGTTGAATGATGATAGACAACCTTTTTTTATGTTTAAAACGTTTATCTTCGTAGTTTCAAGCCCTTTATAAAGTAATATCTACAAGAAAGTATCACGTTATTTAGCTCCATATAAGCCGAGACTAACAAAGACGCGATACAGCGCAGGGTCATCGCAAACAAATGAGCGGTGTAAATCCACCCCGTATCGCAGCCTCCACCCTTCGTGTAGTGATGTTATGGCTGCTTAAGATCCCGTACTATGCTTTAAGAGCATGGGTATTTTAATTCATAGGTACCTTATTTATTATACACCTATTAAATCAGGCCTTCTTGGTGATCTACTGAATGTTTATTGAACAATGCAAAATGATTCAAACGGCGAATTTAATGCTTTTATACTTTATCAATTAACGGATCACAGGCACATAAATATAAATATAAACCCGACTTTACGCAAACGATAGATAGTTGTCATAAAAAAAATATCACATTGCTTCAAAATGGAGGCTTATGCTCCCCCAAATATTTCGCGTTCAAGTTAAATAACATCGTTATTGGCAAAATTCCCTTTGCCTATATACAAGAGGAGAAAGCCTTTAAAAAAATAGAGTTATTATTGAACAGAAATTACTAAGATTCGTATCAAACACGGACTTGATGGCAGAAAGCTTTGCCAGTTTATACAAACTCGTTGAAAATCAATCTTCAACATTATTTTAGCTAGGTGTGCAGCTATTGTATGGTCGAGAAATGTCTGGTACCTTTGCTCAAGCACTATATTTCTTACCTCAGCCCCTCACGTGGAGGTAGTTAAGACTTCAAGTGTGTCGGACGTCCCCGTGAATTTATAGACGCCTGTATTGGTTTTGTTCGTGTGTGCATAAATTAGGAGGTGGAGCTGTTAGTTACACATATGCTGGAGACTTTGATCGGGGGTAGGTGTGATTTATTGTGCAATATAATAAAATACTATTATTTTTTATAAACATGCTTTCCTAGGTTTTTTTTTTATTTTCCTTGTTTTTAGCAGTATACAACTATACATTCGTGGCCCAGTTTATATTGTTTTTAGTTAGAGCATCAGCTATAAATGTCGGAGCTGGGTTCAAATCCCACTTCGGATATCGGTGAGCTTAACCACTTTTTAAAGTAATAAATCAATAAATATTACAGGACATACTCTACACAAATTGACTGAGCCTCACTATAAGCTCAAGAATGTTTTTTTGAAGTGACTGTACCCACAACATTGATAATTTAATTAATTAAAAGTAACCAAAGAACATCTGACACGTAATACGCACTTCGAGCGCAATAAATAACAACCTTCAAGCCAAATCAATCATCCTAATTGCAAACAAAAACTATTTTTTGTCCCTTACTCCCCAGTCGCAAAAGTAATAGATAGAGCACGATGAAACAATTCCAACAGTAATTGGGGTAGACGCCTCGGGAGCCGAGTGACACCCTGACATATGACGATATTGTGTAAATTGTATACCCATATTCCGTACGTGACAGCTATGGGCGCCTTTACCCTACGGTAAGACAGATGACGTGTGTGTTTTTCTAAATTATTGTGTATTGGTATATCTTCAAGATATATTATAGTTAAGTTACTAATAAGTTGTAATATAAATAAAATAAATATTACAGGTCATCCGTACACAAGTTAACCCAGTCCCACGTATAAATAATATACAAATATTTAAACATATAGAAAACACCCATGACTCAGAAACAAATACGTGCTAATCACACAAACAAGTGCCCTTACTGGGATGTGAACCCATCGGCTACATAGGCAGGGTCACTACTTTGCTACTCTAGATTGAATCTAAAACAGGCGCTTGAGGCAAGGATGCTGTCAGCAGTTCTCCGTTGTATCGCAATGCTGATACGTTATGTGACCGCCAGCTCTTTGGTAACTTCAGTATATTTAGTAAGGACTCAAGTTACACCGTCGCGTGTCCTACACGTCGCCCTCCCGAGCCCGAGTCTTCCGTTGACCCACCGGAGTGGCCCATGGTCCAATGTAAAATAATTACAACGCAAGCTTAACTATCACCGCCAATACGGGCACCGTGGCGAACATGTGAACACCTCATTCGTCTCACTGCTCGTCTACTCACTCGCGCTCGAATACCGTCTCCGACACGAGCGTGCGAATGGCGATGCGAGCGTCGCGTCGAGACGAATAGTAGAAGTCCGCGTACACATGCGCGCTCGTGTTTCGTCTCGTTATCCTCCTCGCTACTCGTGCGAATGTGTAGCAGTAGCATAACATAGGTACGCTGCGCGCCCAATAAAGAATTTCAAAGACAATACTCTGTATTATCTCTGGCTGTTCGAACGCCAAAAAAGTAAATATTCGAAACATGTCCATCCACATCAGCCAGCCCATAAACCCATAGCAGCCATGATCCGACGAAAGCAAAGACGAATGTCAAAACATCGTAACCTGAATAAAATATGAGCGAGACGGATGCTCAGTTTCGAGATATAATGCTATTGATAAATTTACCAACGTCTCTCACATGATATTAAGGGGTGGCACATTGCCACCCTTGCCCGATCTATTATTATGCTGGGCAGGTCGCGACGTATGGACGTAGGGTTGCCGACGGCGAGTTCTTAGCATTTGCACTTGTGTTGAGTGGTGTTGCGTATTTATTGAAATAAATAACGACTTAACATGTTCTAGGTAATACGATATCTATAAACTACGGGCCGATTGCATAATAAGTTGTAACTATTGTATTTAAACTTTTGTGAGTCATTGTAATATTTTATGAATGAAAATTACGGATTTACTCACGTTTCTTTAGTCACTCAAATGATATGTTTCGAAGAGCATAGATCTCCGTTTTCAAGTAAGTACTAAGAGTAAAAATGGACACTCGGCTCTATTAGATCTTGAAAATGGAGACCTATATTATACAGTCTTCGAACCATGTCGCACGAGTGAACAACTTGGGATATATCTTACCAATTGATTTTATTATAGCTACACTCATATTACTAAGTAGTTAATTGTTATGCAATAAACCTGCAGCTTAGGCTGTATGGATAATTCATTCTGCAGTACTCAAATAATTACACATATCATTTTCCAAATAATCGTATTTATATTGCAAAAAACATCATTGATTTGTTAAGAGCAAACTGCACATTACATTACATTACACCATTAGCGTTACTGATTTTAATTACATTCAGTCATTCAAGCATAATAAATAATTCAAATTATTTTTTGTTTTATCAAATCCTGTAGTTACATGGGCTTACTTTAAATATATTTCTAAGATAATCACGCTGTCTTATTCTTATAACAGTACTTTATGACCTAAAAAAACGGAGTGGTTATTTTTTTTTCTAACAATTATGATTTGCTAGACTATAAAAGTTTGGTGACAGCCCTAGCCGCCAACCCGCCGGGACGGCACCGATGACTTGTCATTAATAACGACAGAGGAAATGTATCAAAAGGTGACGTGTCCCTTCTCTGTCTGCCGCTTATTTATGATCAACAATCCGGGAAACAATACTTTTCTGGCCATATACATTAGGCCTTTTGTTTATTTGGCGAATTAAATTGTGTACAGTCGCTATCAGATATATCCGAGCCGTGCAGGTGGTCGCAAATATCTGAACAACGCCTCTATTGTCAGGGCGATAAAGTGCATTTTCCGATTGTGACTTCCACAGCTCCGATATATCTGATGACGACTGCATACTAGTAGGTCATAATCATAACGCTCAGATAAAATTATTCCTGCTTAGTACCGAATTTTAAAGATTGTCAAAGAAAACAATCCCTACAATAATTTTGTCCTTTATAAGTTAGAAAAACTGTGTTTAAGCCCAGCGCGCACTTTTTACAGATATCGCGAAGCGTCTGGTTGACGTCTGGTGACCGAAGAGCTGGCGGCTTCTTCGCATAACGTACCAGCATTGTGCCACGGCGAGGAAATGCCGCTAGCGTCCTTGGTACAATGCCTTGGTACGATGATTTCCATTACCGAAATTTGACTGGTAAATATCAATTGATATTTTCTAGGTATAGTCAACCAATTTGATTTCTAGGCCACTTCGAACCTTGTCACAGTGACGTTAATAAGAGATCTACTCCGCCTTTCATATAAATTTTCGTATGTACAGTCATGTACATAGGTTTTGAAAAACTCATTGATTTCAAGGGGTTTGAACCTGGGCCTCCAGATTGCAATTCGCACGCTCTTACTGCTAGGTCACCAGTGCTTGTAGGTAAGTTTGCTGTACGTATACATATAAAATATAAATATATATATTAGTCACTGTTTCAAGAAACAAGTCGCGTTTAAACGGTAATAAAAAACACAATGTATTAAAATCGTCTAATTTTTAAGTAAGTACAATTTTGCTCGAAATGGAAACGCATTCGAAAACAAAAACACATCTTACTTAAGCAACCATTTAAACGAAACAATTTATGAGAATCAACAAAACGCACACTAACTCAATGCCAGCACCAATAACCAGATGGTTTAACAAAACGTGAATTAAATTATAGAAACGTACAAATCTCGGCGTAAGAAAATTTATTGCCACATATATGTTGGTTTATTTATAAGAAAAGGCCCGTAGAAGCTCAGGGGGATGAAAATACGTGATATCATTTGAAATCTAAGTGAGATATTGCAAGAACAAGTGCTTGAGTACTTACGCGATTGCTTGTGAGAAATTGGAAAGAGGATTCGTGATGGTTTATGGGTAAGATAATTGGTTGTAGTCGTGAAGTCACGGTGGTGCTTAAAAAACAAGATGGCGCGATTTTTTTTTAATTGTGACAGACTAAGACCATACCTACTGCAAAGATGGCGCCTTCGCATAACATAAGCATTACTACCTACTTTTGTAGGATTCCGTAGTCAAAAAGGAAAAAACGAAAGCCTTATAGTTTTGTCATGTCCGTGTGTAGATCTGTCTGTATGTCACAAGTCTGTAAAGTGAACTATGAAACAGATATTACTTAATGAGTAATGACATTATAACAGTAAAATTCTTAGAGCAATATTTTTAGAGAAACCAATAGTTTCTTTTATCTTTAAAAGTAACATTTATTATTTTACACTTTTAATTAATTGTTTTTACTGTTTTCAGAGGCAACTGAAGTCTTAAGTAAGAGCCCCAAAGCAAACTTCAAGTTTTATACTAGCAGTCAAAAAAAGTATTAAATTTAGATATAAATTATATTTTGGACCCGGGTATGTCCTTAAACTACGTATAACAATGAGAGGTAGGGCACAGCGAAGTACCATCACGCTTGAGTTTGGAGAAGCCCAACTGGGGAAATACCTCCTCCTTACAGAAGACCACAGCCATAATAGCACTTGCTACCTTTAAGGTATGTAGTGTTATGTTCCTGGTGGTGAGTAAGGTTCCCAGAGCTCAAACCCCCCTTAAAGGCCGGCAACGCGCTTGTGACTCCCCTGTTGTTGCTTACCATCAGGCAATCCGTCTGCTCGTTTGCCACCTCTGTCATAAAAAAAAAAAACATTGTTAATACAAATAAATGGATCGCGTAAAATTACCTCAAACGGTTCGAGAATGACATTGCCCACGTGGTCTCCGATGAAGTCCGCCTCGAGGACAATGTCGGTTTCGAAAAGATATGAAATCTTTATATGCATCTTTGAATGTATTTAAAAACAATATCGCATACCCCAGCTACGACACCATTCATTATATATTATGTTATGAGCAGAATGATAGCATGTCTCTAGAATTACGCACCTAGTGCCTACATATATATACCTGTATAAATTTACGTAGTAATAGACACATAACTCTGAATAACTTTGATACGTAAAAGTAAGTTACTCGTAAATTCATATTTACGTAACGCATGAATAAATTATGCACTAAACTAAAATAATAATTTTTATTTGGAATTTACCACTTGCTCATACTTAACATTTATTTTACATATTGTTATAAAGAAACACAAGTATAAAATAAATCAAAATATAGTTCTTGAGAACTTTCCTTTATTTTTGTTTAGTTCTACACAAAATAGCATAGCAGTAACAAAACGCAAGACTAAACGAAACGCCCAAGCTGTCAACTTTGACATAGAAACATCGCAAATCGTAAACGGGTCGCGCTCAAAGTAAAAACAAACCGTTTAATTCGCTTTTATCATGATTTCCTACTCGGATAAAATGAAATTATCAAACCATAAAATATTTAAAGACCTCAGTGAAAGTTTGAAGGAGAATCCTAGTGGAAAATTGCGTAATTTGTTAGAATTGAGAGATGATGTGCTGTATGTTTGGAATTCAATTGAAAACTGTTTATCGAGCTTAAACCTGAAGCATTTGGAAGAGCATGACGAAGAGACACCTTATCAGGTAAGTTTTAGTTTACTTATCGTAGTTTATTAGGTTCCGTGGAGCTCGGTCGTCTTACCGGCGCGAAAACTAACCAAATTTTGAGGTTATGTTGTCATTGAGATTGCAACGGTTTTTGTACCTCAGATTGTCTAATATTTTGTAATTTGACTAACTTTAGTAAATAATTTACTTTAAAACTAGTTTAGTAAAGTAATAGCTCAGATAAAACTGCTATGGTTCATGCAATAAATTTAAAATTTCTATCTAAAGGACTGGATTATAAAACAGTTATCTATTAACGCCATATAAGTGCTCTTAATAAGCTTTCTATTACTATTATAACATGCATTGGTACCATTTCTTACATATATGTTTTCTTTCAAACACAACATGAAACACTATGCATGGTTTCGTTTAAATAGAGATCAAAATAAAATTATAATACAACAATATAGGTTCTAGAAAAATGTACTTTCACCATGGCCTGACTAAAATGAACACTGTGAATAAGTTGACATAGACATCATGCCGACTTACAAACCTCTTATTCATTTAATAGTTTACCGAAGACATAAACTTAATACTGACTACATCATATAAGAATTTGGGTATAAACGGTTGTTTCAAACATCATTTTTATGAACAATGACGACAGGTTTGTCCTAGTGGGTAATGACCCTCCCTATGAAGCCGACGGTACTGGGTTCATATCCCAATAATAACATAGTGTCAGAATTAAAGGAGATTATAGTCTCAGTACCTAAGGGCATATACTTGTGATGTGCGCAGGTATTTGTTCATGAGTCATATGTATTTAAGTATTTGTTTATTATATTTATTATTTTTTGGCTGAGTATCCACAACACAAGCCTTCTTAAATAAATATTACAGGACAGTCTTACACTTTACTGAGTCTCAGGGTAAGCTCAAGAAGGCTTGTATTGTGGATACTCGGCCAACAATACATATTGATGTCCGGTCTGGCTTAGTGGGTGAACCTGCCTATGAAGCCGAGCCGGGATTCAAATCCCAGTTGGGGCTTTATTTGCGTGATGAGCACAGATATTTGTTCCCGAGTCATGGGTGTTTTCTATGTATTTAAGTATGTGTATATTATACATATATATCATTGGCTGTACCCACAACACGAGCCTTCTTCAGCTTAACATGGGAACTTTGTCAATCTGTGAAATCACTGGAAGTCAGTGAATCTGTAAGAATGTCCTAGTATATTTATTTATTTAATAGGTTTAAAATGATCAAAGGATTAGCAATATAGCCTTCTGTGCTCATTATAATTATTTTTCATTGTACTGTCAATGTCAAAAATATTTTTACACTTTTTCAAATTTGTCCTTTGTAATAAGGTGCAAAATTCTAAACTGTGTACTTTATCTTTTTTTTTTATCAAGATACATATTTTTCCGCATAGAATTTTGAACATAAGTCATTTTTGGAGAGGTCAATATAATATTTTTCTTATTCAAGCCATTCCGTAATTTCTGTTAACATCTTTGCAACGGCAATTAGTTAACAGCGCAATAAACCATACCTGCATCAGGTTGAATCAAATCAATGCCATAGTTTTAATCATATACAATGTAATCCGTTTTCATTTGATTTATTTCTTAATTATTGCAGCAACTGCAGACAATATTATTTTGAGTATACTTTACTTGTTATGTTAGAGAGATTATAGATGTAAAGTATGATTCTTGATTATTATTTTAAAATCCAAATTCATTATTCAAGTGTTTATTTTGATAAACTAAATTCATACAAACACCATGTAACAATAAAAAAAAAACTATTTTTTATAAAGAATTAAATATTAGATACAGGACATTTTTACACATCTAAAGATAAAATAACACCACATAATGGATTGTCAGTGCACAAATGCTGTTGTGATTTTCCAGCAATCTAGCCAAAAAATTCACTTTGATTCTATTATTATTATAGATGTAGTGTAAGGACGCCCTGTCAGAATAAGGTGGGGTGTCAACCACCAGGTACCTTCATTCAGCCCAGTTCCCTGTAGTTGGAGCTGCAGGTCCTGGCAGCATTCCCGCACTTTTCCTCTTAATTTTAATAATCTCTACTGCTTTTCATTTTTACTAATAGGTACTAATACTAAAAAAAATTACACAAAATGAATTTTTCACAGTAATGCAATAAATATTTCTATTTCTATTTCTAAAAAAAAAATATTTTTGTATTAGGGTAGATTTAAGATAAAGATCTTGTTAAGTTCTTCGGCCTTATCGGAATTAATCCGGTTTCCTCACGATGATTTCCTTCACCGAAAAGCGACTTTTAAATATCAAATTATATTTCGTACATAAGTTCCGAAAAACTCATTGGTACGAGCCGGGGTTTAAACCTGCGACCTCCGGATTACAAGTCGTACGCTCTTACCGCTAGGCCACCAACACTTTTTTATAGCAATTAGAGAATTATATATTATTATATAAAAAATGCTGCCTGTATAAGTTTATATTTTTTTTAGTCCCAGAGAGTTTGTTTTCGGTAGTAATCTTCTCTTCTTTCACAAAAACACTTTCTTTCTTTTTTGAAATTGGGCGTCGTTTGCGCGAGACGGGGTGCGATCCTCGCTCTTCTTTCCCTTTCGCTCTGTCTTTCCTGTGTCAGCAGGTCTCCATTGCAGTACAACGGGCCAACGAATCGGGAATAATAGGGACCTTCAAGCCGGAAACTACCGAGGAACGGATTTTTTAGGATTCGTTTTCAATAGGAACTATTATACATTTTTGATTAAGTTAAGTTTAATCATCATATGTGGCATTATCTATGAAAAGGGACCTTATTGCCGATGGCGCTTACGTCTAACCGCGATGCGTTTGTATTGCATCATCTTGAACAAGGACGTAAGCGCCATCGACAATAAGGTCCCTTTTCATAGATAATGTCACATATCAGCCGAAGGACATCGGCTGCTGGACATAGGCCTCCCCCATAGCGACCCACAGTGACCGGTTTTGCGGCACCCGTATCCAGTGGATTCCGACGATCTTTATCAATTTAAGTTTATTGAGTTTTAATTATTGGATGCTATTAGTGTAATTTTTTATGTAAACTATTAAAAGTTAGGGTTAATTTTCGCGAATACAATTTTGTCGTAGTATCATCAAATAGAGATCTCATAGCTGCCCTCAGTGGCTTATTGGGAAAATCCACCAGTGTGGAAAAGTTGAAGAGTCATGTATGCCTAAAGTTCTTGAATGCACATTTTACTTAAAAATAAACACTTCAATCAATGTGTGTTACCAGTGATTACTTACGGCTCCGAAACGTGGTCTTTCACTATCGGCCTCATCTCAAACCTCAAAGTTGAGGTTCTCAAATCTCAAACAAGGCTATGCTCGGAGTTTCTCTACGCGATTGAATCAGAAATGAGGAGATCCGTAGGCGAACTAGTCACCTATATAGCCCACCGGGTTACCAAGCTGAAGTGGCAATGGGCAGGCCACATTGCGCGTAGAGATGGCCGATGGGGTCAAAAGGTGGTCGAATGGAGACCACGGACTAGCAAGCGCAGCGTAGGACGTCCACCCACAAGATGGACAGACGATCTCATTAAGGTAGCCCGAAGAAGGATACCTACAGGTCGCTTCCAACCGGTACATGTGGAGGTCCAAGGGGAAGGCCTATGTTTAGCAGTGGACGTCGTGGCTGAGATGATGAAACACATTTATTTTCAAATCTCAATATTGGGTAGATTATAAAAGATTTTCTAAAATTCACTTGTTCAACCTGAATTCGAATCAGCACAATTTTTTTCTGTAAATCAATTGGAAAATGGTAAATGCGTTTGGTGCTGCTTAAGTTTCTCATTCAAAACCAACCCGTTTGAAGTACCCATGAGCTATTGTATTGCGTGAAGTATTATGTTGTACATTTAAATCTACGCCTGCCACTGAACATCGAAAGACTATTGCCATTAATCTCACTTGACCGTGCCCGCAGAATTAATTATCCTCTGACCATACGATTTAATGGCTTCCTTGGGCCCTTGGGTTTCCGATTAAATCACTACTTCTCATTGGGCGATTTATACTAGCCCACGATGTAGCAAGGATCTTGGCGGAGTTTGAAACGGCTAGAGAATAAAAAACTGAAAAATATCAATATAATTTTGCCTAAATGTTTTGTCTGGTATGAGTTGTATGTGTCGCAGTGTTTCTCTTAAAGCGATTATCGCTTGAACCTGCAAGCGTGCAAGCGAGTATCGCCCTAAAGGTGGCACACCGCGAGCACAGGCCATTGTACTATATGTACTGTCGCCATCAGATATATCAGAGCTTTGGAGGTGGTCAAAAATATCTGAACATCGCCTCTATTGTCAAAGCAATAAAGTGCATGTTCATCTGAACTGGGTGGATTTCCCAAATATATATTTATGACCACCTCCATAGCTGCTATATGTTTAATGGCGACTGTAAATTCGATAGGTACCAGAGTAAAATGCTAACAAAATCGATATTTTTTTTAATTTTTGCTACCGCCTTTGTTTTCTAACAAGCTATATACTAGCAAGACTACTGTGAAATCCTCCATGTGAAAATAAAAATAAAATGTTTTTGTTTTTGTTATGTATTGCTAAAATGTGTGTTTAAATCACAAGACAAATAAATAGAAGACGATCTAATAGTGTTCGCTTTAGTTCATAGGAAAAAAAGACTAATTCTATGCGTCTATCTTTTTCTATCATTTAAAAATATCCAGTGTTTTTATATGTAATATTGTTACAGAATAAAAGACAATCCATGTCCGCATAGCCCTATCCAAAAACTTAGATCGTCTCAATATTTAAGGGCCTATAGAGTGCTCTATCCAGGAGAATTTATCTCCGAGGCCGTCGGACCTTTGCCCGGTCCGATTGTTAATCTGAACTTAGGTGTACTTTTCACCTTAGTCGGTTGTGAGACTTGTGTGCGCGACCCTAAATTTGGAACAAGGGGTGTGCTGAAATTTAGGAGCTGTTTCGTTATGTTGGTATTGGGACAAACGGTGAGATCAAATGAAGGAAAACAAATAGAAAAAATATATGAAAATTACAAACGAATTGAGAGCTTTTATGAAAAAAAAGAGAGATGAATATCACTTCGAAGATCTACAAATGGAGTAAAGGCCATAGAATTTGCTTCCAACTGCTAGTATAACTATTTGCGTTACTGATGATGGTTTATAGAACCATAGGTCAAGGTAACATATCTAATGCCATGTAGTGATTACAAATTTGTTTGTTTGAATTGTTCTCTATTTAACCTTGTATTTACTCCGCTTCTTAAAATCTACCAATTATTTACGATACAAGGATCTTCGACATCAAGGATTATTATCTTAACGCCTTGTCGTAGCTACCAAGCATTCGTTGGAACCACTTTTTCGTATAAATGTAACATTTTTCTCTTTAAGATTAATTTGTAAACTGTTTACTGCAAAGTTCCGATGTTATAATAGATTTGAAGTGAAACAAGATCAAAACGCTAGACTTATCATCTCCATAATTGATAAGACCCCAGGCTCCAATTAAACTTTGCGATTTAATTAATCAGATATTACAAATTTCAAGTTTAAACTTTAGTGGAAAATGACCCCACCAATTTACCTGCACCTCACCATAAAAGCCTCAAGCAAATATTGTCACAATTAGGAGATAGCATCAGCCTGTAAGCGGGTGTACCCTTTGGCATATATCTCGAGCCTGAACTGCCGTCTTGAGGCCGGGGCAAACAATAAGAATTAGCGAGTCGTATATCTGGGCATAAGTGTAAGAAAAAAATCTGATTTTTGGGCTAAGTTTTGGTATTTTAGCTACTGATCAAGTTTCAAGTGAGACTAAATAGACGATATTATTTGAAATAAAATGTCGTTGAAAAAATTTAGGTAACTGCTAGCCTTTAAACCCGTGAAATGTTTGTATGAAATGTGGATCCGCCTTGCCTGACTTTGATCTTACGTATATTCGAGATTTCTAGATCGACCTTTACCCACCATATACAGTGAGCTCAAAAAGGCTTGTGTTGTAGGTACTAAACGACGATTTTAATAGATACAGATAGTTAAGTTATATACTCGAAGATAGCGTTTATAACTCAAGAACAAATCGTGGTAAATACAAATTAATGTCCAGGTTCCAACCTGCGATCTTCCTTCATAGAGAGGGCCACTAAAGACTAGTCTAGAAGGTCGTTTAATGATTATGAAACGACCACGATTATTAGAACCCATTGCTTTCACAATTTTTCTAATCCAAATCATCCTTTAAACCTCTTTTAATCTTCAACCGCTCTCTCACATGCCTTACCCCTCCAAGACGCCTCAAGACCGTTTTATTACCAGCCCGGATGGACTTCTGGGATGGATGGTGGGGAATGTAAATTTACTGTACGGAACCGGACGCGAGGAGGTGAGCATCGGATTGTTTTGTTTTTGCTTGTGCCGCATTAAAGGGGCGGCCGCGTGTCACACTGTGGTGTAATAGGAGTTTGTATAGGAGGAACTTTGCAATTAATCCTCTTTGAACTAAACTTGACAGACCAGAATGCAGAATATGTGCAAACTAGACCTTTATCTTGTTGTTCCCCCGTTTTTGTATGGGGAACTTTCTCGGGAGAAAACGTTGTTTACTTATATATTAAAGGAAGATGGCACAGCTAAAGCAAACACGCAGCGATTCGTCCAAGGTCGATAACAGTCCAGCTTGTTCGCTCGATTGTTCTAAGGAGTTCATCTTGTTAAACAGACTTCATTCTGAACTACATGGACAACTTCTACTTTAAACAAAATATTCTGTTTTCTTACAGATCATTTTCATTCGGTTGAACGTCAGAATTTCTCCATATTTTCTAAACACTACCATGACATAACACCTGTTAAAAACTCGCAAGGTATCAGTATCAGTTACGCTTCAGTCCAACCGGCTCCCATTCCATAAAGTCCTTACCCCAAGCCCCGATCCAATATATGCTTTACCCACCTCAGCATAGCTTCTAAATCCAGTTGACACGACCGAGAAGGTTTTGGGGAGAGCCCGGAGAACTTAAGACGATCGCGTGTTCACCAGCGTTCCGCCTTTGTTTAGACGTGTGAGATCGATGTGCCTAATGTATGGGAATCCAAATGTACGCGTTTAATTTGCCGCCTGTCCATTTGTTCCGATTTCGGCCTTATTTATCGCGCCGCTGTAGATTGGTTGCGAAGTTTGTTCGGGCTAGTTTCTGTTTTATTGGGTCTTTTAAGTAGCTGTTTGTGGCTAAGTGGTTTCTTTTTGTACATTATTTGTTACTGATCGTTTTTCTCTTTTACTGTTTCCTTGTGCTTTTCCTCAATGGATTAGCTCACTTACTTGTCCTATCGGGTTCACTATTGGATACATACTTATACAGTGTTGTACTATTGTTCCGGTCTTTTTAATACCGCAATAATGACAAACTAGAATACAACTCTCTGGATGGTAAACAATTTTCTTTAAGGTTTTGTAACTCATAAAACACTTGAGTGATACACGCGCGTTGACAATCCCGTATTAACCTTTATTGTTCTAACTGTTCCAAAAAATATTTGCCGGAGTTAATCATAAAACGAAAAATGATCAGAAACAAGGTCAAACTCCCGTGAAACTCCGTACAACGTCGACACAATCTATTAACTATCTTGTATCGATACTTGGTCCTTCTTAGGATTATAACTACCCCGTAAAGGATTTGTGGCCCAAGGCGAATTGGTCCGTTCTTTGTCTAAACCGATTGGAGCTACGCCTTGGGACAGGTGGGGCTTCTGAGGCAGGATTTTAATTAATAATGTCCCGATAGTGTGTGGGTCTGATTTATCAGAGGGACGGAATTAAGGGCGCGTTGCAAATTACCCCCGTTCCGCGGTTTTCTTGTCAATTTTGGATTTGTCACGGGAATTTTCTTTACCTGAAAGGATTAAGGCACCGAGACTAATTTATGTTACTGATGTGGGTGCCAGATGATACTATTCGATTATACACGTGTCTTCATCTATCTGTGTCTCGATTTTATTTGCCATGTCCTATTTTCGAGATTTGTATCTCAACTCTTACTTAATGTGTTTCCACACCCGACGTGAAGGAAAAATAAGCTATATGCTTCAGTCATATTGGGTCTTTATGATAAATAACAAGGGGTTTTTAATATGTACATTGATTCCACATGTACTAAATAAGCAGCTTCAGAAGTTATTTTGCCCATACAGGGAGGATGACCTTTATTTTCTGAAAAAGACAAGTTATCTTCACGTCTCGTGAGCGTTTTGAGTGAGGCTTCGTTTGTTGTCTCCGGACAAAGCATCGCTTTGTGAAAACGCAGTCTATATAAATGTCCGTGCACTTGCATGCACGTCTAGATTCTCTGATATTTATCTGCAATATCAAGACAAAGGGGATTCATCTTTTGAATACGCGCTAGAAATGTCATTCGCCCTCCTTAATTTTAGGGCACATAGTTTGTTGTGCCTTTAATTATGAAATCGTCAATATTTAAAAGATGCGGTTCCCACAAGGATCTCTTCAAACACCAATGATCTAGATGAAGAACATGAATCTTGTAAATGTAAATATAATGATATATTATATAAGTTTTGTTCCATTTTTAATAACAACACAAGATTACATTGCGAGATGTCTCGCAATGTTCTGTTTTGACGCCGAATATTTATAGCTCCCTTTCATTATTACCTATATAGTAGGTAAGTTCTCATTTGCTGACTTCCGATTAAATCTGTATTCACATAAGATTAGTTTAACACATTATTGTACCACTAGTTAATTTTAATAGAAATATATACTTACTTTTATTTTTTCCGTATTGTTTATTCGTTTCTTTCCTCTAATAAAAATACCTAATTTGTAGTTATGTTTTCATTTAAATGTAATAGATCTCGCTATAATATTTTTAAAAGCCGTTATAATTCTGATCTCTGATATAGTAATAATTATCGTTTAAATAGGAAAACATGTCAGACTCTCTTATATCACAAGCACATTTGGTCGAATCTCAAAATTTCCAAAATCTCAAGGTTAAGCGAACATACACCCTTACTCAATCGGGGGCCAAAAACGGCACCTACACTATCTACGATCATCGGCTTAACATGCTAAGTTAATGAACACCGCAGGCTTACATATTCACAGGGAGGTGGGAGGGAGGACCGGACAGGAAAGGAAAGGATCCCATCCCGTAGCGTCTTAAGAGCGCTATACACAGGATTCCCGGAAGGTGTTGCGATAATGTTGAGTGCTTTCGTTTTATAAGTTGATAGTGTCGTGGGACACTGGAGTTTTCTAGATGTTGGACTGTGGAGGTTGTTGTGATTGGTATTGGATCTAATATTGTCTTCGGTTCCCGCGATATCTTAAAGATATCTTGACAGGTCCAATACCCATGAAATAAAACAACTAAAACGGATTTTATCGCGAATACTTTATCCCTGGACTGAAACTGGGGATGAAGTTATAGTTTTTTTTTTCATGGGTATTGGATCTGTCAAGATATCTTCGATTTAAGAAGTAAAAGATGGCATTAAAATTCCTAACACCAACGGACTAGAAATATTGTGTATAGCTGAATTCGTTCTTGGAAATCGTGCAATTATTTTACGTAGAGCCTTCAAAAGAAGACGATTGTTAAAACCGGCCTTTTTGCGTGTTTAATTTAATGGATTAAGAAAAGACACTTATTTTGCAAAGCTGCTAAGGTATTGAGTTATTTATACCATATCCTATTGTCATATTACCAAACAGTATATTTTTATCTCAAAACTAGATATCTTCCAATTTGCAATGTTAAACTCAAAGCCACCGTGCAGACAATCGGATTTTAATTAGTACTACGACATTAGTCTTCCTCACAAATGCCCGAAACCCGTTAAGTATCCCTAATATCAACTATCGGCATATCAGACAATACTCCAAGGATATAACTTATGACGTCAGCAATGTGCAGTTAATTTCGCCAGTTCGTTAGTTCGAAGGGGCTCGAGATATATTGTCTCAGTGGGAATTGTTTATCTTTAGCTGTTATTAAGACCATTCTGTGTAATAGTCGATGATATTTCGATGATGCAGAGGTAAAGTTTGGAGATAACATGTGCTTTATCGTTTTAGGACTGGTATCGATTCAGCGTCCATTAGTGATCTGATGAGTTAACGACATTCCACAATGGACGAGTATTTAGCGATACTTAGAAATGAGGATGTAATTTTTTTCTACAATATGAAAGGCTTTTTGATGGCGACCTCGTATAGGAAGATGAGGTTTGGCAAGTTCTTAAACTAAAAGGACGAGGATCTTTATAGTCGAATACGTAAGAAATTGGAAAATGAAATGGATAAGGCAAGTACGCGAAAAATCGTAAACATTCTTAGGAGAGGCATTATAGTATAAATTAATGAAGTGTACGAGTGTCTTTGCAAAATTTTGTTACTTTATGTTTTCGTATAGGCTGAGACGAAGTGATGTGGTGTCACAAGTTCAACAACACGAGGGATTATGAGTCTTTAAGTTCGCACTTAGCAATGTTGTTACGAATTTCGCGCCACATTTCCATGCTGAGCTTTCGAACGAACGGAGCCGGCGCCATGTTAAATGTACATCGTAACAGAATACTTGAGACTCGTTCTTTTCCCGCCTCTGAGTGTCGTTGGCGGCATTAAATCTTAATAAAACCCGTCATGCATCGCTATGGAGCCCTTTGATTTCTCACTCGGCAAACCGCGTCTCCGCATATCAAAGAAAATCACAACTCTTTTCATTGCGCGCCGATAGAATGTTCACAAAGACCACCTTAATTGAACCCTCCCTACCCCCACTACTTTTAAAAATCCGCGCCAAAGGGAGCCTCGGATTGCTTTTGCCGGGGATCTGAATAGAGTGGACAGTGTACCTTCAATTTACTAATACAAATAAGCGAGACTTCGGTCCTCCCGTCTAGGGCTCGGGGCGACGCTTTCAAAAGGCGCTATTGTGTGGAACCCTCAATCGTGGTCTCGATTATCGGAAAGAAAACACTCATCTATATTTTAAATAATGATCAGGGCAGAGGTCCGGGAACAGTGGGTGATGGATGTTGTAGCCGGCCAATAAACAACCTTTGTGCGCGTGTCACCCTTATTCGAGGCACAATGTGGGGTGAGGTTACCTATGTCGGACAAGTGATTAACAGTGTATTATTTGATCTTGGTTGTCGGTCACTTCCATTTTCTGTCTGATGTTTAAAACTTCGGCTTTCTCAGTTGTGGATTTTAGGTCTGATTAAGTTCTCACAGTTACAATTCGTTCTAGATGTTCTTTAAGTTTAAGTGACAACATTACGTTTTTAAATGTAAAAACATGGCTGTCTTCGAAAATTACGTTCTTCATCTAATAGGCAACACTGCAATTTAGTTGGGCAGATTAAAAACGGAAGTACGGTCAGGGACTTTAATTGATGAGCTATTTACGGTTCACTTCACATTGGGCATTTCATATTGTAAGTATTAAACAAAAGAAAATAGGCTGAACCGTAAGTGGCTCAACAATTAAAGTACGTGACTGTAGCTGACAGACGCTAAGAAAACTTTAAGAAGTCTGATAAGACTAAACTATAATATGCCACTTTTCATTGGCATAAACCGGTGAATATATATTTAAGTTTATCGAAGAATGCAAGAAAGTTCTCCGTATCAAGAAACACACACTCTTGCCTAATGAACCTGGATGTAGATCCATCATTACAGCGCGGAGTGTCGCGCAAACAATCGCGTTCCAGTTTTCCAAAAGGGACCGGTTGATAGTAGTGGATTCGTTACAGCACCGAGTCGAGGACCCATTGTGACTGGAGAACTTGTTGTCCGACTTGTGGATAATTGCCCCCGTGCTGCTGTGGGGATTAGGTTTTCTAGCATTATGATAGTGGCTGGTGAGAAGTTTGAGGGAAAGGTTTTACGGATTTATTCGAATATTTATATATACAAATTTAAGAAAATCAAAATACTTATAATTTATATTATAACATTTATTCAGGAAAAAATTATGTCTATGAAGACCACTAAAATTTAACCTAAAAGAAAATAGAACTTTTATACATAGCTAATTCATGGACCAAAGTTGCATTAAACTTAAAAATAAATTACTGCTAAAACATAAAAGATATGTATAATATAGATGGATATATCTATATTATATCCGAGGTCAGAAATAATGAAAGATTAATAAGAATTAGAGGAACAAAGGTTTCCCGGGCGTTGCTTTTTCTTTAATTACAGAAATTATTGTCGATTAATAGACTATTAAAGACTATCATTTACTATGTTGTCCCGGCGAACTTTGTACCGCCTGAAAGTCTATATATTGATTTTTTTTTCTTTTTTAAGCATACTATTAAACTTTTGGCGAAGACGATCACAACGAACATAAAATCGCCTTAATCGAATCAGTTGTTCTCGGGTTGTAAAAGCCGGAACTAACACAACTTTATTTTATTAATATAGAAAAGGGTTAGTACTTTATACATATAGACATGTGTTTACCATATACGAAGACTGAATTTGTTCGTTTCTTTTTTAATTCTAAATATCTCTAATGTCTTTAATATTAGAGGTCATCAGGCCACTGCTGGACGTAGGCCTCCCTTAAAGCGACACACTGTCCGGTTTTGCGTCACTATTAGGTGTATTACTTAGACGTTCACTATTTACGTGTCCTTTTATCTTAGCATGGAAAACATGGTATGACTATCTTAGTTCGTTTTTCTTTTATCATCACTTCCTAACCATAAAAGCATGCAAATTCACATGACATCACGACACTGAATGTTTCATACCAATTTTGCGTTTAACCCATACCCTATTCCTGGCTGTAAACTGTCACCCCATATATTTAATACCCCACATTTACGTATTGTTAGTCAAGATGCCTTACGTGCCCGAACAGGTAATGAAGTTATTTATGACCTCTAAAGATCAGGGCGTTTAACAAAGACTTGTCTATTAGCGGGTAGTTGGATGGCTTCCATTAATGGTGATAGTTTAATGACGCTTATAGCTCTCATTATCAGGAGGTATCATGTATTAGACGTGGGTAAGTGCTTTATATAACTTACGACCACTTAAGCAATGTTAAATATGTATAAGGACATTGTCTTGTGAAAAGGAGCTGAATAAATGTTAATTATAAGCTTGTGTTTATTGTTAATATACTCGGTGCACAATTCACCAAAAAATAAATGACTGCGCTTAGTAGTAAAAAAAAAAAATTTAAGACCTTAGAAATCAATATTATATTTTTCCTTTTTTGGCAATTGATGAGTGTAGGTAGGTTGGATCAATAACATTTTTATTTGAGTACTTTCTGTAATGGCTCTCTCAAAATGTGTTACATTAACCAAGAAGTAATAAAAACAGCTTCATAACTTTACGACAAGACTAATCTCAAGTTCAATTATTATATACAAATTGTACTCGGAGTTATTAAAGCAATGCCAAATCTTTTTCAATATAATCAAATGAAAAAGTAAATACTTGTAATATTGTTTAGTCAGTAAGACTGGCCACCATGTTTATTAGAGCTAACAATGATATTACTTATTTGTGTGGCACAGTATTAAAATCCCGTGAACATTGAAGTTTTTACGCACAACCAACGCAATATGAAACAGGAATTCCCAATCCCGAGGATTTAATAAAATCAAAGTGTAATATTATTCGAAGTGAGCAGAAGTGGCCACCATCTTGAAGTCAACAATGGGCCTTACTTCTTTGCGTTGCAGCGTTATTAAAATCTCGTGGAACAATCGAGTCGAAAGCGCACTTCCGTAGGGCTTGTACAGATGATGGTAACGGTTTCTTGAACTTTTCGAAGGATTTGTGAGTTCAAAATAATGGTGTCATTACACCGTCATAATTTTTTGAACACGTGATGATAACTTGAGCCTCACATGTGTCGTAAAGTTGGCATAACTAAAAAATTTCGTAAGAGAAAATGTCATATAATGTCAACAGAAGACTTGTTGTTTCTTGCTTTTGTTGCAGATGATATAATTACACGGCAAAATTTTAATGTAAATGTGTGTATCAATGAAAGTTAATAGTTCCAAATGGTAATCGAAGACAAAAAACTTCGTCTTTACTAATTCCGTTTTGCAAGTGTCTTATGGTTTTTCTTTGTTGTTCTTTTGACGACTTGAAGACTGAAAGGGACAAATCTTCCGGTTAGGTTTAACCTGCGATAACGCAATATCTGCAAATGCCAAAAATTTTCAAAAGTTAAACAACACTTTTAATGAAGCTCAAGTCTGAACGAGCAGTCATCGCATGTTATATTAATACTGCCTCAGCGTCACCGATGGCGCCCCGATCATTAAGGGATAATTATCGTCTTCTCCACAGGAAACTGAAGGGTTTCCCACTCGGAAATCTGATTCTTTCTCGTCGAGGTTTTTTAGACGGAAACTGTGTTTGCCAAATTACGGTTTTCGAATTAAAACGGTCCGTGTGGTCTATGGATTTGTAGCGAAGCTTTATGGTTATTGAATAACTAGCTGTGCCCCGCGGTGTTACCCGCGGTTTATTAAGGAAAAAACTTAGCTTATGGAATTAACACATAGGCTAAGTTTAAGCGAACTCCATACCAAATTTTATTAAAATCGCTCCAACCGTTTAGACGTGAAGAAGTAACAAACATACACACTCACAAACTTTCGCCTTTATAACATTATTGTAGAAGTGTAGATTATGTGGCATCTAGAAACAACGGTCAAACGTTACAATTTAAAACCAGTAACATGAAAAGATAGTACAGAACTAAGGTATATTGTATTTACGGATACCTTGAAATTACGTGTGGTGTCGGATGACTAGAATAGCACAACCGCATCTCCTCCCGCGTCGTAATAGGAAAATACCGACGGATAGGCAGCAGCGTCTGTTGAAACCCAATCTAAATCTACTGCGGTCTCCAATCCGCCTGCCAAGTGGCGACGATAGCAAACTACCCCATAAGATGATACAAGTCATATTTAGGGGCGTAGCTATGTCCGGCAGTGGATGACTTACGGCTGATATGATGAATGAATGAATGATTACCCTGAAATGCTATCAGGTTTGGCTGGAGAAATATATTTATAATGCTTAAGCAAGATTAAGAATTTAAGAACAAGCGTAATCAAATAAGATTAAGAATTTTCAGTTTTAACCTCTACTCTCTAGCCGCCCAGAGAAGTAAAAAAAACTACGTTTTGATCTCTGGGCGGCTAGAGGTTAATTTCTTCAACATTTTTTTTGTACAACGATGGTGGCGAACAAGCATACGGTCCGCCTAATGGTAAGCAGTTGCCGTAGCCTATGGACACCTGCAACTCAAGAGGATTCACATACTTATGTATTACTAAGACTAAACAGAATACCTACGTTTCTTGACATTTATTTACTCTAAACTAGAAATACCCTGCTTTAAAGTCGTTAACGAAACGTAACCCACAATAGACTCGTATAACCTCAAATTTAAAATTCACATTAATTAATACACCTAACAATAGTTTTGTTTGCACCGTCCAGCAAAGAGCTTTATTTTCTATACAATTGTTTAATTTTACGAAATTCTCGAGGGTAGTTGTTAAATAAGTCAAATAGTGCAACAATACGTGTTCGCCATTAAAGATGCACGTTCGGTTCGGACCTTCGCCTTTTGTGCGATCTTTGTTTGGGGCGGCTGTAATTTGAATTCTGGGTAGTATTCCATACAAATCTTTTGTTTTATATATGTTCACTTTCTTTTAGATTTTGAATATGTGTGTGTTTGAAAATTTATTTATTTATCACATCATATTGGCTAGTCTGTGCGGCGCTACCGCGAAAATAGATATTCGCAAATTTTGGAACGGTTGTCTGCTTCACTCTCATAACGCCTTAATTGGAGTAAAAGAGAAATAACTTGAAATTTACGAACTTCGATGCTCGCGGTACCACGCCTGATCACGCGGAATCTTAACTTGTCATAATCAGTTCCCATTTATGTCAATAGTTTTATATTAAATGAAGCAAACACATCTCAAACGTCCTCTAATTTACTAACCAAATTCCACTTTTGCCTTTTGTGACATTTATTAAATCCGCATCATTCCTAAATGGATCTGAAGGGGTTCAGATCAATGAGCTGCAAACATAAAACCATAACCGAATGAATCCCATCAATGTCTTCACCATCAAACGTTGCGAACTTCGAATTTCCATCCAAAAGTCATTCTTGCGTGAACTCCAGCGCAAATTTCAAGCATAACAATGTACACAACCAAAGCTCGGACCTCTGGCGCGTAAAATTACTATCACCTGAAGGTAACCTTAGGTAAATATGTCGGCAAGAAATTCGCTTTGAACCCTTTCGGCCCTTTGTTGTTCAACTAAAACTATTCTGAGTTAATCCCTGGATAAACAGTGCTTGTTAATAAATTAACGTGTTATTAATATATGTTAACTGCGACAGTGTGGTGGGCACGTGTCCCCGGGGGGAGTATTTTGTATTCTGTTTCGTTAGAGAAAGGAACGGTTAAGAAACGGTAATTTGGCCGTAGTGAGAGGAAAGCAGAAGGGTGATGTAAACCGATTCCAGCGCTAGCATAAGATTGCTTCAATTGTGTTATTTGGGTCTTAAATACAGCACAGTGAAACTGATTTGTCGATATCTTGAATACTTTTCCTGCCATCATTCGCTACGCGTTAGGTCGTAGCCGATACCAGCGTTTTCCTCAGCAGCTTAATTGGAAAATATTACTATTCACACCACCTACATGAATAACGAGAGAAATACAGGAAGGAAAAGTGTACTTTTATATTTAACAAATAAATAATAAATAAATATTTGGGGACAATCTTACATAAATCGACCAAGTCCTACGGTAAGCTCAGTAAAGCTTGTGTTGTAGGTACTAGACGACGATATATATATAATAGATAGATACATATAACAACTTATATACATAGAAAACACCCATGACACAGGAACAAATATCTGTGTTCAACACACAAATAAATGCCCTGACTGGGAATCGAACCCAGGACCATCGGCTTCATAGGCAGCGTCACTACCCACTAGACCAGACCGGTCGTTATGTATGTTCTAGGACTACATCGTTTTATGCTTCCGGTCATAACCTGATAACAATAAAGATGATAATTAGAGTTTTACTGACATTTATTTTCCTTTTATGCAGATGCGAACGCATACACAGACAAAACTTTACTCCTACCAATTAATATTAACTACACGCAGTTAGTAGGCCATATTTTACGCACTTGTAGTAAAGTCGCTCTTCTACAATACTTGCTCATTCCCATACTGCTCCTTCACCCACGGCGGGTCAGCTGTAAATATTGTAGCAATTTCGCTTTTTGCCCCGCTCTCCAAACGAGGATGTGTTTGACTGACATGTTTGTTTTGTTGGCATTATTCTGCTCCTGGATCTTTGGTGCCTCCACCTTTGAGAGGATTTTCGCGTCACCCGGACTAGACTTGTTAAATATTGCTTTTAATTTTTGATTGTTCGTTAGTTTCACTTTTGTGAGGATTATAATGTTTTGATGGTTATGTCTATGCTTTTAGGATCTCTTTGGAATTTTTTTTTTTTTTAAACTTGTTGAAACTAGAACTTATAAAGCTACAACAGTAGGTATTTTATAACACAATTATTAAAGAAATTGCGAAGCATCTCAATCATTCATCTCAATAGACTTGAGTATTTGAAGTAGTTCAACATCATCATCATCATCTCAGTCGAAATACGTCCTTTGCTGGACGTAGCCTCCCTCAAGGACCGCCAAAACGACCGGTCCTGGTATCACAATATTTTAACTTTTTTTTTGTATACATTCTACTAATATGTCACTATAGAAGTCCCAAATTGTTGAGACGTTACTATAACTTCAATTTTACTCAAGCCCTCGAAGTACCCAAAGCCACCAAATCCAAAGATAAGAAAAATAACTCGTATCCCTTAAATATACCCGCTTCAACGATGACGCTAAACGATTGACTACACGTCAACCTAAATCCCAAACAATATTGCATTCCTACAATAATCCCGCGAATCTCTGAAACCATTTCTTATATCCTAAGCTAATAAATACGAGAAAAACTCGGTCAGATCCCGGGTTCTAAGTGAGTGCTTTACGTCATATCCAAAATCCCGGTAAAGTGAGTCCGGCAAGCCCGGAGTGTTCGATGGCGGCTCGCGATCTTCGTAATAGCAATAGCTTCGTATTAAAGCCCGACAGAAGACGTTGTTGGGGTGTGCCGCAAGGTTCTGTTGTTGGTGTCTTATTATTAGTTTCATTAGTTAATAATCAATGAGTTTTTTTTTAATTACCGTGGCTTTTAAGGGAATAAAAATAATATTGGTTTTCGTAAGATTAATATATGACTTCAATACATTCGATTTGGTGGTTTCCTTATAATTGGTGATCTTTTTATGTTGTTTAGTAATGCTTTTTATTTGTCTAATTTGTTTGTCCAAAGGTATAATTAGTAGATATTTCTGACAATATGATGTTTCCGTCTCGTTGTAAATAACATGCATTAGAAAAGACTTTCATTGTTCAATATTGTTGTAGGTATTCTTTTTTCATAACCCTTGCTTGCGTGTAAGGTCAGCAGATATATGGGTGAGATTAGGTTGGTATAGAGCGTATCTATTTCTGCTACCAACTTAAAATCATTTGCAGATTCTTACATGGACTGTCATTTAAGTTGAATAAGATCCGCGCAAAGATCGGGGGAATGCATCCAGCAGATGAAGTCCTTCGACTAATATGATGAAATCGAGTCGAACAAACATTTGTTTAAGGATAAAAAAACGTTTCATACCTTCCTTTCATACCGGGAAGAAACGCCTTCGCTCCCGCTCGTCACTAGCACCCTCCCGTTATATCGGCGTGGCTTAGCGCTTTTTCATCAATCCTGCTTTATTACGGCGGATCCGCTTTTGTCTACGTCCGGATGGCGGTCATTTGGTCTGACCGTCTCTATTACCACCAGATTCCATTCGTTCCCGTCTCCCGGATCTGTCTTGGCGTCATTCGCGGCTTTTCAGAATGTAAGGCTTTAGGGGCCGGCATTTTTATTGATAAAGACAAATGTAGTGACGCGAAAACGCACTTATTGCTTTTATGGGTGTGATATTTGATTGAGTGACCTTTTGAGTGCAGTGAAGGCACATTCTGCTATGACGGGTTCTATAGAAGGGATTTATTTAGTAACTTCAACATTACAAAATGCTAGAAAAAGATTCACTATAGTGGCCTAGTGGGGACCCTGCCTAGGAAACCAATGGTCCTGTGTTCAAATCAAATATTTGTTCCTAAATATGTATTTAATTATTTGTATATCGTTGGCCGAGTACCCACAACCCAAGCTTTCTTGAGCTTATTGTGGATCTCAGATAATTTGTGTAAGAATGGCTTATAATATTTATTTATTTACCTCAACACTCATCGACGTCTTGACATGTTAATACATGTTAAGCATAATGTTTATAGAACCTTTTTGAAAATTAAATGCCAATTTTACTTGTCAGTGTAATAGTTTATCATAATTTTATTCTACATTCTAAACAATTTCTTGAAAACTTCTAGAGTGTAATCGGCAGCAAAATTCGCGATTCCGCCTCGCCGTTTCATCGAGCATCTGATTCCGCCTCCGTCTCCGTCAAAGCCTTCACTTTTCTTGGACTTATTTCACCTTCAACGTCGCTCGCTTGACGATATTTTTTCCTCTTTTTAAGCCACTTGATATATAAGCGTCCGTTCTCCCGTTTGTTTTCTGTTTGGCAATTTTTAAAGGGATTACTTGGACCGAGTAGATCACGTCTCGGCTTACGTCGCAATATTTTAGGGAATATCGACCAAAGTGCCCTTTAATCTAATAATATAATGGGGTTTAGTTTTCTGCTCAATGGTTGCGTCTCATTGTGAGCTATAATGCGCGGATTATGTGGATCCTGGGGTGTAGTTAAGATATAAACAGTTAAGATTCCCATTCATTGACGTTTACGTCAATAGTATTATTTGCTTTATTGGGATTTGGTAGAAGATCTTTTAAGGGATTTCTTCAGACTTGGATACCAAAAGAAAACCCCCTACCTATTAGAAATAATTAAATTTATCTCTCGAATCATAGGTAAGAAATGCCTTTTAATATTTATAAACTTTAGAAAACTACTTGATATATCGAGGGTTAGGTGGTCAAACCCGATAAAACGATATAATATTTCATTAAAGTAACAATCTTTCGTAATTCACTTATAGTTCTAAAGTCAAAATCGCATTTACTCGACTTATCGGGTTTGAACACAAAACCCTCGATATGTCATATTTCTAATATAAAGCAAAGATAGATAGTAGGTGCATTGAACTTATTACGTTTCATTATTCTGCATGAATCCCTATGACGACCTTCTAAGATAGCCAATTCATCTTGAAGTCTTGATGTGTATTACTCGACTTATCGGGTTTGAACACAAAACCCTCGATATGTCATATTTCTAATATAAAGCAAAAGATAGATAGTAGGTGCATTGACCTTATTACGTTTCATTATTCTGCATGAATCCCTATGACGACCTTCTAAGATAGCCAATTCATCTTGAAGTTTTGATGTGTAGTCTATTAAGACTATTGTATTTAATTTACATCAAAAATTATCTCACAACAATCCACATATATTTTTAATTTTATTCAAAATATATGTGGATTGTTATGAGATAATTTGCGCCGTTAGATTGTACTAGATTAAGTAACTGTACTAGTAAAAGTAAGGTATAATAGTAGGTAGGAATTAGGGCTCGCGGTCGTGTCCGTGATTCGTGAACCCGTAGCCGTGCGCCCGGTTTCGTGAATCACGGCAACGGTTTTCTGGTCCGTTCTGCACGTGACATTCGGTTACGTGAAATTAGGGTACGTGAATCCGTGTAGATCCGTGTAGGCGTGATCACGATCAGAATAAAACTTAGTCCTTATTTATTATATTCCCGGGCGTGGCGAAATTACGAAACCTGCGATAAGTATCCAACGGAATCGAGCCCGAAGCTCCGCACACGGACGCAGGTACGGGCTACGTGTCACGGCGTGTCACGTGAATCCGGATGCGAACGCAGGTACGTGACACGTACCTGACCGTGTTCGTGAAATTCGTGATCTTAGTACCGGCGGTGTTAAGAACACGTAGCTACGGGTCGGCGTACATCACGGATACCAGGAGCCCTAGTAGAAATAATAGTCACTACTCCAAGTCCCCATCTCTCCCCGGTGTCGTAAGAGGAAAAGAGAAAAAACCAACGCATGCAGCAGCTTCCGTTGACGACCCGTTCCTTCAATGTCAAATCTACTTATTACTTTCGTCGCTAACCCGCGTGCTAAGCGTGCTGGACTATGGTTACTACCCTCCAAGATGATTCAAGTCATATTTGGAAGAGGCCTATGTCCAGTAGCAGACAAGTTACTGAAATAATGACTGCATATGAAGACAAGTGGACACAGGTCTCCCCTCCGCTCGTTACTCATAATGTCCCCTACCCACACATAGAGAATTTCTTCGAATATTCTAATTCACACCATCCTTCATCACAGAATTAACACTAGAACAATGGCTGAAAAAGAACCAAGAACCACAAACAAGGGGACAGTCTATAATCATTTATCTCCAGTTTAATAAAAGGCGCATTATTAATGGTGTCCGGGATGTTAATGTTGCATGATGTAATCCCGTTATTTCCTACATCGGGAAACGTGCCAGATATCGGGAATTCCCGGGACGTAGGGAAATCTTTTGATCTTTTAGTCTGATGGTATAATTGTATTTGTTTCTTAGGATTATATTTTTATAAATTGAAATAGGGATTTGAATCCGCATCTGCAGCTATCGCGGCTGACGCCTTAATCAATTGGGCCACCCGAACACAGTGGAACCTGTCGAAATTTATCAAATATATGTATTTTGTTTATTTTTAATGGTTTTTGGCACCGTTTTACCAAATTTAAGGTGTAACACTGCGTGTTTACGCCTTCTATATGAATCCCTTTCGGAATTCTAATACGTTACTTTTTCTTAAGTATATGTCATTAATAAAGTATAATATATAAACTAAAAGTTGAATTATATAGTATTATTACATTATTTAATTTATTATAGTAGTACCTACTTAAAATTAAAGCAAATAAAAATATTTCATAAAAATAATTTGATTTGTTCTTTGTTTTTAAACTTACCTGAGATATAATCATTAACGATTAATACGGTATTACTTCGGAGAATATAGGCCTCCATTTTCATTTTATTGATTTGTTCTTAGTTATATTTTTATGTTTGGAATTTGGTGATGTCGTTATTATCGAATTTCCCGGTAATTATAAAAAAATATATATCACAGGACATTCTTACACAAATTAACTGAGCCCCACGGTAAGCTCAAGAAGGCTTGTGTTGTGGGTAGGTACTCAGCCAACTATAATTATTTAATTATAAAAAAGTGTTCTTGTCAACTTGTCACATCAATATTGCATTTGGCTTGGCATTTTTTCTTTTGTGGACACCTAGAGGTGTCTTAACTGATATCATTGCACAATCAGCCTACTATTTTGCGCATCGGATAACCATCGCTATCCAGCATAGGAATACAGCCAGCCTCCTAGGTACAGTCAAGGTAAAATATATAGATGCCGTCAAAGGGCCATAATTTGTATACATGTACCTTATTAGCCTACTATTAACGTATATGTATACATATTTTGGCACTTTGGTTAAGTCGATATCTGTGATCTTGACGTACAGCAATTCGACTCAATTTTTTTTATCTCTAGTTTTGTTTAAGTAGGTTAAGTTGTTAGACTTGTTAGGGTTTTTATTTTCTTGTTGTGTTATAAAAAACGTGATATAAGATTATCAAACCGGCATCTGTTCATGATTTTGAACATCTTTTACTATGGGGCCAAGTTTGTAAAATTAAGTAAAAACTGAGCTGTTCCATAAAGAAGGTCATGTATAAGTTGACGAAAAAAATAAAAATAGTAAAAATTGTTCCAAATCAAGACCAGATGCCGGCTTGATAATCTTGTATCACCTTATTTATAATACCCGGTATAGTAAATTTGGTGTGTAATAGAGTATATTACGAGTAACCAGAATCATAAATAGGCAGTATCTTAATGGCAGTTTTTAGTTAGTTAAAGAAACACATTAGTAAAAAGTGTTTTTTTTTTTCACTTATAAAAGACAAGAAAACAATCTTACAAGTACAAGTCGTTTTTCTATTAAGACGGTCATTAAGGATTTTTACTATTGGGACTGTATGACCCCACGTCACTGTGCCCCAGCGGGGCGGGTATTGACAAATCGCGTAATACCGTAATCGAATGCCGCGCCCGCGCGACTAATGGGATTACCTTTATTTATCATTTTGCTATTCGTTCCTCGTACGAGTGCGGTGCTCAAACTGTGTGATGCTAGTACATATTAGTACGGAGAAAATCAAAACTGGACATACCTAAAACAGCCTTGTTGCAATACTACTTTGACGGTATTTAAATCCCATGTTCTTCGGCTTAAATAAAGCCTTTTTTTTTTTAAGAATTACAATAAATTCGGTTATATGACAATTGAAAAACATAATAGCAGATTTGCGTGCAGTTTCAAGAAAAGAAAGAACCATTTCTTTCTTTTCTCGAACTGAGTACAAGTTTTTATTTATTTATATATAGGTACAATATAAATTTTAAGTATTGTTTGTCGTGATTGCGATCGAGTCTCAAGTGAAAATGCGAACGGTAATCGTGAAAGTGATAATCAACAAACAAAGCGCATTAGAAGGAGGGTAGATCGCTAGAAAGTGTGGTTTGACCATTGTTAAATCTCGCAGTGCTTCAGTTATTCCGTGAGGATGGCGTTTTCACCAGTGCCGTAATGTCGGGAACTCGTTCAATAGTTCTATGTATTCCGTTTTTCTTGTCGCTGAAATCGATTGCATGGTACCTAAGAACAAATTGTATGTCTTATAGTTCCCGATTTCCGCATATTGACCGATCTAAATAGGCCACCTATAGCTTGTTTTTTTTACAGTTTGAGTACCACTGCCGTCCGTCACATATTGTCACCTACTCAGAGGAGCCGGAAAACATATTTGATTAGCGGCCACTGGCCACCAGGGGATCTGTGGACGTTCAGAATTTACTAGAAAGAACATGGCTGAAACGTCATTTTTATGCTGTCATTGATATTTTGTTGGTAGGGGTCACAACCGGGTTTCGGACTGCGAAACTGGTTTTGCTCATACAACATCGAAACCGCTTGTGAGCCACTTGCTGGCATTGATTACATTGCTTCATTTAAGCATAGTTTGAGGATTTATGATCATTATCAACATTTATTTAGTCCTTTGTTTCTATTCTAGACGCCTTTCTTCAAGTTCGCCAATTTTTCCACTCCTGAGCTTCTTCCAAATTGTATCCACTTCACGAATGGACTCTCTGGAACCTTACTTACCACCAGAAGCACAACACAGTATACCAAAGAAAATCAGCCTTTGTCTTTAAAAAACTCAGAAGATAGATATATAACACGAATTATTCGTACAAAAGCGAATTATCCCTTAAATTCATCTTTCCGTTAAACTTGAGAAAATCGGAAGTGCTATAGGCAGACAATGTACGCCACGAGAAAGGCGTACCGGTAAATACAGGTCCTTTTATTTCTGACACTATGTTATTTAACAAAAAAATATCCATATGATGAAGTGAAAGCCTTCATCGGTATGATAAAACTACAGGGTCATTTTTTTTTTTCTTGTGTAGGTTCGATTCCCGCGTGTAATTATTTAAAAATCTGTGAATGCAGTTCAGAGACGCTACAGGTGACCGGAGAGCTGGCAGTTACCTCGCTCAACGCATCTGTCTCGCAGTTCAGCGGGGTAACGCAGCCAGCGTCTTCGGCACCATGCCGAAGGGACCTTTTCTAGATTTAGTATAGTTAGTTTTTAGTCCTATTTTTGTATTATTTTATTATTTGACTTAATGTTTATATACTGTATTTTTCATACTTATCACAAATAAAATTTTGATACTATTGTTTAAATTGTTTTTTCTCAAACATGCAATGAAATGTCTTCGTTACGTGCGTCATAATAGGCTTCGAAGTATCACGTTTAGGGCGGATCGACTCCAGAGGACAGGTAACGAATTTCATATAAAATTGAAGGCCTAGGCCGGGAAGTAATTTTTTTTTAATTTTTATGTATACCTGGCGTCTGTGTTCATGAAGCCTGTTCAAACAGCTGAGTTATATTTTTTTATCATTTTTAGTGACTAAATGATTAGCGGGCTAAAAAATAATCTCGCTTATTTCAGACGAAATGGTATGAAGAGATTTATTTTATTTATCATGTAATTGAATATTCATATCATCAGGTTATTACATTATTATATTTATTATTCATGCTCTCAATTTTAAAATTGTATTGGCAACACCAAACACTACTCCACGCATGCGCGTTTTTGAACGCATTTTTGACTCAACCAATCACAGGACACTTTTACTTGTTGTTTTAATAATGGCGGAATGGAAAAGTTTCTCGGCGTGTAAAACTCTGTTTATTAAGACTAAATAGTGGTAAATGGTGTGATTCAATGCTTTTGTGACTTAGATATAGTGTTACGGGTGTATAAAAATTGAATAATCTAACCGGGCCCGGTTTTATTTATCTATATTTTGTTATTGTGTACCGCCAAAGGCAGATGCCGTAGCGCCATCATTTAAAAGGTGCATTCTTTTTTGGTGGTTTTTCTAAATGTTGTATATAGTAATTATAGCCAGACTATTTATGATAGTCATTATTATTACATCGAAGGCAAAAATACTACAAAGCGGGATTGGAGGGAAAATTAAAAAACTTATGTCGTGAAGCTGTTTTGTTCAGTGGTATTTTTTTATTTATTTCATTGCATTAGTTTGAGAAAAGCACTATACATGCCTAGCCGTGAAAGGGTCTTGAAGGCTTCGTATACTATCCGGCCTCCTTACAGTCGGCCGTATATACAACTCAGCCTTCAACCCCCTTTTTCCCGGCGGCTGCAGTAATGTACTATTGAAATAGAAATAATGTCTTCTTTCAGTAAAATGTTCCATCTACAATATTAAAGGTGCTTTCCCTCCATGTGGCATGGCCATGGGACGCCCTGTATAGTGGTCATTACCCCTACAAATGACATTATAGTTCTCTGTTTCCACTGGGTCGGCTATAGTGGTCGCTTTAGGGTCCCATGTCCAGCAGTGGACGTCCTACGGCTGATATGATGTTAATGATAGCTCTCGTAAAGTCACTTCCAGTATTTTTTATCCAACACTATTGCGGGCAGACCCGAGGCCCCCGTCTTGGGAAATACTTTAGAATAATTTGATAGTGATACTCAGACGTGACGTGTTATGTGTTACATCACTGCTTGTAACATTGATGAATGTTCCTATTTGTGACAAATTGACAACGCGTGCTATGACTTAGAACAAGACAAGTGGACAGCCGTATGCAGTCCACTGCTGGACATAGGCCTCCCACAAATATGACTGGTATCATCTTGGGATTAGGTGCCATAGTCGCCACGCTTGGCTGGCGGGTTGGCGACCGCAGTAGCTGTAGATTGGGTTTCGACGGACGCTGCTGCCCGTCCGTATGATATTTCCCTTTGTTGTCTCTTACGACACCCGCGGGAGGAGATTCGGTGGTGCTATTCTGTTCAGCCGGCATCTCACGGCAATGATATATGTGTATCCCAATGTTATTCAGAAACATTATTAAGTAAATTAAAGCTGTTAGTTATAATTTATAATACCACTATTTGTTGACCGGCAGTGATATGAAGCTGATGGTCCTGGCTTCGAGTCCCAGGGCATTTAATTGTGTGATGAGCACAGATATTTAAATAAATAAATATGTCCGGACAAACTGACACAAATCGACCTAACCCTACGGTAAGCTCAGTAAGGCTCGTGTTGTAGGTACTAGACGACGATATATATAATAGATAGATACATATAAATACTTAAATACATAGAAAACATACATGCCCCAGGAACTAATATCTGTGCTCATCACACAAATAAATGACTGGGATTCGAACCGAGGACCATCGGTTTCATAGGCAGGGTCTACCTACTAGGCCAGACTGGTCGTTCCCGAGATATTTGTTCCCGAGTCATGGCCAGTGATTGTAAAATGTCTAGTCTAGGTTATCACTTGTTATCATTAAGTAATTAGGGTGGGTCACCTAATCCTATGTATTTAAATATTTCTATAAATGTCCATTTAGTTGACCGGCCCCTTTACAAAAATGGCATAGCTGTGTCTTTAGTTCGTCCAACACTGCGCCTTCTTATACGTGACAGCAGTAGGTATTTTCTACCATAATGGCCTTAGATTCTCAGCTTTCTAGTGCAACCAATCACTTAGTCATGTTGCTGGACGAATATTGATATTTTGTATATTGAATTTATTATTTATAAATAAATTAAGTATTCGTTTTGCAAGGGAGCAAAGTACCTAAGTGTTTACCTTTTCGTGCTAATATTGAGACACGAATAAACGAAAGATTCCAAACAAGTGGAATCTTCAGCGTTGAAGGGTTTCAAGGCTCGATTACTGACGTGTGAAACACAATTTTTTCACCTCAATAAAAATTTACTCTAAACCATTAAAAATGTAATTTAAATTATTCGTATTCGTCATTTATCGTCCAAAAATATTATATAAAACTCCATCCAATCAGCTACTGTCAAAAAATACTCGATTAGTAAAAACACAATTTGTATGAAATTAATTTGCATACTTGTGAATAAAATGCAACTTTGCTATCTCTTTTACAGAATAAAAAAGGACTTTCCGAGATAGTGAGGTAAAAAATAATTTAAACTAAGTACATTCGCACTTTGTAACCATTAAATGAACCTCATAATAAATACAGTCTTCTAATAACCCATCATTAGGTCACACCTTTCAATTACGACTAATAACTATAAAAGCCGCTGCTTTTCATATATAAAACGTCACAAAAATGTTTATATTTCCTATGCAGTTACGACCATATGGTTTTCAAAGTGTATTACCCTGGAGAATCTCTGACGATCGCAGTTGGTAGTTCGCATAAATAATCGCTATTGAATTGCGCTAATGACAGGTTTTAGTCCCAAATCAATTGGGTTTAGGGATGTGTTTGTTTACCGCAAAAAAGAAAATAATCAGAATACGTTTGTTCACAAGCGTATTCTGATTATTTTCTTTTTCAAGCTCTTTTTATATTTTTTTATTCCACAGCAGAGGAATACTACACCACAAGACTAATTTTCATACAATTGATCAGCGGTATTTCGACTCGCGGAATAAAGGAAAGCCTTATTAACTACAGCAATATTATGGTACGATCGAGCTGATCTGATCGTAGGTATGTGGGCATAGGTATTCTGTAATAACACAATATAACCTAATCGTGTTTGGGGTTCATAAAATTGTCTCGAAGGCTGAGTTGCATATGAAAAGAAAATTCTTTTGTAATAATAGCTTGAAACAATATTTGTTTGTCTAATACTTATTATCTATTACATTAGATTGCCAAACTGTGACTGGGTAATGTCTGTTTTTTTTATGCAAGACTGACCAGCGCATCTGATGGTAAGTGACGACAAAGTCGAGGGTGTAGCACGCTGGTTCAGTAACAGCCTATTCACTCTTGCCTTGAAAAGACCCAAATTATATCTTACCGGGAATATAGACGAAGAGAGCGAATTCCATTGCTTAGCAGCATTATTTCGTCTTTTTTTATAAATTTGTCAAAATTACGATTTTTAAGGAATTTATTTTGTGAAGCTTAAATAATAATTAAGTCTGTTGAAATAGTGTAGCTAGGTTATCCTAGCATTTGTATAATGCTACGTGTCGTAGCTTGCTACAAGATGACGTAGAATCTCTACGACGACGGATCTCACGTAGTCTACGCAAATAAAATCTGATTTTTGATCTGCGTGTTTTTTGTATACCATAAATAATATCCCTTTCAGTTGGGTAATTTTTGAATATGTGTCGACATAATCTAACTTAAAATGAAAAAAAAAAACTGCTCACAATTTTGTATGGTTCTCTTTGAATAATAAAATTTCCTGTATTTTTAATTTATTTTCAAAACTAGAAAGTTAATGTATTTACTGGTTTTATCACCATTAAATCTCATATTACCTTAGTTATTCCACGAGGATAGCGCTTGCCATAACAGTGCCAAACTATCGGAAACTCTTTCAAATGAATTTGCATAGTAAAAGGTAACTTACGTTTTATAAGTCGAATATCGCTTGAAATCATGAGTTAATTTCGCTTCAATACAATTAAATATGCTTGATCGCACGATAGTTTTATGATTAAATTACGTGTCTATTCCTAAAAATACTCTTATATCAATAAATGTACAGTCGCCATCAGATATATCGGAGCTGTGGAGGTGGTCAAAAGTATCGAAGCAACGCCTGTATTATCAAGGCAGTAAAGTGCATGTTCCGATATTTATGACCACCTCCACAGCTCCGATATATCTGATGGCGACTGTACTGAATATTGATCAGCAGATTCGACAAAAACCCTATACAAAACATATGACTATTAATATACCCGAATGACATTTGGTAGTCCCATCACTATCCGAAACAGGGCACTCCCATAGAAGCTTAATTATCACATCAATTAATATCTGTTTTGCCAGGGCGTGCCATCGATGCCACATACTTAGCTATTAAACAAACGTGGCATACTTCAAACTGGTTCAGTATAACCTGATCCCTTAGTGGAAATAATATTAAGATTTAAAAATAATTCTCATAAGAATACAGAACGTTATATGAGAATTATATACTGTCATACAACTTTTAAAACAATCGGTGACCGCACATTTATAATAAAGCTAGCATTAATAATTTATTAACTAAAAACAATTATTTGAAACTTAAACTAAAAATTTTTTTTATACTGAAGTGGAATGCGAGCGAGCGTAATTGCATCGGTCCGAAACCGGTGCCTTCGTACTATTTCTTAATCCAAGGCATACATATTTGTATTAAACGTTAGTGCCGAAAACCCTAAAAATGGAGACCTATGCTTTCCAGGACACGTCGCGCGAGTGATTAAATAAACTCGAGAGAAACCTTTTTTCATACAATTTTGAAATGATGAAACTTAAATACAAATACGCGTTTATATCGATATCTTTTATCGACACAGTCCCTCTTATATCAATCAAGGCGGAAGGCTTAGTACGAGAACATTCATTTTTTTTACTAATACTTTATTTTCAAATAATATTCAAGCTAAGCTGAGCATTACAGTAATTACTCCACCTTAAATATAAAACAATGTCCTTTAGAGATTGTAGCAAGGTTACTGGCGATAATTCCTTTTGTATCGCAATGCTGATACGTTGTGCGAGGAAACCACCAGCTTTTTGGTCACCAGTTACGTCAACCAGACGCTTCGCGATTTCTGTAAAAAGTGGGGTGCCACCATGGACCTAGCGTTTCTACACCAAACGGTACAAAATGGTTCGCTCTGTCGATGTTCTTATATTTCTCTGATTAACAAATCATGATTTGACTCATACTAGTTCCATTAGCTACTAAAACACCTATGTATAAATGAACTTTGTAAATGGCTAAAGTTACCAATCTCTAATATGCAATAAGTCGTATGTCACAAAGGAAATATTTGCAAATATGATCTTTTAGACACGCAGGGTTTATAGGTGATTAGTGGACAAATGACTAATTGGTTGATAACGATGTTTATTGTTTGCTATGTTTGCCTTGGGCAAGGCCTTATCGATAGTTGTTTGAGCTGGTGGAATCTTCCGTTGCTGTTTGAGTATACTGTACAGTCGCCATCAGATTCAGATTCTGGACCCGGGTATGTCCTTAAACTACGTCCAACAATGAGAGATAGGGCACAGCGTTGACCATCACGCTTGAATCTGGGGCAGCCCAACTGGGTAAGTATACCTCCTCCTTACAGAAGACCACAGCCATAATAGCACTGCTACCTTCCAAGTATGTAGTGCTGTGTTCCTGATGGTGAGTAAGGTTCCCAGAGCTCCAACCTCCCTTAAAGGCCAGCAACGCGCTTGTGACTCCCCTGGTGTTGCGGGTGCCCATGGGCGACGGTAATTGCTTATCACCAGGCAATCCGTCTGCTCGTTTGCCGCCTATGTCATAAAAAAAAAAGTTATATCGGAGCTGTGGAGGTGGTCACAGATATCGGGCCAACGCCTCTATTGTTAAGGAGATAAAGTGCATGTTCAGGTATTTGTGACCACCTCCACAGCTCCGATATATCTGAAGGCGACTGTACACTTACTTTTGATAAGGAGCGGAGGTTAATAGATCATCATCTTCGCGTTATCCCGGCATTCTGCCACGGCTCGGGAGCCTGGGGTCCGCTTGCCAACTAAACCCTGGATTGGACGTAGGCACTAATTTAAAAGCGACTGCCATCTGACCTTCCAACCCACAGGGTAAACTACGCCTTATCGATATTAGTCCGGAAAAGCGACTGGCCAATATCAGTAGTATTTCGTACATAAATTCCGAAATACTCATTGGTACAAGCCGGGGTTTGAACCTACGACCTCCGAATTGCAAGTCGCACTCTCTTACCGCTAGGCGCTTTTTTTAAGTTTAAAAGATATTAAACACATATTCAAAGCCGTTGACATTCCAGAACGTCTAAAAAATCGCTTCTTTAATAAATCTGCCCTGCTGACTGTGACATCTTCTTTGTCGTTTCCTCAAGGCTGATGGGTTATGACCATCAGAAGGCCACTTCTTCACCACCGCTCTCCAAACCCCTAGTGATCCAGTGGTTGTGGATTCGAGTCCCACTTCGAGCCAAAATTTTTCTATATTCCTTTCGATTTAAATATCGAAGAGCATGGGTGCTCAATACCTACTTCTGGCCGAGACTATTATTAAAAGTTCAGTTTAAGAAGTTACCAAGCAGATTGTAATCATGGCAATGGGTAAGGCTTTTTGACCACAGCCATTTCGTTGTTAGCTGTAATCATCATCAGCCTATCGCAGTCCACAGCTGGACATAGGCCTCCCCAATTTCACGCTATCGTGTTCGATCTTCGGCTGTTCGCATCCAGCTCCTGCCAGCCATCTTGCGCAAGTCGAAGGCGTCCTACACTACGCTACTTGACCACAGCCATTTTGTTTGGTAGGTGTAACTTCGTACATGGAGACTAAACATAATTATAAAACAGGAATTTCCATTTTTGTGCTTATTTTCTCAAGTCCCGAGTAACGAACTACTTCATAATTAATTATAATAAGTTTTACTTAGCCTTACATATCTCGGGCGTAGTTAATACTAATTACGATTACAAAAAATCGCATGCAGCTAAAACATCTCGCATAATACGAGTGCATATTAGATTTAATGGCGCGCTCCGAACGTTTTAATCACAGTTATGTTCAGGTTGCACTGGCGCGAACAGCGAGCGAATGTTCGACCCGAACCAACATCTAAATTGTCTAAACTTGTTATACGCCCTCTCAGCTCAAACCCTGTGTGGTACATGATGTAATCGCTGAGGGGAATTATTTTACGATTGTTACATTCATTTATTATAAGTTACATAATGATTTATATTCTATACTTTAACATTCTACTTGACTTCAGAAAAGTAATGTTGTTTCATCCATTACGGGGTAACTAAGTCAGTATCAATCTTCAGTATGTTGTTTCGGATCTTGCTTAAAGTTATCCACCGGCCACGTGATTTGATTGTTAAATTAAAATTGAAAATCAAATACAATAAGAATACAATATTAACTTGTTATGAAAGTGGCAAGTAGAAAGTAAAATCAATCCAAACTCATAATGTCTAGTAGTAAAAATAGCCAATGATTATTTATCTAGGTAATTGATATATCTAATATGATGAATTTGTGCACAGTAGAACATTCGACCTTATGATATATTTATGTACCTGATTTTAACATCGATATCTCCAATATTTAGCTTCCTTGGTCTCCTCACTACCTTCTTTTCATGCATTACTTCCAGTTGGGGACTAAAACAGGTATGTGGAGTGAGGTACCGTCTCAAAACCCAACCATTGCCTTCTCCTCTTTCAGTGAGCACCGCACGATCGCTTTAAGCATTCGGCTCCCACAGCAACAACGAGCTGCACAGACACACCAACTAACCTAAAAGTTTTAATATGCGTCATAGTTTACTAGATTTTCAAAAACCGTTACCGTTTACTTAACCTCGTGCCTACTTTAACCGAAATTTTGCTAATTAAATTTTAACTCAGGGAAATTAACAAATAGTTAACAGTTATTTGCTGTCTATGTACTATGAGGATATGTAGGCAGGAGGTTAAATGCCCCTTACTAACTAAAGAGTGACTGCGGTAACAAAAACAAAGATTTCTCTCTAAAATAGTCCCGCGAATTCGCCATTCGCCCGAGTGAAACCCGAGGTTTATCAACACTCGCGCGCTTCGCGCTCTCAAAGCGAATAAAGATATCTATATTCATTAAAATTTAAAACGCGAGTAGGGTATAAAATCCTAAAGGAGGGCGTACCTACGTGATTATACGTGTGTGTTTACGGGCACAGTGTAATCCTTAGGTGTGACTTTGGGTGAAGGGGTGAAAAGGCGTGTATTGATGGTGGTGCGTTTATCTTTCACGTTGTAGTATTTTGGATATTATGCTTATCGCGGTGGCAGAGGCATATCAAAAGAAGATGGCGGGATAACTTGGCCTTTGTAAAGTGTGTTTAAATATTTGACCTGGGGTTGAGTGACAAAGGGTCCGCTTTTGGATATGTAAAGTATTGCAACAATAATTTAGACTCAATGTAAGATTTGCTTCAATTAATGAATAATGACTTAGTAGCCTATCAAATCTTACAGCATGGAGAGAGTTTTGGATTTTGTTTGAAGTTGTATATTGTTTACTGTCCCGTAGCTGAAGTGTGTATTTAACATAAATGCTAGATGTACTATGTTTTTAAGTACAAGTAACCTCATCACACAGTTTGTTAGGATCTTGGATCTTCTACAAGGTGGACCTACTACATCGTATATATTGCTGGAATCTGTTGGATGTGTGTGGGGTGGGGCAAAACCGGTCAATGTGGGTCGCTTTGGAGGACGTCTATGACCATCGGTGGACGTTTTTCTGGTTGATATGTGGGCTGATATGTTGATGATCTTGATGAGAATCTTGGAACGTTTCAAAATATGTTACAATTTCTTTTCAACTTTTACTCGCGGTTATTCTGCTATGGATTTTCATATACTTAATTAGTATAAAAATAAATTGACGTATGGACACTACTATTAAAAAATCTTTTTTTTTTATTTCGTGGTCATATAAATATATCCGGTGTATATATGTGCAACATTTGTAAAACACATTTAACCAAAAATCTTCGTCTTTTCAGGTAAGTTTCTCCCTCCGTCGTGTGCGGTAACGTAATCAAAATTTATCACCAATTCCCAATACAATCAACCCTCGCACTACCAACCCTTTCATCCCCCAATAACATTTTTAGTCAACAAATTATAATTCCGAATCACGCACCCATCATTAGGTACACCGTATCTTCGCACCCAGCGCCCCTTAACGTCTAATCGTGAATTATAAGACATAATAAAATTCTTTAATCAAAGAAAACAACCCGCGCCACCATTAACCAAGCACACGTCTACACCTAAGTCGTTACACGGAATATTTACATACATGTGTCGTTACCACCCCGCCATAATTAACGGTATAAGGGAATCTTAGCATCTTATTACGCGTAACGGTATCCTTTTAGAAAATTGTAACAGCCATCGTTATAACAACGGCAAATGATCACCGGGGAAATTTTCGCGTGTCAAAATTCAACAGCTAAGCACGCAGCTTTAATTCCCTTCCCTATCGGCGCCGCCATGTTTGTCGCGATTCTGATGCTTTCCAACGAATAGGTAGAATAGATGAACGCTGTCCACAGCTGCTTGACGCAGGCAACATACAAATAGGTTCGTATCTTTTTTTTATGACAAAAGATGACAAACCGGCAGACTGATTGCCTGATGGTAAGCAATTACCGTCGCCCATGGCTGACAAGCGCGTTGCCGACCTTTAAAGGGGGTTGGAGTTCTGGGAACCTTACTCACCATCAGGAACATAACACTACGAGTACATACCTGAAAGTACATAGTTATTTCGTATCTTTGTTGATTTCTTGTGTCCTCATATGCCATTTGAAAGTTCCATGTGACGTCTGTGGAGGATCTGATGCTTTCCAACATATAGATGCAATAAGTATTAGCTACTGCTGTACATAACGTTCAGATGAGAGAGATCACATGGGTTGGCGGTCACGGCATGAATATAACTGATTAATGACATCCATAACCATCGAAGAAAAGACGTCTATCCCTTGACGCAGGCAATAGACAAGCATGTAGAACTTTCCTCGTGAACTGGGCAGTTCCAATGTCCCATTTGGGAGAAGACCATAAGGGTTCCTGCTAGATGTAGTCACAAGTCTTCCTGATGATATTAACATTTGATGCCTTCTGGTAGACGTGCCTGGCATCAGGGCTTCTGCTGGTTCGTCCTCTTTTTCCAAGATACGATCCATTGCCGCTTCGACTGTGCAATCCTTTGAGCTATGTTGTTTAATACTCATTTCTGAATTTCAATCCTGATATTGTTGTATGAGTATCTCTTAAAAAGAATAATGAAGATTACTGTATTCCATCCCCGCTCAAATAGGAAGCCGGCTTAACACTCACACGAAACTTAAATGTGAAATATCCTCTAATGAATCAGACAATATTTCGAGAGAGGCGGCAATAAAATCTCCCCGCCACCCACTAATGTGTACGAACACTTTGTCTAAGTTTAGGGAGGGGTAAATATGTATCGATGTGGACAACCCTTTCTGGGCCCTTTGTTTTGGTGTGAGCCGTTCTCGTGATTCTTATAATCACTTTAATACTTTGGTTTACATGATTTCTATCTGTAGTAAGGCTGGGTTTTTCTTCTCTTAACCTCGCAAGGTCAGTACTTTATAATGTACATTTGTACTTGAGAATCTGTATGTACTCGTAATAAAATGAATTAATATAATATTTGGCGTTGCAAGTTTACTCGTAAGTAGCTAGACTCGTAAGTAACTAGACTCGTAAGTCACTAGAAATATTTAACGATAGTGGCGTAGGCACTAGTTTTACGAAAGCGAGTGCAATTCGACCTTCCAAACCAGAAGGTAAACACTAGGCTTTATTGGAATCCGGTTTCCTCACTTCCTTCACCGAAAAGCGACTGGTAAATATCAAATGATATTTCGTACGTAAGTTCCGAAAAACTCTTTGGTATAGCTCGGGGTTTGAACGTGCGACCTCCAGATTGAAAGTCGCACGCTCTAGGTAACTAGCGCTTAAAATACCAAATACGAAGTAATACGCTGGTGGTATATTGTGGACAGACGGATTCTGATCTTAAGTTATGCGACAATTTGTGTGATGAGCATAGATATTTGTTCCCGAGTCATGGGTGTTTTCTAATGTATTTAAGTATTTATATGAATCTATCTATTATATATATCGTCTTCTAGTACCTACAACACAAGCCTTACTGACCTTACCGTAGGACTAAGATTGTCCCCAAATATTTATTTATTATTATTTATTTGGCCTTTGTAACTATGTATACCTATTTTATATATAAATTCAAAAATAGTGTTTGACTAGCATGACCATTTCCCCCCATCTTATATCAGCATTCTCTATGTTATCTATATGCTGATTACAGTATCTTAATATTGAACACTTTAGTATCTATATAAAGTAATAAAGTTAAATTTATAGCTCGAGATCCATTACTTTTTGCATCCTATGAATAATGCATTTTAGCTGCGACTTTTTGTTCAATATTCATAGACGTGAAAGAGAAATGAAGATCGTTGTTTTGTACTGGGTTATAATTATAATTATAACCCAGATTATAAATTTTATTATTTATATAGTATATACATATAATTTGATATTTACCAGTCGCTTTTCGGTAAAGAAATATATCGTGCGGAAACCGGACTGATCCCAATAAGGCCTAGTTTACCCTCTGGGCTGGATGGTCAGATGGCAGTCGCTTTCGTAAAACTAGTGCCTGCGCCAAAGTTTGGGATTAGTTGCCAAGCGGACTCCAGGCTCCCGAGCCGTGGCAATATGCCTGGACAACGCCAGGAAGATGATGTACATACATGGCTTTTTTTTTTAAGTAAGAAGAAAGTAATATGGCCATGTTTTTTTTTTCATGAGATCAAAGAAAACTGCTGATAAATTATCAGCTAGAGGTATTATATTATCAGTGATATAATACTTGTTTCGTTCAGTTTTTTTTCCGTTATAGTAGTTTACGTATCTGTGCATAATGAAGGGCATTACAACAAGAGTGTGGGTTTATGAAACGAGCCGAAGGCGAGTTTCATAATAATATCACACGATTGTTGTAATGCCTAATTATGTATAGTTACATACACTACTTTATCTACACACATATCATTAAGTGTTTTAAGATGGGTTCAGAAACCGTAGGGAAATGACTTATTACTAGGGTTACTTGTAAACGTTAAAACGTCAACGAACAAAACAAATGACAGCTTGGAACGGCGGCGTTGCGTATTTCGTATCTCAGTCAATTTTTTTTTAAACCATAGACAAGTGAATGAACTCCCTATTCTACTGTCACTCGAGTTCAAATGTCGTTCGATTTATATTAAAAAAAACATAACGAATTGGCGTTTCGTATCAATGGCTGTTTTAATATCTATAGATACTAGATTAGACACCCCACTTGAATTTGACAGCTGTTCCAAATTTAAATTCATAACCTACTGATTTCAGTAGGTAATGTTAACATTACCTACTGAAATCTTTCTGATGGTTGGTAATGCTGGTCATTGCCTACGGTTTCTGGACGCATTTTAGAGCACTTATGACATGTACGTAGATAAACAAAGTTAACGCTGCTCTTCCAAGACACAAGACACAGTGTCATAATTTCAAAGGTAATGATATCAGTTGGAAAGCGTAAGGGACCTCGCGGGAGCGTTCTGTGGTTTGCGGTGTGACTTAGGCTTACAAGTGCAAGTTTGTATTACTTGGTTATACACACGGCCGTAGGGAATGGCGCGCCATTCCAATGACGACAGGTTTGGCCTAGTAGTGACCCTGCCTATAAAACCGATGGACCTGGGTTCATATTCTAGTATATGCAATTATGTGTGTGATGAGTAGAACTGAATGGGTGTTTTGTATATGTAATTAAGTATTTGTATGTTATATATCGTTGGCCGAGTACCCACAACACAAGCCTTCTTGAGCTTACCGTGGAGGTCAGTCAAATCTGTGTAAGAATGTCTTGTAATATTTTTTATTTATTTTATTTTTCATATTAGTTCAGTTCATTATCTCCCTTTAACTCTTAAACGCCAGTTATACGAAAAAAACCAAGAAACTAAACTATAGAATCTTGAAAGTGAGTTTCAATAAAATTCAATTTATTTTGAACCTTATTGTAAAGAAAATAAAACTCTAGTTCTAAGTTACCTCTACCTTCATCATCATTATATTAGCCGAAGGAACTAAACGGGACTTCACCGCGCATTAAAAACCTAAACCTAGTGTGCAAAACGTTCAAGTTGATAAACAAGATCAAGTGCGGGTAGTTCGAAAAACTAGCGGCTAGATGTTGATGTGAACTTTAGTCAGTCTTCATCCGAGTCCCCGAGGACAACGTCGTTCTCAAAAGTTCGCAAGGATTTTTTTAAGTAATTAATAGTTATTTGTTATCCAAGGGAGCAAATAGTGTTTACCTTCTTGTGCTATTATTGAGACCCCAGCTAGCGAAAAATTCTAAAAGTGTACTTACGAGCATAGCGATTGGTTCAAGGAGTGGAATCTTGAGCATTGGGAGGGTCTCAAAGCACGGGCTACCGAGTAAAACACACGATTTTTCACCTGACTACCGCGAGAAAAAAAAACACTAAAACCTTAAAAACTTATTCAAAATTATTAATATCCATCATTCATCAAATCATCATTAAATAACATTAAATAAAAGAACATTCGACCAGATAATATCAAAAAAACACTCGATTAGTACAATTTGTAAGAAATACTTTGCACTCTTGTGAATACAATGCAACTTTGCTATCTGTTTTTAAAGAACAAAACAGTTCTCTCCGAGCTAGTGAGGTGAAAAGTAAATTATGCAGTGGTTAAGTTCGTTTTATTTGTAATAATGTGAAATGTTCATATCGAACTTGCTCGCCATCCTACTTACTCGTACAGCAGCGACCATAAACAAGTGGTTTGAGATGCGATGATTTATTGATTGCAAGCCGCCTCGGGACGCGATTGCCGACCCTTTTAATTATCATCTTGCTAATTGTGTTAGAGGGTAGCTACCTAACCAGGGCAGTTGTGGAGAAGACTAGTAGTAGTAAAATAAAATTATTAAAACTGGAAAAGTTAGCGATATTTGTATATGGTACAGTCTTAGCCTGAAGTATTGAGCACCCAAGCCTTTTGATGACATATTTGAACGCGGGTATGTCCTTAAACTACGTCCAACAATGAGAGGTAAGGCACAGCGAAGTAGCATCACGCTTGAGTCTGGAGAAGCGCGACTGGGGAAGTACCTCCTCGTTACAGAAGACCACAGCACTGCTACCTTTCAGGTATGTAGTGTTGTGTTCCTGATGGTGAGTAAGGTTTCCAGAGCTCCAACAACTTTGAGGATATGCAACGCGCATGTGAATTCTCTGGAGTTGCAAGCATCCATAGGCTACTGTAACTGCTTACCATCAGGCGGGCCGTAAGCCTTTGCCACCATTGTAATTTCATTTTACCTTTTTTTTATTTCAAGTTTGAATATATAAATGAAGCCGATATTCCGTCACCTAATTAACACCGCAGGCAAACGCACTCGAAACTTTCACGCAAAAAGATCAATACAATTAGCGATGTACAGGGTGATGCGAATAATCAAAGACATCAATTAAGTCAGGTGCGCGCGCGGGGTGTTTTTATACGCGCTCGACGCGGATCGCTATCGTAAACTGCTGGTAAGTGTTGCGGTCGGCTAGGGTTGCCACTGGGGACGGGGTCGAATCTAGGAACAAATCTAATTATTGTAATAGATAATCGTATATACGTAAATTTTAAAAATTACGATATTCCCATTGCTTGCCTTTGATATTTACAATTAAACAATAATACAAAACATATCAAATATTAAATAATACAAGACATATCAAATATTTTATTAAAATTATTGTAGTATATATATTGACTTGTGCAATTTTTACAGTAGTCAATATGATATACAAATTATAAACAAATCGATGTATCACATGAGAGAAAGACCTGGGTCACATGTAGGCTTGGTACATGTGGTTTGGTGATGGTTTCATTAACTATAAGCAATATTACTAAAACAACTCAAAAATGCTCACGCCAATTAGGTACACTTTTTTCTGAAAACTCCCTTCGTTAACATGCAAAAGTGTCATTTATATATATATTTTTTTCTAATTATAAATGTTGTCAACCCTGACATTGGCTCATTAGAGCTCACAAGTACGTCAAAGGCCGACTTCTGGTGAAGTCGCTCGGAAACATTTGACTCTTGTAATCATCGGAAATATTAAAACGGAAATTAACGCTTTAAAGTTGTTGACGAAAAAAGAACACGCTATACATATACTGTAGTCATATTACGGTGTTATAAAAAAATCCATATCCATCCATACTAATATTATAAATGCGAAAGTAACTCTCTCTGTCTGTTACCTTTTCACGTTTACCGCTGAACCAATTGGGATTCAATTTGGTATGAAGATAGTTTGAGCTACGAGAAAGGAGACCGGATAATTTTTATTCCGCAACCATACTTTAAATATGGGACGAAGACGCTAATATTTGAACAACGCCTCTATTTTCAAGGCGATAAAGTGCATGTTCAGATATTTGTGACCATCCCCACAGCTCCGATATATCTGATAGCGACTGTACATTTTTTTAATGGAAATAATCGGTTTAAGTAAGTTCTCACATACAATCGCTCAATACCTACAGTACCCTTACCATGAGTTGTGACTGAGGTTTTCAATAGTAACGAGTATCGACTTTACTATCTGTGCATATCGTTCGCACTAAAAGCGTACAAGCGAGATGCACAGATAGTAAACTCGATACTCGTTATCGAAAACCTCAATGTCACAACTCATGATTAGGGTACTGAATACAATACGCCAAGCGATTAATACATGGGTGTCAGCATTCGCTACGAGCTACCCTCGTGGCCGAAACCCGTGTATTCTCCGTATGTAGCGAAAAGCCGCTACGAAAAGAGACTCCGGGTACTCAATGTGTTAAATAACTAAATCATCATCTTCCTAGAGTTGTCCCAGCATTTAGCCATGGAGCCATGGAGCTTGTCCGCTTGGCAACTAATCCCCGGATTTGGCATAGGTACTAATCTTACGAAAGCGACTACCATCTGACCTTCCAACCCAGAGGATAAACTAGGCCTTAGCACGGCCTAGTCACGATGTTTTCCTTCAGTGAAAATCAACTGGTAAATATCATATCAAATGATATATAGTACATGCCGTGTGATGCCGGCTGACTAGAATAGAACCACCCCATCTCCTCCCGCGGGTGTCGTAAGCGGCGACAAAGGGAAAAATCCTACGGATGGGCAGCAGCGTCCGTCGAAAACCAATCTACAGCTACTGCGGTCGCCAACCCGCCTGCCAAGCGTGGCGACTACGGCAACTACCCCCCAAGATGATACAAGTCATATTTGTGCCCAGCAGTGGACTGCATGCGGCTGAAATGTATGTATGTAATGTATATAGTACATAAGTACCCAAAAACTTATTGGTATGATAACGAGCCGGGCTTTGAACTTGGGACCTCCGGCTTGCAAGTCGCACGCTCTTACCGCTAGGCCACCAGCTCTTTAAATAAATAACATTGTAATTAGAAATCTACCCGTTTCTTTACAGAATAACTGGTGGTGAATGGAAGCATTGCATATTGAAATATTACAATCCCTGCCAATTCCACAATTATTTACCGCGTGTTATTATCCCTCGCTTTCCTGTTGAGTGGGGCCATATAACGGGCGAGTTTCGCTCGTGAGAAGAGAGGATAACAGGTCGATTGAAAATGTGAGCGGTGTTTATTAAATCCAAGCTAGGTGATGTAGAATGCATTTAATTGACACACATGATAGGCTTAGGTATAGCTTATTAGGTGTATCTTTCTTCTTCCTCGGTCGCATAGCTGAGGAACGCGACCAAGCGGTCATAAGCGATGCGGGTTACGTATTGCATGTTGCCGCCAACCACCAGCATAGTAGTTCGCACATACAGACGGCGTCATATAGTTAGTTACAGTCAGTATGGCCAAATATATCGATACCGATCTTTGTTTATATAGCAGTAAGGATGCGTATCGATATATTTGGACATACTGACTGTAATTAACTATATGACGCCGACTTTACAATCGTGAATTTCGTCTGCTTCACTCACAACTGCAACAAAGCTCGCTACAAGTGCTTGCAAAGCTTGAAACAATATCTTTGTCTAATAAACTATGGCTTCGGTCTGAAGTATGTCGCATTGCGAACTAGCCGTAGTGCACATATACAATTGTCAGAATCGGGTCGTCTCGCAACTGTCTACAAAGCCGCACGACGTTTGGTTTTCATATCCCATCAAATATGGCGTCGGTCTTGTGCCGTGTATAGCGCACTGCTGAGCCCCGCATACAATCGTCAAGCGTCTGCAACTGTCTACAAAAACACACTACGCTTGAAAATATCTGTATATCCCATCAAACATGGCGTCAGTTTTGTACCGTATCGCGGACTGCGGTGCTGTCGTCAGACGTCTGCCACACTCGCGACTGTCTACAAAATCACATGACGCTTGTAAATATCTGTATAGCGTCACTACTTTGAGAAAATCTCGTATCTGACACAGATACTCCAAGTTCAAACGCAGTAACTCTGTTCTCATCCATCATTTTTCTTTTAATTGCTAGAATGAGTTACTAGGTTTTTTCAAAGTAGTCCGATCCGATCAAATATGGCGTCAGTCTTGTGCCGTACCGCGGACTGCGGAGCCCCGCATACAATCGTCAGACGCGTCTGCCACACTCGCGACTGTCTGCGACGCCCGAGGCTCCACTGCAAGAGCTCACAACGGTTGAAAAATTAATATATAGACGGATGCACTATGTGTGGGGGCGTTTGATGTCTGCCTATTTTATTGCTACGTGTTTTGCTGTACCCATGATAGCTAAGCAAACGAAGTATTTCACCGTGACCACGAGTACAATGCCATGTTTTGAAGACAGGTTTGGCCTAGTGGGCGAGTGACCATTGAGGGCCCATTGAGGGCCCATTGAGGGCAAACGAGCAGACGGATTGCCTGATGGTGAGCAATTACCGTCGCCCATGGGCAACACCATGGGAGTCGCAAGCGCGTTGCCTGCAAGGGGGGTTGGAGTTCTGGGAACCTTACTCCACCATTATACATCCACATCCTCCTTTCAGGAATGTAGTGTTACGTTACCACCAGGAACACCTGAAAGGTAGCAGTGTTGGCTGTGGTCTTCTGTAAGGAGGAGTTACTTCCCCAGTTGGGCTTCTCCAGACTCAAGCGTGATGGTACTTCGCTGTGCCCTCTCATTATTGGACGTAGTTTAAGGACATAAATACCCGGGTCCATTTATTTATTTGTGTGATGAGCACAGATATATTTGTTCCTGAATCATGGGTGTTTTATATATGTATTCAAGTATTTGTATATTATATATATCGTTGGCTTAGTCACAACACAAGCCTTGTTTCGCTTATCGTGGGGCTCAGTCAATTTGTGTAAGAATGTCCTGTAATATTTATGTATCAAAGTGTCTAAGCGTCACTATCGCATTGGAGTTACCCATATAAATAACATCATCACTTACGCGTTCGAGACGTTTTTTTACGTCAAAAGAAACTTACACTTGCGCCCATGAACGCTTAAAGAGAAACAAGTGACAATTTAAGACAACAAACATGTTCATAAGAAAAACATGGCTTTCTCTAAACACTGGAGAATTTTTACACATTTTTCAAGTACAGTCGGCAGTAAATGTTACTCGGCGGCCGTGTGTATCATGTATATTATCAATTGTTTTTTTTTTAATGACAAAGGTGGCAAACGAGCAGACGGATTACCTGATGGTAAGCAATTACCGTCGACCATAGGCACCCGTAACACCAGGGGTCACAAGCGCGTTGTCGACCTTTAAGGGGGGTTGGAGCTCTGGGAACCTTACTCACCATCAGGAAGACAACACTACATACCTGAAAGGTAGCAGTGCTATTATGGCTGTGGTCTTCTGTAAGGCGGAGGTACTTCCCAGTTGGGCTGCTCTAGACTCAAGCGTGATGGTCATCGCTGTGCCCTACCTCTCATTGTTGGACGTAGTTTAAGGACATGCCCGGGTCCACACATTTAAACTGATTAGGTATTGGTCGTTGCGCTGACTTGTGCATAGAAAATTTGCAATAAGTCATTCGTCGAATTGTTGGTGCCTTTTGTTTCTCATTTAATACGTACTTTAAGTATTATTAGCTGATGTTCTCTTGGAGTAAGGTTGAAATGCCAGAAAACTGTATTTAGAAAGATGGTTTTTAAAGTTAGAGGAAAAAAGTATGTACTCAATGCTCAATACTTTTGGCCAAGGCTGTATAACGCGGCGTGAAATAGCTTATAAAGTTCTCTGTCAACTGTCAATCCACTTGAGAGTCTACATGCATTAATTATCACCTCATTACTAGTACAAACCGCGGATAACTTCCGTCAATACCCCAGTCAACCCTTCGCAAGTCTAGCGTAACTAATGTTGAATTTTTGATCCGCCAGGGGGCGGTTAGCGGTTAATATTCAGGGGATGATATTTGCTTAACGATTTCTTTGTTTGAAGGTGGCAAAGGGTTATGGTATTAGGTGGTGCTGTAGTTAAATTAGGTACAAGTGTGCTTTTATAATAATATATAATTATAACTACACCGGTCTGGCCTAGTGGGTAGTGACCCTGCCTATGAAACTGATGGTCCTGGGTTCGATTCATATTTGTTCCTGAGTCATGGGTGTTTTCTTTGTATTTAAGTATTTATATGTATCTATCTATTATATTTATCGTCGTCTAGTACCTACAACACAAGCCTTACTGAGCTTACCGTAGGACTAGGTCGATTTGTGTCAGATTGTCCCGAAATATTCAACTGCAGTTATTAAGAGGTGAAAGACATACTTTGAAATCAACATATCAAGTTCTTGCTTCTGCTTTCAATCTTCAGCCGTCAATCTTCCATTGGTGGACATAGGCCTCCTCCAAATATGACTTGTAGCATCTTGGGGAGTCGCACGGGCGGGTTGGCGACCGCAGTAGCTGTAGATTGGGTTTCGACGGACGCTGCTGCCCATCCGCCGTTCTTCTCATTTGTCGCCTCTTATGAAAACCGCGAGAGGAGATGGGGTGGTGCTATTCTCGTCAGCCGGCACCACAGGGCGACCTCTTCATCACGTGATGGTTATTTGTAATTGTTGGTTTCTTATTAACATTTTTTTTATTTTTATACAAGGCTGACCAGCGTTTGAGCTCAGTCACACCTGATGGTAAGTGTCGACGAGGTCGAGGATGTAGCACGCTGGTTCAGTAACAGCCTCACTCTTGCCTCGAAAGGACCCAAATTATTTCTTTCTGGGAATACATACGAAGGGAGCGAGTACCAATCCTTAGCAGTCCACATTAGCAACTTCGATCCTGTACGATCGTGCTGTATCGAAGTTTTTATAAAACGTAATCTGTTATCTTAAAAAAAAACGCACCCATATCGGTCTACGCATTTATCTAGGCTACAGACAAACACACATAGCGATCAAACTTATAACACTTTTAAGGGTATTATTATGTAAGGTAAACACTTAGACATACATTTAGAAGGAAATTTTACTCTAAGTACTTATTAACTTAATGATATTTGGCTTACATATCAAAATACGTCGCTGAAATGTCTTTAAATATTCCCAGAGCCATAATACCCCCATCAATTTTTACGACTGCCAGCATATAGAAACAAGCTGTCAACACCCCCAAATATTAAAACCGGCTAAGTAATATTTGACATTTTCAAACCTAAATCACCTCGCACCGAGAGCCCCTAAGAATTTCGCAGAGGGAGGTTATTAGGCTATACTGAATTTATCGTGCTGTATCAGCCTCAAAATGCTCAATTAAAATATTAATTATTCTCAGTTGCGACACTTTGGCGGTTTTACGGCGGGATCAGGAGATTAGGAGAGAAGTTTTAAAGTGGATTCTGTGTGGTTTTATTATTTTGACTGTTTTGGGGGTGATATTGATAGGGAATTTCGGCGAACTTTGCTTGTTAAGTCTGACTGGCTTAGAACTCATGCTCGAGCGGCGATCATCATCAGACCGAGATATATCTCGGGCCTTTCATGTTGTTGCTGGTATCGGACTTGAATGACAGACATCTTGGATGGGAGCTCCACGAAAACAGTGAAAACTGTAGTAACAAAAAAAACTCACGTGTAATTATATCGCACTACGTCCTATGCGCTCCGTCCCGCTACGTCTTATGCGTCGAACGCCGTGCAAGGCAGCGGATAGCAGTGATTGATACACCCTCACGTCGAGCGGTGTGTCCTGACTCGGCTTAAACCAGCGAAATATGTCGCCTAGTGCGATATAATTACACATCAGTGTATCCGTTTATAACTAAGTAACATGGCTCAGTTTTAATTATATTATAACGAAAAATTTGCGGTTTTTTTTTTTTCATTGTAAAATGTCCATAAATATAGCTGACCGTTTCAGACACGTCATCCGTTGCCGGACGTCAGACCGGTAACGTCTCCTGAGGATACCTCGTAGAGGCACACGTGGCCGGTTTTAGTATTATCTGTGGTGGTTTTGTTATCTGTATTTATTTTTATGGCGGGAGGGTGAGAACATTAATGGATGCAAAAAATAGGTAAGTTTAAAAGGGTTGGGACTAATCGACTAGTACGAACAAAAACTTATTACTTTACAATGAAATATCAATGATATATAGTATTGTTTGTCGTGTGGTGCCGGCTGAGTACCACGCACCACCCCGTCCCGTGGGTGTCGTAAGAGGCGACAAAAGGAAACCCACCGGGTGGTCAGAAGCGTCATTCGAAATCGGATCGGCAGCTACTGCTTTCGCCAACCCGACAGCCAAGCGTGGCTTCCCAGATGATGACAAAACAAAGAAACTCCTAGAATCGTGTTCTCTGGTTTTTCTGTGATGTTTCGTCTGAGCTTCAAGAAGTTCACTATAACTTTTGTTCTCGAGTCGTCGGTCTTTAACACAACGTCGGTTGTTCCAAAAATATTTGTCACTTAGCCATTATGTCGAACAGTCTAGTCAGTACAGAGGTCGGAAGCTCCGCCATGCCAATAATTTTTTTTTAGCGTCATGGATAAGCAGTTCAACTAACAAGCAATTGGAATACGCGTGTATTGTCTTGTAACCCCTCTTCGAACCTAAAAGTATACCCTGTCTTCATCGAATCCACTGAAATGTTATTGTAGGCAGTCAAATTTGTTTACCCCCATTGTCTTATCGAAGGGGGTGACGATCTATTACAAAGGTTTTCATATGCAAATGTTCGGTAGGTATTTTAATTACGTATTTTGATGGCGTCACGATATTGATTGAGCGAGTTTTGTGCGAGGTGAATATTAACTTATGCTAATTTTAATATGTGGTTGTACGTAATTACGAAGTTTGTTAGGAGCTCGTTAAAGATTCTGCTATTGATTTGGGGGGATTTGTATAAAGGAATATATTCCGCATAAATCTTTTATTCAGCGATTAACGAATTTTATATTCATTTTGTTTTTAAAACATAGTACACTTGCAAGGAATCAGAGTATCGTAATCTGTGTAAAAAAAGAAGTAGATATAATAATATGAATTAGGTTATGCGCTTTAGGTAGAACTGATAATATCTTTTATATTGTGACCCAGTTAATATGACTCATCGATTCAATATTAATTAATCATGAGAAAATTCGATTTTCTGCCTTGTATTACTCTTAGACCAAATCAAAAATTTGGTAAGATGTTTATACATACCGAACAAATGAGTTTTTTTACTAAACATGAAGAAAACATTCAGTCGCGCCAAGTCAAAGTAAATTTAAAGCATTTACAAACTCAAACAAAATATCCGTCCGATAAATCGCACCGACAAAACATCTGCTGTGCGATAATCAAATAAAGCCATCTGGGTGCAGATCGAAACGTCAGTCTGGTACAGTCGTGGAAATAATTTCATCACAACTGCCCAACGTTCCTTGGTCTGTCCTTAAAGCCTTACTTACACGAAGCAATCTTGCATCGACAAAACGATTAAGTACAAAGTGCGATAAATGACTTGGCTTTAAAAATTTAATGATTTTGTAACCGACCTTAAATGGATAATTCATTGTTTAACAATGTCCATAATGATTATCGGCACGCTTGAGTATTGGAGTCGATTTGATAGATATCATATTAACACATGAGAAGTATAATACATAGAACCTCGTGTAAAGAGTATAAGAAGCGGTAAGTGTGTTGTGAGTAAAAAGACAAACGACGAAAATCGTTTCGATAAATCATAGTTTTTCCCGAAACGTGCTAAAATGTACATAATTATTTATTAATCAATAAAAACTGTTATCGATACCTATTGAACGAAGTAAGATCCAGAGCGAGTACTGCCACTTCACATATGATTTTACCAGTAAATCCTATTTTTTTTCTTTGTTTCGATTGGTAGTCAAAACTAATATAGAGGCCATGTTACAATGGCGCCCAAAGTGCCCAATAGGTTATGATGGATCCGCTGTCGAGCCTGTATTTTGATAGCCATCGTTCAATCGCCTACGCGTTTGTACTCCATTGTGATTCCATCCATTTTCCGTGTCATGGGGTCGCGTGGGATGTGTTATTGTTATTTCTTCTTAAATGTTATGAGAAAATATTGCACTGTCAATACAAGTTTAGCTTTTTTTATATTTCTTTGGCACCTAATTATACATTGCTCTCATTTGTACATAATTTAAAATGGATCATCGCGGGACTCCTAAAAATTCTGATAGGATTATGGGACTAATATATCGTAAATATTTTCAAAATCCTAGAGCTAAAACTATGCCAATGAAATAAATATCAATGAAAATAGGTCGTTATATTAATAGTGGACCATGGACTTAGCGTAGAAATGTAGTTAGACAGCTTGCCAGATAAACTGACGATCTTGTAACTATAGCGGGGAAAAATGGATGCAGAGCCCTGAGTGTAAGTTTTTAACGTAACTTTACGTCACGAACGCGTTTGTGTTTCCCGTATAAATAACATTATCACTTACGCGTTCGTAAACGTTTTTTTACGTCAAAAGAAACTTACACTAGAGCCTCAGAAAGCGTAGGACCGCACAGAAGGGCGGAAATTGGACGTGTAGCAGTGGGTAGATAAAACTAAAGAAGAAGAGAAGATGTTAATTGTTTATACAGAAAACACGTTTTGTTCTGTATTATCAGTACACTGTCAGACACAAATATAGTTAGTAGAAATCTACTACATATAATTTCGTATACCAAATCTATTAGGAATGACAGAAGATAAAAACTTCACTTGTATTGGGGTGATAATATTAGTGTAGAACAAAGACAGTACGTTTACTCGTATATATATGTCTATGCTCTTGGTCTAATTAGAGAAAAATTAAAATTAAAATTTCAATCAGAAAATTTCGTACACACCTTGACAAATTGCCTTAAATTCTAACCAAATTCCAGGCAATCTTTCGCCAACTGATTGGTCTAACAAGGAAATTAGTCTAAATAGACATTAGCTCGGAATGTGCACCCTAATAACTCTCCGAGTGCAATCAAATGCATCCCTAGGCTGTCTCGGATTGGGCCGATGCTCGGAATTGCGACGGCCATCTTCAAGGAATGTCTGTTTACTTAACTGTGCAAGCAATTTGGTATAGTTTAATGAAAAATTTTAGCCTTCAAGAACCAACATTATGCAGGAGTTGAGTTTTACAAATCATATACCAAAACTATTCTTTCAAAATTTTCTTAATAATTTTCTCTGGTTTTGGCTCAAGGACTGCAAAAATAGTATGTTCCAAGTTCCAATAAGGAAACTGCAAAGATCACATACTTTGTCTAAAATTATCGCTGATGAAATTAGGAGACACGAAGGTTAATAACAAGCCTGATGAAATGCTTGGGATTAATTCTGCTATCGATTCATACTGTCACAACACAATAGCTGCTATGAGACAAAAGGTAAACGCGAATATAATATAACCACAGTACCTATAAGTTTTTGATTATCACAAGTTAAGTATAAGTAAGATCTTTACAGGTAGATCGTAAGAGCTCCCAACACACACATTTAAACCGTGGATTGTTATCGATAGTAACGTTCTATTTAAAAAGTTATTTCATTTGTGAACATGAATAATATAATACCTTATGAATGCGTAATTCTCATGACTGACATTTGGACCATATTTATTTGGCGGCTTTTAGCCCATAGTCCGCAGTTTTTACGGTAATCAAGAGTCAAAGACATTTTGGGAATGTTCCCCACAAAAAAATAAAGCTATAGCATTCCACCCACACAAACCACGACATTCCTCACCGAATCAATTAGATTTTACTGCCCCGGCGTTATCTGCCTTCTCCGTTCCATTCAATTTTCTAGGCCATTTCCGAATGGCATAATTAAATTTGCGATCTGCACCACTGGGCTTTAAATTTGCTCCAACCTTCGGCTTGTGTCTGACGGATATAGTCTTTATCTTTATCTTTCGTTTTATCTTATTCCTAATGTTGTAGGGGATTTTTGTCTCGGCGTCCTAGAGCAAAAGTTTCTTAAAAATACTTTAGCAGAAATTCTCAATCGCTTTTAACGTTAACATTAGCATAGACACCAGCCTCTGATCTCAACATTTCTCGACCACAAATTCTGATTTCCATTAATTCATCATACAACCACATAGCTCCGCACACACCCAATCGCTCCGACAGCCGAACTGACATCAAAACACGTCAAGCACATTAAACATTAAATCCGCGAACGTCTGATATCTAGAACATTTAATTAACCGGTCAAACCCAACGCTGGGACCGCAGGACATCAAAGCACATCTTAATACGCTCAGAGCAAAATCGCCTTCGTCCAAACATTGGTATTAACCCGGGCCCCTAACAATTTGTGTGTCGTCTTCATAGGGGTGCGGTCAAAGGTGAAGCGGATTGACATACGCTTATGTCATGTCACAATTTTAACCATTTATCACACGCTGCTGAAGCTTAGGCCTCGCGAGCCATTTGTCGTTAGTGAATGTTTGCCTAGGACTCCTTTTATCCGAAAGTGGCCTCCAATCTGTCAACATTTTAGTCCACCTGCCGTCACCTTGCGATGCAATATGTTATACTTCCATTTGAGTTTGGTAATGACATCTCCTTCCTCTCACACCTTGTGTAGTATCGGACGTCCATAAAATACATGGACGAATAATCTAGTCGTCGCAAGCAGTTGGCCACGGTGCTCTAGAGTATTACGATTGATAAATACTGCTTTTTGCTAGCGATATGGCAAGCTGAATAAAATTACCTATTGATTAAATCACTTCTATTCGTAGCGTAGCTTTGCTATGTGCCATAATATGTTGTTACTTAGGATTCGGTAGCTCCGTACACAAAGAAAATAGTATTGGGAAGATTCAACAAGGGTCGAGCAAGCGTCTTTAGTTCAGTGGTCAGAGCAATCTTGATCGGTCTTACGAAAGGTCGTCATCGTAACTTCGAATCTTGCTCAATGACGTGAAATATGCCATCTTTTTTTCTTTTATAAAATTGTAATTTTGCTAACTACAAAAACGGTTTATCAATTTTTTATTTGATGTTTTTGCTGACTTCCTTACTTATATCCATAGCTCGTTTAACCTGGAAATGCATACCTCATCTCCCATTATTCTCTCCCCCGCTGCCTATTCAACCACATCCTTACCTCGAGGTGTTTCCGCAGGCAGTCCAATAGTCTATTAAAACCGTACTACCAATAAGACTGTATCCTTTGTTTATAATAAACACTTTCCATTGCGTCCCACTCGCACCCACCTGTCCCCTATATCCCCGTCCCCCTTATCCTAGTGCATATAGCCCTAAGGAACGTTAATGACCTCGCCGGGCCGATTCAATTACTACCGTAGTATTATTTCGACGAAAATATGTATGTGTTCTGTGTTGGTGTAAATTAAATTCTGTTTCAAGTTTATTGGTCACGTGTATGTGGGGTGGACGTTAGATGGTTGTTGCCGTGACACGTTTGTTTTGACAGTTTAGTTTATTTTTGGTTGTTAGATAAAGCTATACATCCCGTTCCTGCCAATATTAATGTACATGATTTTCCTATCTTCTTCCGCGGCGGCAAAGGAAATAATCATATGGATGGGCGTCCGTTGAAGGCGAACCAGCAGCTACTGCGGTCACCAACCCGCCTGCCAAGCTTGGCGATTATGGCAATTTACTTTTAGCGGAAAAAACGTTTACTGCTGGGCATAGGCCTTCCCCAGAGCGCTCCACGATGATCGGTTCTGCGTCACCCATTGGATTCCACCCAACCAGTATTTGCCAACTTGAAATTTGATGCCCTTGTAATTATTCAAAGTATCAAACTAGCGATTTAACCGAACCCCTATTAACAGACCATTAACCAACTGATAACGTTATCTCGTCGGACAATATCTCCGATCGTTTCTGCGGGAGCCCTTTATTGGATGACTTGACCCTTGTACTACATTTAGTCTTGTGTTTCAATTGTTTGAAATTACAACTACTAATCATCATCGTTGGCCGTAAGACGCCCAGGGGTGGATGAAGGTTTTCCGAAAAAGATTTACACAGTGACCGGTCCAAGGAGTCCCCTCGACCCAGTAAAAACATTTTAGCCGTATGCAGTCCACTGCTGGACATAGGCCTCCCACATATATGACTTTTATCATCTTGAGGGGTAGTTGCCATAGTCGCCACGCTTGGCAAGCGGGTTGGCGACCGCAGTAGCTGTAGATTGGGTTTCGACGGACGCTGCTGCCCGTCCGTAGAATATTTCCCTTTGTCGCCTCTTACGACATCCGCGGGAGGAGATGGGGTGGTGCTATTCTAGTCAGCCGGCATCACATGGCACCCGGCATCACATGGCAAATAGTGAATAGTGAAGATCCAGTAAATAGTAAAGTCTTTTTGTTCTGATTAGTATAACCGTCTGGTCTGAGTTTTTGTTGGTACATACGTTTCAGCCGTATGCAGTCCACTACTGGACATAGGCTTCCCACAAATATGACTTGTATCATCTTGGGGGTAGTTGCCATAGTCGCCACGCTTTTGTTGGTAAATGTTTTTATTTTTATTTAATTTTAATGCACAAAATTTTTGGCATTTTCTACTAGTTAACCATCAGGCCAAATAGAGAAAAACATGGTAATTAATGCGAGAATTTATTACAATGTCGAGATCATAACAAAAAAAAAACACTAACACGTGGCAGTAAAATGTCGGTTCTGTCAGTGGTTCAGACAGCTAGTACAGTCAGCGTCTTGTCAGTACAGAGGTTGGACGCGCCGATAACGACGAAAGATCCTAATATATACGGTATATTTATAATGTTTTTACGTCACACTGGGCGGTAAGAGAGATTTACCGCCTTAGGGCGCGATGGAAAATCTCTCTTTACACCCAGACGAAGACGGAAAATTATGTACGCACTACGGCCGGTAATAAAGAAGGCCTCAGATCACTTGTTTATGGCCCGAACCGGAGGTGTAGACAAATACCCGCGATCTCAGCCATTCTTTGTTTTACCGCCCTGGGTACGTAATATACTATTCTCTGTTTTTAATTCCGAGAATCACATCGCACAGGACCGCCCAAGTAACAAAATTTGGTTCTATAAAAAACCTGAGAACGTTTTGGAGCGTGCTAATTAGTGTTCATGATTAGCACTATAATGGTATTGTAAACGGTTACAAAACCCCGAATAGGCCCTAGTTTTATCACTGATTTATACTATAAACATTACATAAAAGCTCTCACGATGATTAATCAGCTCTATGGTTGAAATGTAAAAGCGACGAGAAACGCTTTTTAGTACTAAAATAGTGCTGTCTGTAACGTTTATGTCGCAATTTGCAACTATAAAAGTAACGAAAACATGTTTATGGTGCTATTTTGCACCATAAACGATTCCAGTGATCTTTTTTAGCACACTTGCTTGTCCGCCATTTTGTTTGTGTTTTGTTTGCTGTCGTCGCGTCGTTCGTGAGGTGCCTAAAATATTAAATACGGTAAGTTCATTCGCCATTGTTTCTTGAAGTGACATTTGTATTTAGGTAATAATAAGGACGTACTAAAAACATTCGTGGACCGTTACATGGCAGTAGATTATACATGGGAAAATAATTGTATCGATAAAATCATTATGCTGATTTCAAATTTGACGATGCGCTTTCATAATTTTCATGTTTTAATTGAATTTAAATTAATAAAATAAGGAATTGTCCCAACTGGGGCTGCTATAGTACATATAGGCTCCAGTCGTGCTGTTAATGTGCTATTATGGCAGAAAACAGCAGCCATATTTAACGGATTAGGGTTCCGTTGTCCATATATCAAATAGTGTATACAAAATATATTTCTTTGTATGGAGTTGCATTAAATACACACTGGGGCAAATACACCCCACGTTGCCGCCGAGGCTTGTACAGTCAAGTGCAAAAATAAGTACGTATCGAAAGAATGCTTTCAAAAATACGTCCTACAACCTTATGTACTGTACAATAAAGTTGCTCGGTACATATTTTTGAAACTTTGGCAGTGAACGAATTTTTACACTTGACTGTAGGTAGGTATAGTGCTTTTCTCAAACATGAAATGAAATATAAAAAAATATTCATTAGGAATGCGCTTATTTATTATATCTGACAAACTTTTGATTGCTTGATGAGGTATATTATAAGTGACGCACCATTTTCGCAAGTCACTGCGTAGCTGTTCGTTTTTATTGCTCTCTTCATCTGAAGATTCTGATGTTGAGGAACTTTGAATTGCAGTGTTTTCACTCGAATATTCTTCATCTGCATTACTGGCTTGACAAGATGTAAAATCATTGCTACAGCCCGGCTGTGGTGCAAAACAAATATTTTGTGCGGAACCATGCGCTATATTTTCTGGACCCGCTTGACCAGTATTTCCATTTTGGACATTACCCTGTTGTATTGACGATAATGCTTGTATATATCGTCTTTTTATTTTGTTTTTATCGCGCAGTGATCTTAAATCCATTATTAAGTCTTTTTTAACTAGATTTCCCGTAAACAATCGATAATTTAACCACCATTTGCAAAATACTAGTGATATACTTGATACTGAAAAGCTAGTATAGATCTAATTAGTCCATTAGTTGTAATCTTTAGCGCTATCATGTCACGCTTTAGTCTCGTAGCAGTAACATAAACACACTTATAGAAGATGTTTAGCTATTTAGAATGTAAGTAATTTAGCAACGTACCAGATAACTTTTATGGTACTATATAGCACTATAGAAAATCTTTCATGACTTTTACAGAACTCTAGCTTCATAGCGACGTCAAGAGAGCTTCTAAAACGCAAAAACGTTACGTAATGGACGTGCAAAATCCTTTTATAGTGCAGATTGATCCATTAATAGTGTTTACGATATTGCTACAGTACTAGTACTATAACTGTATATTCTGACGCATTGTTAGTGCAAAATAGATACATAAAAGCGTCAGTAAAGTTGCCTATAGTATTAAATAGTACCATAATCGCTTTTTGCATATCTATTACAGTGCAGCACTTTAAAGATTCTTTTGTTTGGTCCTATAAGCATTCTAAGAGCTAAATTATAGAACTTAAATGCTCTTTAATTTTATAGAGCCAAAACACTCTGTTAAAAACCATTATAGTACAAGCAGTCACAATGGTTACCATTATAGTCGTACTATATCACAGTTTGGTGATAAAATGCCTTAGTTATAGAACCTTTTGTTACTTGGGCGGTCATTATCATTACCACTAGGCTACCATCCTCTAGTCTCTCGCTCTCAGCGCTCTCTACCCAAACATATTCGTACATGGCAAGATAAATAAAAGCCTGTAAAAAAAACAGCGTTGAAGCTATCCACGTCTACAATGCACCCTATTTAAAATATTTACTTATTAATTCAACAACATCCCCTTTACGCATCGATGTTTCCCGCCAAAACCCCAAACCCAAATAAGACGGGGAAAAATAAACTAGACGTTACCTGGGCGGGAATTGATCCCGGGGCATTATTGTATCTATAAACATTTCAATTGAGGCGCGCGCTTATAGCGGACCAAAGAATAAGTGGGGTTGTGGGGGTGAGAAGGTGCAAAGGATTTGGGGAGAAAAAACTGACATGGGTGTTGTACACGCTAATCCTTATTGAAAGGTTAATTTGAAAAAAAAATAGAGGAATAAGTAATCGTTGCCTCGGTTGTGAGGGAACACTGATTAGTAAATCTGGAACTATGATTCCAAGCGATTTTCGAGAGCGCTGATGTCCTAGCGATAAGAGCATGCGACTTGTAATCCGGAGGTCGCAGGTTCAAACCTCGGCTCGTACCAATGAGTTTTTCGGAACTTATGTACGAAATATCATTTGATATTTACCAGTCTCATTTTGGTGAAGGAAAACTGTAGTAATTAGGCCAGGTGTTTCTTTGCTTTTTGCGTGTTAGTCGATTATTGTCAAACTTCTTTCTTTCTCTACTTAAACTTACTTTCATGCTTGGTTTTTTCTTGCCACAAGGTACAATAAATAAATACCTAAAACCAAAATACACGTGTTCGCCTCTTGACAAGACATCCTCAGAAGTTGCTGGTAACAATAAGTCAAATATTCTGCTATTATAAACACATTTTTTTTATTAAGGGGCATTTTTTGGAGTGGCGGTGGGTAATTTTTTCTGAGGCAAGATGGAGCCTATATTCCAATTCCTTTTTTTAGGCAGGCTCTCTGTTCGTAGCCGCTATTCTTTTCAGAAGCCTATAGAAAAATGTTGAATTGTGAGATAGATAAACCACCTCGGCCACCTTGCGCACTCACCGAACTATGTAATCAATTTAAAAAAAGGCAAAAATAATAGGAAACCAAGTTCCCAGTCTACAAACGCTGTTCTCTGCCCCTCTCGAGTCCTCACTGCCGATATATATGCAGATGAATATATTACCGACGACGGTGTTAAATAAAACGCGAACAAGCCGAGGCCGGATTACTGCGAATGATGAAAAAGGAAAAATCATTTATTTTATTATCCCAGCCGAATAATAAAAGGTTGTGCGCCCCTGGAACTTGGGCCGTTGATCATTGGGAGTAATTAGTTTTTGTTTTAGTTGCACCAATTGGGATGTCGCGTTTTTAATGGTCAGGGGTTGTGAACATGTGCTAACTAACGTTAAACATCATCTATGGGTCACATAGGCGATAATTTAATTTATAATTATAAACTGCGACCAGAACCAGATGCCATCGCAGGACGGGCAGAGCGGTGTAACATAGTGCGATCGCCAACCCGCCTGGTAAGCTTGGTCATTATTGCCCCACGCTGCGTATCGCAGTCTATGCTGAAGCTTTTTTTTTAACTGCCTTTTTTTATGACATAGGCGGCAAACGAGCAGACGGATTGCCTGGTGGTAAGCAAGTACCGTCGCCCATCGGCACCCGCAACACCAGGGGAGTCACAAGCGCGTTGCCGGCCTTTAAGGGGGGTTGGAGCTCTGGGAACCTTACTCACCATCAGGAACACAACACTACAAACCTGAAAGGTAGCAGTGCTATTATGGCTGTGGTCTTCTGTAAGAAGGAGGTACTTCCCCAATTGGGCTGCCCCAGATTCAAGCGTGATGGTCATCGCTGTGCCCTACCTCTCATTGTTGGACGTAGTTTAAGGACATACCCGGGTCCAAAACTTTCCAATACTTGCCTGCATTTAAACTTTCCAATACGAACAACTCTCAATATATCTTCAATACCACATATAAAAATCTTCAATAACTCGCGTGTACCTTTGTTTTTTTATAGCAAATACCGCAAGCATACATACTTCCCCTCCTTTAATGCATCTCAAACACGTTTCTTATCAAATTGCCGAGAAATTCATTGTCAAAACAAACTCTACCCCAATACGCACGCGGAGATACCGTCTTCTTTGTTTGTAAGATGATTATCGATTGAGCTCAGTTTACAAGTCCGCTGATAATGTGATACCGGTGTTTTTAAACGGGAATTTTGAGTGGTGGCTGGTGGTGTGACTGGGGAAGTTTTGGTGTGACAATATTTTTCTGTATTTGCAAAATAGCTTTTTGTAATAATTATTAGTTTAATTTATGTTTTTTTTTTTAATGTGGCTTTATAGAATAATGCCCTCTTTAAATGTCTTATATGAAAGGTAACTAAAAGCATAGATATAGCTTATATAGTTAATTAAAAAAATTAAAATACATTTAATAAGCGGCTCGGCAGTGACACCAACACATTCAATGCCAGAAGCCTGTTTGACAGGTATGCTGTCCGTAACCACTTTTTTCTTCAAAGCGGGAAAACGCTGGGATCAGCTTCGACGGTAACACGCAGCGTGGCGCAATGCTTCGCGGAAAGTATGAAGAAAATATTTTTATTTAATAGAAGAATTGCTTAAGTAAAAATAATATTTGCTTGACTTGAATCTTGACATGAAAATTAATATGTACGAGTACATATAGTAGTAACATCAGTCCCGTTAGAATAATTTATATTTAAACCAAGATCACATATCTATTTGATTTATTTTATTTCATGATCAATTCTTCGCGACCAAAGACAACACATATAATAACAAGCTGCCATTGCGGTTAAAACAGCTCCACACCGATCCGCCCCCACGTTTTTCGCGGGGCATTATCAATTATTAAGCATCAGCATGGAAATAGCACCCCTGAGTCCACGCCCGGATATATTGCGTCGTATTAAATATTCCTGGATTACGGGGCACCGCCGGCTTCGGCACCGTGAAATGGCTTCGGTTTTGTGCAAGTTATTAGGTGGATTTGCATGTTTTTGATTTATTGTTTTTTTTTTTCTGGGGGGTTTTCTTGTGTTAAGGATCTTAAAGACACGTTGTTCATGCTGGAGATCGCTCATGACGGTCAATGGGGTCGGGCTATGTCGAGAAGTGGACATCCGTGGCTAGTAGGTTAGTTATAGAGTTTATAGGCAATGTTGACCATAGTCTCAACTGAGAAATTATGAGGAGGTTACCCTATTATTAGTAAAATAATATGTTACACCTAAAAAACAGTAACACTAAAAAGTAAACATACGATAAGGTCATATAGTTCATATAGCTCACACGACCGGTCTGACCTAGTGGGTAGTGACCCTGCCTATGAAGCCGATGGTCCTGGGTTCGAATCCTAGTTAGGGCATTTATTTGTGTGATGAGCAAAGATATTTGTTTTGAGTCATGAGTGTTTTCTATGTATTTAAGTATTTACATGTATCTATCTATTATATAATTTATATATATCGTCGTCTAGTACCTACAACACAAGCCCTATTGAGCTTACCGTAGGACTAGGTCGAATTGTGTAAGATTGTCCCGAAATATTTATATATTTATTTATAGTAAACAGTAGTACAATAAGATAAAAATAAAATCCAAGATACAGCAAAGCTCCCGACGCTGCATATTTTTCAATAGCTGTAATTTTCAAATGCTGAAACGGAGTTCGTTACTAAAGATGTCAAGTGCGTGATGCTGTATTTACTTGTGGTTCTCTTCCGTTTGAGAAATTTAATTTTCGAGACATTGGTGTCACTCACAAACTCACTGAAGTTGGTACAACTATTACTTAAAACGGGATGTTACCAGATATTTCGTTATTCCGTGAGGATGGCGCTTGCAACAGTGCCGAAATGGACCCGGGTATGTCCTTAAACTACGTCCAACAATGAGAGGTATGGCACAGCGAAGTACCATCACGCTTGAATCTGGAGAAGCCCAACTGGGGAAGTACCTCCTCCTTACAGAAGACCACAGCCATAATAGCACTGCTACATTTCAGGTATGTAGTGTTGTGTTCCTGATGGTGAATAAGGTTCCCAGAGCTCCAACCCACTTATAGGTCGGCAACGCGCTTGTGACTCCCTTGGTGTTGCGAGTGCCCATGGGCGACGGTAATTGCTTACCATCAGGCAATCCGTCTGCTAGTTTGCCACCTTTGTCATAAAAAAAAATATATATTAACTCATTCAAACTAACTTACTATGGTATCTGTCCCGTTTTAAGTAATAGTTGTATTGTGAAGACACTGTTAACTTAAAATCACTGAAGTCTTGTTTTTATATTACGCAGAAACATCTGCTAGCATATCAAAGATATTCAAATCGAAAGAAAAATCGAAAAATTTGACTCGCAGCGGGACTCGAACCCAATCCAGTGGTTGTGGGTTCGAGTCCCGCTGCGATTCAATTTTTTCTATTTTTCTTTCGATTTAAATATCACTGAAGTCTTGTTCTGTAACATGATATTTTTATGTGTTATTGCATGAAGTGCTGTCTTTCTCGTGACAATATACGAATTATTGTAGTATTGAACAAAAAAAAAACACCACTTTATTTAAATTACTTCTCTTTTTTGCAGGTAATATATCGACAATTGTGCGAAGCAGGGGCAGGTCGCTAGCATGTTATTATTACCAACCCACATTCTATGGACAAAGAGTAAGGACCTCGTTCGAAACTCATACATTTTTAACTCCTACGCATCATTATTCAACCGTCAAATACCCAAAATTGGGTCCCCAAGGAACCCTAAAAAAAGATGTGCAAAGTGGCCACGCGATACCGTACCAACCAACTGATGAATACTAAATGAGCAGTTGAACCGTCTAATGACTACGCGTTTACGACAGGCTAAAATGTATGCCCGTGAAATTTTAGTATTTTTTAATACTTAATTTATGTTGTATCGTTGCAAGGTAAGGCAAATTTTTTTGATGACCAAATTCTCGATGTGAGTGCCGTGAATCGTTAGATATTAAAATATCTTTGGAAAAGGTTTTTCAAAACATGTTTTAGGAGGTGCACATACCTCCTAAAATATGTTTTGAAAAACCATTTAGACTTGTGTCAGTTATTGTGTTATTATGGTCAATAGTAGAAGCTTTGAATTATTTTTGTATTATGACACTGTGTCCATTATTCAAATCATTTAATTAGTAAAAAGAATAGTTATGACGCCAAAAACCCGTCATTAAAACTGCGTAGTTATGAAGGAATTTTATTGGAAAACAGTAAGAATTTCAAGATAAAAAAAACTTCTTGAAATCCTATTTGGCGCTCTCAGTAGGATGGTAAGCTTGGTGATTATGGCAATAAACCCTCAAGCCCCATGCTGCTTATCGCTGTCTGTGGGTAAGCCCATGTTCTGAAGTAGTAGTATGTGACTAAGTATCTTTAACTGCATCCTCATTCCTAAAAAAAACAAATTTATCATAATCCTATTTGCCGTGTGATGCCGGCTGACTAGAATAGCACCACCCCATCTCTTCCCGCGGGTGTCGTAGGAGGCGGCAAAGGGAAAAATCCTACGGATAGGCAGCAGCGTCCGTCCCAATCTACAATTACTGCAGTCGCCAACCCGCCTGCCAAGCGTGGCGACTATGGCAACTACCCCCAAGATGATACGAGTCATACGGCAGAAATTTATGATGTAAAATGTAATCCTATTTGCTGCACTCAGTAGGATGGTACTAAAGATGCACTACACACCTCGCGAACACACGCGAGTCAACGACATTTTTACATCAGAATATAAACACTCCCAACTTAACGTTTTATACGAATTAAATTACAAACACGCCACTCAATCTCGGAAAAATGCTAAAGACAACTTACACCCACTAATCGGTGGCGTAAATGTGAAATAGAAAATTCTGGAACGAACGCTCGGTAGGGTTACCGGCCTTGAGATTTAAAAAATAGTATATCTTGATACGAATACGAAAACTCCTTAAAATTTATGTAAGCACTGCTATTGTAGTCGCCATCAGATATTTCGGAGCTGTGGAAGTGGTCATAAATATCGCAACATGCAGTTTATTGTCTGGACAATAGAGGCGTTGTTCCGATATTTGTGACCACCTTCATAGCTCCGATATATCTGATGGCGACTGTATAAACGGTAAGTTACAATAATCATCATCGTCGTATCAGCTGAAAGACGTCCACTGCTAGCCTCCCTCAAATCGATCCACTGAAACTGTCTGCGCCACTCGCATCTAGTGGATTTTCGGTATGTTTAACATGTCGCTTTATTTAAGCTTACTATCGAACTAGGCTGATTTGATATACCATCGCTTGTTCTAAGATTTTAACGAGAGCCCATGATATCGACGGTATAATGACTTCTTCTGATAAATATTTGTCTTTATGGCAAACAGCGTTAATCATAGACCAAATTTTCCACCTGCATCATCAGCCAAAAGTTGCCCATCGCTCAACAGGGCCTTCCAAAGATTGTCCAACGGCCTGCCCTGTGCCGTCCGAAACCAACGATTTCCCGCGACCTTGCCCAGATCGTCGGTCCACAGTGGTATGGACCGTCCTACTCTATATCTTTCGGTACGGTCGTATTTTTTCTAATTTGCTTATAATGAGCTGATGACCCTACGCTGAGCCCTCGTGTCAAAATGGCGGCAAAATGCTCAGCGCACTCGGCACTCGCCGCGTCGCGACAAACACTTCACGTTTTGTTTGTAGTTTGTTTACACGCTGTATTATATTATTAATTTTGTTGAAATGAATAGATGTGAGAGTGAGAACCAGCAGAACGAATAGGATGGTTAATTTTTCGTGCGTCACTTTCGCACTTACGTATTTGTTAGATCGTGACAACCGATATAAAGCCAGGCATGTTAGGCTAATAAAAAACACGTTATTTACATACATAGATTAGACTTTTAGGTGTTTGCCACACCACCACGAACACTATCTCTGAGGATTGATGCCATAATCGACTTCCATTGCTCTGACAGTGCGGCCACGACAATGCACGACTTGCGGCCGGGCCGCGGTCCGGGCCGTAAAGGACGCTGCTGCCAGTACTTCGATGGTTTCTGGTCCGATGAACAATTGTGTCAGAGGAGAGAGTATTAAAAGAAGAAAAAAGAGGCGAAGTTGTCGCTTAACTTGATTGATTGTCCGGTTTTTCAATATGGTCACATAACTGTTATTCGAGACAAGGTACGGTCGCGTGCATTAATTTGTGTACCCACTTAAGGTTGACAGCCCTGTCAAACTGTATTTGGTCCTCCTTTCCTCATCTAAAATCAAAATACTTTAAACTTGGATTTTTTTGCGAAGTAGGTTACAAATTAACGCACGCGGCTATACCTACTCGGTTCTCCACCAGGTAAGCCGCTGAATAATGACTAAAGGTGTTTATTCCTTTTTCAAAATTATCGATAACATTGAACTGTACCAATTATATTATCTCCTTGGGAAACTTGCGTCGGCAATGCAATTTAAATCCCAGTGCTACTTACACGCCTAATTAACAATTGAACCATGTTTCCATAAAAAATCCGCTCCGGTTTCAAAAACATAATGTCCCAATTACGTATTTAAAAAACATACCTCAATAATGATATCAGAACATCGGCTGGCTTCATACAAGTGGCTTATTACAGTGTACAAGCATGAAATGGGGGCAAAAAATCAGGGAATATCATAATTTAGTTGTACATTCGCGAGCGCCCATTAGAAGGCAAGGAGATGTGTCTGATTTTGACGTCGTGGGGGTGGATTATGTGTGTGTAAATGCTATCATGCCAATTATAATCAAATGATAACTTATTTCGGAAGTTTCCTGCTTTTGTTGCAAAAACTCCGTTATCAAAAAACGTATGAGCACTGTGAGCTGATGAGTTTATGGCCAGATTTTTATCTGTTTTTTTAAAACATCATAAACTAAACGTATAAATACCAAATTCTTCTAATTAGTTCGCTCTATCTCGAAAACCACCCAAAAGTACCCCACCTTTATTTTTGTTTCTAATCTACGTAAAATATATCAATTATGAGAATTAAGACTGACGTATTTTATCTACGTAATTGTCATAAATCATCCAAAATCAAACCATGAACTAATACACCCTGTTTTTTAATGTTGGTTAATTTAGGAAGTTTTTGCAAATTTTACCGTCAAAGAATTCGGTTTGAAAAATTGCTAAATAAACACAGCAACGTAGTTAGGATGGGGTCAAATCATAAAGTATATGGTGGCAAAAAAAATCACTTCAATACACCATCAGAATTTCATTCGCACCAAGCATAAAAACTGGGAAGTGACTGAAAGTCCTTCCTGTACAAAAACGCAAAATTCTAAAGCAAAAACTCCAAGCAAGACATAATGAAACACCTATTCTCCCCCCCAATTTCCTTTATCAGCAAATACCTATCTCCCTATCACGTTACATAATAAAGGCCGAGGCATCGTGTTTTTGCGTAACAAGCAGTCTAAATTACGACAATTATTCAATGTACCCCCGTTATCGGCAGTTATAAAATCGGGAGACACTGGGCGGCTCATTAAGGTGGGGGGGACAATTTTGATAATGTAGCTGTTAAAAAAGTCGGGACCCAAAGTTGAGTGATGCGATGTGACACAGTTTCGTGTACAAATTGAGGGCGGAGGTAATGTGGAGGAGTTTTGGGAAATTTGCAAGTTTTGGGGTTTCAGATAAAATTGGTTGATATCAGGGTCAACTGCTGATAGTACCTTGTTGTTAATGTCATCTTCTGTGTGTAGCTGCATTTTAGGCACCAAGGTACCTAGAGTTTATTTCGCTTCGCCAATTCTAGATCTGACTAACCTACTATCGAACCTGATAAAAGTAAAACTGTTTATGCTAGTAAATTATTACTACAGTCTTGTACACCAATTTGTTGTTAACAATAGTAGAAAAAAAAATCTACGCATTTTTTTTTTGGTGACAGTGCTAGTAGACGAATGAGACTACGCCATTATGATTTTATCTGATATCTCGAAAAAATAATTTCCCAATGCCTAAGAAAAGTAAATGTAGAAAGTTTCCCCAACCAAAGCCAAAATGTGAAATTTTTTTGACAATTTAAAGCCACACGTCAACACTTTGCGGTACCAACTGATTTATAAGATCCGATTTCTAGCATCCAGCTTAATCTTTGATCCGCAATATTTCGACAGACATATGATCATATCATAACGTGGCTACCATTATATAGACCAATGACTAAGAATATTTGGACTTAGCGTCTTCTTTACATTCTTTGTCTTACACTCGTCTTACAAGAAGACCTTTGGAATTAACAAGTCTTTTTAAATCGAAACAAAACTAATTAAAAATAATACTTCCGGCAATTCCAACGATCTTCAAGCAAGTGGGGAGAGTTTCCATCCATATAGTATAATATTCTGTTGGCACATCAAAGCATTACTAATTGACTGAAATGGCCGCCTCACTGACGATCACACGAGATAGGTTGACTTCGTGATCCGTTTGATCCGTCAATCTATCTAAGCTTCAATGTTATGTTAACGATTGTGCACCTAATTACATTGTAATAAAGTGTAAATGGCACTTCTCTTTGGACTGTAACTCGATTGTTCACTGAGGAAATGAGAGGTCCGGTTAGTTTGAATTTCGATCGATTCATTCATAGTTTTGGATAGCGAAGCTTTGATGAAGTTCCAATCTTTGAAACTTGGAATAGTATGATTTCTGATTTCAAGACAAAAGAGAATAATATAGAGGTTTATACTGAATATTACTTAAATGTTATTTAATCGATACTTAGACCTATGATGAATTTGTAACTAAGAAGTTCCAAGGAGGTAACAAATTATCATATAACCTTGGGTAGGTTATGTGATAAGCCACGCCACGGAAGTCCAATGCTGGACATATGCCTCCCCATACACCGCTACCGGGACTGTGACATAGATAGTGCTCCATGTGGCGGTTGTGAAGAAAAAAATGTCCGAAATCGACTACAAAAAACGAATATTTGTCATATTGTTGAAAGGAATTTGAACCTATTAGCAATTTCACTAGATTAATATGTTATTATTAACGATTGGCTCATGACACGTTATAAATTATGTTTTCTTTCTGTATTTTTTGTCGATTTGAAATCTTAAGGCCGTAAAATCTTAAGAAATACGACTCTACAGAAATCTCCCGTATTTCACTGACAATTAATACTGATGAAAAGGTACCATTTACACCAAATCGAATCAACCTCCATTTGTGACGTCTATTTCAAATTTTAAACTGTCATTTTCCCCCCTAATAATCAATCGAATGGTCCTTCGAGCCGGATGTCGAGGCCCGACGTTCATTAAGGATCGCTTTAGGCTGATCATTCAACTGAGCGGTGGGGAGTGTATACTGTTTTACTTACTTGATTTTTTAACCTCCTATCTTTCTTCTCTCACCCTTCCATTTTCGACTTTAAGAAAACTGTCTAAGGTCGATTTTTGATGTTCAATTGAGGTTATTAAGAGGTTGGTTAAGAGATTGCGAGTATCTGTCAAGTGTTTTAAGGTATATTTTTGTGTATGTTTACGAGAGTGGGGAATGTAGGGTTTGGTATGAATGTGTACTGAAAATAATTATCTCGGAGACAAGTGAGAGGGCCCTAGTTTGTGTTAAGGTTATATGCAAATGATTCAAAAACTCGTAGCCATCCCCGTGGTAAATTGCGTGAAAGGGTTGATCAACTATTTCATGTCATTATTTTGAGACGGAGACACCTGCAGTAAAGTTTTTAATATTGTGCTATCTTCTAATATTACAAATATATTTTGCTAATACAATGTCATTGTCATAAAATCTAAGTTTAAGACCCACTACCGTAACCAATGGTGACCATATGCCTGGAGATTGAGTAGCTGTAGATATAACTTCAAGGCCTCAGGTTTCCCAAAACACAATTACCGAAATGATGTATGTAAACATTCCAAAGAAAACTAATGATATAAGAAAACATACTAGGACGACGTTAACAAGCAAGTACTGCAACCTAACCTGACCCTAATAGTAGACATCTATTAGTACTTATTCATTTCAAAACCGCATAATATTTTTGCATGCATTCACTTAACATGTTCCAAAGAGTCTAATCAATATATGTATTAAATCTGTCTGATGTCTTAAAAAGACGTTCCATCACCCATCCAAAAATGGCCATATATCAGGACTTTATTATTCCAAAAAGCTTATATCTACCTGTTTATTTCATTAAGTTAAATACATTCACACACCACGTTCTAATATCTCTTATAAAGAAAATACTAAAGACAATTCCGTTTGTTGGAATAGAATAGAATAGAATAATTATTTATTTGTGAGCACATACTATTTAGACAAAACAGACGATCATAAAACATTACAAGAAGTACCACGAAATTTTGGCATTACTAAAAACTCTAAAGACGGAATTCTAAAGCCAAGACAATGAACCTAACGCACATCGCTTTCAATGGTATGGTAATCTTCATCTTCTGTATTTCCGTGACTACATAAAATGTAGTAATCCCGAACGTAACGCCCAACGGAAATTATTTGGCTTAATTCCTCGCCCCGTACGATTGAGCCCAGTAAATATCAGCAGTAATGAAGCAATCGTCTGAGAAAACCCCCCAAGAAATTGACTCCAACCTCACCGACTAAAGAATTAAGCGTTTCAATTATTCCAAATTCAAAAGTGTACGCTTAAAACAACCCACTGTGGAAAACTCGGGTAGTTGTAAAAGCAACCTTATTTTAATCGGATTAAATTTTAAATTCGAATGGAGTAAGTTGATGAAAAGCGAGGTTTTGACGGTTACAAATTCGAAATGCGAGCACGCGCCTCGAACGCCAAACCTCACTTCCGGTCCGTTCTTTATTCAAATCGGATATCGCGCCATTTTCTTCCACGTTTGAATTACAAATCGGAAGGCAGTTTCTTTTCGGATTTAAATTTGGAACTCCCCAAATTGCCAGTTTGATTGCCGTTTTAATGCTTCGGAGTTTTCTTTTTATGAATTATCTTGGGTATGATTATTGTTTGGCCAATGGCCGGTACTGAGATAGTGTGATTGTCTTTATTACGCTTAAAAAAACTCCACAGTACATTAATGTAATAATTTTGTTTCACTAATTAACTGCTTCGACCCAAAAAGATATCCCAGAAATCCTTTAGAGTATCAATGCAATGTATTTTACAATACACACTTTTAATAACTACCGTATGCCGTGGCCATTTTTCCAGAACAAAGACGTTACGATGATGAATGTGGACGAACCTTGCTTGTTTGATCTTGATTAATTAGTTCCACAACCGTCTCGTACCCACAGAGTCGTATACGACAAGTCATCTCTACTGACAAACGTCGTTTTGGAATGAGATGAAGCGCAAACGGAATAGGCGATGCGATGATGCGAAGTAATTACTTCGATGTTCCTAATTTGAAATTGATTAGCGTTTTTTTTATCGCCATGTTTATGTCAGTTCAGTTGCAAGTACCCATGTTTGGATATTTTATCAGGCTACATGCGGGGTATAACTGGGCCAGTGAACGTTTTCGAACATCTGTCAAATTGCATGTTGACTAGTAACCTCATATAAATAAATAATAGTAATTAATAAATATTACAAGCAATCTTTACACAAATTGACTGAGCCCCGCAGTAAGCTCGAGACGGCTTGTGTTGGTGGTACTTAGCCAACGATATACATAATATACAAATACAATAAATGTAAACCATCCATGACTGACGATAAAATATCTGTGCTCATCACATAAATAATTGCTCCTGCTGAAATTTGAACCCAGGACAGTCGGCTTCAAAGTCTTCAAAGATCAAGTCACCAAGCAATTTTTATTTCCTTGAAGAGAAACTAAAAATAGCCCTCATATTCTTATCCAATAAGAATGCTTAATCATAGTTGATTAGAAGAAACCGATCATACCTCTTAAACAAACACGCATCAAAAACAATTCTACTACGCAGTCTTGTAATACACCATAATCACGATCAAATTTCTACTTAACAACGCTATCAGACATTGCTGTCCATTAATACATTAAAGTGAAGCCAAGATTAGCCCGAAGGGTATTTTTTACATCTCAAGCAGATTGGATGACACTCGATCCGGGCGACAAAATTAAAATTTCGACGCCCAAACGGCCCCGGAATTATTTTCCGTTGAGTGATTCCGAGCCATAAAATTTCTGATTGATCAATCCATCCGTTGGTGGCGTTAATGAAGAGCACGTTTTTTGCTGGATACTTTTCTCCCTAGACGCTATTTTTCCGCCTGTTTTCACTTTAGTGGATGTTTTATAAATTCAAGGTTTTTTTAGGGGAGGTCGGGTAGGAACGGGAAACAGTCGAATATGCTGGAAGGCTGTCGCACACGGTAGATAATGTCAGATACCAGAAGTACCAGATATTTTCCTCTACCATAGTTGACGTTATGTCGTTATGTCACCTTGTTTACTTCGTATTTTCAGGCTTTTGTACAATTTTTCTTTGGGCAGCAGATGCCCAATGCGCTGAGCAGATCGGATCCGCTCTGTTCCTAATACTCTCGATCCGCGTTGCCATCCACGCTGCCGAAAATAGAGTGACCTGGTACAGGACAGTCCAGGAAAAAAATATTCTGAGAGGCCACGTCCCTGAGCATGGAGAAATGACGCAAGGAGGGAGGCCAATTTTTGTATACGTCACATTCACTCATCACATATGCGACATGTGATATGTTATTTACTATTGACGGTTTGGTGGCCCCTATTCACGGGTGACCGCGGATCCGAATATCATCAACCCATCCGTTGGGTAGTTCAGGACTACAAGATGGACAGACGACATCATTAAGGTCACCGGAAGACGCTAGGTGCAGGTCGCTTCCAATCGGTACATGTGAAGGTCCAAGAGGGAAGCCTATGTTCAGCAGTGGATGTCTTATGGCTGAGATGGTACTAATTTATCCATCTTGACCGTTTCGATATATTTTACATTGACTGTACACCGCGCTCACGTATGTATAAAGCCTGTAGCCACGAACAGCAGAAAGAAGCGCCATGCCTTAACCCCATAAAATTTTTGGTATTTTTTTTTTTATGATATAGGATGCAAACGAGCAGACGGATTGCCTGATGGTAAGCAACTACCATCAATTTAAAGAAAAGGTTGGTGTGAATAGACTAGATTACTAAATATGACAGGAGATTTTATAGGATCTTTTAGTAGTGACCAACAAATCTGCTGATTAAGGTTTCGGTATCCAAAACCCGACATTACGATTTAAAACTGCCCATAAGCCCCCTATGGCATTAAAATGGTCGCAGCGCACCGGACACTAAGAAAAGCGATCAAAATCCTCGAACGCTCGTTACGTCACATATTGTTGTTTTTAATGAACGCAGCCGAATGATGCCCGAAGCATTGTCCAACGAATCGGGCTCCATTATCCCGGTTCCCTCTTAATATCCAGAACCGCTATAAAATTTGCCATGCGATGGTTGAGACGCAGAGTAATACGACTTGTGCATTTGACGTTTCGCACGCTTAGATTTTGATTCATTCGGGTATTTTTTGTATCGGTTATTTCGATATTTCCCGGTGCCACAAGCTCCGAGTGGTAAATACTTTTGTAAAAACCATAGCAAAATGTTAGTTTTTTTTTTATGACAAAAGGTGGCAAACGAGCAGACGGATTGCCTGATGGTAAGCAATTACCGTCGCCCATGGGCACCCGCAACACCAAGGGAGTCACAAGCGCGTTGCCGACCTTTAAAGGGTGTTGGAGCTCTGGGAATCGTACTCACCATCAGGAACACAACACTACATACCTGAAAGGTAGCAGTGCTCTTATGGCTGTCTTCTGTAAGGAGGAGGTACTTCCCCAGTTGGGCTTCTCCAGACTCAAGCGTGATGGTACTTCGCTGTGCCCTACCTCTCATTGTTGGACGTAGTTTAAGGACATACCCGGGTAAACTTATTGTGATTTATATTTGATAGTATGTGCATACATTTTCTAGGTTAAAGACGTCATATGTCATAGCTCAAAGAAACAACTAAAGCTTTCGTGTCTGCGAAGGCATTGACTCCATTTCCAGCTCGTACGCAGTGTGTGTCCACTACTAAGTTTACATAGTATTTGAGACACCACGATCCTTTGGTTATGAGCCTTATCTGATTATGGGAGCTACCTTTATAATACTAGACAGAAAACCTGGTCAGAAAATTTGTACTTCATATTTTTATTGTGACTTGTGACATGCAAAATTGTATTTATGTAATGTGATCACTAAACTAAGCGACAGCGCGGCATACAATCGATTCGCGCCAGCTCTACTAATTCTACGGCACTTAAACAGTTTTCCTTTTCATGGAAATGGACGTAAGCTTTTGACCAGCATCTGGCTAAGCGGTTACAACAAAAGTGGTCCCGCTGGGTGGGTTGGTTACATCGCCATCAGCGGGGTGTGATCGGTGACAAGTTTAAAATGTCGGAAGGGGCTGTGGGGTAACGGCGGCTCCGCGAGGATTAGTTTTACGTTCCTAGTGTTTCGGCCGTTAACGTGTTTGGACGTGTGAATTTGGAAAGGGTGCTGAACACTTTTATCGACTTATTTGAGGCTTCATACGGAAACGGGTCGATATTGAAACTTATTTGTTTTAAGTACCTACAATCATGGATCGCAATCGAACCTATTAACTTCGATATTAAAATCGAAAGAAAAATAGAAAAATTTGACTCGCGGCGGGACTTGAAACCACAACCACTGGATCACTACTATCACTAGCCCAGTGCACTACCAATTGTGCTACACGAGTACCGCTTAGACTTGTCAATTTTTTCTATCTATCCCTCGTCGTATACGTCATCAGGGGTGACGTGTAAACACATCTACCGCCAGCGTATTGAACACTTAACGGCATCGAAGCCTCAATTTTCGAGTCCCGCCGAGAGTCAAATTTTTCTATTTTTCTCTCGATTTAAATATCGAAGATATTCGCTAGCAGACGTAGCATAATAAAAAAAAGAACCAATTAACGATAAAAAAATAAGTTTTCATATGTTCATGAACCTTAATACAATGTTAGGCTAACATGGTCGTTCACATTATTACTTAAGTTGAATAACTTACATAAGTAAATGTGATTTTATTAAGTTTCCGATATTTCGGACGACTCTCTAAGGATGGCGCTTGCAGCAGTGCCGTAATATCGGAAACTTATTATAATTACAAAGACTTGGTAACTATACCGTTTGAAGCAATAATTGTAATGTTCATGGACCTATAAAATAGATTCATATTTTTACTCTTGACTGATTGGTTTACTTTTACAAAAAAGACGTCTATAACTATATGTAACTCAAAAGACATTAGTAACACGTCCTCAACTTAAGGTCCTCATCGGGGTTCAAAAATAAATACTTGACGTATAGTCAAATTATTTCCAGTATCTTATAATAATTAATATTGAAAACACATGTTTGTTACAGATAAAAATACACTTTAATCATTGAACATTAATCAAATTAAAAATAATAAATAAATAAATATTTCGGACATTCTTACACAAATCGACCTAGTCCCACGGTAAGCTCAATAAGGCTTGTGTTGCAGGTACTAGACGACGATATATATAATAAATAGATACATATAAATACTTAAATACATAGAAAACACCCATGACTCAGGAACAAATATCTGTGCTCATCACACAAATAAATGCCCTGACTGGGAATCGAACCCAGGACCTTCGGCTTCATAGGCAGGGTCACTACCCACTAGGCCAGACCGGTCGTCAAAATTAATTATCGATTACAAGTTAATTAATCACCCCATTACATACTACAATTTGTTACCCGCAAATTGATCCGCCGCGAACATAGATGTCGCTAAAACCCAACTTTTCTCGTTAACTGCTAACAAACATCGAACTTCACCCACGTCTCAATAAAACACCTGAACGGCGGCACGCAAACAATTTAATTTACAACAAGATGGCCCCTTACACCGACATTTTGAATTCCTCCCCTTGTTAATACGAATTTTCACGGGCCATCTCTTGGCGCGTTACGTGAAAAAAACAAATTAAGACGAGAGAGACAAAAGATCGACTAATAAACGGCGGTGTTCGCTAATTCATCATTGTTTTTCACTAATAAAACACGACAAAAACACATCTTTTCTCCAGTCCGGGGCCTCCCGAGGGAGGTGGGGCAAGAATATACATACATAAGTTTGCTTAATAATGTCGGAGTATTTGCTTGGTCCCGATTATACCTTTGACAGCTTTTGTTTTTGATGGATTGCACTGTCGGAGCGAAAAATAGTGCCTATTTTCTACAGATTTAGGTTTGTTAGCATTCAGTTTTTTATGCAGAGTGTATTTATTGGAATATATGTAGGACCCAGGATAAATAAAGATTATTGGAAACTACAGCCTTGGCCAGAAGTATTGGAAACGCATGTTTTTTATTCTCTGATTATGATTAGGTATTGTTGCGGTGATAAGTAGGCATAGAAAATTTGCAATACGTGATTTTGTTGTAGATTAGCTTAGTAGATTATTAGTAGATAGTTAGTAGATTATTTTATGCTTTTTGTTTTCTTATTCAATTCTCGTGAGTAGTTTTAGGTATTATTAACTAGATTGTACTCTTGTTGTGTACATATGAGCAGGCAGCGGAACTTTAGTGCCGATGACATCATTATGACGCAAAATAATAGGGATATAGGATTTTCTTATAAATTATACACAACATAACTATTAACAGATGCAACAGTTGTCACTAGCTCGCCGAGTTAATAGCAATGTCAAACTTGATATTCAACCTGACTCAAATAAACTAAGGAAAGTTTCGAGTTGCGTGATTCGATGTATGTTTTTCTATGTTACTAGGTTTAGCTGTTATAATTTGCTGACAGCAAAACATTTTTTTATCTTTAACAACTAAGAAAGAAAATTTCTGCAAAAACGGCTGCATCGACTCCATGGCGACTGCGGTCAAGCGATATTGATAATGAGTTAATTATAAATGTTGTACCTTATCAATTCACATTTCTAAAATTCACGAACAAAAAATCATATAACGATGTAGAATATTGTTTTCGATAATTTTCTGATGACAATGACAAAGACAGTTAGTGATTATGTTTTTATAAGTACTGGCCGTCTCAAGTGTCAATAAAACATCCGTGAACTAAAGAGGCCAATAAGTTGTTAGTGATTAATGATTATCTATCATCTAGATAAAAACACTCTGTGTACATCCGCTGCGTCAAGCGTCTGTCATCGGCACCAAAGTTCCGCTGCCTGCATATGAGGAGTCTCTTTACAAAAAGGTTTACTGCTTTATGTAAGCAGGGGTTATTTTTCTAAGAAACTATACAAGAACAATCCCCATTGACATAATGAAATTAGCCCTTTTAAAAAAACACTCCTTATTATTAAGGTTTGAAACATTAGCCTATATCTTTGACCAAGGCTGTAAGTTACCTCTGGAAAGATATGTGCCCATAGGCATAGTAAGGAAAACTATACTAATGTTTTTTTAATGGTTACTAAAGTTAAACTTTTTCAAATCCCAGTCGGGGCATTTATTTGTGTGATGAGCACAGATATTTGTTCCTGAGATGGGTGTTTTCTATGTATTTAAGTATTTATATGTATCTATCTATTATATATATCTTCGTCTAGTACCTACAATACAAGCCTTGCTGAGCTTACCGTAGGACTAGGTCGATTTGTGTAAGATTGTACCGTAATATTTTTTTATTTAATATATATAGTTACATATTTATTGTCACTACACAAACAAACTTTTCTCCGTTTACCTAATTAGATATAACACGAAAACGCTACCATAAACAAGACACCTATAGATGTCGCATAATTTAAAATGATGCGCGCCCATAGAGCGGCAAATAACGAAATTATTAGAGGGGGCGGCCATCTTTTCCCTCTTCTTTGTTTGCGTATTCCTTATTTATCGGTAGATCGAGAAGCTGTATTATAGATTAACATGAAAGGAATGCCGTTTACATGAAATAGGCTATTGGTAGGTACTTTTTTTATTTAATTGTGCCAGAGGCTCATTTGGTGGTGCTTTGATGTTTTTATAAACGAATTTAGTTTGAAACTAAAACATCTGTGCGATATCTATTCGTTTTATTTTTCGATGTTCTAGTTTAGAAAATCTACTTAAACTGTTTTAGTTATTATTGTAGACAATATTATACTCATTGATTTCTATACATGGAACGATCATTGTTAATCATAATCAATTATTGTAATAATAATGAGTCTCTAGTTGCCGTGTGATGCCACCCCATCTCCTCCCGCGGGTGTCGTAAGAAGCGACAAAGGGAAAAACTCTACGGACGGGCAGCAGCGTCCGTCGAAACCCAATCTACAGCTACTGCGGCCGCCAACACGCCTGCCAAGCGTGGCGACTATGGCAATTACCCCCAAAATGATACAAGTCATATTTGTGGGAGGTATATGTCCAGCAGTGGACTGCATACAGCTAAAATGTATATGCAACGATACTATCTTAGATCATAATCAAATCGAATCGCATAGCACACTGCTCACCCAGGGTCCGCTTGGCAACTAATCCCAGGATCCCGAAGAGTTAGTAAAGCCGGCGGGAATCGGCTTGTCGCACCGCCGCTGGTAATGAAGGAGTTTGACATTTTGCTAGTCGTAATATGAGGTTTTTGCACTCATTAAAGAGGGTTTCTGACGTATGTGTGTAGATAAACGTATTTTAAAGTATTAATATAGAGTCCACTTACGTATTAATATGGGCTTGTCCAGCCTAATCCCAGCACGTGCAAGGCAGCCAATTTCCGTACCTTCCTTATCCTAACGAGTCTAGACTGGAACTTGTTCATTCCACGAGGACATTGCCAGCGTCTTCTGTAACCTGGCCTCTGGGTTATAAGCAGGTGTGTTTAAGGGGGAAATCGACCGGCCATCTTTATAGTTCCATCTTTAAAAAAAAAGTACGGTACCCCAAGAGTAACAACGGGATCTTATTGTCCGGCTGTCTGTCTGACTGCCTATCTTGAGGACCGTGATAATAAGACAGTTGAAATTTCGTCATATGATGTAGGTATTTCCACAATAACATCAATAACTGAAAAACAGATTTTTTCGCCCGCTCAGATTTATATCATCAATATCTGTGCCGGACTGGTTCGCTTTTTTTGGTATTTTAATTGAATTTAGACCTATTTAAACCTTCCTTAAAATAGTTCACTCAACTAACAGTCACCTAGCGTTTAAATCTGATAATATAAAACACAAAAAGCAAAAATGGCCGACACAGACTTACTTTTCATACTCCTTCTTAACTAAACTAAACGTTAAGTTTTGGAGTTTAGACAGCGAAACCTTGAGTTCTTAATTTTTTCTGCAGATTTTTTCGTTAAAGCTGTCCTTATGGCATTGTTTTTATGCACCTCGCTCGCTAGCGATACAGATATATATTCGTCTAAGAATCTCAAACCTGGAAAAGGGCTCTGGTATCATTTCCTCTTAACACTATTCTCCCAATGTTGGTCCGCAGTTACTTCGGTAAGCGGTGTGAATAGAATTTCTTGAGTTTCATTACAATTTCTTAAAACACGAGTGAGTCGAATGCTTGGAGGCTCTAGTGTAAGTTTCTTTTGACGTAAAAAACGTCTTGAACGCGTAAGTGATAATGTTATTTATATGGGTAACTCTAACGCGATGGTGACGTTATGTTACGTTTAAAACCTACACTCAAGGCTCAGGTGTACAGTCAGCGTCATATAGTTGGTAGCATTCAAAGTAGTCAAATACTTCGGTACACCATACAAATTCTATGGTGTTCCGAACTATATGAGTACTTTGGATGCTACCAACTATATGACGCTGACTGTACCAATCGTATTAGACGAGATGATCCATACTTACTTATAATATAAATGCCAAAGTAACTCTCTCTGTCTGTTACCTCTTCACGATTAAACCGCTGAACCAATTGGAATGAATTTGAAATTGGAATGAATGGTATCAAACTCTCTCCAGTTTGAGCTTCGAAGATGGACATAGAATATTTTTTATCCCACAACCACACTTTAAAGACGGGTATGGCTGACCGACAGCCGACAAAAGCTAGTATCACTAATTGGATTTCTGTTTGTAATTTTTTATGGATGTATTAATCTAAAGCCTTCAGGAGTTTGTAAAAAAAATACAGGATTAGTATTTGTCTGTGGTAACGCCAGTTTTGTCTATAGAGTATTTTAACACAGCACTGAACATGAATCGGAATTCGACTGGATCAACATTTTCCATGTTAATAGGAATCCTTTGGACTCTTCAAACCTTGGGAACACCCCATCCTGCACTTTATGTGCATTGTTTATTAATGCGCTAAGATTTGTGGGAGATTGTTGGCTATAATTATGTGTGGAGCGTTGCCCGCGGATGCACTTGCCGAGGCTATTAATTTTGGGGCTCAAGGAAAATTATAATGTTTTTCGGTATACCTTCAGGTACTGAGTTTCAGGAAGATATTCTGCAGACGTTAATTTGGTGACGTTTAGTTATGCCGTGTGATGCCGGCTGACTAGAATAACACCACTCCATCTCTTCCCGCGGGTAAGAGGCGACAAATAGAAAAATCCTACGGACGGGCAGCAGCGTCCGTCGAAACCCAATCTACAGCTACTACGGTCGCCATCCCGCCTGCCATGCGTGGCGACTATGGCAACTACCCCCAAGATGATACAAGTTATATCTGTGGGAGGCCTATGTCCAGCAGTGGACTGCATACGGCTGAAATGTTAATTTGGTGTAAGCCGTTGAAGAATACAGTCATTCGCTTAAACACATTAGGGGTGAGTTTTATTACTCGACGTGTAAAAGTGCCCTTTTGGCCTACTTACTGAATAAACGTTTGAGTTTGAGTTTATTGTATTTTTCTATTAAATATAATTATGGAGTGTAATGTCGCCTGTCTTTTGACCTTAGTTCAATTGTAACTAAGAACGTACGACCTATTTATTCTTTTAATTTTGTTTTTATTTCTTGTTTAAAAACATTCTTGCCTATAAACGGCATAAATAAATAAATAAATATTTCGGGACAATCTTACACAAATCAACCTAGTCCTACGGTAAGCTCAGTTAAGGCTTGTGTTGTAGGTACTAGACGACGATATAGTTAATAGATAGATACATATAAATACTTAAATACATAGAAAACACCCATGACTCAGGAACAAATAGCTGCTCATCACACAAATAAATGCCCTGACTGGGAATCGAACCCAGGACCATCCGCTTCGCTGGCTGGGTCACTACCCACTAGGCCAGACCGGTCGTCAAAGACGGTAAGACTCTGCATATGTAGCAGAAAGTCCCGGGTACGTATCCTGGCAAGGGCAATTATTAGTCTACTTGTACTTAACTATTTATACATAGTTGTACTAGCTATTCCTCGCGATGTCGTCGGCCATACCTGTCTTTGAAGTATGGTTGCGGGATGGTTCTATGTCCTTTCTCGTAGCTCAAACTCTCTCCATATCAAATGTCAGCCCAATTGGTTCAGCGGTTTAAGCGTGAACAGATAGACAGACAGAGTTATTTTCGCATTTATAATATTACTATAGATTATATATGTCGTTATCTATTACAACACAAGCCTTATTCAGTTTTCTGTGTTATTCGATCGATTTACTAGTATGTAAGGTATATTGTATGCATAGACATACTTGTGGCCTACTTACTGAATAAACGTTTGAGTTTGAGTTAGAATATTTATTTATTTAATCTCTGTCAGAAATTGTAAATGAGATACTTTAAATTACTAAGGCCCAAATATCATATCAAGTACCAAAGCTGTATCTGGCCTCGCTCTAACACAAATTACTTTAAAACACTCCGCAGTCAAAATGGCCGCCGATTAATAAAAAAAAAAGCGGTCACAAAAGCTCGTCACATTATCGTCGCGCCATCTTTCCATTTTCCCAAATTACGAGAGAGGCCATCGCTAAATAACGTCACGTATTTAATTACGACGCCTACAGAACCTCAAAAGTGTCGCTTTAGAATTGAAAGCTAACATTATGATGTGACACAGAGGCGGGGGCGATGGAGGATGCGGGGCAAGTCCGAACAAAAGTGTTACCTATTAAAACAAAATTGAAGAACTACGAACTTACTTATTCGGCCTTGGAAGTCCACTGCTGGACATAAGCCTACCCCATTAGTGTGCCACAGGAACCAACATTGTACCATTTGCCAGAATGGGGGCTTCTTGACATAATAGCCACGTTTGACAGGCTGGTTGGCGATCGCAGTATATTCCATCGCTCTTACCGGCCCGTCCTTCGTTAGTTTCTAGTCGCTGTTTAGGGGTAATACAATAAAAACTCATTGATGCTGGTGTGGGATGCTACCTGCATAGACACACTAGGGCTGTCCCGTTTTTTTTTTTTTATACAGGACTGACCAGTGTCTGACCTCAGTCACACATGATGGTAAATGTCGACGAGGTCGAGGGTGTAGCGCGCTGGCTCAGTAACAGCCTTTACACTCTTGCCTTGAATAGACTCAAATTATATATTTCCATCTCCAACGAACGTAAAAGCGGGAATAAAAGAAACACGGTGCTCAAATTGTTTATTTGTTAACGGGTCGCTGGCAGTCAGCGGCTGCAGTGTGCTGCAAATCACTCCGTGGCCGTCTACGGGGGAGGTCTAGCAGCTACGTCTGTTGCTTATAGATACATAGGGAAAGGATATCTAAAGTAGATCTCTATTTGAGACGACAAGTTTGACAATGTCCACACTGTCCAACCACACAGTCTTCCTGCTGTTTTATTAAATGAACCACAGGATCCCAAGCTGGTACAGAAAAACCATCATCTCTATTGAAGTTTGGATACTTCTTAATTTCAATTGCCTCTCGCAACATTCTGGGTATATATAGTTTCTCCTTGGCGGGTTCCTCTCTTGGACCCGGGTATGTCCTTAAACTACGTCCGACAATGAGAGGTAGGGCATAGCGAAGTACCATCACGCTCGAGTCTGGAAAAGCCCAACTGGAGAAGTACCTCCTCTTTGTTTGACCTTAAAGATACTTTTCGATCTCAACAACAGTATGCCTCAAGCACAACACCCGGAGGTCAATCTAGTCCAGTATAATGTTTACTGATAAAAAGAAAACCAATTTGTTCCCGCGCTCCGGCCCCGGCGCCACAAAGGAGCTATCTAACGATAAATTATCGAAATTATTGCATTAAAAATTCCATCTAGCAAGTCAAAGCGAGCCATTATGGCCGCTTTTTTTCTACACGATCTAAAAACGTCACAAGAGCGTCATAAAAACGAGGTTTATAAGACTTTAAGTTTGTAGGTGGTAAACGTTATGGGTTGCCGTTTTTCTCTTGGCTCGGCCGCTGTCATATATTTAGGTATTGCATTAGCGCTGGTAATAGTTAGCTGGGATACCGTAGGTTATGGCTGAGAGGGTTAAATACTGTTTAAGAGAGTAGCGTCGACGAGTCATGTCAGCCGTAAATTGTCCACTGCTGGACATATGGACCCGGGTATGTCCTTAAACTACGTCCAACAATGAGAGGTAGAGCACAGCGAAGTACCGTCACGCTCGAGTCTGGAGAAGCCCAACTGGGGAAGTACTACACTTATAGAAGAAGGTACTTACAGAAGACCACAGTCATAATAGCACTGCTACCTTTGAGGTATGTAGTGTTGTGTTCTTGATGGTAAGGTTCCCAGAGCTCCAACAACTTTTAGGATAGGCAACGCGTTGACGGCAGACGAGTCAGGAGTTGCGTCCATAGGCTACGGTAACTGCTTACAATCGTATGCTTGTTTGCCACTGTCATTGTATGAAGAGAAAAAAAAGCCTCCCTCAAATATTATTTGTATCGTCTTGGAATAGTTGTCATAGTCGCTACGCTTAGCAGTAGCTGTAGATTGGGTTTCGACGGACGCTGCTGCCATGTCGGTATTTTCCCTTTGCCGCCTCTTAAGGCACCCGCGGGAAGCGAAGGGAGTATTCTAGTGAGAAGACAGCGCACAGCAACTCACACTACAATGGACTTATTATATTGTAATGTAAAGTAGAGTTAAAGGTGCACGTTCAGTAACCGCTCCAATGTCGGTCAATTGGTCGAATATTCATTTGGTCTTTTAGTTCCTTCGCTTCTTTCGTTCAGTAGGTAACCCCGACGAGCGTCCCTACTTTACCACTGTTCTTCGTCGCACTGGCATGATTCAGCATTCTTTCCCTCCCGCTTCTACTAAAACCTACTGAACTCAAAGACAGGAGACCGATCTAAACCTAAAGGAAAAAACTAGTTGGTGTCGATCCGAGTTCAGAATTTTCTTTATAGTTTACAGCTTCTTTGCCGTGTGATGCCGGCTGACTAGAATAGCACCACCCCATCTCCTCCCGCGGGTGTCGTAAGAGGCGAGAAAGGGAAAAATCCTACGGACGGGCAGCAGCGTCCGTCGAAACCCAATCTTCAGCTGCTGCGGACGCCACCCCCGTGCCAAGCGTGGCAACTATGGCAACTACCCCCAAGATGATACGAGTCATATTTGTGGGTCAGTGGACTACATACGGCTGAAATGTATGTATGTATGTTACAGCTCCTAGAAACCAAAGGTGCCACAAAAACTTCAATCCCCTTTTCCTGAGCAAAGTCGGACCTCAGCATAGTGTTACTGGCAGCGCGCCAAGAGTCTTATCGGTTGCTTTTCAGAAGCTGAATATTACGACCAATGCAATGGGTTTAGCCAATGTATATATTACATACTTGGCCAGAACTGAGCACCCATGCTTTTTATATGAAACTCGATATTTTAGTGTAGTATTTATATCTTTTCGGATGACATTATCAATTAATTAAAATGGAACGTGTAGCATAGTTGTCATTTTATTTATCGCGCTATCCATCACTTTCACTCTTACATACTTGTTATACGTGACAGATATCATTAGGCTAGCTGATTAGGTATTGGCAGAGTGCAAAGCGGGTGGAGGGGGTAGCCTAAACGATCACAGCGCTCGCTACGGCTAAAATTGACATTTTTGTCGCTGACTTGAGCTGTCAAATCCATATTGCAGTAAACATTTTTAATATTATTGACAATAATGTTACTGACTACCATTGTCTAAAATTGTGTAATATAGTAAAATAACACAAGATTTCATTAATATTTTTCACAATATTTACTTACTTCTTGTTTGACAGCGGTGACAATATTGTCCATAATGGCCGCCTGTCACGTGGCGCTGTCGTCGCGCTCGGTCCCAATTGGTCGTTGCGGTGACTGGTGATTGCATAGAAACTTTGTAATAAGTCACTTTGCCATAGATCCGAATTTTTTGAGTTTTTTTTGTTTTCTTATTTAATACGTTCTTATAAGTATTATTAACTGATGTTCTCTTGTTGTGTTACATATATTAAGGTTCGAAATATCAGAAAACTGATTAACTGCATTTAGAATGAGATGTTTTTAGAGTTATGTAGATATCTGTGTTGGCTAATGTAGCAGCCGTGTGATGCCGGCTGACTAGTATAGCACCACCCCATCTCCTCCCGCGGTTTTCGTAAGAGGCGACAAAGGGAAAAATCCTACGGACGGGCAGCAGCGTCCGTCGAAACCCAATCTACAGCTACTAATCGCCAACCCGCCTGCCAAGCGTGGCGACTATGTCTACTACCCCCAAGATTATTCAAATTTTAGATCAGTCAGTTTAATAAATAAGTATTAAAGTACATCCTTACACAAATTGACTGAGCTTACCGTGGAAGCTTAAGAAGACTTTAGTAGTGGTTCAGTCAACGATATATATAATATATCGTTGACTGTGATACTGAAAGACTTAAATACATACAAAACACCCATGACTCAAGAACTGTGAAATTAACTCCCTGTCGGGTACAGTATGAGCCTGAGGTTCTTCAAAAAAGGAGTGTATACGTTCTTAAAGAGTGGTCTACGCGCATGTGAATCCTCTGGAGTTGCAGGCGTCCACAGGCTAAGGTAACTGCTTACCATCTGGCGGGTCGTATGCTTGTTTGCCACCGTAGTTGTAATAAAAAAGACTCAACTTAGGACCGTCGACTTAATAGCAAAGTCACTACCCACTAGGCCAGACATGACAGTTTGGTATCAATGCTATTATATTACTGTATTTTGGACCCGGGTATGTCCTTAAACTACGTCCAACAATGAGAGGTGGGGCACAGCGATGACCATCACGCTTGAATCTGGGGCAGCCCAACTGGGGAAGTACCTCCTCCTTACAGAAGACCACAGCCATAATAGCACTGCTACCTTTCAGGTATGTAGTGTTGTGTTCCTGATGGTGAGTAAGGTTCCCAGAGCTCCAACCCCCCCTTAAAGGCCGGCAACGCGCTTGTGACTCCCCTGATGTTACGGGTGCCCATGGGCGACGGTAATTCCTTACCACCTGGCAATCCGTCTGCTCGTTTGCCGCCTATGTCATAAAAAAAACTGTATGAAGTAAACTTTTTAATATAATCCTTAATACCCTTAATATTAACGTGCTACCCATTTTTCGTACTCACTTTGACATTTACTAAAAGCCTTTCCCGATAGTGGCTGGCACGGAGCCAAGCTCTTATTTGATTGCCAAATTATCTGCCGTTTTATCCTTAAGTTGGCCTTATCGATTTGAAGCAACTTTGCTATATCATACAATTTCAATTTTTCAATTTTCAATTTTTTATTCAAGTAGGCCTAGCAACAAGCACTTTCGAATAGTCAAATACAAATATAATCTTAATCGAATAAATAATTAATTAGTTAATTAATTGATTAATACAGAGCAATTCATTGGTAAAATTATTACAATATAATATTTATATTTATCAATAATAATGTCACAATAGTATCAAAAATAAAATAAAAAATATTTTAAACATTAAACATCTTGTATATGAATACTAGTCTAGAACTGTCTAGAATAAAATCTAAATGTCAAAAGTTAACACATAAGGACAGTCATTATAATTTAATTTTGTTCCCACGGTGTATTATCATTCATGTAGTCATGTGTACTATAATAAGCTTTAGAAATAAGTTGTTTCTTAACATAATTCTTGAATTTATTAAGTGACAATTCAGTTACTTTCATTGGTAGCTTATTATAAAACCTTACACAATTACCCATAAATGATTTTTAATTTTATGGAGCCGGGTGAAGGGTACTGCGAGTTTATGCTTATTTCTAGTATTTATATTGTGAATATCACAATTCTTTCTAAAATTAACAATATTTTTATGTACATACACAATATTCTCATATATATACTGGCAATGCATTGTCATTATATTAATATCCTTAAACTTATCTCTAAGTGAGGCTCTATACTTCATCTTATATCGTCGCCGTAGAGCGAAAAGTCACCAAATCACAAAATGGCCAAAATTGACTTATATATGTCATCAAAATCGCATTTTTTTTCTTCAAATTTCAGTCTTATTGCCGTTGCAATAGCGTTCATAGTTTCAATATTAAAAAGTTAAAGAAGTAACTAAAAACCCACTTCGGTTTCAATATTTTAGTCAAAAAATACCTAATTCCGTTATACATTTTTGGACTTCTTGTAACTTTTTTATGAGCGTGCCTAAGTCATTTTAGTTATTTTTTCCCTAAATTTTACTAAACTGTTTAACCACGAAGCATCTCATTCAAAAAGTCACTTAATTTACTTAGTTATTTTTTGAATATCTGGTATGTCAAAAGTGTGAAAGCGAAAATTAACTAACTTTATTTAGTTATTTTTTATTCATAGTTGTAAGGCGATATACATCATTTAACCAAAGGGATAATTAATTAAACAGATTTAATGAGTTTTACCCTACATTAAAAATGTACAAAACAATAACTAATCATATTTAATTAATTTTACAATAGAGACTGTACTGTACGCCGACGTGATTTGAATGAATTTTGCTCGCAAGTTAGTGAATCTTCGCCCAGTGCCGCTGGCCACCGTGCCGCTGCCGACCGCTGGGACTCCCTCCGCCGCGTTGACCTGCCAGTCGTTGCGCATGGGCCGACAGTGATACATAAGTGTATTTACTATTTGCTACATAATAATTGTGTGTACCGAGATTAAGTTTGAAACGCACCAAGGTAATTTTGGATTTGGTAAAAGAGAAAGATTATTTGGATAACGGGGTAAGTGTTTTTGGTATCAGGTTGTTATTTAATTGTAATTTGCTTTAATCAATAACTTTTTTATATAAAATCAAATACTATTTTATAGGTTCCAGTTTAGAAGTACTTATATGGGGCAAGCCAAAAGAAACAGGATTATCTGTAACGATACAAGTAAAATTTTGTTATATGGGTGTGATGACTAAAGCTTGTGGGTGTTTTTTTTATTTACTCAAATATAACAATCAGTTCGCCTCGTTAAGTCCTCGTTCTAACGTGACCATCCCTTAAACGTTACTAATCCAACTTGACCCCAAACTGGTTTAGTAACTAATAAGTTGCATCTATTTCAGAATTATTTAAGCAACAAAGACATTGGAGATTGAGGAATTATTTCTATTTTCTCTTGTTCGTTGACAATGGACAACCGTGCGCCTCCAGGTGGTGCGAGGTCGTCCTGGCTTCCTTTTTCCGGGTGCATTCCACCCCAGACCCTGCTTGGATAGGTGGTTCGCTGGTCTACACAAAATATGACCTATCCACCACCATTTCCTGCTCAGGATCTCCTTCGCTATTGGGGTCTGGTCGGTCAACTCCCATAGTCTGGCGTTTGAGATGGTACATTTCCAGAAGACACCTTGTATTCGCCGCAAGCACTTGTTGACGAACACTTGTAGCCTACTAGTGGTATCTGATTTCACTAGCCATGTCTCGCACCCATACAAGAAGACCGACTTGACATTAGAGTTGAACACCCTTATTTTTGTGCGGCGCGTGATGACTGAAGATGACCAAACGGGCTTCAGCTGCGCATATGCGGCACGAGTTTTTTTGATGCACGCCTTAATATCCGCTTCTGCTCCTCCCTGAGGATCCATAATGCTACCCAGGTATGTGATCTTATTCACCTGCTCGACTGGTTCTCCATTCACTAGTATTGGTTGGTTATTACAGTCACAGCAGTCCGCATTAGGAAGGCAGAAGCGAATCGCTTCGTGCGAATGAATGGCATATTCACAACATAAGGATGAAACCGCTCCGGTGGTGGAACGGAGATAGCGGAACCAAATCGTGTAATTTCTGTGCACACTCTCCAAAATATATCCTGTAAGACACAGACAAATTAGCAACCTTGCGATGGTGCTCAAGGCTCAATCACCTTACACTCAGTAATTTAGTATCGCCAATGAGTCTGCGAGCTGGGTGCTCTAACGAATCCAAAGCGACCAGCTGATACTTGGCAGACCCATCTCAAGAGTGGTAACAGTACTCCATACACGATCAAACCTGCCCTTGATAAAGTGTTAGGAGCTATCCCGGCGTGAAGTATTGCTTCACCTAGTGTAAGACCCCAAGTTTTTTTGCAGCGGATTTCGCTTTGGCCTCAATAGTCGCACCGAAGTTAGCTTAGTGGTAAATTTAAGCCCAAGTAGCTTGAGACGATGAGAGAGCTTGGTCAGTAATCCTTAAGGATACATTTCGGAAAGCAGGAGTAAATTTAAAAGGCTCCTTTTGGCGGAGTATAAACACGCCTATGTTTTGGAGGCGTTAAACCTAACCAAATGGGCTTCGCCCCCCTCGTCAACGGCCTTCTAGGTTAAGTTCGTTCACTTAACCAAAGCTTCCCTAAAGAACTCGGTCTTTCCACTGGTAGTTTGGGCCTCAGAAACATATCTCTCAGTCACCGTGCTGTCGTCCGCATACCCAAAAATACCGGGCTTCAGCAAATCATTTATATGCAGCAAAAAGAGGGTGGCAGAAAGAATCGAACCCTGAGGCACCCTGGCATTAATTACCATGCGATCTGATGTGCAACCATCCACTACGACCATAATAGTTCGCTGCCTCAGGAAATAAGAAATACCAGGGCACAAACCAGTGGAGAGAGTATATCTGAGACGAAAAAAAAGATCTCTTCAATTTATGCAAAGATCTCTTAAAGCAGTAATTCCTCGAGAGAGTTATTGACAGATTGTGTGAGCCTGATGTCACAGAAACGGACGAAGAGGTCGAAGAGTGACTGTGATGCGTAAAGACCGCTATATTTTACTAAGATCATGTTTTGAATACCTGAAGTTTTTTTGTGTTTAAGTTCCTTGTAATTTGATTTGTAGGTCAACTTGATTTGATTTGTAGTCCATATTAATTTGATTTGCTATTAATTTTATTTTAATAAAGTGTTCGCAGAAAATGACGTGTTTTACTTCGATCCTTAAATATTAACAAGAATTCAAAATATATATATAGTAAGTAGTTTTTAACTAACACGTATTTTCACTGTATCGTAGCAGTCATAATGCAACTAACTTTACTTAGTTAAATGTAGATGCACTAGAATGTGGGCAAAAAATCATTAACTTCGTTCAAAAAATCACTAAGTGATAATTAAGATTTAATATTTAAGGGCAAAAATTAATTATCGCCTATAACTCCTAAATCGTTAGTGTGAATAGTATAAATCCATTTTTAGCTCAAAGAATAGCAGTTTCTAATGAATAAATACATACAAAACCATAATTTCATCTTAAGATAATTTCAGTAAAAAATAATTAATTATTTTTTTCTTTAAACCCTCATAACTCAAAATGACCAATTAACGATTTAGTGACTTTTCGCTCTACGGCGACGATATATCCCTCGAATAGCCCTCTTCTGCAGAATAAAAATTGTATCGATCTCTGAAGCACTGCCCCATAGCAAAATACCATAGGACATAATACTATGAAAATAACTGAAATATACTAAACGAGCTGTTTTGACGTCTGTTAACTGACGGATCTTGCTTACGGCAAAAGCTGCAGAACTCAGTCTATTCGAAAGATAACCAATATGGGGACCCCATTGGAGTTTTAAATCTAATGTAATACCAAGAAAAACTGTGCTATCAACTAGTTCCAATTCCTCGCCTTTCACAATGACACTTGCTAGCTCATTCTTTACATTACTAGTTACAAATTTAATGCACTTTGTCTTATTTTCATTTAATAGCAAATTATTAACATTGAACCAATCAACTACTTTCGAAATAGCATTGTTTACATCATTGTAAGCTCGTTGCTGTCGTTTGATTTTAAATACAAGCGAGGTGTCATCTGCAAACAATACTATATCATGGTGCGTATCAGTGAGGTATGGCAAGTCATTTATGTAGACAAGGAAGAGGAACGGTCCCAATATTGATCCCTGCGGCACACCCATTGACACCAATGACCCCGGCGAGTGCTGTCCATTCACGTCAACCTTTTGTATTCTACCTTGTAAGTAAGACTTAAGTAAATCCAGTGCCGATCCTTTGACCCCATAGTAGTACAGTTTCCTGATCAATGTTTCATGACAGACACAATCAAAGGCCTTGGAAAGGTCACAAAAAATACCTAAAGCATCCCATGACTCTTCCCAGGCATCAAAAATATGTTTGATCAGCTCAACCCCAGCGTCAGTAGTCGAGCGACCCCGCGTAAATCCAAATTGCTTGTTATGCAGTAAATTGTTGGCATTAAAGTGTCTTACTAATTGGCTCAAAACTATTTTTCAAATATTTTGCTGAAAGTAGGTAGTACTGATATTGGCCTATAATTAGTGGGGTCAGAAGTACTACCCGATTTAAATAAAGGAGTTATTTTACTACATTTCATTAGATCAGGAAACTCACCACAATCGACACTATTATTAAATACAACTACCAAGTCGGGCGCTATTATTTCTATAAGGGATTTAACAGCGTGGACAGAGACTCCCCAGAGGTCACAAGTTTTTACATTAATTGATTTAAACGCCTTTACTACATCTAAGGTACTAACATGTTCAAATATAAATTCAGTGTTACATTTTGGGGCGTTATCTTTTAACAAGGTAACGGCTAACAAGGGCGATGAATTTAAATGCTTGGTTGTGGATACTGGTATGTCAGTAAAAAACTTTTCAAATTCTGTGGCTACTTCTAAATTGGAATCAATATTTCTGCCATTAATTTTTAACTTAAATTCATTCATTCTGTGTTTTGATCGACCAGTCTCCATATTAATTACATTCCATGTGGCTTTGACAATATCGGTGCTACTTTTTATTTTCTGGCTTAAATAATTACGCTTAGCTATTTGACAATCTATTTTAAATTTCTTCGAACTTTGTTTGACATAATCTTTAAATTCATCACTCGTATTGAACCGCCTTTCCTCATACAAATTATACAGTGCTTGTCTACGACTATGCAACTCTGCAGTAGCCCACTCACTGAAAACTGGTGCACCGCTAACCATGACCGATTTAGAGGTGAAAATTGCGTTAAAGTGTTTCATAAAAGATTGGAAAAATGAATTGTACATGTCGTTAGGGCTCATGTCGGGAGACAAAAGGGGTGGAGCCTGAACCAGACTTTGTTTCATTTTTGCCACACGATCCACGGTTACCGGCACAAAAGTTCTCTTTTTTCTCAAGGTATTTTCCCTCAATGCCTCAAATACAAATAGTTGGCCTAAGTGATCTGATTCTAATTTGCCAATTACACTTTTGGATAAAGGAAAAATATCTGTGAAAATATTATCTATACATGTGGCGCTAGTAGCAGTAACTCTAGTAGGCTCCATAAACACGTGGCTAAGATTAAAAGATTTAAAAGATTCACTAATCTAATACTTAGTGTTGTATTCTCCAAAATGTTTACATTAAAGTCGCCGCAAATAAGTATATTTTTACTGGAACTAGAAACTATTTTTAAAAGCATTGATTCCATTACACTTTCAAAAACTTCAAAATTACTTAAAGGCGGTCTATACACACAAACGACAATGAATTGCTCTAATTCTACTGCACTTAGTTCTACGGTCCGTTCAACAGACAAGGCTACGAGGTCTTTACGTTCCTTAAATTTAAATTGTTTATTTAAAATAATGAGTGACCCACCATGTATGGAACTAAGTCTGGTGAACGAACTACCCACCTGGTGATTATTAAATTGAGGCATAAGTTCATTTTTCTTTAACCAATGTTCAGATACACATAAAATGTCAATATTACAGTCATTCAAAAAGAGTTCAATAGATAAGTCTTTCCCTCTAATACACTGAATATTTTGATGCACCAGGTGGATTTGTTTAACATGTTTGCCACCTTTTATATTAAACTTATTACATACTAAATTGCCAGAGAAGGCACTCCTTTGTCGTTACATCTAGTTTAAATTATTGGTTATAATTGGAACCAATTCCAAGTCAACATTGGGCTGCTCAATAGGAGCAGAACTATGTGCCAAATTCTTGGCACAAATGTCTAATAAATAGGATAGCGACATTGCTATTTGTCTCTTATAGTAATTAGAAAGGTAAAACTTACCTTTAGTCAAAAACAATGTTGGCATGTAATGTTTCCTAACATAGTTGTTAGTGTCAATTAAACTAAACTTACTACTATATGCACAAAAATTATATAGGGATTTATTCAAATGGTATCTTATATCATTTTCTGTTTCTGTCAATTGACTACAATAAGGCAATGTAAACATAATAATTTCTTTCACTGTAAGTAAATTTAATTTTTCAAATATTTTCATCATATTATTTTTGTTCACATTACCCCTGTTTCCAACAAGAATAAGCAATGTTGTCATCGAGTTAATACTACTGTCATTCAAAATCTGATTTAGGATATTATCTAGGGTACTAAAAGGCAGACAATTGCTAATTGCACCAAGTCCCTTTGAGTAATAATTCAGAAATGTGCCCATATTCTTTCCAATTTCATCACAATACATAATTACATTAGGTGTAGGTGTGCTTTTTTGTAAAGTATCGAAGGAGCTACTATCATTCAGTTGCTGTGGTGGTAAACTGGCACACAGATCCGGGTTTGGTCTAGCAGTTGACAAATGATCACTCACTTGTGTACTAACCGATGACTGACCATTGGTCAATGACTCAAACCTTTCTGAATTATATTTAATTTGTGATATTAAGTCATCCATGGCTAATGAATATTCAGTAATAACTTGTTTTGAACTCTCATTCATTTTATTTAACAACTCAATTGAATCCTCCAAACTATGAATTTTTAATTTTAAACTCTGTGTGTCAGCTTCATATTTAGTGTCACTAAGATGTAACTGTGTAGAATACATATCAATTTCATCTACTAATTTTAAATTAATTTTGCTAAACTTCAATTTTTTGAAGAATAGTTTATTGTGTTTTGATAGCTTTTGTGTTTTTTTAATAATCCTATTCAGTTTAATATACTTCTTTAGTTTTTTACCGCTGCAATTTACTAACCTAGTTCTGGTAGAATTATTAGGTAAGTCTGTAATAACCACAGGGTTTTCAATTGAAGCGGTAACCAACTGCGGGTCAGGCCCAACCAGTTCCTCGAACAAGCTCTGAGTGTGAGCCGCTGCTGTCTTGTTTTGGGCCTCCTGTAGCATGTAGATCTCTTTGTGCGCCTCGTGCAACGCTCTCTGCAATGAGTTGATGTCCTCCAAGGCCTGCTCATATGCAGCTGCACACTCTGTGAACTTGTCCACCTCCGCCTGAAGCCGGGCACACTCAGTATTTACAGTAATATGATTACTTTCTAAAGAACATAGTTCCTTTTTTAATTTATCATTGCTATCAAGTACTGATAATAGTTCCTTCTCACTATCCTCTCTCTCACTAAGCAATTGAGCACTAAACTCCTTAGATGTTTTTAATTCAAGTAAGGTGAGCTGAAGTTTATCGGCCACCTGCTGGCGAGCTGCAACAGCGGTAGCTCTGCGAGTTAGCATTATTAAATTGTCTTTAAATATATCAGGAAACCGAGAAGGAGTTGCTTGCTCAAGCCAAGAGAGTTAGGTACTTACATGAAATTACAACGTATTACTATGCCTACACTGTGTTCTTGGTAAGTACAAAGATTTATTATTTGCTACTGACACTATTGCTACTAATTAGCGAAACAAAACAAGCAATTAGGACTACAAGACGAACACAGGTTTCGAATTTATAACCCTTAACGGTTAAAAATTTGAGAGATTACAAGGCACTCGTAAACGTCACTAAGGCACTTCACTTATTACATACACACTAAAATTAAGACTAAAACTACTTAATTTACACTTATTGGGCTTAAAAATACTTGAAATATTAATAAATTTACAATAAATAAGTGGGACTTGATGAAATCAGCTGCTTATTCTTTGACAGCCAGTGTTGCCATGCCATCACAGACACGCTTGGAATAATAGATACATCTACAACATTTATATATTTATTTAACCTTTATTGCACAAAAGACAAATGTACAAAAGACGGACTTAATGCTACAAAGCATTCTCTACACTGGTAGAGAATCCTTTGTAGCAACAACTGTGTTGAATAAGAAGTTGATGGCGGTTCATAACAAAACAAAAAAAAACATAAACCAAAACACATTTAAATTTAAATTATTTTAATGAAACATACATAAATATAATATAGATGCATAAACATACAGTCAGCAGCAAAAGGGGCTGAGCGGTTGATGTGTTCAAAATGACCGGCACGCGCTCTTATTCTCTTGGCAATAGAGATGTGTTGACCTCATTTTGAACACCTCAACCGCTTAGCCACTTCTGCTGCTGACTGTACCTCTACATACATACATATACTAACGTAAACTGACGCAAATATAGTTATGAAATTAGATGAAACTCTACAAGACAGAAATACTAAGTTATTTTTATTATGCAGTAACCTCTGCTAGCGAATATCTTCGAAATTAAGATCGAAAGAAAATAGAAAAAAATTACTCGAAGCGGCCTTGAACCCACAACCACTGGTCATATTTTGATATTCTTTTGAACATACATGGGTCATTTTAGGACATTGGATGTATCAATATTTTCAAACGTTATGTAATTGTATATCATTATCCTGGTATTATCATTGTCATGATCCAAGGTACTGCCAGATAAGCCTTAAGTGCTTTCCGGATTTTTGTAACAGCTAAAACTAATTTGTTAATTTAAGAACTTTATCTGTGAGACTGTAATACTTTAGCGTGGCGCCACTGTAGCACTGTGCCACTAAAAACCTGAGTGACGCTATTGCCCAAATATTAAATGAGGGATATAAAATTAAAAGAAAATGCACGGCTAAAGAAATGAGACTTTACGGGTCGAAGGGAAAGGCCACTTGGAGCGAGGGAATGGATAAGTATTTATTAATGTATGAACAATGTTAAAAAATAAGAATAAACAATTAATGTTGAGCGCCCTTATCCACTCCTCGACTAACGAATGAACACCAATCGAAATTAACAACACAGCTTTTTAAATAGTGTAAGTTTATTTCCAACTTTAATATGTTTCAAACTATGGTTCTAATTTATTTAACAATAGTGAAAATTAAAAAATAATTCCACTACTTCCATTACATCTCTATGGTCATGACCAGATGGAAAACTAGGTTCATTATATTATAAAGTTTACTGGTACATATACACCTTTAAGAAAGGAACAGACTAGCTGTTACTAAATACATTTATGCTTAAAATAAGAAAGAAAACATTTACCGGATAGTAACGTCAGCTGTTACCGGTTCAAGTAGAAAGTAGTATGGGAAGTCCTCACACTAACACCCACTGGTAGACCCAGGAGCAGTACAACTACTTCATCCAAGGAACTTGGCAGGAGTAACCCTGACTAATAAAAAGGTTCGGTAGGCGATAACCCATACCAAAAGTAATCCGCACAAAAAGCTTCAGTAGGTAACGACCGTACCCGAAAGGAAGAGTTTCGGTAGGTACCAACCGTACCAAAAGGAAGAGCCCTGGTGACAAAAGAACCAGGTTAATAATTTTGGAAAATTATTAATTCTATTATTTAAGTTTAATACAACGGTGAAAGTGTTGTGTGTATATATAAATATAGTTCAAAACTTACCGAAAGATCGGGCGAAAGGAATATGTGTGCAGAACCAACACGTGGAGTCACATACGTAATTACAATATCATAATGGTGCTGAAAAAGAATAGATTCCAATTAGAATTCATTTCGACACACTTTAAATATCTTTCCAACATTCCTGCAGTGCTATATAATGTAAAACTTACCAAAAACTGGTTGTATCAAATCATGTTAAAAGAAATGGCGTCGTGTATGCGGGTCACATTTTAAATTAACATCAAAATATAAAAATTATGGGTCCAGCTGAAACAATAACATTTCCAATTAGAAAACGAACACTAGCAAAGATTTGCAAACCTTCTCACGAATGCAAACTTACCCCATTTTGGAAAGATTACGTCTAGGGAACAAATTAACCCATTTTTAATAGCAGATAGCGGCGTAATGGCGGATCTCAATCGCATTCCACAGAAACAACATATCGATCGAAACACAAATGCACACCAGAGGGCGCCTCTTATAAAAATCTCAAAATAAGTTTTTAAATAAACAATTTACCAAGTGTTTATACTTCAGTATTTTAATATAAGACATTTAAAAGTCAAATATAAATTAATAAGAACAAAGAATTAATATTCGTGAAATAAATCCATTGACAACAGAGAAAACCGACAGTAAGGACTGTTTGAGCAAACATAATCCCCGGTGCAAGGCGACAGATAGAAAGAATGTCTTAGTTCAGATTGACAGCTCATGTCAAAGTCATGTTGCTGTTTGTTTACATTTCCTAGCTTTTGAGAAACAGTCTCCAAGTTAACTTTTTCTCCTTAAAATCATCAAATGAAAGTGAAATTCCTATTTCAATGTGACACAAAATGGCAAACACGGTGACAGCGACGTAGATATCTCTTACAGTGTGTACCAAAATCTGAAAATGAAAGAATATTGGACATTCAAACAGGACTCAATTATCAAAAGAATTCGGACGAGTTTCTACTATCTATATCGAGTAGATTCCCAAAATGAAACGATAAAGCGAGGCACAACAACTAGAAGAGTGAATTGGCTTAACCTCTGAAATATAAGACAAGTAAGGAACATTATTAGTATTCATTCCAATAGGTAACCTCTAAAGTGTTACAAGACAACAAAATTTTTATATATCCTCGTCAAATTTTTATCCTTGTCCTTATTATGTAATTAAATAAATAAGTAATAGTAAAGATCGCGGGTACCCAATGGATGCGGGTGGGGCAAAACCGACCATTCGATCAAGCGATCCACGCTTTGGGTGAGGCCTATGTCCAGCAGTGGACGTTTTTCGCTGATATGATGATGATGAAATCAGGAATATAAATAAGGATTGTGTATTGAGCACTCATCGTAATAAACACACTTTTTCCGATACGAATTCGGGAATTCCAGCTTCGTCAAGAGTGTTTCTAGTCTTTCTACCTACAAGGAGGCGGTTTGACGTCCAGAAAATTTCACTGGCAATTTTTGTTTATCGAAGTTTCAAACCTTGTTGAATAAATTGATTGCCCCAATTCCAGCCAACTCCCGAACTGGGCGCATAAACGACCAGCAATGAACTTGCCACCGTCGTCCGAACTCATTACACGCTTCTCCCGGGGCTGATTTCGATCAAAATAACACCAAAGAAAAGAAATGTATTTGAATAATTTAATTTCGTCCACCCAAAACCCCCCTCTCCCCCAATACTCCCGATACGCAGCTCTAACTGACTCCGGGCGAACTTTTCATTTCATTTTCCAAACTTTTAATCTCAAAGTGCCCGTGAAAGAAAAATGAAAGCGTTAAGAAAATCGCCAACGCCACCTATTATCAACTCCTGAAACTCACGCAATTTTCGCACCTATCCGATCTTTTCTTTACAAAGTTTACCGCAAACCGAACTGTATTCCTTTGAATTACGTTTGGAGATTGCTTGATGATAGCTTTGTTCCTTAAGTCTTTTTCTACAAGATGGATTGTTACAGAAGAGTCATAAAAAGTAAGATATTAATGTATCGCGGGAGGCATTAGACGCTCGCGGATCGATTCCTATGCATAAAAAATGCTAATGGCTCTGAGGAGAGTAGGTTTTGCGAGAGCTGGTGATTTATGTGGGGAGTTTGCAACTATTTGGCGTTCGATGTCGCTACCTGAGCGTACCTGAGGTATGCTTTATTTTATGAATTCTGCTAGCCTAACACGTTCGGGTATTTATCCTTTGTCACATATCTATCATGCTCCAAATATATGAGTGTGAAAGTGACTGATAACGCGATGGAATATGACAACCACGCTATTCGTTCAGAGGCTCTAGTGTAAGTTTCTTTTGACGTAAAACAACGTTTACTAACGCGTAAGTGATAATGTTATTTATATGGGAAACGCAAGTTACGTTAAAAACTTACACTTAGGGCTCAGAACCAGCGTGCTACACCCTCGATCTCGTCGACACTTAATCATGAGGTACGTGCGACTGAGGTCAAACGCTGGTCAGACTTGTTTAAAAATATGTATATATATATATATATATATATATATATATATATATATATATATATATATATATATATATATATATATATATATATATATATATATATATATATCCAACACGAAATTTACAGTATGTACGCTACCTACTGTTTCTTTTTCGAAATAGTAATTTTTCATTTCAAAATAGTTTTTTATTTATTCACAATACAAAATTAGATGACTTAAGTTCGTGAAATCAAGCCTTGAATTTAAAACTCTTTAGTCGGAGATACGCTGTATATCAGTAGGGTTATCCAACAGGTTTGGTCTAGACCGTAGTGACCCTGCCTTTGAAGCCTATGGTCCTGGGTTCAAATTGTAGTAAGGGCATGTATGTATGTGATGAGTACAGATATCTGTTCCTAAGTTCCTGGCTGTTTTCTATGTATTTAAGTATTTCTATATTATACTTATATATATCGTTGCCTGACACACAAGCCTTCTTGATCTTACCGTCAGACTCAGTCGATTTGTGTAAGAATATCCTGTAATATTCATTTATTTGCTAAGTTCCTTAAGTGAGACTTAAAATTTCACGTTTTTATCTTATCGTATATTTTCCAAAGTGCATACTCGTATAATATTAACTCAACAAATAACTGATTTGTAAAAAACGGCCAATACAGAACCCTATCATGACCCGACGAGCTGTTACCCAATTTTAATCAAAACTTATTATTATTACAGAAAAATATCTGATTATCAGAAAATCCTGACAAAGTTACTTTTCGATTAACCAGCATGCAATTTTTCCAAGCAGTTAAACCAAAATTAATACTCAATCCTACCCAATTGGAAATTTTACGATAAGAAATCTAAATTTTATTGCACCCGGACCGATGTTCTTGCCAGGACTCGAACCGGGGACCGTTTAATGGCCGCAGAAGTCGTTAATCCACCAAAAACGAGCTTTTCGATTTGGTCGTGAGACATTTGATAATACAGTTTAGTAAAATGGTGGTTTTTGTAATTGGTGATTCTTAGAGGTTACCAGGCTTTGAATCATCATCATCATCATTTCATTATATCGAGGGTTGCGTGGTCATACCTGATAAGTCGAAGTTTAGAACTATACGTGAATTACGTAAGTGTTACTTCAATTAAATATTATATCGATTTATCGGGTTTGACCACGCAAACCTCGATATATAAATGGGACTTAACCACGTATATTATCCAAGAACAAATCGAATTATTATTATTTTGATGAAATATTTTGATTTTCTTGGAATAAAAAAAATAGATGACATATACTTAAGAAAAACGCCGGTGATCCTCGTCGTTTTTTTTTAAGTACCTATATAGAATATAATAATTATTTATTCTAGAGCAAATACTATTAACGCAAAACATGAAACAGACGATCATAAAATTCTGACGATTTCTTAACACAACACTTAAAAAGTTTCAATATTTTATCAAGGAAACCTAATAGTACGAAACGCTACCCCCACCGCCATCTATCGCCGAGTAGCGAACTCGCTCCTCGCATCGCAGACTAATTTACAGTCATTATAGCTCATAACAATCATGTTTTACTGCACTCCAGATGCACGCTAGTCGACAAAACAAAGGGCCGTATTTAATCCAGTGTCCGACACGTATGACGGATAAATCAGTGGACAAGTCTGATCTTTGGTCCGATCAGAAATTTCGGACGGGGAAAAAACAAGTGTACAGCAAGCGCGATTAGGAATAAACGCGGCATTGGGTTCTCTTTGAATTGAGAAGCAATATGAGAAGAAAAGTATTATATGAAAATCATCATAGACGGATGTCCACTGTTGGACATTGGCCTCTTCCAAAGTATTGGACCCGGGTATGTCCTTAAACTACGTCCAACAATGAGAGGTAAGGCACAGCGATGACCATCACGCTTAAAGAAGCTCCTTGCAGAAGACCACAGCCATAATAGCACTGCTACCTTTCAGGTATGTAGTGTTGTGTTCCTGATGGTGAGTAAGGTTCCCAGAGCTCCAACCCCCCTTAAAGGCCGGCAACGCGCTTGTGACTCCCCTGGTGTTACGGGTGCCCATGGGCGACGGTAATTGCTTACCACCAGGCAATCCGTCTACTCGTTTGCCGCCTATGTCATAAAAAAAAAAAAAAGTTACCTACAATGACCGGTTTTTTGTCCAATAAATTCCCGCGATCTTTACCAAGGTATCTTTATAAAGGTATAATAATAGGGTATGGCTTTCATATGCGTGGAGAGCGAATGCAATAATCACCACGCTTGGCAAGCGGGTTGGGGATCCCAGTGTTCCACCGCACTTCAGGGATGCAACACGTGTGGATGTGGTATACAAATACTTAAATCGAAAGACAAATATTTGACTCGAAGCGAAATTTTTCTATTTTTTTTTTCGATTTTAGCAGTTACCGTTGCCTGCAACTACATAGGATTCACATGCGCGTCGCCTACCCTAAAAGTTGTTGGAGCTCTGGGAACCTTACTCACCATCAGGACACAACATACCTGAAAGGTACATAGCATTGCTATTGTGGCTGTGATCTTCTGTAAGGAGAAGGTACTTCCCCAGTTGGGCTTCTCCAAACTCAAACGTGATGGTACTTCGCTGTGCCCTACCCTCGTTGTGCGCTGCGGTATACGTCAAGGCTTGGGCACATAGGCGCGTTTTGTGAGCGTGGCGCAGCGTGCAGCGGGGCGCGACGCTGCCGTCCGAATGTGTGCCTTATTTCGTTACATTAGCCACACCTTTGTCACGCTGCACTACCACCGCGCTCACAAAACGCGCCTATGTGCCCATGCCTTAAAAGTATTTCATCAAACCGATTTTTACAAACACACCCCCGAACCCTGAACCCCGAACCCTGAACAATTTGAATGCACGTAATCTTCGCAAACCGCCCAGCCCCGGTCACGTAAGCAAAAACATTTAAAAAAAATATCTGCTCGCCACCGATCGCGATACCAAGCACGCGGTCGGAATATTTTTATTCTTATATTATATCACAAATATAGAATAAAGGTGGGGGGGTCAACCTTTTAATTGTGCCGGCGAGTACCGAAACAGCGTAACGACGGTAGATATACAGGGTGGATATACGAACGGGTCAGTAGTGAAAAGGATGGTTGATTTATTAGTGAAATAAAAAAAGTTAAAGTATAAGATATAGGCTTCGCAACGTGGTCTCGGCGAACGTGCCCTGTAAGTTGGAACCTCGAGGCTTAGGCATGGACTGGAAGCGACCCGATGGCCTTACCCTGATTCCTTGGGCGAAGATATCGGTAGTTCGTTTGTAAATAAGTGGAAGATGAATCTGTCCGCTATGCAAAATAACTAAAAGAATAATAAACAGATAAAAATGATTCGATTAGTTTAAGTTTAATTCTACAAGAAATAAAACAATAATATGAAAATTCGTTCTGTTCAACGGAAGTATCATTGTAAATATATAGGCTCCTAAATTATTGCTAAAGTCAACCGGCGAAACCTAGTTTCAAGTTCAACATAATTTGTACGCTGATTGGTAAAATAGAATGAAACTGTAATAACTTGCCATGATTGAACCTAAATTTACAAACCTACTTACTAAAATATAGATCAGACGTTCTCTTCTCCATATCTGGAAAATCTGAGTGTATATTTTTTATACGCTTCTTTTTAATATATACCGACTTTTAGAGAAGTCACCCTGTATAACGTAATATCGTTTTAAATAAGCAGGGTCATAGCGAATGTATGAATCTCGAATATTAATATGTTCCGTAATCCAGCCTTTTTTTATGATACTTCGAGATTTGCATTTATTTTTATGGCGGATAAAGTAATTAAGACTTAGCCATGTGGAGTTAATGTCCCTGAAATTACAATGAATTGTTGCAATAATAATTCGATGCGCATTTGTGTTTTTTCCTTAAATTAATGGTATTACCTTTTGGCCTGGGTCTTGTCTTTAAACTGCGACCAGAAACCGTCAAAGGACAGGCAGCAACATCGCGAAGGTGGAACTTACTTCGATTCCCAAGCCGCCTACAAAGCGTGGCGGTTTCCGTGGGGGAGACCTATGTCCAACAGCCGACGTCCTTGATGGTTAGATCGATAGACCTTTATCTCAGGTGATTTGAGTAGAGACTGAGGTTTCGATAACGAGTATCGAGTTTACTATCTGTGCATATCGCTTGTACTATTTTAGTGCGAACGAGATGCACTGATATTAAACTCGATACTAATTATAGAAAACCTCAAATCACAACTCATGGTTAGGGTACTGGCCAGGTGTTTTTGATAACTTTTTCACCTATACCTGGACTGTTATTTAAGTTAACTGTCGGTGCACACAAAAAATACATCGTATAGTTTAAATATTTTTTTTTTGTAGCTTTTATTTATTTTTGAACTCTACGTCAAGACATTTATTTAAAACAATTAAATACGTAATAAATCATTAAAACTACTTAAAAGTAACAAAAAAATTAACTAAAACTAAATATGGTTTCATAAAAAAAAACTACATAAGTTTAGAAAGACTTTAATAACCCGAGGTCGGTTTTGCCCTAAAAAGCAAGCATGTTCACAGCAAATTTCTGGGCGTAAACCTTAACCCTTGCCGATAAAAATGGCATCGAAACAAGTCGGCGAGCCGTGAAATTGTTAACCATTATCGCTCAGCACGACCGGTGTTGTGTGGCGCCACTACCAGCTTTACGCTACTCGCTTTACGCCTAATACTACAAGGGCTTACGCACTACCCAGTTTAGATATAAAGCGGGCGACCTGATCGACACATTTCAGCGGGTTGTCGCGCGGGACACACACGAGCAGAGATACGCAATAGAAAGAGACGGAAGTGTAGGTAAATATGATTGTAGGCATTTAGCGCTTTGCAAGATATATAGTGCTTTTGGGCGTGGGTAGCTCATTCATTTAAATGAGTTTGCAGAGTGAATCTTCTGTACTTATACTATTATATATTGTGCCTATACTTTTAGGTAGTTTAAAAAAGGTAACCCATTGAAAATCGCTTTTGAAAAATAAATCAAGGTTTATGACAATTATGAATCACATGTAACTATTGACATTATTTTTCTTTCCTAATAGTCACTGATTTTCAAAAATCGATGTTCAATAATACCTAAAAGTATAGATAGACTAGCACATGATTGGCGCGACAGTATCAACAGCAAGCTGTTCATCGACTAATAAGTTCTATGAAAAAGTAACGGTATGAAAATACTTGCGACAATATTTCTCGTATCAGGTTTTGAAAGAGCTCCCGATTTGTTATTGTCGTACAAATTAGAATACAACTGCCTGTACATTCAAGTGCGCTTACAGTGGCGCTGCACCCGAGGGTCACCCTGTGGGGGTGAACGCACTTTGATTCTTTCCGATAATCACTCGCTAATGCACTTTGTTTTCTCTGGATTCCGCGTAATCCAGGTTCAAGGGTTGGGGGTTTATTCAAATTTCAATGTTTTAATGCGGCGGTGACTGGATGGAAACGATTATCGGTTTATTTGGTGTATTAAGTCTGTTTTTTGAGCTGGATATTGTTCCTAAACTGCGACCAGGAATCACCCAAAGACAGCAGCGTCCTTATGTCACTCTTGACAGGCGGGTTGGACGTTGGAAAGGAACGTTGCTGACCGTTTTCTGGTGTTTTTCTTAGCCGAAACCGATACCGATTTTTATAAACTGTGGAGAAATGACATATCCCATTTTTTTCGACATAATAACAATGAAACTAGGAAAGCAGGGAAGGTTCTTTAGTTAATACCTATTTATTATTTTCCTGATATCTGGCGTCCTTGAACTAGATAGGCTGGCGTCCTACATGTAGGCCTGGTACCACGAACATCGAAGTACGTATATTTCGAGCATCTTTCCCTTTTACTCCAATGAAGGCGTCATGAGAGTGACAGAGACAAACGTCCGAAATTAACGAATATCGTGTTTTGTGGTAGCGCCGCAGTAATGTACGCTGTTATTGTTTTCTTGGATGTCGGTATTTACTTTTTAGTTTTAGTTTTTAGTAGTAGTAGTTTTTAGTTTTAGCAGGCTTCACTGAAAATCAGCGTCTCGCTGTGTGTCCTAGGACGGACTTCGGGACAACAAGCTGAGTGAGGACCTATTAGCTCAATCTACGGTGGTATTGTAAATATTAGACTTCATTATATGTACTTACTTTGTGCTAATAAAATATTTCTTATTTTATCTACACGCTACAGAAGATGAGGCAATGATAAAGGCAGAACTTCATAGTAAAGGACATGAGGTACGACAAATAGTCAACGTCATACATCGAACAACAAAAGAGAAACTGCCACTCTATTTTGTGGACCTAGAGCCAAACAGCAATAACAAAGATGTGTTTAATGTAAAGAATATCGGTTATGTAAAAGTAAACATCGAAGCACCCTATAAGAAAAAAGAGGTGTTACAATGTAAACGATGCCAGAGATTTGGACACTCAAAAAATCAATGTTTTAGACCCTTTCGCTGTGTCAAATGTGGAAATGACCATTCCACAGCATCCTGCCTGAAACCCCGGGAGGAAGAAGCCACATGTGCCAACTGCCAAGGCAAACACCCTGCCAGCTATAAAGGCTGTGACAAATACAAACAGTATAAAGAAAAAATACTAAAAATTAAACCTACCACGCAACAACCCAAACAACAGGTAAATAGAACAGCACATTCACAACCGACCATAAATGATTGTGCCAAGCCAACATTCAAGCCTCATTCAAGGAATGCTTACGCTGATGCGGTCAAAAGCCAACGTGACAACGCTAAACCTGCTGACACTACTGTGGAATGCCCACATGACAACATGAAGAACATGTTAGATACAATGTTCGAAAGGTTCCAATCAATCATGAAAACCATGATGGACAAGATGTTTGATCAGATGATCAAACTAATCACACGCCTGGTTACACAGAGGGACTAAACATCCGTATTATGATCTGGAACGCCAACGGGATTACTACTAGGAAGCAGGAACTGGAGTTATTCATTCATGACGAAAATATTGATATTGCCCTAATATCAGAAACAAGACTCGCCCAACGATCACATATAAACATAAAAAACTATATAGTCTATAGGACCGACCACCCTTCTGGGAATACTCACGGCGGGACGGCAGTAATATTAAAGAACAGCATCAAACATTATACGTTAGTACCATACAGGACTGAAAAAATACAAGCAACATCAATAAAATTACAACATAAGAATAGCGAAACAACACTCGCAGCAGTTTACTGCCCACCGCGACATTCTGTTGAAGTTGAAGAATTCACACAATTCTTTGACCAACTGGGTCCTGTTTTTATATGTGGAGGTGACTGGAACTCGAAGCACACTTTTTGGGGATCTAGACTGATAAATCCACGTGGGAGACAACTTTATAAAGCCACAAAAAACCTTAATCTCCAATGCATCTCTCATGGTGAACCTACATATTGGCCCACCGACCCAAATAAGATACCGGATTTGCTTGATTTCTACATAACAAGAAATATAGGTCATAATTACCTCAAGATTGAGAAATGCGAGGACCTGTCGTCGGACCACACACCAGTGATCTTAAACTTGTACAAACAAATTGTTCCAATTGAGACCCCAGACTATGTTTATAACAAAAACACGAAATGGGACCTATACCGTGAAATCATCTCGAACAGTCTGGAACTTAACGTTAGATTGAAAACGGGTGACGACATAGAGACTAATATTGAAAAGTTCAATAGCCTAATACACACGGCCGCCACTGTTTCCACGACTAAATGTGAAAACAGACAACTGAGGGTGAAGCATAAGGATTACCCAAAAGACGTCATCCAGAAAGTTCGGGAACGACGCAAACTGAGAAGAGAGTGGCATAGAACCAGGTACCCTCCGGATAAAGCAAAACTGAATAGAGCAACGGAACAGCTGAAGGAAATGATTAAAGAACATGAGAATCTCTGCCTTCAAAGCTACCTGTCTCATCTCACCGCAGAAAAGGACTCGAACTATTCGTTATGGCGCGCAACCAGAAACTTCAAGCGACCTAAAAACACACACCACCTCTTAGAGGCAGGAATAGAGTTTGGGTAAGATCCGACAGCGAAAAAGCGACTGCATTCGCCGAACATTTATATACTGTCTTCACTCCTCTAGACAGTGACAACCCGAACGGAGATGAGGAAATTGGGTCTTACCTTCAATCAACAAACCAACTCTGCCTTCCCTTGAAGCCTGCAAGCCCAACTGAAGTAGCAAGAGAAATCAAAGCTCTGCCGAAAAAGAAGTCTCCAGGATATGATCGCTTGGATTCTGTTCTGCTGAATAATCTGCCACGAAAAGGCACAATGTTCTTGGTAATAATTTTCAACGCTTGCCTAAGGCTCTCGCACTATCCATCTCAATGGAAACTGGCTCAAGTGATCATGATTCCTAAGCCCGGTAAACCACCAGAGGAGCCCTCATCCTACAGACCGATTAGTCTTCTACCTCTGCTAGGAAAACTTTTTGAAAAGATTATCCTGAACAGAATGCGTCCACATTTGGATACCATTCTACCTGAGCATCAATTTGGGTTTAGGCAAAAGCATTCCACCATAGAGCAGGTACATCGGCTCACAGACACCATTAGCCACACTTTAGAGTCTAAGAAATACTGCTCAGCGGTTTTCCTGGACATAAGCCAAGCTTTTGATAGAGTTTGGCATGATGGTCTGTTATTCAAGATAAAAAGATATTTACCACATTCCTTCTACCTCATATTGAAGAGCTACTTAAACAGAAGATGTTTTGAAGTCAAATACAACAACATAACGTCTGATTTGTACGAAATTCGGTCGGGCGTGCCTCAACTCACCAGTACTGTATCTTATATTTACAGCTGATATCCCAACAGATGATAATACTCTTATCGCCACATATGCTGACGACACAGCAATATTGTCAATGGATGCAAATCCGGAAATTGCATCATCAAATGTGCAGAATCACATAACTGAAATCGAATACTGGATGAAGATCTGGAGAATAAAAACAAATCAAGGCAAATCTTCACATGTTACCTTTACCCTAAGGAAAGGTGACTGCCCACCAATCATATTAAATGGAGAACATATCCCACATTATGATAATGCCAAATATCTGGGCATGCATCTGGACAGAAGGCTGACATGGCAGAAACATATCTGGAGTAAAAGAAAATACCTAGACTCGAAACTCAGAGAGATGTACTGGCTGATTGGCGGAAAGTCCCAGCTCACAAATGAAAGTAAATTGGCAGTCTACAAAACTATATTAAAGCCGGTTTGGACTTACGGAATAGAACTCTGGGGCTCAGCAAGTAATAGTAACATTGAGATCCTGGAAAGGTTTCAATCTAAAGCTATCCGATCTATGTTCAATATACCAAAATGCATCCATAATAAATATGTTATGCGCGACCTGGGGCTAAAAACTGTTAAACAACAAATCGCCATATGCAGTGAAAACTATCAGCAAAAGCTTGTCAACCATGTAAATGCTCTGGCTTCCAAACTTTCGGGATCTGGAAGCATCAAACATACAAGACTGAGGAGGAATAGTGTTCCAAGCCTTCTAATCAGATTCTCAAAAGAATAGTGTGAAAGACCAATGGGCTCTTTCCACTGAAAATATGTCAAAAGAAGCAGACACTTGTCAAACAAACGAGCAGCTAAATGTCAATGACAGATTGCTGTGTGGAGCAGGATACAGAAAAAAAAAAAAAAAAAAAAATTTATCTACAAGTAGGTACCTAGTTATTGTCCAGAGCCGGACGCAATTTGAAATACAACGTCAAGTTTCGGCGCGAGCGGTACCGTAAACCGAGGTTACTTTGATCGATTTTAGAGTTTGACAACATTTTTGGCGATCCTAATACACTTACAAATATGAAAAAAAAAAAATCTGATTTTTCTCGCCTTTTGGCTTACCAAACAAAAAGCAATCAAAGCACTTAAAGTTTTTTCAGAAAAAAATAAAAACGTCGCGAAGTTATATTGAAAATATACTTTGAGACCACTGCTTTTTTCGCTCAATATCTAAAATAAACCTGCTAAGAAGCCCATAAAAACCCCGGTTTTTGTTCGGAAGCGAACCTTCGTCGGAAACTTGATTTTTTCGGCGAAGGCCTACTAGACTAGGCCGAAACCAGGCGAAACCGAAACTTCGACTGGACACTAGTTTCTGATAATAGTTTGGGTATAATACCCGAGTTGTCCACTACAAAAAACAAATACTATAATTTTTCTTAAATCGCGGGTCCCTAGGAGGTTAAGCCGGCAGTCAGGTATCCTATTAAATAAACCAATACCGGATCCGGGAACGTGATTAGTGCCGTCTCAGGTCAGCAGGTCACTTGGGAGGCTAGAGGGGGGTTAGAGCGAGATGGCTGTTTAAAAATGCAACGCTTTTTAATGTAACTCGTTAGTTACTGTGTAACTGCGCTTCTTTGTAATGTTAACCTGTGATATGTGTGTTTAGTTTGTTCAGGAAAGTTCCAACTTATGGCACTCGTCCCAGAGCTAGTAAGCTATGAGCTATCAGCTATTTCAAGGGACAAAAGATAATCACGGCTATTACGGAACCGGTGAACTCCGTCTTAGGCCCTATCTTCACTTTCGTGTTTTGGCCTAGCAGTAAGAGCGTGAACCTTGTACTCAGGAGGTCGCAGGTTCAAACTCCAGCTCGTACCAATCAGTTTTTCGGAACTTTTCGGTGAAGAGAACCATCATGAGGAAACCGGATAAGGCCTAGTTTACCCTCTGGGTTGAAAGGTCAGATGGCAGTCGTTTTCGTAAAACTAGTGCCTACGCCAATTCCTGCGATTAGTTGCCAAGCGGACCCAGGCTCCCGTGAGCCATGGGAGAATGCCGGGACATCGCATGAAGATGATGAGTGAAATATAATTGCAAATGACAAACAACCGAAAAATTCCGCGAAAATTTTCCCATCATTGCCCGGTAACTTAATCGCTCAAGAATTTCTCGGGACCAAAACAAACCTCTGCAAATTAAACATCAATCGAAAAAAAAGATCACTCGCCGCTCCTCCGATAGCAGCAACTATCTCGCTCGGAAATATGATTAAGAAACTTTTTTAATCAATAAGATGAACAAAAAGGCAGAGGAAACCTCGCTTCCGCAGTTTTTTAGCTTTATTTCTCATTACGCCTCGCCTCAGCTTCCTCTTGCGTCATAGTTATAATCATTTATCGTTTGATGGCCCGGCTTCCCTGTTAGGTCGGGAAATTGAAAAAGTTGATCGTGAAGTGTGAGCAAGTGGGCTGGGTATAATGGGCATGTTTTGGCTTTTGAGGCCAGTTGAATCTGACAAATAAACGCCTTAATCTGGATCAACAGCGGACCACATCAGGGTGGGTACTTCGAAAAACTTTCAAGAAGACCGAAGGACGTAAACAGAGAGGATGGAATTAGTGTAACAGGGTTTGGGTGCCCCCATTGGTTAAGGCATCAGCCGCGATAGCTGGAGATGTTCAAATCCTGTCTCTGATGCCGGAGGTCCTCGTCACTCTTTCTTAAGTATAGCCTCGTAAGACCCAGTATGCATTACAATGTACACTCCCTTTCAATGGAGTTTAAATCTTTTATAAAAAGATACAGGGTAGTATTTCTTTTGTTTCATTAGTTTTCGTACTAAAGAAAATTCAACCCAATTCACTGCATAGTAAGGTTGGTTTTAACTATTCAATATTTTAGTATGGTGGGCCTTACGAGGATAGGTATGTCTATTACTACTTGTAATTTGGGTTGTTACACTTATTCCGTAAGGCGTTTATTTGTTGTGCTTACGTCTCTTTTCATCCTCGCGTTATCCCATCATTCTCCAACGGCCCATGGGAGCCCGGGGTCCACTTGGCGTAGGCACTAGCTTTTACGATTGCGACTGACATCTGATCTTTCAACATTATGTATTATGCTTAGGTACCATCAGGTTGAAATTTGCATGGACAATTTATGATGGATTTCATTCGATAGTTGTCCATGCTCTTCTGAACCATACTGTACATAATTTCCGAAGAACACTTTAGTATTTGAAAATAAACAATATTGTAAAAAGATATGTCTTCCTGAACCCGGGTATTGTTTTAAACTGCGCCTAAAAACCACTTTCCAGCATACTGCAACATACGATCGCCAATTGTAACCCTTGCTCAGACATAGCTCCCTGTCCCGGCCTATAGGGGAGGCTTTTGTTCAGCTGTAGACATCAGCGGCTGATAAGAAGGAAGAAAATCTTCTAACGTTACTTTTCAATTCTGGTCGAATGATGCCATCGTTAGGTATATACCCAAAAAAAAAAAAGGTCAATACTCTTCGGTAGATGTCGCTACACGTCACCCGTAATGACGTATATACCAAGAAGGATAAGATAGAAAAATTTTACACGTCTAAGCGGCGCTCGTATAGCACAACTGGTAGTGCACTGGGCTAGTGATCCAGTGGTTGTGGGTTCGAGTCCCGCTGCGAGTCAAATTTTTCTATTTTTCTTTCGACTTAAATATCTTTGATATGCTAGCAGACGTTTCTGCTTAATATAAAAATAGGTATATACCTCAAAATGTTCAGTAGTCATACCCTCATTGCATATTCGTTATCTGCTCCACTGTACAATTCAAATTAGTTTACCCAAATTCCTAATCAAAGGTAAAATGCTGCCTCACATGCAGCTGAGAACATAACTCGCTAGAAATACAGGCGCGATATTGTTAGTACGCTCGCGGTATCCAGACTTTTAGAAATATGCAATTGATTTAATTATGATTTGGCACTTTACTTTCAGGTGTGTCATTTGAAAATCTGACGTTATATTTATTTGATACCACTAGTATCAAGTCGAGTAGCCTCGGTTTAATATGCCGAGACTTCGTCCACGTGTCGCCCAGGTTGCGTTTCTAAAAACTCCAATAAATGGATTTTAAACACATTTGAAAATATTTGTTTCAAATTTGAATGTTTTGTCTTGAACGGTCTTAAGCCGAACCTTTTATTATTTTATTGAATGAACTAAGATTAATATCACAACAACAAGGAAATAGTTTTTAAATGCGATAGCGGTATAGAAATTATCAATATACCGTTGACAATGATTCTCTACTGACCTATAAAGTATTACCAAATATTGTATCAATAACAGATTTCATGCTACAAATGCCGCTGCCGTGCAATTCTGTGCACCTAATACAGAACGTAGTAAGTTTCATACTAATTGTATGCGATTTCTACTGTCTGTGCACCAAAGGCATAGAATAGCAATATAAATTAGCGGGCTTTAGTAACTTCGGTGCGTAATGGGCCGGAAAGATTCGGACTGTTAGAATAACTTTACTGTTTAGAATTGGTAGTATTAGATACGCGAGTTATTGTCCCGTGTGCGAACAAGCTATATCTGTACCTTCACAGAATAACGTAAACGCCATTGGAATGTCATTCAATTGTTTAACGTATTCTCCAGAAATAAGATCCAAATTCAAACTGTCCTGATTGTTTTGAATGGAAATTTCGAATTGGTTGAATTAGAAAAAGATGAACTATTTTGAATTTAATTGGTTTTAACCACTATTTATAAATGATATATACGTGAACAGTCGGTGTACCTTTACGTGATAGAAATAAGGATATCCGTAAAACTAAAGTACCTACATGCCCTGTTGAAGTGGCAATGAGCAGGCCACGTAGCGAAGAAACTCGATGACCGTAAGGGCAGAAGAGTTCCAAAATGGCGACCACGCAGAGTCAGAAATTCACAAACAAGATGGCCGCATATCCTTGTACGGGGCGCTGGAAGTCGGTGGCTGTTTGTTGAAAATCACTCCCTGTGCAATTCCGAGGCCCATATATATATATATAGAAGATTAGAAATTTGTTAATTTTCTTTTCGTTACATTAACAAAGTGATTATCTTTACAGAAACTCTGCCCTCTATCTCCACCTCAGTACACGGTGGAACGCATCACCACCAGCAACTGCGGGGGCCGGGTCTGCGTGTGGGGCTCCCGCGGCGTCAACGTGGTGGAGCTGCCTTCCCGGTGGGGCAGAGGAGGGCTGTTCGGAGACGGCAGCAGCACTGTACCCTGCAAGTAAGTCGATTTTTTCTTTAGTAGAAGCAGATAATGACGCAAACTTTTTCAGTACAAATAGGAGAAATGCCTTCAATTTTGTACCCGGGTATGTCCTTGAACTACGTCCAACAATTAGAGGTCGGCCATAGTGAAGTACCATCACGCTTGAATCGGGAGCAGCCCAACTGAAGATGTATCTCCTTCTTATTTACAGAAGACTTATGGCTGTCTTCTGTAAGAAGGAGATATTTTTAGCTGTAGCACTGCTACCTTTCAGGTATGTAGTGTTGTGTTCCTGATGGTGAGTAAGGTTCCCAGAGCTCCAACCCCTTTGTAAGGCGGCGCTTGTGACTCCCCTGGTGTTGGTGCCCATGGGCGACGATAATTGCTTACCATCAGGCAATCCGTCTGCTCGTTTGCCAACTTTGTCATTACAAAAAATTAAACACGTGTAAGGAGGAGTTTCTTTGTAGACCCTACGACATGAATTACCATCACGTTTTTCCTTTGAACCATTCTCGAAACCAAGGAAGATTTAGACTAGTCTAATAGAATCCAGCATAAGGTGGATCGACGACCTGGTAGAGATCGCGCGGATTCACTGGATGCTAACTAAAACCGGTCACTGTTGGTCACTGGAGGAGACCAATGTCCAGCAGAAGACGTCCTTCAGCTGATATGGTGATGATGAGGAATCCATATAGGCTTTATAACCTTTATTAAGCACAACTAAAGCCTCAATCAAAAACCAAACCACCCAACACGTAATGCACAAATCCGATGCCTCCCCCTAAGACGTCTGGATTGTGGATGCGGGCAAATCTTCGAATTAATTTTACTGCCGAAATATGCAAATTGGGAGGTATAGCCGTCTAATAACATGTACAAAAGAGTGGTGACTTGGGCGCGAGGGGGAGGATTAGGGAATTGGTGAGATGGGCTTTTGTGCCTATGAGAGAGGAGCATCTGGGATGACAGTTTTGTTACTAGGAACAGTCGCCATCACATATATCGGAGCTGTGGAGGTGGTCACTAATAACGGAACAACGCCTCTATTGTCAAGGCGATAAAGTGCATTTTCCGTTATTTGTGACCACCTCCACAGCTTATAAGTATCTGATGGCGACTGAACATGTATAAGTAAGTTAAAAGGAAATTCAATTTTCACCTCAGCAGCTCGAACATGTCTACTTTCCTCACTCCAGGGAGTGAGGAAAGTGCGACTTTCCTCACTTTCAGGGAGTGAGGAAAGTTGATACTTTCGTCACTCCACGGAGTGAGACAAAGTAGCTTTTAAATTGACGACCGGTCTGGCCTAGTAGGTAATGACCCTGCCTATGAAGCCGGTGGTCCTAGGTTCGAATCCCAGTCAGGCCATTTATTTGTGTGATGAACACAGATATTTGTTCCTAAGTCATAGGTGTTGCGTATGTATTTATATGTATCTATCTATTATAATAGGGCATAATGGACTCCCTAAACACTACTTGGTTTTTACACTTTCGGCCCCTCACAAAATAATCAAATATTATAACTTTGAAATGTACATATTTTAAAATGAAAAATATTTAAACAACATATTAAGTAATGAAGCCAGTGCAGATGCAGATAAAACACTTAAACGAATGTGGTTAACTTGATGTTTATTTTTTTACAAGATTTTATTTAACTTGATGTATGTATTTGTATATTTATCCGGATGGAGTCTTGTAACTCAATTTTGAAGCAGATATCTTTAACCGAATGAGTTGAAATTTAGCACACTTGTGTAAGTTCGGCGACAATGCAATATTATGGTACCACTGATCTGATCTGATGCTGGAGCCAGAAGGTAGCAAAAATAACTCCTAAAATACACAAGATAAACCCTTGGTGTTTTAGGCTAATTAGAATCCTTTCGAAGAGTAGATGACGATTGTGAAAAAAGTACAGTCGGCAATAAAAGCTTGTACTATAAATGACATTTTTGGCAACTTATTTAACCTTTAATATGTTCTCACTACTGAGGTGAAAAGTTGTATGTGGCACACGAGAGTAAAGTTATTTTACATCTCGTGTTTTTGAGTGCCTCGCTACGCTCAAGATTCTAACACTAGAATCTTTCGCTTACTCGGGACTCAAAATAAACACTCGCAAGAAAAAACAACTTTCCTCTCTTGTTGCACAAATAACTATTAAAGGAACAGCATCCTAGCCAAATCTATAGTGACCCTGCTTACTACAAACAAAGGCGCATACTTGAACTCGAACCTGGATCTCCCAACTTCGAATCCAAGTATGAGCATTTGTTCGCGCGTTATGGAAGTTTTTTCTTCTAAATATCGCGACGTAAGTCAGTATGAAACAACACAGCAAAGACAAGCAGGTTCTACAAAAATAAACAATATCTCAGCCCTAAACAACAAATGTGACAATAGAAAAATTCTCAACTTATTAATACTTTTATACGCTTATATTGGTAATGATTACTGCTGTACATAAATAAATAAATATTTCAGGACATCCTAACACAAATTGACTTAGCCCCACGATAAGCTCAAGAAGGTTTGTCTGTCGATACTCCGTCACCGATATAAATCATATGTAAATACTTAATTACGTAAAAAACATCTCAATCAAAACTCAAGAACATTGACATCAGGAGAACTAGTACTAAGTAAATGAAGAAAATCATAGATTCTAAGTTAGTTTTTACTCCTGTCGCGTCTCCATATACATCTCCACTAATCTATGCCTTAATCGCTACCTCAGGCTAGCATTATAGCCGCTTCGAGGATCTTAATAGGTAACAAAATTTACCGTGATAGTAGAAAATACAGGATGCTTACGTGCCGGCGCTCTCGCCAACTTATCTCCCGTTATGGTATGGAAAGCATAATGAATTGGGTAAGTATATTATGATACATAATGGCGCAGTTTAAGGTTCGGTTATTAGGGTGGATTGCACCACGAACGAACAAACTGATGCTTAAATATGGAGGCACATCTGTCATTTACCATCACCAACCATAACAATAATAAAATGATTGGATCAAGGGTCAGATTCAGAAGGCGGTAATCCTGGACACGGCGCGTATAGTCCGGCGGTTCCTCTCTCTGCAGCCCTAACCACCGACAGCCTGAACCCTGTCCCGTTGCCAGCGGCACCCTATGTTTGGTTTTTTATGATATGTTTATTGTTTTGATATTTTTTGATGTATTTTAATATTCTACTTTTATAAAAAATATTGTAAAAAACTTAACGTAAGAGATAAGATGAATAAACGATAAACAAAATATTTAATTGTTTGTTAGCCTACCGACTGTGCCAGATAAGATGTCAGTATCCGTCCTCCCAATGAGTCCTCTTCCTACTTTGGTAGAACGGATTTTGAAACCTTATCTGGCACCGTCGGTAGGCTAACAATTAACAGAATTGATAACACCCCCGAAAGTCCGTTGTCTTGTGTCTAAGATTCTTCAACGCCTCACCACTTAAATACTTCGTACAGCCGTCATCAGATATATCGGAGCTGTGGAGGTGATCACAAATATCGCAACAAACAGTTTATCGCCTTGACAATACAGGCGTTGTTCCGATATTTGTGATTACCTCCACAGCTCCGATATATCTGATGGCGACTGTACTAGTAAATAAAAAGTGTGAATACAAATCGAAACTCAAACATTCAAAAACAATGCCGACGACGTAATCAAAGGTTTGTCTCAGACAGTGGACAAACAGTCCTGTGCAAACAGGGGCTCAAGAAGAGTAACTATCCTTTGCGAATGATCATTTGTGGACATTAACTTAAGGGTATAAAGCCTACATTTAGTTAATTGTATTGCTCTTTGTGCATAATGCCTATTCGTTAAACTTATTTCGGCGTTATTGTCTTTGGTTGCTGCGATAATTATTCATGAAAACAACTAATAAACTACACATGCAGTGCCACCATTCGTTACAAGCTACCGGTATTTTATCCGTATGTAGTGCCGCTTTGAATCGAGATACCGCCTGGCGGATTCTTGGCACTAAATGTGTTAAATGATGCAAAAAAATATCATTATTTCAATGATTTTAGACTATGATCAGTGTTTCTTATAGCGTGCAGAAAAATGTGTATGTTGTTGGACGATTAGAAAAACTCTACCATTCCATTAAAAGTATACAGTTTGACAGTATTAGTGAACTGTAAACACGTTAGGATATTGACAATCTTTAATTCCCACTTACAGTTAGAAAGAAAATCAATACGATGTTGACTTGACAAACTGAACCACAGATGTCTTCTTGACAGGAAGACAAATTTGAATTTAGCAATTTTTCTGGCCAGTCTTTTTTTATGACAAAGGTGGCAAACGAGCCACGATGCCATTGTACATTGGACCCGGGTATGTCCTTAAACTACGTCCAACAATGAGAAGTAGAGCACAGCGATGACCATCACGCTTGAATCTGGGGCAGCCCAACTGGGGAAGTACCTCCTCCTTACAGAAGACCACAGCCATAATAGCACTGCTACCTTTCAGGTATGCAGTGTTGTGTTCCTGATGGTGAGTAAGGTTCACAGAGCTCCAATCCCCCTTAAAGGCCGGCAACGCGCTTGTGACTCCTCTGGTGTTACGGGTGCCCATGGGCGACGGTAATTCTCAATCTGCTCGTTTGCCGCCTATGTCATAAAAAAAAAAAAAAGAGCAAAGGAATAGCCTGATGGTAACCAATTACCGCCGCCCATGGGCATCCGCAACAACAAGGGAGTTACAAGCGCATTGCCGGCCTTTAAGATAAGAGTACACTTTTTTCTTGAAGTATTAGGGTCATATCGGTCCGGAAATACCGCTGATGGCAAATCATTAAGTTTTGATGTGCGAGGCAGAAAGTTTCTAGAGAAACCCACAGTAACTTGTAAATAAAATTATTTAACAAATTAGCCAATGAAACATAATACAGGCAACAGTATCAAGAAAAGTTTACAAACTAAAGTTTGTTACATTATAAGTATGCAGCTTGGAGATTCATAAGGCAAAGCGGTACGATAACGTGTTATCAAAGAAATTCGCCGCAGAGTGCGCGGTTACACTACGAGGCTAAACAAGCATATTTACTTGATGTTTCAAATATCCAGCGTGGGCATACCCACCACAAGGTGAACCGACGACCTGGTAAAGGTCGAGAGAATCCACTGGATGGGGGTGCCGCAAAACCGGACATTGTGGGTCGCTTTGAGAGAGGCCTATGTCCAGCAGTGGACGTCCTTCGGGCATACATCATTGCCATCAGCTATGGCTGAAGGCTCGTCACCTGGAAATGTGGGTTCAAATCCTACCTCGGATGCCAGAGGACCTCGTCACTTTTTCTTAAATGGCGTCTATTTCAATCAAAACATATCGAAATCTATTTCAATAAAAGAAAGTTGTGTTAGTTCCGGCTTTTATAACTCGAGAACGGCTGAACCGATTTTAACGATTTTGGGTTCGTTGTGCTAAGCCTAAAGTGTAATAGTACGCTTAAAAAATCAATCAACAAAACGACCCTATTTATAGACTTTCAGGCGGTACAAAGTCAGCTAGTATTTAATAAAAAACTATTTTATTTGTTTTTAGTTGGACATTTATAATAAACTAGCTGTCCCGGCAAACTTTGTACCGCCTCAAAGTCTATAAATGGGGTTTTTTATTGTTTTTTTTTTCTTTTTTAAGCATACTATTAAATATTTGGCCAATCACAACGAACCCAAAATCGTCCAAATCGTTTCTTTTATGAATATAGATAATTTCACAACGGAGATTTACATAATGCATCTACATTCCGTAAAGGATTAATTCAGGCTACCAACATGTTAAAGAGTCTTAGCGTTGAGATAAAATACTATTTATACCAAATAAGAAAAACGGATAGACATTAAAAGCTTAAACTGTACGCGTACTCGGCTCAAATCCCCGCTGCAGACGCCAAGTTCCTGGAACATCTTAGCATAATTACCGTAAGGGTGTTTATTGCTAATATTAGTTGTGCGGATTAATACTAAGCGCGACTATTATCGCCGAAGACAGCCGTGGATTATAACAATGGCGGCAATTTAGTTTTTACAGTCTTCCACGAGTGTATGCGTGATAAAATTAGACATGACGATATCCGATTGCCGTGTGATGCCGGCTGACTAGAATACCACCACCCCATCTCCTCCTACGGGTGTCTTAAGAGGCGACAAAGGGAAAAAATCCTACCGACGGGCAGCAGCGTCCGTCGAAACCCAATCTAAAGCTACTGCGGTCGCCAACCCGCCTACCAAGCGTGGCGACTATGGCAACTACCCCCAGATGATACAAGTCATATTTGTGGGAAGCCTATGTCCAGCAGTGGACTGCATACGGCTGAAATGTATGTACGAGTATGTATGTATGATATCCGTGGAAGAATTGGGATTGAAATGGCTATTGACAGGCCGGAGAGTGTATGGCCAATGGAGCAGACAATTCAGAGTTGGAACATGATAAAAATAAAGATAAAAGATCTTTATTTTTTAATTTGGACAGATTACAATGCACTTATGAACGTCAAAGAAAAATCTACCACCGGTTCTAACCCTACACCTCTGACCCGAGAAGATTATTAGCGGCAAGAAACTCAGCGTAACTTATTTTTCATGATTATTCGCAGTCCTACAAGAAAACATATCAAACAGTTTGTTATAAGATATAACTTTTTTTTTTTTTTTTATGACATAGGCGGCAAACGAGCAGACGGATTGCCTGGTGGTAAGCAATTACCGTCGCCCATGGGCACCCGTAACACCAGAGGAGTCACAAGCGCGTTGCCGGCCTTTAAGGGAGGTTGGAGCTCTGGGAACCTTACTCACCATCAGGAACACAACACTGCATACCTGAAAGGTAGCAGTACTATTATGGCTGTGATCTTCTGTAAGGAGGAGGTACTTCCCCAGTTGGGCTGCCCCAGATTCAAGCGTGATGGTCATCGCTGTGCCCTACCTCTCATTGTTGGACGTAGTTTAAGGACATACCCGGGTCCAAACTAACAATACTCAAGTAAAAATAATGATGTATAAATAAATTTGACTACACGAAATAGACATGCTGTGACATGCTTTCTTACCTGAACTGTGTCATTTAAAAATCTGGCAGTACACACAATTGATGAATTAAATGCTAGGCGGTTTAGTTATAGTTTCTGGTTTGGGCCATGCATGGATTGGAAAGCAGTGTCGTGTCCACAAGCTAGATAGACTGGATTGATAACGCCGTGTAAGTGTGGCTACAGACTGCTAATATATAACGAGTAATATAAACTTTATTTCGGAATAATATCCATGGTGTTAGTTACAGACTTATTTACTAGTGTTAGTAGATAGAACTCCCTATTCTATTGTCACTCGAGTTCAAATGTCGTTCGATTTATAATAAAAAAACATAACGAATTGGCGTTTCGTATCAATGACTGTTTTAATATCTATAGAGACTAGAATAAAAACCCCACTTGAATTTGACAGCTGTTCCAAATTTAAACTCATAACCTACGGATTTCAGTAGGTAATGTTAACATTACATCTCCATTCATTTCTGATGGTTGGTAATGCTGGTCATTCCCTACGGTTTCTGGACACATTTTAGAGCACTTATGATATGTACGTAGATAAAATAACAAAATAAGATCTGTACGCAGCTGATATGATAGGTTTGTGAATGAATACGTTATTTAAACAAGCCCAATGTAAATACTCGAATCATTAGTAACAGATGCAATCTCATTTAACATCTCAACCTCTGGCACAAAGAAAACACAGACCAGTACCAATTCCAAATCGAAAAACGAATCTCCATTGAATTTGCACTCATTAAATGCTTACATTCCTCAACACTCCTGTAATTACACTGCATATCGACTGGTTCCTTTTGAAATCTCTTACTCCTTCTAATCGTTTCATTCCATTAGCAACCTTATTCTACAAACGATACAGCTTAATATTCCTCGCATTAAAAAGGGGATTAATGAGATTGTAAAGATATACAGCTCGTCGTGTCTTTTTTACCTCTGCTATCCCTCCCTACTCAACATAATTATCCTTAATACCCCCCATTCTGAGTTATCCAGTTTGCTTTGCTACTCGTATTCTTTGTAGCTTGTCTGGTGAATGAGGTATTTTTATATACTTGATTTATTAGGAAGGATGCATGAATACTTACATAATAATTTTATTGTAATTTCAAAATAATAAACATAGTAGATAATTAATTATTACGAATTGTAATAGATGTATTTTCTGTAATGTCTCATAATAATTATGTTTTTGTGATAATTAATTTTACTTAACATGTGTTGTAGTAGTTAGCTATTTTGGAAAAAATGCACTACCTACTTGGTATAAGCAGACAATATATATTTAATACAAAAGTAATATAAGTAATAAAAGTGGTTTTTTGGTAAAGTTCATATCATTTTAAGTAAAAGTTTAATATACTCAACCAATTTATTATACAACATAAGATGTCCACTTCTAAATGTCATAGCCTCCAAATATTACTTGTATCAATACTTCTGAAATGACTTGGCAGAATTTAAAAAATATCATACCCAAATAAAGCCAAAAGCTGAGTAAGTAAGATTAAATAACCCCTACATATACAACTATAATTTATCACATCTAAACATCAACAAATATGCCACAAAACCAAATACCCTCCCTCAAAAGTCCCAATTGACATCAAAGCACAATAAAAGCAAACGATCAATAAATAGTGATACTCCGTAATCCTTTGACCGCAACATGGCAAACCAACCGAATCGTCCCGTAAGACTCAATTACACCACCCTGATTTACCCGCGACACAACCAATTTGTAAACCACATCCGATCGGAGAAAACTATACATCCTACAACATTAAGCCATTTACAACTCTAACTCAATGAAACACAGCTCGTTTTACTTTAATTTCTTCTAGCGTCACCTTCCAAGTCGATCTTGTCTATTCATGCGAGTGATGACCATCGATAATCCAAGCGTTGTCCAAAATTGAATCTTAAATTGTTAGAAATAAGAATGAAATTTCATGTCTGCCGTTTGGACTTACGACAGTGCCAACGGACCCCAATTATAGGCCACAAACTATTTTATCTAACGCCCGTGCGACATCACTAATCTTATTAGAATCTATTGGAATTGGAGGTTTGGGTGGATGGAATGGTACCTTTGTTAATTATTGGTGGTTTCTGTTTGTTTTAATTGCTTCAGTTTATAGCTGTAAAATAATTAAGTTCTGTTTTGTGAAAGCATTATTTACCAACTGTAAGAGAGAATATTTTAGTGGTAATTTTGAGAATATTTAATAGCGACAGCAAAAACTTATTTTTCACCTCACTAGCTTGGAAAGTCCGTTTTTATTTTTTAAACAGATAGCAAAACTGCATTTTATTCACAAGGGAGCAAAGTAATGTCACGTCAATATTGTTTATTGCTATTAGCTGGTTTGATGTGATTTCAAATAATGATTTTGAGTTATAAATGTTTGATACATACTAATAATTTGATGTAAATATGTAAATTTTTAAAGTTTATATTTTCCTCGCGGTAATAAGCTGAAAAATTATGTGTTGACCAAGTTGTACCGCAGTCTGAGTCTTTATCAAATCCAAGTAATCTACTCGGAAAACTGAAAATTTAATAAACTAACCAGACCTTCCGTCCTAGACGGAAAACTGAGCCTAGTTGGGATTAAGTAAGGTTTCCTCACGATATTTCCTTCATGGAAAAGCCGTGGTTCGAACCCACAACATCCAAATTGTAAGTCACAAGACTACCTACGAGGTCACCAAATACTTTAAAAATGCCTTAAAGACTTACCAAAGCCTAAATAGAATATAACCCAATACGACTCCTTGCAAGCTCCGATTGATTTGTGCCGCGGAACGGGGGTCCTTAAACCAATTTGCCGTTTAATCCGGGTACCGACGCCTCCCCCGATCGTATAAACAAACTCACATAAATCTTATCTTATATCTTATCTGATCTTTAATTCCTTATTGGTTCTTAGGACACTGCTCTTTTGGGGTTGTTGGGAAGGAGGCTCTCTAAAGACATTGATCATGATTACTTGTAGTTACAGTTGTAATAGAAAATTTGTGTTTTGGAAAATTGGTGGTGCTTTGTTATTTATATTTGTGTATTTATTTATGGAGGAATTTGGAAAAAAAATAATGAAAAACGTAAGAGTATAACGTGTCGGCACTAATAAGGAAAAACAATAATTGTTGTGCCGACGAAATTACATAAGTATATAATATTTATCTAACAAACTCTAAAATAAGAAAATATAGATACCATTTAATTTGCACAAAATTATTATGATTGGTACAGAAGGTTAAAGGTAAATAGACTCTATGATTCATTTAAATATTTAAGAACCCTAAAAAATCTTACAAAAAAAAGTCATAACAAAAATAAATTTATTTCTTTACGAAAGATAGTTTTACATGTCAATAAAAGTTTTCAAAAAAAAATCAAGTGAGAGATTCCAAGAAAATATTTTTTGATTTAAGCATTTTTTTACCATCGGTTTCAACTCTACACCTCTTATCTGAGAACATTATTACCGGCAATAAACTATCAGGATCTATTACTTCAAACCTGTAATAACTACATCAAATGCATAGAAACAGGAAAATATATCAAACAGTATAATAAGAAATTACCAATTCATGAAAATAATAAGGTATAAACAAATTTTAGTACAATGCTTTTGATAAACTGAAAAAGTTAGAATTTGACCCGCGTCCTGAGAGTTCCTGTATATATTCATTGTCGTTAATTAAGTAACTGGGTACTAATTAATGAAATAATTACGCTGTGCCTTTTGTCAGTCATACTCGTTAATTTCCACTTGGATAAGCATAAAACGTCTATGCACATAATTGCAGTTTCTTTTACCTGTGCATTTTCTAACGCACTTCGTTACTTGAAATAACACTGGAATACTTTATCTGCGCTACCTCCATTATTAATTAAATACCACTGACCCACTACTTTTATATTAAAACAAAATAATGTTTCCAAGGTAATTAAATCCTTGTGCATGTTCAAGGAAAAATATACTATCTCTCTTCTAACGGAAGAGATAAACATTTTTACAAAAATATTAATATTCGTATTTAAATTTTTAATACGCGCTTCTAAGTTAGACATTCTGTATTATATGTAATTATCATTATATTGGTTTAGATTTTATATATTAGGAACGATTGCGCTGCAATTGTAATTGTCTTAAAATGTCTGTAAAATTGTAAAAAATACTTTTTTAATACAATAAATAAATAAATAATAAATAAATAAATATTTCAAACATTCTTACACAAATCGACCTAGTCCCACAGTAAGCTCAATAAAGCTTGTGTTGCAGGTACTAGACGACGATATATATAATAAATAGATACATATAAATACTTAAATACATATAAAACACCCATGACTCAGAAACAAATATCTGTGTTCATCACACAAATAAATGCCCTGACTGGGAATCGAACCCAGGACCTTCGGCTTCATAGGCAGGGTCACTAACCACTAGGCCAGCCGGTCAGTCAAAAAAAAATTACTCAAAAAGTTTACATATCTGCAAATCTTGCGTAAAGTTTTATTTATTGCACTAGTAGTAAAAAGTATTCCGATTGACACTTTTAAAATATATGAGAATTATGTGAGACCCGCTTATAAATAATCCACCTGGACACAGCGCGATTAAAGGGCATAAAGGAGCTATGTCCGAAATCCAATAGTATTACTTGAACAACGCGCGATTAAATGAAGCTGTCATTAATATAAAGATATAAAAAAAAAACAACATGTTTTTTACAAAATCATATGCTCTGAAATAATAATATAGTACAAATTCTATTTATTTACTTTATTTGTTTAGCGCTCAAATAAGGTTTTTTGTGTAAGTGATTGTTTTTGTTTGTGTATTTATGTGTGTTTTCTTCTTCTTCTTCTTCAATTGGCATAATGATGATAACAGAATTTCAGATCGAAAAAAAATAAAAAAAGAATAAAACTCTCTCTTTTAACAGTGTTTTTTATTTCATTGTTCGCAATTGTATTAAAAAACGTTGTTCGACACATATGCGGAACTGTCATTATCGCTCGCCCTCGGCGCCTGACTCTAGGCCCTCGCCTACTTGTGCAAAATGACATACTTTTCACACTTGTATCGAAAACTATTGTTTACTTTTTGTGAATAGCTGTACAATACGTTATTCTATTCAATTCAAATTATTTATAAAATAGATGACGTATAATTAAGACTAAATAACCAGGACCTCCGGCATCCGAAGTTGTAGCTTCAAATCCTGCCTCGGAGGCCGAAGTATCAGGTTTTTCTTAAGTAGAATCGCCATCAAATATATCAGAACATGTACTTTATCGCCTATTTGCGAACTAAAGTGGGATCTTTATGCAGATTTGATTAGTGATCTATCGATATAATCCGGGAACATTTATTTATTCCATAATCTGACGATTTATGAGATAACCGTTATCAGAATCGTAAATGGACCCTGTGACTCCCCTGGCCTTGTCACTGGCCAAGAACGCTATCAAATCAGCAGTTTCTTCAGGATCACTCAATCTTTCCAAAGCCGTCCCCTTTCTCATCTTTTCCCACATCAGCTCCTCCGCACCAGCGGAAACTAATCCAGAATTGCTAATTAAGTCTGTCCTCACCGGTCCAGGATTCACACTGTTCACTCTGACTCCAGAACTCGCCAAATCCAAGGCAGCGCAGCGTGTAAAATGGTCCATACCAGCTTTTGACACGCAATAAGCCATGAAACCTGAACTGGTTACTATATGCGATGCGATACTAGACACATTTACGATGTTCCCTTTGGTCAATATTAAATACGGTGCAGCGAGATTGGTCAGTTGAACGACCGATCGAAGATTCGTGTTCATCACATCATCAAAAACTTGCATGCAATTGGCATCGCTGATAAACGCTCTCCTAAAGATTGCGGCATTGTTTACAAGAATGTCTAACTTTCCAAAATGCTCGATTGTCTTTTTGATGATAGTGCTTGCTTCGTTTGTAACGTCAGCTTTGATTATGAGCGGCCGTGTGCCGAATATGGCGCATTGATGTGCAACTTTTTCGAGTTTTTCTGCATTTCTAGCAACTATTGCTAGATTTGCGCCTTCTTTAGAAAATAGAACGGCCGTAGCCGCTCCGATACCTGAGCTCCCTCCCGTCACTAGAACAACTTTTCCCGAGAAACTCATAACTGCACAACTGCTGTAGATAAACTGGTGACTAAAGTAGGCTGCGTATTTATAGTCGTTTAGAGTTGTTGATGCCTTAAGAAAAACTAGCGTAACTGTAAATTTTTGCTAAATTGAGTTATTGGCACCCTCGAAAAAACTCAACCCCCCTCAACCCTCAACTGTGTCATCATTATCATAATCATTTCAGCCGTAAGTCGACGAATATGACTGGTATCATATTGGGGGATAATTGCCATAGTCGCCACACTTGATAGGCGGATTGGCGACCGTTGTAGCTGTAGATTGAGTTTTGACGAGCACTGCTACCCGTCCGTCGTTTTTTTCCCTTTGTGGCCTCTTACGACTCCCTCAGGAGCAGATGGGATGGTCCTATTAAGCCGCCGGCACCACACGGCGTACTTGTCTTGTATACAACTTTACACTTGTCTTTTTATGTCTTAGACAACCTTTTGCTATAGTAACTCAAATAACATGAAAGTACACGCTTTGGCCAATTAATGTTGGATTTTTATTTTTATTTTACGAGACGGTAACCATATTTTTTAAATAACGTATTTGAATGAATAGACAATGAAATAATTTACAACGCATAAAAATTCTACACTATAACTTTGTACAACAAAAGTGTTAAGTTTTGCTCTTTGAGTTTATCTGAACAACATTACAATTTACAGTCGCCATCAGATATATCGGAGCTGTGGAGGTGGTTACAAATATCGGAGCAACGCCTCTATTGTCAAGGCGGTAAATTGCATGTTCCGATATTTATGACCACCTCCACAGCTCCGAAATATCTGATGGCGACTGTACAAACAACTAAGAACAACTGAAATTGTTTTTCATTTTCTTTTTCTTTGCTTTGATTTTTAAGTAGTAACACTGCTATATATATTAAAAATTTAAATAGATGACATATACTTAAAAAAAAGTTACCTCCGGCATCCGAGACAGGATTTGAAACCGCTTAGGAATATCGCTATCGCGGCTGATGTCTTAACCAATTGGGCCACCCGTACACTTCTACATATTTCAATTTTCAACATTACAAAGTTTTTTGTTTTTTTCTCGAAATTTACTATTCGTCAGTTATGTTTTTTTTTTTTTTGCAACAGTATGTCGCTAAAGACAGGGAAGGTACGAATTATACAATTATTTAAATGACAGATTCTTGCACGCAAGAATCCCTTTGTTGAGTGTTAGAGTTGAATACGAATCAACATTTGTTCACAGCGTCATGCTGATGGTGCATGTTAAATATCGCAAATCATAGCAAAACATAATAAATGGCAATTAAGTAATTATGATCGGATGTGTCATTGAATCTACGAGCATCATTGTTACTACGCATTGACGGCCATTATACTGAGGAAACTGATCAACGCGCAGCCTAAACCGCTAGGCCTAAATAGCAAATTTTTCACAATAGGTAGTTTATGTACCCTAAGGACCCACTAAGAAGGGATTTTTGGAAATTCCACCATTAAGGGGGTAAAAAAGGGGTTGAAAGTTTGTATTAACTTAAAGCGAGCGTTAAAATTTAAAGCGAGGGACTTGAAATTTTGTGTAAATACTCTTTATTAAAATACAAGATAAGTGATGTCACGGTTTATCGAAATTAATCTCCTAAGGGGTCATGAAGGGGGTTCTTCTGCGCGTGCGAAGTCGCGGGCAAAAGCTAGTTTATTCATATAAACAATAACAAGTTGGTCCGGTTGGCCCATACAATAGTTTGTTTCGCATTGCTAGCTACGGTACTAGTGCCATTTAGACGACCTAGGGCCTATTTCTCGAACACTTGTAACTTGTAATACAAGCGGAAGACTCTTTATAACAACAGGTGTCAAAAGTGACTTCCGCTTGTATTACAAGTTACAAGTTTTCGAGAAATAGCCTCTAATCTTCATTATAACTTTATATTTATGAAGTTTGATAGCAATAAAAGTAATAGTCATAATATGATTAACTGCTCTGCTCTGTATAAACTGCTTTGAGTTCTTCATTACTCAAAGTTTGGAAGAGATCGCTTGTTAGCCTTGAGAACGCCTGTTGTCACCATCTTATTCTATATAGTTTCTGTTACTGCTTATTTCGCTTATTGGTACAATAAAGAATATTAACTACAATACATTTTAGAATTCGACTTTGAAGACCAATCATGTTTGTAACTTAACTTATCCAAGAAGCTGGCGATTGATCAACCCTCCATTATCAGACACGTATGAAGATCCGGTGACACCTCTCGCTTTGTCGCTTGCCAGAAACGCTATAATCTCAGCAATCTCCTCTGGATCACCTACTCGTCCCAAAGCTGTTGATTTCTTCATCACCTCCCATACCACTTCATCAGCGCCTACCGGTGCAAGACCGGAATTTTCAATAATATCTGTCTTTACCGGCCCGGGATTCACGGTGTTCACTCTTACACCTGACGGAGCGAGATCCAATGCCGCGCAACGAGTGAACTGGTCCAAGCCCGCCTTGGACACTCCGTACGGCATGAAATTCGAGCCACTCACACAAAGCGCTGAGATGCTGGACACATTCACAATATTACCCCTAGTAGCTGCTAAATAAGGTACAGCAAGGTTGGACAACTGAACAACCGACCGGAGATTCGTGTTCATAACTTCATCAAAAAAATTTGGGGGATAAAGCTGTTGTCGCGTCCGTGGGCTTTAGCTCTAGATACCCACACGTGTCCCCTGGGTAGCGCCAAATGACCAGCACTCTCTGGTGGTAGGCTTTATAGCCGCGGCTTGTCACCACCCTGCTGTCTAAGCCATGTCGCTAAATGATCTTCGGATCATGTTCCGGCATGAAGACAGTAGCAGCCATTTTTGGGAAGGCGGGTCTGAACGGTATTGCTCTGCTTGCAAGCCGGTTTCAGTACCATCTGTTTGTTGCACCGGATGCCTGGTCGCGGAGGGTAGCGGGATCCGAAGCACGGTTCTCCGCTGGCCGACCGCAGGTAGTTGGGGGCCCAAGTAGGGACTTAGCTAACCCCGAAAGGCTGCCCCGCCAACTGTGAAAAATCCCGGAGATGTGCTGTAGTGCCGGTTTGCGACCGGAGAGAGGACCCGACAGCTGTCTTCGGGGGGGTTCGGGCGTCCCCGCAGTCTCCAGACCAGGCCTCCAATGTGTGGCAGACTGTTTGTGTGCTGCTGGGTGAGCAGCTTTGCACCTGTTCAACTGCCGCCTTCCCCGCCTATTCACACTTAAATATATGGCTAAAGTAAAAAATCGAGCAAGTGTTCACAGCGGAAGCACATCCTCTCCTTTAAAGTGCACCTCTCGAACATCCGAGGCTTGCACTCTAATCTCGTGCCAGTCCACCACCATCTCGAGACTGAGAAGCCCCACTTGCTCTGCCTCACCGAGACGCAGATCAGATGTCCCATGGACGCGTCGTATCTGCACTACCCGGGATATGCCCTGGAGCACTCTTTTGTGCAGAAGGCTGGCGTGTGCGTGTATATTCGCGATGACATCTGTTATCGGCGTCTCCGTAACCTTGAGGACCGTAACCTTTCCTCTTTATGGCTTCTGGTGGACCTCGGCGTTGAACAAATTGTTTACGCCGTGGTTTACCGATCGCACAGCGGTGACCAGGAGACAACCAGGCTCTTTGAACAACTTAGTGATGCGGCGGGTGTGGCTCAGCAACGGTACCCGAGTGCGCAATTGGGTTTCTGGGGACTTTAACGCTCATCACGAGGAGTGGCTGTGCCCATACCAGTTCACTGACCATGCAGGGAGAGAGGCACGCAAGTTTGCGTTATCGCTGGATCTCTCTCAGCTGGTCGACCAACCCACCCGCATTCCGGATGTTGCGAGTCACACGCCTAATTGCCTGGACCTTCTGTTGACTACCGATCCGGACAGATACTACGTGTCAGTGTCATCCCCGTTGGGAACTTCTGACCACTGTCTGGTGAAATCTGTGTCGCACCACTCACCTCCTGTCCTTAGCCCGAAGGGCATGCGCCGTGTGTGGCGATACAAGTCAGCAGATTGGGATGAGATGCGGCATTTCTTTGCATCATATCCTTGGCTGCCAACCTGTTTCAATAGTGATGATCCGTCGAGCTGTGCAGCAGCTGTCACTGATGTGTTGCGTCGGGGTATGGAATATTACATCCCCTACTCCGACGTAGTTGTTGGTGGCGCAGCTCGCCCGTGGTTTAATGCTGAGTGTGCTCAGGCGGAAGCGCTTAAGCACGTGGCGTATCTATCATGGGTTGATGCTCGTAGTTGTAAAGCTCCGGATGTACACGTAAAGAAACAGTCCTATAACAAAGCTGCCAAGTACTGCAAGAAGGTCATGCAGAAAGCTCGATTCCTCCATGTTCGTCGTGTCGGGGCCAAACTTGCTGCATACCCATCTGGGAGCAAAGCGTTTTGGTCTCTCGCGAAATCGGCTGAGTTGAATTTCTGTCGCCCATCACTACCTCCACTGCTGAAACCGGACGGTTCACTGGCCCACACTGCGGAAGAGAAGGCGAACTTGTTTGCCTCTCTATTTGCGGAAAATTCACATTTAGACGCTGGTAGTGCCATGCCTCCTTCTTTGCCCCGCTGCGAAGTATCAATGCCAGAGGTGCGTATTCATCAAAGGGAAGTACTGAAGTCACTACGCTGTCTAAATGTGAATAAGGCTAGTGGTCCCGACGGTATCCCAGCAATCGTTTTAAAAACGTGTGCCCCTGAGTTGTCTCCTGTTTTGACGCGCCTGTTTCGTCTTTCCCTAAAGTCGAGAAAAGTTCCCGAAGCGTGGAAGCTTGCTAACGTGCAGCCTGTGCCTAAGAAGGGTAGCCGTGCGGACCCATCGAATTATCGTCCCATTGCAATCACTTCCATACTCTGCAAGATTATGGAACGTGTATTGAACAACAAGCTCCTTGCGTATCTTGAAGGTAACGATCTCCTTAGCGACCGGCAATACGGCTTCCGCCGAAAGCGGTCTACTGGGGACCTTCTAGTGTACGCTACCCACATTTGGAGCGAGGCCATCGAGAAACGCGGCGAAGCTCTCGCCGTGTCTCTCGACATTTCCAAGGCCTTTGATAGGGTTTGGCATGACGGCCTTCTGGGCAAGCTCTCTGCGTACGGAATCTCTGCTGGTTTGTGCTCTTGGATTTCTGATTTCCTGAGGCAGCGATCTATTAGGGTCGTAGTGGATGGCTGCTCATCGGATCGCGTTGCAATTAATGCCGGAGTGCCTCAGGGTTCAGTTCTTTCAGCTACCCTCTTTTTGCTGCATATAAACGATTTGCTAAAGCCCGGTATCTTTGGGCATGCAGACGACAGCACGGTGACTGAGAGATATATTCCTGAGGCCCAAACTACTAGTGGAGAGACCGAATCCTTTAGGGAAGCTTTGGTTGAGCGAACGAACCTGACCTTGAAGGCCGTTGACGAGTGGGGCGAAGCCAACTTGGTCAGGTTTAACGCTTCCAAGACACAGGCGTGTTTATTCCCTGCCACAAGGAGCCCTTTTAACTTGGCTCCTGCTTTCCAGAATGTTTCTTTAGCAATTTCGGACCACCTCGAACTACTTGGGCTTAAATTAACTACTAAGCTGAACTTCGGTGCCACTATTGAGGCCAAAGCGAAATCCGCTGCTAAAAAACTTGGGGTCTTACACAGGGTGAAGCGGTACTTCACGCCGGAACAGCTTCTAACACTTTACCAAGCTCAGGTTCGATCGTGCATGGAGTACTGTTGCCATCTTTGGGACGGGTCTGCCAAGTATCAGCTGGCCGCTTTGGATTCAATAGAGCACCGTGCTCGCAGACTCATTGGCGATCCTGAATTACTGAGTGTAAGGTTACAAAGCCTTGAGCACTGTCGCAGGGTTGCTAGTTTGTCTGTGTTTTACAGGATACATTTTGGAGAGTGTGCACAGGAACTGCACGATTTAATTCCGCCATCTCCGTTCCTCCACCGGACGTCCAGACGAGGGGAGCGGTTTCATCCTTACGTTGTGAATATTCCATTCATTCGCACGAAGCGATTCGCTTCTACCTTCCTAATGCGGACTGCTAAGGAATGGAATTCGCTCCCTTCGTCTGTATTCCCGGTAAGATATAATTTGGGTCTTTTCAAGGCAAGAGTGAATAGGCTGTTACTGAACCAGCGTGCTACACCCTCGACCTCGTCGTCACTTTCCATCAGGTGCGACTGAGGTCAAACGCTGGTCAGTCTTTTATAAAAAAAAAAAAAAAAAAAATCAAAGACTTGAAGGATATTTGGGTCGCTTACTGACGTAGATCTCATAATTCCCGCGTTGTTTACTAGAACATCTAACTGTCCAAAATTCTCGACGGTTTTTTGGATGATGGTGCTTGCTTCTTCTTCGTTTGCCACGTCAGCTTTGATGACGAGTGGAGGTAAGCCGACCGCTGAGCATTGTTGCTCGACGATAGTCAGTTTGACTTCATTTCGGCCAACTATAGCAACTTGAGCGCCTTCTTTGGAAAATAGTAAAGCGGCGGCCGCGCCAATACCGGAGCTGGCTCCAGTCACAATTACCACTTTTCCGGAGAAACTCATCAGTGGTCGTTCACCCCAAATTGTATCCTCGATCCTCTCAGTGTTCATCACTAATGGTAAAATAAGTTTAGTTGAAAGTGAACAGTTGTTTCCAATTTCGAGGCCGACTGAAGAATGAATCAGGATTCTCGATGGAATTCTTTATATTTGTACAGACAAGGCATTCCCATAGTTCCCAAACCAATTATTATTAAAATTGTTGGCAGAGTTTTAACTTATACCATTTCTGGATGTGCAAGAAAGAGACGTGTGTGAACTGGGCCAAATTTCAATTGTTTGTCTTCCCGGTGCCATGGCGATTAATTTATTATTTATGTGACCTACGTAATATGATGTCTTTACATCGATTGGCTCATTAAATCTTGGATATCCAAATTAGTCAAATTGTACGTATTTACGTATAAGTATCTGAATCATATCATATCTTATTATTAACTCTTACTACTACTCACCTGAATAAGTTTACAAACATAGACAACAAACTGCGCGTGGCTTAATGGCTTAAATGTTATAATCAGACATTTAGAAATCTCAAGACTTATTTATCAGTTCTTTTTTATTTCTTTGCGCTATATAATTTCATCATCATCATCATCATGTCAGCCGAAAGACGTCCACAGCTGGACATAGGCCTCCCCCAGAACGACCCAAGAAGACTGATCCTGCGCCTTCCACATCCAGCGGTATCCCGCGACTTTAACTAGGTCGTCGGTCCACCTTGTGGGAGGCCTACCTACGCTGCGTCTTCCAGTTCGTGGTCGCGTTCAACGGCCATCGGTTCCTCGCGCAATGTGCCCCGCCCACTGCCACTTAAATTTGGCGATCCGGAGGGCTATATCGGTAACCTTGGTTCTACTGCGGATGAAATCATTCCTGATGCGATCACGCAGGGATACTCCCAACATAGCCCTCTCCATTGCTCTTTGGGTGACTTTGAGCTTTCTTATGAGGCCCATAGTAAGCGACCACGTTTCAGCACTATATATCATCACTGGCAACACACACTTAAAATGTATCGTATAAAATCTATTGAATTTAAAATACAAAATCAAACTATAAGTTAAGCTGTAGACACACCATCCATGTTTACTATATTGGTGTGTAGAGCTTAATAAAGGCAGTATATCAAGTGACCGATCTGCAAACATGCAGTCCGTTTGTTTAGGCCCGTGGACAGTGGTCAAACAACGGTGTTGCAGTAGTTTAGGAGATTATGACATCTTACGTATACTTGTAAATACTTCATTTCGCCCCTTGCTTGTTTATGTTGGATTTACACTTGTAAGTTTTACTTAGATAATATAATGAGCGTTTATTTTATTTTATTACACTTTAAAACATCTAAGTAGCTGATAGACACATGTACTCACTTGCCGTTCTGTTGTCCAAATCGAACAAATGAGCACAAGTGTTCACACTGACAGCTCATTTGCTGCCAACAAAGCGCCACATTTTGTACCGTTTGAATAAAAGTTCGGCGAGTCAGTAAAAAAACCCTTACAGACAAGTTAAATTATTCTTTTTTTGAGCGATGTTCCGTATCGCGATAAATTGTCGTATCTATAATAACATTTCTACTTTAGCCAACGCGAATGGCTCATGATTATGCTCCTCGTTACGGAGTGAAACATGTCGAGCAATATTCGACTTATAAAACGTGAGTTACCCGCTTTTATACAATTAATATGTTTCAATCTCACGATAGTTTTGTGTTTAAAATTTCTACTTGATATCCCGCGAGGGAGAATCCAAATAACCGATCACTGATAATGAGCGACGAATATCACTATTTATACTAGCAATGTCTTTACTTATGTAAGGATAACTAGCAGGTTTAATTCAGCCTTATTTCGTTGATAACTTATAGGTTTTGTTTATTTTATATACATTTTATTCATCATCATCATTTCAGCCGTAAGTAGTCCACTGCTGGACAAATATGACCTGCCCCCAAATATGACTTGTATCAGTTTGGGAATAATTGTCATAGTCGCCATCCTTGGCAGGCGGGTTGGAAACCGCAGCAGATGTCGGTTTTTACCCTTTGTCGCCTCTTATGCGGGAGATGGGGTGGAGCTATGTATTCTAGTCAGCCGGCACCACACAACAAAGACATTTTATTAGTAATGCAGTAATCTTCTAATTATAAAAACAAGCTATACGAAGCTTCTATGTTTATAAAAATTACAGTAAGTAAGACGTATCCATCATAATCATTTCAGCCGTAAGACGTCCACTGCTGGACATAGGCCTCCCCCAAATATGACTTAAATCACTCCGCAGTAACTGTTAATTCTGTTTCGACGAACGCCAAGAGGTATTATGACTTTCCCTTGCCTCTTTTTAAATATTGTCACAGCCTTAAGCTATCAATCACTGAATATCGAATCTTGTTCAATTCATTTCTAAAGACTAGCTTGTCATCGCCTTTGCTCATTTTTTTCCTCCCCGACACTTTCAATCAAACTCCCCTTTATTTTCACACGGTATCCTTACAGCTTACCAGATGTCTTTCACCCTTTATTGTTTTATCCGGTAAAACACCGAAAAATACCTTCCAACTTTTCCTAAGAATTCCTTTCACACGCCCCAATTTGAGTACCGTAATCGTCCCCTATTGAGTGTACACCGCAGCGATTTGCGGGTAGATCACACAAAGAATCCCTTTTTTATCCCTTTACCTTGGGGAGGCACCCCCGAGCCACTGGACTGTATTACCGGTATCGATGCCAAATTGGGGTTGTCGATTCTTGTAAAAGGTTAAGAAGGGATTTGGTGTCACTTGTAAGAAGGGACCGCCTTTATTGAATTTCTTCCTTTTTAAGATTCACGTCTTGATCTTGACTTTGCTCGACCCTTTTTTGGATTGGAGCGTGCTTCCATTTTACTGTTAATTGACAAACAATATCTGAAACTACATGTAAGTAAGCTTTGCTCGATTTGGAATTATGCCTTAACTTATGATCTAGCAAAAATGTTCGTGTAATGTTTTATATTTTTTATCGTCACGTCAAACCTTATCTAATGAAATCAAATATATTTATAAATTGGACCAGTCATACAGTAAGCTGAAAGACTTGTATTTCAGGTACTAGATATTTATGTATAATATATAGATGAGTAACACAGATAACAACCCAGGAACAACCAGGATTCGAACCCGGGACTGCTTCGTAGGCAGGGTCACTGCCGACTAGGCTAGAGGCCTTTAAAATATAAGCTGAGATATACATATATAAGCCATAGTGTAGTAAATGTAGTAAAATAAATGAGTGTTTCCGTGTAACGAAATAGGATTTGCAGTCGGTTCCTTTGTCGCCGGGCGGTAATAAAAAAACCCTTTGGATAGTTATGTTCCGCAATTAACGTCCACACAATCCGGCTGCGAATTCCGATCTCCCGGGTCAGCTTTAAACGAAAAACAACCCAGCCATCCACCGAAAGGGTATGTGATGAAAAAGGCATAATGTCCACGTACACTTGAGGAGTAGCAATGAAATTACAACCGGCGGCCGCGGCCGGTGCGCGTAATATCATTCCACACGAGTCTTGAAAACGAAATTAAATTTTGCATGAAATGAAACAAAATACAAAGAAAGTGGGGGAACAAAGGCAAAGTGGCGCCCAACGTGGGGCCGCGGTTAGTTAGCCGCCGACCCGACTTATCGCGGTGCGCCTCGTGTGTAATTTGTTTCTAATCATATTACATTTTTATTTCTGTATCTTGCTTTGTAAAGGCCATGGCACACTGTGTTCAAAAACTGGGAATCGACTCCAAGTATATGCCTAGATTTTTTTAATATTCAACAACGGTGGCAAACAAGCACACGGCCCGCCTGATGATAAGCAGTTACCGTAGCCTATAGACGCCTGCAACTCCAGAGGATTAACATGCGCGTTGCCTACCCTCAAGTAGTTGGTAATCGATTTTCGAACCACTTGTTTACCGTTCAGCTATAATTGTCGGTTCCATTATACATTTATTTACATAAACTGATATAAAGTTCAGGTCACTGAACAATCTTTGTATGTAACAAAAATTGTTCAGTGACATATTTGGTCAGTGTACATATTTATGACTTATATGATCTTTTGATACTTTTTATGACCGTTTATTTAAATTAAGGTTTTATTGCATAGGACTAACTAGTTCTAAAACAAAATGGGAAATAACTATATTTCTCGGTTTGTTTTTTGTTCAGTCGCCATCAGATATACCGAAGCTGTGGAGGTGATCACAAATATCTGAAGAACATTCATAACCACCGCAGATCCGAGATATCTGATGGTGATTGTACTAAGACTCTAACACAGCTACTATTTTAGAATGAACCCATTATCATTTACAAAAAAATATTTTTAAGTAAAACTTTCAAACAAAAGACTTCTTACACCTTTGGTACATATTAAATGAGTCTACATATTCCAACGGAAATAACCCTTACGATAATCCTTACGCTCAACATTAATATATTCCCCACCCATTTTTCCATAACCAAATTTTTCAAGCGAACCGCCTAAGAATAAAACTACGCGTCCGTCCACATGTCCATTATTAATCACACTCAACTCGGGTTAATTAGCTCTTTTCATAATACAAACGGTTTCTGAATCCCACTCGAAAATGTACGCAGTCATAAATACAGCGATCTCCGAATTTCAGTTTTCGGCAAGCGACTTAATAATTCAACGTAGGCGCTGTGTGCAAAAATGAATTTTCTAATGTGAATGAAAACTTAGTCCCGCCCTCGCCGCCAGCAAAATAATTAAAACATAGCATTAAAAATTCTTCCAGTGAGCACTGGTCCGGATATGTGATAATATTAATACGGGACTGGCTTTATGTGTTCTTAGATATTCGTTTACACTCCAGACTCGAATGGGTCGCGTATTTACATTTATGATAATCTGCAATGGCGTATGATTTTTCTTCTATACCTTTGTTTACTTAGATGAATCTGATGGACTTATGGTTTTTTTTACCTGACTTAGGGTCTATAATGGTGTAATAGAGGTTCGGTGTTCGGTGTTCTTCTATAATGGTGAAAAATACTTCTCGGGTCAGAGGTGTAGGGTTAGAACCGGTGTAGTTTTTATTTTTCTCTTTTCCTTTTGTATACTCGACGTGTAAAAGTGCCCTTGTGGCCTACTTACTGAATAAACGTTTGAGTTTGAGTTCGGCTTATTAGAGCGGCTGTGTAAGGGTAAGGTAGCCTATGAAAAATCCAGGACCCTTCCGCAATAGACTTGATTTGTACTACTGGAATACTCCTATTGAGTTTACGCTTCCAGCGAGATTGGTTGAGGCAGTCTCAACTGAATCTGTCACTTTTATTAAGGACGAATCTCACGTGTCTGAAGAAGTATTTTCTTAAGAATTATTCGTGTAGTCATCTGTTACTCAAGGAAGGAAAGGAAAGGATGTATATCGAAATGGAACGGTCAGGGACTTAGTTGTTGAGCCATTTAGGGTTCACTTGACACTGGGCATTTCATAGAGAAAGTAGCTTGAACCGTGACTGTCCCATTTCGATATCCATACACCTTTAACAGAAACAGACAAAACAGCTAAACTGATTTAATGAAAACTTTACTAATAAATAAATGACATTCTTACACAAATTGACTGAGCCCCACGGTAAGCTCAAGGAGGCTTGAGGCACACAGCCAACGCTATATTTAATATACAAATACTTAAATACATATATACATACCCATGACTCAGGAAGAAATATCTTTGCTATCAAATAAATGCCCTTACATGGATTTGAACTCTTGACCATCGGCTTCATAGGCATGGTTACTACCTACTGTTGTCAATCTAAGTCAAACTAATATCTTGGGTAAAATACCGTCCAGGTTAATTTCAACCAAATTCAACCCCTACATCACAACACTCGACAGTCTCACTATATGAAATTATTGATAATCCCAATTCCATTCAAAATGTTCCTCACTTTTTGGCTCGCCGGCCGCGCCCGCGCTGCGCTCCGATGAATATGTATGACTGCGCCCCGCTTAGTTTTATTATACTTAATACATAACTATATTATCGGAGTCTGCCTTCCGTTAATGTGGGTTCTGTTTTATTTAGCCACGAGATATCATGCATATGTAATTGGGATTCATGCTGGAAATTTTAAAGGCTAGTATTTACATTTGAGACATACTTCTCAATTTCGGTAATCAATTCTTATATCTTTTTTTTTTATGACAAAGGTGGCAAACGAGCAGACAGATTGCCTGATGGTAAGCAATTACCGTCGCCCATGGACACTCGCAACACCAAGGGAGTCACAAGCGCGTTGCCGACCTATAAGTGGGTTGGAGCTCTGGGAACCTTATTCACCATCAGGAACACAACACTACATACCTGAAAGGTAGCAGTGCTATTATGGCTGTGGTCTTCTGTAGGGAGGAGGTACTTCCCCAGTTGGGCTTCTCCAGACTCAAGCGTGATGGTACTTCGCTGTGCCCTACCTCTCATTGTTGGACGTAGTTTAAGGACATACCCGGGTACAAAAATCTGCTAAAACTATCTATACAAATAAAGAAAATCTAATATTACGTAATATATTTCTGCTAAAAATATTGTTAATGTAAATCATTTTTCGATTCCATGTGATCTTTTGGGTAGATTTTCCTAAGCTATTTTTTTTATAGTTGAATTGTTTGAGGAGTGTTAAGCACCCATGTTTATTTTTTAAGAAAACTCTATATTTTAGCGTTTTATTTACATCTTTTCTGATGACATAACATCTAATCTAACTATTTATGATAGTATAGAAAATTTGTAATAATTCTCTTCGTTGAAGATTAGAATTTTTGGTGCTTTTTGTTTTCTTTTTTAATACGTACATTTAAGTATTATTAACTGATATTGTCTTGTTGTATACATATAGAAAATTGTTTAAATGCATTCGGAAAGAGATGGTTAGAGTTAGAAGAAAAAAGTGTGTGCTCAATAAGTCAATACCCAAAGCTGTATATCTGACAATAGAAGTGAAACAACACCTTATAGTGAGAAGGAATATATATAATCGACTACTTCTTAAACTTCCCTAGATTTTTAAAGTGAGCAAGCGAAATGGTACAAGGAATGGCCTCGTAGATTTACTGTTATGCGCTGTATGCACTGCCGGTACTAGACAGCTGTTTAAATGCTCTCATGATAGATTATTGAAACAATACTCTTTCATACTTTTATCTGTCTCGTCTTCCTCGCGTTATCCCTGCATTTGCCACGGCTCATGGGAGCCTAGGGTCCGTTTGGCAACTAATCCCAGGATTTGGCGAAGGCACTAATTTTTACGAAAGCGACTGCCATGTGACCTTCCAACCCAGAGGGTAAACTAGGCCTTATTAGAATTAGTCCGGTTTCCTCACGATGTTTTCCTTCACCGAAAAGCGACTGGTAAATATCAAATGATATTTCGCACGTGAGTTTGAACTTGCGACCTCCGGATTGCAAGTCGCACGCTCTTACCTCTAGGCTACCAGCGCATCATACTTTTATCTGTCTATGTTTAAAAAAATAATGACATTCCTTGAAGTCTCCTTAATATCTCCTTTCAAGTATATATAGATATAGATTCCTTATTATCTTACTTTGGTCATGTCATCATGTGTTTTGGTAACATGGTGTGTGTGTAGTGTAGTTTATGACAATTATGATAAACTGTTTATATTTCTGGCTCTGAGTTAGTAATTAAGTCGCGACTAATGTACTACAATAAATTAAAAATAATACAAGTGGGTCAACCCTACAAGGTGGACTGATAATGACGCCGCACTTACCTTGTTGGACCAAAACACCCAATAATTTCTTTTCGAAATATTAATATTTAATAAACTGTAAAAACAACCATATGTGAACCAACTGAAGACCTCTTCTAGGTTGCAATGGTAGCCTATTGCATGCAAATTTAACGTCAGTGTAAGACCCGTTTAGCTGTCAGATTGGAGAGAAATGTCACCCGTGCGCGCCGCAAAACCCGCATCTTGCGTCTCGTACGAAGATGGCGTCTGCACGCGACAAATCCTCACCTTGCTTCGTATTCCCATCTCTTGCCTCCTCGGAGACACCGAGGATTGTTACAACTCTGACCAAGATCTTTTCAATCCAGACAAGCCAGACCTTTGTCTTCCCATTAGCCATGAACATCCACTGCTGGACACAGGCCTCCCCATATACCGCCACGGGTAGCGATTTCTGAGCATGGGGTTCAATGCCGTAATCGCTACGCTTGGCTTGTGGGTCGGTGATCGCAGTATGATCCACCGTCCCTCATGTGGTTTCTGGTCCTAGATTAAGGACATCCCATGGTCTAACTAAACCTTTATACCCACTTAAGTGTAAATCCTAGTAAGGGCATTTTTGTGATGAGCACAGGTATTAAATTTGTTCCTTGGTCATGGGTTTTCTATGTATTGAAGCATTTATATATTGTGTATATCGTTGGCTGAGTACCAACAACATGAGATTTCTTGAGCTCACCGTGGGCTCAGTAAGTGTATAGGTATATTTTAAAAAAAAACTTAGGTATTACAAAGGTATCACAAAGAAAAAACTCAGTATTCCTAGTTCCAAAACCAGATTTCAAAGAGATTTCACCTCGCTTCCTTCAGTCCTCTAATGACGTTAGACCGAACTCTTTACGGTTATCATATAACTTGCCTTTCAATAAGACACCAATTTAGGCACATCTTCTTAAATAACCTTACCAGGATTCGAACCCGAGACCTCCAATTGCGTAAGTAACTACCGGCTAGACTAGAAGACCAATGTATACCGGTTGGTCGTAGTAGTTAGGGAATCGCATAGGCAAGGCTACGAAATCGTAATTTACACGCGTCCGAATTCACGCAGACCTGCGGTGGCGCGTGAAGGGGCTCGTGTTGTATATACATACGTATTTATATATGTACTTATTATAGTGATAGGTACAGTCAGTGGCATAGTAAGTAGGCAGATATATCGTAACACAAAATACTGGTTCAAACTTTCACAGTTTTCCTTGCAATGTTTTTTTTTCATTACAATGGTTTCACCAACTACAGTCAGCATCATATAGTTCGTAGCATTCAAAGTAAGTACTCAAATAGTTCGGTACACCATACTAATTCTATGGTGTACCGAACTTTTTGAGTACTTTGGATGCTACCAGCTATATGACGCTGACTGTACATATATTCTAGAAAAGCCATGACCCGTAGAAACGATTTTAAGATTGTGACGCTCAACCCAGTGGGTCCTGAGAATCGGATGATTTTAGGATCCCATCCTCATGGAATCCAGTCAGTACTAAATGCAAGCGTCAAATACCACAAGTTAAAAATGCCGATAACATTAGTGTAGTGTGTCGACCGAGTGACATCCCTAGTGCGAGAAGATCAAGTTGAGTAACGTATCTAATCATTAAGTACATGACAGATACCGAGATATAGATTATTATTATTTTAATTATTTTTTAGCTTTCTTACTCACGTTTTAAAATGTATAGTCATGTCTGAAAATTCAGATACATTTGATATGACAAAAATATGTAGCTAGCCATGGCTCTTTTACGTGATTTTTTTTAATACATGTTTTTGTTACATTTAAGGCAACCCTATTTCCTGATCTACAGTCGCCGGCGATAAAATATCTTACGATATCAAGACCGCGAAAGTATCAGACAGCCCCTTAAGGCCTAGAGTCCTAGACATGACACAAATCAATCTTGTACCTTTTGTATGGAAAACTGCGGATATTTTTTATTATTTTATATCAAATAACTAAGGTCCTGTAATCCTGAGTAGGTATATTGAACTGGATCATCCAAAATTTTGCCATGCTTATACTTTTCATTTCGACTTCTAAAAACTCTCTCCAACGAACCAATCCTTTCTAAAGACGAATAAAATGTTCCACAGACCAAAAGGGACCAGAGGTGCTTATTCATTAGCCAATTTACAATTTACAAGCAGATGTGTACGGCAGACTTAATCAATTTCTGCTCGCAACCGCATTAAAGGTGACATTAACATATTTTTGTGATGGCCGTGTTATTTCAAAGGGGCTGGTTTCAAAAATACGACGTCGGCACACACTCTCATTAACTTTGTAACACATAAGGAGAGGAGCTGAATACTAATTGAGATGTTAGAGATGGGGTCGCAGATGGTACACTACTCTGATGAGGGGGAGCTGGTACAATACTTTTTCTATACTACACGCTGTCTGCGTCGGTCAGCCAAAGCGAACGGTTCATGATTGCTTCTCGCTACGGAGTGAAATAGCAATATTCGACTTATAAAACGTGAGTTACCCGCTTCTATACAATTACTATAAATAAATATTTCAGGACAATCTTACACAAATCGAGCTAGTCTTACGGCAAGCTCAGTAAAGCTTGTGTTGTAGGTACTAGACGACGATATTTATAATAGATAGATACTTAATACATAGATAAATACTTAAATACATAGAAAACATCCATGACTCAGGAACAAATATCTTTTTTTTTATGACGTAGGCGGCAAACGCGCGGCCCATGGGCACCCGCAACACCAGGGGACTCACAAGCGCGTTGCCGGCCTTTAACCTTACTCACCACCATGTGTTCCTGGTGACCCCATGTGTCTTCTGTAAGGAGGAGCTACTTCCTCAGTTGGGCTGCCCCAGATTCAAGCGTGATGGTCATCGCTGTGCCCTACCTCTCATCAAACAAATAAGTGCCCTGTGCCCTGTGTGTGGGATTCGAACCCAGGACCATCGGCTTCATAGGCAGGGTCACTACCCACTAGGCCAGACCGGTCGTCAAACAATGATAAAATGGTATGGCAACCATAATAACCTTATTTTTAACCCTTGTCGCGTCTGATCAACGCTCCTCTATGGCAGCGGCCGTGGGGAGTGTAGGGGGCCGCGATGGTGTTAATTATACGATTTTCTTTGATAATAAGTTAATAAATATTGGATAAGTCTCACCCTCGGCTGGCCCTTTAATGAACCCGGCCTAGGTGTTCGGTTGCTTTATAGTGGTTACGGGATATGTTACAGGTAATGTTTTGACGACCGGTCTGGCCTAGTGAGTAGTGACCCTGCCTATGAACCCGATGGCCCTGGGTTAAACTCCCAGTCAGGGCATTTATTTGTGTGATATTTGTTCCTGAGTCATGGATGTTTTCTATATATTTAAGTATTTAATATATATCTCTCTATTATATATATCGTCGTCTAGTACCTACAACACAAGTCTTCCTGAGCTTACCGTAGGACTATTCGATTTGTGTAAGATTGTCCCGAAATATTTATTTATTTAATAAATATCCGTATAAAACGTCGATAATTTTTTATCTAGTATACGTATGTCAACTATTTATTTCAGTTAAAAATACATATTTACATATTTGAAGACAGGTTTGGCCTAGTTGGTAGTGACCCTGCCTATGAAGCCGATGGTCCTGGGTTTTAAATTCCATTAAGGGCATTTATTTGTCTAAGAGCACAAGTATTTGTTTCTAAGTAATGGATGTTTTATACGAGTATAGGTATTTAAGCATATTACATATGTTGTACAAACATATGTAGTATGCTTAAAAGCTTATATAAAGAAAGTGGGGTTTGTTTAACAGCTTATAACTCGAGAACGGCTGAATCGATTCAAATGATTTTGGAATCGTCACAGTCCTGATTGAGACATTAAGTACTAAAAAGTCACAAAAATCCTGTGATTTTTGAAAGCTATCACTACTTTTGTCGCTTTTAGGCGGTACGAAGTTCGCCGGGTCAGCTAGTAAAATATGAAATATAACTGTACAGGCATGAAAAACCTATTTATTTCTCCAATGCTTGTATTTAAACAAACCGCCCTTCAAAGATGTTCATATAGAAATCAGTTTTTGTATTCAATATTGCCATGAGTAAGGGCGCTGGTCGCAAACTTATGCATCTGTCAGAATCGAAGGTATATTGATCTTTTGATCTCCAATCCTTTGATCAGGTGTTAACTCGACTTGGAGGAGTTCTCTTGTACTTACTGGTATGCTCGTGTCTGTTGTAGGTACACTCATCTGCAAGTTATATAAAGTTTCCAAAAATTTACATATTTTTTCCGTAAATTAAAATTGTTGTACGGTCAGGGACTTTAATTGTTGAGCCATTTAGGGTTCACTTTACATTGGGCATTTCATATAGTAAGTATTAAACAAAAGAAAATAGCTTGAACCGTAAGTGGCTCAACAATTAAAGTCTGTGACTGTACACAAAAGCATGGGAATAGAATTATTTTGACTCAAATTGACTATATTTATACGACCTTCTAGCCTATCTTAGTAGTCTTTTGGAACATCAGTTTGACTAACTAAGCCATCGCAGCTAACTTGACCCTTGGTTTGGTAATCCTTATTTTTTCCACCAGTCCCTACCCCACCAGTAACCTACCATAAGTTTGCACACATTCTATTTCTAGATTATAAAATCATATTTTCCCTAGGAGTCGTTTTTGAGCATTATTCGGTAATCCAAATAAGCAATTCAAGGTCCATTAACACCGAAGGCAGAATGCAAAAGCACACAGAAACCCCTATTCAAATTCCGCCTGATCAGTAAACAACCAAAACAGGGGGTTATTACGCTGTCATTCAACTGCCAAATCCCGATCCCGAACGCGAAAATTACCGAAAGATGAACAAATTTCCATACTCATTCGAAACGCAATCCGCGAAAAGCCAGAAAAAACAGAGTGATTGACGCCTTACGTCTTGCTTTACGATCGGCTTTCATTGTTTTTCCCATATCATCAGTATAGGGGGCAAATTCGGATCGACATTTCGCGTAAGAGCTTGTAAAAACTCCATATGTAAACGCCACGATAACATTGCCGTTTCCGAACTCGCAAGTCACAGGAGCACGGCCGTATTTCAAAGCGGGGAAGAACGATTGGATGAAGCGATACGTTTTATCGACGGTAAATTTATGTTGGCAGGATCGCAAGTACAGGATACGGGCTTGAATTATTTAGATGGCAATCGCGTGTACGTATTTAGATTGTTTTTTTTTTCCGACGAAATCGAATGGGATGGCGTTTTGTTTCGTGCCAATGTTTCGTGTTGGTTCCGCCGATACGCTGACGGATAAAAAAACGATAATTTGCGAATAGATGGAATTTTGATGGGGGAAATATCATTTTGCAATAACAGTGCCGGCTTTATCTTCTGGATCGCCTTTATTTGATGTGCATTTCAAACGGAAAATTGCAGGAAGCCCAGACGTGTTCCAATATGCAACTGACTCTTGTATACTGTAAGGACAGTATTTTTGTTAATAATCCATGTCTAACAGCATAGTGATACTTAGCGTGTTAAAAGATTAGATATGGCAATTTTATTTTTATAAGGGAACACTGTTTTTTTCTGATATATTAGAGTTATGGAGACAGGCATGACGTTTGTGGTGAGAAGAAAACTGATTAAGTACAATTGTTGGAAGCCATCATCAGCCTATCGCAGGCCACTGCTGGACATAAGCCTCTCCAATTTCACGCTATCGTGTTCGATCTTCGGCTGTTCGCATCCAGCTCCTGCCAGCCATCTTACGCAATTCGTCACTCCATCTAGCATGAAGGCGCTTGCCGAGACATATTGTTGGAAATAATTGTTGTTAATATAAATAAATACTAAGTCCATCTGGAACAGAGTTTCATTGGAGAATCAAGAATAGACTTAACTTTAATTTTAAATAATATTTTGTGTTTGTACGGAATGATTGATTTAAATGCGTTTTTGAACCTATTAAGGCAAAATTTATATTTTACATTACGTGGTGTTACCCGCGGTTTAATAGGGAAAAAACGAAGCCTATGTGTTAATCCAGGGTGTCAGCTAAGTCCATCAAGCAAAATCAAACCAAATTTTATTAAAATCGGTCCAGCCGTTTAGACGTGAAGAAGTAACAAACACACAAACTTTCGCCTTTATAATATTATTAGTGTAGACTAGTGTAGATATAAAGTAACGATACTCTCTTTTTTTTCTATACGCATTGATTTAACAGTAACAGTAGTTAAATCACTGTGTATAGAAAAAAGGAACCCTAAAAATGAATGGGTTCGGTTAGCTGTCGTTATTAAAGTGATGGCTAATACGCGTTATCGTTGACTGTATTTCGTATGCATATGTTATTCAACAAAATAATCGTAACTGCAGAAATGTTATGTCGACGAAGAGAAAGAAATGTTAAGACTTGTCTAAACCAGTTGAGACATGTTGCCTTCAAGACTGTCTGTTTGACGACAGTTTTGGCCTAGTGGGTAGTGAGCCAGTGAATGTTCCTAGGTTCAATTCCCATTAAGGCCATTTATTTGTGTGATATGCATACATATTTTCTGTTTGAGTTATGGGTGTTTTTATGCAGGTATTTAAGTATTTGTATATTAGGCTGAATAACGACAACAAATCTTTGTGAGTAAATATTATAGATAAATAAATATTATAGGACCTTCTTAAACAAATTGACAGGGCCCCAGAAGGCTTGTGTTGTGGGTACTCAGCCAACGATGTATATAATGTACAAATACTTAAATACATATATAAAACACACATGACTCGGGAACAAATATCTGTGTACAAATAATTGCCCTTACTGGGATTTGAACCCAGGACCATCGGCTTAATTGGCAGGGTCACTACCCACTAGGCTAAACCTGTCGTCAACGATGACAATATATTTATTTACTAAAATAAAATAAAAACAGTAACGGGGTTATAATTATTAAAGTGAGTTAGGCACAGCACCCATAATCCTTTTCACGATACCCTCAAAACTCCAAATTAATCCCAATAAAGCAAAATCCTATCAAAAACATGTAATTACGATTCAAAACGTCAACTCAGCTGGACCACCCGGATCGGGGGTTCAAACTAATACACCTGAGGAGGGCGGGGGTTGTTAATTATTTACATTTTAATTTACGGAGCGCGCCGGCCTGTGTCTTCTCGGATCGACAGATCATGTGTTTGTGGTATCAGCCATCTTGGTTAGGGCTTTTTTGCTATATTTTTTTGTTGGACTACGAATAACTATGTGATTTGAGGGTTCTATTTTACAACTTGTACCAATGAGTTTTTCGGATTTCGGAATTCAGTACATATAAACGCATCGTGATATGTCTAATTGGTGTGGACTGTAATAGGGGTTGAAATTCTTTTATTGGGATTATTTAATACAAGACAACTCGACTAGGTACTCGCTTTGATTGTCTTCCCCAGGCTCATCTAGGACTAAACTCTCTTGTCACATGTTCGAAAGAGAATTTAAAGTAAGAACTGACACTAGGCCAGCCCGTAATCTCAATCATCAAGGAGTATGTGAAGGTCACAAACTTCACAGGACCCTCTCAAGGGGGACCAATGACTTGGTAAAGATTACGGGGATCCATTTGCTATGGGTGGGGCAGAACGGTCATTGTGGGTCGCTTTGGGGGAGGCCTATGTCCAACCGTGGACGGCCTTCGGCTGGTGAAGATGACGTATACGCGATATAATTCTAATGGTGAATAGTTTACACCGGGAGAGATGGAAATCCTGCAGTCATACAGTTTTCTATGGTTATGGTTTTATATTACGGGGAATACAAGCCGATTCCAGCCGGCCTGATTAACTTTCTTAATACTTCAATAGTTTTCCTAAGCCACCTAAGAAAAAAGTTGACACGCCTCCCCTTCTACCTACCGAGAAATAAATAAAATGTAAGATCAAATAAAGATCTTTTATTGTCTCTCAGCTGCGTGAGATACGCTGTCAATTCATGGAGAAATAAATAAAATAGAAGATTAAATAAGGATTGGGACGTGGGTATGTCCTTAAACTACGTTCAACAATGAGAGGCAGAGCACAGCGAAGTACCATCGCGCTTGAATCTGGAGCGGCCCATCTGGGGAGGTACCCCTTACAGAAGACCACAGCCTTAACAGCACTGCTACCTTTCAGGTATGTAGTGTTATGTTCCTGGTGGTGAGTACGGTTCCCAGAGCTCCAACTCCCCTTAAAGGCCGGCAACGCGGCTCGGCGGCGCGCTTGTGTCCCCTGGTGTTGCGGGTGCCTATGGGCGACGGTAATTGCTTACCACCAGGCAATCCGTATGCTCGTTTGTCGCCTGTCATAAAAAAAATCAGGCAATCCTTGTCTCTCACCTGCGTGTGTGCTGTCAGTTCAAGGAGAAATAAATAAAATAGAAGGTTAAATAGAGATCTTTTATCATTGTCTCTCAGCTGCGTGTGAGATACACTGTCAATCAGCTACGTACATTTATACACGGGCCGGCGTTGAGCAAATGAAACAGATCGCTCTTACTTAGCAACGACGGAGACTGGTTACCTATTACACGACTGTCGACTCGCTGTCCGCTTACGTACTGAATTTTTCAATTGAATTGGGGCGAGTATTTCGCGATTTTCACACATATGTGAATTTTCAAATAATTGTCAATTCTAAATTATGGGTCGAAAAGGATACTGGGAACTTGGTCAACTTAAAAAAATTCTCTCTACATCAGGGTAGGCGAACCAATGGCAATAGCACGCGACACAATATTTTGGGCACGTCGCCGATCATAAAACATGAGAGTTTCTCAAGATGTTGGTCGAGACTTCGCTATGAGACCGTTCGCGGAAACAACTATCGGTACAATGATCGCCGATCAACTTCTCACATGGCGGTTACCTCGTGCCTAAGCAAGCCTAATAATCAGAAAGTCATCATGGCACGTCAATGACCTCATTAGACATTTTATTGAAAAAATGGCACGTTGATGCATAAAGGTTCGCCTACCCTGCTCTACATGTTTAACACGTTTACAATTCCCGCCCCACACTTGGGTACCTATGACCAGGTACGCACTGGAATCAAATAACTTCCAACTGCATTCAACCGTGCTAATAATGTAAAGAGAATTCTGTTTTTTCTATTAATATTTCTATTAGATAGACAACAGAATTCAGTTATATATGTGTCATTATCTAGGAAAAGGGACCTTATTGTCGATGACACTTACGTCGAATCGCGTTGCGTTTGTATTGTATCGTCTTCAACGACGACATAAGCGCCATCGGCAATAAGGTCCCTTTTCATAGATAATGTCACATATATTGTAATAATCCGAATATATGTATAACTGGGTGTTCCTTAGTGACCCATACGTGGAGCACGGATGGAAGTAATTCGCTTGGACGTATGAGGAAATCAATACATTTTGTATGGGGACTGTGAAGGTGTTAAAATTCAAAGCTTAATAATTCCACATGATTATTTGTAAGAAAAGTCGTTTTTATAAACTAATACCGACTAATACGCCGTGTGATGCCGGCCGACTAGAATAGCACCACCCCATCTTGTCCCTCGGATATCGTAAGAGGCGACAAAGGGAAAAATCCTATGGGCAGCAGCGTCCGTCGAAACCAAAGCTGCAGCTACTGCGGTCGCCAACCCGTCTGCCAACCGTGGCGACTATTGCAACTACCCCCCAAGATGATACAAGTCATATTTGTGGGCGGCCTATGTCCAGCAGTGGACTGCATACGGCTGAAATATATGTAATGTAATACCGACTGTGATGATCTTAAAGTTATTCTTGTGTTCAATGACAAAGGTCCGTCACTGCACCCTTTCACAGGCTTAATCTGACAGCTAGATTAGGAACTTCGAAGTGGACACGTGGCCCCTAATTGATGTCATTAATATTTGTTGTGTGTTTTGAAACGTCCACTTCGGAAATGTTTTGGAACGATTCTCCATAAATAATTCCAACTATATGCATTTGTATCTACTTTCATGTTTCGCTACTTACGCCGAATTTTTTTTTTTTTTATGACTAAGGTAGCAAACTAGCAGACGGATTGCCTGATGGGAAGCAATTACCGTCGCCCATGGGCACTCGCAACACCAAGGGAGTCACAAGCGCGTTGCCGACCTATAAGTAGGTTGGAGCTCTGGGAACCTTATTCATCATCAGGAACACAACACTACATACCTGAAAGCCAAATAGCAGTGCTATTATGGCTGTGGTCTTCTGTAAGGAGGAGGTACTTCCCCAGTTGGGCTTCTCCAGATTCAAGCGTGATGGTACTTCGCTGTGCCCTACCTCTCATTGTTGGACGTAGTTTAAGGACATACCCGAGTCCAATTAAAAGAATACAAAAGAAAAGTTTTTATTCGTAAACGCAAACAGAGACATATAACTTTTTTTTTTATTATGCAGAAACGTCTGCTAGCGAATATCTTCGATATTTAAATCGAAAGAAAAATAGAAAACTTTGACTCGAAGCGGTACTCGGATAGCACAATTGGAAGTGCACTGGGCTAGTGATCCAGTGGTTGTGGGTTCGAGTCCCGCTCCGAGTCAAATTTTTCTTTCGATTTAAATATCGACAGACATATAACGTCAGAAAAAAAAAACAGAATATAAAAAAAAGTGCCGCGAAATGGCCTCATATATAGGACCGAATAGCTAGCGCTGATCTTCCGAAGAGGCCGTCAGATGAAAAAAAACAACTCTTCCTAATTACTTCACTCCAATTTAAAACCCAAATTAACACCTAATACACCATCGACTTCGCAATCATTTATTCCGCCGCAATCAACACCCGGGCAATCACACACGGAATCACGCGGCGGGCCAATCACGGCACATAACTAATTCAATTGGCGCGGGCTTACGTATCGTTACAATATTGATCACCACTGACGATTTGAAAAAAACTGGGACGCCCGTTAATTATTTAACAACGGATGTTGTGAGGCTGGATGTGGTAAGGCAACAAAAAATAAGTTTTTTTTTATGACAGACGTGGCAAACGAGCTAACGGATTGCCTGATGGTAAGCAAACACCGTCGCGCATGGGCACCCGCGACGGTGAGAGACGACGACGGACGACAAGGGAGTCACTAGTGCGTTGCCGGCCTTTAAGGGGGTTTGGAGCTCTGGGAACTTTAGTCACCATCAGGAACACAACACTATATACCTAAAAGGTAACAGCGTTATTACGGCTGTGGTCTTCTGTAAGTAGGAGGTACTTCCCCAGTTGGGCTTCTCCAGACTCGAGCGTGATGGTACTTCGCTATGCCCTACCTCTCATTGTTGGGTTCTGTTCTCATAATGCTCATATACGCTCTCACGAGATACGCTACTGAACCCGGCCTGATGCTTTATGTACCCAGTCGCTGCCGGCCCTTATGCGGACTTCTAAGGAATGAAATTCGCTCGTCTACAGTCCCGGAAAGATATAATTTGGGTCTTTTCAAGGCAAGAGTGAATAGGCTGTTACTGAATCGTCGTCACTCACCATCAGGTGCGACTGAGGTCAAACGCCCCGTCAGACTTGTATTAAAAAAAATTGCCTGTAAGTTAGCAGTGCTATTATGGCTGTGGTTTTCTGTAAGGAGGAGGTACTTCCCCAGTTTGGGCTGCTCTAAGCGTGATGGTACTTCGCTGTGCCCTACCTCTCATTGTTGGACGTAGTTTAAGGACATACCCCGGTCCAAAAATGGTGTTATTGTCAAACGGCACCAACGACACCTCGAGATGTCGAATATCAACTAGAGTCTTCTATTGATTCTGACATCGTTGTAAAAGTCGCCGGGTTTGTTTGTTGTTCCCAACAGTCGCAGTCAAATTCAGGAGCCGATTCCATTTACAATTTATTGAAACCATTTTATTTTATGGACCCCAATTTTATTTTATATCCGCCGTGCGCGAATTCCGCGTCTGTATTAATGAATTTTCTAATAATGCCTTTGTTTTGTATGGGATTGAAGAAATATAGCAAGCGATTTTTTTGTCTATGTATTTATACATATGTCTTTTGTACGCGACTTAGTATGAGTAGATACCTCATACTTCCACTCTCCTTTTTCCTTCTTAAAATATGATTTCTCCGGATCAAAATTAGGTAGACACTTTTTATGTATCAGTAAAATATTTTGAAAAAAAAAACATAGTAAGTAAAACATACGGATGTGCTTACGGTAAGCATTAATGGTAGCATATTTTCAGTGTTTTTGTTTTTTTTTATATATGTATATATTAATAATTTACTTATTTATTTTAGTAGTAATATATTTCTAAACAACATTTTTCATAATCATAACACTCACCTATTTAAATTTGAATTTTAGTTTTATTGTTTGAATTTAATATGTCATAGGTATACTTTTTTTTTTAAATTCTTAAATAATATAATTCAAAATACTCAAAATTATCTAAGATCCGGTTTTTCAATCCTCAAATAAGCCCATATCTGACAGATATCCATATAGTTATTTGTTGAATACGGCTTATTATTGGGACGTAAAAAGCGAACCTAAGTCTTCAAATAGTCTAAAAAGCTGTCAAATGATTTGACAGTTTTATGCGAATACAGTAATTTTATATCATGGCCAATTCTACTATTCTACAATATTCCTTTGAAGTCTGCGCTTTGATCATCTTTCTCTAAACACAATAGATTGGTGACACTAGAATACGATTGCACTTGTGAAGGGTTGAAGAGGTCATTGTACTTATTAAATATGCATATATTCAAATATTTTTAACCCTTTCATTACCACTGGGGAAATGGTAAATACTACCGGTGGAGGGTTCGATAAAATTCTTACATATTTTTGAAGTAATATTGATGATTGCTGTGTGATGCCAGCTGACTAGAATAGCACCACCCCAGTTCCTCCCAAGGATATCGTAAGAGGCGACAAAGGGAAAAATCCTACGGTCGGGCAGCAGCGTCCGTCGAAACCCAATCTACAGCTACTGCGGTCGCCAACCTGCCTGCCAAGCGTGGCGACTATAGCAACTACCCTCAAGATGATACAAGTCATATTTGTGAGAGGCCTATGTCCAACATTGGACTGCATACGGCTGTAATATATGTGTATGTTTGTATGTAATATTGATGACATGAAAACATAGTGTTTGTTTCAAGTATAAAATGTCTCCAAGAAATGACGCTAATATTTTACTGACAGTTATTAGCTAACCTCTTTCCTCGGCTTAATATATTCTCCAATAAGCAATTTCCCGCAATTAAAAACAAAATAGGTAAATAAATATTACAGGACATTCTTACAAAATAGACTGAGCCCCACGGTAAGCTAAAGAAGGCTTGTGTTTTGGGTACTTTGCCAACTTTCAACCAACTACAAAAATGTTTAAATAATATTAGATTTTAACGCCTTCTACTTTTTTTTAACACGAAGAACGTTTTCTGTTTTAATCTAAGGTTAGCTGGTGGACACCAATGGCAATAAGTTTGCCTTTTGTACATAAGGTTTTCATATAGGACAATTAAGAGTTAAATTTCTATAAAAACTTGGTTTTGATGTTCGTTTTATAAACTTCAATCGATATTACAACAACGTAATTAAAGGAAAAAAGTCGATATTCATAAAGATTTTGTGCTTAATTGTCGTCACGAAACTGACAGTGATTTAATGTTTTTTTTAACAACTTTCGCTAATCGGGTGTACGAAATTTTGAAAACTCCCAACTATATACTTTATCTACACTAATATTATAGAGGAAAAAGTTAGTGAGTGTGTTTGTTTATTACTTCTTCACGTATAAACAACTTTTAATAAAATTTGGTATGGAGTTAGATTTTTTCCCTAATAAACTGCGGGTAACACCGCGGGGCACAGCTAGTAATAAACAATTATAAGAGACATTGTATCATAAAATTAGTTTCGACGAACGTTAAAAATGGCGCATTAAATTATATTTTAAATAATTTGCATAAAACAATGCTTTTCATATCGACTCGCCAGGCCAACGATCTTAGCCCCCACGAGTCGTGGGGCCCTGGGGCCCCGCGTGCATACTAAACGTCACAGGCAAATAGAATAAATGTGTAATCCTATTTTTCTATTCATAATTCCCCTATTTTTTAATGGGAGCGTTACCATGTGTAGCTGTCGGTGTGAGAGCGAGTTCTGTTCGTGTTGTATGTGAAAAACACTGAAGGGTCATGTCTATGCAGTTGTGCAAAAAATGAGTATGGAACTTACGTCAAAATTTGAATGTAGAACGCCGATATGCTTGTATAGACACGTTACTACTACATAGGCTAGGTGCTTTAGCTTAGTTTTTCACCTATAGTCGGTTACGTTGACGTTATTAGTTGGAAAAACCTGAATGGATCGAAGCGGAGCCCTGAGAGATGTGTACAGCGCGCTCTGCGGCGAATCCAAAAATCCCAAAACGCCGCTCCGCTCAGTGCATGGACGCACTCAGGTCTTTTATTCAGCGTGTCAGTGCTACGGCGTAGCACGCCGCGGCATCACAGAATTGAAAAACCTACAGTTGGACTTACAAAGTCGGTATTTTCACTATTGTTTCATCCACTAGGGTTTTCTTTACATACATGCATACATTTCACCCGTATGCAGTCCACTGCTGGACATAGGCCTTCCACAAATATGACTTATATCATCTTGGGGGTAATTTCCAATTTCCATAATCGCCACGCTTAGCAGGTGGGTTGGCGACCGCAGTGGATTGGATTTCGACGGACGCTCCTGCCCTTCCGTAGGAATTTTCCCTTTGTCGCTTCTTACGACACCGGTAGGAGATGGGGTGGTGCTATTCTAGCCAGCCGGCATGACACGGCATAGGGTTTTCTTTGCGTAACCATTTTCCACTACATACGAGGACCACGCTAGGATCGGCTACGAGCATAGAGCGTAGCATACGGCGGTTTAGAACTAGTTATATCATGTTATCCTATCAGTATGATCTGCCTTTATCAAAAGCCCAACCGTGTAGCCTGTCGTTTGTTATCGTAATTTTCATTCGCCGCTCGCCATCGAGTTTTCGTAGTAACCCGATAGGTACGTGTAACGATATACATTATACGCCCGCGTATATTATATTCGGTTTGTTTAATTAAAACAACGGAAGCGATCGGGTGACCCTCGTTCGTTATATTTCATCGGATACGTAAATATATAAATTTTTACGGATATTTTTAATAGCCATTGCTCTTTTTGCTGTTTTAATTTCGGTTAAAATGTTTGGTTTTTCACGTTTTATGTGTTGTAAACGTTAGGTTAAATCAAATCGCCAATGGCGATTAACCTGTACGAAAGACGGCGAATCGTTCATTTTAAAAACCAAATAGGATAATTCACCACTGGCCACATAATAACAAAAATGAACACTGTTTACGTGTATAGGCGATTAGAATTCATTTTGGTGTGACGTATTATATTTGTAGCTAAACATAATTCATTTTCAGTGTAAGGTGACCAGTTATTGAAAAGTAACCAGTTACTGGCAATTTACCCTACGTTGTAGTAAATAATATGGACGCGAACCGCGATTGGTTCACGCGTGTGTTCCGCGCCATCTTTCTTGGTATCTCGCTTGCACTTCATGACGAACACGAGATGGACTGCACGACATCTCAAGGTTATAACAGACATTTCATCAGGTAAACAAAAACTGACAATCTGCCGTGGCCGATAATTGTCGAACAGCAGATAAACAAACGCATTCATCACACTTTCATTGGCGTTAGAATCATAGCGGCCACCCATTGTCCTTCGCAAATAATCGTAAATTCAAAACGGACAAAATATAATAAATTGCCGATGAGATCTGCCACCAAAAACCAATAACAACTATCAAAATCTAAGCAGAAACCTAATCGCGACAGCTTTAAGGCCCAAAATCGAACACGCATCCGATACTCGGACGGCAAATGCGCGGAAAGCAGTCTATATTTGCCGTGAACCCTTTGTTGTCGGCTTTTTTTCGGTTGTTTCCGCGTAAAGCCTGATAGAACACGTTTTTCAAATCATTAAACAGTTTCGACCGCGGCGGGAAAAAGGGAAGGCGGTGAAAAAATGCGGGCCGGGGATGTGCGAGGCGTTGGCCTGCTAGCGGAGAGTCGGTGTGCCGCGATAATGTTAGTGCGGGATGGAGGGGTGTTGATACTTGCCGTGCACTTGCTAGTGCTGCGTCGCAAATTGTGCATTTTTTTTTACCTTATTTTACACAATTTACACATTCTTGCACAAATGGCGGACTTCTAAACAAAACGGAAATAGTATTTTACATGTTAATTTATTTTAGTTTAACACCTAGATTTAGACACAGATTTACGGTTTTTTTTTAAATATCTGTTTTCTTTGCATTACTTTATTGTTATTTCACCTGTTATCTCAACCTTCACGACATAGGCTTGAACTATTGTGAAGGCTACTGATTGCTATCTTGCAATAATATCATATTAAGTACGAGTATAACTAATTAAAAACTGATGAAAATTTTGTTAAAAAAATGTATTTGTTTTTGTATCTGTCTTTTGTATAATTCACAGAAGATGCGCTCAGCGCTGTAGCGCTGAATCGACATATCTTAACACACTTCGAAAGTTGAAGTAGATGACATATTTAAGAAAATTAATTGGTATCGGAAGTAGGATTTGATGCCGCGTCTTGAGTATTAGCGGCGGACGAGATAGCAAAACCACTAAACTAGAGCCCTGAGTGTAAGTTTTTAACGTAACAAAATGTCACCATCGCTTTTCACTTTCCCATATAAATAACATTATCACTAGCGCGTTCGTGACGTTGACGTGCGCGTTTTTACGTCAAAAGAAACCTACAGATAAGCATTTTGATTTGCTCCTAATTAAATTTTTTTTAACAATTGAACAAAAAACTTTATATATTAAGGAAATATTGCAGAAATGTTCACATTGCTTTTAAGTAGATTTTAGACTATCAGGATTTATACAAAATCTTGAAATTTAAAAAGTAAACGGAATACAAAAGCGAACTTAATGACAGAAAGTCACCACTTAACCATCCGACCAAACTGATATAAAAAATGGCGCAAACAAAAAGTACCAAGAACATTAACTGCAACCTGTCAAACGCGTCCGCAATCGACACCGGGGCTATTCGTAAACATAAACAACCGCGGGAATATGCCGCCGTGGCGCCGCGCGGCGGGGCCACGTCGACAAGTTGCCGGCGTGACTAAAGGTAGTCCTTATGTCCTTGGAATAAGGCTCATGAATGCTCAACGTAGCCCTACAGGTGGACACGTGCATTTTTTAGTCATGAATGCGATTAGTGGTTTAACGGAGTTGGCTTTTGGAAGTATTCCTGTTCATTTTTTAGTCATGAATGCGATTAGTGGTTTAACGGAGTTGGCTTTTGGAAGTATTCCTGTTCATTTTGGTACTAACTTTTACACTTTTTTTTTTATGACATAGGCGGCAGACGGATTGCCTGATGGTAAGCAATTACCGTCGCCCATGGGCACCCGCAACACCAGAGGAGTCACAAGCGCGTTGCCGGCCTTTAAGGGACGTTGGAGCTATGGGAACCTTACTCACCATCAGGAACACAACACTACATACCTGAAAGGTAGCAGTGTTATTATGGCTGCGGTCTTCTGTAAGGAGGAGGTACTTCCCCAGTTGGGCTGCCCCAGATTCAATAACGTATAATGTGCTGAATCAATGAAGATGTGATTTGGTATGAAGACAGTTTGAGGACGGCCATGTCATATCCAGTATACGTGAAAAACTTAACTAACGGACCACGTCTATTATGTAGTTGTGCGGAAAATTAATATAGAAGTTACTTCACAATTTGAATATAGGACACCGATATGCGTGTACACGTTACTACTACATAGGCCGGGTGCTGTAGCTAAGTTTTTCACCTATAGTCATTGGGATAAATATGACGTTTTATACCGGCAATGATTAATTGCTAATTCTACGACGCAGATTAGGTTAAATCTAGTTTTTTTCGTAATTGCCATAAGTGAAAAAAAAAGTGAATTAAACAATATAGACGTTTTATAATGTTTTCCTTCTCGGGATGTGCATTAATCGTAGCCTTAGGTAAATATATAAACATAAATATAACATATTTTCTAAATACTCTCAATTACCTTCAATATGCCTTGTGATGCCGGCTCACTAGAATAGCACCACCCCATCTTATCCCGCGGGTGTCGTAAAAGGCGACAAAGGGAAAAAACCTACGGACAGGCAGCAGCGTTCGTCGAAACCCAATTTACAGCTACTGCGGTCGCCAACCCGACTATGGCAATAACCCCTCAAGATGATATAAATCACATTTGTGGAAGGCCTATGTCCAGCAGTGGACTGCATACGGCTGAAATGTATGTATTTTCAATAACTGCCGACCTCATTCTAAAATGAAATTTAATCGCCTTTAAACAGAGTTAATTTTTAATATAATCTGGCCAGTTATTGGATGGAGGCCAGTTACCAGCAAATTATCCTATACTCCGTCTGTATTAGTTCCTGTAATTCCAGTGACAATAAGCTTAATAACCTTAACAGTAACGAATCCCAAACGCTTCAAAGTTCCTAAAGAACTTGCACATACAATCAACTAGCAAAAAAACCACTATCGCCTTCAAAAAAGCTTGTACGTGGACATACATAAATTTGAATCGCGCTTCGGACCGAAGTTTCGCACCATTAATTCCCGCCCGCAATCCACTGCACTTTTTCCAGTTTAGGGTGCCACTGGCAACGGTCTATCTGAGGCTCTAGTGTAAGTTTTTTTTTTTTTTATGACATAGGCGGCAAACGAGCAGACGGATTGCCTGGTGTTAAGCAATTACCGTCGCCCATGGGCACTCGCAACACCAGGGGAGTCACAAGCGCGTTGCCGGCCTTTAAGGGGGGTTGGAGCTCTGGGAACCTTACTCACCATCAGGAACACAACACTACATACCTGAAAGGTGGCAGTGCTATTATGGCTGCGGTCTTCTGTAAGGAGGAGGTACTTCCCCAGTTGGGCTGCCCCAGATTCAAGCGTGATGGTCAACGCTGTGCCCTACCTCTCATACTATTGACGTAAAAAAACGTTTACGAACGCCTAAGTGACAATGTTATTTATACGGGAAACGCAAACGCGTTCGTGAAGTAAAGTTACGTTAAAAACTTACACTCAGGGCTCAGGACAGTGGATTTTGAAAAGACCGAGTAAACCTCATAAGTAAACCTAGATATTTCTCTAGCACAAACGATTTCTTGTAAATGATTGACAAAATAAAAACATCGACAGTCCTTTTATCGATAAGTATCACTTCAACGTCATACAGGTAATACAAAGACAAATTAAGGGTAATTTTTAAAAATAAAAAACTATAACAGAACTATCTATTTATTTCTATTATACATACTTCAGAAAACTATTTGGAATAATATTTATTGCAAATAATAAAAGGAAATTGGATCAAAAGTGTACGGATCACACGTAGCACGCGGCGTCTAGGTAAGTAGCCAATAAGACTGTGTGTACGTCTTGTCGCTGAAGTAGTATGTACTTATCGATAACAGGATTGTCGATATTTTTATTGTTGCAAGCACTAAACAAATGTCCTTCCTGCTAGATAAATATCTAGATTTACTCATAAGGCTTGTCGACGAATAGAAAGGTTTACTTAAACGTAATTGAACAGTCACTTAATGACTATCGAAATACAAACTGCTGAGCCGCAGCAGAGACTTTACAACTATCACTTAACCTGTAGCCGAGTAGTGATCAAAGCTTGCCCAGCCAAATGCAACTATGGTTTGTCATAATTAAAATTCAAAATGGCATTCAATGGGAGACCTTTTTATAGTTCTCTGGGACTACGGGATAGTTACCATGTATGTTAATTTGAAGGAGTTTCCGATATTTCGGCACTGTTGCAAGCGCCTGACGGAATAACTTTTTGGACCCGGGTATGTCCTTAAACTACGTCCTACAATGAGAGGTAGGGTACAGCGATGACCATCACGCTTGAATCTGGGGCAGCCCAACTGGGGAAGTACCTCCTCCTTACAAAAGAACACAGCCATAATAGCACTGCTACCTTTCAGGTATGTAGTGTTGTGTTCCTGATGGTGAGTAAGGTTCCCAGAGCTCCAACCCCCCTTAAAGGCCGGCAACGCGCTTGTAACTCATCTGGTGTTACGGGTGTCCATGGGCGACGGTAATTGCTTCCCACCAGGCAATCCGTCTGCTCGTTTGCCGCCTATGTCATAAAAAAAAAAAAAAAAAAAAAAAAATAACTGAAGAACTGCGAGATTTAACGGTGATCAAACCACACTCCGTAGCCATCTACCGTCTTTCTGATGCGCTTTGTTCATCCAATTCGAAGCGCTTCAGTTATTCCGTGAAGATGGCGCTTGCAACAGTGCCGAACTATCGGAAAGTCATTCAAATGAACATAGATAACTTGGTATATATCCCGTTTTAAGTAGCAGTTACAATATTAACGACCATTTTAACTTAAAAGTGGAGACTTTACAATGGCTACCGTCATAAGTTTTAATTAACACGTTCACATACGCTGTGTGAAGTTATGTATCCAAAGAAACAAATGACTCTACGCCACATATGTCGATTTACTGTTTAAAAAAACTCAGGCAAATATTAGATGAGCGTTACAGTGACGGCATTATAATATTCATTATTAAGTACGCAAGGAACCTGATAAATTGCAATAAAAAATACAAATAAATATGACTTTTAATGACTAGACTGGCGTAGTTTGTACGTATAATAACATAAGTATTATGTAAAGTGTAGCCAGCCTTGGCAAAAAGTATCTAGCACATCATTAAATAACTTCTAATTAAAATTTCCGAATTACAAAAATATCTGATGTCGTAGAAGATTAATTAATCTACGCTAATATTATGAAGGCGAAAGTTTGTGAGTGTGTATGTTTGTTACTTCTTCACGTCTAAACGGCTGGAGCGATTTTTATAAAATTTGGTATAGACATAGCTGACACCCTGGATTAACACATAGGCTACGTTTTTTTCATAAACCGAGGGTAACACCGCGGGGCTTAGCTATTAATAGATAAGTATTAACAAATTTTGTAAACTAGAATTTATTTAGTAATCAAAGTATTTTTTATGTAAGTGAAATGGAAGTCAAAAAATCGAGTCTACAAAAAGCGAGCTGTTATAAGTTTTCTATACAATTATTATAAAACATCATTCAAGTACCTTATTTTACGATAATAGTTTAAATACAGGAATATAGCAGTACTCAATACTTTTTCTTGTGCTGGAAAGGTTTTACATTTACAATATTTGTCATATAATTTCGTTTTATGTGAAATATACTTATCTATACCTGGTCACGTTTTTATCGCTTTTCACTAAAGCTGACTTTTTCTGAAAAACATAAGTGCGAAAGGGCCACTAAATTCGATAAGCGATTAAATGGCTACCATACTATTGGATGATTGCAAAGTTTGTCTAAAGTCCGGCGGACCAAAGTTTCGCGCCATTAATTCTTGCTGGCAACCCACTGCACCCATTCGTAGGGTGCTACTGAAGGGGTGATTACTGGAGTGGTTTTTGGTCAATTGTTTCATACATGCGGAATAAGCAAAAGTGCGAGAAAGACGACAGATTAGACTTTACTAATCTTTGTTATAGTCTCCGTCTTATTACAAACTGATTATGATTTATTTTAGATTACCAAATGTTACCTAGTTTGTCTCAGCGTTGATTGAAATACAAGATAAGTGAAAACGGATCGGTTTGTGTGAAAGTTTCTTGCCGTAATCGGTATGTAGGTTAACGAACTTATGGTAATTTAGCAGTCATAATGTTACTAATTACTTAAAGGTGTGATTTATGTAAACCATCGTTATAAAACTATCAGATGACTCCACAGAAGTTTAACAACAAAAAATTTGGTTCTATAACGAAGTGACTAATTGAAAATTTTCTATGCAATCAGCAGTCACCGCAACGACTAATACCTAATCAGTTTAAACTAATTGATAATATGTAATTAGAAAAGACGTAAATACACTAAAATATTGAGTTTTCATATAAAAATCATGTGTGTTCAATACTTCTGGCCAACGCTGTATATTCATTGAATTAAGTAATGGAATTAATTAATGTATTTTCTTTAAGACTATCGGAGTAGCAATCGGTTATTCTTAATATTTTGTTGTTTTTGAACTTCTGTGGAGTCAAGTGTACAGTTCTGTACAGTTCGTGTTCGCCATTACGGAACCACACATAGTTATCCTGAGTCGGAGGTTCGCGTAACAGTTTTTTTATATTTTTCGTGAAAGCGAAAAAAGGAATTGCTTTTCTATATGCAAAGTAGCGACCACCACGTCTCTCCGCGGCCGCACTAATACGATGGACGATTCGGATTCTTCCACAATATATTGCGGTTTTTCATGTTTTATTGGTCAGGATTTGGGTTCCATTAAACTTTTTCGAATTTTATGTTACGGAAGATATTGTTCTTCTTGTTCGGCAATTTTAAAAGGGGATCGGTGTTATTGTATCGCTCGGAAGGGAAATTAGGGATGATTTGTCGCCGATTTTTCCCCGCTTATGCGATATCGATGGCGTCATTACCCTCGCCTCGGACTTTATTTTCCCTTCGTGAATATCTTCATTTTCCGCGCCACCTGCACGCCAAATAATTCTTAGTTCAGAAGAATTCTCTGTTCTGGCTCGCCGTATCAACCATTATTCATCGCCACGTCATTCCCGTCGGCCATTATTAAAAACTTTATTAAAAACGGAAGGTAATTAGAAACGACAATGTAGCGAACATCGATCAAGGCGCAAGAAAAGCGACCGCCGCGCTTCGAATCTGCATCAAACGATCGCCCGGATTGCCACAATCAATTCTCATTTGAGGAAAAAACCCAACCGAAGAAGGGCACAGATGGCAAGCCATTTTTAATCGTCGAACACCGGAAAGAAGAAGAATGCTCGCGAGTCAGCCGCAGACAAATCGCCCATAATTAATGACGGAGCGTACATTTTTTTCCACTTCGATGCCAATAGTAGAAATAAAGGAGCCACATTAGAGAAGGGACGAAACAAAACAGGGTGCGGGTGTCGAACGAAAGGAGAATTTATCATCTCGGCGGCAGCGACAGTCGGCACGACCGCCAATGTCCATTTGGATAATGCCCGACGCGATTAAAAATATAAAAATACCCCACCGCCCGGTGGGGGAAGGGGATTTGACGGAGGACCGCGCTGAGGACACAAAAGGATTATAAATGAGAAGGAATTTTAGATAATATTTGTACGCTGGATGTGGATTGTAATGTCGGTGAGATCGGCTCGGCCGCCCCGCCCGCCGGGGGAGCCTTCCGCGATTCGAGTGTTTGTATCAATTTGTTAGTATTGTATTTGAATATTTTTGTGCGTTCGTTACGATTTTAATCCCCCGTGGTCGTGGCAGTCTGGATCGATGTTCTCCGTTTTATATTTGTGTGGCGGTTTTTATTTTTAATACGGGCCCGTTTGATCGCGCGCTGGGTCGTTTGCGTGTTGATTAAAGGCGCCATTGGCCTTTTTGCGGACCGATATCTCAAACCGCCCGAGTTTTATATTTTTTACCTTCGCCTGCACCCGCGAACCCACAAAAAAACTGTAAAAACACGCGAATTATATCGCTCGCCGCACAGTAAGATTCATAATTAATTTTTTAACATGCGTGATAAAAAATCCCTTACACAAACGTGTGCAGCATACGCGATAGTACAGCGCGTACATTCTCGGGCATAATTAATACATTTATAATATATTTTATTTTGGTTTTTTAACACGGAGGCTGAATCCGAATGAGCGGCCGAGAGAAGAATAACAGCGACACCGACCACCGACTTGTTTTCAATTAATTATCTCGAAAACAAAAATTTCATTAGCCCCGAGATTTCCTTTTTAAATTAAATTATTCATATATAAATTAAACAAAATATAATAGAGGTCTGCTGGAGTAAAAAAGCGGCTTTATCGTATCATATTTTATTAAACGAATTTATAATTCTACGCCGATTCGAGTAAATCCTGGGCGGGGGTCTCGGGAAAATATTTATGAATGCCGAGCAGAAAAATCCACAATAATAATTCAGGTTGGATGTCCGGCCTTACTTACCCTCCCTGATCTATTTAAAAAAGAGACCCGGAAGGACAAAAGGGCTGCTCGTAAAAAAAACTGGACACGTATAGAGGCCCCAAACGCTTTGTCTAATTCTTATTTTTTACCGAATCGGAACCTTTTCGGGTTTTTATCGGTTTTTGTTCCGGAGACATCTCTCGCCCGCGATTGTTCTAATGTGGCCCGTTTGTTACGGTTTTTTCTATTTGCACGTTTTGGCGGTGACCCTCCGCTTTGGTATGTAAAAATTGTGTGATTTACGCTCTTAAATGTGCCGTTTTCTTTGCGTCCTCCGTGTACATACGAATCACTTCTAATTTATGGTCCATTCAGCTGAGTTTATTTACTCTGTCTTATGAGACTCGTTTCTTCGTACCTACAAATGTATTTTTACGATTTTACTGTTTTACCTTTTTTGATAACAATATTTATTATCGTAATCTGTCCAAGTTCACTACTATGGAAAACTCATGTAGATGCTGCGTTATTTTACCAATGGTACGAATTTTTTATCGGCCTATTCGCCCGGCAGTCCCGGGATCACGGCCGGCTCTTGACTTTCTGTAAAGTCCAGCTACTACTTTACAAAACCCATAAGGAAGCCATATTTTAAAAGAATAAGGAGAAGTCCAACAGGATTAGAACCCAACAATCTTTATAATGAGTCTAAGCTAAAAAGCTAGCTGGTGCCGTGTGATGTCGGCTGATTAGAATAGCACCACCCCATCTCCTCCCGCGGGTGTCGTAAGAGGCGGCAAAGAGAAAAATCCTACGGCAGCAGCGTCCGTCGAAACCCACTCTACAGCTACTGCGGTCGCCAACCCGCCTGCCAAGCGTGGCTACTCCCAAGATGATAAAAGTCATATTTGTGGGAGGCCTATGTCCAACAGTGGACTGCATACAGCTGAAATGTAAGCTAAAAAACAGTCCAAAATTCGAAATGTATACGATTGAAATCTAATTTGTCCATTTCCGAAACATATTTCAGATAACTGAACCATACAATTGCATAACAAATACTATTCAAAATGAATCTGCCCACAAATGGAGGAGGGTTGGCTAGCTTACCGGAGATTGATTGATAGGGACTACCTCTCGGACAGACTGCCCGTCTTCTTCCCACATTGATATTCAAAGAGCGTTAGGGCCATCATGTCAATCTTTAACTGAATTAACTATAGATAAACATAAGTATAGTTATTCAATGTTTACATTAGAATCAAGCGAGACTTTTGATTGTTGAGTTGAAAAATTTTGCGGTCGAAAAATTCTCCCTGGCGTGACGTAAGACGCGAGGAAGGAAAAAAAGGAATAAAGTTTGTTTTTACTACTTAGTTACAAACGGATAAACTCACGTGTAATTATATCGCACTAGGCGACATGTTTCGGGTAACGCCGTGCAAGGCAGCGGACAGCAGTGAGTGATACACCCTCATCGCGATGGTGTGTCCTGACTCGGTTTGAAGATGGGTACCAGAGCTTACCCGAAACATGTCGCCTAGTGCGATATAATTACACGTGAGATTATCCGTTTGTAACTAAGTAGTAGTAACATGGCTCACAACAGTTTTAATTGTATTAAAGTTTGTTTTTATTTTTATTTCTACTCTTTCGAATAAAAGATACATTAAATTTATCACACGTCTGCAAAATTTTAGTTTTCTTTCCCTTCTAACAAACAGAAGTTTCAAAAAGACGGAATGGGACAAACTAACTTTATAACTGACGCCATATAAATATATGTCCCCAAGTTTAACAATTTTTCTAGATGGCTTTTCAATATTCAAATACAACACACCTAGTGTTATGTCAATTAACACTAATTAGAAATCAATTGAGTAACTGATTTGACAACAATTTTAATAAGATATATCAGAGATGTTGTTGATGACAATAGAGGCGTTGTTCAGATATTTGTGACCACCTCCACAGCTCCGATATATTTGATGGCGACTGTACAAACGCTCAAATAATAGTCCATACTATCCATACTAATATTATAAATGCGAAAGTAACTCTGTCTGTCTGTTACCTCTTCACGCTTCAACCGCATTTGATATAGAGAGAGTTTAAGCTACAAGGACAGAAGATAATTTTTATCCCTCAGCTATATTTTAAAGACGGGCACGGCTGACCGACGCAGTCGCAAGGAAAAGCTACTATATCATAAAATCATTTTTGCTACCAAGGAAGTTATTCAAATAATTGTTTTTAACGTTCAGTAATATGCAAATTTTCACCTTGCCAACTCTCCTTTTTCGACGCAACCACAATTTCCGAACGTCCGATTAACCCTTGCGAACAAAAATGGCCGCCACAATCAAATTATTATCAAAGCCAAGGGTGAGAACGGTGCCTTCGTATTTATCACGAGATGAATGGGTTTTTTTTTTACCCCGGCTATAATGGCGCGGACACAGGTTCCGGATCTTTGGGTGAAAATTATGATTTTTATTTAGGGGTGTTAGAGGGGGGTTGAGTTTGGTTAGATATGAGTTTTCTTTCACGCGTGCGAGTGGCGTGACATGCTTTATTTTATCTATTGTTAGCGACAAAACAATGTAATATGGTGACTACGATATATGTACATAAGTACATAACATAGAGAGACATTACCTAAATAATTAAATACATAGAAAACACCAACGACTAGGGAACAAATATCTAAAATAGAATAGAATAGAAAACATTTATTCAAGGCAGTTTACAACAACAAAACAATAAAAATAAATACATTTATTTGTGCTTATCACACAAATAAATGTCCTTACTGGAACTCGAACCCAGGACCGTCGGCTTCTCAGGCAGGGTCTTCACCCACCTGGCCTGACCAGTCGTCAAACATCTCAGAGACCATAGATATAGTTTATACTTTTAGGTACTTAAAAAAAGGTAAACAATCATGACATGTCTTTTTATTGAAAATCAGTTTTGAAAAATAAATCATGACAAGTATGTGTCACTTATGAATCACATGACTTGTGACTCCTCTGGTGTTGCGAGTGTCCATGTGCGGCGATAGTTGCTTACCATCAGGCAATCCGTCTGCTCGTTTGCCTCCTATATCATAAAAAAAACATGGTTATTTACATAATTTTGCTTTCGTAAGTAATAGTCACTGATTTTTAAAAAGCGTTTTTCATTAAAAAGACACGTCAAGATTGTTTACCTTTTTTTAAATACCTGAAAGTACAGACTATAGTTGTCAGACATATGACAAACACAAAAAAATCGAAGCAACTGTCTCGAAGTGATTCACTTCTACCTTCCTAATGCGGACTGCTAAGGCCTTAATCTGTATTCCTGGAAAGATATAATTTGGGATATTTCAAGGCAAGAGTGAATAGGCTGTTACTGAACCAGCGTGCTACACCCTCGACCTCGTCGACACTTACCATCAGGTGTGGCTGAGGTCAAACGCTGGTCAGTCTTGTATAAAAATAATGGACGGCTGTTTGCGGGAAATAAATTAATTCATACATCACTGGCTGATTATAACAAAAACCGTATTTTAACGGCTCCTGTGATTACAAGTTATGTCTTTGTGGTATAGTGTTGCGTAAGAGAGGGAGCGGTTTATGTTAAATTTCAATAAGTCAAAAATTTGAACTTTAACTTTCGCAATGTCCACAGAAAAGATGCTAACCTAATTGATCTATATAACCCGTAAATACAAATTAAACGTTACGTGGCAAAAATCTTAGCAACAATATCTTTAGTTTCATCATCATCATCGTCTCAGCCATAAGACGTCCACTACTGAACATAGGGCTCCCCCTTGGACCTTTAAATGTACCGGTTCTAATTATCTTTAGTTTTAACGACATTAAATCCCGTTTCACATATAATGTTTGTGTAACGTTGATAAATTATCATATCTTTGTCCTGCATTTAAGATACATATTAAAAACTGACGTCTTGGGTACGTCATTTTATAAAAAAAGTTAGATTAATCTACACAATCTATTGTGTTCCTGATGGTGAGTAAGGTTCCCAGAGCTCCAACCCCCCTTAAAGGCCGGCAACGCGCTTGTGACTCCTCTGGTGTTGCGGGTGCCCATGGGCGACGGTAATTGCTTACCATCAGGCAATCCGTCTGCTCGTTTGCCGCCTATGTCATAAAAAAAAAAAAAAAACACAAAACCTTAATACCATTATTTTTGTGTTTCAGGAGTGTCTCCCTGGACGAGCGGTTCTTGTACTCCCAAGTAGAGGTCCGTCGTGTGCAGTGGCACTCCAGCTCACTGTCGCACCTTTGGGTCCTCGTCTCCGATAACACCATCAGGTAATCCAAGAATTAGATAACTCATTCATTCGCCTCTGATAGCACCATCAAGTAATCCCATAAGAAGGCAATTTATTCATTTGTCGCGATAGATAACACCGTCTGATAAACTGTATAAAGTGTATTGGAATTATTTATGTGTATGAATTTCACAAAATTGTCTACTATTGATACCGTTAGAATGTGTAAATAAACTAAATAGATGTGGTTTTACAGTCAATACTGTCAATAATGTCTGGGCCAATGTCCAGAGGATATTTATTCTCTATATTTATTTTTTTAATTCCGATTTCTTGATATCGTACTGAATCGCCCTTATTGAAAAGAATATCTGTTTTTTTTTCTAAATCTTATGACTTTCAAGAGAAGAAAATGAATATTTTTCTATAAATCAAGTAACCAGTCCCATTGCTCTTTAGATTTGCATTGTTATTTACAGAAAAAAATCTCTGCACCAATCCAACCCACATAGAAAGATAAACTTTGTAATTTTAAATCTAGTGCACAGAATGTACAATCAAGGTAAAAGATATCGATCCGGAAAAAGTTCCAAAATCTTAAAGTTAAATACATGTGCTTTAATATTGAGACAAAAAGGTGCAGGTATACATATTTTGGAATTTAGTTCGTATTGATATCTCTGATCTTAACTGTAATTTGTATATTTTACTATGCTGCTGATAAAATAAAACCCAAAAATAGAATTCACAAATCCTCTTTCATATCAAATTCCAGACTGTACAACATCGCCCTAAAATCCGGTCCGAAGCTACTCAAGATCTTCACCATCGGACCTAAACCTGCCGGTCTACTTGCCTCGCGACCTCTCCTGGACAGTCTCGGAGACACGGCCGTGGACTTCACCACAACCCCTGGAGCGGATAGCCTGCTCATCTTGAGAGGGAACGGGGACGTGTACATGATGGAGTGCGACTTGGAGGCGAAGACGTAAGTGGAAACAGAAGGCATGAAGGTAGAAGCTTATACAGGATGTCTCATTCAGATAGGTCAGTATGGGGAAATCTGGAACTATAAGACATACAAAGATTTGTTCTTTGGAACCATGTCATCGATTTTAGGGACAAGATAAAGTGCAGAAAAAAAAACTTGTACTCTGTTCGAGATTCGAATCAGGTTGTTTTGGAAAATAAAACTTTAAGTTATTTGCGTTTGGATAGGGATTGTGATGGTTTATAGGCAGCAAAAGTTACAATGAAACGTGACATCTCAAATGCAGAAAATGCTTTGTAATTCAGTGTCTTTTAATTTTATTTTAAACAACTGTGGTCGATTCCAAAAATGAACACATATTTTTAAATCTATTTATGCAGTTTTTCTTGTCCCTAAAATCGATGACATGGTTCCTAAGAACAAATCATTGTATGTCTTATACTTCCAGATTTCCCCATTCCGATCTGAATGAGACATCCTGTATATCTGTCAAGCACCGACGTCCACTGGTGGACATAGGCTTAACTAGATGGACGGATGACCCTGTACACCGCCAGACCGCCACATACTCTTGTTAACCGCCACAGGGAACTACCTCTAAACACTGCAGAAGAATAAAGCCTAAGAAATAGAGGAACCGAATAATATGCCTACTGTATGAATGAGGTTCTCCAAAAAAGGAGTGTACCTGTTCTTAAAGGGTAGGCAACTCGCATCTGGATCCTCTGGAGCTGTAAGAATCCATAGGTAACTGTTTACCATCAGGCGGGTCGTATGCTTTTTTGCCACCGTCGTTGTATATAAAAAAAAATGCAAGGCATGAATCAAATAACTGTGAAAAATTTAATTAGACTCCATTTACTTGACAAAAGTGTGAGTGCCCAAGCCCACAACGTCCAAAGATATATTTAAACCGGCGTCTTCAATTTTCGTGGCTGACGCCCTGGCCACTGGACTACCAAATCCATCAAAATTACTCAATCATCCCGCTTTTTAAGAATCTTTAAGTGATCCGAATAGGAGATGCATGCATATACTACCCTAAATGTATAGTCAATACGATTGGGTTCGCACATTCTTACGATACTTCAATTGGTGTTTCCGGGTCGTCATCATCATCATCATCTTGACGACAGGTTTGGTCTAGTGGGTAGTGACCCTGTCTATGAAGCCCATGGTCCTGGATTCATATCCTAGTAAGGGCATTTATTTGTGTGATGAACACAGATATTTGTTCCTGAGTCATGGCCCTTATATGTGTATTTGTATATTATATATATTGACTGAGTACCCACAACACAAGCCACCCTGAGCTTACCGTGGGGCTTAGTCAATCTGTGTAAGAATGTGATATTTATTTATTTATTATCATCATCCAGCAGTAATTCGTTCACTGGACAAATGCCATAGTCGCCACGCTTGGCAGGCGGGTTGACGACCGCAGTTACTGTAGATTGGGGTACGACGGACGCTGGCCAGCCGTCGGTATGGGGTGGTGCTGTTCTATTCAGCTGGCATCACACGGCGGGTTATTACCAAATTCGCTTTTTTTTTTCAGTTTGCACCACAAGCTGACAGGTCCCTTGGCCATGTACCCACCGGCCGACGACAACTACGGATCAGAGTCATGCTCCATCATCGCCCTGTCCAACAGCAGCGATATGCCTCCGCTGGTGGTGGTCGCCACTTGCACAGCCCAACTGTACCACTGCCTGTTGCTACCTAATGTGAGTACCGCTCGTATGTGCGAACGGGATGCATATATTTCGTCTGCTGCGCATGAACACGCTAGCGCGTGATCGACGATCGTCATATGTAGCCATAGCCTTGACAGTCGTTTATAGAAAAGGTAATCGAAACGCTAACGAGTGTATGAAGAAGATCAGGTGACTTTTCATGTAGTTGCATCAGGTCTTCTGATGCAAATAAATGAAAAATGATATCCCTTGTGATGATATCCCGTATATGTACTCATATTTTTGGTCGTTTGAGGCTGGCATGGCCGTTTGGTGCCAGCATGGCCGTTTGGTACCAGCATGGCCGTTTGGTGCCAGCATTGCCATTTGTTGCCAGCATGTCCGTTTGGTGCCAGCATGGTCATTTGTTGCCAGCATGTCCGTTTGGTGCCAGCATGACCGTTAGGTGCCAGCAAGGCCGTTTGGTGCCGGCATGGCCGTTTGGTGCCAGCATGGCCGTTTTTTGCCAGCATGGCCGTTTGGTGTCAACAAGGCCGTTTGGTGCCAGCATGGCCGTGTGGTACCAGCATGGCCATTTGGTGCCGGCATGGCAGTTTGGTGCCGGCTGAGAATAGCATCACCCGTTATCGTCCTGCGGGTGTCGTATGAGGAAAAAAGGAAAAAGACGGCTGCACAGCAAGGCAATTTTTTTTTATGATATAGGAGGCAAACGAGCAGACGGATTGCCTGATGGTAAGCAACTATCGCCGCCCATGGACACTCGCAACACCAGAGGAGTCACAAGTGCGTTGCCTACCTTTAAGATCTTTGAATCCCGTGACTTTTCTTTCCCATGACAATGGAAATCTGTTCAGAATGTAGACTTTTATGTGTGAAAAATGTGAAAGTTTAATCGGAATTTATTATTTCAGGCTTCAGAAGGCGAGGACAGCCACGCCCTCTACGTGGTCGAGGCGGTGGAGTTGAGCATAGTGCTCAACCCGGACGATAATGTTGAGATGCAGTATTCCTATCCAGTGCATCTGTACCCCGTGAGTACCAGCAAGTTATTTTTTTTATACAGAAATATCTTTAATACGTAGGGATAAACTCACGTGTAATTATATCGCATTAGGCGACATGTTTCGGGTAAACTCTGGTACCCATTTTCAAGCCGAGTCAGGACACACCGCTCGCGTTGAGGGTGTATCGCTCACTGCTGTCCGCTGCCTTGCACGGCGTTCCAAGTCGCCTAGTGCGATATAATTACACGTGAGTTTATCCGTTTGTAACTAAGTAGTAGTAACATGCCTCACAACAGTTTTAATAACAGAAAATTCTTTATTTACAATAATTACAATTTTACGAGCACTTACTAGTAACTACAACAAAAGGCCCGATGCAGCAAGGATGCTGGCGGCATTTCCTCGTTGTATCGCAATGCTGATACGTTGTGCGAGGAAGCCGCCAGCTCTTCGGTCACCAGTTATATCAATCAGACTCTTCGCGATTTCTGCAAAAAGTTTGTGCGCACTGGGACCCCATGGACCTAGCGTCTCTACGCCAAACGGTACAAAATGGTACTATCTGTCCAGGCTCTTTCGCTACATTTAAAAATTGGTTAAGGCATCATCCGCGATAGCTAGAGATGCGGGTTCGAATCCCGTCTCGGACGCCGGAAGTCCTCGTCGCTTTTTCTTAACTATATGTCATCTATTTTAATTTTTATATTTAAAAATTTCGGCGTTTTCCGCCGCTGCACTCGCTTTTAAATTACTTCATTGGAGATGGGACGGCGCTAGCGTGTCTACGCAGGTAGCATCCCACAACAGCATCCGTAAGACACCCCATCAGGCCTCTTGCCATCATTTCTAACAATGCCGGTCGACTCAAGAACACATTGTCTGAATAAGTGTAATTTTAATGTACAGTCAACCAATTTGATTTATAGGCCACTTGGTTCCTTATCACAGTGAAAATCTATATGAAAGACGCAAAAGATCTCTTATTAACGTCACTGTGACAAGGTTCGAAATGGCTTAGAAATCAAATTGGTTGACTATACCTTTATGTTATCCTAGTATCTTCTCTGTTATTTTAATATTATGCTTTTGTTCTTAATTTCGTTTACTTTCTGTGTTACCTGCCGTGATACTTTTTCACTTGATGGTCTCATAGGAAGATCAGCGCTTGATGTCGCCAGCATTACGCTGAGATGAGGCCATTTCGTGACTTCTTCCTTGTACGTTCTGTTTTTTGTCACTTTTGTGTTGTATGTCTACGTAAGGCTTGTTCACAAAAAAAAGTAGCCACTGCCTTATAATTTCTTTTTTTCGTATGAACCCATCGTTTTTTTTTTGTAAGTTATCATAAAAACCAACTCATTTTCTTTCGTTTTAATGCTGTGGATATTTTTATCGGGTGTTCTAAATCTATGGCCCATTAAAAAAAATACTTTGCATTTTGGGAGAGTTTTTTCTAATTTGAACATTTGGATCATTAAGCTTCCACTATGCTCTATAGTCAAACAAATTATCAATACTAGAATGTCCCGTGAATAATTTCTGTTAGATTTTAGTATCGTAAACAAGCCAAGATATATTATTAATTTGACTAATGTATTTTTGTAACGTTCATTTTTGTTTTGTTCATTTTTGTCAGCACTACTTGGCGTTATTAACATTTTTAGACGGTTGAGGATAGATTTTTTCGATTCTGACATCCTAAACGTAAAATAGACAAGCAAATTCGTAATTATATGACTGTTTCCACTACATGGACCCATCAGTTAACGGTGGAGACTCATACAACTCTGGCTACTTTTTTTCGTGAACATGCTTTATAAACAAATATAATAATATTCATTCATTCATTCATTCAAAATATGAATTTCGATTCCAGTGCTCGAACAACACGTACGCCTGCATGCACGCCGGCGGCGTACACACCGTCACTCTCCCCGTTCTGAACCAACTCAACGATTACGCTTTAGCTAAAGAGTGTAAGTATTTACATTAAAAAATACAATCATTGTTATTACCAAGGAGGGATTGACCATGATGTTTTATCGACTTATCGATAAATAACTGTCACTTAACGAAACAAAGTTAATGTAATGAATTCAGGCCTTTGGATATACATACAAACAAAATAACGGTGTCCCTAATTAACTGATTGTATGTTTTCCATCAACCATTTAACCATTTTAGTAACACGGCACGGGAATGTCTTATGAAAACTTAAGAGACATAAATGGCATGTGAATGTGACGCTGACATGATTTGCTTATCAAAGAGGTCCAATGTTACAGAATAGAACAAAGTTGGTAACGGATAATGCGATATTATTCCGTGATATCGATAATTCGATCGTAACATGGTGACGTATACGACGAGAGATAGATAGAAAAATTTGACAATTCTAAGCGGTACTCGTGTAGCACAATTGGTAGTGCACTGGGCTAGTGATTCAGTGGTTGTGGGTTCGAGTCCCGCCGCGAATCAAATTTTTTTTATCGATATTCGCTAGCAGACGTTTCTGCAAAATAAAAAATAAATCGATAAGTCGTCAACAACAGCTAGGTCAATCCCTCGGACATTTTGATTTATGAAGAATTCCGGTTCTTGGTTATTACAACTTACATCGATCACGTGCAGAGACTAACCGGCAATTCTTCTCAAATATTCCCCTCGGGGCTTTCTCATCTTATGATTTCACCAATAAAGCCTACCTAATTATATTTTATTAATTAATTGAAACAATATTTAAATACAAGTAATTAATTGTAACGTTCTAGCGGAGAGCGAAACGCAACTGTCGGCCATCTTGTCGCGCGCGAGCGTCGCCCGCCATCTTGTGTGCACGGCGGGCCCACGCGCCACCCTGAGCCCACCAGTGGGCTTGGCGCTTACCCAGCCCCCGTTACCTGCCTTGCTCGTACTCTGCACCGACGCCACTGTTCTGTCGAGGTAAGCGATATGTTGACGTTTTTAAGGTATTAATTCGTTGTAGGCTATAAATCCATTATTAACCACTAGAGACAAAAAGAGCAGGACCGGTCGTTTTCATGATCCTTGGGGGAGGTCTATGAGCAGCAGTGGACGTATTTCGTCTAAAATTATGATTCATCATCATCATCATCATCTCAGCCATAAGACATCCACTGCTGAACATAGGCCTCCCCTTGGACCCCCACATGTACCGGTTGGAAGCGACCTGCATCCAGCGTCTTCCGGCGACCTTAATGAGGTAGTCTGTCCATCTTTTGGGCGGAAGTCCCACGCTGCGCTTGCTAGTCCGTGGTCTCCACTCGAGCACTTTTCGACCCCATCAGCCATCTTCTCTGCGTGTAATGTGACCTGCCCAAAAAATTATGATTGATTATGTGTTTTCACTGAATGCTAATGATTATATAGGCTTAAGGCTTAGAAGAACTAGCTTTTCCTCGCGGCTTCATCGGCCAGCCATGCCCGTCTTTAAAGTATGGTTGCGGAATAAATATTATCCTATGTCCTTTCTCGTAGCTCAAACTCTCTCTATACCAAATTTCATCCTAATCGGTCCAGCGGTTAAGAGGTACCAAACAGAGAGAGTTACTTTCGTATTTATAATTTACCAGCTTTTGCCCGCGTGACCTGTAACCGCTAGAAATTATTATTGTTGTTTTCCTTTCATTAAATAAGGAGTTTAAACACAACGTTTATAGTTGATATTTGACTCCATCTCCGTACAAACTTTCAGCTCCATTTTTGACCCTTTAGGGGATTAATTTCAAAAAACGCTGAAATCACTTTTATTGTATTCGTATAAGGAGTGTTTACACAAAATTTCAAGTCTCTCGCTTTAAATTTTACACAATCCTCATAGAAACTTTCAACACCCTTTTTACCCCCCTTAATGGTAGAATTTCCAAAAATCCTTTTTGTGGGTCCTTACGGTTAATAAACTACCTATTGCGAAAAAATCAGCTATCTAGGTTAAGCGGTTTGGGCTGGGCGTTGATCAGTCAGTCAGGACTTTCAAGTTTGTATATCTTTGACGACCGGTCTGGCCTAGTGGGTAGTGACCGTGCCTATGGAGCCGATGGTCCTGGTTTCGAATCCCAGTCAGGGCATTTATTTGTGTGATGAGCACAAATATTTGTTCCGGAGTCATGGGTGTTTTCTATGTATTTAAGTATTTATATTCTATCTATTATATATATCGTCGTCTAGTACCTACAACACAAGCCTTACTGAGCTTACCGTAGGACTAGGTTGATTTGTGTAAGATTGTCCCGAAATATTTATTTGTTTTATTTATTTATCTAAATAATGGATGTGTCAGCAAGAAATAATTGATCCCCCAATAATTGTGATTACAGGACACTGGAACCATATGATTTAGAGGATCAGCTTTATAAAGAGTTTCAACTACGGAACCCAGCGTTGGACCAGGATGATATCAACAACATACTAAAAGAAGTAATTATTTTAGAACCATTTTTTTTTATTTCCTTGAGGCTTGGTCACATAGAGCGCGTTTTGTGGCGTGGCGCAGCGGGGTGCGACGCTGCCGTCCGAATGTGTGCCTTATTGCGTTACATTAGCCACACCGGTGTCACGCTGCGCTGCGCCACGCTCTCCATACGCGCCTATCTGCCCAAGCCTTTACACAACTTTTATTTTTGCAATGTCATGCCGGCTGACTAGAATAGCACCACCCCATCTCCCGCGGGTGTCGTAAGAGGCGACAAAGGGAAAAATCCTACGGCAGCAGCGTCCGTCGAAGCCCAATCTAGCTACTGCGATCGCCAACCCGCCTGCCAAGTGTGACGACTATGGCAACTACCCCCAAGATGATAGAAGTCATATTTGTGGGAGGCCTATGTCCAGCAGTGGATTGCATACCGCTGATATGATGATGATGACACAACTTTTTTTGTGTTCTTTAGTAGAAATGAATGAGTTCATTCATCATCTTCCTGGCATTGTCCCGGCGCGGGAGCCTGGGGTCCGCTTGGCAACTAAACCCAGGATTTGGCGTAGACACTAGTTTTACAAAACCGGCTGCCTTCTGACCTTCCAACCCAGAGGGTAAACTAGGCCTTATTGGGATTAGTCCGGTTTCCTCGCGATGTTTTCCTTCACCGAAAAGCGACTGGTAAATATCAAATGATATTTCGTACATAAATACCGAAAAACTCATCGGTACAAGCCGGCGTTCGAACCTGCGACCTCCGGATTGCAAGTCACACAAATACTACAAAATAGGATATTTTAGTTTAGTCAAAAACTATAAAAGTATAAATTTACAAAAAAAAAGGTAAGCTGTGGAGGTGGTCACAAATATCTGAACATGCACTTTATCGCCTTGATAATAGAGGCGTTGTTTAGATATTTGTGACTACCTCCACAGCTCCGATATATGTGATGGCGACACAATGGAGTATAATAATAAAAAATAATTCATTTTCTTCTCGTATTAGAATCGAATTTGTGATTTGTAGTCAAAAGCATGATTATAAAAATATATTTTTAAAAAACTATACAATTTTGTTCTATTTATCATCATCATCATGTCAGCCGAAAAACGTCCACTGCTGGACATAGGCCTCCCTCAGAACGACCCAAGAAGACCGATCCTGCGCCTTCCACATCCAGCGGTATCCCGCGACTCTAACTAGGTCATCGGTCCACCTTGTGGGAGGCCTACCTACGCTGCTTCTTCCAGTTCGTGAACTCAGAACCTTTCCGCCCCACCGGCCATCGGTTCTGGCAATGTGCCCCGCCCACTGCCACTTAAGTTTGGCGATCCGGAGGGCTATATCGGTAACCTTGGTTCTACTGCGGATGAAATCATTCCTGATGCGATCACGCAGAGACACTCCCAAGATAGCCCTCTCCATTGCTCTTTTGGTGTACTATTTATATTTATTAGTAGATTGTTTGAGGGGGGGCTAAAGTAGGCCATAGTACCAGGAGATGGTTATTTTGCCGAACGAAGTGAGGGAAAATTGTTCGAGGGGTAATATGGCGTTTAGACCCGAGTTATACATACTAGTTTTCACTTCGATTGGGAGAAAATAAAATAAAGTACATTTTAACAATGAACTAATACAATTTTATTCGCCTGCAATGAATTCTGAGTCAAAAATGTTTAATTTGGCAGTCTTTGTATTTTGTTCACTGCTCTGATACAGATAGGATATATCTACGCCGTGAATAAATGCCATAGACAACGTATAATTGGGGCTTCAAAGAGTTTGCCAACGATTTAAACTTTTTTTGAATGCTGGTGAAGTAGGAACTAAAAAGCACCTGAATAAATGATGCTTTGAGAATTGAATTGCGTTTCCTCATTGGTCGATTTTAATATTGCCGTATTCTGATTGGTTGATACTTTATACAAAGTTTATTGTAATGATTTCACATTCTTAAACAGTATTCGCACCAAAAAAGAATCTAGAGTTGCGGTTAACTTCGATATGTGTCGTGATTGGTGGATTTAATAAGGTGAAGTGTTCTGGTTGGTCAATTTAAAACGTTTTGTATATCATAAATATGTATACATATTTTCCCTAGGGGCTCAATGCACTACTTTAGTCCGCCTTGGCAAGCATAATATGACACACTTTTAGAGCATAAGAAGTGAAAAATTATTTTAAAACTCCAATGAACGCATTACAGAGACAGAAGCTATCCTTCACGGCCATCGTACAAGAGATACTAGCGAGGGACGTGTCTCAACCGATCCTCAACATCAACAGCAAGGAAGAACCCAGCCCCAAGGAGAGTCTTGAGGTAAGCCGCGGAATTTGCTTCCTTCGTTTGTATTCCCGGAGATGTAAATTGGGTCTGTTCAAGGCATGAGTGAATAGGCTGTTATTGAACCAGTGTACTATATTTTTTTTAATTATGCAGACACGTCTGCTAGCGAATATCTTTGATATTTAAATCGAAAGAAAAATAGAAAAATTAGAGAGGTGTAGCACATTGTTATCGATGAATTCTCAATGAAAATTGAGACTTCGATGCCGTTAAGTGTTTAATACGCTACCGGTAGATGTGTTTACACGTCATCAATGATGACGTATACGACGAGGGATAAATAGAGAAATTTGATAAGTCTTAGCGGTACTCGTATAGCACAATTGGTAGTGCACTGGGCTAGTGATCCAGTGTTTGTGGGTTCGAGTCCCGCTGCGAGTCAAATTTTTCTATTTTTCTTTCGATTTAAATATCAGTGTACTACATCCTCGATTTCCTCGACATTTACTGGCGTCGGTGGTTCCTCTTCATTTATTACAGAAATAAATCGGAATTATTCATTGCAAACAATAAAAGTCAATCAAAAGTACGGATTCCGTTCAACTGGTTTAAGATCGGTGGCACGCGGCTTCTAAGTAGGTAGTCGATATTAGTCTGTGAGTCTGTAAGTAGTACGTATTTATCGCTTACAAGATTGTCGATATTTTTATCGCGGCAAGCACTAATCAAATGTCGTTTCAGCTAGAAAAAAATCTAGTTACTAGATGATGAATTGATGACTGAGCTTCGCTCGCATGGTTAGAGAAAAATGTAACATATTGAGTTCTCCCGTGGGAATGAGATGTTTTCCCGCTGGAAAATGTAGCCTATGTCACGCTATCGCTTCAACTACCTCCACTTAAAAAATCACGTCAACTCGTCGCTCTGTTTTGCCGTGAAAGATGGACAAACAAACAGACACACTTTCTTATTTAACTACACATTTTAACTATATGATCTTATGTAACTTTCCTTGGGCTTATGTAACTTTCTCTAGGTATGGCACATACGGCGCTATTTTCGTCCGTCCTTGTCATAGTCTCACACATTTTTGTTCCCCTCCAAACTGGACCCTTCAGAACTGTCACAGTTAGAGGGGAACAAACAAATACAAATGGAGTTTTCTCGGGTTTTCAACCAAAGTTGCGGTAATTAATACAGAATATGCTAATATAATCGTCACTACTTTGAAAAAACTTCGTAACTCATTCTGGTTTTCAAAAGAAAAATGTCGTAACGATGTATGGGATGAGTATAGAGTTACGGCGTGTCAACTTAGATTGTCTTTATCAGATACGAGATTTTTTCAAAATATGGACGATATTTGTTATAAAGAATGTCCCGGAAAGCGAAATTATAGTGAATTGTTACATTTTGGGATGGAAAAGCCAGAATATCTTTGTCCGTTACTGGCGCACGCGGATGCGTTTTCCAGTCATTATTCTTCCTAGATTAGTATGGATAGTAATAATTATACCTAGATATTTTTCTAGCACGAACGATTTCTTGTTTGTGATTGACAAAATAAAAACATCGACAGTCCTGTTGTCATGCAGGTAATACTAAGACAAATATAGGATAATAGGTTTAAAATAAGTATCAATAACACAACTATCTGTTTATTTATATTTAATATACTTCATAAAACAATTTGGAACTATTAATTGCAAATAACAAAATAAATTGGATCAAAAATGTACGGATTACGTTCAATTTGTTCAAGATCGGTGGCACGCGGTGTCTAGGCAGGTAGCCGATATAAGACTGTGTGTACGTCTTGTCGTTGAAGTAGTATGTACTTATCGATAACAGGATTGTCGATATTTTTATTGTGGTAAACACTAAGCAAATGTCGGTCCTGCTAGAAAAATATCTAGGTATAGTAATGAGTACCGTGTCGCAGTTCCTGTCGGGCGCCACGCTGAAGCTGCGCGCGCAGTACGTGGCGCGCCAAGCTGGCGGCTCTGCGTGCTCTGGCCGCGCAGCACCACGTCTGGCACCAGGACTTGCAGGTTCGTACCGCCTTGCTGGGGACCCTACAACGCCTCTACCGAGTCTCAACATACCGCGTGTCGCCATCATAGGAGCTTTAACTTTGGGGATCGCTTCAGAACCACGAACGTAGGAAGCGACAAAGGGAAAAATCCTACGGACTGACCCAAAAACCCCATCTACAGCTACTGCGGTCGCCAACCGCCTGCCAAGCGTGACGACTATGGCAACTACCCCTTAAAATGATATAAGTCATATTTTTGGAGAACCTATGTCCAGGAGTGGACTGCATACGGTTGAAATGTATGTATTGTTCAGACTAAATCAAAGCACCTTTTGCTTTGCTCGCTTTTGCTTTTCTGGCGAAGTTTGCTAGCTTTCTGAGGATATCGATCCGCAGAAGACTAGCGAACCTCTACTCCATTCGCTAGCTAGGATCTATCTAATGATCATGGAATGCCGAAGCACTCTGCAGCGAAAACCGACTGTCACGTTCTGACCGAGAGACGTAGCTCTGAGCAAAAATCTTAAGGTGGATGATCGCCTATACGAAGGAGAAACCTCACAAGAACATGTCTATCGGAGACTGGCCATCTTAGTGAAGGGAACCAGTTTCGACAGGTGATTCAGTGTGGTGGTCGATTTAGATTCAGGGAAATCTAAATCGACCACCACAATCAGCGTGTTTGCTTTTTCTTGCAGCTTCTGCTGGACTCAGCACTATCCAAGATCGTAACAGACTTCGACTGCAAATACACAGCAGCATCCATAATCATCATCAGGCTATATAGTAGTCCACTGCTGGACATACATACATTTCAGTAGGATGCAGTCCACTGCTGGACATATGCCTCCCATAAATAACTTGTATCATCTTGGGCGTAGTTGCCATCATAGAGTATATTGAATAGTAGGGTATAGAGTTATCAGTCAACGTTTGCGGATATCACGCCATCTATTGCGAGTTCACGACAACTTTTTAAATGTGTATATATGCATACCTACATTTGTATACAGAGAGGAGATGGCGGGATTTTTAAATATTTAAGCTTTGACAGGAAGTTCAGTCTGAGCAAACAGATCTAAACCACATCAGGTGCGAACTTCCTAGCATTTTTCATCAAAAGCTGCTAATGAAGTTCACGCATGATGTGGTCTACTAGTTCTGTTTGCGCAGAACATTGATAAAAATACAATAAAACAATAGATTAGACTATTATTTGTATTTCTTTATTTTGTCGGCTATAAACTTCCACTTTTATTTTCATTTCTTTGCATACTTATCATCTATTATCACATCTCAAGAGTATAAAAATAACGGTTATCACATATTTCATGTTTTTCTAGTTACATCCAGAATTAGTAACCAAAATATCTTTATAATTCTGACTTACATAGGATAAGAATATTTGATGATAGTAAATACTATAAATATTCAATAGATTATACATAGGTTGTATAATTAATTATCGTGTAGTATTTAACAATTTTTTAACTATAAACTTCTCATAACCCTGGTTCGGGTGTTTTGTTGTACTTATTAGCTATAAGAACATCTGACATGAAAGCAATAAATATGTATATTCTCGTCAAATTGTAACAGCTATTTAAATAAAGGCACCTCAAAGGAGCAACGTTATTTTTCGTTTTAAATAATAGTTCCTGCTCAATTCTCGCATTCGATCTTCTGGGTCAAAGTCTGATCGTGTTCCTTTGAGCATATTATTGGTGTCTTTACACCAGTGATGTAGGAAAAACCTACAAGATAAGTCCATAATATGGTTGGTCAATACATCTTTATGATCGTCACATTTTATGAAATTAAAATCTATTACTATTTCTAATGCATTTTTAAGATATTTTTTAATATTGACCATGTCAGAGTCCGTTTTTAAGGTATTTGCCACCACGTCTTGGATATTTGAAAAACACTCTACTAATGGTTGATTTGGATAAAACAAATGTGATTTTCCTTGAGAATATTCTTTTAACTTTATATATTGGCTGCTCTCTTCGCGATCATAAAGGCAGTCGTGGCATGATTTGCAATTTCTATATATAGATTTAGTTTTTCTTAATATGTAACCTGTTACGTATTCAATCTGGGCCATGATTTTTAAATTACTTTTTTTATTATTTATGTCGACTAAGACATGGTCACTGATGTGGTCAAAGTTATAAACCTGATATGTCGTTTTTTGTGGAGCTTGGTGTTTGTTGAAGAATATCTTACTCAAAGACTTGAAACCACGCCCTTCGTCTTTCTCACAATTATATCCTGGCCTGTGCAGGGAATTTAAATTATTAATTAACAATGCAGCAAAAGCTACCTCGAAATGTGCACACGTCGGGTTGTTATTTCTTGCACCATGACTTCTAACACAGCCGAAAAAGTTTTCCAGAGGATCCTGGTTGAAATGGCGTAACCATATGGACTTAATATCGTGTTTATAAAATAATTGTGTTGTTAAATAATCTAAATTTTCTAGAGTGCGTAGCCAATTAGGGATCGAAAACACGTGGCTCTTTTTCCCCTGCGGTGTTACAAATCGCATAGTTTTCAAGACCCGTTTACTTTTGATCCAAACTTTATGATGGATTGATTTGGGCGTCAGTGGACCCAGTAGGTCTTTGCCAGGTCTTATCTTGGCGTTCCTAAATCCACCGTTCACCGAATCAAACAACTCGTCAAAAAATAGAATAACGTCGGCGGTCTCCTTGCTTGACGGATCTAGTACTCCTTTTTCTGAAACAGAATGACAAGCATAGCGTCAGCATTACATAAAAAAAAAACAATAACTTACTATTTCCGTAGTATTAATATTCCTAGATATAACCTTTCACAATATATCATTATAATTTACAAATATGTGCCGATTTTAAAATATATAACAACGTTTTTTATCATTTGCTAGTAGCTAGGTAGTTGTAGGTATAAATTATAGGTATATTGGTGTATATTCCTAAGAGCCTTACAAAAGGTGAACTTAAAACAGCGTCTTCTTTAATACTTTGTTCAGTAGGCCTAGGACATAATGGTCGTGACAGTATCTCGTGGCGAGATACACTTCCCGTCATTTTCTAACAATATTAATTAAAAATTGACGGGTAAACTATTTAGGCTCGAGATGCTGTCGTGTAAAAATGGCTTCACCGATTTTATTTGATTTAGTTTTCAATGAAACTGTGTAGGTACTTGTTATTAAATTAACACCTTACGGCAATCAATACGATATTGCATATATTCGAATCAGAATAAGCTTGGTTCTAGAGTAATAAAGGTAATCTCACTGAGCCAAGAACAATATGCATAAACGGAGATGGCGGAACCATTTGCGCTAATAGTTTACTTTGAAAGCTTAATAATGAGTTAGATATCAATTTCGCCTAGACTAAAAAATATGTTCAAATTTACCTGCTAAATATCCCATATTAATTGCAACTGATCTGCTTAACAGCTGTGTGGCAAATTTAACTTTCATTTTCGGAATTTTATGTACGTTTACGTGCTGTTCCGTTAACTTTGGCATTAGCCTGATGCCTTTGTATGCTGGATTTTCTTCATATAATTGAACGATGTGTTCCCACTTTGCTGTTTTATTTTCATTTTAAATCGAACATATTAAATTCTTTGTGATTAAATTATTTCTTATATTTTTTATAAGATGGGGAGGGTCATATAAAGGTATAACCTCATGGCCATCGATTTCAAAAACGTTTTTTGTAAAATCTTCATTCTTAAGTGAATAATTACGTTTCGTTTCAGCAATAAGCGAATTAATAGCGCTCATGTTTGCTGAACCTTGGTCGCAAACAGTCGCAACAACATGAAATCCATAATTTCAGCAATTTTTTTGATTCTTGTATTTCCATTGTCAACGAAACCGATAATCTGATCTTTTTTAGAATTATATTCAAAATGCGGTTTGATTGCCATTTCGTCGAATAATAATATACATAATTTGTCAGACAGCGACATTTTTTTCGAATTGATTTTCAAGTTTTCGAAAATTTTTTCATTAATACCGGCTTTTAAGGCTGCAACAGATATCATCCTTGACAACGTAAGTGGTGACGGTAGCACAAAAATGTGCCTCAACCATCTATATGCTTTGGGTCCCTGTTTATAAAGAGATAAGGCCATTATTTTTTCTTGTTTCGTAAATCTTCGTCCCATCTTTTTTTTGTTTATTTCCCTGAACTGCATTAACACAAAAAGTAATGCCATGGTCGTAAATTTACTAACGGCTTTTTGAAAATTTGTGTTCGTCGACAGCGATAAAGCTTTTCGAAGTCTAGCAGAATATTTCTCTTTAGTCTCCGTAAGCTTCTTGACGTGTCTGGCCAGAGTGCTAGCTTCAGGGCAAAATTTTAGTATGTACCCTACACGTATCTTATCTGAAATGTATTTTTATTTTGTATTAGCAGTTGTACACGATAAATATAAAAAAATGTAAGTACTATTTATATAAAAATGTGATATCAGGGCCAAGAAAGTTGAAATATATTTATGAATAGGTATTAAAGACAATATAAAATAAAATCGATAATTAAATAAATTAGGACCCGTACCTTCTTTGCGCTTTGTCGTTATTTCGAAGCGTTTATTCTGTCGTTGTTTTCTGTTGTTCTTATCTGGTAAGCCTGCATATAAAAAAAAATGTTGTGTACTGTTTGAATGATTAATAGGTGCTGAAAACAATGAGTGAGCGTGCAAATTACGAAAGTTAATTTAATTCAAAAGTTAGATGGAGAACACATTCTTATTTTACTTTATCAAAAAGTTTTAGACCTAATCCTATTCTTTTTCAAATACCTATCTAACGAAACCTCACACTTAATGGTTGACTCGAAAAAAATACCCCCACTTCACATGTTCTTCAAAATACCCCCCCACACACAAACAAACAAAATTTTATAAAATTTCCATATGACAACTTTGCCCACGTGATTTATTTTCAAGTTCATACCAAATTACAGCTCTCTAGGACTAATGTTCAGTGAACGGCAACATGGCGAAACTATAAGGGTTACTAGTTGACTACGGAACCCTAAAAACGAATTATACCGTGTGTACTTAGTTTAAATTTAATCCCGACGTTCCCGGGCCACATAGACCACCAGGTGTCCATAGTTTGTTAAAGGGCTCAAAGTGTTGGGATACAATTTAAATTCATTATCAACCTCCTGGTTGCTAAAAATAATTTTCAAGTGTTTAAACTAACCTGAAGTCGTTGGTTGAGCAGTGTCGCCAGCAGCCACATTACAAAAATGACTATTTCCAGTCAACAGAGCCTGTGGTCCCTGACCCTGACCCTCTGGTATAGATTGCCGGGGCAAGCTCAAGAAGTTCACACTCTGCATTAGGGCACTGTTGGTTATTCCTGAAAATCACATATATATTTTTATATAATAGTATACATCAGTATTATTAACTATGTTTATGTTAGTAGATCAACTGTTAAGTTATGTAAGTTATAAAAAAAAAATTAAATGTAATTTTATTTATACATGCCAATTGTATATATTTTGAATTATTCGTGTACTGTAAGTATCATTATCATCATCTTCCTCACGTTATCCCAGCATTTTGCCACAGCTCCTGGGAGCCTGGGGTTCGCTTGGCAACTAATCCCAGGATTTGGCGTAGGTACTAGTTTTTTCAAAAGCGACTGCCATCTGACCTTCCCGCCCAGAGGGTAAACTAGGCCCTATTGGAATTAGTCTGATTTCCTCAAGATTTTTTCCTTCACCGAAAAGCGACTGGGATATATCAAATGATATTTCGTACACAAGTTCGAAAACCTCATTGGTACAACCCGGGGTTTGAATGTGCGACTTCCAGATTGCAAGTTGCATGCTAAGTCTATTTAAAGTCAACATGGGGTTGTCAATACCATGAATCTCCATGATAAACTGTCTATAGACAAACAATTAATAATACTTTTGTATACTTTTTCAAGTATTATGTAGTGTGTCTATTAGTATACTAACTGTCAAGTTAAGTAAATTCTAAAAAAAATATTTAAATTTAATTTCATTCAGAATACATGGTAATTGCATATATTTTGAATTATTTGTGTACTGAATGTATATTTAAAGTTTATATCCGATGTTCCCAGGCCACATAGACCACCAGGTGTCCATAGTTTGTTAAATGGCTCAAAGTGTTGGGATACAATTTAAATTCATCATCAACCTCCTGATTGCTAAAAATAATTTTCAAGTGTTTAAACTAACCTGAAGTCGTTGGTTGAGCAGTGTCGCCAGCAGCCACATTACAAAAATGACTATTTCCAGTCAACAGAGCCTGTGGTCCCTGTCCCTGACCCTCTGGTAAAGGGGGCTTGGCTATTCCTAAAAATCACATAATTATATAACATTTTATGTAAAAGTATACATAAGTATTATTAATTGTGTTTATATCAAGAGATTAACTGTTATGTAAGTCAAAAAAAAAAGATATTTAAAATGCAAATTTAATTAATCATGGGCATTGTATATTTTATTATTTTTGTACTGATAGTATATTTAAAGTTAATATGGGGTGGTCAGATACTGTCTACTGTACTGTCTTATAATTTATAATATACCTGTTTCCATTAAAAAAAATATATATGCGCATAGTGTGTGCCCTCATACCTTTTAGTTGGAGTGTTGGAACCGCAATATTGCTGAGTTTACCACTTCGAGTGACATATTTTTGGTCAAAGTGAACATGACACACTTTGCGGTACTTATATATCAATTTGTTATCCAATGATAAAACATCGCCACCAATAGAGTAAATCCAGGTACGAAATCTGTCAGCATCATTAATTGGGTTCGGAAACTTATGTAGACTTACATTATCTGAACCTGAAAAAAGTAATACATTCCATTATAGTAATAAAAATGGTTACGGTCTAGATTAATTGATTCTAATAAGATTTTTTTTATTATTCTAAATTCTAATTTAATTGTGGTTTGTTGGATTTGGTTAAAAAAGTCGGCTTCCGCATTTACATAAACGACCACATAATATATCTTATAAACGACGCCATGGTTGTAAAGCAATTTTCATTGATGGATAGAGTTATCAAAGGTATATAATAATTACACATGTCACCTGTGCAAAAGCAGGGCAGATCGCTAGTATTAATTAAAGATAATATGAATACTTACGCGTTTTACCGCAATCAGGTACACAACACAACTCACTATTTCGAACCATAATAACCGTGAACCAATACAAATAGCAAGTCAAAGTCCGTCAAGCACACCAGGTACACATAAAAGCAGAGTTATCGGAGTCCAGGGAAAGCAAAGTCGTATTTAAAAATAGAGAATAACACATCAGAACTCTTAAAAGAATCGAGGATTGAAAGTGCCACTTTGAAATAAACGCGTATGAACGTGTTATGGCAAACATGGCGGGTCTTTAAAAACGTTCCGTTTCTTATTTTTTTCTAAATTAAATTTATAAAGGCTAACCTAGTACTGCAAGTATTAAAAAACCTTATTTAAAAAAAAATGAAACTGATATTCTTTTTTTGTAAGAATATAGATCAAAACAGTGATCTTTAATTTAAAATTATGAAAAAGTACACATTTTTGTTTGTCTCGTTATTATGTTTATTGCGTGGAACGAAAAAGGAAAAAATAGCACTACAGATAACGTATACTTTGCAAGGTTTATAAAATTGATTATAGCGCCGTCTGTAGTCGGTTCACGGAGTCCTACCCGAGTACATCAGGTTCACCGGTTTCTTCTAAGTGAAAACACCGTGGTTGCCATGCCCTGACGCTGCTGCCCGTCCATAGGATTTTTCCCTTAGTCGCCTCTTACGACACCCGCGGGACGAGATGGGGTGGTGCTATTCTAGCCAGCCGGCATCACACGGCTTCTGGACATAGCGCTCCCCCAAAGAGCGCCACAGCGCCCTGTCTTTGCTAATCGATATTATTTTGTGTGCAGAAAGACATCGAAGAAGTGACCCTAAAGTCGGCCGTGTTGAAGGAGAAAGCGCTGCTCGCTGAGAAACACCAAGATGATATCAAATATAGGTAAACTTTGCAAATTTTGTGGTTTTAATTGTAACAATAACGATATTGAATCGTTACAAAGATTTGACGACCGGTCTGGCCTAGTGGGTAGTGACCCTGCCTATGAAGCCGATGGTCCTGGGTTCGAATCCCAGTCAGGGCATTTATTTGTGTGATGAGCACAGATTGGTATTTGTGTCTGAGTCATGGGTGTTTTCTATGTATTTAAGTATTTATATATATCTATCTATTATATATATCGTCGTCTAGTAACTACAACACAAGCCTTACTGAGCTTACCGTAGGACTAGGTCGATTTGTGTAAGATTGTCCCGAAATATTTATTTATTATTTATTGTTTAAAGATTCTCTCGCGAACGAGAATCGAAGCCCGTTCTGGCTAAGCCCCGGGATCATTAAAATTAGAATATGTCTCCCGTGCTGTTTGGTACCGGTTGTCTACAATACTGCCACGCTCGGAAGGCAGGTTGGTGACCGCAGTAGCTGTTGGGCTACGACGGATATCGGTTTCTTCGCTTGCGACACCATTTAAATATAAATAAATATTACGAAACATTTTTGCAAAAATTGCCTGAGTCCCACGGTAAGCTCAAGAAAGCTTGTGTTGTGGGTACACACCTAACGATTTATTTAATATACAAATACTTAAATACATATATAAAAACACCCATGACTCAGGAACAAATATCTGTGCTCAGCACACAAATAAATGCCTTTACTGGGATTTGAATCCAGGACCGTCGGCTTCATAAGCAAGGTACCCACAATGCGATGGACAGGGATCGGCACGACCCGTGCGACATCGCGGGATTCAAACAAGAAATATTAATATGGACATGACATGATTACCTATAAAGCCGTGGTGGTTTAGTACGCAAAAATTAACAAATAAATTGTGTCATTTTTCATACACGTATATAAAATATGTAAGTGTTAAAATGTAACCATTTGCAGTGCAAGTCCTGGCTAATACTACCTGGTATGTCGAAGGTCACTTTCGGGTATTCTGTTGTTTGTGTTTATGACCAAAGGCATCGTCTAAGCTGGTGTGAAAAAGACAGTCAATAGTAATATTAGAATTGATATCATCCTTCTCTAGTTTATTGATAAGGAATGCAATCAATTTCTAACAACAAATATGTTTACTTTACATATTATTCGTTCATTAAGTTCGGATATGGTGATTTGAAGTTATTTACTCATTGTTTATTTCGCCGACTTCGGCTTGTTTTACGGATTCCGGGGAATATCCATACTAACATAATGATTGAGGTCGTACCGATCACTGCTGATTACAGATTAAATTTCTGTGCTCACCACACAAATAAATGCCTTTACTGGGATTTGAATCCAGGAACGTCGGCTTCATAAGCAGGGTACCCACTAGGCCAGACCTGTCTTCAACAAATGTGATGCTGATGGATGCTGTGTCTCCAGATGTTCAGCGGTGATCCGCAAGCTGCGCGCCTCGGCGCCCGCTACGGCGGCCGAGCGCGAGCTGCTGGCCGAGCTGCAGCAGTACCGGCTCTGCGGGGAGCGGGCCGCCGACCAGCTCCGGAGGCTCAAGGAACACGCGCGCCACAAGCACGACCAGGTCACTACATGACTTAGAGAACTACTAAGCATAAGTGCTCCAATTGATGATGATGATGTAATCCTGTTATCATTAGGGACATGGGGCTCGCAGAAGAATTTTCCACTTGTCACGTTGTTGGGCGGCTTCCAGCTCTTCCCATCCAACACCAATTGAGCCAGCCTCTTTCTCAACTGATCGTCTCCATGTACTTTTTGGCGCCCTGCGATTTTAAGCCTTACCCAGGGTCTTCATTTTTTTTCTACCAACAATGGTGGCACACAAGCATACCGCCTAATGGTAAGCAGTTACCGTAACCTGCAACTGCAGAGGAATCACATGCGTGTTGCCTACCCTAAAAGTTGTTGGAGCTCTGGGAACCTTACTCACCATCAGGAACACAACACTACATACCTGAAAGCAGTGCTATTATGGCTGTGGTCTTCTGTAAGGAGGAGGTACTTCCTCTAAGAAAGTTTAAGATACTATATAGTTGATGTGCATTTCATGTATATTTTTGGTTATTTTACAGTTGAACATATGGCAGGAAGAGTACAAGAGGAAGGAGATATCTCTCGGAAAGTCCCACAAGGACATAATCTTCTCGACGCTACGGCAGCAGTGAGTATTTTTTTCTTTCTTTTTTTTTTTAGTTTTTATTCGTAAACACAAACACACACATATTAAATCAACTTCCTCGCGTTGTCCCGGCATTTTGCCGCGGCTCATGGGAGCCTGGGGTCCGCTTGGCGACTAATCCCACGATTTGGCGTAGGCACTAGTTTTACGAAAGCGACAGCTATCTGACCTTCCAACAAAGAGGGTAAACTAGGCCTTATTGGAATTCGTCCGATTTCCTCACGATGTTTTCCTTCACCGGAAAACGACTGGCAAATATCAAATGATATTGCGTTCTGAAAAACTCATAGGTAGTAACCGGGGTTGGAACTTGCGACCTCCGGATTGCAAGTCGCACGCTCTTACCACTGGGCCACGGGACGCTTTAGTTTTTATTCGTAAATACAAACAGACATATACATCATAAAAAAAAAAAAAAAAAAAAAAAACAGAATTCAAAAAAGTGCTACGAAATGGCCTCATCTCACCATATTGCTAGCGAATAACCAGCGCTGATCTTCCGATAAGGCCATCAGGTGAAAAAATCACGATTGGTAACATCAAAAAATAAAAATGATTTTTTAACAATGTAATCAACTAGTTTACAAACAGTGAATTTATAATAAGAAAAGAAAAGATCACAGACGTAAAGATAGTAATAGCAAAAATAGTATTTCGTTATATTACAAAGCTATGAAGTAGTGCAACTATTCTGTATTATAATTTTGTCCCTTGCTTTGTTAGCAATGTGGCACCTTTTAACGGATCTAACGGGGGTGGTCACAAATATCTGAACAACGCCTCTATTGTCAAGGCGATAAAGTGCATGTTCAGATATTTGGGACCACATCCACAGCTCCGATATATCTGATGGTGACTGTAACTAAGGCTCACAACACTATAGTTTAATTATACTGTGTGTAAGTCTAATACGGGCGAAGAATTAAACCAGACATAGGATTTACCAGTATAATCATTAACCAAAAGGTTTTTCTTTAATTATACCTATTATACACATGTAATGAATTTTTGTAAAATTTCTGAGTAGTAATGTACTGCGAACATTACGCGATATAAGCTTTTGAAAGTAACTGTCAACGAGTGTTTAACTCGAGTGTGTAGCATTACATTGCGAGCCGAATTTTTTTATATGGATAAAATTTTAATGGCACTTCTAAGTAAAAGTTATCTAAATATATTTCTTATGTCCCATTCTACCCTCCGTTAAGAGATTCGCCCGTATAAGACTTCCACACTGTATTGTTACATAAACAGTAATTTTTTTTTTCGTCTTTCAGATACGCTCAACTGTCAACGTTAGTGGAAGAAACAAAGTTACTCAAAGATCAACTTAGTATTGTATAAAAACTATTTTATTTTGCGTTTTCTGCACTAAAAATAGTACGGGTTATATCGCGAATTAGATGACAGACCTAGTAGCTAGTTTTTCTGCCTGTGAAGATGACCCTGGGTACAACTCCCATTTGTGTAATGATCATAGGAGTTCCCGAGTGTTTCTTTGTATTTAAGTATTTGTATATTATATATATATATCGTTGGCTGAGTGCCCATAATACAAGCTTTCTTGAGCTTACCATGGGGCTCAGTGAATTTGTGTAAGGATGTCCTGTAATATTTTTATATTTAATATTTATTTACCTTGCGTTTCGACATTTTCGGATAAGTGACGTCGGAACAAGTTCAATAAATTAGCGAGAGCGTGGAATTGTATTTGTAGTGGTATTGTATGTTTATAAGCATTCTATGTAGTGGTATTGTGTGTTTATAGGCATTCTATATTTGAGATTTCCTTTTTCCCGTACAACCACTACAGATGCCTTGAACTTGATCCGACGTCACTTATCCGAAAACGTAGAAACTCATGGTAAATAAACATTAAATAAATAAATATTACTGGACATCCTTACACAAATGGACTGAGCCCCACAATTTAATTATACATAAATTTTATTCGCAATACACCCGTTCTGTTTTTAGCCAACCTAGTATTGTGTACTTTTTTTTTAAACATGTAACTGAATTGTCATTTTAAATTATTTTTCTCAATTGTTACTTAACTATCCGTTGTGCCATTTAAAACTTATTTCTCATGAAGTAGGCAGTAAACACACAGTCTGTCGGATTAGAAGCGGATGCCGTAGCCAATAGACGTCAAAGCCGGACTAGCACATGAGTGGAGCGACAGTACATCGCGGCGAGATAGACTGCCCGTCCCTCTTTAATTAATATACTTAGAAAGAGACGGATAGTTTACCACTATAATTATATGTGTTTTTATGTAAGACTTGACATTTCCCTAAAATAATTGTACCTAATTGTTAATTCATAATTGTATTAAGATCTTTTCTGGAAAAAAATCGCCACTTTTATCAAGCAGTAGAAAAAAAATAAGGGATATTTTTTTCCCTATTATACTTGAAAGAGCTTAAGATAAAAAAGATAAGTTAATTAACATAACTTTGAAAGTGGCATTTTTTAGAGAAAAACTTTGATTTTTAATGTTGATAATTTGTATTGCTTTTAGTGTCTGAGATTAAAAATAAATGTTGAAACGATCGATTTTAATTTATCTTTAGCCCTTTTTCAACCCCACGGCTTCCTAGCCTAGTTGGTAATATAGTAATCTGTAAGTCTTGGGTTCGAGTTCAACCCAGACTTTCAGGACTTTTAAAAGGCATCAAGCCTTTTAAACATATTAGGTTAAGTTTGTTTTATAATAATCCTGAAAAGTCTACAGTTTCAGAAAAAAACATGTTATGCCAAATGATGAATTAGGGTCGTCACCCTAAACCACCCATGTAGACACTTTAAGCTGACAGGCACCAATGATGGACACTTAGTTCTTAATTCAAAAACCATAACGTTATAAACTAAATATGTACCAACAAATGCACAACACTTGACTACTTTAAGATAAGCACTAATTTTCATGATTGGTTCTTTCTATTGAACCTTAATAATTAATGATGGCATTCAATTTTATGCCATAGGGGAGTACTCCATTTCAATTTTATTTATAAATAAACGGGGATTGAAATAAAATTCAAGAATATTGTTATCAAACTTTATTTGAGATTCTTTTTTTATTTTATTTTACAATTATTTTCTTTTTTTTTCTTCGTTCAAATATTGAACGATTCAAACATTAAACTTACGTGAATCATAAGAAAAACCTAATATAGGAATGTCTACAACGAAACTTAGTGTAATAGCAGAGTAAGTGTAAGACCTGCAGCCTAATATAGTCAGTTTTTTTTTTATGACATAGGCGGCAAACGAGCAGACGGATTGCCTGGTAGTAAGCAATTACCGTCGCCCATGGGCACCCGCAACACCAGGGGAGTCACAAGCGCGTTGCCGGCCTTTAAGGCGGGTTGGAGCTCTGGGAACCTTACTTATTAATCACTTGTCACATACAGGTGAAAAACTTAACTAAAGGACCATGTCTATGTAGTTGGACAGAGAATTGATATGGAACTTGCGTCAACATTTGAATATAGAACGTGTACATACATTACTACTACATAAAGGTGCTTTCACCTACTACAACGCCCGCCCTTGGTCACATAGATGAGCGATATTTGCTATCGCGATCACGCTAACGCCAAGTGTAACGCGCTGTCTCACTATAGCCGTACAACATGTATCTAATATAATATATAAGTATATATTTATTATGTGTTGATTAAATGCTTTTGACGTAGATATAATTCAATATAAAGATGCAGGTTTAACGTATATCTTTACTTTTAACTCTCAGAGAAATGGCACTATTTTCTGTAAAGTTTATGTTATTTTTACAAAGAATCATACATATTTCCATACATTTACGATAGTTTCCATTGTGTTATCGCCTTACAAAGTAATGAGAGTCGTAATACAATGGCAAATAAATCTTTAGGATATTGTTATATCCTCGATATCGAATCGAAAGAAAAATAGAAAAATTTGACTTTGAGCGGGACTCGAACCCACAACCACTGGATCACTAGCCCAGTGCACTTGCTACCTATCCGAGTACCGCTTAGACTTGTCAATTTTTTTTATCTTATCCTTCGTGGTATACGTCATCATGGGTGACGTGTAGTCACATCTACCGTCAGCGTATTGAACACTTAACTACATTGAAGTCTCAATTTACATTGAGAATTCATCGAACTATCTAACTGAAAGTTGGTACTTTGGGTTCTAAGTAGGAATAACATGAAATCTACAGAAAATAGCATTTTTTAGTGACATTAAAAAAACTAATTTGTTAATTATACTCTACTAATTCAGTATTGACTGATAGCTACACTTTATCTATTCTCTAGAGAGATATATAAAAATGTAACCAAATGCAATTACTATTGCATACATTACTATAAGTCAAATTTAAGGTATTTCTCATAATTTTCTATACAATCAGTATTCGTTCATAAATTCATAATTAAAAATCAAGATTTATAACCTTGCAAACATAACCAATCTTTACAATCGTTTTGTCGCACAGCTTACAAGCTATACCCTTACCACGAGTTGTGACATTGAGGTTTTCGATAACGAGTATCGAGTTTACTATCTGTGCATCTTGCTTGTACTATTTTAGTGCGAACGAGATGATAAACTCGATACTCGTTATCGAAAACCTCAATGTCATAACTCATGGTAAGGGTACAGCTTACAAGCTACTATCAATATGACTCTTACAACACTATATTAAGGCTTAAATTTCGACTAGAGGACCCCAGAACATTTTGGACACACGTTTTTCGTCTTCGGTGAAGAAGAAGTCTTTTCCCAGCTTCACGAATTCTTTGAGGGAGAGTTTGCCATCCTGTTAACAAATACAATGATATTAGTAACTTGTTCGTTGTATAAAACTTATTTAACTGACGACATTATCTTTCTATAAGTAGTTGATTCAATTGCGGAAATATTGTATCGTGTTAAGGACCTGCAATTAGCTTTAAGTAAATTAATGAAGAGTATGTTTCAATTCTGGTTACTGCTTACGCTGGTAATATATGACATCTATTTAAATGCTAGTGTTTCTACCTAATTAAATATCCCAGTGACACGGCGCCAATGATAAATACTTTGAAATTTTTTATACATAATACCTTTAATCAAGGAACAAATATACTAAATTCCCTGGCCAGGATTCGAACCCAAGACCTGCTACCTAGGCAATCACAGCCGGCAATAAGGATTGAATGTATTCTTACCCCGTTGACATCGATGATGGCGAATGCCACCGCGGCGTGCTCGTTGTCCAGCCCCAGGCATTCGAAGAACAGCTTAAACTCTTTCACTGAGATGAAACCAGACTTGTCCTTGTCTACCGCCTGGAACACACAGATATCTTTGTAATGCCGGAAAGAGACAGATTAAAAGTAGGATTTAAAAGCTCAAGGAAGAATGGAAAAAAAAACACAATCGGGCGGTTGCGAACGGAGCTACCGAATTTTCCACCGACATCGACAACGAATTTTATCACCATATTCTTCATATATGTATGATGGAACATGAGATCGCTAACCCGTCTGCCAAGCGTGGCGATTATGGCCGGTGTGGTGGGGAAGGCCTTAGACGTAGCAGTGGACATCCGTGCTTCATACACAGAAATAATGGTAGGGTGTTGTGCTACCAACTTGACTAAGTGACTGGTTGTAAAACACACTTAAATATTAAGTAAAACTATCCATACTAAAATTATAAATGCGAAAGTATGTCTGTTTGTTTGTCCGTCTTTCACGGCAAAACGGAACGACGAATTGACGTGAGTTTTTAAGTGGCATTAGTTCAAGGGAAGGAGTGTGACACAGGCTACTTTTCCAGCGGGAAAACATCGCATTCCCACGGGAAGATTCAATATGTTACATTTTCCACTAACCATGCGGGCGCAGCCGCGGACATCATCTACTAGTATAAATCCGTCCGATAGTTCCTGTGTAATATTCTAATAGTAGTCACATTCAACTAATATAAAGGTTCTTTTCACTGATCGCAAATAGTGGTCCTTAGAGTCTACATGCATCCTGCGTTCATGAAGGTTCTGTGACATATAGGTAGTTTCTTAATTTTTTTTTATGGTTAAGACTCAATATGATTTGAGACTTAGGTAGATGCCGTTAAGTGTTCAATACGCTAGCGGTAGATGTGTGTACACGTCATCCATGATGACGTATACGACGAGGGATAAATAGAAAAGATTTGACAAGTCTAAGCAGTACCCGTATAGCACATGTAATTGGTAGTACACTGGGCTAGTGATCCAGTGGTTGTAGGTTCGAGTCCCAATGCGAGTCAATTATTTTCTATTTTTCTTTCGATTTTAATAGTTTCTTGGCTGTTACCTTGAACAGGTACGGCAGCCAGCGATGAGCCTTCTTCTTGAGGGTCTTATCATTCAGCACGTGATGCATGTCTTCTAAATACTGCTCCACAGTCACGAAGTTGTACGGGTCGATGGCGCCCCACTGCTCTTCCCACGTGTACTGGAAAAGTTTGCTTGTTAATATAAGGAACAGCCGGTTACCAAGCGTAAATTTGTTAATGCCATGTTTAGTAGAGTGTAGATGATTACAAATTTGTAAGAGTGACACATAGAACCGGGATGTGGCTGGACATATCTGTATGGATTGAACAAAGCGGGCACTGGCTAACTAGGATATAAAGGAGGCGGGACTAATTAACTGTAGGGATTTTCTAGCGATTGGCGGGAGTACCTATGCATTAATCCGTGACAAGTGGCGAAAGCGAGGTTAGGCCTTTGCCATGCCATAACATAGGCTACAGAAAAGGAGATAATACTGAGACGTACTGCTTTAAACTCTCACACACAAATTAAGAGGAAACGGGAGTAAGCAATTTTCCATACATACGCTCTCGACTGATTCCTCCCTAATTTTGAAATCCAAGTGAAGTGAGTTGTTCAGGACAGATTGATATCATCGTTATATGTGTCGGACTGTTTCGTTTTTTAGATATTTTTAAGTTTTAGAGCTCTGTAGGTAAACATTGCTAAAACGGTTCACTCAACTATATCGCAAACAGTCGTTTATCATTCAACTTTTATAGCATAAAACACAAAAAGCAAAACAGACCACTCAGAATAATTCCTTGTTCCAAAAATTAACGGGACTCAATCTCGTTTAGACTATAGGTATTGTTACCTAGATTTTTGGCGACGTTTCTGAAGTGTTATGACTTCCATGGTCGCGGCCGGATCCAGACCTAGCAACCCTGAAAGTCACAAGGTTTGACGCCGTCCCCCAATTAAATGTTCATTAACTTTTTCGTCATGACATTTTTACAACTAGTACCTTAGATTTGAGAGATGGCCCGAGACGGTAAAGCAGACGATTCTAGAACAAAAAATAAGGTTAGAATACCTTGATAATCTCTGAGAACTCCTTAGCCTGCTGCTCGTCAAGATGTCCGAGGCTCTGGAACCGCTGCGCGAAGAGCTTGAAGTCGTTGAACGAGATCAGTCCATCCTTATCCACGTCCAGGATATTGTGGACCGTCCGCATCTTGCGTCGCCAGAATTCTGACTGTGGACAACATTAAAAGTTTTGAATAAACTTTAGTTTTAAATATATAGTAGCATCTACGTTGTCTTTGATATGACTTTTCAATTATAAATATATATTTTTGTTAAGTTATCCTAGATTAAAATTTATTTAATGTCAACTTAGACCTAATGCCGACGTTCCCCTGTCCGTTTAGCCTTAATGTGCCGTGTGATGCCGGCTGACTAGAATAGCACTACCCCATCTCCCGCGGGTGTCGTAAGAAGCGACAAAGGTAAAAATCCTACGGATGGGCAGCAGCGTCCGTAGAAACCCAATCTACAGCTACTGCGGTTGCCAACCCGCCTGACAAGCGTGGCGACTATGGCAACTATCCCCCAAGATGATAGAAGTCATATTTGTGGGAGGCCTATGTCCAGCAGTGGAATGCATACGGCTGAAATGTATGTGTGTAGCTATGTATATCTTTTTGTTAAGTTATACCTAGATTGTAATTAATTTAATGTCAACTTAGACCTAATTCTCTTAGTGTTTGCTGGCGTACATTGACATCAGGCGTTCATTCTAGCGTAACAACAACGAATTCGTTTCGCTTCAAGCTTCGCAGACAATTATCAAGTTATCATTACCGCGACTCAGATGTTTCTGGAAATGAACATTTTCTGAGAGAAGTATTTGTTTATTATGTGTTATTTTTACTCAGAATCTCGAGGGCTTTCGATTAAGATAATAAAGAATATCGATTTTTTCCACCTCATAACGCTTTTACGTACAAAAAAAAATCGTCGACTTAGGTTGATTTTAGGAATAATCGGAATAATAATAATAAATAGGAAGATTTGAGGAGCATGGTGTGGGAACCCAGCCGGAACAGTAGGTAACCTGCAGCTCCAACTACAGGGAACTTTGCTGAATGACTGCAACAAGCGATCGACAGCCCGTCTGACTCCGGCCGAGCGTCCCTACACTACAACTAGGTTGATTTTAACGATCATACAGTTTTTCTGAATAAATCCGTAAATAAAATAAACAGCTTTTGTTTAAGTATTTTGTGTTCACACAATTCTTAACCCTGAAAATATTAAAATCAAAATGTTCTCTTTTGAGCCGTTACGTCTATGCTGTAAGAGCTTTTCGTCTAACTCTAGCTATTGTATTGGCTAAGGTATTGTATAATGCCAGTTATTACGTACCACGTAACACATATAGCTTAGTTACCGATAAGAAAGGTGAATGTACTATAACTAAGTTCATAAAACATACTTTAACACGATACCTACAAGCATACTACAGCGTTAATCTACATGTCCACTCGGATTCATAAAGCCTCAAGTCTTAAACATGCATGCAAATCCGATATTTATACTAATAGCAATACGACGCATAATTAATTGTACAATAAGTATAGGTGACAATAAGTGTCTGTATAGAAGTCAAGTAGGTCAGTTTTACATAACGAGCCTAGCATATGATTGCGTTTGGTTAGAGACGAGGTAATGCCATTACTTATAACCTAGATATTTCTAGCAGAAACAACATTTGCTTAAAGCTTGCCACAATAAAAATATCGACAATCCTGTTATCGATAACTACATACTACTCCAGCGACTAGACGTATGGAAATACAACCACAAAACTTATCAGCTAAATAGCTAGACGCCGCGTGCCACCGATCTTGTTCAAATTGAACGTAATCCGTACACTTTTGATCAAATTCATTTTTATAATTGTTTTCTGAAGTAAGTATGTAAAATATAGTTTTGATTTTAGTATCTATTTTTAACGCACCCTATTACTTGACATTTGTTTTTGTATTACCTGTATGACGTTGAAATGGTACTTATCGATAACAGGACTATCGATGTTTTTATTTTGTCAATCACAATAAATCGTTCGTGCTACAAAAATATCTAGGTATACTTATGAGCTATTAGTGTGATTAACTAATAACATTAGTTAAATAATCTGTTGATTATATACAAGTTTTTCCAACCTGTTTGGTATTTAGAAAGCAAGTTTAAAGTTTACTCAGTAAACCAGTTTGTAAGTGTGAAATTCTATCGCATTGTGCCTGGAGATAACGGCAGTTTCTTTGCGGTAACGACAGCTCAAATGGCTCAACGATCTCTGTACCTAACTAATTTATTTTTAGAGCTTAATGTGACTCTTCAGAATATGTAAGTCTTGAACATACAGCTGAGGCTTAATCAGATTAATTGTATTGTAACGTGTAACTAAACTTTTATAATTATAATAATTATTGCCCGACATGTTTTGCATCGTAACGAGGAGCAAAATAATGTGCCGTTCGCGTTTGCCAGCCGACGTAGACTGCTCGCTCTCCGCGACCGGGCACTCGGTGCCGGAGATGTCGAGAACTACCCGCATTTTCAGCAATATTGGCAATGATTATTCGGCTCGAGAGTTATGCTAATCGAGCAATATTCGGCCTACAATCCTATCAAACGTGAGTTACCGGTTTCAATACAATTAATATTCCAGTCGCTTCATTTTAATGATCTTCCTATTGAAATAAAAAGCTTTCAAGGTATTTGCTATTAAACTCTCCCTAAAAAAATCTTTAAAAACAAAGCGTTTTATAACTTAAAAGAGTTCTATAACCTAATAATTTTGTACTTAGTTCAAGATAAGTATAATTTATATCTATATGAAACTGTTGAGACTTTTTTATTGAATGTAGGTAGGTACCAGTGACGGCGCGCCAAATTTTTTCTTAGGCAAGACGATATGTCTTAGCCTTTTCTTCTTGAGCCCAAGGAAAACCGTTGAACTGCAGTAAAGTTAGTCAACCGGGAATCGGCTTGTATAAACGCGCCGCCACTGGTAGGTACTACCTACTTATTTTATCTCCTCATACGTGCAAAGTTTTATTCAATAAATACTTCTGATTCTGAATGATCGTCAAGTGATCGGTTCCGTTGACCTTTAAAACGGTCGACCGTTTATCTGCCGTCGCCAATAATTGCTGACCTGATTACTAACGATTATCGATACTTTTGCAGTATTTATACTTCTCCTCTCACTATTATTCAATTCTGAACCTTAGGTAAATAGCGTAAGGTTTGTTTAGCGTTACATGTAAAGCTTTTGATTATTTTAAACTCGAAACAATAAAGAAAATGTCAAATGAAAGGTTGTGTTTTGATATTTCGGAGCATACTAAAAGCAATTGTTCATTGATATTTCTTGTTTTTCGTTCGGTAATGTTCTTAACATATAATATTAGTAGCTTATTATACTATCTAAAGGACGTACAAAGGTGAAGGTAATGAATTAAAGATTTTCTGAAACGCGTGTAACCACATTTAATTTGGTCAACACCCGGCAGTCTCGATGCCGCGGCCGGCTTAAGAACTCTTAAGTGCAAACTTATTAACTATTACATTTTGGCGAAGTCTACCCCATTCAAGCCAAATTATAAAAATAGGAAAATGAAGAAGAATTATTTAGTTTAGTAAAAGTCATATTTGGTAGAGGCCTATGTGAACGATTTACTGGTGAAATGATGGTATTATATATAAGTAAAACCCACAACACAAGCCTTCTTGTGCTTACTGTGGGGCTTGTCAATTTGTGTAAGAATGTCCTGTAATATTCCAGACTCCCAGAACCCTAATCATGAGTTCATGACCTCAGGACTGAAACCATAGTTCATAGGTTCTTACAGGTTTGGCCTAGTAGTGAAGCCGATGAAGCCGATGGTCCCGGGTTCAAATCCCAGTAAGGGCATTTATTTGTGTGATGAGCACAGATATTTGTTCCTGAGTCATGGGTCTATATAAGTATTTAAGTATTGGTATATTATATATATCATTGGCTGGGCCACAACACAAGCCTTCTTGAGCTTACCGTGGGGCTCAGGCAATTTGTGTAAGAATGTGTGTGTATTATAAATAAATATTTCGGGACAATCTTACTCAAATCGACCTAGTCCTACGGTAAGCTCAGTAAGGCTTGTGTTGTAGGTACTAGGCGACGACATATATAATAGATAGATACATATAAATACTTAAATACATAGAAAACACCCATGACTCAGGAACAAATATCTGTGCTCAACACACAAATGAATGCCCTGCGCTGAACTCAGGACCATCGGCTTCATAGGCAGGGTCACTACCCACTAGGCCAGGCATTATATATATTTATAGTTCCACTCACCCGGTCATGCCCCTTGCATTCGGTATCAGAGTCACTGGCACTGTCACTATCGCTGTCCTGTTTCCTCCTATTCTCCTCCGGCCTGCCGTGCTGCTTGCTGTATCGTCTGACCGCACTCTCGACTAGTTCTTCCCGCGGCTTGTCCTGCAGGTAGCACACGCTGCCGTTGCATATCGGTTTCGTGTGGATTAACTGGAATAAGCAACGCAAAAAAAATAATTAAAAACGGGTTAATAATAAGACCCCACCGGAGGGCGAATAGCGTTCATTCAGGGATCGCCAAACCGCCTGCCAAGCGTGGCATTAAGCACTCATACTCAGATCCTCGGGCGATCCCTATCTGGTGAGGCCAATGTCCAGCCTTGGACGTGCTTGACTGACAGATAGATGAACGAACCGCGAACGCTCGGACTGTAGAATTAACTCCCCTGCCGAGGTTTTCCTTAGGGACTACAGTATGAGGTTCTTCATAAAATCTACGGTACCTGCTTACCATCAGGCAGGCCGTATGCTTGTGTGCCATCGCCGTTGTATAAAAAAAGTGAAGCCTAGCAGTGTGTCCTTTTCGCGTGCCCAAGTTCGTCGTTAATAAAATAATATTTCAAAATGGCACCAGCAGTCATCAGTCACTCCATTTTACGATATGTCGATATAGATGATGCTTTCATTACTAGTTGCAGGTTATACGATATAGTATCGATATGACGACAAAATCATGTCGCGCGCGTCCAGGACTAAGCATCAAAGCGAACATTTAAACTACGCAATACGATAAACGATAAACTGTTGATAATAAAACCTGCTTCACCTTTTGTGTACACAGCCGCACTTGAATAAAAGATTCGACATACTTAGTACACACACGTATTTACTTTCAGTAGACAAATAAGTAGAAGACAAAATAATAATTATTGATATGAGTCATGCCGCGAGAATATAGTTTTTGCAGTTCGATTTCAGCACCTGAGGATATTCCGAGCCGCCCCTCAATATCCTGGTCCTGAAATACATGACTTGAGTCGCCATCAGATATATCGGAGCTGTGGTGATGGTCACAAATATCTGAACATGCACTTTATCGCCTTGACAACAGAAACGTCATCAGCTCCGATATATCTGATGGCGACTGTACAACTCAAGTCATATATGCAGTTATTGATTCTAGCTGCATATTGAGGACGCGGAGCTTACATCATTTTTAGAGAGCGCCTCGTGTACCACGTGTACCAGAAGGCTGGCTCAATCCTTGTTCAGAGAATTAGCATCGCTATTCAGCGCAGGAATGCTGCCAGCCTTCTGGGCACCCGTTCTGTGCGACAGCCCTAATGTATATATCACTTTTATACCGAATGACTAAAATAGATATTAGTCAACAATGTGAACATGCAAGTTGCACTCATTTTCAACAAAAGTTATTCGTTTTTAACATCCTGTTCCTCCTAAAACAGAAAAGAGACAACGTCTCCATGCAAAATACTCATACATACAAATCTCTTTATATAATTTAAGCTTAAATATCTTTAAGGAATAAATTGTGTTGAAAACAGCTTGGAATACACAGCTATAAAACCGCTGTAGACTTCTAATACTCTTGCACAAATCTAAAAGGCAATTTATTTCCCAGTTTCATTGTGACTTAAGACATTACGGATTTAATAATACCGCTCCATACATATAAGAGCGTAAGCGTCGGCCATTTTGATAATAGATCCGCCATTTTGTGAAAACGTGCGCATGCGTTGGCAACGTCGTCCGGTCGATGCACTTTACTTTATCGCACGCAGAATGGTAAACACGTTAGCATTGCATTGTGCATACAGATTTGCATAATGACTAATGCTTAAGTTACTGAAATCGATGTCTTTGATGGACTAACCTAACATAATCAAAATAATTATGCAGTCTCGTCGTCAGGTGAAGACTTAGTTTTGTTATTCTATATAGGTAGGTACTATTTCATAAGGTATTAAATTATAATACTCATACATTTTTAAGTTAATTTGGCTTAGTCGGTACTTGTAAGTAATATGAAATACGTAAGAAGCATATTACATAAAGAGGTAGGTACTTCTTTAATGTATTTTCTTAGCATAAAAACATAATCTCAACTATAGGTGAGAAACTTATTTTTTAAATATACCAGGATTATGTAACACACGATACTACTACATAAGCCATATTTGCTTGAGTTTTTCTCCGACGTTACCATGGCAACTATTAGTGTTCATAATAACTACCTTCATTTAACCCTAAATAAAAAATGTGTCGCTTAACTTTAAACTCGGGTTAATCGATTCATCTTTAAGGTTGATTAAATTTGAAAGCTAATCAATCTTAGAGCAGAATATTCACCCGAGTTTTAAGTTAAAGAGACGAATAAACACAACATCCTTGCAGTGTTTTGCGATGCAATCTATAAATAGACATCACTACAAGGATAGCGGCATAGTGATGAGCGTGAAAGTGAAATAAACAAAGTTTAAAAGTCAAAGGTGAAATGAGGAATGTTACAAGGAAGTGCCGTTGCTAACGTATTGTTTTGACAGTTTGTTTTTATATAGTTTAATGTTTTTTTGTATTCAGTTCCTCTGAAAATGTCATGCTTCGAAAAATGTCAAGGCAATTGCTGAGATATATGAGAAATATAAACGTAAACTCAATACGAGTATTCCAGTAGTTCAAATCAAGTTTGACGCGGAAGGGTCCTGGATTTTCCCTAGGCTACCTTCTCCTCGCTCGATCTAACATGCCAAACAGTTTATAGAGCCTAAGTCAGGATAAAACGGCTTTGTACAATTTCTTGATGCATATTACATATACAGATGCTAGCAGAGTAATTAGTGGTAGAAATACGGGTTTGTTTTTGCTAATATTGTTTTTACAACTCATTTAGTGACCTTGACCGGAATTCGTCAGATAAACAACATGTGCACAACATTATCTATCGGTGTTTAACACGGTCGTAAAACTAACAGTTATTCACGAATTTACATTGAATATTAACTAGGTTTGCCGTGTGATCAGTAATTATCCCGGCTGACTAGCACCACCCCATCTCCTCCCGCGGGTGGGGGACAAAGGGAAAAATCCTACGGACGGACAGCAGCGTCCGTCGAAAGCCAATCTACAGCTTCTGCGGTCGCCAACCCGCCTACCAAGCGTGGCGACTATGGCAACTACCCCCAAGATGATACAGGTCATATTTGTGGGACACCTAGTGAACTGCATACGGCTGAAATGTATGTATGTAACTAGGTAAGCACCCGTACTATGTAATTTCATATTCATTCACTTTTTTTGTTACTGGGAAAGAATATGATTTGTTTCTTTTATTTTTTCAAAAATAAAGTAATGAATAAGTATAAATGTATTCAGGACAGAACAAAATAAAACCTATTTGAAATTAAAATAATACAAGAAAAGGAGTGTCAATGAAATGTCCTCCACTCAGCTTGTGTCAGCGGCGCTACCGGGAACAACGATATTCGTTTTCGGAAGATTGTCTCTGTCACTCTCTTGACGCCTTATTTGGAGTAAAAGAGGAAGATGCTCGAAATGTACGAACTTCGGTGTTCGCGGTACAGGGCCAGGTGCCGTATGACCCCTGACGCTGATCTTCCGTGGAGACCCTTCTGTTTTGAAAATTTACCAAAAAATCCTACAACTAATTAAGTATACAATTTAAACCAATCCAAAAAACATGAGTAGTAAACAATAATAATTCAATAGTTAATATATCGCATTGTAGTAATGCACGTCTTAGTATGATTCTACGATTATAAAGCTTTTCGCTTACTACTCGCAGCAAAAACCAATTTGTTTTGATTGTGGCACAAATAACTATCTTACAATCTGCCACATTAATTTACTTGCTTAAAAACATTTCTATTGTTTCTTAACTAAGATAATATCTGCATTATTAATTCTGTTATTGTGTTCCGCCATTTTCTCTTGTATTGTTACGCTGTCACCTTCTTTAACCTTGGTTGGATGCCGTTACGGTTATCTTGTTGATAATAACGCCATCTATCGGTTTAATTTTGTTTACATCACAATTTAAGTGATTGTTTTTCGTTCATTATAAAGTTAATAACGTCTTTTAATACTGTTAATAATGTTGATAGCTCGTTATAAATTCAATGAAGAATTGATCTCAAAGCACGTTCACCCATACTTAAGCCCCTATTACACCTTCCTAAATTAGGAACTAACGACAAGGATGCTGCAATACGTTAGACGCGTTAAGCAATACATCTGAACTTGTCAAATGTATTTCAGCGTCCTTGTCGTTAGTGCCTAATTTAGGAAGGTGTAATAGGGGCTTTAGTCAACACCCGGTAGTCCGCCTCTTGGTTTTCTGTAAAGTTAAGTGTTAGCTGCGTTTTGTTAAGTGGTAGCTGTACCCTTACCATGAGTTGTGACATTGACGTTTTCGATAACGAGTATAGAGTTTACTATCTGTGCATCTCGCTTGTAAAGTTTTATAATTTAAGTGCGAACGAGATGCACAGATAGTAAACTCGATACTCGTTATCAAAAACGTCAATGTCACAACTCATGGTAAGGGTACTTGTAGTAGTACCACTTGACAAAACTCAGGGCCTACTACCGAGCAGCTGCATGCTCTAAGAGCAAACTTGTTACATTAATCTATTTGCTATAATCTGTTGGACATATTTTTTTAAAGTGCAACTGCAAAACTGAGGCGCGACGAGGTTCGATAAAATGGCAGCCATGCATCAGTCCTGTCAAATAAATATTTCATTTTCACTTAATATTCCAGTGAACTTGATGCTTCAAAAATCAGTGCCGCTAAAGTGGAATGAATGTATTTATTCAAATATATGCCCATGTTAAAACCCTGAGCCAGTTCCCGAATTCCCGAGGTCACGGAGTGAGGTTACTTTGCAAATTCTTACCCGCATAATACAAAGGTTACGTCATCACTTGATAATATATTGTTCAAAGAGGAATTGTTTGTTGATAGTTTTTTACTGTTTTAAGGAGTTGGAAATAGATAGATAATTCTTATATACATTCCCTCAACATGCAGTCAGTTTCAAATAGTTAGTGGCCACCAACGTGGCCAAATCTTGACTACATAGTATAAAACAAAGTCGCTTTCTCTGTCCCTATATCCCTATGTATGCGTAAATCTTTAAAACTACGCAACGGATTTTGATGCGGTCTTTTTTATAACAGATAGAGTTGATTGTAGAAGGTTTATGTGTATAATAACATCCATTGAATAGTGGAGAAATACTAATATCAGCGTTGCACCCGTGCGAAGCCGGGGCGGGTCGCTAGTTATTTATATAGCAGTAAGGATATGTATCGATATATTTGGCCAAACTGATTGTAACTAATTATATGATGCTGACTGCGCAATGGCATTGACAACAGAACAAATAAAAATAAAATTGGCAAAACGGCCTTTAACGTGACTAGTTTAAGTTATAAATATTAAGTTAAAAGATAAATTACTTCGCCTTATACGTTGGCAGTCGAAATATTTCGCACAACATTAAGTTAATCATATAAACCGGATTAACCTGATTTTGGAAACTTGATCGTACAACTCGCACCACAATACTTATCGTTTTATTATGTGAATTATAATCTGTTTATTATAGTTTATCTTAAATGCATTATTGATTGTTAAGCCTAAATGAATTATCTTCTCTATAGACTTGGCACGCACGAATTTATATCAAGTGCTGTATAGCCCTTGAGTCGAAAAGTTTGAAGACCCCTGTGGTGCCCCTGTGCTATAGTAACGTCTCTTTAACTATTTAAATCTAATTTTGGTCTGGCCTAGTGGGTAGTGACCCTGCCTGTGAAGCCGATGGTCCTGGGTTCGATTCCCAGTCAGGGCATTTATTTGTGTGATGAGCACAGATATTTGTTCCTGAGTCATGGGTGTTTTCTATGTATCTAACTATTATATATATCGTCGTCTAGTACCTACAACACAAGCCTTACTGAGCTTACCGTAGGACTAGGTCGATTTGTGTAAGAATGTCCCGAAAATATTTATTTATTTATTATTTAAAGTAATACTATCCACGTGAACAATATAACGTGTATAATAGCTAATTATTTATTGATTAATATTATGAAATGTTACAAACTTACCTACTACAGTTTATTTACACCTCGTTTTGCTTAACAGCGAGCGTGTCTGTTTACACGTTGTTTTTACTTATCACTTTACACCTGCACTTCTTAATTAACAAAGTGTAAAAAAGTCTTAAGGTAGTTCCCTCTTAAACATAGTTTTATGTTTTAAGAAAACGTAACCTAAGAAAATTTTAATAAATGAATAAAAAATAAAAGACTAGACAAAAATAACAATAAAAAAAAGATCGAGAGAAAAACTACACTTCTTTTGCTTTGTTGTTGACAGTTAAACAGGTAATTTGACCTCAAGTTGATTAATGTTACTAATCATTTGTGGCCGAACTTTAAAAGGCTAGTAATTCTAACTTAACTTAACTGACACGAAAACTCATGAAATAAAAAATATTACAATATTATAGACACGAAAACTGTCAACTTCAAAAATAAGATAAATAACAAACTAACTCCAGCTCAAACACGATTATAGACAATTATTACAACAATCTTTTGTATTGTATAAAACGCCCAAGAACAAATTTACATGCGATTAATTTAGAAACACATTTCGAAATGGCTGATTACATACCGTAGACAGCCTTCTTAATTTTGACGCTTTCTTCTTTGACCTTAAATAAGTGGTGTAGGGCAACAAACGCTTATATTTTACTTAGGGCTTTGTAGTAGTAAGCGATAATCATAATATGAGATTATGACAAGGACGAACGATACCCTCTCAGTCATACCTATTAAAAACTTAATAAGACTATCCCGTTCGATCGTCCATGGTAGTTAGTTACCATATCAAGGCCATTTTTTGTTAATCACCACGCAAGATGGCGTCGGAGGTTCGTAGCTTGAATATCAACGGCCGGTGTGATTAACATTTGGCGTTATAAGTACTTGCTTATTTAATTCATTACCTCATTATAGAGTCGGATCACGAAGATTACCAATCGACAGGATTATAAATTATCGTCAAATATTTAGTAAAATACTGATATTGTTTCATGTTTTCTAGAAATAGATTTGTTGTATTTTTGGTAGTTAGTTACCTGTTGTCATTGTACTAAATTTTAATCACATACTTATGACATTACAAATAATCTTACTGCTAAAAAAACGCTGATATGATGTTCAACACAAAAAACGATTATAATAAAATTTTTAATTTAAATGGAGTAAACTGACAGCAGTTTTCATACATTTGACAGGTCGTTTGACAACTTCAGTATGAAAACTGCTGTCAGTTTATTCCGTTTAATTAAAAAAAATATTTTAGGTAGGTAGTTATATTGTAATTTAATTCATAGTTGCATATTTATTTTTAGTTTCTAGTTTTTTAACAAATAATATTGATCGAAAATATTCGCTAGCAGACGTTTCTGCATTATAAATATACATATACATATATTCGTAGTGATTATATTCACTTTTGTTATTATATTAATATTGTCGTAAATTAAGCTAGTTTTCACAAAGAGACTTAGTAAGGGTAGGTGATTGAAATAATTTTTTAACTAAACAATATGACAAAAGTACTTTTAAGCTGGCATTCTGTTCAAAGGTATTTTAAAAGTCAATTGCGTTCAAAAACACTGCGAATGTTAATAAGCTATCAATTTTACGTAGACATATACAATTAGCATACAATTGTACAGCTCATTTGCCCCAAATTGTATCACCGCTTTAATTAACAAGCTAATTAAACTCTTATTTTAATAAGTTTAAGTCTACAATCGTTTGAGCTTTAAAGTTGATGATAAGGGAATGATAAGAGGTTAGGTTATCATAGTGCTTCGACATTTGTTTAAGTTACGAACTCTTTAGTGGTCAATTATTTTTCATAAAACTGTTAGCTCATTTTATATTTGTTAGAATTATAGATAATACAGAGGGTATAATTTACAAATGTCTAAATGCTAGATAACGTTTAAAATAATGTTTTAATTAATTACGATTTATTGTAGCTTTGAAATGCTAATAATGTTACTTTTATTAATTTAATAATTGATTTGGTATTTTGTTTATTCCCCGCCAACGCGGACTGTCACAAATGGCGCCACAATAACTGTCACCGGCCATCTCGTCCGGCGGGATTCTCAATTTCTTACGGTGACAGACAGTGTGTGCGTTGCCGAGGACGGAGGTCTAAGTTTTTTTTACGTTTGTAGTTCAAAAATAGTTATATGTAGATACGAATAAAAGTGTTAAAGTGTCTTGAGTGTTTTACTGAAGCCAGCTATCCTCACATATTATCTAGGCGTGTTAGAATTCTTAGATGTAACCAATATGACGTTTTCTTTTCTACAGGAACCGAAGAAAAGTATATAAAAAATAGGCAAGCCGGACAAAATCGGTCCTGTGAATGCACCGCCACTGCCAGGTTTATATTTGGACATAGGTATAGGTATTTTTTTTAAAGATGTTACTTAGTCTAGTAATCGTGGTCTGAAGTAGTTTGATTTAACTTTGTTATACAAGACTGACCAGTGTTTGACCCAGTCACACCTAAGTGTCGACGAGGTCGAGGGTGTAGCACGCTGGTTCAGTAACAGCCTATTCACCCTTGCCTTGAAAAGACTCAACGTATATCTTTCCGGGAATACAGAGGAAGGGATCAAATTCCATTCCTTAGCATTCCGCATTAGGAAGGTAGAAGCGAATCGCTTCGTGCGAATGATATCCTATCATATCGTGATCTGAATTGATTTACCAATATATCATCTGCGGGGTAATTTTGAGCGTCGCGTACTCGACTCGTAAGATTTTTATTTTAATCTTTGTGAGAAACGAAGAAATGGTTCTTTAGAAACGTGTTACTAAATTTGAAATACGTATTTTCGTCCTGAAAGTATTTGAATTTGAGGGCATGGGACTCTCAAAAATCCCCTCCTGGAGGCCGATTTTTGACCGTAGAGTACTCGAATCGTAACATTTTATACACAGTCAGAAACGAAGAAATGGTATTTTAGAAACATTAATCCTAGAGAATTCTAATCGTGCATATCGAAACTATACATTTCATGCAAAAATAAAGGTGAGAAACTTTTGTGTGCGGATTATTTGATTTTCGTCCTCAAAGTTTTCGATGTACGAATTCGAATGGACCACTCTCAAACATCGGCCCCTTGGTCGTTTTAGTCATGATACATTTAATCCAATTGATCAATTCATAGTAGGCAACAGCTGTTTCACAAACACGATCGAACAATCGAATCAGAAAATTGTATCATATTCACCATCCAATTTATGACGGGAGACATTTGTTCGATATATTTTAGTAGGTATGCAGGTTGACTACTGACTACTACTACTGCTGACTAGGTTGCTACTCGTTTGACTTGCATCGGAGCCGCTCGGAGTGGTTTAATTTAAATTTTATTTAGTATAGGTATATTATTTCTAAGTTATTTAAGATTTTATTTAAGTTTCTTTATCTTACCTTTTTTATCTCATGAAATACAACATTAAGATTGTAACACATAGCAGTAAGGTTGCTTTTTCTTGAACTTGATTAATAAGTTAACATTGAAAACTGCTAAAACGAAGGTAGGGTAGGTGTAAAGCAAGGCTAGATTTTGTCGGAATTATTGTAAACTAACTTCTGTCCGCGAATTCGTCTGCGTCAGATCCCACGGGAACTCATTAGCGGGATATCAAGTATCCCATGTCTCAATTCCGATCTTTGTCTATTTGTACGCCAAGTTTCATGTAAATCCGTTCAGCCGTTTTTGCGATATTGAGTAACAAACGGAAACTTGCACGTTCATAATGTAAAGTAACAAACTGGGCTTAATCACGTTATATTATTACAGGTAGTAAAGTAAGGTAAGGTAAAGTATAGTATAGTAAGGTAAGGTAAAATTTCAAAACGTTAGGTTTCGAATAGTAGGTAGTAAATAGTTTTTTAATTCATAAACTTTAAGTTAGTATTATATATATATTGTTGCCCATACTCAAGTGTATCTAATGCGTTTTCATTTAAAATATGGCTAAAGACAGAAAAGAAATGAATAAAACATAAATAGAAATATTTAATGAGATTTCCCATTTACTTTAACTTTCGGCCCGTTACCGAGCAAATTATTTTTTTTGTGTGACAAGTAGATATCCCAATAAATTAACTTCGTTATTATTTACTCAAATAACAATCATATCTTGCGAATGCATTCACACATGTTATTTGATACACGATTGTAGATCTTATCGCAAGCATTTTTAGTACTAGATTAGCATAAATATTTACGTATAATACTACTGGGCGTCACAGTTTTATCGCTTTTCGCATGTGTTGGTATTTACTGAAACGTGAGCCGGTTAGACCATAACCTAACTCAATCTACATTTAGTATTGTTTATCTTCGAAGTATATCTCCAGTCTAGTAAGACTTAGTGTGCAATACAATTTATGGCCATTTTTTTATTTGTTTTTTTTTACAGAATCATTTCTGGGTCTTGAGTAGTATAGCACCGAGGAGATTTTCCATAGTTGCGAAATTATGTGCCCAGAAAGTTCTTAAAAATTCAATATATCAAGTTATTAACGCATTCACTGCCACCCTCTTTTCCTTGCCATTCGCCAGGTGCCGCACTTTGCTGGGTGCCTCAAACGCACATGTGAGTTCAACGGATTATTACGCAGTGCCTCCGCCGCACATATGAGTTCATACTAATTTGACAGTGGTTTGTTCGCATTGGTACTGGATAATTATTTTAACTCTAGGAAACATTGTTTTGAATGAAACACGGTAATTAATATTTTATATTCTTTAATCACATTGAACCAATCGATTGTAATTGTGCTTCATATATAACTAAAATTTAACTAAATCGAATACAACTTAATCGACTCACAGAACACTATAGAAATAAGTTCAAGTGCGTACCTATAGTCTTTTCATCAAATCATCAGCATTCTATTTTACTTATAATTTTCTACTACCATTTATAATATCTTCTGATTTAACAAGCAACATTTTAGACGTAAGAGGAACATTTCAAAATTTACAACTCACATATGCGTTGAAGGCACTGGGTGAAAGTCACTTAATACTATGAACGCGTCTGTGCGTCGAAGGCACTGCGTGAAAGTCACGGTGACGCATATGTGCGTCGGTGGCAGTGAATGCGTTAAAACGCAGAGTACTAAACGCATATTATTTCAGTTTCAACTAAGAAAAATAAATATATATTACAAAAATCTTCTAATGTGATGTTATGACTTATGTATGACACTTTTAATAAATTCTTCAAACTCAAACTCAAACTCAAACGTTTATTCAGTAAGTAGGCCACAAGGGCACTTTTACACGTCGAGTATACAAAAGTAAAAGAGAAAAATAAAAACTACACCGGTTCTAACCCTACACCTCTGACCCGAGAAGTATTTTGACTTTTATGACCGGCAAGAAACTCGGCGGGACTTATTTTTTCAAAACAGTATTACAAAAAATTGATAAAAAATACAATAGAACGAGAATTACAGTATAATTACACAGGATACTTTCTACGTGGAAACTTACTATTCCCGTAAAATTTCCCTGAAATTTCTGTAATTTTTAGGAATGTTCCTGCTTGTATATTGCTAGTCGTCCAAAACCAATTTTTCTCATTTTATATCTGTATATGTGCTCGCTATTCAATTTTGGAAATTCTCGCTAGCTCGCGTCTCCATTAGCACGAGAGAGCGAACACTAATGGCTCATTATTACGCTCCTCGTTACGGAGCGAAACATGTCCAGCAATATTTGCGCCTGACTATGGTTTTGTGATATAATAATTATAGATTACTTAGCGAGAGCATGGAATTGCATCTGTAGTGGTATTGTGTGTTTATAGGCATTTTATGTAGTGGTATTGTGTGTTTATAGGCATTTCATGTAGTAGTTTTGTGTGTTTATAGGCAGTTTATGTAGTGGTATTGTATGTTTATAGGCATTTTATGTAGTAGTTTTGTGTGTTTATAGGCAGTATATGTAGTGGTATTGTATGTTTATAGGCATTCTTTTGAAATTCCCTTTTTCCCGTACAACCACTACAAATGCAATGCCACGATCTCGCTAATTTATCTATACACGATCAATTTTAATTACTCACCTAACTTGTATCACGAGACTGACATGAGACCGTATGTCAACATACATGTTTGTGGTGTGATAATGATTTTGTATAACACTGTCAATTTGGTTACGAGATAACATTATCTGGTTATTTATAGTAATGAAGTGATACGTTTCTTTGGTAATTGGATAACCGGTCACTATATTTTAATGATTTAAACAATTATATTAATTTCAAGTTTTCGAAATGTATAATTATGCTGATATTGGGGATGGATATATATCATGTAGAAATATAATGGAGTCGGCATGGTTTTAGAACTCAAGAGTGAATAGGTTGTTGCCGAACCAGCGCGCTACACCCTCGACCTCGTCGACACTTACCATCAGGTGTGACGGGAGGTCAAACGCTGGTCAATCTTGTATAAAAAAATATATTTAAAGAATAGAATACTTTGTCGATACGGAAATCGAAATTCCTAAAATAACTATCTCTCTCTATCGCTCTTGCGTATACAAGCGACAGAGACAAGTAGACGAACAAACGAACGAAGTCGTTCGCAGTGGGCTCCCTGTACCTACTTAGTATTATAGTTAAGTTATGCAGGTGTGCTGAAGTCGAATTACTTTCGATCTGATGCGCCATGTTGGATCAATATTGACAAAAAATCCGGTTCGAAGGACCATGTCAGTTCAATGACAAACAAAAAAGTGATACCACTTTGTGAACTTAGGCTGATTTATCGTATGATAAATATTAATCGTAGGTTTTAGTTCAAGTTGAGCAAGTTTAGTTTTAAAACATCCGAAATAAGATATTCCGAGTAGAAACTGATCTAGAAATACCTACAGCCACATTTAGCTATTCCAAATGGCATTAAAAAAAAAACCTGTTCACACAAAAGGCAAAACAATGAACGTCTATTTGAATCCGCGTGGAACCAAAGCGATGGCGGCCAACCATGCATCTTATGAACATGGTCATTGACTCCACAAAAAATAATGAAAACTGACGTACCTTCAATTGATTTTGGGCACAGGGGCTTGATACTATCGCGGCACTCCTTTCCAAGTTGAAAACAGCGGACCTTAGTCCAAACCTCACTAAAGAGATCGCCATCTTTAAAAAAACACGCCACGTATCTATTCACACATATAGTTTTTAAAAGTAAAAGTCGTTTGACAGAATAACTTTTTAAATCGCACGCATGCGCGTAGAGTTATACTGGTACTGGCTGGAAATTGGAACGGCAGTTTGGTTTTATTCGTCTGGGAGTAAGTGGGGGGACAAGGTTTGTTTTCAACCGGTAACTTTAAGTTGTTGCGTTTGGTTAATTACAAAGTTGATCAATATTCGTTCTTATTACCGTGCGTTACAGACTTATAATTAATAGTAGATAAACGTAGCTATGTTTGTAAAACTACATGTGCTTGTGTTTTTGTTTGTTGGAGTTGGATGCTACAATGTTGTTTTCTTTTTAAAAAATTGAGTTATATCCTTCAAACAGCCAACTTAATGTAAAAAATATATTTATTCGATGTTTGTTTGTATTTATTATGTATTTGTACGTTCTTATAAAGGTTTAGTTAAACCTGAACTAGAGGTAGTACGTTAGTCGGTTCACGTAGGCCAGTCAAATTATATTTAATCGTTATCTATGCGATTTAGGTTAACGACACAGGACATAACGAATTAGAGTTATTAATACTTGTTTACACTTCGTTTTCCTTATTTACTAATTAAGTCACAATCTTTATAACGATTAAAATATATCGGAGTGTCTCTCGCACACGTACTAGGTACTTAATTAAAAACAATAATATGAGATTAAATACATTAAAAATGTTTTTTTTTTTAAGAGGAAGTCTCTTAAAAAAATCAACCATAAATATTGTAGGCCCCGCTATATCTATTGGAAATATTGGGCGAAGCGGACGAAATAGTAACAAAATTGTTAATATTTTCAATTCGCGAACATCGAAGTTCGTAAACTTCGAGCATCTTTCTCTTTTACTCCAATGAAGGCATCATGAGAGTGACTGAGACATTCGTTCGAAAATTACGAATATTGTTTTTCCCGGTAGCGCCGCTGTTGTCTGAAACCGTTGAATCTTTTTCGTATTATAATATTCATAATTGGCAAATTGACATACTTTTTTACCATTAAGAGACTAAACAAATGTATAAATCGTCTAATATAACATAAATACACAAACAAATGTTTTATGAATTGTGTAAACACTTAAATAAACAACATAGACTTCCCTACAACTTGTGAGATGTCAACTGAACTAGTAAGTTAAGTAACACAAAGCAAACTAACACTTTACCTGTCCATAATATAATTTAGATTATAATTTATATGCTACGTTATTTATACATAATATTTCTTATATTTATACTAGGGCCCCATAACTTAAAGGTTATCGCAATATCCTTACACAGCTGAGAGTGATTCACAACGACCACACAGGCCTTTATTATATGTACACTTAAATATTTTTTTAACACGAACGATTTTTTGTAAGTGATTGACAAAATAAAAACATCGACAGTCCTGTTATCGATTTTTTTTATGACAAGCGGCAAACGAGCAGATGGATTGCCTGGTGGTAAGCAATTACCATCGCCCATGGGCACCCGCAACACCAGGGGAGTCACAAGCGCGCTGCCGGCCTTTAAGGGGGGTTGGAGCTCTGGGAACCTTACCATCAGGAACACAACACTGCATACCTGAAAAGTAGCAGTGCTATTATGGCTGTGGTCTTCTGTAAGGAGGAGGTACTTCCCCAGTTGGGCTGCCCCAGATTCATGCGTGATGGTCATCGCTGTGGCCTACCTCTCATTGTTGGACATAGTTTAAGGACATACCCGGGTCCAAAAATAAGTACTACTTCAACGTCATACAGGTAATACAAAGACAAATATAGGATAATAGGGTGCGTTAAAAATAGATAACAAGTACATAACTATTAATTTACTTAATCTTACAGCAAGACTACCGCTAGCATCGAAATTCATTTCCAAATTATTGTGTCTGTCAATTGAACAATTGAACAATTGACAGACCCTGAATGGAGTAAACGAGAAAGATGCCCGAAATATTCGAACTTCGTTTTTCGCGGTAGACTCACTCAGTAGTACAGCGGCGTTACTGCGAACAACGATATTCGTATATTTCGGACGATTGTCTCTGTCACTCTCATGACACCTTAATTGGAGTAAAAGAGACAGATACCCGAAATATACAAACTACGATGTTCGCGGTACCCCTCCAGTCGCCATCAAATATATTAAAGTTGTGGAGGTGGACACAAACTACATCTACTGTGAAGGCGATAAAGAATGCTCAGATATTTGGGACCACCTCGACAGCTGCGATACCTATATCTGATTGCAACTATACTATACATCCAAAACATATATGTAGCACATATGTAGTGGTATTGTGTATTTATAGGCATTCCATATTTTTGCACCCGGGTATGTCCTTAAACTACGTCCAACAATGAGAGGTAGGGCACAGCGATGACTATCACGCTTGAATCTGGGGCAGCCCAACTGGGGAAGTACCTCTTCCTTACAGAAGACCACAGCCATAATAGCACTGTTACCTTTCAGGAATGTAGTGTTGTGTTCCTGATGGTGAGTAAGGTTCCCAGAGCTCCAACCCCCCTTAAAGGTGTTACGGGTGCCCATGGGCGACGGTAATTGCTTACCACCAGGAAATCTGTCTGCTCGTTTTCCGCCTATGTCATAAAAAAAAAAATTGAAATTTCCTTTCCCCGTACAACCACTTGCAATTCTACTCTCTCGCCAATTTATATTTATAATATTTCCTTCTAAGCTTAATTAAAATCGCAGGGTCATAATATACTGGTTATTAGTTCACAAGATGTTTTGTGAACGGCTAACCGTTAGCCCAACGAGTTTACGTAACTGACGAGTCAATGCACGGAGGACCTTCGCGCCTATGCTCGCCTAGTACTTCTGTGCGCTATTATTATATAAATGTTGTTGTTTTATTTAGTAATGTTACTAAATAAAAATTTGGTTGGTCAATTTAGAATCTAAACTTAGCATAACGTAGCATAAATAGTTACTATAGTATACATATCTTAGGTGAAACACTGTTGAACCATGTCTATAATTATGCAGTTGTGCAGAGAATTAATATGGAACTTACGTCAAAATTTGAATATAGAACGCGGACATACGTGTACACACGTTACTACTACATAGACAAGGTGTTTTAGCTAAGTTTTTCACTTATATAGACTTTTATTGCATAACATTAGACTGAGCGGTACCGCAACATTGAAGTTCGTATTTTTCGGGCATCTTTCTCTTTTACTCCAATTAAGGTGTCATGAGCTCATGAGAGTGACAGAGACAATCTTTCGAAATTTAGGAATATCGATGTTCGCAGTAGCGCAGAAGGTACTGGGTACTATCTACCTACGAGATTTAAAAATAAAGTTTTGAGGGTTTTAGAAGGTTTAGGAGGCTATAGGTATTATTACGAGACCAAGGACATAGCATTTAAATTCCAATAGTCAAGATTCTAATTGCGGTTGTCCCTATCGCTCTTGTATATTTCAAGTACGAACAAGGCAAAGGTACAAGCGATCATTGTATTTCTATAACTACTATTTCTCTCTCGCGTCCATTTGTGCGATAGAGAAGGAGACAAAGAGACAACGATGCTGCAATTTATCTGTGTGCCCAAGTCACGTGACTTTTCGATAGATCAGTAATTTCCACTGAGAACTATTAAATGTCTAACAATTAGAGGTAGGGCACAGCGAAGTACCATCACGTTTGAGTCTGGAGAAGTCTAACTGGGGAAGTACCTCCTCCTTACAGAAGACCACAGTCATAATAGCACTGCTACCTTTCAGGTATGTAGTGTTGTATTTCTGATGGTGAGTAAGGAGCTTCAAACCCCACTTAAAGGCCAGTAACTCGCTTGTGACTCCCCTGGTGGCGCCCATGGGCGACGGTAATCGCTTACCATCAGGCAATCCGTCTGCTCTTACCACCTTTGCCATAAAAAGTCCTACCCCGTAAACTACCTACCTTGTGGCTACTTGGTTACGATCTGTGGTAATTTCTAATTTCAGATACATTTATTTTCATTTCGATTGCATTTTCTATAAACTATGTCATAACTAATACCGCTTTCCTTGTAGGTTCTAAATTCTACATCGCTGCTAGCCAATCTCGGGATTCCGATTTTCCGAAGGTCTACCGCAAAAATCGGATCCTAAAATTCAATATGTCCCTCTCCGTCGCTCTTGCAAGTACGAGTGACAAAGAGGCAAATAGACGAATGAACGAAGTGGGTAGCGATATGCTCTTAGTTTTGTAAGAACATGGGCGTTATCACGTCCGCAGATATAACACGACAACTCCGCCACGGTCGCTCGATCAAGCGTACGATTCACTACTTTTTATGGACTGTATTATCCTGACAAAACAGCTGTAGGTATACTGCAAAAACGATATCCGTAAATTTCGGACAATTTGTCTATATCACTCTCATGATGCCAATAGGCTAGTTGACTGTTTTTTTTTTTTACATCAATAGACCCCATTCGATCTAGGGATGAAATCTCTGTATGGGAGTAATGGCCTTAAAACTACACAAAAGCCAGAAATGAGCGTCAAAGTCTGACATTCGTATTTCCCGCGAAAACGATCCTTACAAAATGATGAGAACTTTATGACGTCACTTATTCCTAGCCGCGCTCTTTAAAGTATGGAAAAATAATTAAAATGCTATTTGGACCGCGAAATCTATATACCGCGTTTATGTATATATGCCTTACAATTTATTTTGTAGTAAACCGCGAGATTTTTTTAATTTTGTAAACTAAATAACTAAAATATAAATAAGTATAATATACTTATTTCATGTAAAGATCTTCATCTTTATATCAAATAAGTATTTCAATTTTATATTTTATTGATTATATATATATTTTATGACATAGGCGGCAAACGAGCAGACGGATTGCCTGGTGGTCAGCAATTACCGTATTCGTCATTGTGAACCAATTTCACTTAATTTTACTGTAAAATGTAATATTTGTCAACATCCCTATTGGAGTAAAAAAAAAGGAAGATGCTCGAAATATAGGAATTTCTATAATCGCGGTACCGGGCCTGCAGGGCCTGGTCAGTTTGGATTTAGTACGAACATGGGTCGTATCACGTGCGCCAATAAAACACGGCTAATTGAATGCGGTCGGTTAACAGATAACAGTGATGAACGGAACACTAATGACCTGTTGAGTATGATTAGCTTTTTAATTAGCTTACTAAAGTGATGTTTGGTTTCCTACTTCACCTATAAGGTTAACACATAGGCGGTGTATTACCTAACTTCCGTATAATAATAGATATTCTATCTCATTGAAGTACTGTGATAGAATGTGTGTGGGATCTATCTAGAGCATATTAGGCTAGCAACATAAAAGCCAATGTATTAAGGGAATCATTTCTCACTCACCGTAGGACCCACTGAAAATCAGCGTCGTGGCCCGCTACCTCGACTTATGCTGAGTGGACTCCTTTTTTGAGACAACTGCCACAACATACCTACTTTGAGATTTAAGAATTATGTTAACTGTTTTGTTGTAGTTGTTGTTTCGAAATAAATTTTATTAATTTCATTTATTTTTTAGAGGTCACTTTGGATGTAATTTCTATAAAGTAAAATTCAAGTAAGTAAGTAAGTAATCTTGTTTCTGAATCGTATCATTTATTTAGTTAATCCTTAAATATGTAATTTATGACTCAAATAGACTAAGATTGATGATTAACTATACAAAAAGGTATCTGACAAACGAAATTCTGGTGTCATTTCTTGGGCGCAGCCATAAAGCAGGATGGATTTATCGCAGTTAAGCGAAACAATTAAATGTAATTAATAAAAAATCTACATGTTTATGAAATGATATTGACCTCTACTTTCTTTCTATTCGGTATCTATATTTTAATTAGGTATAGCCAACCGATATGATTAACTTATTGTGTTCCAGAAGATGCAAATGTATTCATAAATTAGGTTACTCAAATATTTGTTGCACAGACTGTTTACATTTCTTCACTAATACTGGTTAGTTTATGAATATCTGACCTTATTAGAATCATATCTTGTGTAAATACTTAGTTAAAATAAAATAAGTACGTACTAGTTCATTATTTATTAAAGTCGGTAAACAATTACGAATAAGTGTGATTTGGAGTCCGAAGGACCCGAGACTTAATACGATTTTGTAATTTCTGTACCACCGTGGCAGACAGAATGTTTTTCTCACACATTGTTTCATGTGGAGAAAGAGAAGATAAAAAAGGAAATTAATTTAAGTGATAAATGCATACTAATGAATAAATACCTACCATAATATTATCGAGACAGGCAGGGAGTTTGTACATGGGGTTAGTCTTACATGGGCTAGAACACAAAACTACTACATCTGCTCATAGTCCATAACTAAAGATGACCGAAACACAAAATGACTACAAAGTAATAAGTCGACGGGTGCATAGGCCGTGTGATACCGGCTGACTAGAATAGCACCACCCCATCTCCTCCCGCGGGTGTCGTAAGAGGCGACAAAGGGAAAACCCTACGGACGGGCAGCAGCGTCCGTCGAAACCCAATCTACAGCTACTGCGGTCGCCAACCCACCTGCCAAGCGTGACGACAATGCAACTACCCCCAAGATGATATAAGGCATATTTGTGGGAGGCCTGTGTCCAGCAGTGGACTGCATACGGCTGAAATGTATGTATGAATGTATGGCTGCATAGGCCCTACGGACCGATATAACACAAACATAACCTAAACCTACATACGGTACAGTGCAAGTGGGTTTCTATTACCCTATCTGGTGTTTTTCTTGACTAATTGTGTGTGTAGTCATTTTGTATTTCGCTCATGTTGAATTATGGACTATGAGCCGATGTAGTCAGTTTGTATATTCTGTGGCGCTACCGTGAAAAAGATATTTGTAACTTTCGGACGATTGTCACTGTCACTCTCATGATGCCTTGATTGGAGTAAAAGAGAAAGAAACTCGAAATATACGAAATTCGACGTTCGCAGTACCGGGCCATAGTCCGTGTGAGATCGAAGCGGTATATCTACTAACATAAGTACCTACCTACTTTAATAAAATAAATAGTTTTTATTTATTTATCATTAACACAAAAGATAAAACATAATAAAGATACTAACTAAAAACAAAACTATAAATAAAAAATTTGACCTGAGTAAGTAGAAGAAGAAGAAGAAGAAGAAGAAGAAGAAAAACATTTATTTACCGCACAAAAAACACACAAATACATAGTATTGGACAGTATAACATACAACATATAATGTGCGTGTCTTCGTGGCAGTAAAAAGGTTACTGTCTCAGCATTGTAAATAAATATCTTATCTTTTTAAAATTTTTTTTTTTTTTTTTTTACACTAACTTCAAGCGGCGAAACCGAAGTGGCACTGTTACAGTAACATTCAACTGTGTGACCTAGAACGTACCTGTACTAAACCCGCTGTATGTATGTTTGTGCAAGCAACAGAAGGTCAGAAACCTTTTTGATTACTTAACGTTGTTTACAAATATTGCGATGAGGAAGGCGACTGCATAACTTATTATTTGGCTCCGTTTTCCTGTTATCGGTTAAGGCTGGACTAACTTTTTGTTAACTTTTGATGCAAAACCTTTTTTCTAACGTTCTGAAGGATACTGCTTTGTCATCATTACGGAAATGCATTTAGTAACGGCGTACCGGAAGCCGCGGCGTAAACCCCCCACAAGGTGAACCGACGTCCTAGTAGATCGCAGGAATCCAATGGTTGCGGGTGGTGCAAAAACGATCACTGTGTGTCATTTTAGGGGAGGACTATGTCCAGCAGTGGACGTCTTATGGCTATATGATGATGATGATGATGAAACTGCGTTATATTTACTTGCGTATTTTTTTCATTTTCATTAATGTTCCCTCCCTCCAACCGCAATATTGGTGGTGGTATTGTTGGTGGTTTGTTATATTTATTTGCGTATTTAATTTTGCGGTGGGAGGGAGGGAACACTAATGCATGAAAAAAATACGCAAGTAAATATAACGGGTTGGCATTGATTGACTAGCACGTTATTAAACAGCGGAATAGCAAAGTAATATTATTGTTGTTAATAATATCATAAGTAGATGGTTTTGTGATTTCGTCGCTTTAACATATTTGATGATTTCCTATATCAGAATTTTACGTTAAGATACAATCGTCATCAGATATATCGGAGCTGTGGAGGTGTTCAGCAATATCGCCTTACACTTTATCGCCTTGACAATAAAGGCGTCGTTCAGATATTGAGAGACTGCACGAAATATCATTTGATATTTACCAGTAGCTTTTCGGTGAAGGAAAACTTCGTGAGCTAACCGGAATAATCCCAATAAGGCCTAGTTTACCCTCTGGGTTGGAAAGGTCAGATGGCTGCTTTCGTAAAACTAGTGCTTACACCTTGGGATTAGTTGCCAAGCGGACCCCACGCTCTCATAATCCATGGCAGCCGGGACAACGCGAGAAAAATGATGTTCGTGTTTCTATGAGCCAAAACTGCAGTAATATTTCTTCAATTGGAAGAGCGATGGGGGGATGTCACCGATTATTGGGGCTACGCGAGGTCGCCTAGGCACTATTGGAATGAACCTTGACCCCTAGCCTGATAATACCGGTATCATTTTCATACAAACTAACCGGTATTCAAATTCGGTATCTGTTGTTAATAATTTGTAAGTTGGACCTAAACTTGTTATCAGATACACAGTCAGCCTCATATAGTTAGTTGCAGTCAGTATGGCCAAATATATCGATATAGGACTTTATTTATAAAGCAGTAAGGATGTGTATCGATATAATTGATCATATTGACTGCAAGTAACTATATGATGCTGACTGTACTCGTCTAACCAATATATTTATCTCTTACAACACCCGACATTCTTTGAGGCTGTAAGTCGTTATACTAAATGTATGGGAGTGTTTTAAGTTAGTATTTTTAATATTACTTCATCTATTTAAAAAGTTTTTTTTTTATGACAAAAGGTGGCAAACGAGCAGACGGATTGCCTGATGGTAAGCAATTACCGTCGCCCATGGGCACCCGCAACACCAAGGGAGTCACAAGCGCGTTGCCGACCTTTAAAGGGTGTTGGAGCTCTGGGAACCTTACTCACCATCAGGAACACAACACTACATACCTGAACGGTAGCAGTGCTATTATGGCTGTGGTCTTCTGTAAGGAGGAGGTACTTCCCCAGTTGGGCTTCTCCAGACTCTAGCGTGATGGTACTTCGCTGTGCCCTACCTCTCAAAAAAAAGTTGTTAATGTAATTTTACTCATTGGGTAACGCACTTTCGATATCAGATGTAAGTTTTCTGAGATCTGTTATATTTACGGAATTATGGCCTGGCCACACTTAAGGACTACACCCTGTATAATCCCTGCTTTAATCACAGCGAATTGGACGTTTAGAAGAACTTTAAATGTTTTAATTTCATATTTTGGATTCTATATCATTTCAGCCGTAAATCGTCCACTGCTGGACATACGCCTCCCACTAATATGACCTGTATCTTGGGGGTAGTTGCCAGTTGCCACGCTTGGTAGGCGGTTTGGCGACCGCAGTAGATAAATCGTTTTGTTTTCCCTTTGTCCTCTCTTACGACACCCATGGGGGTGATATTCTAGTCAGCCACCACACGGCGAATATTTTTTTGGGATTTTGAATATTTGCCACAAACAAAATAAAACTATTTATCATACAAAACATTTTTATTATGAACATACGTACGTTAAACATTATTCTTACTTATATACATACATACACTTTGTATAATTTATCCCTTCAATAGGGTAAATTGTTAGTAACTGGCCACACCTATAACTGGCCACCTTATACTGATAATCAAGGATCGGACAAACGTCCGTCATTTTGAAAATATAACCCTGTTCCGTACAGCACAGACTTCCTTATGTTAATAAAAAAAATAGTATTTTATACATTTATTAGACCATAATTTATACTTATCCAGTGACAAATTAATTTATGATTGACATTCCGAAATTTACTTTCCCCAATAAAATAGAATGACTGAAATAGAATAATTGTTTTTTTTTTTCAAAATTTTCAGTTATGAGCCTATAACGATGTGAATTTAGGACCCATTTATGCATTGAAAAAGTATTTTAAAAATATTTTATCATCAAAAAATAAGGAAGTCTCTGCTGCACGGAACAGGGTTATATTTTCGAAATGACGGGCGTTTGTCCGATCCTTGCTGATAATGAATTTCTGTTTACCTAAAAATAGAACATATTTTGTATTGGGGTTTAAATTATTAGCCACCTCACAGTAAAATAAATTGTAATCGCCTATAAACAGAGTTCATATTTACTATAATGTGCCCAGTTATTGGAAAGTGGCCAGTTACTAGCGAATTTACCTTACATTGATTTATCAACGTAGCATTCCTAAAATTCCTTTGACCCAATTTTTATAAATAATATTCTGGTGTAGAAAAAAATAATAATAGCCATTATGCAATCCTAGTTCCGAGATTAGGTGTGGACTTTGTCATCAGGCATCACTCCCCAAAAACTAGTCTATCTTTTGGACACCAATGACTCGTATATCGGCACCGCAGGTCCAACGCTTAGGACTGATATACACGCCATCAGATATATCGGAGCTGTGGAGTTAGTCACAAATATCATTATTATCACTTTATTATCAAGGCGATGTGGAGTTAGTCACAAATATCTGAACAACGCCTTTATTATCAAGGCGATAAAGTGCATGTTCCCATATTTTTGGATGCCTTGGCTGCTCCGTTATATTTGATGGCGACTGTACAAGTCACAGACCACATAGCGAAATAGACCTACATGTTAAGTGTTAAGTTCAACTTCAGTTTAGTCACTTGGGTGACGTGGCATCTGTGCAGTAATTATTGCAGTTGATTCGGCATTGAAAAGGTTGACCGCGGTTTACTTCGGTAACCAACAATGTTTTTCTTCATAGCAAAAGCAATATTAAAGTGAAAGAAGTACATTTTTATTTTAAAAATAATAATTGCATTGTGTCCTATTTTAACGCCCCGTTGTATCTATATGTTACTTTTACCTTGTTTCAATAATATTTAATGTTTTGGCGTTAAAATAAATATATTTTTTCTTTTCTTTCTTTCATTCAGAGAATTTTAAATAATCTCTTCTAAACATCTCATACTTTTTGTATTCCAACATGTTACAAAAATTTGCCACCGTAAATGGCCAGTGACTGGCCACCTTTTCATAATTGGACCTTTACAGTGAATATGAATTATGTTTAATGCTCGTTATAAATAGAACCTATTTTAACATTCGGTGGCCAGTAATAAAAACCCCATTAAAAATGTTTTCTATTTATGTGTAAACAGAATTCGTTTTCAACATAAGGTGGCTTGTAACTTGCCATTTACCCTAATATAATTCATATAAGTTTATTTTCGTAACACAATGGGATAAATTACAAATGAGACTGTAGTCTTAACAATGTACAAAAAAATACAAAACGTTATAAACTAAATATAAGATAATATTATTCATAAATGTAACAACATAGATAAACCATCTAGTTGATCTGTGAACAAGTTACTCAAGCCGGTGGGACTCGGCTCATATGGATGCGACGCCGCTGGCACATATAACTTTTTTTTTAATTCCTTTGAATTAAAAAAAAAAATCCATTATTCTTTAATAATGGAATAATGAAACGCATTAAGATTCGAACTTCCGACCTCTCAGAGCAATAGTTTGATCACTGATCAACTAAGAATATTCGACCCTCAGAGAATCTTACCATCGCTTCTTTGTTTTGTGTACAGTCGTCATCAAATATATCGGAGCTGTGGAGGTGGTCACAAATATCTGAACACGCACTTTATCGCCTTGACAATAGAGTCGTTGTTCAGATATTTGTACAGATGTAGTTGCAAAACTCGGTATCTCGATCGACATACGACGGCATCCTAACTGTCAATCAATGACTTTATTAAATGAGTGACATTTTCATATCTATTAATATGGAACTTTATTGTTTTACATGTCATTTTTCACTTTGACACTAGGCACATAATAATAAAGTACCATAATATTAATGAATATCAAAAAGTAACTCTTCTTCTTTTAAAAAATATGGCTTCCATCAATAAATCAATCGATGATTTCGCCAATGTCAAGTAAAATAACATATAAGTTTGCCCTTAGAGCATGACGTTGTTCGGTAGTAAGCCTTGCGTTTTGTAAAGTGGTCGCTGGACTTTACAGAAAGCTAAGAGGCGACCGCGACCCCAGGACTGCCGGGTGATGAATAATAGTGGTGAAACACGTTTTGAAATCAATTCTTCATTAGCCGCACAATTCTGTTAGATCACAGCATAATAAGCTATCAATAATACACACTAAACTACGTTTGAACAAAAAACATGTTTTCAAGACGACTTCGCCATTTTGAAATTCAACCGTCAATGTCACTCATTTAATACTATCATTCGTTGACAGTTCGGGTGTCGACGTATTCCGATAAAGATCCGAATTTTCCCGAAGAATAATTTCTCACTATATCTGTAACAACAGCTCCAATATATGTCATGGCGACTACAATTTTTTTTATATTATATATTTACATAAAACTACGCCTTCTTATATTCAATCCTCTCGACTTTCACCTCGTCTCCAAGTAACTTGTAGACGTATGTTACGACTGTAGAACTTTGGATGTCCATTAGTACAAATGAAGGTGTAGGATTCCTGAAATGATGAAAAAAAATTACATGACATCCTTATACAAATTGACTGAGACCCAAAAGGTTTGTGTCGTAGGTACAGTCGCCATCAGATATATCGGAGCTGTGGAGGTAGTCAGAAATATCGAAACATGCACTTTAATGCATAACAGAGGCGTTGTTCCGATATTTGTGACCACCACAGCTCCGTTACCGTAAAAACGAGGATATTTTTCTCCCATACAATCTTTATCAACTCGAAAAAACAATAAGCGCCGCAGGATTTCTTACATCTTACGCGTTTTGGTAAAATGGTCTCTGCTATTATCGTTCGAGAAAGGCGGAAGCGCTGCAGGATTTCATACATCTTTCGCTTCTTTGCGAGTATTTTATATTATTCCAGCACTAAAGTTGTTAAGGCGATAGTTTCTTACAAATTGTTAATAAATTAGCCCTTATTCCCTAAGATATGGCTGTCAAAATCTCTATTGAATGACAAGAGACACTTCATCTCACTAGGAGCGGTACCGCGGTACCGCGAACATCGAAGTTCATATATGTGACATTATCTATGAAAAGGGACGTTATTGCCGATGGCGCTTATGACGTTGTTAGAGATGACGCGATACAAACATAACGTGGTTCGACGTAAGTGCCATCGACCATAAGGTCCCTCTTCATAGATAATGCCACATATTTCGGGCATCTTTCTCTTTTCTCCAATTATAACTTCGGCGCTACCGCGAACAACGATATTCGTAAATTTCGGACGATTGTCTTTGGGGTAAAAGAGAAAGATGCCCGCAAATTACGAATATCGTTTTGGGCGGTAGCGCCTCAGACGCCGTTTCTTGGTTACGTTATTTAATGCGAACTTATTACACATTAAAGTATAATAATCGTGCTTTTTCCCAATGTCGAAATCGTCGCAAGATATTTGCTGTGACAAATTTGTAATATAATAATAACATTAAAATTAAAATATTCTAGTTATTATTATTTCTTCGTCTGCATAAAATCAAGGTGATGATGATGATGATGATTGACAAAAACTATCCTATGTCCTTTCTCGCGACTCAGACACTCTCCATACCAAATTTTACTTAAATCGGTTCAACTTAAATATTATTAAAAATAGCGTGAAAGCGACACAGACACACAGATAGAGTTACTTTCGTATTTATAATATTAGTTAGGATAGTTATATAGTCAGGATTCTATCCGTTTCATTCTCGACAATTAATCACAAACAACTAGATAGGAGCGCCAGTACCACGATAGTTTTTTTGTGCATAAGCATAGTTGGCAACTCTAGAGCGACCGCCGGGAGTAGGTATGAAAAATGAAGTACATACATTTGATTGACTTCTGTATCTGTCTATTTTGTGACTGTACTCAAATTGTATATTTCCGGGAATACAGACAAAGGGAGCGAATTCCATTCCTTAGCAGTCCGCATTAGGAAGGCATAAATCGTAAGACTCGTAAGTATAACATATACTGCGATCGTGAACAAGCGAGGCGGCGATTCTGGCAATAAACCCAGCATGCTGGCAAACAGTTGCAGACATTTTTTTTATGACAAAGGCGGGAAACGAGCAGACGATTGCCTGATGGTAAGCAATTATCGTCGCCCATAAGCACCCACAACACCAGGCGAGTCACAAGGGCGTTGCTGGCTTAGATAGACGCTCTTTTCTTGAAGGTATGACGATCGTATCAGTCCGGAAATACCGAACAGATACGACTGTCATACCTTCAATCATTCCACAGTTTTGATGTGCGAGGAAGTTTCTAGAGAAGTGCACAGTTGATGTCCAAGTATCCAGGTAACATAGCTACCTGTGGTGGACTATGGGGCAGGACTATGTCCAGCAACAGACGTCTGTGGCTGATAGATACTTCCTCCCGCGAATGCTCCGGCAGTGGAATGAGCTCCCTGCCAGGGTTTCCCCGTGGGATTGCAGTATGTATAGGGTTCTTCAAAAAAGGAGTGTATTTATAGAGTCGGCAACACGCATGTAGCACCCCTGGAGTTGCAAGCGTCCGTAATTGTTTACCATCAGGCGGTCCGTATGCTTGTTTGCCACCGATTTAGTATTAAAATATAGACATTTAGCCCGTTGTCGGTAGTTGAATGAAAACTCTTGTGAAATGTGAAAAAGGCTTGTGATTTATCTACTACACCATATGCTGCTTACGGTGTCATATTTAAGTATTGATATGAACAACTGGATAACCAACAATAAACTTTTAATCAATTTGAATAAAACGCAATATATGCAATCTCACTCTTACAGAAATACTCCTCCACTAGTTAATATAAATATCGACAATACTCCCTTACAGAAAAATAATAACATAAAATTTTTAGGTTTAAATATCGACTGCACTCTAAACTGGAAGGACCATATTAATTATATATGTAAAAGACTTGACCGATTTACATATGCCTTAAGAAAACTACGAGACGACGAGATCAGTATCTTGTGAAGCAGCGCTTACTGCCTATCATGGTCATGTTTCTTCTGTTCTCAACTATGGTCTCATCATATGGGGTAACTCTGTTGATGTTAAAAGAGCGTTTAAATTACAGAAGGATTGTGTTCGTGCGATATGTAATGCCCGTAGTAAGTGTAAACCAATATTCAAAAAGCTCAATATATTACCTTTAACATGTATGTACATTTTGAAAATTTGTAGTTTTGTTAAGAAACATCCAAAATACTTTGTAAAGCGTTCTGACATAAATTGTTCAAATAATCCGAGATCGCAATATAAAAATATGCTGAATTAACCACGCTGTATGAGTGACATTTATAGTAGAAACGCTTACAATATGAGTATTGCTGTATACAATAGGTTACCAGGTGAAATGAAAGCACTTGAGGGAAAAAAATTTACAGATACACTAAGATGTTGGCTCCTCGAACGCTGCTTTTACAAAGTTAACGATTTTATGAATTATGTTGAGTGATGTAGGTATGACAGCTTTTTGTACTGTAATTTAATGTTTCTTTCTATTTTGATATTTAATGGAACTATGTAATACTTTACCTATATGTATAATGTACTTTTAACTGTAGGATGTCTTAATACTTAAGGTCTGTATTATACGTTACTGTATGTACTAACACGTATGTACTATAAGTACGTCTAACTTTAAATATTTGCATACTGTTCAATACAGTCGGAAAAGGAGATACAGCTTTAATGTTACAATACCATTGTAATTTACCCTTTTTCTGCAAATAAAATTTTGTTTGTTTTGTTTTGTTTGTTTTATTACAGCCGGAGCGTTCGCGGGAAGGAGGATCTATCAGCCACAGATGTCTGCTGTTGGACATAGGGCTCCCCTATAGTCCGCCACAGGGAGCTGTCACCTATGGATAGTTGGAAATCGTCTACTGTGCGTTTCTCTAGAAACTCATCAAAAATGTGGAGTGATTTGCCGTCAGCGGTATTTCCGGACCGTTACATCCCTCATACCTTCAAGAAAAGAGTGTACTAGTAGTAGGTAGGAGTCTAGGACACAAAGCTTCCTAAATTCAACGTGACTTACCGCTTTGTTTCAAAAGCTTCAGATTTATATTTAGCCGGCCAATATATTACACTTGTAGCAGAAAACATATAGATTACCTGAGAAGTGGATTATAAGCGCCAGTAGCAGATCCGGGGTTGATATAGAACTTGTTCTCATGCTCGTAAGCCTCAAACCGGTGTGTGTGTCCGGAGATCAGAATGTCAACATCCAGCTGTCTCTGTACTAGAGCGAGGGACTCCTCGTCACCCCAGGGGACGACTTGGTGTCCGTGGATGAGGCCGATGCGGAACTGGCCGACTGTTATGACTTTCTGTTCTGGGTAGGTGGAGTTCTGGAAAACAGGGGAATAGAGTGTTAAATTTTTGACTACTAAGCTTGAACTGACAACTGTATTAACGTATGCGGAGTGAAATTTGGACAAAGTTTGAATATATAAAATGTAAAAAACAAAAATCTAAAAAAAATATGTGTGTATGTCAATATCAAGTCTATATATCTGTCAATCAATCTGGTAAGTTTCATAAGGATTGGATGTTGGATTTTGTAATTATGGTAAATAACCAAGAACGCCGTCGTAAAACTGTATGTAATTTCTACAGTATACATCCCCTATGGCGGAAATCGAAGGTGGTGGAACATCTTGTACAAATGGGTGAGAGTCGAAGCACCATTTATAATATTTTAGCGTCTTTTACCTTAAAAACAACCACTGCTAGAAAGCCTGGTTCTGGAAATTATCCCAGCTTGAGCAAGTTTTCTGAGAGAGCTCGACTAAAGAAAATTACCGCCGGCCGTGTTGCTAAATCTTACAGAGAGCTCGGAAGAAAATTTTAATGTGACGGAAAAACTGTCAAAAATATCTTGAAGACATGGGCATCGATAACCGGTGTAGAAAAGTTAAATCCACCGTCTCCGAAAATCAAAAATCCACTCAGAAAATACGGCTGCGTGAATTGGTCAAAGAAATATTTTACGCCAAAAACAATGTGACTTGCGTCATGGATGACGAGTCATATTTCACGTTAGATGGAACCGAGTGGCAAGGTAATTACTATTTTGAGAAGACCAATGGTCCAACTGATGAGAACGTGAAATATATTGAGCATACCAAGTTTCCTAAAAAAGTTTTGCTATGGCTTGCCATCAGGAACGCGGAATGTCCAAGGCGGTGTTCTTTGAATCAGGTTTAGCTGTGAACGCCGATCGCTACATAGAGCGTTGTTTGCCATTAGTGCGAGATTTCATAAATACGAGTCATAGAGGAGAAAATGTTGTGTTTTGGCCAGACTTAGCCTCAAGCCATTATTCCAAAAAAACACTTAGCAAAATGGCGGAGCTAAACATTCCATATGTACCGAAGACATCAAATCCACCTAATGTTCCGCAACTTCGCCCTATTGAAGATTTTTGGGCAAATCTGAAGAGGCGAGTATATTGCAATAATTTTCGGTCCATAAATGTGCAAAACTTGATTCGTAAAATAAAATTGGAGTTGAATAAAATGCCCACATCTATGTTTTCGACAGCGATGGACAAAGTTCCTCAGAACTGCCGTAAAGCATCTTGCAAGGGAGTAAACTTAATTTTACATTAATCATTATTAGGTACTTTATTATAAAAACATAACTATTTAAAAAAATCATGGTGTTTTTTTTATTTAAAACAATATTGCACTTTGTCCAAATTTCACTCCGCATACGTTAGTAAGCCCAATAAGGCTTGTGTTGTATAACTTGATCTCTTTAAGATAAAAAAATTATGTGATTCCGATTATTAGAAAAACCATTTTAAAGTTGTCATATTTGTCTCTTATTTGCTTCACCATTATAAATTATAATTTTAAATTACATAAACATAATTTTGATAACATTTTTTAAAATATACATTGATAATTTACACTCTTTGTTCCACATCATTTGCCCCATGCCTGTGTGTCATAAGGGTGATTATTTGGGTGTTTGTAAACCATTCTTATTACTCTGTCCAGATTTCTGTAGAAGTGCCAGCATTATATTAAGTAGGTTTTGTTGTCCTTTAGCCAGCCCAGCTGTCTACCAGTAAACCAAAAAAAACACAGAACTGTGTGATCATTTGTACAGAAATCTGGACAGAGTAATAAGAACTAAGAATGGTTCAAACACCCAAATAATCAACCATAAATTAAATCTAAATACATGGCCATACAATGGATTCAAACCTAGGACAACAAGCTTTATAGTCACAACTCGCCAACTAGGCTAGATGGCTGTTTAGATGACACAGCAAAAGCTGCTTTAAAAAAAAATGTTATTTATTTAAATAAATACTGACAACTAGTACTTAGCAGGTCTCATGTTGTCTATGCATTAGGAGGATATTAGATGCTTAAGGGCCTCCGCTAGCTGATACAGATTACCTGGTACGGACAGACTTCTAATAAGAAATTGTATGAACGGCACTAACTGGTGTGAGCGCATGAGATGGACTTTACATACAATTTCTTATTAGACGGGCGTCCGTTCTGGGTAATTCACTTCAGTTAGTTGAGGCCCTTAATCTTTGCTGCAGCAGCTAGTTAACATTGCAGTTGATCATACTGGTTTGTGGTTGAACACCATAATAATGCATGAAACGTGTTAGTCCTCACCTCGTCAAAATCTCCTCTGACAACATGTACATCACTAGCCAGTGTCTTTAAGTAGTCATAAGACTCTTTAGTGCAAAGGTTGCCAGTGCACAGTATGTGTTGGATTCTGCCCGGGAGCAGAAGCTTCTTGAACTTGGGCGGGAGGCTGCCGGTGCGGTGTGGGATGTGTAAATCACCGAGGACTAAGACGAGCTGAAATAAAATAAAAAATCATCAATTTTGACCACATTGAAGGCATTATTATCAAGTGAGCACACTACTTAACGAACTTGAGCAAATAAAGGTCGGGTTTTTCTGATATCACCATTGCTCTTTCAGAAATTAGTAGGGAGTTAGGGATGATACTTCACAAGTGTGTTCTTTAATCACAGACATCATAGTGTCAGTTAAATCTTTCCAATTAATTCTTGAATTTAAAGTGCTAAGGAATCCACTAGATTTGTTTTTCCGGTTGACAACGCCGCCCACAAAATGTTATGGCATATGAACATAACTTTGATTATTCTGCATAATGGACATTGCACACCAAATGTATCAAATATAGGGGTTAGTATTTCGAGTTTTGGGTCCGTCTATCAAGAAAATTACTTGTTATTCGCACAGTTTTTTGAGAAACGCTAGTCAGATAGAAAACCTTGCAAACTTAACTTACCATTTTGTAAAGTCAGGAATGATCAGAAATGCAGTCCTAAAAGAAAGTTGAGCTTAATTAGCTATAGATTACTTGAATAATAATGGTATATCCTAATTAATAACAATGAAAACCAATGGCTCAAAATCACTCCAAATTGATATATTTGACGTTTCATTAATGAATTCGGCGTTTCGTTCGTCATTAATTTATCAGTAACTTTTTCATATTATGTGGATATGGCAGCACCAAATATCTTTGTTTATTCAAGTAACTAATAATTAAACTTAACTTTTATTTAATATTCTGTATTTTTTGTAATATATAATAGTATAGCATGCTGAACATCGAATAAATCAAATTATAAAAAAAAAAACATGTTTGTTGTCTATCACTATAATGTTGCTGCAATTCAAAACAGTGCTCAAGTAATGGGTATGTATGAATCAAACAAGAGATCATTACCACGACACAAGTATACATGAAATTCTTATATAATTAATTTTCTCTTCATTATTCCCTAAAAAATCAAGAATGACTAGCAATGAAACAAGACTTTGTAAAATTATAAAGTTCATATTTATAATTTAAGCCTAGTAGACTTGATTTTTCACGATATCTATTGCTATATTTGTATTTTTGTATTTGTTATAATAATGACACCGAATGTTGCGCAAATCGATCCTTCTAACTTGTTTTACAATAAATAATAAATGGGGAGTCATCAAATAGTGATTGGCAACAATAGAGACTTCTCTTTCCGCTCTATTGTTTATGGATAGTTGACCTGCCTGCGCGAGAAAGAAAAATTTCATGGTGTTGTGGGTGACACATATACGTAGAAAAAGTTTAGAGTAAGAACATTGGCACCAACTGCAGGGAAATGGAATCAATGGAATATGAGCTCGCCAGAAATCTCACTCTGTTGTTTTTCGTGGAACGCCTGCTCGATAAAGGCGAGCCGAGAACGTTGCACGATCTGTCCTGTCAGTTTGGTGCCAAGGGGTTCACGAAGGAGATGCGTCAGATCGCTGGCGGGTCGCAGTCGGGGCTGAAGAAGTTCCTGGCTCAGTACCCGGCGTTGTTCAACATAGACGGGGACTATGTCGATATCAACACGTTCCAGAAGCATCTTAGCGGGGCTGGCGCGGGATCCAACAATGACTACATCGAGGAGGCGAAGGAGTACTTCGCGAGTAAGATGATCCAGTACGGAGAGGGCACGGAGGTGCCCATCAAGAGCTTGCTGGGGCACCGCTCGCAGGCGTCGCCGCAGGTACGTCACATCTCCGGGCAGCGGATCAAGGAGTTCAAAGACTTCTTGCTCAAGCACCCGGACACCTTCCAGATCACAGATGATAACGTCGTTCTAGTCAGTGAGAACCACAGGCGCGGCAACACTTGCAGCAACTCTGAGCAGTTCCACAACTTACCCGTTGCTCACATAAACACAGACACTGCGCAGCAGTTACTAGATTATGTTGCTCAATGTATTGAGGCTAAGGGTCCAGTTATGGTCGACCAACTGTTTCATCTTATTGTATCAAGATTCCCACAAGAATACTGGTATCAAGTTTTCAAATCACCGGCAGACTTAAATGCCTTTTTGAAACTGTTTTCTGATAGCTTCCATGTACAATCCAATCTTGTAACATTAATTAGCAAACCAAAAATACCTGTAATGTATCTAAATGCAAAAGCAAAATCAAAGACTGAATCACCAAAGCCTTTGGCCGAGGAAAAGCCTGTATCCCCTGCTCCGCCTACTGTAGTGAGTCCGACCCCTTCAGACGGTCAGCAGAGCCCTGCAAACAGAATACTCAGTCCAGTTGAATCTCCCCGAGGTCCTCAAGCTAATATTGCTAACCAGACTTTAAAGCAAAGAATTAATTCTATTGTTATTAAAAATTTAGCAGAAAATATGGTACGAGACAGAGTAAACAACCATTTAAATGCCCGTAGTTCAGAAGAAACAAATGGTACTCCAAGCATACGGAGTAATTTGATGGGTGAAGCTTGGAGGCAGAAAGTTCTTCAATGTACCACGGTAATAGCTAGTGTCAGAGAGTGTGCAACCCTCATTGACAGTATCATGAACCCTAAACGCTCCACTAAAAGTATTGTCTCCTTTGATTGTGAAGGCATCAACTTGGGACTCAAAGGTGTGCTGACTCTCTGTCAAATTGCTACCATAAATGGTGAGGTATACATTCTTGATATAATGGCCTGTCCGGGCATGGTTGTTGAAGGCAAAATTAAGGATCTTTTGGAAAGTGAGAATGTAATCAAAATTATACATGACTGTAGGAATGACTCGGTCAATTTGCACAATCAGTTTGAGATCACATTGAAGAATGTTTTTGATACGCAGGCAGCTCATGCCGTATTGCAGCTGCAACAGCAAAGTGTACCTGTTTACAAAGTTAAGAATCTGTCTTTAAATGCTTTGTGTGAACTCTACAATGCTCCAATGAACCCCATGAAGGAACAATTGAAGAATGTTTACCGCAGAGATCAGCGCTATTGGGCTAGGCGTCCACTGTCTAAGGACATGATCATTTATGCGGCTTCTGATGTTTTGTCCCTGGTAAACCCTGCCATTTATGCTTACATGTCCTCAAATATCCGGACTGACAACCAGCAGCTTTTTGAAGAACTTAGCAATGAACAAGTCTTCATGCACATCCAACCTACAGAAGTGAAATTGAGGAAAAGGCAAAGGAAAATCAACACAGAGGTTGGCGAGTTGAAGCAAAAACTTGCTGAGACCACCAAGAATATTGTGCTTAGTAACCGTGAGATCAGATTATTAAGATATTTAGAGCTGACTGAAGAAGAGAAGGAAAAGCTAAAAGGTTGTCATAAAATATCAAAAAAGCTGGAGAAACTTGAAGCCATTGGGCAGGAAAAGGATTCTGATTCTGAAGATGATGAAAGAGAGAATGAAATGGCTAGTTTAGAGTCTAACCCGTCTGATTCTATTTCTTCTCCTCACTCCACTCAGCCTCCTAGCCTTACAGAGTCCATGCAAATGATGGACGAAATTTTATCAGATACAAACATGGACAAGGTCGAAAAGATAAACCGCCTTGAGGCCATCTTATCTGCCGTTGCGCCGCTGAGTGGCGAGTTAGAGGATAAATTCTCCCAAACGATGGAACAGACATTGCCACTGCTCAAGAATAAGGACTGGTCCAATTTGAGCCAGATCCTAAACATTGGGGAGCCTGACAGGAAGAATTGTTCATGTAGATGCCATGCAAACTCTGCTTTCGACGACAAACACAATGATCTCAACCAGACTAAGAAGGCGGAGGTTGGCTCTCAGACCCTCAGCACAGGGGACATTGTCATCACACGTATCCATTTCAGAGAAGAGGATAAACTAAACGAGAGAATCCTGGACGCCTCTCCTGTTAGCAAACGGGGTATCAACATGTCCTGATAGCCCAGCACTTCCACTCGGTGCCACTCCTGTTCCGGAATGTCTTGTGATCATGTCAATTTTGTACGTAGTTTAAGTTTGAAAGTTATTTATGGTTTAACCGCGCTAGTGTGCGAGATAGAATAAATTAAGTATAGTTGTGGGTCGCGTCGGGCGAGCGACCGCCTACGCTGAATGCTCATTTGAGCGGAGAACGCGCATTCGAATAAATGCAACAGTAATTCGCATAATATAACAGCTACTTAACGCCTCATCTCCATCTCGGACGGTACCTTTTTATATATCTTTATTTATGCTGGCTATTGCCTGTTAAGAACCGAACTTATATGTGATAGATTTCAAGGCCTTTTGTTTTCGAGCTATTTAAATTGTAAATAAGATCAAATTCGCGATGCGTCACCTCGATATGATGGATCACTGATATAGATCGATATGTACATACACGTTATTTATTATTACATCTTTACCTAATGTTTTTCTAGTAGCTTTGTTGTTACTGAAATCTATATCAAAAATGGCAATAATAGTTATACAATAAAGCCCTTTATTGTAATATACTTCGAAATACCCTTTAGTTTTAAGTATTTTAACCGTGTTTAATTATAATGAAGAGGTTTAGGTATTAGTGTTATTGAAGGAGATTTTATATCGTAGCGTGAGAGTGGTGCTTGGAAAAACTTAATTTTAATAATTAGAAGCAAGTAGGAAGTAACGTTGTAGATATTCACAATTAATTTATGTGAGGACTGAAGTAGATATCAACTTTGTTTAAAGTAGGTAATTCTTTGTGCCTTCAAGTCATATCCAACAATTGCCTTGTGAGTTTTACGTACTTTTTATACCTCAATTTAAATGTAACACAAAGTTCCGAGCAAGACACTAACTAGTATATATGTGATACGAAATTTTTACAACAAATAAGATTTTTTAATCTAGAAGTTGTAGCAGATTTTGATCTACTTATTGTATGTACTCTGGTCTATAATACTATCTAAATACCTTTTGAGAGATAACTGAAGTTGTCTTTAAGTATTGAGCATGTTAATTAATTTCTAATAGTTTATTTTTGTTGCGACGAAAAGTTAAGTGATATTTTATGCTAACTGCTTTATAGCGCAATTTTTTTTTCTGTATTTTTTACTCCCTTCATGTATTATAATAATCAGTATTGTTCCCAAAATCTTAGAGACGTAGCATTATTCTTAGGTTGGTATTATTTTGCATTTACTAAGATGTGCGAAGATTTTAAAGGAACATAAAATAAATTATTTTAAAATTATTGTTAGGTACAATTGTACTTGCATATCAAAATTTATTTGTTAAATTATTTTTCGGCCATAATATAATTGCATAATATGAACTAAATTTGATGGTAAATGTTTAGGCCATAATGAAATTACCTTATTTATTCCAAGAGTCACATGTTTTAATCATAAATGGTGCCTTAGACTCAGCACAACTTAGAAAAATATAGATTTACATACTTACATTTTTGTATGGTTTCGTAAGGTGTTTTTTCAGTGCCACTAAATATTTTATTAAGTTTTTTATTAGTCAACATAAGTCTAACAGCCTCCTATTCGTAACAACGGAATTGTTAAGAATTTTGTATTTGTGATTACAGAATTGTTTTTACTTACAGTTTCTGTAATTAGTGGCAAATTCAAGTTTACTAATTTGCACACTGTTCATGTTTATATTAAATAAAAAAGTTGTAACATAACGATGTGGTATTATTTAATGTTTTTTTTGTTTTTTTTTTTTTATATTGTACTGCTCCGTGTTCTAACATCTCTGGGAAACCAAATTAGTAACATTCAAATTCAAAAATGCAATTTTTGGTACAAGCTTTTATTCCTGACTTTTTTTGCAAAATCAACTACTCATCCGAGAGAATTCTAACTAACCTAAACTCTACGGGCTTATCTTGTGTATTTTAGGAGTTGTTATGGCTAGGTACCTTATGGCTCGAGCAGCAGAAGAGGTACCATAATGATTAATAATGTATTGTCACCGAACTTAATAAATGTGCTAAATCTTCCAGCTCAACCGGTTAAGATATCTACAAAATTGAGTTGCAAGATTTCACCCGAACGTAAAAAGTAAAAAAAACAAGTAATAACCTCTTTTGGGATCATGAGGAAACGAGCGCAAGGAACGAAATAATTTTTCCAGACTTCAGTCAATGATCTGTGAGTTGCAAAACTTTTAAATTTAAGATTTAATTATGATAGCTAAGGCTAAACATTATAAGGATGTAAAACGATGGAAAAAGTAGGTCAAAATATTTCTGGCACAATGTGACATGTTATAGGTACCTAGAGCTCTGGTTTCCTGGGGTAGCGGCCGTCTCCATACTTTGAAGTGTACTGTAGCATTTCACATGGCGTTGTGTTCGCGTAGGTATTTGCTTTATTTGGCTAAAAAAACGGCGTGTGGAAGATTTATTCTTCTAAAGGTATTTGTACGAATAAGCCAAACGCTCGCTAAGAAGGACTCAAATATAACTCGATTGAACTTAAACTGCAAACATATTCGGGTAGGTATTTGAGACATATTCCATCACAAGTGTAGAATATGAGTTTGTAATTTTTGACTTACTTATACGAATATTAGGCACATATCTCAGCATATAGCATTTGGGCATACATTTTTCGACTTGTGTCTTTACTCGCTTTAAAAGTAATCTTAGCATCAGTATCTTCATTCCCATTAAAAGCTGAAGGGTCAAACTATAATTGACAACTTATAAAACGCTAGACTAGTATAAATTGATCTCTCTATTAGTCACAAGCACAAGCTACTTAGAGGCCAAGTGTATACTGCTCAACATTAGTAATTGTGAATACCGTTTCAACACCTTTATTTCAAATATCGTAATCATGTTTTTCAAAAATCGATTAATGAAACTTAATTACGTTCAAAGTAAAATAACAGTGCGTGAACTAGAATAGAAAATATTACACAATATGGCCACCCACTGTCCTATATCAGCCCACTTCTTACAGCGCAACTTGGCCTAAATACCGGAGCAAACGATTTTTATACTCATAAAAAAGACGTTTAACATACGTACAAGCATTGGCAAGAAAAGCAACCGATAAGGACAATACTTTGCGATATTGCATTTGATCTTATGCAATGCTAGTTTTCTCGCATGCAAGGCCATTTTGATAAGAGAATACTAATCAGGCCTGCTTGCCACGCCCGTCGTGCATTGTGATTATGCTAATTAGCTTTGAAAAAACACCTGTTATACATAGGTAGGTCAATATACCCGTAAAAGTAAATTCGTTTAAGTACCTCCATTTTTAGTGATTGTCCTCAACAATCTCAACATTGTTTTCCAGTAGGAGTAAGAAGAGAGAGATGGTGCTTTACCGATACCGGTTTAATCGCGCTCGTACCCATAGGCAGAAATAGGTATTATATTAATCCTAGCTAATAGCTATTTGATATCAATAACGGATTTCTATAATGATGTCGTAAGCGTTACATTCGGAGTTTTAAAAACTGTTATGTACAAGAAAACTATAAAATGAGGAAGATATTCCGCGCGATCCACGTAGTCATAAACTTTAATATGCTAAAGGTTGATATAATATAACGTTTCTGCACTTCTCGCAAACTATTAACATTTTATGCACGAAACGAAACGCAACCGTTATGCATGTTAATGATTATAAAAAAGTGAAACTAAACGCCTAACCGACAGTGCTGTCATATTGCATTCAAATCTTTCCTGTTTGTTATTATAATATTATTAATATATGACTATATATTTGTCTAAAATGGACGATTTCGACATATTTTCTGACGAAACTAACTTTACTCGACCTCTTTACAAGGATGTATTGAACAAATATGTAAAGGAAATACCAGCAACACCAAGTGGACCCAATTATCAAAGTACGTTACGTCTTCTATTATTACAATATTGTTACGTTTAATTTACTCACGTGTTACATTCGAATTTGACTAACAATGTGTGGGAATAATGTAAACGGTGATACGTTTCATACATTCTTAAATACAAAGGTAATGTTCTACAAACGCGGCGGGGTTTCTTTCGAGCATTCTTTGTCTCCCAAGATGAAACAATTTTGAACAATGAGAGGCATTCGCTTAGAGTGCGAGCCGGCACTGATTGTTTTTATTTTTCCCATTGATGGATCTGCTATTGTAATCTTAAGTGATTGTGTAAGTTGACGGAATTCTGTTATGTAGTTGTGTCAACTGAATATTTTAAATGACAAACGGGAAATTATAATAATAATGACTGTATTTAGGTAAATAATAAGTGTTATTAATTCAATTTTATGCACAAAAGAACTTATTTTTAATAGAAAACTCCCGTGAGACTCAGACATACTAGAAATATATATAAACGGGTCACTCACGTATCTTAAGATACGGTTTTCGACTTTAAGATACGTGAGTGACCCGTTTATATATATTTCTAAAAGAACTTATTATTGACAACTAGTCTGGCCTAGTGGATAGTGACCCTGCCTATGAAGCCAATGGTCCTGGGTTCAAATCCCGGTAAGAGCATTTATTTGTGCGATGGGCTCAGGTATTTGGTTCTGAGTCATGGGTGTTTTCTATATAGGTATTTAAGTATTTGTATATTATACAGTATGTATCAATATACGAGGCAAAGCATTAAACACATATAAGTGTAAATAAGAAATAAGGTTTGGGTAGATATAATATTAAAATACAAGCTCTTAATACTTTTTTCCTTCAGATAATGATAAATCTGTAAATGCATCCTGTATTAATTATTAACAATCTTAAGATCTGACAAGTTAAGGTCAAGATTAAAATGAAACATCAGTTGAAGAAAGTTTGTCAATTAAAGTGGTAAGCCAACCTTGTTTGTCAATGTTATTAAGATAAAATAAATTGACATTGCCTTGACATGTAAGACAGTGATAATGTCTTAATGGGTGCTGTTTTGACCATAATTTCTATATGATTTGGCTGGTACTTCTACTAAATTATATTTTTTTTAAAATAATAAGTTGCACTTAATGAAACGCTGCAGTAGGGGGCCTATTGACCCCTCACAAAGTATGGTTAACTGCGATGTTAACTAATTGCCGCAGTGAAGGTGTATACAGTTTTATGGAGTTGTGTTTTTTTGCTATGAAAATAACAACATTTTCACATGATGATATGGGAATTGTTAACCTACTTAGAAAAGGTACAACTTGTCAATTATAAATAAAAAGATGAATCAAAAGATATTTGGTAAACACTAACATAAATTGCGAAATAGTGACATTGCCATTGGGTTGAATGCTTTGTCTGTTGTATTGATACATACTGTATATATTATTGGCTGAGTATATATAATAAATAAATAAAATAAATAAATATTTTGGGACAATCTTACACAAATCGACCTAGTCCTACGGTAAGCTCAGTAAGGCTTGTGTTGTAGGTACTAGACGACGATATATATAATAGATAGATACATATAAATACTTAAATACATAGAAAACACACATGACTCAGGAACAAATATCTGTGCTCATCACACAAATAAATGCCCTGATTGGGAATCGAACCCAGGACCTTCGGCTTTATAGGCAGGGTCACTACCCACTAGGCCAGATTGGTCGTCAAAATATATGGAACAAGTCAATTTGTGTTAGGATGTCTTGTAATATTTATTTCTATTTTAGTTCCCATGTTATTGTAGGTGGCAATAAATTGATGGCCAAAGAGTATTTCATGCAGAGTGATGATGCCCGCTGCGCCTTCCACCTGAGCGAGGCGGTGTCAGCATCACTGCGGATCCTGGCTTTGTACCGAGATGACCAGCTGAAAGTATCTGGTGAGCTCCTCATAGTTGTACGTTTTGATGAATAGCCGCGTCCCCACGTAAGTATGGACGTGCGAATTTGCTGCGGCCGAGGCAAAAGCGCGCTCTGCTGCGCTTGAGGTACGTCCACACTTACCGAATGCGGTGCGAGAAAATTGGCTCGAGAGGCAGTGCGTTCTGTGGGGACGCGGCTAATCGTTGTTGAATCAGGTGTCGGTCAAATTTCAAGAAAATCCAGGCGGTTTTTAATTAATACCGCAAGCTGAATCCATTTTAATAGGGCACAAAAAGTGTCCGAATTTATACAATCAACTTAGGGTCAGTTCACATGGAAACGCGACGCGACGCGACGATATTGGAACGGGCCAATGTATTCGCGCTGCGTCGCGCACCGCCGCGAGACGCACCGTAAAATCGTTAGAAGCACGACGCCGCGCGATGCACCGTCGCGTGTCCGCTTGCCGCGTGCACTCCGCAGCCAACCATTCGCAAGCGCATGAGATTGAGAACGACGTCCTGCGGCGTCACTCCTGCGGCGCGGTGCATCGCGCTACGCCGCGCGGCATCTCGAGGCGCAAAACTGCGTGGTGCAACATATCCTTAATCCTCACAATAAAATTAGTGCCTTAAAGTATATTTTAAGTAGGTCTATTACAAATATGCTCGTAGCGCCGCATCGCGTTGAGTCTCGGTGTGAATTGACCTTTACGCTACTTTTGCATAGGCGCTTTGTATGGAAGTATCGTCATCGAATTTTGAACATTCTAGTATTTAATTTATGTTGTACCTGGTTACATATTACATGACCGAACAAATTTTTCTTTCATAAATAATAAAAAAAAAACTATTTTTCAACAGATAATAAACAACACAAGATTACCAGTTTTATCAAACCGATAAAAGACATTATGGAGGCTAACCCTATGTAAGTATTACTCTCTCTTTCCTTAAAACTTATCATCTATTTCTATGTAAAAACTCCTTATATGTATGTTAAAAAAAAATCCTTAATAAATACCTTTCTGTACAGTCGCCATCAAATAAATCGGAGCAGCCAAGGTATTAAAAAATATTGGAGCAGTCAAGGTATTCAAAAATATTGGAGCATGCACATTATCGCCTTGACAATAGAGGCGTTGTTTCAATATTTGTGACTACCTCCACAGCTCAGATATATCTGATGGCGACTGTACCTACGTCTTAAATACCTATCTTTATTTTTTCAGAGGAAAGGAAGAAGACAACATCTTTGATCTGCTGTCTGTAGATACAGCGGAAGTTACCAAAATCCTGAGCGCATTTGAGATTGGAGAACCGGAGCCTTTCCATAAGAAATATTTGAAGTTCAGCGCAGAAAACAATGTAGATAATTTCCAGAAGATTCTGCAAGAATTACCAAAAGGTAACATTATCTGTATATAATAATAGCACTAAATATAGGAATTTAACAAAAAGAAAAATACTATACCCTATGTCAGGGTAGGCGAACCAATGGCACGCGACACGCCGCCGATCATAAAAGGGCTCATTCAAAAATCATGTGATCGTTTTTTGGACTTATTTTGACACCCCCCTCCCCTTGGTGATATTTGGTGATCTTAACGATCACACGATTTTTGAATGAGCCCAAACATGTATAAAAAAACACACAACCACGTAGCGAGAGTTTCACAAGACGTTGGTCGAGACTCTTCGCTATGAGACCGTTCTCGGAAACAACTATCGGTACAATGATCGCCGAATCAACTTCCCACATGGCGGTTACCTCGTGAGCCAAGCCAAATAATCAGAATGTCAAAATTATCTGATGGCACATGAATGATTAGACATTTTTTTTAATGGCACGTTGATGCATAAAGGTTCGCCAACCCTGCCCTATGTTCATCACGGTTTATTTTAATGGTGAAAGAATTTTTCAAATAGGTTCAATACTTCTGGAGCGTATTTTGAGAGCGCTGATGGCCTAGCGGTAAGATAGTACAACTTGCAGTCCGAAGGTCGCATTTTCAAACTCCGGCTAGTACCAACGAAAAAGATCATTTGATATTTACCAGTCGCTTTTCGGTGAAGGAGACAAAGGATATTTTCTTTTCTTTTCTAATGTAGAAATACTTAAATTCATATATAAAAACAACCGTTACTTAGGAACATCACACAAATGTCCTGACTGATTTTTTTTTAATGAATACATTAATATTTATACTTTATTTTTAGTATTTTTAGTTATATCTTGTATAAACTTATTGAAATGTTTTCTTTTGGGACTACGTATAATTATGTAGGCACTTTAAGATTTGATGTCTCACTGTTTTGAAAAAATAAGTCCCGCCATAGTTTCTTGCCGGTGTCTTCTCAGGTCAGAGGTGTAGAGTTAGAACCGGTGGTAGATTTAGCTTTGACTTTCATAAGTGCATGTCATGTGCCTAAGTTGAAAAATAAAGATATTTTATCTTTTTTTTATTTTTTATTTGAACCTGGTCCATAGGCAGGGTCCCTCCACAAGGCCAAACCTTTTATATATTTTTCCTAACTAGTGCGTAAAAAGTGTAAATTTCACTTTTTAAGGCACTTGTTATGAAAAATTGGGTTCGATACACGTGTAAAAACTTCTTTAACACTCGGGTGATTGTCACCCTCGTTTCACTCGGGCTCCAACGTTCACCCTCGTCGAAAAAAAAATTTTTTTCACTAGTATCGAAATGTACTATTTCCTAACTAGTGCGTAAAAAGTGCACTTTTCGTAAATTTCTCTTTTTAAGGCACTTGCTATGAAAAATTAGGTTCGATACTCGTGTAAAAACTTCTTTAAGACTCGGGTGATTGTCACCCTCGTTTCACTCGGGCTCCAACGTTCACCCTCGTCGAAAAAAAATTTTGTTTCACTAGTATCGAAATGTACTAATTTATGTCATACCTTAATATTGTCACATTTCAGAATGGACGGTAATACAACTAACGTCGCCGTACAATCCCAACGAAAATCTGAAACCGTTTGACGAGTACAAAACTGAAATAGATTCTCTGTACGTGAGCATGTTCACCAACGACTACACGGAGCAGTGCGGGTTCGGTCCCGTGACGGTCAACATTCCCGCCAACGTGCCCGGGGGTAAGTCCCAACTACAACTACCCCTAAATTCAAATCGGTATCGTCTTGGCTCGTCTCAATCGTTTTTGCCAAGTTCTTTTTGTCCCGTTCTGCTTTCATCACAATTTTTGGACCCGGGTATGTCCTTAAACTACGTCCAACAATGAGAGGTAGGGCACAGCGTTGACCATCACGCTTGAATCTGGGGCAGCTCGACTGGGGAAGTACCTCCTCCTTACAGAAGACCACAGCCATAATAGCACTGACACCTTTCAGGTATGGAGTGTTGTGTTCCTGTTGGTGAGTAAGGTTCCCAGAGCTCCAACCCCCCTTACAGCCCGGCAACGCGCTTGTGACTCCCCTGGTGTTGCGGGTGCCCATGGGCGACGGTAATTGCTTAACACCAGGCAATCCGTCTGCTCGTTTGCCGCCTATATCATAAAAAAAAATATCTTTTGTAACTTTAGTTGTTGTTCTTACCTTACTTACTTACCTTACTGTTTACTATTTACTCTAATTTCTTAATTCTAATTTCCGAATAACAATAATTCATCATTGTACGGACAGGGGCAACATCCGCTTAGTGTACCCCTTACATTTCATTAAATTGTCGATAGGGCCTCTGCGCGTTGGCTCGATCCGGCTCCGCGTACGCCTCCTAAATGTCCGGAACACCATTGTCCCGTGTACGGAAAATTTATCATTGAAACTTTGAAATTATTATAAATCGGTTAAAAAATATTATATTGAAACCTAGTTTTCATTCCGAGTTTAATGGTCGGATTTCAGAGGAATTGCATTTTTTTTACGAAAGTTACAATCTGAAGCTAACATAGTATTAGGTTGCCAAGCTGACACCAGGCTACTGTTGTTGATGCGATCTAATACACAGTTGTTCAGGGGACCGGCAACGAGTGGTACAGTCGCCATCAGATATATCGGAGCTGTGGAGGTGGTCACAAATATCGGAACAGCGCCTCTATTGTCAAGGCGACAAAGTTCTTGTTCCGATATTTATGACCACCTCCACAGCTCCGATATATCTGATGACGACTGTTTAGTAGGAATCCCTGATAAAGTAAAGAACACAGTTCAGATAAGAAAGCATATCAAACGTTTTGTTAACTTCGTTCTATGGTTCTAAGCAGTCAGATTTGGACTTGTAAGAAATTATTTTTCTTTGATAGTAAATTTTTGTAATTGTTTGATATGTTTTTTTATAGAACAACGCTTTTGTATGTATGTTTAAGATCTCCTTTGTGATATTGTTTTGAAAAAATAAGTCCCGCCGAGTTTCTTGCCGGTCATAAAAGTCAAAATGCTTCTCGGGTCAGAGGTGTAGGGTTAGAACTGGTGTAGTTTCTACTTTTGTATACTAGACGTGTAAAAGTGCCCTTGTGGCCTACTTACTGAATAAACATTTGAGTTTGATATTTCCAGAAGGAGTCAAGCCGCTTTTCACTGAGCTGTACGCGCTTTTGGAGGAAAATTACAAGACCATAGACAATGCCCGGTTGTTGAACAACAAGCGGCTGGTTCAGAACTATTGGAGTCGGAGAGAGGATATAGACTTGAGGATGAAGGTTTGTATATTAATAAAAAAAAAAAAAATAGTAAATAATAGTTTACAATGCTGCTTACATTTCAAGGGTTACAGTATGGGCGTAGGCACTTAGGACGTATTTGTCGAAAGAGTGTAAAACTCAATACTTAAACCATACAAAACACTCAAGCCAGCCCAAGGACTTATTGCCAGTGCTCGGACAAGTCATCGCAAAACAATCGCAACACGGCAATAGAACAAAATAATAGAATCGCATTATGTACAATATTATTTAATTATTTTTCAATTACATTTATTACTGCAACCCAAATTCACCATACGTGTGTGAATGTATTTCCATTAACATCTTTTTTAATGCTGATGTTAGCATTGTATTTATTTGCACACTATTTTAAATATTTAGAAATAACGTTCATTAAACAAATAATTGTATTAATTTAAATTGTCATCACAAAACTGTTTCAAGCATGATACTTTGACAAATCCATGACAGACATGCGACTAAAAAGGCCATGCCAACGCGCAGAGGCCCTTTCGACAATTTAATAAGATGTAAAGGTTACACTAAGCGGATGTTGCCCCTGTCCGTATCATCACAGAGACAACACCCGCCATGGTAAGGACTATCGAGTTTTAATGGAATCTAGAATGTACCAGGCTATTGGGTGGAAAGGAAGGACTACTACTGGGCTATTGGATAAAAAGCCGGACCTCTGCTTAATAAAATGGTATCCAATTTTATTTCCGGCAGACGATGACACGCCCTATGCGAGATGGGCCCCCACGAAAAGCGACATCAAAGATGGCTCAAGGTCAACACCGGTGCATAGGGCTAAGGGTAGAGAGGTGTCACTGGACTTTAAACATATAGCCAACTCGCCACTTAGGTTTCCACATGTACCCTAGAGAACACAGCTCTAGCGTCCCCACTCTGGACGGCCGGTGAAGGCAAGCCAGAGGCAGGGGACCTGTCCCACCTGTCCGACAGGGCACCCCAGGGGCACTCAGGTACGTGGAGTCGCTACTCTCCAACAGCTCGCCACAAGCTGATTGCACTGGAGAAAACCAGTGGGCGATGGGGTTGTCACATCCCTACGCCATTTATTATTATCATTATTTATTTATTATCATCCATACAAAGTTGTAATATATATCTGCCGTGTTTCAGAGCGTCATTTACGTGATGGACCGCGAGTGGCTCGGCGGCTGGGGTTGCCTGCTGACCGGCAAGCTGGTGGATTCGAGTTTGAGCCACAGGATCATCAAGCTTGTGGATGACACCATTGACGACTGGGGGTGAGTACGGATTAGTGAAGTCGGGGCTTTCTCCCCTTAACCTAAAAAAAAAATTCGGATTAATCCGAGACCACGAGGACAACGTCGTCTTCGAAACGTCGGAGGTAAATTTTAAAGTTAATATACGCGGTTAAGTCCCGTTCATGTTTAATAACACATATTACAGGTTCATAAGACTGACGCTAAAGCAACGCGTACTGCTGTACAACCTGATGGACTCCAGCCCAGCCCTGTCGTCCCAGCAGATCAAGCCCTGCATCAGAAGGATCCTGACCGAGCATGGCAACCCGGAGGACGTCAGGCAACACCTGCCGGGCGACTGTCAGTCGTGCTCCAAGGACTTTAAGGTAGGTTTTTGGACCCGGGTATGTCCTTAAACTACGTCACAATGAGAGGTAGGGCACAGCGAAGTACCATCACGCTTGAGTCTGGGGCAGCCCGACTGGAGAAGTACCTCTTTACAGAAGACCACAGCCATAATAGCACTGTTACCTTTCAGGTATGTAGGTGTGTTCCTGATGGTGAGTAAGGTTCCCAGAGATCCAACCCCCGTTAAAGGCCGGCAACGCGCTTGTGACTCTCCTGGTGTTGCATGCCCATGGGCGACGGTAATTACTTACCACCAGGCAATTCGTCTGGTCGTTTGCCGCCTATGTCATAAAAAATAGGAATTCCTTTGGTATGGTATGAGACCCAGCGGTGGGACTCTTAGCTCCTATAAATCCGTCTTCGTCGCGTTGTCCCGATATTTGGCAATGGTTGATTGGAAATTTACCCTCATGGAGATACTTAAAGATTATAGAGTATTTGACGACCGGTCTGGCCTAGTGAGCAGTGACCCTGCCTTTGAAGCCGATTGTTCTGGGTTCAAATCCCAGTCAGGGCATTTATTTGTGTGATGAGACTGATGAGCACATGTTTGTTTTCAGTCATTGGTGTTTTTTATGTATTTAAGTATTTATATGTATCTATCTATTATATATATCATCATCCAGTATCTACAACACAAGCCTTACTGAACTTACCGTAGGATTAGGTCGATTTGTGTAAGATTGTCCCGAAATATTTATTTATTTATTTATGCAGAGTAGATATTATAGACTATATAAAGTATATGACGGTCTGGCCTAGTGAGCAGTGACCCTGCCTTTGAAGCCGATGGTTCTGGGTTCAAATCTTACTCAGGGCATTTATTTATGTGATGAGCACTTATTTGTTTTGAGTCATGGGTGTTTTCTATGTATTTAAGTATTTATATGTATCTATCTATTATATATATAGTTTTCTAGTACCTACAACACAAGCCTTACTGAGCTTACCGTAGGACTAGGTCGATTTGTGCAAGTTTGTCCAGTAATATTTATTTATAGTATATGTCTTCAGATTGCAAGTGAACTGTGCCTGAAATGCCTGATGAAGAGTTTCGAAGGTGTCCACAAGTTCGCGCTGGTGGACGGCATCAGGGCGTTCTCGCAGGCGGTGCTGAGGCTGAAGGATGGCGAGGAGTGGACGGCGTTGAGGAAGGCCAGGCGGCATCCCGTCATCTTGATCGTTGATGAGGTCAGTTCCAAGTTTTTAGTGTAATCGATATTTAAATGTAAAGAAAAATAGAAAAAATTGACTCGCGGCCGGACTCGAGCCCACAACCAATGGATCACTAGCCCAGTGCACTACCCATTGTGCTACACGAGTACCGCTTAGACTTGTAAATTTTTTCTATCTATCCCTCGTGGTATACGTCATCATCTCATCATGGGTGACGTGTAAACACATCTACCGCCAGCGTATTAAACACTTAACGGCATCGAAAAAAATAATAATTTTGAGTGTAAGTTCATCTTTCCGTGAGATGCCGACTGACTAGAATAGCACCACCCCATCTCCTCTCGCGGGTGTCGTAAGGGAAAAATCCTACGGAATGGCAGCAGCGTCTGTCGAAAGCCAATCCACAGCTACTGCGGTCGCCAACCAGCCAAGCGTGGCGACTATGGCAACTACCCCCAAGATGATACAAGTCATATTTGTGGGAGGTCTATGTCCAGCAGTGGACTGCATACGGCTGAAATCGGGCTCAGTCAATTTGTCAATGATGTCCTGTATTTTTTTTATTTTTTTTTTTATTTAAACTGTGATATTAGACTCTTTCGGGTTAGCAAGCTGAAGTGGCAATGGGCAGGCCACATTGCACGCAGAGAAGATAGCAGATGGGGTCGAAAAGTGCTCGAGTGGAGACCACGGAATAGCAAGCGCAGCGTAGGACGTCCACCCACAAGATGGGCAGACGACCTCATTAAAGTCGCCGGAAGACGCTGGATGCAGGTTGCTTCCAACCGGTACTTGTGGAGATCCAAGGGGGAGGCCTATGTTCAGCAGTGGACGTCTTATGGCTGAGATGATGATGATTAGACTCTTGGGACCGTAACCATGGCAATGAGAAACAAAATCATTCAGCAAATACTTCTCTTTTCAGATACTGGACACATTTCCCTGGGAAAGTCTACCGATACTCTCACAGCACCCTGTATCCAGAATAGAGAATATCCATTTCCTGTACAGCCTGTATAAATTACACCAGGACAACATTGTCGATGGTTTCTACGCAGCCAAGAGTGATGTCGGCAGATATGTCATTAATCCAGGTATGATTTATGCTAAACTATCTTTTGCCCACGGCCTTGCTCGCGTAGTCATATTTCCCTCGTGGGGGTTGAGTTCTCTAAAATCCACAAACACGTGTTTAATCATGAATTGTTAGAAATACTCCTGCGAAATTTCATATAAAATAGGCCAACTAATCTTTTTTCCCCATACAAACTATTTCACCCCCTTACGGGGCGAATTTCGAAAAATCCTTTCTTAGTGCACCCCTAATCCTTATAAAGGACCTACATGCCAAATTTGTATTCCCTAGAACCAGCGGTTTAGGCTGTGCGTTGATGTTGATATGTCAGTCAGTCAGTTTCTTATGTTATATATTTAGATTTAGCATCTTTTTTGGCTATTTCTACAGCATACCATTAAATTGTCACGTCAAAATCGCCACGGCGTACACGTATTTAAAGTAGGTGTGGTCGAATCTTAATACATCCTTACTACTAAGCTATTTACGACGCACTGCGATTCCGTAACGTTTGCGTATCTGTCCGTCTATTTCTGTGTAATGTTTTATCTTTATGCCTTAATAAATATCACAAAGGTGGCAAACAAGCAATATCTATAAAATTTTATTTCCCGCAGAGAACAATCTGGAGCGCATGGAGAAACGCATGAGCTCGTTCATCCAGTACTGGTGCCGCTCGTGGCGGGGGCACGTGGCGGAGCCCCCGCCGCCGGAACAGTTCATCAACCATCTCACCACCTCTGACGTCTTCCTGTGAGCCACCTTTATTTATATTCAAAAAAGCATACGGCAGGCCTGATGGTAAGCAGTCACGGTAGCATATGGACATGTGTCACTCCAGAGGATTCACAAGAGTTAACACGCTACGTTTGCCGTGTGATGCCGGCTGACTAAAATAGCACCACCCCATCTCCTCCCGCGGGCGACAAAGGGAATAATCCTACGGACGAGCAGCAGCGTCCGTTGAAACCCAATCTACAGCTACTGCGGTCGCTAACCCCCCTGCCAAGCGTGGTGACTACGGCAACTAGCCCCCAAGATGATACAAGTCATATTCGTGGGAGGCCTATGTCCAGCAGTGGACTGCATACGGCTGAAATGTAACACGTTGAGCCCCGACGACACAATGTCTGTGATCTAAAATTAATGAACTCCTATGCCAGTGACACGTATTTGTGTCTAAAAAGATCGTTCTCCTATGCCGGTGATGTAAGTGTGTTCAAATAAATTTATCGGCCAATGCCGGCGAAAGCGAAGAGGCCTTTGCCCAGCGGTGGGATACTCTTACAGGCTAATAAAAAATAAAATAAAAAAAATACCGGCGACACAACAGTTATGTTAAAAACGTGCGTATTCCTATACCGCCGTCTGAACTTCAGAAGTTTCGGCAACTGTTAACTCAGTTGGTTCGGCTTGTTATGCTCTTTAAGTCTTCGGGATTCTTTTGGTTGAATTGAAAAGTGGTATACTATGCACTGGTTGAATCCAAGTATCGTTACAGCATGAAATTTTGGGGCAACAGTTACAAGTATAATGTACACGCCGCATTTGTTGCAAAGAAATCCGATCCGTATTATTGCCAAAACCAACATCTTGTTTATTGTACATACATTATATACATACATTTTAGCCATATGCAGTCCACTGCTGGACATAGGCGTCCCACAAATATGACTTAAGTCACCTTGGGGGCAGTTGCCATAGTCCCCACTTTTGGCAGACGGGTTGGCGACCATAGTAGCTATAGATTGGGTTTCGACAGACGCTGCTGCCCGTCCGTAAGATTTTTCCCTTTATCGCCTCTTACTACACCCGCGGGAGGAGATGGGGTGGTGCTATTCTAGTCAGCCGGCATCACACGGTAAATCGTAGACACCTCTGACGTCACGGTTAATCGTACATTCAGCAGCAAAAGTAGCTGAGCGGGTGAAGTGTTCAAAATGACCTACACGCGCTCTTATTCTCTTGACAATAGAGATGTGTTGACCTCAATTGAAACACTTCAACCGCTTAGCCACTTCTGCTGCTGACTGTACTATATTTCATACAAACCATGTCTGTATAACTAACTATGTGACGAATATGATCAAACACTTTGTTCATATTGAGACAGAAGAATATAAGGAAATAAGTCTTGCATCAAGAAGGAAAGACCTCCCACAATTTATAGTCTTAATATATATATATGTACACCATAAGAGAACATCACTTAATAATACTTAAAAGTATTTTTCCTAACTAGTGCGTAAAAAGTCAATTTTTGTTTTTGTTTGTGCATAAATTTCGCTTTTTAAGGCACTTGCTATGAAAAATTAGGTTCGATACTCGTGTAAAAACTTCTTTAAGACTCGGGTGATTGTCACCCTCGTTTCACTCGAGCTCCAACGTTCACCCTCGTTTCACTCGGGCTCCAACGTTCACCCTCGTCGAAAACAAATTTTTTTTCACTAATATCGAAATGTACTATATTAAATAAGAAAACAAGAAGCACCAAAAATTTAGATCTACAAGTAACTTATTGCAAATTTTCTATGCAATGACCAGTCACCGCAACGACCAAATTAATTGATAATATTATTATGTCATCAACTCATCAGAAAAGATATAATTCTTCACTAAAATATCGATCCGATAATAATTTCCGGGAGATACTATTTTCATATAAGAAGCTCAGTACTGTGCTCAGTACTTGTGGCCAAGGCTGTATCTGGTCCTACCCTTGGCAGTTCATCAGCTTTCTCGTTTCCCCTCACACCTGTGTCCGGGTACCCATACCCAGAGGCGGCTCGCCCTAAGGAGCGCTGGTGCAGTGAACTCCCATAAATAATTATTATATCTATTATAAAATTACACTCATTAATCTCATTATATTAATAATACTATTTAAAGTCTATCGTAAAAAAACAACCGTACCAATAAAATAATTACCTTCCACAAGACACCCATATCATTTTCATAGGTAACGCTCGAAGCGGAGCGCTCACGATTGCGCTCTAATGAAACAAAATTCAGTACAATTCCTAATACGAAATCCAACAAAAGTGAAAGAGAAATTTAGCCAGAGTCCAACGCGTGAAACAGAAGATTTTCTATGAAAAAATAGCAAAATTTGGAGCGCGACGTTGCCGGGTCATCCCGCCCGCGACACAGCGATTGCGCGGGACGCGACGTTGTCACTCCTATATAAACAAACACTACTAGTCAACAATGAATGCGCGCGAATGTAAATTCGGGAATTTTCTAATTAATAACCATTTAATACGTGTTGAAATAGCATATACTTATCAATTATTACTTGTGAGTGTTAAAATGGACAATTATAATGTGGTTCATTAAAGTGTGAAAAAACGTTATAAATACGGCTTGAATTGATGCAAAAAAATTACGGTGAAAAATACACGTGTGTTGAAATCCGAACAATATGTGAAAACACCGTGGTTATGTGGTTGTGATAAGAGATAAGAGTAACAAACTATTTTGTTTTCCGAGTCTTTTATTCGAAGTGGTCGCGGCCGGCGGAGCGGAGGTAAGACTGCTTGGACTGAAACGGGCATTGACGACCTAGCTCATCTTTCAATCAAGATGAAAAAATGTTCACAACCATGTTTATTTTGTTAAATTAACTGCATTTAGCGTCTAGCGGACGACAAGATATTCGCAAGGCACTAGATTCCGCGTAGTTACCTACCTACCAAAAGTTTTGCATGACACAAACGGCTGATTAATCCGAATAATCCGACATTAAATTTTCACAAAAAAGTTATACTTAGATATTCTTGTACACCAAAAAGACAAACGTATGCATTTCCTCTATAAGTATTTTTTTTTTAATAAATTGTAGGTACTGCTAACGCTATGTACCTATTTACATTGTTTTATTTCAAGTGAACTCCCATACAATTTAGTCACGAGCCGCCTCTGGTTTCGACAGACGCTGCTGCCCGTCCGTAAGATTTTTCCCTTTATCGCCTCTTACTACACCCGCGGGAGGAGATGGGGTGGTGCTATTCTAGTCAGCCGGCATCACACGGCAAATCGTAGACACCTCTGACGTCACAATAGGTGAAAATTCGATTGTAAATTAACTTTTTTTTATTGTGTATAAACAAACTGAAAAGTTTGAACATTCATGTTAAATATATAGTTATATACCTCCAGCTTCACAGTCTACTATATAAATCACACCAAACAACTCCAAAACAATAGAATATGTTTTATAAATACACTTAGTTTTTACAAGTAATTTACGTTTGATCAGAAGTCGATACTTCGTTAATGTGGGAAGTTATGAAAACGTTATTTTAAATTGTTATGAGGGTTATCATTTAATCTCAGGAACGATACAGATACATAAAATAAAGTCACGTGACTATTATCGTTGATTCGGTACTTTAGACTTTTGGCCAGAAATTTAGGAAAATCCGCCTGTGTGCTACGGTAAGCTCAGTAACGCTTGTGTTGTAGGTACTAGACGAGGATATATATAATAGATAAATACATATAACTACTTAAATACATAGAAAACACCCATGACTCAGGAACAAATAGAGTGAGCCAAATCAATGCCCTGACTGGGATTCGAACCCAGGACCATCGGCTTCAAAGGCAGGGTCACTCACTACCCACTAGGCCAGACCGGTCGTCAATTATCAGTATTTGATATCTAATGGAACAGGTCTAATTGTATATCTACAAGGATGAACATTTTTTTTTTATAAATGATAGGTTAGCATTTGGCCCCAATCTCACCTGATGGTAAGTGACGATGAGGCCGATGGTGGAGCATGCTTACCTAGCAAGTGCTTATTCACTCTCGACTTGAAGATACCCAGGTTGTATTGCTCATAACTATTTGTATGTGACTGTTTGTTTCCTAAATAAATAAATAAAAAACCCGTTATTTATTATTATTATACTGGCAAAATTTCCTATTGGTACGTACTTATCCAGTTTGGGTATGGCTAGGCCAGCTCCTCTCTTTGTCAGGCTCTTTCATATTACATCCTTGAAACAGACTATCATTGGGTGTTTGACCTCTACTTCCAAACGTCTCTTCAATATGAATTCTTTAATTCTAAAATCTCCTGTTTCTTTATGAGGTCGTTGCAAACTATTATCATTCCCAGTGTTGATACTGACTTCTCCTGTATGTGCGGATGCCTTTTATCTATGCACTTACCCCATTATTTGCACGCTTTTATTTTATACCACTGCTCCATAGCACTTCTCTCCAAGTCGACTTGAAGTGATTTCATCTCCAGCATTACCTCCACTGCACATGTCGGGGTGGTTACTCCGACATGTGCACCCCTCATTGCCCCTGTCGTTATTCATCAGGTCAGGAATGCTGGTCTTTGTACCTTTGTCTGTTGTATTTTTGGTACTCTTTGATTTGTGTCCTATGTCACCCAACAATGTTATAATTTCTGGCTTCAACCCCCATTTACTTCCCACTGCTCTTCTGTATTGGTACAGTGCCCTAAAGGCTTTTGCTGTTTGATTTGGATTACTCCAAAGTATTTTACCTCATCTACAATCTCTATTTATTGTCTTTTAAGCGGTATTGTCTTTAAAATCTCTCTTTCGTCGTCTTGTTTGTGAATATCACAAGCTTTGTTTTTGCCGGATTAAGCTTTAATCCTGACTTCCCACTATCCTAGCATTTGCCTTGGGCTCCTTTTCGTTATCTCTTATGATAATGACGTTTAGGGTTGTCCCTTTTACACGCTTAGTACACGCAGCCAGACTACACCTACATGTACAGTCTAGTAGCAGGCACCACATCAATGGTGAGAGGCATCCTCATCTGAGGGTCTAGTGCTATTTAGCTGTAGTTTTCTGTAAGGGAGGTACAACCCCAACGGGACGCACCTCCAAATTTGCGCTAGATGTCATTCACTAAACATGTCCTACCATACTTAACAAGATGACATTCGCAGTGCCCATATTTTTTGGTCAGGACGTAATTAAAGGATCCCAAATATGTGTAATCTCTTAACGGTTTGCGGTGCGCCGTGTGTGGGTTTGTGTGGGATTCTACATAGTCACGATCAACAACGATTTCCCCGAGACGGGGTCGACTACAAGAAGAATGAACTATCCAGTTTTTTTGATTTTGGTGGTATTTGTGGCAGCTACTGCGGGCACGGCGACGGCTGCCAGCCCGGGCACGGCGGCGTGGAGGCGGCGCGGGGCGCGCGCTGCGCCGCGCTGCTGTCGGGCTGCGGCTCCGTGCGCCTGCAGCACGGCCGCGGCCGGGGCCCGCCCATGGCTGCCCACCACCATCTTCGCGTGGCCGGCAGGTACACTGATTTCTTTTGATTAAATAGAATCAAGGGTATAGCAGTCGCGTTCAGTTTTTTCTTAGACAACACGAAGCCAAGGCTTTGTCTTCATGAGCCAAAGGACTGAAGGACTGATTGAACTGCAGAAAAGGTAGCGCATGATGCATGTGGAGTATTGGACATGACAGCGGAGTTTGATAGGTGTCAAAGATTGACTTATGAATGAGGCATTCGCACGGGGAACGGTATATCCTAACTCGACCTGAAAATACGTACCAGAGCGCACTGGAAACATTTGCCTAGTGCGATCGGTGTCGCTATTGTCGTGTAGTTTATATATAATAGTATATTTAGAATGTTAATTCTAATTCCAGCCCCATGGTAGTTGGCATGCTGTGGGAAGTAACAGACTTGGAAGTCGACAAGATGGTCAGCACACTGGTGTCGCTGTACGTCCCGTCGGACGCGCCCGTCCCGTGGCCCAGCGTGGGCAAGACTAACTGGAGCAAAGGGGAACTGGGTAAGTACGAAAATTGTTCTTGAGGAGGATCCTGATCACGGCACCATAATGGAAAAGCTCGACTTAGTCTAATGGTAGCCGGCATGTTGTAAGAACTAACAAAGCTTTGTTAGGTCTTACAACATGCCGACTACCATCTGACCATCTGGTCAGAATGCTAGTGTCACTGTACGTGCTGACGGACGCGCCCGAGCGCGAGTAAGTTTTTCTGGAGCCAAGGGTAAGTTGTAAACTTAGCTTCTTGAGAAATATCCTGGTCAGCACTAATGTGGAAAGGTTAAAGGCCAATCTGATGGTAGTCAGCATGGAAGTACGATGGGTCTTGTAATATTAAAAAAAAAAATGTAGAAAAGTGTTCTTATTCAATAAATTAAAAAAAAAGAAAAAAAAATATAGGCCTACCTATGCCTATTATACTACCCACATCATGCCGACGTGTACGAATGATACGTTACGATACGTTTTAGAACACCTTCTCCACCTGGAGAAGATGTTCAATGGTGTTGATGTACGTGGCATAACATACTGCCAAGCTGTTTCTTTTCTTGAGATGAAACATCTTTATTTTTCAATTTAAGCACAATTTTCAACTTCAGTTTTGACATTTCTATGGCGTGGGGTCTGACTTCTGCGTTTGGCATGACGTTGAAAAGTTTAAACTCCCTGATGTTGCTTATTGCGGTCTATCAGGAAGGCTTGCTCCATCACATAAGACGCGGAAGTAGTAGCAATTGAGGAATATCCTGGTCACGGCACCATAATGGAAAGGTTGTAATTCCAGTCAGATGATATTCGGCATGCTTTGGGAGTAACAGACTTGGAAGAATTGAGTTGGCTAGCACGCACTTTTATAATCATTATAGCACTTGATATAATACTACTGATTACATCGACTAGAAACCGTTTTCATTTGTTTTGTTTCATGGAACATCGCGGCAACTGAATACAATATATTGAGTAGGTCAATGTGGTTAAGACCGGTATACTATATTTTTAAAGGAAGTCCGTCATATGGCACTAAATACCTATGAGATAATGTAGACGGTCTTTCCAGATAGACGGTCTTACCCACATTGGCTTATTTCTCGTGTGGCGCAGATACGAACGTGGAGCAGAAGGCTCCGTTCTCGCCGGAGCCGGAGCTGCTGCGCGCCGTGAGCCGCGCGCGCGGGTCCTCCAGCTTCGTGATGATCGCCAGCAGCATGGTGGCGCGCGGCCTGCCTGTGCGGGTACTGTCCCGGGTTATAGCACACACTGGATAGACGGGGACACATCTGAACTGACGTTTAATAGTGCGAGGACAGATTAAATTAATTTTATTACTTGATATCGATGAAAATGAGGTACAACCATTGTGTAATTTTTATAATGCGAAGAAAAACGACATACACATAAATAAACTTTATGAGCAATTAACCTTTTTAATATTCTGTATAATTTTCATAATATACAATCAACATTTTTTTCACATTTCAGACAGACGTAATTAATCGGAATGCTAAATAATATTGTTGTGCTAAATTAATTATTCAATGTAATTTCAATACTAGTCATAGTGACACGTCAATGTCAGATATCGGTTGTTTATACTTGTGATAAGTATAATTGAAAGAAGTTTTCACACAATTCAATGTATTAAAACTTAGCCATTAGCCACTTTGATGATGATGGATAAAATTGTTTTTTACGATGTCGATAAATTTAGTCGATTTTTAATTAATCACTAGCACTGGTGCACTTTTGCCCCCGTCAATCCGATGTTAGAAGCAGTACTCGGACAAGTCATCGCAAAAACAGATATGGACATGGAACAAGACTCTATAGAGTCGAAACTTAACATTATTATTATCTAAAGCGGATATTATCGTAATTTAACATTTGACCTTTCTAGTCGCATATCTATCATGGATTTGTCAAAGCGGCATGCTTGATAACAATTTAAATTAATACAATCGTTTGCTTAATTGTGGTTATTTCTTAATAATTTAAATATGGTGCAAATAAATACAATGTTAATGGAAATACCTTCACACACGTATTGCAGTAATAAATGTCATTAAAAATAAAATAATACCTACTAAGCCCTGAGTGTAAGTTTTTAACGTAAGTTTACGTCACGAATGCGTTTGCGTTTCCCATGTGCAGCGAAATGCCATGGGCGAACCGCGCGCGAATTCTGAAATTTTCTTCGTATTATTAAACAAAAATTATATTTTTGAAAATGTAAGACGTATACGTTATAGAAAATAAGTTTGTATTATTAAAAAACTTATGACCTGATGAGTATTTGCGACATATTAAGGGAATCTGTTCTTTTTCAGAGGTCACTTTGGATGTAATTTCTATTAAGCAAAATTCAAATAATCGTGTTTCTGAATCGTATGATTTATTGAGTTAACTTTTTATTGAGTTAATTTACTTAAATATCTTACTTTTTATACACATAGACTAAGATTAATGATGATGACAAAAAATGAATCTAGCAGACGAAATTATGCTGTAATTTCTTTGGCGCAGCCTTAAAAAAATAAAAAAAGTTAATGAATGCAATATTTTTTTTACAGATTACAACAGAAAAGGATGCAAGACAACACTGAAATTAAGTTAAATAAAAATACGAGTGTACATAAGTTGTAAAGTAATAAAACAATGTAAATATTAATTTTGTTTTTTATTCCGTGTAGTGCAAGACTTGGAAAATAAAAGTGTTTACTACCCTTGTTTTGACTGACAGTATAGAGTAGCGATTGCAAGTTAACTTATTAGCAAGGAGCGGAATTCTTCATAGCAAAAATCAAACTGTCAGAGGGATTGACCAAGCTGTTTTATCGACATATCGACGGAATAATATCGCTAAACCCAACTTAAAAGATTATTCTGTAACATTTGACCTCTTTGATAAGCAACTTGCATCTCCATATTAACATAATTTATGTCGTGCGTGACTATGTCATTTATGTCACTTGAGTTTTCATAAGAGATTCTCGTACCGTGTCACTGAAATAGTTAATCCTAAAAGAAAAATAATTAACAAATGGACACAGAAAGATTCTTCTTTTAGCTACAAAGAAGATTATTTCACAATATATTGCTCTAAATGTGACGTTCATTTACAACAATTAATAAATATTATCTTATAAATGGTACTAGAATTAAAATTTAAAGAATGAGAATTTAAAGGTGACAATGTTGACAAAATTATGACTATTTTCTTTTACTACAGGGAAGACGAAGAAAACATATTTAGCACAGATATAGATTTCGACTGTTATTTTGAATGAAGGTTAGTTTACCTACTCTTAGCGATATTCGTTTTCATTTTTCATGTTAAGTTTCATGTTGTAATTTTAGGCGGTCAGCTAATTAGGGACACCGTTATTTTGTTTATATGTATATTCTAAAGCATGATGTCATTACTTTAACTTTGTTTCGTTAAGTGACGGTTATTTATCGATAAGTCGATAAAACAGCTTGGTCAATCCCTCTGACAGATTGATTTTTGCTATGAAGAATTCCGCTCCTTGCTTATTAGTCTAAGAGCTATGCGCCACTGAAGCCACACAACCGATTTGGTCGCTAGCTCTCCGTCTATACGTGTTTGAAGGTGAATGTCGATATTGCCGATCGCTATATCGGTTCATATTTTCTCACTTTAAACTATCGTTACTTAAAACCAATGTCGTTATTAAAGACACGCTTTATGGGACTGTGGTGATTGGGTAAGGCTTAAGCGTGCGCGGGCTGCGCGCGCGGCGGCGGAAGGGTGTGCGGGGTGTGCGGGGTGTGCGGGGTGTGCGGCGGCGGCGGGCGCGGCGAGGCGGGCGGGGCGCGGCGCCGGCGCCGGGACGACGGCGGCGTGCGCTCCTGTCTCTCCGCCGCGCGGGTCAGCGCCTGCGCACAACGGCACCAGTTAACCACGCAGGTAGTAAAGTACCTAAGGACGGCTGCTGCCGTTAATGACAGCATTACAGACCACATGTAACTCGAGTTAAAGCACTGTAACTTGATAGTTAGTGTTTTGTCACAATGCTTTATAATAATCATTAAAGATAAAGATAAGATAACCTAGGGCGGTAAAACAAAGAATGGCTCAGATCGCGGGTATTTAAACGAACCGGAGGTGAGGGCCATAAACCAGCGATCTGAGGCCTTCTTTATGCGTGGTGCGTACATAGTTTAATTAGTTTTACGTCTTCATCTGGGTGTAAAGTGAGTTTTTCCGTGGCGCCCCAGGGCGGAAAATCTCTATTACCGCCTAGTGTGACGTAAAATATATAACACATATTTTATCTACGTACATATCATTAATGCTCTAAAATGCGTCCACAAACCGTAGGCAATGACCAGCATTACCAACCATCAGAAATTAATTGAGATGTAATGTTAACATTAACTCCTGAAAACAGTACCTAGGTATTGAGTTTAAATTTGGAACAGCTGTCAAATTCAAGTGGGGAGTCTATTCTAGTATCTATAGATATTAAAACAGTCCTTGATACGTTATGTTTTTTTTAACACTTTCGCTGCCACCCCCTCCAAAAATGTATGGAAATTAACGCACATGTGCGTCGGTGGCAGTGAATGCGTTAATATAAATCGAACGACATTTGAAATCGAGTGACAATAGAATAGGGAGTTCATTCGCTTGTCTATGGTTTAAAAAAATATTTGACCGAGATACGAAATACGAAACGCCGCCATTCCAAGCTGTCATTTGTTTTGTTCATTGACTTTTTAATGTTTACAAGTAGCACTAGTAATAATGCAGGTCATTTCCCTACGGTTCCTGAACCCATCTTAAAACACTTATGTGATATGTGTGTAGATAAAGTAGTGTAGTGTATGAATTGTTGTAATCAATCGTGTGATATTACACACACTCTTGTTGTAATGCCCTTCATTATGTACAGATGCATAAACTACTATTATAAATCGTATACAATAAATTCCACCTAATAAATGTATTATCTTAATTTCAGAAACATCAACATTTACGAATTAACCATCAACAAATTTTTACGATTTCTAATAAATTGCTTTTTTACAAAATAATTTAAATGCACCTATATTATCTTCACATGACAGACAGGGCTTGCGCAGTAAAGCTAGTTCAAGTTTGTCAATTGGACACAGTAGATATCCAATCGCAAGTAGGTACTAGGCAGTAAGTTCTCTCTTAACAAACACACTAAACTGTGAGAAAGATAAGTTATCACAAACATTACCTCATCTATCTTGATAATCTCCACCGTCTCAGCAATCTTCTTCTCCAGACTCTTGATGTACAGACGCGCATTAGACACATTGACGTCCACGGACTTCCCTAATAACTTCAACAACGGTAGGGAATTGCAATCCGATGCACTGAAAAAAATAATTATATTTGAGTCAAATATGCAGATAATTTAAGGATAGCTTTTCGGAATTGTTTACTAGTATTTACTCTTTTTTTTTTTTTTTATGACATCAGGTGGCAAACGAGCAGACGGATTGCCTGATGGTAAGCAATTACCGTCGCCCGTGGGCACCCGCAACACCAGGGGAGTCACAAGCGCGTTGCCGACCTTTAAGGGGGGTTGGAGCTCTGGGAACCTTACTCACCATCAGGAATACAACACTACATACCTGAAAGGTAGCAGTGCTATTATGGCTGTGGTCTTCTGTAAGGAGGAGGTACTTCCCCAGTTGGGCTTCTCCAGACTCGAGCGTGATGGTACTTCGCTGTGCCCTACCTCTCATTGTCGGACGTAGTTTAAGGACATACCCGGGTCCAACTCCCGGGTATGTCCTTCGGGTCACTCTTGAGAACAGCGTCACCATGAATGTACATAATTTTCTATCAGATTCGATTTTACTTATCCTTTGCCGTGTGATGCCGGCTGACTAGAATAGCACCACCCCATCTCCCGCGGGTGTCGTAAGACGCGACAGAGGGAAAAATCCTACGGAAGGGCAGCACCGTCAGTTCAAACCCAATCTACAGCTAAAGCGGTCGCCAACCCGCCTGCCAAGCGTGGCGACTATGGCAACAACCCCCAAGATGGTACAAGTCATATTTGTGCAGTGGACTGCATACGGCTGAAATGTATGTAGGTATGTATGTATGTAATGCATCCTTTACAAAGTCTACAGTGAGACAGTTACTTACTGCGCCAACTGCTGTATTTGCTGCAGCAGACTGCTGAGGACTGCGTCACTGCGGGAGTATTCCTCTCGCAGTTTCGCCGTGGCCTGTCGCTTGTCGTCCAGTGTTGCGCGGAGGGATTCGATGCTGTCCTGCTGTTTGGATAACTTGGCTTGGTGCTTGGCGTGTTCATCATCTGCAAGAAAACAACACATTTTTATTGTCTTGGAAGTCTTGGAAGTCTCATAGGTACCTGATTGGTTGGCAAACAAGCAGACGGATTGCCTGATGGTAAGCAACTACCACCGCCCATGGACACTCGCAACACCAGAGGAGTCACAAGTACGTTGCCGACGTTTAAGATCTCTATACGCTCTTTTCTTGAAGGTTTGAAAATCTTACCCCAACTAAGACGTCATGATCATGAGAGTGACAAACACAATCTACCGAAATTTAGGAATATAATTTTTGGCGGTAGCGCCTCTCGAGAGGATACGAGTCCACTTTAAGAGCCTTTAGTGGGGAGTAATGATCATGCGATGGTGATTTTGACGCCTCCATACAAGCCTTGTCGGATAGAGATACCTACTACACTGCACTTACCATTCCACCATCTTCATTTAAATATTATGGGACGAGGCGTGGGTTGAGATTCCATCCCTATGTTGTGGGTATTCCTTTAAGTACTATTTCCACCAAACAGCCGGCAACGGAACGTCGCCGGCCGTATGTCGCCGCATACGGTCGGGCGGTAACGGCCGAACGCAGCCGGCAGGATGTCGGCGTCGACGTTCGGCACCGTTGTTTGCGAACGAATCGTAGGAACAACCAATATGACTGATGAATAGGCTCGGCCGACCCGGCCATGACGCGACGTCGACAGCCGAACGGTTCCGACGACAAACGAACGGCGCCGATCGCGTGCCGTGGAAAACGACGACAAGCGAACGAACACGTGTCACAGCGTACGATCACATGTCGCCGGCGACGGCCGGGGCCAGGCTGTTTTGCACAGCATGGTAATGTAGACTTTAAAGTAGTGCGTATATGACTCAGTATCGTTTAAAGACCATAAAATTCTTTTCGATCCGATTCGATGCCGGCTGTTTGGTGGAAATTGTACTTTAACCAGAACAAAGCGCTTTGCTTCTACTTTTCTGAACCGCACAGCCAGGGAGTTCTCTTCCAGCTGATCTTTTCCCGGAGCAATACAACCTGGATGTCTTCAAGTCAAGACTGAACAACTTGAACAAGCACTTGCTAGGTAAGCATGCTCCATCATCGGCCTCATCGTCGCTTACCATCAGGTGAGATTGGGGCCAAATGCTAACCTATCACTTACTGCCCGCTGCCGGCTGCCCGTATCATAAGCCGGAGCCTCCATAGACTTCTGTCCACCGGTCGCCCGTATCAGTAGCGAGGGCTGTTGGTACTAATCATAGCACTAATATATATGTAAAAAAAAGGAAGTAAAATATTTAAGATACAAACCAATAGTCGTTCTCAGTTGTCGCACGTTGTCATGAAGATTCTTAAGCTCCGTGTTCACTTCGTTGATGTAATTGAACAAAGCGTAGTTCTCCTCTTCTCTTCTGTTGAACTCTTGGATGAGTTTGTCCACGTCATCCTCACCAGCGAACTCCTGTTGAGAAGACAGGGTTAAACAAAAATGGCACCGGGATGAGCCTCATAAGAAACTAAAAGACATCTTATCATGCGTATATCCCGTTTTTTATCGAAAGGTAGGAATTTGACCATCTCATCTGATGGTAAAGACCCCTGCAGTCCGTACACTCTCGATTTTAAAAGATCCAAGTTATATTGTCATGTCATGACTCGCTTTGACTGCTATTAGTTAATGTAATGATCTTCATTAACTAATAATGATTTATAATGATCATCAATCTTTATCGAGAAGCGGCTTAATCGGAAATAAATTCTTGGACTTCTTCGTTCTGGGCATGTTCCCTCAAATAAGTTCAAATTCCTTTTGAAAATTTCAGACTCCCCAAATAGTTCTTTATTTTCTTTGGATGTACGGGTCTATAACAGCATCCTGGCAGCGCCACTATCTGACGAAGCCAAAATGCCGTGCAAATTATGTCTTATAATAATGTTGTTTTACGATGTCATAGAATAGTAGGATTGTTAATGAGTTTATGATGCAATAATGGCAGTGACATCGTCAAAAATCTCACAACTCCTTTTTTTACTTGAAGGAAATTAAAAAAAGTTAATGATCTCCGCACCCGGAGAGCGTCCAGGATGTTAACATAGTTGTTGTAGACCCTCATCTCTTCCTCCTGCTGCTCCAGCCTCTTAGCTTCGGCTTTGGCGTCGGCCGCAGTTAGCCTGACCGTGCCTTTGGTCCGCAGGAACTCCTCAAGCTTCATGCTGTGGTCCAACTGTCGTTGAAGCTCACGGACTTCCTGGTAAAAGAGAAAATTGCAAACGCTTTTGATTACAACTCCTATTGGGGTGGAAGAATAATCTCAAGAAAAAAAAATCTGTTTTGTAGTTGCCACCTTGCACCACGCACATTCAACGAACTGGATCCTGCTGAGACGAGAGCCTTGGTGTATAAAGCATCGACATCATGACTCGCGACCCTTAGCCATGAGGAAACGAGAAATAAGAAGTATCTTTAAACATGGCGTGGCTTTGTGTGCCGTTGTTAATATTGAATTGAGTCAATCTTTATTTTATGTCATTGGTTGCCATGATCATGGCACTCTTAAAACCACCGTTTTGATGCATCTAAAGCCAATAAAAATACATCTTTATGGTAACTAGGTATATGTCCATTTCATAATGGGTCAGATCGCGGAGGCACTTTTCTTCTAACAAACCATTCTACTGTTTTCCTCGCTGAAGTTGATTCAGCCAGGTAAATTTATAGGTATATTCGTGGACCTCCAGTGGTTTAAAATAAGAAATACTTTACGAGATAAATATGTATTTGGGAACAAGTGCATGGAAGGTGCAAAAACTCGGCGCTTTACAACGTTGTGGCACTAGAGTACGTGGGCACTATACATACTGTGCTACGAAAAGTGCCCTTGTGGCCTACTTACTGAATAAACGTTCGAGAGTGAGTGTGTCACGAGGTAAGTGGCAAAGACATTGTACAAAAAACTTGCTCACCAAGCAGTGCTTCCTATAGTCTATGGCCGCACGCTCCTTCATGCCATCCAGCTTGGAGCACCATTCTTCCCTCTGGTCATAAGCAGCTATGGCCTGTTCCACCAGCTCCAGAACCGCTGCCTTCCCGTCCAGGAGACGCTTTATCTGGGTCTTCCACACGTTGTTAAATGATTGCCTTAAAACAATTTCGCAAATACTACAATTAAACATTTGTTTAGATGAATGTGATGTTAGAAAATGATGAAAATAACACCATTTAAAGGTTGTAGTACATTATAGCGACACGGATCCAGCACGTCATCAGCCCAGGAAATGACTTGTCATTCAAATTAGAGCATTGAAACCTGTTTCGTATAATATATTTCGTAATGTCAATATAAAAAAGCCCCCGGCGGGCAGGCAACGCGATTACAGCTACCGTTTAGCCCGCGCGCTGTAAGCGAGGAAACCACGTGCGTACAGCGTAAATTTAGGGCTTCTATTTGGCATGTTTACTTTTAGTTTTTCTAATAATAAATCTGTGATTTCTTGGAGTTTTTTAATGCATGTTGTACTGCATGTTTGAAATTAGCACTATATTTCTCGTTGTTGGCCTCGTAATCGTCTACTCGGCCGCCAACCCCTCCCGGCCTCTGTAGTAATGTACTATTGAACCTGTCTCTAAGCAGCCGATCAATGTCCAGCCTCATCTTGTAGTTCTCGCTGTTGACCGTGTTGAAACGCTTCATCGCGGTGCTCAGTCGGTTCTCAAGCTGGCTGATCATCGTCTGATCCGTCAGGGATTTTGCGTATTCCTGTCAAAAAGCGTAGTGAGATTAGTTATGGCTCTGTCAACAGATGTGCTAAGTATCAGTAGCGGCGCTTCTTATATCCTAGACAAGCCGGGAATCCTGAATTATTATGACAATCTTTTTCTTCATGGAAAACTGCTCTACTATCTGAAAGTTAGTCAAGCCGGCAGGAATCGAGTTCTAAGGACGCGCCGCCACTGCTAAGTATACCTGGAGGCAGTTTGCTTAAAGCATATTTATGTGCTTGCCGTGTGACGCCGGCTGATTAGAATAGCACCACCCCATCTCCCGCGGGTGTCGTAAGAGGCGACAAATGGAAAAATACTACGGACGGGCAGCAGCGTCCGTCAAAACCCAATCTATACCTACTGCGGTCGCCAAGCGTGGCGACTATAGCAACTACCCCCAAGATGATACAAGTCATATTTGTGGGAGGCCTATGTCCAGCAGTGGATTGCATACGGTTGAAATGTATGTATATAATGTAGACAATAAAGCTTATAAAATCTGATGCGATAAAGTTAGTAACCACTTAATGCCTTGGTCACGTAGCACTTGGTTTGATATTCACCTACTAGAGACTAGAAGTCTTAGGGTCTCCCGAAGTCTAGCGAAATCGAATTCAATAAAACTTCTATATCCACGCCAGAAAAGGGGAAACAAATCTCATTCAGTTCGTATCAGCTAAGCTTATAGCAAAGAACACGTCAATAAGATTAGGGGAGACCCTCATACAGTACCTACCAACAGACGTCTTGGAGTTATCACTTCTTCAACACCACATTTGAGACTGCTTTGGTACAGTCGTCATCAGATATATCGGAGCTGTGGAGGTGGTCATAAATATCGGAACAACGCCTCTATTGTCAAGCGCTAAAGTACATGTTCCGATATTTGTGACTACCTCCACAGCTCCGATATATCTGATGGCGACTACTATGCATTTTATGTCCTCCTGTATAATGTTTTCAGTTCTATATTAGCGAATAGCTCGTGGTCTTTCAGAAGACAGCGTTCCTTACCTATTGTTATAACAAAGGTATACCGACCTCTTCAGTGCCACTGCCTTTGGTTCTCAATCCTTTGATTTCCTTCTGCACTTGCTTGAGAAGAAAGTCCAGCTCGTGGATGGTACTTCGGTGCTCTCGGACCTCAGCCGAGCTGCGCTCGTGGTCTTTCAGTAGGGAGACCAGTTTGTCGCGGGCTTTGGCGCTCTCCATTACGTTGGTGGTGCTTTTTGTTAGCTGTAAAAAACGTTTTAGGTTGTAAATACATAATAATAAAGCGCACTTAATTGTATGTTAAAATAAATAAATATTACAGGACATTCTTCCACTAATTGGCTGAGCCCCACGGTAATGTCAAGAAGGCTTGTGTTGTGGATACTCAGCCAGTGATATATATATAATGCAAATACTAAAATACATATTAGAAAACACCCATGACTAAGGAACAAATATCTATGTTCATTATACAAATAACAGCCATTACTGACCAAGGACTGTCGGCTTCATTGGCGGGGTCCTGTCATCAAAACCCGTCATCAAATACGGTATCCCAAAATCCCAGGATTTGGCGTAGACACTAGACACTAGTTTTAGCGACTGGCAAATATAATAGTTATTTGTTATACAAGGGTGCAAAATTGTATTTTAACTGCGAGTGTGGGATTGAAACTCGAGCAAGCGAATGTATTCTGTAGTTTAACCACGAGCAAAAGCTAGTGGTTTTAAAATATAATCCTGTTTCAATACACGAGAATCAAATTACAATTGCACCCGTCTGTAACACACAACTTTTCCCCTCACTACAGCGAGGAAAGTGAAACATGCAAAAAAACGTTTTGAAATCGCATTGACTCTTTCTTTGCGTTTAGATAGCGATAGTGCCTTTAGCTTGGTTAGCTTGTGGTGGCCAGTACGATTTTCGAATGTTCTAATTCGATTTTCAACGCGGTGCGTTAGCGAGGCTCGCCCGCGCCCGCCGCCGCCGCCGCGGCGAGTGAGCTGTACTTCGCGAATTTAGACTTTAAAACCATAGCAATAAGAGCTATGAGAAGTCAACTTACTTTAATGACTAATGGATAAAATGCGTTTTTACCCTCTCGTATTAAAGGATAAACAAGCGTTTTACGAGCTAGTGAGGGGAAAAATAATATTTCGTACATAAGTTCCGGAAAACCATTTGGTACAAGCCGGGATTCGAGCCTGCGACCGAATTGCAAGTCGCAAGCTCTTACAGCTACGCCACCAGCGCTCTTAACGCATGCAACTCTAGTGGTGGATATTAGATATAGCGGATATAGCGGTGAGCGGATACCGCTTCGAAAACTTAGACAGGCAGCCTTACCTAAGTTCCACTCTGTTGTCTTGCTCCGCTCCAATGGATATCCAATGTTTGCGTAAGTTAGCTGATAGGATAGCCACCAACCTTTAGTTCTAGCATGATTTTATCCAAATCATTGTTGAGGGTCCGGATCATATTCCTCTGTACTCGCAGCGTCGGCTGCACACTGGTCATCACAGACATTCGGTCTATCTCCATAACTCGGAACTGGAAGTAATAAGAGCAGCAATATATCAGCCGTAAGACGTCCACTGCTGGACATAGATCCCCTAAATATGACTTGTATCAGCTCGGGGAGTAGTTGTAGTCCACCCTTGGCAGCGGGTTCGCGACCGCAGTTGCTGTTTCGGTTTCGACGGATTCTCCTGCCCATTCGTCGGTTATTAGAGTATCTACTCTAATAACCGACGAATCATTTAGTGCGCGACATCATTGTAAAAATAACGTTTGTTTATCATTGTGAGTTGGGTCCTTGATTGCTTACATTACTTTTTTTTGTACAGTTGGGTAGCACTTTGCAACATCAAGTCTTACGTCTTACCTACCTGTATTTTTAAGAGAGATTGTTTTAAAAAAATATGGCTTCCCTCAATTATAATGATTTGATTTTGCCAATTTTAACTTTGCAAACTATTAATTTTGACTGTGTCGAAGAATACTTGTCAGTGCTTGTCAAAATAATAAATTAGTATTAGTCAATTCCTCAATCATAGATACAAGTATTCATAGCTTTGTGTAGCTTTGATATAGGATCTTCTTAGTAGTCTGTGGATAGGACAACGTCTGTCAGGTTGGCTAGTAATAAATATACAATTGTATATTTTCCATATATTTTCGGACTGTTGATTCAAAAAGATTTTTAGGTAGATTTTTAATAAATTACTAAATGAGACATCGATAAATGTGTCAGGCAAAACTTTTTCCATCTCCATTGCTATGAACAATGTGCCAGGCAAGTTTTTGCAGTAGAGTAGCTATGGGGATGCGGATGCAGGTTCAAATGCTGTCTCGGATGCCCTAGGTCCGTCACTTTTTCTTAAGTATATGTCATCTTTTTTAATCTATATTGTAGCGTTACTACTTAGAAATCAAAACAAATTAAAATATTTCATATAAATAATATGATGTTCATATTAATAGCTTAGTTAAGTATTAAATAGGCCGGACGTTCAAGCGAGGGGAGCGGTTACATCCTTACGTTGTGAATATTCCATTAATTCGCACAAAGCGATTCGCTTCTACCTTCCTAATGAGGACTGCTAATAGAATTCGCTCCCTTCCTCTGTATTCCCGGAGATATAATTTGGGTCTTTTCAAGGCAAGAGTGAATAGGCTGTTACTGAACCAGCGTGCTGCACCCTCGACCTCGTCGACACTTACCATCAGGTGCGACTGAGGTCAAACGCTGGTCAGTCTTGTATAAAAAGGTGTACCTGTCTTTGCAGTTTTGCCAGTTCGTCTTCTGCTATTTTCTCCATCTCCGTGTCTTCGGGGACCGACATCTTGCACCAGCAGGTTTCTGGAACAGGGGTAAGTAGTTACTTATTAAATGGCGGGCATTAAATCCCCATGCTGCTGGAGGAGATGTCCAGCAGTGGACCAAAGTGACTGAATCAGTAAGTGTTTGGTTGAACAGTACCCTTACCATGAGTTGTGACTTTGAGGATTTCGATAACGAGTATCGAGTTTACTATCTGTGCATCTCGTTCGCACTAAAATAGTACAAGCGAGATGCACAGATTAACGAAAACCTCAATGTCACAACTCATGGTAAGGGGTACAAGGTACAAGATAATAAATAAAGCTACACTAGTCTACACTAATATTATAAAGGCGAAAGTTTGTGAGCGTGTATGTTTGTTACTTCTTTACGTCTAAACGGCTGAAGCGATTTTAATACTATTTGGTATGGAGTTAGCTGACACCCTGGATTAACACATAGGCTACGTTTCTTTCCAAATAAACCGCGGGTAACACCGCGGGGCACAGCTAGTAATAAATAAATATTACAGGACATTCTTACAAAGATTGACTGAGCCCCACGGTAAGCTCAAGAAGGCTTGTGTTGTGGGTACTCAGCCAACGATATATATGATATACAAATACTACATTTAACTCAAAATATATATAAATATAGACTCACCTCAAGTTTTATATATATATCTATACATATATATTTTACTGAATATGTTATAATCAGCTCTGGTTAAGAGTTTTGGAGAAAGCGTTGTTGTTTAATCAATAAGGGTTACTACGAGCTTACTCCACGTCATGGCAACCTCCCGTCGCCATAGGTTTTTTTTTTTATGACAGGCAAACGAGCAGACGGATTGCCTGGTGGTAAGCAATTACCGTCGCCCATGGGCACCCGCAACACCAAGGCAGCCATGAGCGCGACCGGCCTTTAAGGGGGGTTGGAGCTCTGGAAACCTTACTCACCATCAGGAACACAACACTACATACCTGAAAGGTAGCAGTGCTATTATGGCTGTGGTCTTCTGTAAGGAGGATATACTTCCCCAGTTGGGCTGCACCAGACTCAAGCGTGATGGTCATCGTTGTGCCCTACCTCTCTTTGTTGTAGTAGTAACGGGTATTTCAAATGATCGAATAATAATATTATAGGGTAGAAAACGCGCATGTGAATCCTCTGAAGTTGCACGCGTCTATAGGCTACGGTAACTGCTTACCATCAGGCGGGCCGTATGCTTGTTTGCCACCTTCGTTGTATAAAAAAATATGTATTCGTATAGTTCATATTGTGGGTGGACGTCCTACGCTGCGCTGGCTAGTCCGTGGTCTCCACTCGAGCACTTTTCGACCCCATCAGCCGTCTTCTCTGCGTAATGTTATATTTGACGACCGGTCTGGCCTAGTGGGTAGCGACCCTGCCTATGAAGCCGATGGTCCTGGGTTAGATTCTCAGTCAGGTAATTTATTTGTGTGATGAGCACAGATATTTGTTCCTGGGTCATGGTTATTTATTTAAGTTTTTTTTTTTTTATGACATAGGCGGCAAACGAGCAGACGGATTGCCTGGTGGTAAGCAATTACCGTCGCCCATGGGCACCCGTAACACCAAGGGGGCCACGAGCGCGTTGCCGGCCTTTAAGGGGGGTTGGAGCTTTGGGAACCTTACTCACCATCAGGAACACAACACTACATACCTGAAAGGTAGCAGTGCTATTATGGTTGTGGTCTTCTGTAAGGAGGAGGTACTTCCCCAGTTGGGCTGCTCCAGATTCAAGCGTGATGGTACTTCGCTGTGCCCCACCTCTCATTGTTGGACGTAGTTTAAGGATATATCCGGGTCCAAAATGATCAAATATATAGGGTAGACAAGAAAACGCGCATGTGAATCCCCTGGAGTTGCACGCGTCTATATCCCGTCTCGAACGGAGGTCCTCGTCGTTTTTTCTTAAGTGTATGTCATCTATTTCAACTTTAAATTTATATAGTAGTATTACTACTTACAAATCAAAGCAAATCAAAATATTTCATAAAAATAATTTGATTTGCTCTTAGTTTCATATGACGTTTAATTAAATAGGCGTCATAGAATGTATTCTTTGTTTAATTAAATGGAAGGAATGTGTTTGTGTGAGTTAAAAATTTACAAAAAATTTGAAAAGTAAAAACAAAAAACATTATTTAAATGAATATTTTTTTATTTTTATGATCCTTGTAATACAAGTAACTAAGATTTTTATAAAATATAATATTTGTCAAGTACCCAATTTTGGACCTTAAGGTTCGCGCGTTTATGTCTTTAGTTCGTGCGCAGGCGCAGAACGCATTAAATAATCGGAAGGCCTGCCGCGACTGTCTCTGTCACACTAATTACGCCTTAAATTGAGTAAAAAAGAAAGATTGAAGTTTTTTTTTTAACTTGGATGTTAGATAGGCCCTCTATTAACCGTACTATATTTTATAGTATTTTACTATATTTCGATTCTCTGTACTATTTACTGTTGAAGAAATATATAGTACGCAAAAATACTATATTTTGGGGGTTCTTCTAAAATAGTAAGTGTACGTATAGTAATTTAGCATGATTTACCCCAAACTAAAGAGTTGTTTTTCAAGTCGGTACTATATTTTTTACATATTTTTAAATTTTTTTTTTGAGAAATACTATAACTCTTATGACTTTTATGAGAGGTAGGGCACAGCGATGACCATCACGCTTGAATCTGGGGTAGCTCAACTGGGGAAGTACCTCCTCCTTACAGAAGACCACAGCCATAATAGCACTGCTACCTTTCAGGTATGCAGTGTTGTGTTCCTGATGGTGAGTAAGGTTCCCAGAGCTCCAACCCCCCTTAAAGGCCGGCAACGCGCTTGTGACTCCTCTGGTGTTACGGGTGCCCATGGGCGACGGTAATTGCTTACGACCAGGCAATCCGTCTGCTCGTTTGCCGCCTATGTCATAAAAACAAAAAAAAAACTCCCCCAGAAATAGTTGGCAACCCTACCTCTATACCACACATAGGTACAGTCGCCATCAGATATATCGGAGCTGTGGAGGTGGTCACAAATATCTGAACATGCACCTTGTCGCCTCTATAATAAAGGCGTTGTTCCGATATTTCTGACCACCTCGACAGCTCCGATATATCTGATGGCGACTACACACACATATGTAAACACTCCTTTTCAACAAGTTTCAAGTCGTGCGTACATAATTAGGGTTGCCAACTATTTCTGGGGGAGTTATAGTATTTCTCCAAAAAAAAATATATATAGTACCTACACCGTAAAAAATATAGTACTTTAAAAACAACTCTTTAGTTTGGGGTAAATCATGCTAAATTACTATAAGTACACTTACTATTTTAGAAGAACTCCCAAAATATAGTATATTTGCGTATTAAATATTTTTTCAACAGTATATAGTACAGAAAGTCGAAATATAGTAAAATACTATTAAATATAGTACGGTTGGCAACCCTACATAATATACAATTAAACCATGCAGAATATAATATGCAATTTTGAAACAAAGCTTTTTTATATTTTTTGCTATATTCAGTAATCCTACCGTTAAAAAAACACTATTAGTAATCCAATATGGAGTCGTGCAAAACCATGAAAATTATCAAGGTTATTTTTTGTGGGACGAGTTTAATATGATTTTATATCGAAAAATGATATCACTTCCTATAATAACCTAAAACTGTAGCCAATCCATACGAGCATAATACTTTGCATTTAAAAAACGACCTTGACATTATACTTATAAAGTTCATATTTAAACCGAAGCAAAAAATAAATACGAGAATCAGAAAGTTAGCAATCGTATTAAATTAACAAACTTATTTTTGCTAATAAGATTGGCGCTACTTAGTACGAAAAATATAAATTTTATATCGAAAAATTGTAGTTCCAAATTTGGCCAATGGTAACAGTAACTTTGTAACGCAGCAGTTTACCAACAATAAAATAATTGTTTCACCATTTTTGACCACTCTCTTCGGATGACCTTGAGTGGGTATGGTGGTCTCTTTCTAGCGCACCAGCTGTGGATTTACCTGTTGTTTCCGTTTCATTCCGATGCACGTGTTTATTTAAGGACAAAGAGTTGAATGGTAGCAGATGTGACAGTTCTTTTCATAACATCGCGTGGTGTTTAATTAGGGTGTTTTTTTTTTGCGAAATTAGCTTAAACTGTTGTAGTTTTTTTGTTCTTTTAGATTAGAAATTATATTTTATTCATATTTTTATAAGTTACAATGGATTTAGTATGTACGTATACAAATACAAGCGCGATAGTCGCGATACTGACATTACATTCATATGGTATCACACAAATCTGAATAAAGGTTAATTAATTAGTTCAAAAATTATAATGTGAGGATTGTACCTTGTGCTTAGTAGTAAACTTCGCCTTTATCATTAGGCTCCATACTCATACGGCTACAATACGGGTAGGCTTTCAAAAAACACGATTTTTGTTGAAATACTTAATTTTAAAAGAGACAGCTTTCCCTGCTTTCCTATTCTCTTAAGGTTCACGAGCCAATTTGTAGTACCAATTTCTTCACTGCACTGGAATATATTTTTATGTCTTTGAAACAAAAGAATATCTACTTTAGTTCGTACAAAATTAAAAAAACATAACTATTGTGTGTCGTAGAGGACATAGCTCACGAAAGGAAATTTAAATTTATCTTAGCTATTTACGAGCAGTACGAACATGTATGACACAAATATTTGATGTACATATCGACAGTTGACAATTGAGACCTGATTATGGAAATACTTACCTGCTGCAAATATTTCAAACTCTGGTCATCTTTGTATCTTTCTTTGCTGTCGTTTCAAACTAAATAATCCACAAAACATCGGCATCACTTACAATACAAATACAAATATGTAGTTAATGGTCTTATAAATAAGATTAAAAATATATTTGAATATTACACCTTACGCTGGCGCGTGAATACTGTGCTGTGTAAATTTATCATCTCTACTAAATGTCCTATAAACATAAATTATTTATGAAACTATCATCTCTACGATGTTTTCTTTATAAGTAAATAACTCATTTACAGAATAAAATACTCTATAAGTAACTATTGATGGAGTTCCATTTTTTTAAATCATTGTTTTCTATCCGTGTTATATGAATATAATACCGGTATTCTCATCGGTATTATTTTCATAAATATTAATCGGTATTCAATTTCGGTATCTCGGTTATTATTGAATATTTTTTTCTGCTAATCAAAGTATTCTCATACTTAAATACCAAATACTTTAACGGCAATATTTAGGTTTTTAGTAGTACCTGTAATGAAATGTTTTAAATGTTTTTATCCATCAAAAGTTGATAACAATGCGCGCTAGCCGATTGTATACATATGAATATTATGTATAAATAAGAGTATCAACGTCATAATAATTGTACTTAGTTGTACGTGAAGCAATGCATTTGCATCACGCATAAACCTAAGAAGGTTTCAGTGGAGCATCTTAGTTTAAGTTCCCTGTATTTTTTTTTTTTTTTTAACATATTCTACCTATGTCCGCCTCTCGCCTAATCTTTGCCGCGCTCGCCGCACCTCGGCACCGCATCGCACACTCGCTCTGTTGTGTCGGAACCGTTGCCGAGCAACGTCGCGCCGCTCACGCCACCCGCCCGTCCGCGTCGCCCGCGAGTGCAGTGCTCCTCATGTTACCATGGCCCTAAAAAAGGATTTCGACCTGCCCAGGAACATTTTCAAAGTGAAACTACCCAAATCTGTGAAAATACAACAAGCTTTCGACAAGCTGTTCAAAAAGAATAGCTATACCAAAATAGTGCAAAGTTAACTGTTATGGCTGGTGATAGTGTTGAAATCAAACCCCCTTTTATAACGGAAGAGACACAATTCGTGGGGAACGGCGATAATAAAATAGTAAATAGACATAGAAGGAGTAGAAGTAGGAGCGCGAACCGTTTGACCCCGAATTTAAGTTTGTCCGATGAACATTTTTACTTGAATCTAGAGGATTACGTTAAAGAAATGGCGACGGATAACTCGGAGCCTGATGTGTGGAGTCAGCTGCAGCAGAAGGAGTCTGATTTGCTCCTGGCTGCGGAGTTGGGGAAAGCCCTTCTGGAGAAGAACGAGGAATTGAAGAAAGAACAGGAGAGGATTACTGAGGAGTACTCGAAAAAACTTGAGGTGAGTTTTGCGGTTGGCCAAGTGAAAGTTTAGCGGAATTAGGCTTTATGTGCAGGTGATAGGGTTGTTAGGTAGTTTGGTTAATTGTAATTTAGAATGTTGTTTCCGTATTGCAAGCGGTCGTGAAATTTTCACTGTTATGAACAAAGAATTATTGTTGTAAAACTCTGTAACTATTTAAACCAATCAACTTTTCTAAAACTGTAATGTTTTAGTAAATAAAAGTATGAATTATATTAACACTTGGCGGACAGTACGCCTATAGGCGTCGCGTATGTTTTTGTTAACTATGGTCTATGGCAGATGACGTCATTTACTGTCCACCAACGTGTTAATAGTTTTATTTCGGGACAATTTTACACAAATGGACCTAGTCCTACAGTAAGCTCAGTAAGGCTTGTGTTGTAGGTACTAGACGACGATATATATAATAGATAGATACATATAAATACTTACATACATAGAAAACACCCATGACTCAGGAACAAATATTTGTGCGCATCACACAAATAAATGCCCCGACTGGGAATCGAACCCAGGACCATCGGCTTCATAGGCAGGGTCACTACCCACTAGGCCAGACCGGTCGTCAAATTATGTAAATTATATTTTATATTTTGCAAAATGCACATTTGTATCTTAAAGCAAAAGAATCACTCCTCCTTTTACAAACTGTCAAAAACTAAATATGTTGTTACATTTTCTAAAACTTCCATACAGAGTCTAAGACGCCATCAGCTGTTAAGCTATCTCTTTCAAACATTTCAATCATTACATGTAGTTTTAGAAGAGTTTTGGACCCGGGTATGTCCTTAAACTACGTCCAACAATGAGAGGTAGGGCACAGCGATGACCATCACGCTTGAATCTGGGGCAGCCCAACTGGGGAAGTACCTCCTCCTTACAGAAGACCACAGCCATAATAGCACTGCCACCTTTCCGGTATGTAGTGTTGTGTTCGTGATGGTGAGTAAGGTTCCCAGAGCTCCAACCTCCCTTACAGGCCGGCAACGCGCTTGTGACTCATCTGGTGTTGCTTAACACCAGGCAATCCGTCTGCTCGTTTGCCGCAAAAAAAAAAGAGTTGATTGGTTTTAATAGTGCCACTAAAACAAGGATGAAATACCTACCGTCTACATGTAAATATAAATCAATAAGTATTTTTTTAAACTACATAGGTATGAGACGTGTTAATCTCTTGTTCTTGAAACGTCGGGGTAGTGATAACCAGATTGTAACCGCGATTACAATATTAACCGTTATGAATTTATGTATGTGTGTGTCTGTGGTAATCTACCAGGTAGGTACCTTCAACGTCAGGTAGTTACTAGGTAGGGTAACTTTTGTTTTTAAAAAGTGTCTACCGATCGTTAACTTATTATTAGGTTTAGATTTTATGCGTTAGAAATATATAAAAAATCTTTGATTACTTATGGACGAATTTATATAAAAGTAGCTGTGCCTCGCTCGCGGTACCCGCGGTTTATTAGGGAAAATACGTAGCCTATGTGTCAGCTAACTCCATACCAAATTTTATTAAAATCGCTCCAGCCGTTTAGACGTGAAGAAGTAACAAACATACACACTCACAAACTTTCGCCTTTATAATATTAGTGTAGATGTAGATGGTAAACAAAATTATGGGTACAGTCAAGCAGAAGTGATCAAAATGATCCTGACACGCGCTAAGTCGTGTAGATCATTATGGACACCTTAGCCGCTTAGCTAATTCTGTTGCTGAATGTGCCGTATTTTTTATTTATTGTAGGAATATAACAGGCCCGGTACCGCGAACGTCGAAGGTCGTATATTACGGGCATCTTTCTCTTTTACTCCAATTAAGGGTGTTATGAGAGTGACAGAGACAATCGTCCGAAATTTACGAATATCGTTGTTCGCGGTAGCGCCGCAGTATTCATAGGGTGGACCCGATGGGTCAGCTAAAGGGTTCGAAACGTCGGGATGAGTTTTGATTTATTAGGTATAGGCTACCTAATATATTCCGTTTTAGTTGTTTTATTTTATGAGTTACCTATTATCGCGGTAACTGAAGACAATATTATTTAGTGACATTAAAATAGATATACGTATTTTCTACTTTGATTTATGTTAAATATTTCTTTTTAACACTTAACTGAACAAAAGAAATACCTATACGGGTATTACTCATACCTGCATGCTCGCCATTATTTATTACCTTATTAAGACTGTAATACCTACCTACCTAGTCTTTCCTTACATGTAGTACGTCGTATGACGTCAAAATAAAGCCTGGTAGGTATCTGTACCTACCTGGTACTGCGAACGTCAAACTCGTCAAAGTTCCTATACCTTATTAAACATGAACGGGACTTAACCGCGTATATTAACTTTATCCGATTAGTCTTAATCCGAGACCACGAGGACAACGTCGTCTTCGAAACGTCGGAGGTAAATTTTAAAGTTAATATACGCGGTTAAGTCCCGTTCATGTTTAATAATGTGTACAAACCGTGAAAGTTTAAATCAGTTCGTATACCTATTTCGAGCATCTTTCTCTTTTACTCAAATTAAAGCGTCATGTGACAATGACAATTTTCCGAAATTTGCGAATATCGTTTTTCACGGTAGCGGTAACAACTACGGTACTGTAACTGTACGGTATTGTAATAAAGAAGTTTTTCATGATATAGTTGAGTTAAGCCATGATATTCATAGAAAAACGTAGTAATGTTAGTTCGTTCCTAATTCATAAATAATGTTGCTTTTTTAATAATTATAAATAGCATGTAATAATATTGATACTACTGAACGTGGCCGACATGGCTCACAACAGTTTTAATTATATTATTATATTTATCTTTCAAAATACACGATATTAATGCATATTGTATGTTAATTTTATTTTTATATTAATCATTATATTTAAAAAATCCCACTTCTGTAAAACAATAGTCATTAACATTGAAATGAGAAGTGTGGGTATTGAATTATATATTAAAGTTAAATCTGGAAATATTTAACTAATCATTTTTAACAAAAAAAAAAAAATAGATGACATATAGTTAAGAAAAAGCGACGAGGACCTCCGGCGTTCGAGACGGGATTTGAACCCGCATCTCCAGCTATCGTGGCTGGAGATAAATAGCTCTCTCTTTTGGAGTAAAAGAGAAAGATGCTCGAAATATACGAACTTCGATGTTTAAGCTCGTTAGATTCCTACAGCCTGCAATAAGACATACATATACATTTCGGTCGTATGCAGTCCACTGCTGGACATAGGCCTCCCACAAATATGACTTGTATCGTCTTGGGGGGTAGTTGCCATAGTCGCCACGCTTGGCAGACGGATTGGCGACCCCAGTAGCTGTAGATTGGCTATCGACGGACGCTGCTGCCCGTCCGTAGGATTTTTTCCTTTGTCGCTTCTTACGACACCCGCGGGAGTTGGGTGGTGCTATTCAAGTCAGCCGGCATCACACGGCAATTTGAAGCAAAAGCTTGTAGTTACTAAAAACTTAATTTTTGACGTAAACGTATTAATATTCACTGTTGATTTTATAGCTCTATAAAGTCTTGATTCAATTAAGGAAGTAAAAAATCATGTAACTGCTTTGCCATTTAGTACAGAGTAGATGTATGGCAAACTAATCAATTCTTCAATGAGTTGTGTATAGACTTTTTGTGACCCCAATTGCTACCATTGAGAGTATAACTGGAGGATCAACTTTTTTCTTGTTGTTTCATCATCATCATGTCCGCCGAAAGACGTCCACTGCTGGACATACGCCTCCCCTAGAACGACCCAAGAAGACCGATCCCGCGCCTTCCACATCCAGCGGTATCCCGCGACTCTAACTAGGTCGTCGGTCCACCTTGTCTTCTTGTTTATTCTGGGACCTTGGTAGCAAAGTTTGTTTGGAGAATTCAGCTATATGGGGGCGTTAAAAGGATAATTAAATTGCGTCACATTCTTATAAAGTCAAAATTTCGCGTGACGTAATATGTAGATGACCCTTTTTTGTCTTTTTTTTACGGTCTGAAAATGCTTTACCTACGCATCTCCCCTGGCCCGGGAAAGGCCATGAAGATAAGTTTTTTTTAACTTAGCAACTTTTGGGCTAGGTTTTGTACGATTGTTCCCAAATAGTTATTTGTTTAATATGTAATTTTGTTGGTGTGACTCACAATAATTATGTTTTGATTATACCGGCTCAATAAGTATACCTAATGCATTTGTGATGTTGATAACCGTTTTTCTCTGAACTAGTCGCCATATTGTGTTTTATGGGTACTTATCGTTTATCAAATGTTTTCCACCATAAAACAACACGCGAGATATGTGACGTATGTTTATCGCTTATCAGTCTTATCACTGCACTTGTGATAACGGTTCTATGGAACTTGTTTCGCGATATGACAGATGAAAAAGGTATTTTTTTAAACAATAACTTTTTCACCTCAGCAGCTCGAACATGACTACTTTCCTCACTCCAGGGAGTGAGGAAAGTGCGACTTTCCTCACTTTTAAAGGAGTGAGGAAAGTTGTTACTTTCGTCACTCCAGGGAGTGAGACAAAGTAGCTTTTTAATTGACGACCGGTCTGACCTAGTAGGTAATGACCCTGGCTATGTAGACGGTGGTCCTGGGTTTGAATCCCAGTCAGGCCATTTATTAGTGTTCCTGAGTCATGGGTGTTTTCTATGTATTTAAGTATTTATATGTATCTATATATTATAATAGGACATAATGGACCCCCTAAACACCACTAACACGTTCGGAAAGTCACAAATTAATAAAATATTATGATTTTCAAATGTAAGTACATAATATATTTTAAAATGAAAAACATTTAAACAAAACATTAAGTAATGAAGCCAGTGCAGTTCACTGAAATGAATGTGGTTAACTTGATGTTATTTTTTTTATAAGTTTTCATTTAACTTGATGTATGTATTTGTATATTTATCCGGGTGGAAACTTGCAATGTAACTCTAATTTGAAGCAGACATCTTAAACCGATTGAGCTGAAATTTAGCATTCCTATGTAAGTTCGGTTACAATGCAATATTATGGTACCACTGATCTGATCTGGATGATGGAGCCAGAAGGTTACAAAAGCAACTCCTAAAATACACAAGATAAACCCGTGGTGTTTTAGGCTCATTAGAATTCTTTCGAAGAGTAGATGACGATTGTGAAAAAAGTACAGTCGGCAATAAAAGCTTGTACTAAAAATGACATTTTTGGCAACTTATTTAACCTTTAATATGTTCTCACTACTGAGGTGAAAAGTTGTATGTGTCACACTAGAGTAAAGTTATTTTCCATCTCGTGTTTTTGAGTGCCTCGCTACGCTCAAGATTCTAACACTAGAATCACTCGCTACGCTCGTGATTCAATTATAGAATCTTTCGCTTACTCGGGACTCAAAATTAACACTCGCAAGAAAAAACAACTTTCCTCTCTTGTTGCACAAATAACTATTTCAAACTAAGAATAAATCAAAATATTTTTTTATGAAATATTTTGATTTGTGTTCGGGTGGCCGAATTGGTTAAGGCGCGAACCGCGATAGCTGGAGATGCGGGTTCGAATCCCGTCTCAAACACCAGAAGTCCTCGTAGATTTTTCTTAGGTATATGTTATCTATTTCAACTTTTAACTTTTTTCGTTATTTTGTTTTTTAACCTTTTGATCGTCAAGCACCACTAAAGTGGTCGCGTGATGTCGTGCCTGCCACGCCAGACGCCACCGACCACTAAAGTGGCTATGGCGGACGCTGTCAAAGTAATTGTCCTGCTGACAGATAAGGTTTATATTTGTTCTTCACAAGTCATACCATGGCGTACACGTCACATTTTGACGCGAGAGGAAAAGCGTTCAAAAGGTTTAATTTGGAAATATAAACAAGTTCAAAACAAAGGTAGGTCGAATATACTTTATCTGTCATCAACAAAGTGCTTTGACAGCGTTCGCGATAACAACTCCAGTTGGTAGGTGTTCTTGGTGGTTGACGGTTGAACCTCAAAATGGCGAAGTCGTCTTGAAAATATATCTTTTGTGTTTTTTTCAAACGTACTTTAGTGTGTAATATTGATAGCTTATTATGCAGTGATCTAACGCAGAATTTGAAGCTAATGAAGAATTGATTTCAAAACGCGCTTCACCACTGTTTTGGTCATCACCCGGCAGTCCCGGGGTCACAGCCGCCTCTTAGCTTTCTGTAAAGTCCAGCTACCACTTTACAAAACGCAAGGCCTACTATCGAACAACGTCATGCTCTAAGGGCGAACTTATGTTATATTACTTGACATTGGTTTTTTTTTTAAAGAAGTAGAAGGTGTTCTTGGTGTTCAAAAGGTTACGGAGGTTCTATGAAGGTACCGCCACTGGGACTGGCCCAAAAGATGGCCTGAGAACATAGAGCCTAGTAGGCCTAAGAGAGAAATCTGGCTCTGTTCAAAACCACAAGGTTCGTTTTATATTCATATTAATTTATTGATGCTATCAAATTACATATAATAATAATATAGTACATGTCACATGAACACCAGTTAGGGCACAGCGGGAACATTATAACTAAAACATAACTGCTAAATTATCCTAATTACTATATTTACAGAGCTCAGAGCAAAACAAACAAAACTCGGACAAATATTCACCTTTAACGTATTATGTATTTTCGTCAGTAAAAAACTCAATTCATCAATTAGGGTCTTCTTTAACTGTTTTAAAAATGTTTGACTATTATTTACTCAATTATATATTTGTATGGTATGGCGTACGGACTTTCTAGATGTCATTTCAAGTTAGATTATGTTATCGCAACCATATTATTTTAAATACCATTTGCGATAGTCGCCGGCAGTTGAATGTGATGAAATAACACTACAATAGGGCGTTTGGGGACAAAAACTGTTTTCTTCCAAGTTTCTTTCACAGGGATTATGCAGCGCCGGTAATCCGAGCGATTGTGGGCTTTTCTAAAGATTTCGTCAGGTTCTCGTTGGTCACAGTTTTTTATATCGTGGACTTTCTTATCTGGAAGTTTTCGTGACTTTAAGTTATATTTTTATAAAACTAAGAACATTTTTTTATGAAATATTTTGATTTGCTTTGATTTTTAAGTAGTAATACTACTATATAAATTAAAAGTTGAATAGATAACATATAATTAAGAAAAAACGACGAGGACCTCCGGCGTTCGAGACCGTTCCGTTCCGGTGTTCGAGGTCCTTGTCGTTTTTTCTTAAGTATATCGAAAGTGGACATTTCAAATGTCGTAAGTAAGCATATAAAAGTATGTCCCTTACGACATTTGAAATTTCCACCGTCGATATGTTATCTATTCAACTTTTATATTTAACAAGTTATCGGTTTAAGTAGAAAGCAGTGTAGAATTGATATTGTTCGATATATTTATATTATAGCAAAACTATATTTGTGTGATGAGTACCGATATGTCTTCCCGAGTCATGAGTACTGTGAAGGTTGTAACCTTCACAGACTTGATGATTGAGATTACGGGCTGCCCTAGTATCAGTCCTTAATTTAAATTCCCTTTCGAACATATAACCAGAGAGTTTCTAGAGGAGTCAGTCAAAGCGAGTAGTTGATTTATCTCGTGTTAAAATAATCTTAAATAAAATATTACTTATCATACCTAACAATCATCTTTATTATCAGCTCTCCATCTAGGCGCGAACTACATTTGGCGGAGGCTGCATTTCCAAGTTCCTAGTACCAGTTTCGCATTTTAGAATTAGTCTTTATTATCAGCTCTCCATCTTGACGCGAATCCCCATTACAGTACCCACAACACAAGCCTTATTGAGTTTACCGCGGGGCTCAGTCAATTTGTGTAAAGTTGTCCTGCAATATTTTTTTATTTTATCAAAACGAAAACAGAATGAAATAAGCGCTCAAACAACCGTGTGACAAAATATCCGTGACGAGAATCGACTAGAAACGTGACGAGTCGATACTGACGACGTTGCAACAATCGCTAATCGGTTGGCTATGGAATATTTTCTCCGCTTTGTTTGCATTTTCAATCATACCTCTCATCGTCATCATTTATTTAAGAGCTTGGCTCTTGTCGGAGTAATTTCCATTCGGGTCTATTCTCTGCCTTTTCCTTCAACTCTCTATAAGTTACTACTTCAATTACAATAATAATTTTCTTTGCGTACTTATCTCACTATATTAACTATTACTAATGAAATTACCATTAGTGACTGTGATGTCCATTAATAAAACAAGTTATATACAGTAAAACGTAGATAAATGAGTAATGCAATGAAAGTAATTATAGTTAAGTATAAAAATCATTATACTGTACGTAATGGTGCATTGTCCATTTATGTCGATAATAAAGATAGTAGAAGTATCGAAGATAAAGGCAAAATCATAGAATTACACAAGACTTATTAACCTATAGCTTCCAATAATAGATAAATATTGATTAGTTATTTAGTAAATGCATATGTGAGTAGTCAATATTGATTCATATGAAATAATAAGAAAATTTTAATAAAAATAAACATATAATAATTATTTGTTATACAAGGCAATAAAGTTATTAAGGCACGAGCTAGCGAAAGATTAAAATATCCAAATTCCAAAGAGTGGAATCTTGAGCGTTGGGAGGGTTTCAGTCCACGAGTGATTACTAAACTTTTTACTACATTGAATGTGAAAAAGGCCCTTGTGGCATTGTACCTCCTGACGCTGGCGGCATTTCCTCGTTGTATCGCAATGTTGATAAGTTGTGTGAGGAAGCTGACAGCTCTTCGGTCACCAGTTACGCGATTTCTGAGGCTCTAGTGTAAGTTTCTTTTGACGTAACAAAACGTTTACGAACGCGTAAGTGATAGTGTTATTTATATGGGAAACGCAAACGCGTTCGTGACGTTAAAAACTTACACTCAGAGGCTCTAGTGTAAGTTACTTTTGAAGTATAAAAACGTTTACGAATGCGTAAGTGATAATGTTATTTATACGGGAAACGCAAACGCGTTCGTGACGTAAAGTTACGTTAAAAACTTACACTCAGGGCTCAGGGCTCAGCAATAAGTTTGTATGCGCTGATACCCCGTGGTATGTAAGTAAGTATGAATATGAATATATGTACAGTCAGCAGCAAAAGTGGCTGAGCGGGTGAAGTGTTCAAAATGACCTACACACGCTCTTATTCTCCTGACAATAGAGATGTGTTGACCTCATTTGGAACACCTCAACCTTAAATACAGAATACAGAAATACTTAAATATCGTATAGCTTATGTATAACTTATTTTTATATATTGTAGTAACATTGAGTGACTAATTCGAACGCACAGGCCTTCACTTTACCTTACAGGCATACATGCGCCGGCGCATACTGATTTTGTTTTAGTTATGTACTTGGAATAATAATGTCTACTTGATGAGGATTGCTAAATAGATCATTGTGCTCTTAAAAAACGGGGGTATAGTTTGTTTTAAATCTTAATTTTACGCAAAGCGGTGAATACATACATACATACATTTCGGGCCTATGTCCACTGCTGGACATAGGCCTCCCACAAATATGACTTGTATCACCTTGGGGGTATTTGCCATAGTCACCACGCTTGCGCAATCGGTGAATACATAGTAGTAACTATTAGTATAATCTGGCTAAAAAAATAATATTTCTTCGTGTACCTCAAGAAAAAAGCAAGAAAGAAATGGAGAATACTTAAGAAAAAACTGATTAAACCCATTAAATATTGTTTTCGGTTTACGTTATATACATACAGGGAACAATATCAGGTCAGCTGGAAGAGATCACTTAAGGGTAAAAAGTTCGCCTTAGTAATTATAAGAAGAGCTCACTTAATGTTCAATTCACACACAGCGCGGGCGCGGGTCGGCCGCGTGCCAACGCGGGTCAACTAGCTGAACAATCGCGCCGCGGGCCCGCGTTGACACGCGCCCGACCCGCGCCTGCGCTGTGTGTGAATTGACCTTAAGGTTAAAAAGTTCGCCTTAGTAACTAATTAATTACAAAGGTTTGAAGATAAACTTTGTATCTTTTTTATTTTTACCCTTTTTATACATTTATAATTTTGTGGAATGTGCCAGGAACAGCTAGTATTGCTATATCCTCCTATACAAGTAAAATGCTACTCGAATTCGTTCTTTGTAGTCTAGGAAATAAAGTATAATTTCCTTTGTGTCAAAATTTAAAGAAACAAATGAAATTGAACTCTACCCCAAATAAAAAAAAAAAAAATTACAAGTAACTAGTACAGAAAGGCTCGTGGGCCTTGGAGGATATAAAGGGCCACACAGGACTCAATCTTTTAACAACACATTTTGCATAGACGGCAAAAAATGGAAACTTAAAAAAAAATGGCTAGTTTGAAAAAATGGCACGACATGTGTTTAATATGTCTGACCGTCATGGGACTCATGGGTCGGATCCCCACAAGTCAAACTAGACTACCTGTAGGCCTAGCACAACCCGTCCCTCTTTAAATAGTATAGTTAAAATATTTTTTATTTTATTTTTGATACTATTGTGACATTATTATTGATATATATAAATATTATATTGTAATAATTTTACCAATGAATTGTTCTGTATTAATTAATTAATGACCTCAGTAGCTGTAGATTGGGTTTCGACGGACACTGCTGCCCGTCCGTAGGATTTTTCCCTTTGTCGCCTCTTACGACACCCGCGGGAGGAGATGGGGTGCTGTGTGTGCTGTGGGGGTCGTGCACACGGCAAATAGTTAATTCCAAGCGATAAATTGCTGTCAACTCGATTGCAAGCATCAAAAGCTGTCAGCTTTATTTTATAGGTTTTATAACTTGCATTGCCTTGCTACCTTAGCGAGATCCTTTTTTTACACAACGACGGTGGCAAACAAGCATACGGCCCGACTGATGGTAAGCAGTTACCGTAGTCTATTTGCAATTTCAAATAAGTACCAAGTTTCACCGATTAGCCAATGCCTTACTTAATTTTTAGTCAATTTGAGGCCTGGCCAAGGGATGCTCGGGTTTTATTGTCAATGACCATAGCTTCCACGTTCTAACAGGTAAGTGCGAAAGTGACTCATACAAAATGGCTGCCCGGTCAGGTAGCTACTCCACCTTATTCCCATTACAATAAAGCCTAAAATGTTCACATGTCTGACGTCAATTGTGCCAGTTCAAGCCGGTAAGGCAGATGTGATTCATCTAAGTAACGGTAAGAGGCATCCGTTTGCTTCTGCGGCGCTACCGCGAAACACGATATTCGTTTTCGGACGATTATCTCTGTCTCTCTTATTTTCATTTTTCATTTTTATTTATTTTTTCATTTATTTAATTCATTAACAACATAGATTGCATTTGAATGTATGATGCCTTAATTGGAGTAAAAGAAAAGATGCTCGAAATATACGAACATCGATGTTCGCGGTACCGGGCCTGTATTGTGTAAATATCGATACGGAGAAGCGCCGGAATCATGCACTTAAATGTCTCAATATTAAATAAATAATAAATATTTCGGGACAATCTTACACAAATCAACCTAGGTCTACGGTAAGCTCAGTAAGGCTAGTGTTGTAGGTATTAGACGACGATAAATGTGTCGCTTAACTTCAAACTCTGGTAAATCCATTCTGCTTTAAGGTTGATTATCTAAAAAAAGTATAATAATCTGAATGCTTATCAACCTTTGAGCAAAATGGATTTACCTGAGTTTGAAGTTAAGCGACACATATATAATAGATAGATACATATAAATACTTAAATACATAGAAAACACCCATGACTCAGGAACAAATATCTGTGCTCATCACAAATAAATGCCCTGACTGGGATTTGAAACCAGGACGATCAGCTTCATAGGCAGGGTCACTACCCACTAAACCATACCGGTCGTCAAGTCAAACGCTGGTCAGTCTTGTTTATAAAAATAAAAACTTAAACACTCGCCTTAGCTCGTTTGCTATAGGCTAGATATTTGTTTTACTATCCCTTTATAATATAATAAGGTCAATTATATTTTATAGGTACTATCTAAGACTAGGTAAACCTTAAGTTAGACGTCTTTGTCTTCACAATCTAACATAACAATTAAATTAGCAACTAAAATAGCAAAAGACTATTTAGCACGCGATGCTAATCTTTTTACGTGTAACCACTAAATGCTAACACCCACAAACACATTTCAAGTAGTTATTGCGACACCTCAGTAGGTACAGTCAGCAGAAGTACATAAGCGGACCACGTGTTCAAAACGATCTTGACACACTCTTATTCTCATAACAATAAAGTCGAGTTTAGCTCATTTTGATCACATCGCCGCTTAGCGACTTTTGTTGCTAGCTGTACATTGTTAAAATATCTAAAACAGCAGGATGCCTGCCCTGGTTCTTAAATGGCTTAAATACCTTAAAAACTATTGTTTATGTTACCTTTTAGTGTTGTGTACGGTTTAAACAAATTCAGCTGTTTTAATGGACAGTTTCATATTACATCAATATTAAGCAAAATTTCTAATAAAATTAACAATATTGAAGCATGAATTAGTTACAACTATTACTTTTAATTATACGTATCATAATGTGAAAAACTTAGCTAAAGCACCAGAGGCGTGTGTAAGTTTCTTTTGGCGTAGAAAAACGTTTACGAACGCGTAAGTTATAATGTTATTTATATGGGAAACGCAAACGCATTCGTGACGTAAAGTTACGTTAAAAACTTACACTCAGGGCTCTGGCCTATGTAGTAGTAACGTGTGTACACGCATGTCGGCGTTCTATATTCAAATTTTGACGTAAGTTCCATCTCTGCACAACTACATAGACATGGTTAAGTTTTTTACCTATACCTTACCTTGCCTATCTATAAGTATGGAATAATTCCGCCGATCGAAATTGTACTCGAATGAGAGGACGAATATCGGCAAAATACTTACCTTATGAGGTTATGACCATAACAACAATAACCAAACGGAAATTCAACTAATATGAACTAATTTGAGCAATCTTAAGTGGACGTAATAAGGTTTATATTTCAATGGCATTTTTACAAATATTAAAGATGAAGGTAAAACAATGGGTCGAGGGACCGGTCCTGTTCGACCGGTTATCGCAATTATCCTTCCTTGGCTACATAGTTCTTGTCCAGTCGAGTCGTGTTCAAAACATGTATACATACATATACTAAATAAGTATCTGTATAGGTACAGTCAGCAGCAGAAATGGCTAAGCGTTTGAGGTGTTCAAAATGAGGTCAACGCGTCTCTATTGTCAAGAGAATAAGAGCGGCAGCAGGTCATTTTGAACACTTCAAACGCTTGGCCACTTTTGCTGCTGACTGTACAACTAAGCTAAAATTCTGGCTTATGTAGTAGTCTCGTGTGTGTATATGTGAAAAACTTAACTGAAGGATCATGTCTATGTAGTTGTGCAGAGAATTAAAATGGGAATTACGTCAAAATTTGAATATAGAACGCTGACATGCGTGTATAGGTGATAAACTTAGCTAAAGCACCTGGTCTATGTAGTAGTAACGTTTGTGTAGGAATGGAATTCGCTCCCTTCGTCTGTATTCCCGGAAAGATATAATTTGGGTCTTTTCAAGGTTGTTACTGAACCAGCGTGCTACACCCCCGACCTCGTCGACACTTACCAAACGCTGGTCAGCCGTGTATATAAAAATGTAAGTTTAATATTCGTTATTTGCACAACTACATATACTTAAATAGTCCTTTTCCTAACTAGTGCGTAAAAAGTGCACGCTTCGCGTGCGTAAATTTCACTTTTTAAGGCACTTGCTATGAAAAATTAGGTTCGATACTCGTGTAAAAACTTCTTTAAGACTCGGATGATTGTCACCCTCGTTTCACTCGGGCTCCAACGTTCACCCTCGTCGAAAAAAAATTTTTTTTCACTAGTATCGAAATGTACTATTATTTATGTTTTTCTCGTATAGTATTAAAAAGTGTTTGTTTATCTATGTGTATATAAACAACACAATGTATAAACATTCGTACAGCATTGCTTTAGTATTTAAAAGTAAAAGTTTCTTCCGAAAGTGAAACTCTAATTTTACAATTAAAATAATACCGACTATGCTTGAACTGCTGCCCTAAATTTTCATCGATTTTTTTTTGTAGCACCAGCCAATCAGATTTTTCGTGTGTGTACCTGTATAGGAATAACCACCATTTTAGACTTTACCTCTTTGTAATAAGGTTTACGATACATCAGCTGTGAAGTATGACTAATACGAGCATGTCGGGTTATCGACCAATCAATCAAGTTGTCGTAAATAGAAATCTAACGGCGCAATTGTTCCAAATTCAAACTATTTCAAATTTCGCACGTCCACCAAACGGTAGAATTACATAAGGCGGAATGATGCAAAACGCATTCCATTGTTAATCCGAGATTTAGCTGTCTATTTGTTTGCTCTGCAATATGGGCTTACACTGTTTTTATTTTTAAACATGATAGTTACTTATTATACTTTATTCCGTATACAATTTTGCCAAATGTTAAGTTTATTGGCCAGGTTGCTTTTCAATTAAAGTATAGACAGAGAAAATCATATCCTCCTTTTCTGACACTTTTGCTTTAGCATTAAAAAAGGAATGAGGTAGATTTTTTTTTAACAATGAGTTCATAACGTCCATGCATCAGGACCATATGATATATGAGAGCCTACCTTTATACCTGTGCTTAGTAATAGGATTTTTTTAAAAATGCTACCAGAATCGGCCAACCATATTCGATAGTCTTCATGACAGCTGTATAATGGCAGTATGTATCTCTTTTGCTCGCATGGTTTTATACTAACGTACTTTATCACATCGGTGACAGTAATAGACATACCATTTAACTAGACGGAGCGTGCAAATAATAATACCACGATCGAAAGGGATGGTCTTATGTAACTTTCCATAGATATGGCAGAGACGGCGCTATTTTCATCCGTCCTTGTCATAGTCTCACATATTTTTGTTCCCCTCCAAACTGGTCCCTTCAGAGCTGTCAAAGTTGGAGGGGAACAAACAAATACAATGGAGTTTTTTTTAGGTTTTGAACCAAAGTTGCGGTAATTAATACAAAATAAGCTTATATTTTTAAATAGTGATGTTCTGTAAAGCAAAACTATAGTAAACTGTTACATTTTGGGCTGCAAAAGCGAAAGTAACTTTGTCTCTTACTGGCGGACGCGAATAACTGCTCCAGTCATTATTCCTCTTAGGTGACAGTATATGATTGCTCGCCAGATGATAAAAATCCATATTATGTTTACACACACCTAGTTGCATAAAAACACTTAAGTTAACTTGTATCAAGATTGATTGTATCACATGTATGTAATGCAGTGTAATGATGTGTGTAATGTCGGTGTTATCTTTACAAATGTGCTGATGGCATAACAACTACTGGTATCACCGGTTCTATCAGATGTTTAATTATAGCAAATTATGGCGTAGGCAATAGGGATCGCCATGTGCGTAACAGTTCGCAATGTACTCCGCAATAGGAATAAAGTAACGACTGAATTTTACTATCCATTCTAATACTATAAATGCGAAAGCGTGTGTCTTTGTCTGTCCGTCTTGCACGGCAAAACGGAGCGACGAATCGACGTGATTTTTAAGCGGAGGTAGTTGAAGGAATGGAGAGTGACATAGGCTACTTTTTCCAGCGGTAAAACAACTCATTTCCACGGGAAGACTCAATATGTTACATTTTCCTCTAAGCATGCGGGCGAAGCCGTGGGCATCATCTAGTTGTATTTATTACTATTATCTCCACCACTCAATTCCATTGAGACCGCCTGAGCCAATCTCGCTGTATGTGCCGTATTCCAGTAGTACAAATATAGTCTGGTGCAGAAGGGTCCTGGATTGAACCTTATCAACCCGGGGCCGCCGCGTACCCGATAAAGTCAATCCGACAACGGTCGGGCCTAGCTGAGTTTCTTGCTGGAGTCTACTCAGCAGGCTAGGGTTAGCGAACCAGCGACAAAACTCCCATTACCTCGACACCATCACACCACTCGGTTGAGACCGCCTCAACCAATCTCGCTGGAAGCGTAAACTCAGTAGAAGTATTCCAGTTGTACAAATCAAGTCTGGTGCGGAAGGGTCCTGGATTTTCCCCAGTCTACCTTCCGCCTACACAATCCGATCGCTCTAATAAGCCGAATGGCTTATAGAGCCTTATTTGTATTTAAACTTACATGAGACATGTTTAATAATTAACGATTAACACGGTACTACTCACGTTTATTTAGTTACTCGCGCGACATGTTTCGGAGAACATAGGCCTCCATTTTCAAGCACTTAAGAGTGCTGAGTGTCCGATCGGTTCGCCGCTCGCGTCACCGGCCCGTCACGCACTTATAGAGCCTATAAGTTAAGGTTTAATCTTATCAGAGGACCCAGCGTCGTCCCTTATAGCGGTGGAACATACTAATATTGCCAACCCGCCTGCCAAGCGTGGCAATTATGGCCTCTAACCTCCCATGCTCCTTATGAGGGAGGCCCATGTACAGAATGTCCGTGAAGAAGAGCCGGTTTACTTCAATGTTTAATGAGCTTGTTTAGTTGTTAACTTATTTAAATTTTGTATTTTAAAAAAGAAAGTAGTGTTAATTAGTTTCTGTACGCTCTTGAACATTCTGTTGTGTAATATCGCGAGTTTTGCACATTTTGAATAAAGTAGGTATGTTTACAGTCGGCTTAAACAATACATTAGCTGTTTCTCAATGAAGATAAGACTTCTAGCGACTCAGTTTTTGGTAATAAAGTAAACAACTAAAATTTTCTCAAAAAGTCCGATTACCGAGTTACTACATTTGCGCCCGGCCGCGACCCCGATGGTGATTGGTGCACCCGCGATACGCACTCTCACTCGGGCGCACCAAAAGGCGATCGGGGCCGCGACCTTGCGCGCGGGCAGCATGATGAGGTCAGTGTGTCGGAACCTACATGAGGAACAACATGTCATCAATTGGACTATAGGATCAAGATGGATTTCTTCTCTACACTAAGCAAGGATTCCCAAAAGGAAAGACGCGCGGACACCAGATTTGTAGGGTCATATTGTCGGTAAGACGCGCAGGTAAACACAGGATTTGTGAGTTTATGTCAGGATTCTGAATGGCAAACAACGTATCAGTCAGCGAAGTTGTTCTTTGGGTTGGACCAGGCTGTAAGCTTAAGAAGGATCTCTACTCTTCCCTCCAAAATAAGGGTTCAGTCCTATGTAAACGTACGAACACACACATTCTCAATTTGTGTATCGGAATCCTGAATAGTGAAGGTCTCAAGAAGTGAAGTTGTTTTTGGATTGGACTTGGGTTTTTCTCAAGTATCCCTATCCTACTTTGGTATGTAGAAGCAAGATGTACAGCGATTTTCTGAGCAACATATTGGAAGTGGAATATTTAATGCATCAAGCAGCATCTTGGTTTGAAGTAAAACGGGCACTCGAAATGCTCCAGGAAATCCGTATGACGACTGCTTGGACGTTAACTCCAATGAGTACTTAGCCAAAATTTGCTATGCTGGTATTTCTGGTTTAATCGTTCGTGGTCCGTGGTTTGGTTAGTCGGTTATCGATTTACATCCGGCGTGTTTGGAAATCTGTGGTATAGACCCAATTTTATGTCCATTTACTAGTGAAAATTAGATTTTCGATCATCAGAAGCCAAGTAAAAGTTAATCAGAAAACGTCCATAATCCTTTCAGGAAGACCATAATCCCGGAATTTATTCGTGATAACCACACGAATAAATCCCATTGCCAGGATTGGCAATCCTGGAACCATGAACCTTGCTTGGATCTACCGATTACTGATCAATAAAATTAGCAGCAGCATATGAATCGTTTTCGTAGTGCTCGTATCCTCATCGGAAGGAAGTGCTGGTCGGCCGCATCCAATTATCGGTTACCTAAGTGTACATCGTCGCCATAATTGCGTTACCCGTTACCGACATTACCAGTGGTTCGCAATGCCGGACTTACTAGTGCATACTTACTTGAGAACAATTGAAGATCTGTGGACAAGCGTTCGGCTGACGCGGCAGCAAGCGAAAATCTACGTAGTAGCGAAAATCGTCGGACGCCCTCGGCCAACTGGGGCGCTACCGCGAAACACGATATTCGTAAATTTCGGACGATTGCCTCTGTCACTCTTATGATGCCTTAATTGGAGAGAAAGAGAAAGATGCCCGAAATATACGAACTTCGGTGTTTGCGGTACCGGGCCTAGCTGTTTCTTCCGCTTTTAATGCGAGGACACAGAGGGATTTACGGCCGGTTTTAGAAGAATCGTTTCCACGCAGGAACGGTACCGCGAACTTCGAAGTTCATATATTTCGGGCATCTTTCTCTTTTACTGCAATTAAGGTGTCATGAGAGTGACGTAGACAATCGTCCGAAATTTACGAATGTCGTTGTTCGCGGTAGCGCCGCAGCATCTACATAGGCTTCCCGAAACTGTCACTGACAAGGGATACTAAATGTGTATCCACTTTTCAACTGCCCTTCTAACCTACAAGTGAAGGTACCTTAGTACATTTATGGCGCCAATTTCTAAAGCCTTGCTTGCTCACCACGGGCCAAGGCTGTTGCAGAGCGTTGGCAGTGACATATTGATTCTCGCCCGACCGTCTCGTCACTTAAATGTCAAGCTTACATGCAATTAATGTAATTATTTCTAATGTGTGCCGTGTGCAATGTGTGTGTATATTTTTATAGCATACTAATATTAATAATATTATAAATGCGAAAGTGTGTCTCTTCGTTTGTCCGTCTTTCACGGTAGAACGGAGCGACGAATTTACGTGATTTTATAAGTGGAGGTAGTTGAAGGGATGGAGAGTGACATATGCTACTTTTTCCAGCGGGAAAACGTCTCATTCCCACGGGAAGACTTAATATGTTACATTTTCCTTTAACCATGCGGGCGAAGGGAGAGAGGTTAAAGTGAAATGACTTAATAAAAACCAAATCGTTCGATTTGTTATATAGTTTAGGGTGTTTCTCAATTATACTAACTAAGACGGTTATACTGTCTTTATTTTACACAAGAACCTACTCGTCAGTAAAGGTATAAGTAGCTTTTATCTAACTGTATACTATAGACTCTTGTACCGAACAAATGATATATAGGTTTCGAAAGATAGTGGCACTGTGTCAGTATTTTTCTTAGGATAAAACTCAAAGTTACATAAAAACATCCCTTTCGTGGTATTATTATTACTATTATTAGCAAGTCACGTCTACTAAAATGGAATGTTTTAAACACAACACTATCGTGAGATTGAAACATATTAATTGTATAAAAGCGGGTAACTCACGTTTTATAAGTCGAATATTGCTCGACATGTTTCACTTCGTAACGAGGAGCATAATCATGAGCCATTTGCGTTGGCTAACCGAACCGTTGGCGAATGGCTCATGATTATGCTCCTCGTTACGGAGTGAAACATGTCGAGCAATATTCGACTTATAAAACGTGAGTTACCCGCTTTTATACAATAAAAATGGAATGTCTATGTTTCAAACTCATTATGTATACCTAACCCGTTTTGCTTTAGACTGTACTTATATTCATATTTCAATTGAAAAGTTTTAATCGCCCGAACTGCTTTCCATTAAACTAGCGCCATAGGAAATCGATTTCCATTGATTAAATAAAGGCGGTATCAAGGTCGTACCTACATAATTGATGGCATGCTTCATACACACATTGAAGGTCAAATATATCGATACAGCCAATGTCATAATATGTATACGTGCACCTTATTATGTCAATATTAAGGCCCATTTATTTTGGCACTGGAAGTTTAGATGTTTTCCTTCAATTGCAATTGCACACGGAATTGAAATTAATATGCAAGCAAGAGGCTTCTGTATATAACGAAATAATAATATTAACCCTGTTAATTGTACGTGTAGTCATGTCAGAAAACTTGGATACATTTAAGTATAACTTAAACATATTACCTATATATTAAATATATACTTATTCATGGCGATTAAAATGCCCGTGAAATTTGACGCAACGATATTTTTTTCTACATAAGAAACAAAATCAAATATGGCGTAAAGTTTTGGATACATGTTTTAAACGTTAAATGTGTCCGTTCTTTTAGACCAAAGGGGCGATTTTTGAGCGTCGAGTACCTACTCGAATCGTGACATTTTAAACTCTGTCAGAAACAAATAGATGGTATATTAGTTTAGAAACATGAACGTTGCAAATTAATAATCGTGAGTATCGAATATATACATTTTGGACAAGAATAAGTGCTTGCCGTGTGATGTGCTGACTAGAATATTAGGACCTCCCCATCTCCCGCGGGTATCGTAAGAGGCGACAAATGGAAAAATCCTACGGACGGGCAGCAGCGTCCGTCGAAACCCAATCTACAGCTACTGCGGTCACCAACCCGCCTGCCAAACGTGGCGACTATGGCAACTACCCCAAACATGATACAAGTCATATTTATGGGAGGCCTATGTCCAACAGTGGACTGCATAAATGTAAGAATAATAGTGAGCAACTTTTTACGAACGTTTTTTTTAATTCGAGTGCACGAATCGACTCTCAAAAGCCACTTACTTACCTAGTTACCTGTGTTCTTGCCGTGTAATGCAAATCGAGCGAGACAGAGACACAACATCGAGAGACATCGGTTATTTATTACGCTTCTAAATAACAGACAAATGGCTCAACAATCAATGTACGTATGTACTTGTAAACCAAAATGTGTGTAACGATTTATTCGGCGAATCATAAAATTTCTGTTTAATATTCAAATACGATCGCATGTTGCGTGTTAGGAATTCCAATTGAGAACGAACGAAGCATGAGTTATCTACATGTCTTACACGTTTCTACTCGACTTATTCAGAAACACAACCCTAATCCAATAAATAATTATTAGTACTTATTATCAAGCCCGGAATTCTTCATAGCAAAAATCAAACTTTGAGAGGGATCGACCCAATGTGTTTTATCTAAAATTCCACTTATCGATTTTACGGATTTTTAAAAAATGGTTGAAAGTGTCAAATCAATTTAATGGCACTTTCAAACCGTTTGTCCGCTAGGTGGGTCATGAATCACTCGATAGTATATGTACCCCACGTGTTTATTAATTTTGATAATCATTGACTTAGCCTATGTATCTATGAGACGATTTCTTCTACGCGAGAATCGCTCGCGGCTCGCGGGAGTCACGCACGAAAATAACAACCTTCCGGTAAAATAGATAACAATATACTTAAGAAAAAGCGACGAGGACCTCAGAGACAGGATTAAAACAAATCAAAGTATTACATATAATAATAAAAATATTTTGATTTGTTCTTATTTGATATTACGGTAATTACGAAATATTATAGCATATTACCCATGTCAATGTAGTTGTTTTTTTACACCTTTCAAAAGTTACACTTTGTATGATATGTAAGCTGCTAAGGTTCTATTTTAAAATTAAAATGTTTCTCTTAAACAAAATGAAGTAACAACCAAAGGGAGCTATAAAACTGTAATAATATTAACAAGTAACTAGTCAACTAGCTATCTACCCATATGTCATTCAATACAATTCAGCTATTATTTTGATATGACATTCTTAATTCTGAATTAGGACTCTTGTAATGTTAACTTCTTCCTAACATTGATAGCAATATCGCTGACATTCGGAACATATCTTGATAGTCTGATGATATTTTTCACTGCAGATAATACCATTTTGTGTATGACAACATAGTTTTATCACGATGATAGACACCCACGCCGGAATCCTAGCTTATCTATCATTATTTTTTACACTGAAATTAATTGCGATTCGAACCCAGGACCTCTGGCTTCGACTACGTTAGAAGGCCAGATGGTTTTAAGTGTATATGGAGAATCGTACAGCGCCATCGGCGGTCACTCCTAGAACTAAAGATCGGTAGTATGAGTTCAACACTAGCGATTACTTTTCAATAGTATCGAGTTTACTATCTGTGCATCTTGTTCGCACTAAAATAGTACAGGCGAGATGCACAGATAGTAAACTCGATACTCGTTATCGAAAAACTCAATGTCGCGACTCATGGTGACGGTACTGAGTCGCTAACGTTTGCAGTAAACACATGTTTTTTTTTTATGACAATCGAGCAGATAGATTGTCTGATGGTAAAGGCTTGGGCACTTAGGTGCGTTTTGTGAGCGTGGCGCAGCGGGGCGCGGCGCTGCGGTCGGAATGTATGCCTTATTTCGTTACATTAGCCACACCGGTATGACGCTGCGTTAGCGCCACGCTCACAAAACGCGCCTATGTGCCCAAGCCTTAAGCAATTACTGTCGCCTCTGGGCACCCGCAACACCAGGGCAATCCAAATTTCCAGGAAAATACAAGCTTTGCCGGCCTTCATACGCTCTCCTCTTGAAGGTATAAGGTCCGTCCGCAAATACGGCTGTCGGCAAATCATTCCATAGTTTTGATGTGCGGTGCCCTTAGCATGAGTTGTGACATTGACGTTTTCGATAACGAGTATCGAGTTTACTATCTGTGCATTTCGCTTTTACTATTTTAGTGCGAACGAGATGCACAGATAGTAAACTCGATACTCGTTATCGAATACTTTAAACTCTTTAAAGGCACAACTCATGGTAAGGGTACGGGGCAGGAAGTTTCTAGAGAAACGCACTGTAAAGGATTTAGTAGGTTGTTCTAAGGATATAGATGTTTAATATACTGCGGTTATGATGTGAACGACCCTGTTCGGCTTATGTAACTGTTTTCATAATGTCGAGTATCGTGAACGCATGCAATCATTGTTTGCATATCATGCGTGTGCTTTCATTTATGCATATTTAGGTAGTTTTGTAATGTAGGCAAGAGGCAACGATGCATTTTTTATAACTTTCATTTCGGATAAACATTTAGGAATTATTTTTAGAGTTCCGTGGCCAAAAGCAGGATTTTAAGGACTGTCACCAGGCTATATGTCACGCAGATAGCTTGACAGTTGAAATTTTTACAGATTGTGTAATTCTGTTACTGCTAAACAAACACTAAAAACAGAATAAAATAAATCTCCATAATATGCATGTGACCCCATAGTGGAATCACGGACCCTGTAAAAAAGGCTTCATGCCCCCACATTGAGGGCACGCTGACAACAAACACCGATTATGTTAATATATCAGCAATAGCATTTCAGCAAAGCGCCAATGCGCTGTAAGATAGGAATGTAAAAAAAAGCGTAATAGTAGTTTATGTATCTGTGCATAATGAAGGGCATTACAGCAAGAATGTATATATCACACGATAATATCACACGATTGTTGTAATGCCTAATTATGTATAGTTACATACACTACTTTATCTACACACATATCATAAATGTTTTAAGATGGGTTCAGGAACCGTAGGGAAATGACCTGCAGTATTACTACTATAACTTGAAACATTAAAAAGTCAACGAACAAAACAAATGACAGCTTGGAATGATGGCGTTGCGTATTTCATATCTCAGTCAAATATTTTTTTTAAACATAGACAAGCGAATGAACTCCCTATTCTATTCTCACTCGAGTTCTTATGTCGTTCGATTTATATGAAAAAAACATAACGAATTGGCGTTTCGTATCAATGGCTGTTTTAATATCTATAGATACTAGATTAGACACCCCACTTGAATTTGACAGCTGTTCCAAATTTAAACTCATAACCTACGGATTTCAGTAGGTAATGTTAACATTACATCTCCATTCATTTCTGATGGTTGGTAATGCTGGTCATTGCCTACGGTTTCTGGACGCATTTTAGAGCACTTACGATATGTACGTAGATAAAAGTACATTATTGAACTAACTACAGGTAGGATTCGCAAAATCCCATAAGTGCTACAAGCTGTTTACTGAGTCTGTCAGTCTGTACTTGAGTAGCCTTCGAGCCGTTTATGATACACGTATTTTCCCACCCTTGTAGTGCTTCCCACAGACAGTGGAACATAATATGTTTAATATATTATGTTGTTTCAATAATCAGACAATGAGAACAATGATGTTTTTAATAAAAACCAACACGTACTGATGTTTATTTTATTCATTTGCTTATACATTTTTTATGCGACCCGGCCTTGATTAGCACGTATGTATTTTATGAAAAACGCTAATAAAAAGAATACCCCATCCAGCAAAGTGTATTATTTGTAATTATTAATGTAAACTTAACTTATGAAAACCGAATTTAAGTCTGTTACGTAGTTTAATAATATTGTGTACTGTCAAACTTAAGGTAAAAGATACATGCCAAAATATGCCGTTATTTTATTAAATATACTTTCCTAGCGATAGTTCCTAAACATGTAGGAAAATCGATTCACCTTTTGGACCCGGGTATGTCCTTAAACTACGTCCAACAATGAGAGGTAGGGCACAGCGATGACCATCATGCTTAGATCTGGGGCAGCCCGACTGGGGAAGTACCTCCTCCTTACAGAAGACCACAGCCATAATAGCACTGCCACCTTTCAGGTATGTAGTGTTGTGTTCCTGATGGTGAGTAAGGTTCCCAGAGCTCCAACCCCCCTTAAAGGCCGGCAACGCGCTTGTGACTCCCCTGGTGTTGCGGGTGCCCATGGGCGATGGTAATTGCTTAACACCAGGCAATCCGTCAGGCAGGCAGGCAGGCACATACGCATACTAAATGCAGACTTGTGGTTGTCATAACTTTTTTTTTTTAATTCATCAACATCATCATATATATTTTTAATTAACTTGTTAAAATCTTACCTCAAACTCCGATTCGTGTTAATTCAAGTGTTAATACGTTAATTCACAGTTCTTTGTGCGTAGTTAATGTAATGATTTAATGATGGTAGGCTGAGAGGAAGCGACGCGGTATATTTAATATCCATTCGGCATTTCCTCGACTATGTTGGCTTTAAATAGTAATCGAGTTTCAAGTGCCTAATGTTTGTGGTTAATTTTAGACTCAACACTGTACCCTTACCATGAGTTGTGACATTGACGTTTTCGATAACGAGTATCGACTTTACTATCTGTGCATCTCGCTTGTACTATTTTAGTGCGAACAAGATGCACAGATAGTAAACTCGATAGTCGTTATAGAAACTATCAATGTCACACCTCATGGTAGGGGTACTGCATCTAAACAATAAAGCCAGCCAAATCTTTAAATTAATAGGATTCATCATCATCTTCCACGCGTTGTCCCGTCATTTTGCCATGGCTCATGTGACCCTGGACTCCAGTCCGCTTGGCAACTAATCACTAGTTCCAAGAGAGTGACTGCCATCTGACCTTCCAACCCAGAGGGTAAAGCCTTATTGGGATTAGTCCGGTTTCTTCACGAGTTTCATTCACCGAATAGCGACTGGTAAATGTCAAATGATATTTTGTACTTAAGTTCCGAAACACTCATTGGTACATTGCTCGCCGCCACTGATACTTACAATACAATAATCATTGATTTATTCATTTTTAAAGATGTCATCGCGTCACGCGATCGTCAAAATCAACAGCCAACTGTCATTAATCGTTATTTAATAGGCGTAACGGATTGCTTATTAAATGTTCGCATTGATTATGTAATTGTGTATGTATATATTGGTGGTTTTAAAGTTGTACTAACAACAACCTTATTATATAAGGCATAAGGTCCACCTATGTACAGCTAAGAGTGCTGTTTCTTTGTTGCAATTGTTTCTTTGGCCGGCTTTAAATGACTACCTACCAACCAACCCGGACGCCAAGCGTGGTGACTAGGTATGGCAACTGTAAGATGACACTAGTCATATTTGAGGCCTATGTCCAGCAGTGAACCTACGGCTGAAATTAAGTGGTACTACTTAAATGTATATCCGTTTAAGGGGTCAGAAGTAACAGTTAGGTAAGCCGGATCGATTTCATACGCTTTAGTGCGAAATGTACGCTTTTCAGTGTGGTGAGCTGACACATAAGTGATACATTGTGTTACTGGAGCGTGCCTGCTGGTTATTTGGAGTAGCACAACTAATTGTTTGCTGATAACGGTGCGATGAATCAGGCTTTGCGATGTAGTTGGTTATCAATTAATACGGTTGTGTACCTGTCATACACAAACTAACATCATGAACAAACGTTTATTCAATAAGGGCACTTTTATACGTCGAGTATACAGAAGTAAAAGGGAAAAATAAAAACTACACTGGTTCTAACCCTACACCCGAGAAGCATTTTGACTTTTATGCATATGTTATGTAGACAATATTGGTAACCTTCACGAATTAGTCTGTAGAGGCACTTTTTTATTTACTTAGCTGAGTCGTGGATGCTGTCGGAGCCTCTGACTTCCGTGCTGATAAGACTGGCTGTCTGTTATGGCTGATATTTTGGAAAAGAGACTCATTTAAAAAATGTCGAAAATTTACAAAGAAAATAAAACCGTAAGCAATGACTCTTAAATTCGAATCACTAAGACTGTGCTAAATTTCACCTTAATCTGTTAAAGATATCTGTTTTAAAATTGAGTTGTAACTTGCAAGAGTTCACCTGAACATACTTACATCGCAAAATAAAATCTTGTACTGCGATTTTATTTTCAACAAGATATTAACTGGAATGTGGTGAACATCAACGCTAAATGATTTAAACAAAAGAAGCGAATACTAAAGATAGTTAAAACGGATTCATTTCGTGAAACAAAGAAACCGGCCGTTGCTCACAAATGTGAACAGAAACCAATTGTTTCCATAACGGAAGTGTAATGATCATCATTGTTGAAGGTCCATGACACGAGGTTCTGCAGTGCGGGACCGGCGTGATTAAATGATCGTTGGCCTGATATGATGGCCATAGGTTATAGGAACTCATATAAGGTAATGAACTCCCTCGGATCGTTAAAAGTAATAGTATCCTAGGTCCCGGGTTTGAACGCTGCCAAAGGATTTTACTTCTTCGTTTATTACCAATTTTTTTTTATACAAGACTGACCAGATCTCAGTCGCACCTGATGGTAAGTGACGACGAGGTCGATGGTGTAGCATGCTGGCTCAGCAACAGCCAGAGTGAATACCTAACTCTTGCCTTGAAAAGACCCAAATTATATCTTTCCGGGAATACAGACGAAGGCATCGAATTCCATTCCTTAGCAGTCCGCAACGGCTAACGAATTCCTGGAACGTTATCTATGTATTTAATAGGCAACTAAATTCTAATATCTTCCTTTTAAAATATGGCTGACATAAATATATGAATTGATTATTTCGCCAATGTCAAGTAAGGTAACAAATAAGTAAAATAACATATCAAGTTTGCTCTTAGAGCATGACGTTCGGTAGTAGCTCTTGCGTTTTGGTTGAGCTGGACTTTACAGAAAGAGGCGACCGAGACCCGGACTGCGTGCCGGGATGATGGCTAAAATTGTGGTGAAAAGCGTTTTGAAATCAATTCTTCATTAGCTGAATTCTGCGTTAGATCACTGCATAATAATACACTGAACAGTGATAATGAACAAAAAACAAAAATAAATTCTAGAAACGACTTGGCCATTTTCAGGTTCAACCGGAAATCCTCCCTAATATGTAATTAGAGTCCATGGTCATTTTACCATGACATCTGTCACCTTCAATATGTCAGACCAAGGGCCTACCGCAAACATCGAAGTTAGAAATTTTCTTGCATCTTTCTCTTTTACTCCAATATTTACAGTGATAGGAACCAATGTTCGAAATTTCAGAATTTCGATTTGGCTGCTGACTGTACTATATGTTAGGGTTTATATGATTATATGTATATGCAAGGACTAATTGTGACGAGAAAATTGGTTTATCCAGCGGGAACCGGCTTGTGTGGATAGTTATGGATGCACCGCCTCTGTAGCCTATCAGCCATGATTGTTGACAGACACTCTTATCAAGCCCAACTTATCAAACAAACAGCGTAACTCTTATCCCGTCTACTGAAAGACTATTTTAGACTGGCTTGTAAACAGTTGAAGTTCGTGATCCAATAATGCCCACCTGGGTCTATTGATTTTTCCATTAACACAATTTTGTTTGTCATTCGAATGAGTTTATTGGGGCTTTGTAGATTAAGAATTCGATTGAGGAGTTAGATATATGAATATATCTAGTTTTTGAAGAACATTTCTATCTTATTCTCCTCCACAAGCTAATATAATTAAATTATTATCTATTGGTACTTATTTTTAAACTCTGTCATAATATATGACGGTGTAATTTACGTTGTCACTTTGTCTCATATATGAGACGATGGCGGTCAAAGGGTTTGGCTGTTTAGTCAAATTGCAAAACTCTGTATCAGAACAGAAAAATAAATAAAATAAGAATAAGAATAAGAATAAGAATAATTAAATAAGAACATTTTTTACATTTATAAGTCTAATCCCAATCCCCGGTCAACTCCTCTGAGCAATAAGACGTCCACTGCTGAATATAGGCCTCCCCCTGGACCTCCACATGTGCCGATTGGAAGCGACCTGCATCCAGCGTCTTCCGGCGACCTTAATAAGGTCCTCTGTCCAATCTTGTGGGTTGACGTAATTCTCTGCGCTTGCTAGTCCGTGGTCTCCACTCGAGCACTTTTCGACCCCATCGGCCATCTTCCCTGCGTGCAATGTGGCCTGCCCATTGCCACTTCAGCTTGCTAACCCGGTGGGCTATGTCGGTGACTTTATTTCGGATACGGATCTCATTTCGGTCATTCAAAATAAAATAGAAATACCATCATTTTGAAATTATACCACTTTCATGCCCCATCAGTGAGTTAAACTACTTAAACTCTTCTTGCATGCAAATACCAAAATACCACAAAATTAGCATTGACGGAGTTCTCATAACCATTGCCTTCATTACAGAATAATGAACAGTGCAACCTTTGGGTAAGGCCACGATGTGAAATCTGCTAATGACGCTTATGAGTCTTAAGAACAATTTACATCACACCAGCTTGCCTAAATAGGGTTTTGCAGATACAGAACGTGGGTACACTGGTGTTTCGCGTTTTCTTGGATTTTTTGTGAGGGCAGTAGTGTACTCGTATGTTAGGTATATTACTGTCGCCATCAGATATATTGGAGCGGTGGAGGTGGTCACAAATATCTGTACACGCACTTTATCGCCTTGACAATATAGAGGTGTTGTTCAGTTATATTACTGTTATCTGAGAACAAATACAACGCTTAATTATCGTCACAAAATTGACACAATTTATCTTTTCTACAGTCGCCATCAGATATAGCTGTGTTCAGAAATATCTGAATTACGCCTCTATTGTCAAGGCAATAAAGTGCATGTTCCGATATTTATGACCACCTCCACAGCTCTGATATATATATCTGTACCGTACAAACTATTGCAGGAAAATTCTTTAAATTCTCAATTTGTTCTATCAAAATAACTATGAACTACATTGCTAGTAAAAAAAACTCGCCAAAAAACGCGAGGGTGGCATATGACGGAAGCAGATGTATACCGTTACGTCCGTCATGCCAAAACGTCGTATAAGCCTTTAGGCAATGAAAGCGCATAATTCCTTTCGGTTTCGAGTAATGTATGCGCCGGCGTCGGTGCGGAACCGCCATCTGCTTTGATCTTTATGGAGAAATGCGCACGCGCATTGCTGTAAATGTTTATGATGTAAAGGATTAGACCTTTTTGTAGGTAGGTAGTATAATAGTTGGGAATGTATTTTGGCCATTTTTCTTAATATGAATACTATTTTCTTAATAATAAATGTTTTTGCGGGATACCACTGGTGACCCTCGGGCCGGCAGCTTTCTTGCACAAAGAATTGCTATATAAATTCAGCACGGGAATGCCGCCTGCGTGATGGGCACCTTGCCTAGAGGGCCAAATTTAGTCATTTTGAATGTGACAGACATTGGCGAAATGTATTTACAAATTTTTAAATGTAAGTTTAGTCGTATGGAAATATATGTCAGTCAACACTTTAGCAAACGACTCTTGAAGCTAGGTGTAACTATACATATATGTGACATTATCTACGAAAAGGGACCTTATTGTCGACGACATAAGCACGTCGTTTTTCAAGACGATACAATACAAACGCAACGCGTTTCGACGTAAGTGCCATCGACAATAAGGTCCCTTTTCCTAGATAATGACACATATGGGTCCTATACATAGTTACGACATTTTTCGCTTGTGTTAGAACAAGATACGACTCTTTCAATGTAGTGCCGATATTGTATAAAGTTGTTATTTTAGCACGCTGAGGTAATTGCCTAGTTGGCATTCAGTTATAAACTCACATTTTAGCGAGTTTCATTTAGCAAGTCTATTATAATTAGTTAAACGACGACTAAATCTTCTAGCCTTAGATGGTTTTATCGTGTCACTATATCTGTCACGTTCTAACTAGTATGTTAATGCGAAAGGAACGCATGACGATAATTTTTAAGTTATAACTCTTTGTATGTGGTTTTATATCAAATAAATGTTAGGTTTTACCTGTGGGTCGATTTTTAACTTTCGTTCGAATTCAAAAATTTTGAGGGAGAAAATAATCCCACACATATTTAAGTTTGTCAATAATTTTATGGCACAAAAAAGAAACATTTTTGCATTAATAAAGAGAGTATCTTAAAGGTCGGCAACGCGTTTGTGACTACCCTGGTGTTGCTTACCATCAGGCCATCAGTCTGCTCCTTTGCTACCATTGTCATAAAAAAAATCTGATAGGTTTTGAAAGTCATACGAATACTTGGCTTTCTAAAAATTACCTCTGAGCTGTGTTAAAATATAATTTTATTGGATTTTTAAATAGGTAAGTACCTACTTATAGGTCATAAACATTTAAGCAGCACAATAGCCCCAGATTGTGGAAAATAGCCGACTCAGCACTGCACGGTCTGATGCACTCATACATAACCACACATACTTCTGACACGCACGCCAATCGTCAACCTTATTCCTATAGCAATAAAGACTAACGCATCAACTAACATTGCTTCTGTTATTACATTCAAGAGCATATATATGTGTACATTTGTTCACCTTAATCCACTGAAATTAGGTGTAAGTCTGTATAGATATTTACGAACTTGGCTGTTCCAGGTTTTTTTTTTAAATTTTTTGTGTGGTTCTTGGATTTTGACGAGTGCCGTTGTTAGACAGTTTGTAAAATATAATATTGTCTCTGTTTGCCGCGATAATAATTTGTGAAATAAAAATTCGAAACGGATAACAGGGTTCGGAACGGGGAATTAAAATTAGTATATGCGATATAATCATTATTAAGCTGTTTTATTAAATTTACTTAAAAAAGTATAACAAAAACTTTTTGGGCGAGTTTCAAACAGTTTTACAAAGGGCTTGTATAGTCAGCAGCAGAAGTGACTAAGCGTTTGAGGTGTTCAAAATGAGGTCAACACATCTCTATTGTCAAGAGAATAACAGCGCGTGTAGGTCATTTTGAAGACTTCAAACGCTTAGCCACTTTTGCTGCTGACTGTAGGTACACACAGCAACACTCTTAACTGTATATACATAGGTGGAACTTATGCCTTATAATAAGGTCCACTAATGTACAGCTAAGAGTGTTGTTGTTAGGACACGAAAGTGCGTAAAAAATGTAAAAATCGACGAGTTAAATATATTAATATTAAGATTATTAACACTTTTACTGTCCGTGCATTACATGTAATGCACCGTCAAACTAGCTCTGTCAAGTCCACGTGACGTCAGAAATGGATGGCGCTGTACATTAGTGCATCACCTGTAATGCACGGACGTATGGATTCATGTCCGTGGTGCAAGCGAGGGTCAGTTAAAGTGTTAAGTAAGTTTTCCTTGTTGCGAATGCGCATCAGAGTGTTGTATCCAAGCCCTAAATAATAATACATCGACCCAGGTATAAGATGGATTCTGATCTCTGAATTAGAGATGATATGAACTGTTGTAGGTACAGTTAACAATAAGTGAGTTATATTTTTTGAACTATGTCATTTTAATTTCTAATTTCAGCTGCCACAATCGTCAAATTACGTACAATGTCCCAAAATCATAACGTATCTATTGACTTTTTTTTTTTTAGTATAAGGACATGAACAGCAAATACAATTTAAAAATCAAATTTGACTATAATACTAATATGTGTATAGGTACGCATTCTGAAAGTTACCTCAAAATATATTTTTTATTATGCAGAATACGTCTGCTAGCGAATTCTTCTATATCCGGGTACTCGGATAGCACAATTGATAGTGCAAGTGATCCAGTGGTTGTGGGTTCGAGTCCCGCTCCGAGTCAAATTTTTTCTATTTTTCTTTCGACTTAAATATCGATTACATGAAAAATCTTAAAAAAACATTGTAAGTCATATCACAATGAAGTTGTTAAAGTTTTCATGATTACATTCAATAATACATCTGAAATAATATTAAATTGTACAATTACAAGTATTCAGCTAAGAGTTTTAATTATATACTTGTTATTGTTATGTTATTGTGTTTGCGTGTCCAACACGAGATGTATTGTGATAAGAGGATGTGTTATAATTATCGCATTACTAACTGTTTAGCCGGCAGCTTAGACGTTTACTTAGCTTTTTTGTAAACATCGGTGGACCTTATGCCTTATATAATAAGGTCCACCACTGTACAGCTAAGAGAGTTGCTGTGTGTACCATACATTCATGCAATATCGAATAGCGAAGCCGTCCGAAGACTGCGATAATAATATCTATTATACAATTATTATTAAATAATAAACTCGTTGAACACGCTCCACAGGTAACATTCATTCATTTTTACATTAATTTAAAGAATTAAATAATAAATGTTTTGATACGACTAAGGGAGTGGTCTCCCCATAACCATGTACGAGTATTTTGAGATTTGTTTTACTGTTTTGTAGAAACAGGGCCTAGGGGCCGATTCATGAGCGTCGAGTACTCGAATCGTGATATTTTAAACTGTCAGAAAGATCCTAAAACCATCGTCCCGATTGAAATTATAATGTTTTTTTTATTTCAATGGCTTCACGAACTTTTCTACTATAAAAACGACGATCCGTAGAAAGGATTTTAGGATTATGAAGCTCAATCCAGTGGTTTGGTCCTGAGTCTAGTAAAATGCTCCGCAACAGCAGACTTGTTCACCTGGCGACTTCTGACTGCTGCGATATGTTCCTTGACTCTTTCTGCTATGGTGTGCTTTGTTTGCCCAATATAAGAACTACCACAACTGCAGTCGATCTTATAAACTTTCACGGTTTGTACACATTATTATACCTACATGAACGGGACTTAACTTGACAAGTCCCGTTCATGTAGGTATAATAATTTGTACAAACCGTGAAAGTTTAAATCAGTATTAAAACGGGATAAAACACGTTTTAAGGCTTTAGTTTTGAAGCCTCCGCCTGCTCAGTCCGGCCGGGAACATAGAAATAACAACACTTCTAAATCCGCAAAAATTGGTAACAATAAATTTAGTTTTAACGTGAGTCTCTTTTCATTTGTAATTTTGTGTGAACATTGTGAGAATTCAAATCAGAGTAGATCTTTTCCTACCATATGGCGATGTTTTGAAACTTTGTTTGTAATCACAAAACATTACGAAGACCAAACAGTGGGTATTACCGGGCTAAGTAACTGCATACTCTGAATCATTTGTCCTTGTCAGATACCGAAGCATTGTTTCAACACGCAGCCCTTCCGTCCGTCGGAAATGAAAAACTGAGATTACCTTCAATGCCGTCCGAATTACTTAGCTCATCATTGAGGTACAGAATACCACGCTCGTGTGATGGGCCTGAGAGGATAGGAGTTAGGTACGCGTGCAGTGGTGAGTTGTTTTATACAAGACTGACCAGCGTTTGACCTCAGTCACACCTGATGGTAAGTGTCGACGAGGTCGGGGGTGTAGCACGCTGGTTCCGTAACAGAGCCTATTGACTCTTGCCTTGAAAAGGCTCAGATTTTATCTTTACGGGAATACAGACGAAGGAAGCGAATTCCATTCCTTCGCAGTCCGCATTAGGAAGGTAGAAGCGAATCGCTTCGTGCGACTGAATAAGACACTTCATAACGTAAGGATGAAAACGCTCGCTTCGCCTGGACGTCCAGTGACGGAGATGCCGAATTTAAATCGTGCAATTCCTGTGCACACTCTCTAAAATGTATCCAAAATTTAATGTGTTAGTAAATCTATGTAATCTTACGTATTGGGAGTGTCCCCGCGGACACGACGCGTACACTTCGGCGACCCCGCCGGCAATAACGTCCACCACGCGACAACACTGACACATTCAGTCCCTTAGCAACCCGCGCCGAGTAATGGAATAGTCACTCCGACAACGGTCGGGCCTAGCTGAGTTTCTTGCTGAAGTCTTCTCAGCGATAGGGTTAGCGAACCATCACACACGACTCTGATTCGGCTGAGACCGCCTCAACCAATCTCGCTTGAAGCGTAAGCTCAGCAGAAGTATTCCAGTAGTACAAATCTAGTCTGGTGCGGAAGGGTCCTGGATTTTCCCTAGGTTACCTTCCGCCAACACAGTCCGATTGCTCAAATAAGCCAAACGGTTTATTAAGTTACCTGACTTCAGTATTCCGAATCAAAATGTCTCCAAGTTCTGCAAATCTGATTATAGAAGTATCCAAACATACTTCGTATTTTATTAACTCGTATGAAGTGATGAATGGTTTATTTCCCCCTTTTTATTGTTAAAGTAACCTAAGATGACATTTAAGGAGCAAGGTGACATTTATGCAGTGACGTCATATGCCGCGACTCTGGTGATTTCACCGTGACTCACAGATCCGTCTCGGACTTACAACTTGAAGGCTATGTATACTTATTTTTTTTATGGCAAACTCTGAGGCGCTACCGCCAAAACGATATTCGTAAAGTTCGGAAGATTGTCTTTGTCACTCTGTTGACGCCTTAATTGGGGTTAAAGAGAAAGATGCCCGAAACTTACAAATATCATTTTTGGCGGTAGCCCCTCTGGTATTGGTGATTTGTATTGTAAGATTAGCGTTAACACCAAGGGGGAGCGGATGTCAGTAGAAGGTCGAAAAAGGTCGCATGTTTTTTTTTGGACGAGCAGTAAGTAATGGATCCTCTACAGCTACACCATCGTGTAGAGGGTGCCATTTGGGTCATCGCCCATAGTGCTGTCCCGGTATGGTTCTTCAAAAAATGAGTGTATAGGTTCTTAAATTATAGGCAACGCGCATGTAATTCCTCTGGAGTTTTTTTTTTATGATATAGGAGGCAAACGAGCAGACGGATTGCCTGATGGTAAGCAACTACCGCCACCCTTGGACACTCGCAACACCAGAGGAGTCACAAGTACGTTGCCGGCCTTTTTTAAGATCCCTATACGCTCTTTTCTTGAAGGTTTGGATGTCATATCTCAGTTGCAGGCGTCCATAGACTACGGGAACTGCTTACCATCAGGCGGGCCGTATGCTTGTTTGCCACCGTCGTTGTCGTAGAAAGGGCGGTTTATGGCGCAGCGATGGGCCTCGGTGTCGGTTTGTCGGCCGTTCAAACGGAGTAGGCCATAAAGATTAGATCACAACTGAATGTCGCCATGTAGTGGCATCACATAGCCATCTTTCTGGCCCAGTGATCATGTAGATGTGCCATAAAATATATAACAAAGGCTCTAGGACTTAAATAACTTGGAACGAATTCCTACATAAAGCCAATAAGTCAGTTTGTAGACTAATGACGACCGCTCCCCGACCTTCTGAATACATTTTCATTAGCCCTGACCTTGCATCTATACTAATATTATAAAGCCGAAAGTTTGTGAGTGTGTATGTTTGTTACTTCTTCACGTCTAAACGGCTGGAGGGATTTTAATAAAATTTGGTATGGAGTTAGCTGACACCCTGGATTAACACATAGGCTACGATTTACTGCGGGAAAATAACCACGAGCAACGGGTCATTTTGAAAATATAACCCTTTTCCGTATAACGGCTTCCTTATAAATAAATAATAGTAAGTAACTAAACATTTTTACACAAATTAACTGAGCCCCACGCTAAGCTCATGAAGGCTTGTGTTGTGACTCAGCCAACGATATACATTTAATATTTATACAAATACTAATACATATACGAAACACGCATGACTCTTGAACAAATATCTGTGCTCATCACACAAATAAATGCCTTTACTGGGATTTGAACCCTGGACCATCGGCTTCATAGGCAGGGTCAGTGTCCACTAGGCCAAACCTGTCGTCAACGCCTTATGTTATCTGCTCATCATCAGGCCAGCCGTATACTTATGTCGTAAAAAAAAGAAATATAAAATCTTCATCATACCGCTTGAGTCTGGAGAAGCCCAACTGGGGAAGTACCTCCTCCTTACAGAAGACCACAGCCATAATAGCACTGCTACCTTTCAGGTATGTAGTGTTGTGTTCCTGATGGTGAATAAGGTTCCCAGAGCTCCAAACCCCTCTTAAAGGCCGGCAACGCGCTTTTGACTCCCATGGTGTTGCGGGTGCCCATGGGCGACGGTAATTACTTACAATCAAGCAATCCCTTTCCTCGTTTGCCACCAAAAAACGCTGGCTGTACCACTTTAGTTCATTAAATGATTATCTATTATTTAAATCAGTTGACCTAAGCATATTTATAGATAATCGCATCATCGCAGATGATCTCAAGTCTGTCATGATCATGATCATGACGTGATCACTGATCAGTGATCAGTGACTCCGACTCACGATTTTACCTTCATAAAAGCTAAGGCTTCAATTTGTTGTACAGTCAACAACACGCCTAGCTATACAATGGTGCACCTTATTATATAAGGCATTAAGTCTACCGATGTACATGAAGTGTCGCTGTGTGTACAAATAAATTAGAACAGTTTTAAATCAAATTTATTTCTGTAGCCAGCAATAAAATATACTGTTGGCGTTAAATTCTTAAAAAAAATCTTTTTAATGGTGCCAATTACGATTTATACAAAATCGACGTAGGTATTAAATATGAATCAACTATTTATTGTTGTTACGAGTACAATCCGCCATCTCCGTTCCACCACCGGACGTCCAGGCGAGGGGAGCAATTTCATCCTTACGTTGTGAATATTCCATTCATTCGCACGAAGCGATTCGCTTCTACCTTCCTAATGCGGACTGCTAAGGAATGGAAATCGCTCCCTTCGTCTGTATTCCCGGAAAGATATAATTTAGGTCTCTTCAAGGCAAGAGTGAATAGGCTGTTACAGAACCAGCGTGCTACACCTTCGACCTCGTCGTCGCTTACCATCAGGTGCGACTGAGGTCAAACGCTGGTCAGTCTTGTATAAAATAAATACGATTTATACAGTAAACATCAATACAGAGAAATATTGAGAAACATATATGTTATAAGAAACAATTATAAACTTACTAAAAGAGTAATAAGTAAAAATAAATATTTACATTATATTTAAAAAATGACGTGTGGGCGGTGTGGGGCGGCGTCATCATGGTTCCGAAGATGCTGGCAGCATTTCCCCATTGTATCGCAACGTCGGGCGATGAAACTTCCAGGAGCGGTACCGCGAACATCGAAGTTCGTATATTTTGGGCATCTGTCTCTTTTACTCCAATCAAGGCGTCACGAGAGTGACAGAGACAATCGTCCGAAATTTACGAATATCGTCTTTCGCGGTAGCGCTTCAGTTTACAGTTATATTTATCACAAGTTTTCCATTTTATGAGAGGTAGGGCACAGCGATGACCATCACGCTTGAATCTGGGGCAGCCCAACTGGGGAAGTACCTCCTCCTTACAGAAGGCCACAGCCATAATAGCACTGCTACCTTTCAGGTATGTAGTGCTGTGTTCCTGATGGTGAGTAAGAGCCAGAGCTCCAACCCCCCTTAAAGGCCGGCAACGCGCTTGTGACTCATCTGGTGTTGCGGGTGCCCATGGGCGACGGCAATTGCTTACCACCAGGCAATCCGTCTGCTTGTTTGCCGCCTAATTCATAAAAAAAAAAGAAAATCAATTTCAAGTCCCATAGTCGTCTTATATCGTGTTAACTTCAAAATACAAAAGTAATAAAAAAAATGTGTAATATTATAAATTAAGTAACTATCAGTCTGTTACCTCTTCACGCTTAAACCGCTGAACCAAATTTGGTATGGAGAGAGTTTGATCTACGAGAAAGGATATAGGATAAATTTTATCCCGCAACCATACTTTAAAGACGGGCATGGTTGGCCGACGAAGTCGCGAGGAAAAGCTAGTTAGTAATAAAGTAATAATTAAATTTTACGGAAAGTATCACTACCGGCAAAATTTGTGTAATTTTTTTAGATGTATAATTTATAACGACGATATTTAACTCAATTATAGCCTTGCAGTACATTGCGTGTGAGTGTGTACTTGTTTTTACAGGAATAATCAATTTTATTATATTCTTTATCGTTTTACAATTGAGTATTTTTGGATAAATACCTAGTGTGGGGAATTCGATAGCTGTAATAGAGAAAAATTTACTGTTAACTTAATGCCTACTGTGTCCAGCAGAAGTATAGTGACAACTAAAACAGAAAAATTACAAAAATAGAATTCAAAATAAAGGCATAACTAGTTTGTCTATCAGTAAAATTAAAACCTATGGGCTATACCTCGACACCTAGGTTGGTTTAAAACTTGTTTCATCTAGTAAATGTGTACTATAAAAAGAGGAAGAGAACTCAGACCACTTGGTCGAAGAATGTTCAGAGGGACTGCAAGGTGCTGTGCTTCTTCTTCCCTCAAACCTGCTAGCCTAATATGGTCGGGTTTTATCACTTGTCAGAATATCTGTCACGCTCTAACAAGTATGTGAGTGTGAGCGTGACGGATAGCGCGATAGACTACAAAATGTCAACCATGGTAGACGTTCTGGTGTTGAGGGAAGAGGACGTGGCGTCGCATTATTGTAAAAGCCAAAGAAAGAAAGATAATAACATATAGATTAAAGTTATTAAGGTACCGCCAACATCGAAATTCGTATGTTTCGAGCATCTTTCTCTTTTACTTCAATTCATGCATCACGACACAATACAATAGACGAATCTGAACCAGGCTTAAATAAGTATCTAAGGATCGTCAACGAAGTCAAAAGTCAATGCCATGTCAAAAATTGCACGTATACAATACTGATTAAGGGTTATACGCGGATGGCCTAGAACGCAAAATGACTAGTGTAATATTTTGCCTATATCGCAAAAGGTCTACATCGTAAACGGTCTAGAACGCAAAATGCCTACATCACTTTCGTCGCTTTATTTTTAAGTTAGCGATGTCGACGGAGACCCGCTATTGCGGGGTACAGAATACCGTTTGGCCGTCGGCCATTTGAAGAAAACTAACGAACCTAACCTACCTAGTGATATAAGAGTCATATAAATGAAGTGGTCATTTTGCGTTCTAGACCATTTGCGATGTAGTCCGTTTGCGATGTAGGCAAAATAGGTTTATACGCGGATGGCCTATAACGCAAAATGACTAGTGTAATATTTTGCCTACTTTTACACTAGTCATTTTGCGTTCTAGGCTTTGCTCGAATAACCCCTGATTAAAACCACAACTTGGTATAAAGTCGTGGCTTGTGCACGAAATGTACTGACTTTATATCAAGTTAATAGTAATAGCCAGCCGGCCACCAAACTACAATGTTTATTGTGCCGATTGTTCTTGACCAGTTTTTTATAACGTAACCGAACCTAACCTCAACTCTGCCCTCACGTCACAAACTGATCGTGCGATTTGCGCGCCTGAGCATTCACGAGGTCAACGCCATCTATCCCGTAACCACACGAAACGACACTTTTCAATACTGCTCTCAATACAATAACGACTTTTTAACATTGGTTATCTGCATTCGAAACATTAAGGAAATTTGCACTTTATTGTTACAACAACACGGTAAACAATTCAATGTGATTATTTCTGTAGTTACTACAGTTTTGGTTTGAGAGTTCGGTGGCCTAGGCGGTTCATGACTTGACGTTTTCTGGTGGTATTTTTAAATTTGGTCAATTTCTTGGCTATTAGCCAAATAGGGATTAGCTATCGGCGAGTTCAAAGACTTCAAAGGCATAAGGCGTTTGATTAATTATAGTTTTTGGCATCAAAAATAAACTTAATTAAAAGCTGTTTTCTGCATAACACGACATTTTGTTTTTTACGTCGATTTGTGTAAGGATGCCCTGTAATTTCTCGATGCAAAAATTTTACGCAGGCCCTAACTTTTTTTTTATTACATAAGGTGGCAAACGAGCAGACGGATTGCCTGATGGTAAGCAATTACCGTCGCCCATGGGCACCCGCAACACCAGGGGAGTCACAAGCGCGTTGCCGACCTTTAAGGGGGGTTGGAGCTCTGGGAACCTTACTCACCATCAGGAACACAACACTACATACCTGAAAGGTAGCAGTGCTATTATGGCTGTGGTCTTCTGTAAGGAGGAGGTATTTCCCCAGTTGGGCTTCTCCAGACTCAAGCGTGATGGTACTTCGCTGTGCCCTACCTCATTGTTGGACGTAGTTTAAGGACATACCCGGGTTCCATTATTTTACAATAGCAACTTATTTTCACCCTTTTTTCATGCATTTCGCTCCGGTCTCGTTTGTCTAGTGTAACGTCTCAGAATCGTATTAACGGGGTTGTCATCATCTTCAGTTGGTCCCTCAATGCTGAGGATCCTGACATAATGTCCTTCTATTGAAGAACAGATTCCTAACAGGGTTTTACTTAGCTTTAATACTTTTCTTTCCCTATTTTCCTAAGCCATGTATATGTCGTAAAAAGTCGAATGTACCTCATATATATTAAGATCTTTTTGTTAGTTATAGTTTACATTTCAGCCGTATGCAGTCCACTGCTGGACATAGGCCTCCCACAAATATGATTTGTATCATCTTGGGGGTAGTTGCCATAGTTTCCACGCTTGACAGGCAGGTTGGCGACCGCAGTATCTGTAGATTGGGTTTCAAGGGACGCTGTTGCCCGTCCGTGGGATATTTTCCTTTGTCGCCTCTTACGACACCCGCGGGAGGAAATGGGGTGGTGCTATTCTAGTCAGCCGGCATCACACGGTTGTAGTTAATAACTTGTAGTTTAATAACTTTATATTAGTATATTAAGTTTTTTATTAGTCACGTATACCTCGCTTGCTAGCGTTTTCGATTCTACTGACTCGGTAGACCACTATTCCGATGCATTAAGACTTACTAAGGCTCAGGTACGTTGCGCGGTCGCTGGAAGTCTGACTACAGTGCGCTGTAGATCGCTCCCAGTGGCGGTTATAGGGAGGCCTTCGTCCAGCAAAGTCCATGGCTGATCTCTGAACACGTCACCGGCCGGAGTCAGCGCACGTGTCGCCCGAGGCCAGAGAATGGCCAACTACATGGTGCGTTATCACCGTTCCGGTCGGCTGCTGGCCGTGTGACCTTTGTCTGAAATAGGCACGGAGTACTCCGAATATTGCCCTTTTTGCTCACTTAAATGTAGGTACATTGAACGAAACTACCGCTGTTTCGCTGAACAGAAGTAATCGTGACCATAGAATACTTATAAATGACTCAATCAACTATTCTTTGTCCCTCGTTCCCCTGGGTCATTCTTCAAAACGCAGTTTAATTGCATCTAAATACAAAAGACTTAGATAATTTTGGTAGAAATATGTCCTCCTACCAAACGCGTCAGAAGTACGCAGAGCCACATTTGTTCTAACAAACTATGCTTCAGTTGTCCACTGGCTGATGGGACAAAATAATAACGAATACTTGATTCACTCAAATATGTTCTGAGGCGAAACCATTTTATGGTAACCTGATAAATATTATATTGAAAGTGCTTTTTATCTTTTTTTAGTACTTAATAGTTTATCTTATCACAAATAAATCTATTAACTTTCAAATTGTTTTAACCCCTTGAACGCCAGACGCTTTGTACATTGTCATAGTTGTGTACCATGTCATGGCTTCTAGGACGTAGTTTTCCGTCAACATACTGGACAGTGAAAGGATTATTGTATTTAAATTGTTAATATATAGGTAATATATATAATAGAATATAGAATAGTTTATTTCCTTTGTATACAATTTTTTACAATTTCAACTTAACAACTATGTTGTTAATGCAAGAGTAGGAAACGATTCCCCCGTACTAGTAAAAACTGTATGACGGCAGGAAGCGCCACCTCTCCCGGTTTACATCTAAAATACCTACCTAGGTATCTAGTTGTAAGTAAGAGTTAATGCCAGCGATTTTGAGCATTAGGTAAAAACTCTTTTTGGTTCTTCCCGGACTCTTCTGTTTCTATACCAAATTTCATTTTAAATGGGATACAAATATTACAATAGATAATTGTTTAAATTGAACATCAGTTATTTAATTCAGATTGGAGGATCATTCACTATGTAGGCGAGAGATTAGCTGAGTGATTTCTAGTCGCACCTTATGTATATATACAAAACTAGCTTTTTCCCGCGGCTTGGCACGCGCAGAAGAATACATTTAACTAGTTTTACACGCTGCTTGCAAACTAAAAACTTTTTATAACGCATTTAAGGGAGCCATATCAAAAACCACTACCATTTTTATTATTGTATGTATTATAGTAAGGAGTTTATACGCAAAGTATTAAAATTTACTTAGACTTAACACATTGGCTGCCACCACCTCCAAAAATGTATGAAAATGAACGCACATGTGCGTTAATAAAGTAAGTAAATATGAAAACATTATCATTCATTTTAATCATTCACTCGCTAATTACCAACTGACTCGTTCGAGACATTTACCAGGGCTGAAAGTGAAAATTGGTATCGATTTCACAAGTATCGATCGTGGTCTATCGGATTGGATATAATGTCGGTATCGTGTTACATGTTCTCACTTTAATAGATTCCATTTGGCATGGAGTGAAGTAATTGTTACGAGATTCCGGAGCAACTGGTAATTGTATCTCATTAGTTGCCGATTCATCAAAATGTTGAAACTAAGTAAATTGTAAAGATTTGGCAACAAGGTCAAAAGGTGTTAGGCCATATTAGATTAAAATGAGTGCTGGTAATTCCGATCGACCTTAATCTTGCATTAGTCTGTGGCGCTACCGTGAAACACGATATTCGTAGATTTCGAACGATTGTCACTGTCACTCTTATGATGCCTTAATTGGAGTAAAAGAGAAAGATGCTCGAAATATACGAACTTCGATATTCGCGGTACTGGGCCTGATTTTCAACAGTGTCGCCCAGGAGCTAGGAACGCAAACAAAACGAATGTAATGTTTGTAATGGATCATGTGTTTTTTTGTTACAATTTTTAATTCCGATAGTTTTACTTTCTATTGTGTTTTCTAACGATTCTAATCTTGCAATATACATATTTAACGAACTGATGTTAAATATGGCGGTGTGTTTGCCATTCCATTTTCCCACAGAACATGAAAAACGTGTATACATTCGTAGTGACATTTGGTATGTAGATTAGATAATTGGATTGACATTTGGTATTGTCTCACTTTCGTGTGAGCGAAAGTTAAAATACACCTCATATTAATACGTGCTTTGTTAATAGTGAGAAAGGAAAAGTTAGTGTGACCTGAGAATCTACCATGGCTGACATTTTATCGTCTATCGCGCTATCCGTCACTTACGCACTCACTTGTTAGAACGTGACAGATATTGTGACAAGTGATAAAAACCCGACCATATTAGGCTAACAGGTGTGACTTAAGAAAAATTATTAAATTATTATTGTGAAAAGTGTTAGACAGAAACATGTTAGACAGAAAGTCAAGTAAGTCGTGGCGAAGCTTAACAGTTTGGAGGAAATATAAATGTATATATATGTATTAATTTGAATATATAATTAAATAAAAAAATACTATGGAAGGTTAGGTGAAATAAACTGCAAGCTAGTCTGTATACATGGTTTCCGATAAGCTATAATATTATAAGATTGTACTTTTGATCATTTTCAGCTAGCGTGACTTGTACAGTCGCGATCAGATATAACAGAGCTGTGGAGGTGGTCATAAATATCCGAACAAGCACATTATATTTTCTACATAAGAATATGTATCTAACAATATGTTTTACTTTCAGGTAACTATGCCAAATGCCCGTATGAACCCCGTCAGTAAGTACCGTATACCTATAGCCCTGTACCCTTACCATGAGCTGTGACATTGACGTTTTCGATAACGAGTATCGAGTTTACTATCTGTGGCTCGCTTGTACTATTTAGCGTACAGATTCTCACTAGTTATTAGCGGCTTCTCTTTTCCAAGTTAAAGGTAACATGGTGTGTAAAGCAATATATCTTTTAATGCTAGATTTAGATGCTATTTACATAGTATTAAGTTCTATTCCTCTATAATTACTTATAATCTTGTAGACGATCTTTCCAATTTGATGGTTTAAACCGTGTTTTCTTTATAGTAAAAAAAAACAATGCTTATATAACTTTGTTATTCACTTGGCATTAAGCAAAACCCTCTAACCTCCTGTAATACTGTCAGCGTCAAATAGTCAGTGGCAACCAAAGTGGCCAAATATATCGATAGTATCGATAGAGATCTTTATTAAGTTGTGTCAACATGATGGTCTCATCGGAAGACCAGCGCTGGCAACATGCTGGCAATATGCTGAGGGGCCATTTCGTGGCACTTCTTGTAATATTTTATGATCGTCTGTTTCATGTTGTGTGTAAATAGTATGTGCTCACGAATAAATACTTATTCTATTCTATTCTAAGGATGTGTTACGATATATTTGACCATACTGTCTGCAACTAACTACAGGGTGTTATAAAAAACGTGATACAATATTATCAAGCCGGCATCTGGTCATGATTTGGAACAATTATTACTATGGGGTCATCTAAGTACATTATAAAAAAAAAAACACTCTCATGCATTTTCGTCAACTTATATTTGACTTTTTCTATTTTTATTTTTATTTAATTTTACAAACTTGAGCCTATAGTAAAATATATATTCAAAATCATGAAAAGATGCCGGTTTGATAATCTTGTATTACGTTTTTTTATAACACCCAGTATATGATGCTCACTGTACATATGTAACATATACTGCTTCTGTTTTGGCATGGACACGAGTGCATTGACCTCAAGTTCATTAAGATAAAAGCTCTCGAAACTTCCGGCCGCTTCCGTATGCCGAAAGTTCGGCAGCTGTCCCACTGACAAATAGCGGAAGCTTAAAAAGCTTAAACAGCTGTGGCACTTCAACCAATAAGGGCCTATGCGACTTGTAAGTAGTCCGTAAGTGCATTGATATAAAGTTCATTGATATGTGACAGATTTTAAGCTAAGATTTTAATTACTTAAATACCTCTTGAAATTTGATGATTATCATTAAAACTTCCGTGGGGTGGAGTAGTGGTACTGAGTTTGTACCATCTGCCTTTTTAAGACAATTCGTTCATATTTATGACTATACCTAAATATTTTTCTAGCACGAACGGTTTCTTGTAAGTGATTGACAAAATAAAAACATCTACAGTGCTGTTGTCGATAAATACCACTTCAACGTCATACAGGTAATACAAAGACTAATATGAGGTAATAGGGTTAAAAGTAAATAAAAATAACAAAAGTATCTAAGGCTGTCTATAGTAATTCAGCGCGGTAATGCCGCGAGCATTATGGGCACTTTTGCACCAGAAACGACTAGCAGTTATTAAATTTTAGGGTTAATTTAGTTTTACTGTTATTTTTTTAGTTAAATTTATATTATATTTAATATTAATAGGTACTTATATGTATACGGTATGATGGTAATAAAAGGACGTAAACTATCTATTTATTTATATTTAACATCCTTCAGAAAACAATTTCGAACAATTTAATTGCAAATAATAAAATAAGTTGGATCAAAAGTACGGATTACGTTCAATTTGTTCAAGATCGATGGCACGCGGCGTCTAGGTAGGCAGACTGTGTGTACGTATTGTCGTTGAAGTGGTATGTACTTATCGATAACAGGATTACTATCTATTTATTTATATTTTACATCCTTCAGAAAACAATTTCGAACTATTTAATTGCAAATAATAAAATAAATTGGATCAAAAGTGTATGGATTACGTTCAATTTGTTCAAGATCGATGGCACGCGGCGTCTAGGTAGGCAGACTATGTGTACGTATTGTCGTTGAAGTAGTATGTACTTATCGATAACAGGATTGTCGATATTTTGATTGTGGCAAGCACAAAGCAAATGACGTTCCTGCTAGAAAAATATCTAGGTATATTAGACTGTGGAACACAAAACTTCAAGCTAACATGGTCGTTCATATCGAGCATCGTTCTCTTTAACTCCATTAAATCTTCACGAGAGTGACAGAGGCAATCGTCCGAAATTTACGAATATCGTTATTCGCGGCAGGGCCGCAGGCTCGTGCATCTTGACAAAATGGCGGCGCTAATCAACTTTCCGATTTCACGAAAACCAAACAAATTATAGCTATCGTCCTACGCATCAATTGCCTCTAATTTACCTAGAACAGGTCACCTTGTGAATTTTCTAAAAGGTCGAAGTTCCGTAGAAAATCAATACAGTTCAATGCCCGCACAATGACCAGGGTATACCTACACAAAAATGGTGCTTAAGACGACGAATTAGATATACACTGTGTAACACCAGGAAACCGTTTTAATCATATATTATACTAGCTATGCCCCGCTGTGTTACCCGCGCTTACTAGGCAAATAACGTAGCCTATGTGTTAATCCAACTCAATTCCAAATAGTGTTAAAATCGCTCCAGCTGTTTAGACGTGAAGAAGTAACAAACATACACACTCACAAACATTCGCCTTTATAATATTAGTGTAGATGTAGATGGTAAACAAATTATTATGGGTACAGTCAAGCAGAAGTTGGTAAGCGGGCCAGGTAATCAAAATGATCCTGACATGCGCTAAGTCGCGTAGATCATTACGGACACCTCAGCCGCTTAGCTAATAAACTCACAAACTTTCGCCTTTATAATATTAATAGTGTGGATTAGTGTAGATACTTTTCTTCGAGACTGTCGGCCAGCCATGCCAGTCTTTAAAGTATGGTTCCCGATAAAAACTATCCTATGTCCTTTCTCGTAGCTCATACTCTCCACCTCCACATTCCTCGCATGATGACAGAATTTTATCTGCGGTTTTTCGCCCCCGATTCTGTCCGTGGCATCGAAGTTGCCAAAGTTGTTAAACAGTTGAACTGAGTTGAGTGCAGCTATTTACTCAAATGCTTTGTCTACCGAGTTCTTATGTCACAATTCGCTACATGGCTGTGTTAAAAAAAAATTGGAGTTTTTAACAAGCCGTACTCATGTGTTTAGCCTTACCCTACCTCAATACTAATAGAATATCATATGTTAGGACGGAACAGAACTATAAATTAGGAGGGCGAGTGATATATTGTTACGCCAGCTACACATTTCTTTTAGCATTAAGGGTTATTTTTGATTGTATTACCAGTGGAGTGAATTATGACAGAACTTCTCGAAGAGGGGAGTGACCAGATATGCTACTCGTCTGTTATCATAAGACATATATCTTATACGAGTAATAGTAACTTGTCAAGGATATTGATAAGAGGATTACGGGTCCGTACCTAAGGAGAAAGTAGTTTGTAGCAAAATACAATCGAAACTTAATAAATGTACCGAAGTAATAAGTTGAAATCGGTTTCACACTATTTTTTTGTTAATGTTTTTGTAGATACGTGATATGTTTATTTAAATACTGCGTGGCAATTTACAAATATATGCTAACATCGATATAAAGGGTGAACACTATTAAATTGTCGCAGGTCGAACATGCTACAGACGACAAAATAAAAATCCAAAGTGCTCAAAATTCTTTATATGACTAATTTTATACAGCGTAAAATCATTTTAAAAAATATTAGGGCTATTTCATCGAACGACGAGAAAATTTCCGGACATTACTTTTGACGTGATTCATTGAATTTCGCACGGAATCATCGCTTAACAATTTTGTGCATTTAATCCATTTTCGTTGAAAATCTGGTAATGAAGTGGCAGGTTGGCAAGTTTTTCGCAGTTTAGTTTTTATATTAGCCCAATATTTTTCGATGGGGCGAAGTTCGGGACAGTTAGGTGGGTTACTCTCCTTAGGCACTACCTCGACTGAATTCGCCTTATACCATTCCAAAGTTCGAGACGAATAATGGCAACTTGCTAAATCTGGCCAAAACAATGTTGAGGAAGTGTGTTTCTTTATGAATGGTAACAGTTTCTTTTTCAAGCATTCTGATATATAAATATCGGTGTTAATTGTCCCGGTAGTGATAAATGGTGAGCTCCTCATGCCGCACTGGCATATAGCTTGCCAAACAAGGTATTTTTGCAAATTTTTCTACCGGGATCACCTTTTCCGATTCGTCAAGATTCGAGATGTCACGAGAGGAATAGTACTGGTTACCTGGTAAAGACTTGAAATCTGCCTTGACGTAGGTTTCATCGTCAATAATTAGGCAACATTTTTTCTCAATCAACAAGGTATACAATAACCTAGAACGTCTAACCGCACGATTATATTGATCCACAGTTCTCTTGGGAGCCTTTTGCTTCTTATATGTTGTAATGCCGCATTCTTTTTTAATTTTTTGGACATTTGCTTGACTAGTGCCTACTTTTTTCGCCACATCCCGGGAAGAGATACTCGGATTCTTATCAAATAGCTTGCACACCTTTGATTGTAACTTAACATTAGATTTTCTGGTGGGTTGACCTTCACGCCGCTTCCTATCTATAGTTTCACCTTGTTTAATTTTTTATAAGGGTTCGTTGAACCGTCCTCCGAGTTGTTTGACAAGATTTTGCCAGATCTAAAGTTGATAAATGAGGATTTTTACTGAATTCTTGCAAAATTAATTCGCGAACATTTTTTTCGTGTAACGCCATTTTCATAAATAAAAAACAAATGAACATTTTATGGTTGTCTAATATATTACGAGCCTTCTAAATTTAAAATTTTAAAAGAATATTCAAAAAAGGTTCGATGCAACACGCTAGCAAAGTAAAAATGTAGGCGACAATTTAATAGTGTTCACCCTTTATACTATTATAAATACCTAACTTGTACATGGTTTGAATTTTATTGCTACAAAACTATTATTACTATCTGTTATTATTGATTATGTATGACGGAACTCACGAAATGTCACGTGATCCTTTCCATATATTATTGCCGTTTCCTTTTGTGTTTTCTATAAACGATTGATAAATAAAAATATTTTTTTGAGTTTTTTACGTTCAAACTCGGTTTTTTCATTACGAAAACAATCGTTTTTATCAAAATTCTAATTTCCAATAACATGTAGCCTATTTCTTTTTTGTCATTAATTCGAAGTACATTGTCCGTGGATAACTTGTCAGTGATAAAAATGTGCTTTATAAACACAAACTTCTTGTTGAGAGCTAGCTTCATAAACGGCTATGTATTGACACACTCTCCTTTCGGCTTTCAAACCAAAATTTTATCAGTATGTTTTCATTATTATATTCTTATATTATCTGTATTCTATTATTTCTATTAAGATGCAAATCTATCAGTCAGTTGTGAAAATTGTTTTGACTTTTGTCGCGCTATGACTGTTGCCACAGAGATGAGATAGTCGTTTAATGTTGTTTATAGAGCAAATTATTTTTATACATACCTAATAACATTAATAAATAATAACTCTCCGTCTGTCGCGGGTAATAAAAACACTTGAAACTATAGTCGTACTGTCTTGCGTCATGCAAAATAAAGCCTGCACAAAATATCCAAAGTACTAAGTATCCGAACAAATTTAGCGAAAAAAAAACTTACAAAGATCATTAATATTCACCATAGATAACAAATTAGCATACAATTAGCTACAAATCTATGGCAAGCACACCACATGCAATACATATATCATTATTTTATTTATTTAGTATAATTATCAAAAATGTGTCATACAATGGATTCTGAATATAGCCCCATAAAACTCTACAACAAGTTTGACTATGGGATCGACAGTCTCTAGTTAAGTGGATATTTTTTATACGAGCTAATTTAACAAATTACTGTGATTAAGGTATAGGCAGTGTATGAAAGTGTTCCTTTAACAGTCTTTTGAAGATTCTCTTTCGGTTTTCACTTCTAATAACTTCAGGCAAACTATTCATTATATATGGGATACGTTTTCTAAGGGTTCTATCCCCGTAGTAGTTGTTAATTCTAGGAACAAATAGTTTACCTGATGCCACAGTTTTGGTATTGTAAGCATGATTGACTGGTATTAAAATAGAATCACCTGAGTTAGGCTTATTTTTATTATTGTGTCGATTAGATTTATTTTAGTTACTTCTAGTTTACATTGACAGAATGCGTACAGAAATTATATAGTACTTGCGTGGTTCCATGGCAAAAGGGACAAAGTTTGGTAATTACATTCTGAAGGGTTGCAGTGTCCGGGTTGCGACTTCTGTACTGACCAGGCCCTGATCTAAAAAGGCCCTTCCTAGTTGTATCGCAATGCTGATACGTTGTGCGAGAAAGCCGCGAGCTCGTCGGTCACCAGTTAGAAGAAGAAAGAAGAAAGAAAAATTGTTTATTTGGCGAAATAAAATTAACACAGAAAAGAACATTACAGGATGTGACATGTTACATCAACCCGCTTTGCAATTTCTGCAAAAAGTTTGTGCGCGCTGGGACCCAATTATGGCTAGTACATTCAAAGTACAATTTAAAAAAAAACACGACACAAAAAAATGTCTTCGAAATAATCCATATCTACATAAAACGGAGCGTTCACAAAAAGAGCCTAGTAAATTTGATCAAAAATAATAAATCTTTTCAAAAACTCTAAAAGCGAAAGTTTTAAAGTTAACTCAAAATACAAAACTTAAAAACAAATAAATATTATCAACAGTGATCGGTTTTTTGGATTCTCCCTCGCGGGATATCATGTAGAAAAGTTAATATAGATACGACAGTTTCCCGCGATACCGAAATTGGAGAAAAGAACGACGAGTAAGTCGCATGTCTATCAGCTACCTAGATGTTTTAAAGTCTAATAAAATAAACACAACGTATTTTTTTTGTCTTTTCTAACAACCTAAAGCCCGGATTCCCAGGGCATTTCCATACTAACATAATTTTGAGGTCGTTCACCCCATGTCGAATCCAAAAAACCGATCACTGATTATCAAACTCCTAGGAGTCCCTTTTATTGCAAACGTGTTGCAAACTGACACAATCGTAATATACTTGTAAGACGTGACACTAATCCTAAAGGATATTGAAATCGGTTTGACAATAATTTTTATGCCAATGTTTTTGTAGATACGTGCTATGTTTATTTAAATACCGCGCGGCCATTTACGAATACATGCTAACATCGACATATACTATTACAAATATCTGACTTGTACATGTTTTGAATTTTATTGCTATTTAAGCTAAATGTGTAGCTGTACTATATCGGCCAGCTATGATCGTCTTTATTTAAAGTTTGGAGTAAAATACTAGGCACAGGCCCGGTACCGCGAACATAGTAGTTCGTATATTTCGAGCTTCTTTCTCTTTTACTACAATTAAGGCGTCATGAGAGTGACAGAAACAATAGTCTGAAAATTACGAATATCGTGTTTTGCGGTAGCACCGCAGATGTTTCCTTTGACTTATCTCACTAAGAACAATCAATTCTACGATAAATACATAAATATTTACTCTACAATATATACATAATACTTTTTTAGTTATATTAATAGAGAGCTTCGATTAATTGGTTTACTAGCTTTCGAAAAAACCAAAAAAACGTTGGTTCAAACTTTGGCTCTAAAATGTTATTAGAGAGCGTTGTTTTATATACTTGATATAAATACTTACAAGGAAATGTAATGAATTAACAGCTGTTCCAGTACAAAAATGAAGAACGGAACCCATTATTCTTGTACATTCCCCCAAGAACGGTAAACATCTTAGCACGCGTCCCACACATCCTGCGGAAATTCTACAATACCCTAAAAAAACCTTAAAAGCCATCTTTGTCCTCAATTGTTAATTAAAAAAAACCAACAGCTGAGAGAGTCTGCATCTGCATCTATTCTCATTCCAAAACGACAAAGAAACTTACACAACAACGGCCTTATAATACTGTGTCTTTATATGACTAAAATGTCAGCCAGAAAACGTCTTTACCAACGTTAGCGGTAGTGGTGTTTGTGACGTTTTTGTGCTGGTGTAACTAAATGTCAGATGTGCAGCTTGGCGCGTGTCGCATCTGTCACAATTAGGTTTTTAGCAGAGCATGTGCTCGATCATCTGTATAATAGCTCAGGCCGTTAAGCCCTTTAATTGTGGGGCTTAACCGGTAAGCGGTTACATATTTGCGGTTGTATGGCCTTTGAGCACTAGCAGTGCAATTCTGTAACATCATCATCAACTCAGCCGTACACTGCTGGATGTCCAGCAAACCTCCCCCAAATATGACTTGTATCATCTTGGGGGAATTGTCATAGTCGCCATGCTTGGAAGGTGGGTTCGACGTACGCTGCTGTCCATCCGTAGGTTTTTTCGCTTTGTCGCGCTTACAACATCCGCGAGAGGAGATGGGGTGGATCTCAGCCGGCACCACAGGCCAATATCGGGTATTGTCCCAAAACCGCGTCCAAAACCACCGGAGGACAAGCAGCAGCGTTAATTTAGAGCGACGAAACGTGCGATCGCCAACCCGCCTGTCAAGGATGCTTGCAGCATTTCCTCGTTGTATCGCAATGCTGGTACGTTGTGCAAGGAAGTGACCAGCTCTTCGGTCACCAGTTACGTCAACCAGACGCTTCGCGATTTTTGCAAAAAGATTGTACGCGCTGGGTGCTCTACGCCAAACGGTACAAAATTAGTACTTTCTGCCCAGGCTAATAATAATATTTCACGTTAGTTATTGCAATAGTTACAAAAATTATACTATCGAAAAAGCGAGCACAGCCATTTTAAATCTGTTCTGACACATTATTTGACGCTCAGTAACTTTAAATACAAACTTTAAGACCTTGGCATTAAGTATCAGATTCCTTCAAATTGGAATAGAATACAATATGCCTCGACACCGGATTTGAGCTGAACGAAGGTCGACTAACTAAAACCCAGTATTCAAGGTTTTTTCTCGGAATATACAAAAGAATCGAGGCTCGTCTAATTAACGTGAATTTGATATGTAAAACATGACAGCTTTTGTTCCTATAGTATTCAATATCACGATTCGCCAGTAATGCATTTGAACAGCAAAACTGCAAGATTCGTTTTTTTATACCAGACCAGCGTTTGACTTCAGTCACACCTGATGGTAAGTGTCGTGGTCGAGGGTGTACGCTGGTTCAGTAAAAGCCTATTCATTCTTGCCTTGAAAAGACCCAATCTTCCCGGGAATACAGACGAAGGGAGCGAATTCCGTTCCTTAGTCCGCATTAGGAAGGTAGAAGCGAATCGCTTCGTGCGTATGAAAGGAATATTCACAACTTAAGGATGAAACCGCTCGCCTGGACGTCCGATGGTGGAACGGAGACGGCGGAATTAAATCGTGCAATCCTGCGTACACTCTTCAAAATGTATCAAAGAAGCGAGGGGAATAAAAAACTTAAATTATCCATTGTTATAAGAATCTATATGGACAATGCATTCACACACGTCCTCATAATCATCATCTCAGCCGTAAATCGTCTATTGCCACATACATACGTAGATTTCGGACGAATGTATCTGTGATTCTCATTACGCCTTAATTGGAGTAAAATAAATAAATAAATATTGCGGGACAATCTGACACAAATCGACCTAGTCCTACTGTAAGCTCAGTAAGGCTTGTGTTGTAGGTACTACACGACGATATATATACTAGATAGATACATATAAATACTTAAATACATAGAAAACACCCATGACTCAGAAACAAATATCTGTGCTCATCACACAAATAAATGCCCTGACTGGGAATCGAACCCAGGACCATCGGCTTCATAGGCAGACCTGAACTGACTGACCACTTCCTTATATTCTATACAGTCTTTTAAGATCATATATAATTTGAACATGACTCATATTGACCTTATGATATTCATAAACTAACACTATTAATAAATCATCAATGTTCATATGATCATTATAATGATTTGCATCAATATTAAAAATTTGGACATTTATTATTATACTCCTTCCTTCCTTAGTACCTTCCACAGCTGGACACAGATAACACAGCGAGACATCCGCGAAAAACGATATTCTTAATTTCGGACGATTATCTCTGTCACTCTCATTACGCCTTAATTGGAGTAGAAGAGAAAGATGCTCGAAATATACGAACTTCTATGTTCGCGGTACCGGTCCAGGTAAGCCAATATGGCGTCCTATTCACCCGCAGAGTCGGCCAACACAGTTACCATTTTTGAAGCAGTTCACCTATAAAAGCTATTAACTTACACCCACATATTGACAAAGTCTTTTAAATTCAATGTCCGATTAGGTGCGGTGTTCTGTCTCCCTCGCACCAGTGGTAAAGATAAGGATGCTGCGCACGAGTGTCGATTTTGGCCGCTGGGCAGGTCCGGTTTGCGAACTAGGCCGTTAACTTTGGACTACAGTAAACAAATAAATAACAGTACGATTGTATCTGTTGTTCCGGATTTTGAGCACGACGTTTGAGCAGACGGATTGCCTGATGGTAAGCAATTACCGTCGCCCATGGGCACCCGCAACACCAGGAGAGTCACAAGCGCGTTGCCGGCCTTTAAGGGGGGTTGGAGCTCTGGGAACCTTACTCACCATCAGGAACACAACACTACATACCTGAAAGGTAGCAGTGCTATTATGGCTGTGGTCTTCTGTAAGGAGGAGGTACTTCCCCAGTTGGGCTGCCCCATATTCAAGCGTGATGGTACTTCGCTGTGCCCTACCTCTCATTATTCTTAAAGTATTGCAAAGCATATACCAAGGAGTTATCAGGTTATCACTATCAGTCATCATCTCAGCCATAAGACGTCCACTGCTGAACATAGGTCTCCCCCTCCTCAATGTACAAAACAATGTGATAACACTAGTTCCTTAAATGCATGTTAAGATAATAAGTTAATGTATACCAATTAGCACGTAGGATCTATCTGGAAGTGCTTAACTGAGGAATGAATTATTAAATAAATTGAACTATCAATAAGGTGTCGTAATTTAGCAAAAGGCTTCTAGTTCGGGCTATGCGACACAAACTTGCTTGTTTATCGTCTAATTCGTAACATTATCATTATCGCCTGCAGATGTAAAAAATCGCTAAAATTCTAGTCAAAATGCTAACGCCACGTAGGTGTTTTTTTTGCTGTTGATTAGGTGTTGTTTTTTGATTGGATTATACTGTTTTGAATCTGTTTACTACCGACTGACCCATACAGCCTCAGTCGAGTGAGTCATAATGACATCAACACGCTGAATCGGCGCAGGAGTGCCGGTTTAACCGCAAGCAGGTTCCTTATACAAACAGTAGTAAACACATTGATTATTTATTTGTTGGTTGGGTAAAAGTAGGTACCTACTGTTTTTACCGTACACGGAACAACGAAGGCCTCCCATTTGCCGTGCGATGCCGGCTGACTATAATAGCACCACCCCATCTCCTCCCGCGGGTGTCGTAAGAGGCGACAAAGGGAAAAATCCTATGGACGGGCAGCAGCATCCGTCGAAACCCAATCTACAGCTACAGCGGTCGCCAACCCGCATCCCAAGCTAACTACCCCCAAGATGATACAAGTCATATTTGTGGGAGGCCTATTTCCAGCAATGGACTGCATACGGCTGAAATGTAAATGTCGGGAACACACATTTGGGAGTTTGGGAGGTGTGTGCGGATCGAGCTAACACGCAGAGGCCCTTTCGACAATTAAATTAATGTAAGGATTTTATTGTAGTGTAAGTACAATTTAATTGTTAGGGCATACTAAGCGGATGTTGCCCCTGTTGATACGGATGTCAAGGGACGCGCACAGAGACAGCACCCGCCATGGTGTAAGGACTATAGAGGTTTAATGAAAAAATGTACTAGGCCATTGGGTGGAAATGATGGACTAGCTACTGGGCTACTGGATAAAAAAATCGGAAACCCGCCTAGCAGGCTCCGGCAGACGAAGAACAAGTTGACTTCTATGAAAATTTATTCGTTTGTTTTTCTCATATTTCTGAAAATACTGGTATAATCAAATATACCGGGTATTTCAGGGATGCTCTGTGCCACTAAATAAAAATAAAAAACAAGTTACTAATTGGTGTCATTGTCAATGAATGACTGGTCGCTGACTTGGAGTTAAAGTTTGACTTTCGGACAGATTGTTATTAACTGTCAGTTTTGTCTGTTACCTTACAAAAACAAGTGTCAAAGTGACAGAATATAACTTAAAGTAGATTTGAGAGACGTCTATGTATAAGCGAGAATTTTTTTTCAACAGTATGAGATTTTCTACTAATTCAAATAAATCTAGTAGCCACTTAAAACTCATAATACATTCAAGACACAGCATAAAATAATAGCATTGTAAACATATGTTTTACTTAAACACTATTATTAACGAAATAAGTCATATAACATCATTAGAAGACATCGTTACACAGCAATTTGAAAAAAACGTAACGCTTATACGACGAAGCTCTCGAGTTAAGCCGTTTACATCACCGTTTAGTCATCAGCTCATACAGAAGTTAATGTGATAATGTCGGGTTACAGAGGCTTATTTACTACTGTTAGTAATATGTTTATGTGATGTAATAAAGAAGAGACTTGCGACTTTTATTTATTTACATATAAGAAGCACAATCTTGGATTTCTTGACGTTTAATGAGATTAAATATTTACAGAGTTATTGGTGTTATGTTCCATAGGTACTTATGTATAAAATACTGCAGTTTTTTTTTCATCGTTATAATTTCCATCAACATTTACGCATGGTTTTGCGTCTTTTATAGCGTCTTTTTGAATTAAGAACTATCATATATAATTGTAATCCGTGTATTATAGAGCTACTCTTCGTATTATTCTTAAATACCCTTTAAATCGTGTAAATATTTAAAAGTGCGTTAATAAAAAAGGGCATTACATTACAATGTCAAAATATCCCTTTAAATATTTCAAGGGGCACGTTTAAGTAAATGTAAATAACACGAAAACTTTACACGACTTTTTAGTTCTTTAATACGTATATTATGGTCACCCCTAATACTTTATTCTCCCGAACCTTTAACCGTATAAAATTGTGTGTTTTTATGTGTTTTTTTTTTTATAATATTGTGTGTTTCATCACTTGGACCAAACACATTATCTTGAACGATTCTCCACTACTATAATATAATTACAAAGTACTACATACATTATACATCAAATAGGCCGAGTCATATACGGAACGATTATAAATTCCATTAGCCATTGCAAAATGTACTCTTAGCCTCACACAATAGGTGCTATTCTGCAATGGATTGCATCACGCATTGTTGAAGTATAGATATTAAAGCTTTTAGGACAAGGTCGAGTAGTCTATGAATGAGGCCTAAATGCGAAAAACCGGATATTAAAGGGCTTACGTATGAAGAGTCGGTAGCCTAGCTGTAAGAGCGTGCGGCTTGCAATCCGGAGGTCACAGGATCGAACCTCGGTTCGTATTCGTACTGATGAGTTTTTCGGAACTTATGTACGAAATATCATTTGATATATATACCAGTCGCTTTTCGGTGAAGGAAAACATTGTCAGGAATCGAATTAATCCCAATAATGCCTAATATTTTACACTCTGGCTTGGAAGGTTAGTTGGCAGTCACTTTCGTAAAACAAGTGCCTACGCCAATTCTTGGGATTAGTTTGCAAGCGGCCCGCTACGCTAGTGTCCCCGGGCCTGTGTATCTAGTGTATCTGTTTCAATTTATAACTTACAACAACTTACGAGGGTTCGAACTAGGAATATTCTCATTGGACATATCGTAAAGAAAAATTTATACATCTACATACTGTACACTTCATAAATATGTATGCAATTTTAAGCCTTATTTCAATTGATCAAGGCGAAAATATGTATACATATTTACGAATATGAATGTCAATAAACAAACTTAAATGTTGGAATCTCTTCACTTTCGCCTTTGCCCTACTTGTGTTCTTATTGTTTACAGTTTATCCAACCTTTGTTTGATTTTGTTTCTTATGCGTAATAAAATAAAACTCTAATTGCGTTAAGTTTCACGGGCAACGGTCAGAATTGGAACGCGTGAGCGAGACGCCACGATTTCGAAATTTAAATCTGTTGTTTTGATTAGTGCTTTATTGTTGTTATGCACTTGAATGTTTTCGGTACGGTCGTGTCTGAATTTTTTTTATATATTATAAGGCTTGGGCACATAGGCGCGTTTTGTGAGCGTGGCGATAGCGCAGCGTGACACCGGTGTGGCTAATGTAACGGAATAAGGCACACATTCGGACGGCAGCGTCGCGTCCCGCTGCGCCACGCTCACAAAACGCGCCTATGTGCCCAAGCCTTTAGGCTACCGTACTGGCGAGCAGGCAGACCCCCACAAGGTGGACTGACGACATGGTAAATGAGGGTGGCGCAAAACCGGTCGTTAAAGGTCGCTTTGGGGGACGCTTACGTCCAGCAGTGGACGTTCTTCGCCTGATACCATGATATTGATGATAATAAAATGTGGTAGTTCTAATCCTAAAAAAACGCGATTATAGTATACCTACCTCTGTACCGTACCGGTAGCCATACCGTAGTTTAAAAAAGCCGTCAGATCATAAGGCTTTAACTGTCCTTTGTGTCCGTAAAAGGAAAAGTCACGCCCTAAATGCCAATGACAGGTACAAATGCCAAGCTAGCTCCGAGCTCCGTTTATTGGCATTTATTTATAATTAAAGGCATAATTGCAGTGGCATTCACTTGCATACCGATTGAACGGAAACCTACAATTGATATGGTATAAAGAATTCTTAAATTAATTGATAATGTCTAATAGTACTATTTTATATATGACTCAATCATATTTTACGTATATTGCTATAGTTACGGAGTCACTTTTAAAAACAGAGTTTTATGGTATGGTGCCACTTTTTTGCTAACAGACTATGCTTCCATTGTCCCCTGGCTGATGGCACAGCATAACAACCAATTGGACCAGCCGGACATAAATTGGATTGGTGTCCGGGTAGTCGAATTGGTTAGGGCGTCAGCGAAAGGGCGTTTTCGAAAATATGTTTTTTTTTTTTATGACATAAGGTGGCAAACGAGCAAACGGATTGCCTGATGGTAAGCAATCACCGTCGCCCATGGGCACCCGCAACACCAGGGGAGTCACAAGCGCGTTGCCGACCTTTAAGAGGGGTTGGAGCTCTGAGAACCTTACTCACCATCAGGAACACAACACTACATACCTGAAAGGTGGCAGTGCTATTATTGCTGTGGTCTTCTGTAAGGAGGAGGTACTTCCCCAGTTGGGCTGCTCCAGATTCAAGCGTGATGGTCATCGCTGTGCCCTACCTCTCATTGTTGGACGTAGTTTAAGGACATACCCGGGTCCAATGTTGTGCCCGGGTGATTTGTTCTGAGTTGGTTACCTACATTAACAAATTATCATTAACCCGAATCAACGCGACAGTATATTTGATTTATTTAAAAATCTTTAAACGGGTAATGCCGGTTTTCCTCTTAAGAATTCATTAAATTCTTAATTAGGAAAATTAATAGCACTTGAACCAGAGTAATTAGTCAGAATCAAGTTCGCAAAGACATCATCCCTTGTAAGGCAACATTTTCCCAGTTCTAGAGAACTGAAATAAAAACCAGTTCGGAAGCTAGCTTCCTCTGGTTGTGCTTTATTAGGAATGCTAGGATTAACCAGTTTGGCTAGACACGATGGCCTGGTTTTCGTTTTAACGGTTAACTAGGTTATATGGTTATGATACAGTATATTACTTTGGTACGGAGGTATAGTGATCATAAAACAATTAAGGCTTGGGCGCATAGGCGCGTTTTGTAAGCGTGGCGCAGCGGTGCGCGACGCTGCCGTCCGAATGTGTGCCTTATTTCGTTACATTAGCCACACCGGTGGCACGCTGCGCTACCACCACGCTCACAAAACGCGCCTATGTGCCGAAGCTTTTAGGGGTAGATGGGTAGTTGTGTTTTACAACATCTACCCTACACTTCCTCACAAACATTCGTCGGGTAGTCGCATAAATTCGGACCCGCACGTATTATTTGACACTTGCTGGGACGTCAGTTATCCGCGGGATTGATTGTAATTGAATTTGATTAGCGATAGACCCGTTTTATAGCCTTAAATATCATGAAACATCGCACCAAAAGTATCTGCTATCCTGTGTATTATTTATACGAATGAGATATTTTCTACAGCCCACGTTTCAAAGTTTCTATCGCATTTACATTGATAAACATTTTTGACGACCGGTCTGGCCTAGTGGGTAGTGACCCTGCCTGTGAAGCCGATGGTCCTGGGTTCGATTCCCAGTCAGGGCATTTATTTGTGTGATGAACACAGATATTTGTTCCAGAGTCATGGGTGTTTTCTATGTATTTAAGTATTTATATGTATCTATCTATTATATATACCGTCGTCTAGTACCTACAACACAAGCCTTACTGAGCTTACCGTAGGACTAGTTCGATTTGTGTAAGATTGTCCAGAAATATTTATTTATTTATTATTTATTTAAACACGCAGAAAACTGTCTCATTTTGTGAAGCAATTAATAAACGACTATTTTATTCGCTACAATTAATGCTGACTGTATAAGTAGTAGGTGTAAAACAAGATTAATAACTACATATATGTGCGAAGGGCAGGTTGTTACAGTTTGACTAATTTACAACATTTTGAAATTACTATACCGTCCCAGAAAATTATCCTTACGGCTAGAGAAACAGAATTTTTAAGACTCGACGAGTGAAGTACACATGTAATAACAAAGTGGATAAGTTTTCCTGATATTTCTTGCAACTAAATTTATTCCCACAACCGCCATTTCCTTGATACGATACCCGAGAGTTCCGTAAGAGAATATACACATTGCACAATTCAATGCGTATGTATTCGCCAGTTATTTAATACGAATTATGGATTATGATTCGGTCAGGGAGTTTCTTACTTAGACAGAAATAATCATACTATCTAGCTCAGGCTTACTTTTTTTTAATGCAAAACTGATCAGCGTTTGACCTCAGTCGCACCTGATGGTAAGTGTCGACGAGGTCGAGGGTGTAGCACGCTGGTTCAGTAACAGCCGATTCACTCTTGCCTTGAAAATACCCAAATTATATCTTACCGGGAATACAGACGAAGGGAGCGAATTCCATTCCTTAGCAGTCCGCATTTACTTAAACCACAAACAAGAATATATTGTTTTTTTTTTTATTACCGATGGATGGGCAGCAGCATTTTTCGCAACCATTTTTTTATTCAAACACGCAATAACGACTGAATGGTCTTACATGGAAATTGACAATAATCTAAATTGACACAGGATAATACCGGGTGTGAACTTATAGTTTAACAAATATTAATAAAAAAAGATTTTCCAAGCAAGCAATGTATTGCGAAAACTATGAAGTTTGTAGGCTGACAGTAAACGTCAACTAGACTATTGGATGCTGTTCATTGAAAATACTATTTAGTTTGTTCGAAAAAATCACAAGTAATATATTACTCAATTATTTAAAGTTGTAGAACAAATGTTGTTACGTTCGTGTTGTAGAAGCGGTACCTAAAATTTTTGCTCCTATTACAGGCCGCATCCGGTATATCCCGGCAATCAATACTGTTAGCTATAAAGACAATACTGTTAGCCGTTAAATAATATCTTTGAAAAGACACCTTCGATATTATTGATTGGACCCGGGTATGTCCTTAAACTACGTCCAATAATGAGAGGTAGGGCACAGCGATGATCATCATGCTTGAATCTGAAGCAGCCCAACTGGGGAAGTACCTCCTCCTTACAGAAGACCACAGCCATAATAGCACTGCTACCTTTCAGGTCTGTAGTGTTGTGTTCCTGATGGTGAGTAAGGTTCCCAGAGCTCCAACCCCCCTTAAAGGCTGGCAACGCGCTTGTGACTCCCCTGGTGTTGCGGGTGCCCATGGGCGACGGTAATTGCTTACCACCAGGCAATCCGTCTGCTCGTTTGCCGCCTATGTCATAAAAAAAAATGCAATTTACAAAGCATGATTCGAAATGAATATTAGTTTCAATCAGTAATTTCGTCACATTACGCGTTTCCATTTTAACAAATCGAATTGGAATCATAAAAACGCCAGTTACAAATTCTTTGTTTATAAAATAAACCTTAGATAACTCTAAATATTATTGACAAGAAAATTGCTGTAATTGGTTCAAATTGGTTAGACAATCACTAGTTCGGCCTTCCATCGATCAGTATAAGGAAACCAGAGTAATGCTGCACAAATTACAGAATAGGATTACATCAAGGTTAAGTAATAGCTAGTATTGGAAAATAGGCTTTACTTTTCATGGGAATAAATGTGACAGTTATGTTTTAGCGGCATTTTATTAGCATTTATTTTATAACATTACTGTAACTATGCCTTTTTGCCTATTCAACCTATTCTTAATTTGTGTCATTATCTAGAAAAAGGGACCTTATTGTCGATGGCACTTACGTCGAATCGCGTTGCGTTTGTATTGTTCCGTCTTGAACAACGACATAAGCGCCATCGGCAATAAGGTCCCTTTTCATAGATAATGTCACATTTTATAATCTAAGTACCATTTTCTACCACTTTTTGCTTCATGTTCTATAGTTTTTTTTAATATATGTTACAAAAAAAAGTTAAGCTAAAAATATATGTATGAATTGCACCAGAAAAAAAATACGGTTATTAACCGAATTAGTTTTAATCAATTACAATAGAAATTGCTTAGATAACGAAAGAGCAATGTTGATAATTAAACAACTGACAATTGATTTATAGGAATCGCAGTAATACTTATACCATAAAATAATAAGTAAACATTATCGTCTTAATTAATACATATGTTTTTTTATCTTATCTCATCTTAATAAATCGAGTCATCGCGATAAAAATCCGGGGTCTATTGTTCACCTATACAGTACTTTTATTGTCACTGTAACCTTTGTCATGCCGTGTGATGCCGGCTGACTAGAATAGCACCACCCCATCTCCACCCGCGGGTGTCGTAAGAGGCGACAAAGGGAAAATCCTACGGATGGGCAGCAGCGTCCGTCGAAACCCAAAGTACAGCTACTGCGGTCGCCAACCCGCCTGCCAAGCGTGGCGACTATGGCAACTACCCCCAAGATAATACAAGTCATATCTATGGAAGGCCTATGTCCAGCAGTGGTCTGCATACGGCTGAAATGTATGTATGTATGTAACCTTTGTACTTAGACGGTAAGAGGTAAAAGCGGTATAAGACAAGTTCAACGAGTTATCATTTTCGCACAAGGGCAGGAAGTAGCTAAACCGCAGCAGGATGGAAAGTGCTGGTTTCCCAGCAATTAAACTATTACGCTGGAAGATTATCGTGTGCTATACTTAGTATGTTATAATGACGCTTGGGCATGTCTTAATGATATGTCTCAGTTCACGCAGTCTTTGTTTTAGACTTAATATTTAAGAGACTTAAAAATTGAAATGGATGACGTGTACTTAAGAAAAAGCGACGAGTACCTCCGGTGACTGAGGCTCATCTTAATCAATCATGATCTTCAGTTTTTAATTTATATAGGAATTAATACTTAAAAAAAAAACAATACATTTCATAAAAACTTTGATTTGTTCTTAGTTGCATTTAAGAGACTTCTTATTTATTGAAATATGACGTTACTTATAAAAAAAGGGATCAAGTCCTCCGTCGTCTAAATAATTCAAATATTAAAAATAATTTGATTTGTTGTTACTTCTTATTTCTTGAGCATTTCACATTTCGGACAATGAATATGTTATTTTGAAACGTGATGTCACATCAAACTAATAAATATAGCAATTTAAAAAAATCACGTGAATCGTAAAACGTGATCGAGCAGCTTGTTAAAATATAAAACCTTATCAGTTACAGTACAGCTATTGTTTGGAAACATGTAAACGAAGTCGAATGTTTGATCAAATATTTGTGTACGCTGATTAAGTTTGACGGTAAAAGCTGAAAGGGTATTTTAACCTAACATATAAAGCCAAGATAACATATAAAATCACTAGGTACGTAAATTAAAAGTAACAACTAGAGAAGATTAAGAAATAATGCATAAGCTCTTTTACTCCAATCGGCATGAAACTTACTAACTACCAACACAACACTACATACCAAAATAGTAGCAGTGTTATTATGGCTGTGGTCTTCTGTAAGGAGGAGGTATTACGCCCAATTCGGATTTAACTGGTGACCGAAGAGCTGGCATCCTCGCACTACGCATCAGCATTGCGACGCAACGAGGAAATGCCGCCAGCATCCAAGGCACAATGTCTAAAGGGCCTTTTTTTAGATTTAATCTAGGATAGTTAAGTAATTGTGGTAATGCCTCGATTAGCTGTTTCAATACAATACAATACGAATATTCTTTATTGCACTCCATGATAAAAAGGAAAACAAAAAGGGTTGAGAGTACAAGCAAACAATAGGCGGTCTTATCGCTATAGAGCGATTTCTTCCAGACAACCTTGGAGTAGCGGAAATGTAGTTGTAGTCAAGAATCAACGAATGAGTAGGTAGGTAGGCTGTTTGATTTGGAAATAAAGATTTTATTTGTCAGACTTTTCATTATTAAAAAAAAAAAACAATATGACGACATATGGCATTACTTCTGATTTCAATATTAATCAAATTTATTGACCAACGAAACTCCAAGTTGACAAATAATTATAGACTTCACAACAAGTTGTGAGTAATTGGATGTCACTAAAGTCTACAATGACCGATGGCAGTGTACCGACAATAAACCTTATTGCAAGGGGATAAAGTCCATTATGGGTCAGATAAGTGTGTTAGTAAACTGCCTTTTCGTAACTCATCTCGTTATACAATGTGATTGACTTATTACAAGATTGCATTGCGTTGTTTGTGTTAAGAGAAGTGTACTAACACTACAGTAAGACCTACAGGTACAGTCTTTTAGTTTAATTTCGTTGTATCAGTTGTTATTACATATTTTTTCATTTAATTCAGCTAATTATGGTAATAAAAAAACAAGAGACGGAATTATTTAGATTTTTAGTAATACACCGGTATTATCAATATTTAGTAATACCGGCTGTAATTAAAGGTTTTTATAACAAACCTAATAAAATGTCTGAGACAATGTTAGGTATTTATTATCATCATCATCATCATCATGTCAGCCGAAAGACGTCCACTGCTGGACATAGGCCTCCCCCAGAACGATCCAAGAAGACCGATCCTGCGCCTTCCACATCCAGCGGTATACCGCGACTTTAACTAGGTCGTCGGTCCACCTTGTGGGAGGCCTACCTACGCTGCGTCTTCCATATTTATTATATTTCATCTAAATTTATATAAAATAAAATATATTATCCTTCCAATGTCCAAAAAAGTAATTTAAAACTATAAAACATTAAAATAAAAACAAGAAAAATCACAGTCTAATAACAATTTAGAAATTAATAATAAAATAAAAATTTATTATTAATTTCTAAAATGAGGCATCAATGGCAATTTAGACATCTTCAATCATCCAGGATTTCATTAAACTGACTAACCGATTCATTTATATGAGAATTCTTACCGGTATCCGATCCGGTAACAGCTGTAGCACTTTCTAAGAGAGAAACATTGCGTTTGACACTAGAACTAGCTGTTTTACAGCTTCTAAAACTAGCCGTAACACACACAACACGGTTAGGCTAACTGGCAATACATCAAAACATATGTCGCGTTATCCAAATGGAAGCCAGGTCTAGGATACTTGAGGTACACCGCAGACCACAACCGTGGTAACTACCATCCAAACGACCTAAATACTTTTATATTTTCAACCAAATCTAAACGCAAGCGGGAAAGATTTAAAGATGAGATTCCTGTGATAGCGGTGATAGATATGTTTTTTAAATGTTAGTTGGCATTCGTAAAACGGCGTGACTAGTTTTCAACCAAATCTGAACCCAAATGTAAACGATTTAAAGATGAAGTTTCTTTGTTTCCGAGTATTCTTGAATGTCAGCGTATGAACGTTCAGTTATAAAATTAAATCTAACCAGATTTCCCTTTCAGTTTGGTCTGACTTTGTAACAGTTAACAGACACAGTAATTTGGTTAAGGAATTTTGTACAGTATGACTAGCACTGGTGGTAAGAGCGTGCGACTTGCAATCCGGAGGTCGCAGGTTCAGATTATTTCCCAACGAAATATCATTTCATACTTACCAGCTTTTCGGTGAAGGAAAATGTCGTGAGCACCCGGACTAAACCCAATAAGGTCTGGTTTACCCTCTAGGTTAGAAGGTCAGATGGCAGCTGCTTTCGTAAATTAGTGTCTACGTCAAATTCTGGGATTACTTGCCAAGCGGATACCAGACTCCCATGAGCCGTGGCAAAAAGTCGGGATAATGCGAGGAAGATGAAAAACATGGCGGCGGTTTCTCGAAAAGTGATCCTGATCATAGAAGCCGGACATATACCATATTTGTAGACTTGAAATGTTCACTTTGTAGGGTGTCATCGTGCATAGTCTTGGGGGGCCTGATAAGAGTTAAAAATAACTCCAATGACATTCAAACTGCTCTCAACTTGCATTTGCATTGCTCAGAATCCTTGGGCTACGGACGGCTATTCAGGAGATTTTGAAGAGACCCGGGTATGTCCTTAAACTACGTCCAACAATGAGAGGTAGGGCACAGCGTTGACCATCACGCTTGAATCTGGGGCAGCCCAACTGGGGAAGTACCTCCTCCTTACAGAAGACCACAGCCATAATAGCACTGCCACCTTTCAGGTATGTAGTGTTGTGTTCCTGATGGTGAGTAAGGTTCCCAGAGCTCCAACCCCCCTTAAAGGCCGGCAACGCGCTTGTGACTCCCCTGGTATTGCGGGTGCCCATGGGCGACGGTAATTGCTTAACACCTGGCAATCCGTCTGCTCGTTTGCCGCCTATGTCATAAAAAAAAAGACAATTATTATTGAGAAATCAGTTCCTAAAACGTCGAATCCATGCTTTGTAATTATATAAATTGAATAGTGACGCGTGACGATGCAATATTAGTTCAAAACTATACAGTTTGTGCAACTTGAATTGGTAATAACTGGTAATTCTGCTCTTAGCTTAATGCTACATTTGAGCTTCAATTTACTCGGAATGTACACAGTTCGGAATGCTTTTAGTGACTCAAGTGACAAACTACACAATTCTTCAAACACGTAGTGTTTCACCTTAGAGCTGGTAAAGTGCCTAAAACTGTTAATATAAATAAGATCACATATACTTGATTAATTTCGACGGGGCCCGCTGTGTACGGGTGGCCGAATTGGTTAAGGCGTCAGCCACGATAGCTGGAGATGGGGGTTCGAATCCCGTCTCGAACACTGGAGATCCTCGTCGTTTTTTCTTAAATACATGTTATCTATTTCAACTTTTACACAATTCTTATACATTGTGTGAAACTCATGCCGTTTTGAATTTCTGTTATTTCAATTTTATCGAAAGTAGGGAAGTAAGGTAATGATATTTGTACTGAAACACAAATGGTGATAAATAGGACGTATTTAGTCGCCCCTAGCATTAGTTAGAAATGTTTGTCTATAGTCTATAGATTATACTTGTCAATACATCCCCCATGAGTTCATACCCCGGCTAAAGTCTAAGGCAAGAAAATAAAATTAAAAATTATGGCGAAGTTTAAAAGAAATTGGGTGAGAAGATTGTTTGTCAAGATGAATACTGGATATTAAGTTTTTGAGAGTTTACCGTAACTGTATTTTGTAGGTATACATTAACAAAAACAACAAATAAGTACTATATAGAAAAAAAAAATGTATTAGATCAAAATGCCTTCCAGTAGTGACACTGAAACCGGAGGTCTGAATTCGAATCCCGGTAGAGCATTTACTTGTGTGTTAATCACGAAATGTTTTATATATATTTATGGTTTAGTCGAATCATCTATTATTATTTAGGTGTCTATATTGAGTTATCACTCAGATGTGTTGCTGATAACACAAGCATTATTCAGTTAACTACAATGCTAAGTTCTACCTTTTTTTTTGTCGCTGGGAAAATGCGTTAACGCATCCCCCCAGGGCCTGGGTGGACCCAAGGGCTAAGTTGTACCTACTGTATTTATAACTGTATCCTATTATGTTAACCCTCTACGTGTCTGGCAATTAAATTTAGATTTATAACGCCTTTATAGGACTTAAAAGTTTCTCTTAAAATAAACATGCTCTTTAAATACCAGTCGTTTGTAAACACACTTATTCTTAGAACCATTATACCTCCAATTAAGTCTAATGCAACTGGTGCACTATAATCTACACATGTCATAATATGTCACCGACCTGGCCATTGACTGTGGGAACGTGATATAATAGCCACTGGTACCTACAATAAACATCACGCTATGATCGGGGTTAGAGCTATTTACAACACGACTTTTGGTGCGATTGCATCAAACCTGTCAACACTATAATCTTGATTATATAGCTATATTATTACTTCATACTGTCGCTTTCAGATATATCGGAACTGTGGAGGTGGTCACAAATATCTGCACAATGCCTATAGAGGCATTGAACACGCACTTTATCGCCTTGACAATAGTGTCAAGATATTTGTGACCACCTCCACAGCTCCGATATATCCGATGGCGACTTTACATGATTCTAATAACCGCAAACATTAAAAATTAATTAACATGAAATTACGAAACAGTCATTAGCCGGTTTATATATATAAGTTTATTAGTTTCTGACGTAACTATAAAAGTCGTATAAAAGTAAAGAGGGCTATAATATCGTAATAATTTTGCAATGCTACGCCAAAATAGCATCTATGGATCTTCACTTACGCACTTTGGGTAGTAATTATTATTGTATGCTTCTGTAAGCATTCTTTTTTTAATTATTTATGTAATGTATGCGTATACAATTAAGGCCTGTAAGGTTATATTAGCTGAAAGTTAAGTACGGTAAGTACCTAAAGTTTATTGCCTTCTTGAATATGGAGACTCCTATGGCGTAAGTCATTTTCCAAATTCTTCCGTTGCGATGTTCGCCTTTGGTTCACATTGTAACCAGCGCTACTTATTTCTTGACCTCTCTTCGGGTAATGTCACTCGTTTTTTTTTTCACCCTGTGTGTTGCAAAAATGAATGATTAGCTGAGCGATACAGCGATAATCGAACTTCGGATATTTTGGGCATCTGCCGCGCTACCGCGAACAACGATGTTCGTCAATTTCAGACTATTGTCTCTGTCACTCTCATGACACCTTAAACGGAGTAAAAGAGAAATATGCCCGAAATATACGAACTTCGATGTCCGCGGTACCACTACTGCCTCTTTCTCTCTAATTAAGGCATAACTGGAGTCACAAAGACAGACGTTCGTGCGAATTTCGATTGTCGCCCAGTGTCGTCCACTATCAGATTAACTATCAGATTAATATCACAGCCGGAACTTCTTGTCTGTTCCGGGTTCCATGATTAATAAAGTCAACTATTCCAGCATGACCTCACTGTTGTGCAAAACTCGACCTTGGTTGAAGCACTTAGAACTAATTTTCCTTCGCAGATTACCTGCTAATAGAGTCATAACCATATGTTAGTAAGTACTATTAACTTATAAGAAACAAGCTAACGTGTTTGTCATTTAAATATGAACTTTAGAATCATAGGGACAGAGTTGAATATGAAATGTGGTGGTAGGGATAGCAAATTGTCATTTAAACGTTTTTAGAATGTCCTCAAGACTATGTCGTGAAACTCTTGGATCGTTAAAGTTAATATGCTGATTTAAGTTGCTATTAATACATTTTATCTACGTACATGTCATAAGTGCTCTAAAATGCGTCCAGAAACCGTAGGCAATGACCAGCATTACCAACCATCAGAAAGATTTCAGTAGGTCCCACACTCTTGTTGTAATGCCCTTCATTATGCACAGATACATAAACTACTATTATTGTCATAAAAAAAATTAAACCATAATTAAAACAATATACAATGTATATCGATGCCGTTATGTGTTCAAATACGCTGACGGTAGATGTGACTACACGTCACCCATGATGACGTATACGACGAAGGATAAGATAGAAAAATTTGACAGGTCTAAGCGGTACTCGGATAGCACAATTAGTAGTGCACTGGGCTAGTGATCCAGTGGTTGTGGGTTCGAGTCCCGCTTCGAGTCAAATTTTTCTATTTTTCTTTCGATTTAAATATCGAAGATATTCGCTAGCAGACGTTTCTGCGTAATAAAAAAAATAATATACAAAACGTTATAGAAAACAAATTATTGTATCTGTATAATAATTATAACCATTATTACTGGGCGATTATAAATTTCAAATATAATTATATTAATTAACGTAAAACGCACGAACTAGTTGCAGTACCATTGAATTGCTAATTTTTACACTCGTAACTCATACTCATAAAGTTTTTTGTGAAAGCGTATTTCATACTCATTAACGCAACGGTATAGGGTGAAAAAGTGTTTACATAATTATGCCCCTTAATTTATTTATTCCAAACACACATAAAACATGCATCTATTCTCTAGGCTATTCGCTACCGCGGAAAACGATATTCGTAAATTTCGGACAATTGGCTCTGTCACTCTCATGACGCCTTAAGAATGAGTCACGTTACACCGTCGCCGTTCCTACACGTCGACCTCACGAGCCCGAGCTCACTCGAATATTGACATTAACACGAGCGTCGTTCCATCAAGCTCTTTGTTGCGAGTATACAATCATCACTAGCCCGTCGATATCGCGTGGACGTCATGTCGCCTTCCCATCACAGCCGAGCAGAGCCTTTTTACTTGGGTAGCTGTAAAGGCTTGGTCACATAGGGCGCGTTTTGTGGCGTGGCGCAGCGGGGCGCGACGTTGCCGTCCGAATGTGTGCCTTATTTCGTTACATTAGCCACACCACTGTCACGCCCCGCTGCGCCACGCTCTCAAAACGCGCCTATCTGCCCAAGCCTTAACGGCTGTCGCACGACCGACCGGTCCGTGCCCCGACCGAGTGACTCGGGCGGCTCCGTGGTCCAGTGATTCATTCCATAGAAAATGACGTGACGGAGGCCTCGGCTCGGACGCGGGCCGGTGTAACGTGTGTCAACCTTTAATTTGAGATGCTCGAAACATACGAACATCGAAGTTCGCGGTACCGGGCCTGTATGTCTAGCACGGCGCGACAGTATCTCGAGCGGAGATGGACTATCCGTTCCTTAAATAATATAACTAGAAAAGGACGGGTAATATATCTCGCCGCAGGACACATAGAAATCGGCACGCCGCGTGTACGCGGTGGCCTCGCAGCGTTTTATATAGGAACGCCGAGAAAACGCAGGACAAAGACGCTCTTAATTTTGAATTTGAGAGGCTCATAGAGACTAATAAAATTTTGTTTTTGACCTATAAGAAAGTAGTAAATATCATAAATCGCGCAATGAATGTTCCTAGATCATCAATTATTTCTTTGTTTAACTAACGACACTCCCAGAGCACTCATAATGATTCGTGGAAAGTGAGAAATGCATGGGAAATGTAACATTGCGATAAACAATATGTCATTAGCGTTTTGTCGTGGTTTTGTCGAGGTTTTGTCACGATATCGTCGGCTTTATGTAAAGGAGCTCGTTAGGCATAATTATTAGCTAATACGTTAGCGTAACTGATTAGGAAAATTCTTTTGTTATACTAATTGGGAAAGTTTATGGGAACTCGGCAGTTATGAGACTGGTATGAAGTAATCTTTATGAATCGTATGGAATTAAAGTAGCCTGTGTGTTAATCCAGGGTGTCAGCTAACTCCATATCAAATTTTATTAAAATCGCTCCAGCCGTTTAGACGTGAAGAAGGAACAAACATACACACTCACAAACTTACGCCTTTAGTGTAGATACATACATCACATAGATAGATACATAGATAGATAGATAGATACATCACATTCGCACTTACATACTACATAGGACAGCTATTGTGGGTAGGTAGGTAGTAACCAAGGTACAAGGTAGTATAGGTATTTTTTTTATGACATAGGTGCAAACGAGCAGACGGATTGCCTGGTGTTAAGCAATTACCGTCGCCCATGGGCACTCGCAACACCAGGAGAGTCACAAGCGCGTTGCCGGCCTTTCAGGGGGGTTGGAGCTCTGGGAACCTTACTCACCATCAGGAACACAACACTACATACCTGAAAGGTGGCAGTGCTATTATGGCTGTGGTCTTCTGTAAGGAGGAGGTACTTCCCCAGTTGGGTTTCTTCAGACTCAAGCGTGATGGTCAACGCTGTGACCTACCTCTCATTGTTGGACGTAGTTTAAGGACATACCCGGGTAGCAAGACTAGCAAGTATTACCGATTCTGTTACTAAATTAAACCAATTGTCTAACACATGAGAACCAGTCTAAAAACTAACTACACATAATACATGTAACAGTACCAACTACGAAACAGTTCGTTTCTTCGACATTCGACGATTTAGTACCCAATCGTTCTCACCGATAGAGACAAAACAACAAACTCTTGTGCAAGTCGAAATGAGACAATGCGCGCTTTTTGCGGAAATCGTTGCCCAAGCGGGGCGTGCGACCTTTGGGGTGTGGCCGAGCCACAGGAGGCGGCGTGAGCGTTTTTAATTAATACTGAAAATATCAATTTACTTAGCACCATCAGGTGGGCCGTATGCTTGTTTGCCACCGTCGTATAAAAAAAAAGCAAAAAATTAAAAATTACTTTATTATATTATTATGCGTGTTCTTCCAGTAACTGGGTTAATGTATAAATATACATATTTTTCTTTTTACTGTACGTAATTATTCAACCTTAATATATACCTACGTACAATAAATTAAATAAAACAAATTTATTGAAATAGGCTTTTATATATCTGTCATTTCTATGTCTACTAGGTTCATCGAAATATTGATCTCAAAAATATAGTAAATATCAATGGTAAGTTGACCAGTACAGAATTTCTAATACCTTTTCTTGTGTGCAAAATGACTAGGTAGGAGGCTACCTAGTCATTCTATGTTTTGTGAGGTAATGCGGAATAGGCATATAATATTACTCTAAAAAATGACAAATGTACAAATACATTCGACTACTAGCAAATTGAAAGGGGAATTTGAAGTTTAATCACGGAAATCATTACATTTTTATTACTACTTGAGAATAAATATTAAACGATCTTAGCATCTATGAGATTTGTGCTCATAAACGCGTTTTTCACTCGCTACTACCTTTTGACTTGAATCTCAAACTTTATAATATTGGGGAGATTAAATCTTTATTACAGCCTTAATTTGAAGATGCAATTATACTAATATGGAGAGCACTAGGACATGACATTGTTTCTTAAATCAAAGCGCTATGATTTCTATAGATAATGGTTTGGGTCAAAGATTTTTTTACCCATGGCTAATAACTATGACATACTTAACTAATGAGCAATGTTTATGAGTCTATAGTATCCGATTTCCAACGTCGTAACTAATCTGTATATCATCATAATAAATAAATATTTCGGGACAATCTCACACAAATCGACCTAGTCCTACGAAGCTCAGTAAGGCTTGTGTTGTAGGTACTACACGACGATATATATAATAGATAGATACCTCGGGAACAAATATCTGTGCTCATCACACAAATGTCTGGGATTTGAACCCAGGACCATCGGCTTCAGAGGTAGGGTCACTATCCACTAGGCCAGACCGGTTGTCAAAAATCAAAATCATCATTTCATTTGGGAACTGCCACAGTCACGCTTGGCAGGCGGGTTGAAAGTCCATCCGTCAGTTTTCACGTCCTATTCAAGACCATTTTTTCTGTGTAACTTTAATTCGGTCAAGGGAAAATGAAAGGAAACCGACAGGACTTGTCGCGACTTGCCTTCCTGCCCCGGCTGCATGCAAAACAAGTTGCGCAGTGACACTATAATGTTGCTTGTGCGATTCTGGGATTGGATAAGTCACAACCGGTGTAGATTCATATTCTGTCAACATGTGTTGGAGTGCTCCGGCGCAGTGTGAAGTAACAGGCGGAACAAAACAGATCAGACTGTAAGACAGTTTACTACAAAAGCCAAAGCAATACTCTATTCAAATACTAAGTAATAACTTTTCAACGTCATTATCACCCGAAAGACGTCTACTGTTGGACTTGGGCTTCTCTAGTGATTTACGCAAAAGACGATTCTGCATCGCCCGGATCTAAGGACAATGACGAAATCCTCAATCCACCTAGTTAGGGGCCTTCCAACTTATGCCTTCTAGTACGTGGTCGCCACTCAAGAACCCTTCTACCATTCATTCATTGGTGGCAAAAATTTCCCCATTGCCACTTGAATCTGGCAATTGTTTGAGCTTAGTCGGTGTCTTTAGTTTTATACCGGATCTTCTCGTGTCTGGTTCGGTTACGCAGAGTAACCCCGAGCATAGCTCGCTTTATTGCTCTCATTTCATGAAATTTAGCAAATATCAGATATCAGCTCAAGAAGATTTGTGTTGTGGGTACTGAACCAATGATGTATATAATACAGAAGTACTTGTTGTCGACACCTATCATCAGATGTGACTGAGGTCAAACGCTGATCAGTCATGTAAAAAAAAGCTTAATTACGTAGAAAATGCCCATAACAGGAACAAATCTCCGTGCTTATCAAAAAAATAAATGCCCTTAATAGGATTCCAACATTTCGAACCCAGAACCATTCTTCATAGGCAGGATCATGCGGCAGGGGATGCGGTCTAAGTCGCATGAATCTCCCCCAAAAGTCGGAATGAAGTTTTTGGTATACGCTATACAATCCGTTACAGAAATAAATGTATCAGTGAGGTCAAACGCTGGTCAGACTTGTATAAAAAAGTATGATTCTATACCAGAACAGAACAGTGTTTCAAATTCTTCCGTGAACTAGGTAATTTATGCGAATCTGTTATTAGGTTATTACAAAACAATAACCCTATTATGTCATATTGTCATACCATTTTGGATGTCATCCTCTTGTTGCCTTAGTCACATTTACTCTTTGTGAGGTTTCATCAGCGTATTTTGTAATTTCATTGTTGTGTATACATAATTATGATTATGTTGGTGTTGTGCAAAAAAGGTCATTTTTTACGTTCAGGATTTTCATACATAGTATAGCTACGTGAATTATTTCCCTGTAAAGGTATATTAACAATGAACATTATAAGTAGAAACTGACTGTTTGTTGAGCGTAGTTTTCTGGTTACCAACTCAGGACCAGTACCCTTACCATGAGTTGTGACATTAAGGTTTTCGATAACGAGTATCGAGTTTACTATCTGTGCATCTCGCTTGTACTATTTTAGTGCGAACGTGATGCACAGAAAGTAAACTCGATACTCGTTATCGAAAACCATAACATCACAACTCATGGTAAGGGTACTGACCGAACAAATTAGAGCTCAGAATTGTCGTCATCATCATCATCCCTTCACTTTAGAACATAGACGTCCCCCATGGACCTCCAAGTACCGGTTGGAAGCGACCTGCCTCCATCGTCTTACGGCGACCCTAATGAGGTCGTCTGTCCATCTTGTTCGTCCTACGCTGCGCTTGCTAGTCCGTGGTCGAGCACTTTTCGACCCCATCGGCCATCTTGTCTGCGTCGCGGTCGTAGTGTGTGTGCGCATAGAATTTTGTCCACCAGACAGACATCTGCGTCTCCGTCTAACCATTAAGAAATTACCAATAGAATAGTGGAGATACGTTGGATGCTTGCTTGCTTTCATTCAACATGCGCAGCTTTCTAGCCCGGTGTACACTATGTGCATAATGTATGAAGTCTGTATCAGTCTTATCATTGAAGTGATAAATATTTACTTTACCGTAATAAGTTCTTCTCTCTCTCATTTAATGGTTGACTGAGGAGTGAGAGGAGAGACATGCGTTTTAATGAAAATGACATACATATATAAATTTCTGCCGTATGCAGTCCACTGCTTGACATAGGCCTCCCACAAATATGACTTGTATCATCTTGGGGGTAGTTGCCATAGTCGCCACGTTTGGCAGGCGGGTTGGCGACCGCAGTAGCTGTAGATTAGGTTTCGACGGTATGCAGTAATTGCATGATGTGCAGTAATTTGTCATATGAATAATAAAAAGGGTAATGGTAAAGACGGCCATTAGTCCACAGATTAAAGTCGCTCTCACTTTTGTCCTCGAGTGTCGTAGTCATCAAAAGGTCCTTAAAATCGTTTGTAGACATTAGCCTACGTAATTACGTGCCACAATATAAATATATACTCGTACAGTATACTGTCTCGTGTTCAGCTAGAGTGTCATTAATGGTCAGTATCTTCTCCTCCATATAGGTAAAATATTGAGTGTCATTTTATCTATATGGAGGAGAAGGTATAGGTAAAATAAGAGTCAAACTAATGAACAAAAAAATGTACTAGGAACCGATAAATTTATCACACATAAATACTTCGATACACAGATAATCTCCATGCCCCAGGAACTAATTCGTGTTAAACACGCACATAAATTACCTTGCCAGGATTCGAACTCGGAACAATCTGCTTCCTAGGCAGGATCACCGACTAGGCTAGAAGGTCGTGGAATCAAAGGGATGTCAGTTATTTCGAGTACCTACCTAGGTGAGAAACTAGGCCATTAAACCCCTGGATTTGTTTCATTGAATACAAATTCAATTCAACTCAAAGCACTAATACATAATATTTATATTGTGTACAGGCGAGCGTACATGATCGATTAGGATGCGCACAATGCCATGCGCAAGAGTCTGTCACGATTGCGTCTAATGCGCGCAGGCACGTACTAAGGCAATGCAATGCACTATGGCCGAAATAAAAAAATGACAAGCTATTTAAATTGCTTTTTTTAACATTTAATTCTTAAACCTTTTGTTCCACTGAGTATAGGTATGTACTAATATGAGCCTCACTTTATGTCAACTCAGTACTTATGAACATCAATTATATTTTCTGGAATTCCTTTCATCGTTAGATACTAAAGTATGCAAAATATTAAAAATATCAATATTTATTTATTACTCTTAGGATCGGGAGTTAGGAGTTCGTTACACAGTTTGGGTTATTTAAATTCCCTTGTATGACTTTTGGGATGTAAAACGCACCATGATAACTGATTGTTTTAATCAATTCATAGAAATGCTGGGACAAACGCTAGGAGCTAGGATCATGTGTTATATAATTTTCCATTATGTTACGCATACGTTACGATGAAAACATTACAAAAATTAAAAAATTGCTTTCTTTTTTATTTCAATTGCGTTCGGAAAATTCTTTTATTTTTCTATCCCCATTGTAACTTCATTTTTTAGTCAACGTTTTTGTAAATTTCCAAGAAATTTTCCAATCTTTTGGAAACTTATGGCATCTTGCACGTCAGTAGAGACGTAGTCCGTCCCTGCGCGCGCGCACGTTTGATAATGCGAAACACACATAGGCACCGAACTATCACGAGCACTTTCACTATTCTACCTGACCTATGCTCGTATATTTTTGTCTGTCTGTCTAAGACAAGCGGCTAATGAGCTAAAGATGCCTGAACGAATGTATGCAAGTTTGTTTTTCTCAAAAGCATTGTCATAATATTGTAAGAAATCATCATTCCCTAGCCTTTGTTCTATTTACTTGGGGTCGGCGCAGCATGTCTTCTCCTTCCATACTTCTCTATTGCTCGTCATCTCATCATTCACACCCTTTCTTTTCATATCATCTCTCACACAGTCCATACATCTCTTTCTACGTTTTCCTCTTCTCCTAGGTCCATCCACATTCATTCTTAATACCTTTCTCGTAACATGACTTTCATTCCGCATCACATGCCCATACCACGCTAATATTGAAATTGAAAGTAAAACTGAAAAAGAAGACCGGTGTTTCGAATGAAAATGGTGGGATCTAAGAATATACATCTGTCAGCAACAGGGAACATCTGACACTCTACATCAGCCGTCCTTTTCGCTCTTAAGGCTTGGATATAAAGGTTTTTCTGAACTTAATCCTTACCCTATGGGGTGAATTTATTCCATTCCATTATCCCATCAAGAATGCCGCAAGAGAATCGAGGACGAATATTAAGAAATGGTGGAAGGATTTGGACGCTTTCCTCAGCACTTCGCCAGAAACACAAGACCGGGAGTTCTGGTGGTCAACGGAGCCCTTTGCCTAGCAGTGGGACATATTTATAGGCTATATAGTTAGCAGACGTCTCCTATTAGTACAACAGTTTTTGCCATTGTCATAGTTAAATAGAGATATTTGCATTGACATATTGAAATAAGTTCTTAAAGTCCTCCCTCTTTTGTAGAAAATGGTTATGAACCATAATCATATAATGTAGCCATTCTCTGGAGCAATTAATACAATTAGTGCCCCGCGGTGTTACCCGCGATTAGTTACGGAAAAAAGTAACCTAAGTGTTAATCAAAGGTGTCAGCTAACTCCACACCAAATTTTATTAAAATCGCTCTAGCCGTTTAGACGTGAAGAAGTAACAACAATACACACTCACAAACGGCTGTATATAAATAATATTAGTGTAGATTATTTAAAATGATATATAACGAACTGTAACATAATTAACGATTAATACGGTACTACTCACGTTTATTTAGTCACTCGCGCGACATGTACATACAAAGAACAAAATATGAAGAACTGTAACATGTGAGTCAAAATGAACAAAAGACAAATTACTTAAACAAAACAGTCATGTCATGTACAATCGCCATCAAATATATCGAAGCTGTGGAGGTGGTCACAAATATCTAAACGCCTCTATTGTCAAGGCGATAAAGTGCATGTTCAGGTTGTGGCCACCTCCACAGCTCCGATATATTTGACGGTGACTGTACATTACAATAAAATACATTAGAACAATGGTTAACGAAACAATTAGAAAATAGAAAATTTGACATTAGAAATTTGCGTTCGCCTTATCATGGTACGCTTGAGAGACGTCCTACTTACTATTCATCTTACATTATCAACTTATGTGAATCTCTGAACCAGAAACTACTGTTCTCATAACCATCACAATCAGACCTTGAGATTAGTACTAAATATTTGTGTGCAGAGATCTTTTTTACAATGGTATTATTGGGAATAGTGACATTGTCAGGTCTAATACAAAACTGGGGCGTTTTCTCAAGTCTTGTCTCCGGTATGTCACTTTTACTTGTAACAATAAGCTTTTTTGTTCAAATGTCAACTCTTCCGGCTCGTGGGAACTGACGGTGTCAAGGAATTAGGAGCCGTGAAGTCATTGTTATTGAGGTTATTATTGTATCTCTTTTTTTGACGGCTGTCGGGTGTGTAAAATGTTTGTTGTGATGTAAACTTAACGTCAGTATTGTTGAGGTCTAAAAATATTGCACGTATAGGTGAACTAAGAGTTTCATATAAGAAGTGTATTTTCACAAAATAGATTTTTTTGTTAACTGAAGTTTCAAATATCGTTATTTTTTGCTTTTAAAAATACTTTATAACTTTAAATTACATGAAGTACTAAAAACAAAATTAGCTGGGTAATTATTATTCAAACAAATTTTTCAAATTACAATAAATATTAAAAATTTAAGGTTTGGGTATAAAAACAAGTAGATACCTAATGTTTTCTATAAAAACCTTTGTTATTTACGTAATTATATATTTAACATTTCGTCGCTAACATTACCTAATGGCTGATTTAAATCATTCCCAATAGTTTCTATATTAAGACGTCAGCGGCCTTTAAGATTTTTGTTATAATTCTGTCAATCACAAACAAAACAAAAACATTAAATGGGACATTGATTTTATTCAAAAATAACTAAATACCTACAAAAACAATTAATAAGTAGATCTAACAATAAAGTTAAACTCAATGTCACAATCTTAAAATGGCTCATGGTTCCAAAGACGCTGGGCAGAATTTCCTCACTGAATTCTGAGGTTTATTCTTAGCGAGGAAGCAGCCGGCTTTTCTGTCTCTTGTGGCGTCCCTGAGTCTCTTGGTCTTTAACTGTGCGCCTGGGCCCCACGGACCAAGAGTGTCTCTATTTTAAATGACCAATAGGGTAAAATTGTATTCTGCGCTAAGACCACTGTATTAAATTGAGTCGCTTAAATTCAAACTCAGGTAAATCCATCTGTCAGATCATGCGATTTTGGTATTATGAAAAGGTAATAGGTTAGATATTTGCAGAGAGGGTCGAATGGATTTATCTGAGTTTGAAGTTAAGCGACACAATTGTACATCCACCATAGAACTTATTGATAACATTGTTCTTAAAACCTTGTTTCATGCTGTTAAACCGTTTACTCAAATGCATTGTTGGCAAACATAGACAATGACGTATGGTCTTTTGTTCCCAACTGAAACAGCTGTTTACTGAACGAACCATAAATCGCAACTCGTTTTTACTTATTTTGTTCTTAATTATGAATATTGTTTGTGGTACATTTTGCAAACAAAATTATCATGCGTTTTTCGTCATATTTGGTCATTTTCAAAAAACGTTGTCCCTTCATTCTTCCAGATCGACGTGCCAATGCCCTTACCATGAGTTGTGATGTTGAGGTTTTCGATAACGAGTGTCGAGTTTAGTGTCTGTGCATCTCGCCTACTATTTTAGTGCGAACGAGATGCACAGATAGTAAACTCGATACTCGTTATCGAAAACATGTCACAACTCATGGTAAGGGTACAGGGCACATTTTTCTCAGAATCACAAGCTTCTTCGATCCTGATTAATAAAAAAAAATACCAAATTTTTCATACAAAATTTTAAAATTTTAATTTTTCATTACGCGACCATCAGTAGAAAGTTCATACTAATAGGGTGGCGTAATGGAACGGGAATTTCGGGACACTTTTTTTCATATTACAAAGGCGAAAGTTTGTGAGTGTGTATGTTTGTTACTTCTTCACGTCGTAAACGGCTGGAGCGATTTTAACAAAATTTGGTATGGAGTAAGCTGAAACCCTGCATAGGCTACGTTTTTACAGGCGCGGGGCACAGCTAGTAATTAATAAGTCTGACAGTTAATCTTAGATCAACACCTGAATTAGAGGATCAATTTTTTATCGGACCTCGATTTAATTAGTTTTCCTCGTAAAATGCTCATCAGATCAAATCGGCAAATTGATTGTCGGCAAAAACGGCACCGGCAGAGGAAGTGGCAATACGTTTCCCGTCTATTGTCTATGGTGGAAAGGTTCTGGTTATTCAGGAATGCAGTGACATTGGAGACTTTCGCATTGATATGTTGGTTCCTAATTAAGGATGTTTGTTTGTTTTTTGACCCGCTAATAACTGTATCGCGTTTACTATCTGTACATCTCGTTCGCACTAAAATAGTACAAGCGAGATGCACAGATAGTAAACTCGATACTCGTTATCGAAAACCTCAATGTCACAACTGTGTAAGGGTACAGGCGTATGTAGTAGTAACGTGTCTGTACACGCATGTCAGCGTTATATATTAAATTTTTAACGTAAGTCCCATATTAATTCTCTGCACAACTACATAGACATTTAAGTTTTTCACCTATACATATTATTTGTTCACAAACATTGACATTAACCATTTACTTTCTTATTGCGCAGGAGTTGGAACAAGAGAAACACCTGCTGCGCCGGCGCCTCGACACGACGCAGGGCGAGTATGACGCGCGCATTCTCGAACTGCAGAACGACATCAGAGAACTCACCACTAAGATCGGCTCCAGAGACACTTCCGTCAAACAGGTAAATGTCTATTCTTTATACTTGACGACAGGTCTACCCTGCCGACGGTCCTGGGTTCAAATCCCAGTCGGAGCGATGTGTGCGATGAGCACAGCTTATATATATATATGGTTGACTGAGTACCCACAACACAAGCCTTCTTGAGCTTACCTTAGGGCGCAGTCAATTTATGTAAGGATGTCCTGTAATACACGACTGACCAGCAATTGACACGTCACCCGTAATGACGTATACCAGGTTGTGGGTTCGAGTCCCGCTGCGGGTCAATTTTTTTCTATTTTTCTTTCGATTTAAATATCGAAGATATTCACTAGCAGACGTTTCTGCATAATAAAAAATAATATGCGTGTTTTAGGTAAGTAATAAGTATTTGTATATTACATATATCGTTGGTGAGTACCCACAACACAAGCCTTCTAGAGTTTACCTTAGAGCGCAGTCGTTTGTGTAAGGCTGCCCTGTAACATTTATTTATGTGAGGCTTTGCCCGGGTAGATATATTTAATACAAGACTGACCAGTGTTTGACCTCAGTCACACTTGGTGGTAAGTGCCGACGAGATTGAAGGTGTAGGACGCTGGTTTAGTAACAGCCTATTCATAACATAACCTATAAATAAAATTGAAAATTGAAATTTAATATTAACTGTTGCCTTGAAAAGATCCAAATAATATCTTTCCAGAAATACAGACGGAGAGAGCTAATTCCATTCCTTAGCATTACGTCTTGATAGGTTGGCAGATAGGTATAGTGAATTCCTACCACAGAGTACTACTAGGTTATTTTATCTGTGATTCCTACATAACATAGAACAGAAGTCTAAGAATAAAAACTCAAATTCAAAAACATTATAGTTGTGTTTGTGCCACAGATTAGTAGATTTTATGCTTGGATGCTTAATTTTTTTTTTAAGTTATCGACTTCCTCTCGTTCGTAACCAGAACGGATTGTCAAAAGAAATGCATCAGAAACATACACAAAAAATTATGTTCAGTTCGGATCTGACCATACTTTTTTGCAGTTTTTTCCCACCAACTGCCATGCTCGATTCGTTTATGAAAAACCGAATTTTATAGCTTTTTGTACGATCTCTAGCGCCTATTTGCAACAATAGTGAGGTCTTAGGTCAACGAAATAAACGAAATTGATTCGTCAGAATGTCTTCATACTTTCATAGACAAAAATTATCTGGAACTAAGTAGGTGGAGGACCATAAGAAGCAATGCAAAGTCAATCTTATAGTAATATATTTAAGACTTAAATTGAAATGATTTATGACTCCGGTTATTTAATCTTTGTGTATATCCGGTATGATGAATATTTCGCGGTTATTAAATTAGTGAAGGAATATTTTTACATTATTATGTCAATAGTTTGTGTAATGTCGTGGCAAATTCTTTATCGTAGAATGGGACAGAAAGTGAAACTGAGGAGTGTTAAGTAACGTGAACAAAATAGTCTTCCAAAAACTAGAAATTAGTTATTTCCCTGTGTCTATGAACAACAAAATAAAATAGTTATTTTTTAGTTTCCACCAACGTTTCGAATAAAAAATGCTTGGAAACGCAGCAGAATAAAATGTGCTTCCAAACCAAAAATGTACCAAAAAACTATTTAAAAAAAAGTATGTCATAATCATAAGTAGCAGTTAAGTGGACATTTAGAGAATACTTATAATACCGACTACTATACAAGAAAACTTTGAATACTATTGTAAGTAGTAATTACCTGTGGCTCACTTAATTAATACCATGATGCGTATACGATGAGGGATAAATAGGAAAAATTGGACAAGTCTAAGCGGTACTCGTATAGCACAATTGGTAGTGCACTGAGGCGCTACCGCGAAAGACGATATTCGTAAATTTCGTACGATTGTCTCTGTCACTCTCGTGACGCCTTGATTGGTGTAAAAGAGACAGATGCCCGAAATATACGAACTTCGATGTTCGCGGTACCGCTCCTGGGCTAGTGATCCCGTCCGTAGTGATGGGTTCGAGTCCCGCTGCGAGTCAATTTTTTTCTATTTTTCTTTCTTTTTAAATATCGAAGATATTCGCTAGCAGAGCAGCAGCAGCAGTTTCGGCATCATAAAAAAAATACAATTTATTTTTATTGTGATTTGTTGATTTTTAGTTCAAATCCCGCTTCGGACGCCAGTAGTAGTCACTTATTCTTAAGTACATTTGTCATCTAGGTATTTCAATCGTGAAAATTGAAATACAATTTCGTGTGTCCGGGTTCTAACAAAGACCAGACTACAATAAACACTAATTACCACCAAAACATTGAAACAATGTTCTGTCCTTGGCCCTTGCATCGACAAAAACCCGAATCACCGAATGTGATTACCATCGAGCCTCGACCATATCGCGAACTGAGCCAAGGCCACGCATTGTTGGCTTGTTTGACTTGTTTCGGACATTAAATCGAGGTTATGTGTATTTTTTTTCTATAAAGAAGAGTTGAAGTGAAATACAATGAGATACAGATGTAGTGGAGACCGCGTCTCGGCAAGCGTAGTGTAGGACGCCCTCAGGCTCGGTGGAGTGACGACTTGCGCAAGATGGCTGGCAGGAGCTGGATGCGAACAGCCGATGATCGAATACGATGGCGTGATTGGAGAAGCCTATGTCCAGCAGTGGACTGCGATAGGCTGATGATGATGATGACAGATGTAGTGCAAAACTATTTTCCATCGGGAGACATCGTATCTCGGTCGAAATACGAGTGCACCCGAACTGTAAATTAATGATTGTATTAAATGAGTGATATCTTCAAATCCATTAATATGGAATTAATGTCAAATATCATTTTTCACTTTGACGTTTGACACTAAACAATAAAGTTCCATATTAATGGATTTTTGTTGATTCGGAATACCAAGATCCTTGGTTAATACGGGCGAGCTAGTATTTAATATTTGTTTTGCGTTTGAAACTAAAGATTAAGAATCGAAAGATTACGGTTGTATTAAAGATTAAGTATCGAAAAATTACGGTTCAATCTTTAGTTATGATTGTATAAGATATTGAGATGAGAAAAATAACATAATCCAGATATCATCTTATCAAGGAATATTTGAATCCGACCAGAAAAAAGATCTAAGACGTACAGAAGTAAGATAACTTAAGCGTTTATGCCATTAGGCAAAACTCATTTACATTACAAGCGTGAATGTTTTAAGATCTATCTGGAAGTTCTATACTTAATCAAGAAGGTATATTACTATGTACTACGTCACCGGGAGATATAGGTAGTTTCACCAGAGTTGAAGTCACTACACAACAACATCTCATGTAATGATAGGGAGATTACTCATTCTTTCCATTCGTTCACTCTTTTGCAATCAGTACTTTATATAGTTGTGTGCGTAATCCATTCGCCTCAACTCTCGTGGAATTAACTATGACTATGGAGCGAGTCACATGTCAGCTGTCCCTATCGTCAAATTAGTCTAATTGGAAACCCTATGAGACAAAAAATTAAGAGCGAAAATGTTAACCCATAAGAATTATGACGAAGTCGATTTGTGGAAGCCCCTTTAATGCCAAATGTTCCAGGTAATTAACATTTTGGTGCCGACTCTAATCCCATTTGTAGCAGTTGAGGGGATTTGCTGAAGCCAAACTCATTTACACGTTTCGGACAATGTGTTTCGATACTTTAGATTAATGATCGCTGCTTTGTCAGTACACACGTATGTGCTCAAATATTGTGCTACTCGCAATCCGGAGGTTGAAATCCCAATACGTACCAATGAGTTTTTTGGAACTTACGTACGAAATATCATTTGATATTCACCAGTCGCTTTTGGGTGAAGGAAAACATCGGGAGGAAACCTAACTAATCCCAATAAGGCCTCGTTTACCCTCTGGCTTGGAAGGTAAAAATATTACCTACGCTGGTTCTTAGAATTAATTGTCAAGCGGACCCCAGACTACTAAAAATCTTTAACTCGATCTTTATCCATAGATGGCGCTACATACTCGTAGTACCAAAAAGAGAGAAATAGCCATAATGTCGAAGGAATGCAACTTTTTATAGACAACTATGTCTAGTCTCCGTGTGTTCCTTGATTACTATAAGTAGACAGTACAACAAAAATGAAAATGCCAGTACAGTCAGCAACAGAACTTGCTAAGCGGGCTAATGATTTTGATACGCTCTTATTCTGTTAACTATAAAGTCGTATCAAGCTGATTTTGAACAGGGAGATATTCAAAATCAGCTTAGAAACTTTCTGCTGACTGTACGGCCTAATATTTATGACGTGCCTGTTTCCACGCATACACGCAACGTGACATACAGTTTCGTTCAAGGACGAGCTCCATAATTCATATTGCGTCATTCCACATATTCGTCCCCAGTCCCCACACGGTCAATGTTAGTGTTACACGCCCATTAAATTAGCTTTTAATGGTCTTTACCGCCATTGGGGATTAGAATTAGAATTCGCAATGTATTTTATTTGTTTCAATCAAAACTATTAAGCGACTAAGTATCAGCCACAGACGTCGTATTCCGTATGCATATGTATCGGTTATGTGAACAATTCACTGTCGTGATTCAAATATAATGACTTTTTCATTCACTTATGAGATTTATTAATGGTGCAATTGACTTCGAGTCGGATAAAAAGACGTGTTAATGAATAAACAATATAAAATATAGTAGCATCACAAGGAAGACTCCGTTGTGTGGATCAGGGTGGTTTAAAATGATGGACGATTATCCGAACCTTGATTATAAGTCAATCTAGTTTGTGGACGTCAAACATTGCGCTCATATGGTCGCCATTTTGAAACTTCTCTACATGATGCCAGTAATTTTAAGTCAGTTCGAATGCCAGTACCTTTGCAAAGTGTCGTAAAAAAAATCGTCAATATGAACGTAATTCGTAAAAAATAACATAGCATGAATGAAACAATTACTTAAAAAACTATGATAATGTGTACTAGATGGATTACTGCAAGATATATTAGAAAAACGTGTATGGACACATGGCACTAGCCGGACGGATGCTAGCTTCACCGGCCGCACGAAGATAGTACACAAGCCAGGCTAGCGAAATCGGTGGTGGGGGGCGCTACTAGCTCAAAAAATAGAACGACAAGCTATTAAAACTATCCTGGCTTCAGCACTAGCTTACTAGCCTGAAAGTTAAGCTAGTTTTGTATACACGAAGATAGACGCACTAGCTTGCTAGCTTACTATACTGGCTTGAAAAACTAGCCTCGTGTATTCCGGGCATAACTGCAATACTCTGAACTTTGTAAAATTTTATTAATAACAATTCGGTTCCAACTATCACCATGTCAGCGAATGGACGTCCGTCGTCCAATGCTGGACATATGCCCCCCTACAATGACCGGTTATGGGCCACCCGCCTTCAGGAGTCTTCTTTGGTCCAAGGTCTTCTTTACCCGGTTATCGGTCCACTTTGTGGGGCCCACACTACCTTCCGGTACGCGGTAGCCACTCGAGAACCTTTACGTCCCAATAGGCCGTACTTGCAAATTCAAGCGTTGTAACACAGCGACAAACTTCTTAGACGACCATATATTTTAAATATAACTGATGACTGGGTATGGACATTATTGAATTGCCAAATTGTATGTCGAAACAACCGTAGAGTCCCTGCAGTCGACAATCAACAAAGGATGTCGGACATTGGTTTTCCGTCTGTTAATACATCCTTAATCACAGCTACCGGTTGTTTGTTTGACCTATTAGGGAAGACTAATTATTATGTTTGTTTTTAATTCAGTTGCATCACCCGAATCGTAATTAGATTTCCCAAATTCCCAGGTACATGCTTCGAGATTAATCTAAAGCGTTTGACCTCAGTCGCACCTGATGGTAAGTGTCGACGAGGTCGAGGGTGTAGCACGCTGGTTCAGTAACAGCCTTGCCTTCAAAAGACCCAAATTATATCTTTCCGGGAATACAGTCGAAGGGAGCGAATTCCAATACCTACTTAGCAAAAAATCTCGTATCGTACGCACCTGGTACATTGAACCTGCGACCTTCCGGATTACAAGTCGGACGCGCTTACCGCTAGGCCACCAGCTCGTTTTAGATTTAATGTATTAAGTAATTATATGGCATGACAGTAGATGATCACATTTAGGATAGTGATAGATGTTATATAGATATCCATAGGTGGTCACAAATATCTGAACAACGCCTCTATTGTCAAGGCGATAAAGTGCATGTTCATAATTTTGTGACCACAGCTTCGATATATCTGTGTTGTTTCAGTGTGAACTGATAGGTTTATGTGTAAAACAGGTCCCTGCAAAACCGTTTGAACAGTTTGTCTGCAGGTATTTGGGAATATAGTTACTTAATGACTAATTAAGTAATTGTACATCAGATCAAGTCTATCATACTTGCCTAAAGTTGACAATGTTTGTTTACCTAATTATGCAATTCTATATCTTGTGCCGACAATGTCGCAAGGCGTCACGGCCCGCGACGTCCTCCAACGCTGTCTTGTTAAAAACTCTTTCGCAAAACAATTTCACGGCAAAACCAACATTATCATCGGCCACATAAAGGCTAAACTCCCCTGCAAAGCTGTGCCAAATTAGTTACACCCATTAATACGATTAACCACGCTTGATGTTTAGATCAAGATTTTTAAGGTTTGGATCTCGGATGGACTTGCATAAACCGCGTTTTGAAACCAAGGGCTGTTATTAGAGATCTTTTAACAGCCTGCGTTGAAACTGCTATCTCGAATTCGGTAATTAGAAGCATTTACGGAAGCTTAATAGGGTAATCCGGTAGTTTTTCGTGGGCTATAATTTTTATAGGTACTTTTAGTCCGATATGGTGCATACCTCTAATTTAAAGTTATATAAGTATTTTCATTATTTTCTATTGCTCAAGTGATGTAACTTGTTCTTTTTTAAGTATGCGAGGCATTAGAATTAGAAAACACGTGTATGCTCAAGAATGACAGAATACACCAATGCGACCAATTCCAAGACAAATTTCAAGATGGCTGATAGCATACCGTTGCTAGCCTTCTTAATTTAGTCGGTTTCTCTGTTGTCCTCCAAACACGTTGGAGGGTAACAAATGTTTATATTGTACTTATGGCCTTTTAGTAGTAAGCAATAATCACAATGTGAAACTATGACAGGGATGAACGCTAATAACGCCTTCTCTGTCAACCTATTGAAAGTTTAATATGATCATCCCGTTCGTTCTTGGTATTATTCTATTCTATTTCTAATACTCTATTATAAACAAAGCCTTACTTGTTTTAAAGAATACGTCTGAATTGTATCTTACAAGATTAAACTTCCCAGTTTATCTATAAAATATTATCATGTAGCACTCAGCACTGTTTAAAATTAACCAGTGCGTTAAATATTTTACTTACTGTTCCATTAACTAGAAAACAGTTCAGTAATTTATTACTTATATGATACCTTCATTAGCATATGCGTTGTATAATGGGTGTTTTACGACGCCTTGTTGGCGTATGGTGTACGAGTATTTTCTAACACTTGAAGCGTAAAAATTATTACCGCTGGACGATGCCAAAGTTTTATTTTAAGATAACCTTGGCTTTGAACTTTTATCGACAATTTAAAACTGTTAATATTAATTGGTTATTTAAAAAGTATCAAAATAATTTAAGAAGAGTGCCTACTGTTATAACTTATAACTTATAAGTAACAGAAATGCAAATGACTAATGCAAACATTTTAATATATAACTTAATATGTAGTCTAATATTATTATTTTTTCCTTAACCTAATTGTCCCACTGCTGGGCGAAGGCCTCCCCTTCTAATATATCACATATAAAGTTTAAAAAAATACAAATTATTTTATTCGTAAAAAATATATATGTCGTCCGACATGTCTTTTTTGGTCGGCCTCTACCGCGGCTAACTTGGGGGCTCCACTTCATTACAACTTGTATTATATGATTAACTTATATCATTGGAAAAAAATATCAGCGATTGATTATGATTGGATGAATTGATACCAGTTATAGGAATAATTCGCTCCCTTCGTTTGTATTCTCGGAAAGATATAATTTGGGTCTTTTCAAGGCAAGAGTGAATAGGCTGTTACTGAACCAGCGTGCTACACCCTCGACCTCATCGACACTTACCATCAGGTGTGACTGAAGTCAAACGCTGGTCAGTCTTGTTTAAAAAACAAATATACTTTTTCTCGGACCTTACTAGACTTTTTCCACTATCCTTTCGTGGATTTGAACAATGAACATTTTTCCATATTCCTCAGCGAATAAGTTTGATTAGTGCTACTTTTACTATAACTAATGTTCATGTAATAAGTCCTAATTGTAATCTCTTTCCAACAGCGCGATGAAGAGAAAGCCAGCCTTATTGCGGATCTGACGGCACAAAACTCGCGGCTGACAGCCCAGCTCAAAGAGTCTTCGGCAACGGAGGCGCAGTTGATGGCACAGCTCGAAGGTCTGAAGGATCAGTGCTCTATGAGGAAGACAAGTCTTCAGGTAAGCAAGGACAAAATCTACTCCGCTATATCCGTCGAGTAGTTCAACTTCTATTGTTGACAAACCTATGAAGCCGACGGTCCTGGTTTCAAATGCCAGTAAGGACATTTATTTGTGTGATGAGATATTTCTTCCAAAGTCATAGGTATTTTTTAAGTGTTTGTATAATATATACATCATTGACTAGACCCACGATACAAGCCTTCTTGAGCTTACCGTAGGCCTCAGTCATTTTTTGAAAGGATGTCTTCTTATATTTATTTATTTACTCCTTCCTAGTTCTAATTCCTGAAATAGGTTACAGTACCTTACTATTATTTTGTAACATCTTATTGCCACGTTAAACAATAAGTGAATTCTAATTCTCAATTTTCCGTGATAACCTTGTATGAGCATAAATATCTAATCTCTACGCAAGACTCGATTATAAAAGATGTTACATTTAGCAGTCAGCAGTAGAAATAATTTTCAAGTATTCTGTATTAAGGACCGTCGAACTGGCTCAGTCCTCCAGCCGGGTCCACACGGTTCCACTACACACATTTTAACGTTAATGACTCATATATCAGTACCGCAGGTCCAATACCAAGTAGGTATATAGCTCACAGACCACAGCAAAATAGCACACATGCTTAAATTTCAACTTCTCTTCAACAGGACCATGTACACAGCCTGTCGTCCCTGAAAGCAGAGCTGGCTCTGGTGAGCGACAAGAAGGCTGACCTGGAGAGGAGGCTCACCGGCTCCTTGCAGGACAAGGAGAACCTCGCGCAGCAGCTGGATGAGGCCAATGACAGGATCGTGGCTCTGGAACGGCAGCTTAAGGAACAGGTACGGATTTGACGACAGCTCTGGCCAAGTATCAACTTGAGCGGTAGGTCTTTTTTTATGACGAAGGGGGGTTGGAGCTCTGGGAACCTTACTCACCATCAGGAAGACAACACTGCATACCTCAAAGGTAGCAGTGCTATTATGGCTGTGGCCTTCTGTAAGGAGGAGGTACTTCCCCAGTTAGGCTTCTCCAGACTCAAGCGTGATGGTACTTCGCTGTGACCTACCTCTCATTGTTGGACGTAGTTTAAGGACATACCCGGGTCTAAAGGTCCAAGGTGCCATATTCGCCACGCCTCGCAGGCGGGTTAGCGACCGCAGTAGCTGTAGATTGGGCTTCGATGGACTCTGCTGCCCTTTGTTGCCTCTTACGACACCCGCGGGAGGAGATGTGTTGGTGCTATTCTAGTCAGGTTATCCCCCAAGATTACACAAATCATATTTAGGGAAGACCTATGTCCAGCAATGAATGACTTACGGCTGAAGCCGACCTAGTTCTGTGTTTAAATCCCAGTAATTGCATTTATTTGTGTGCTGAGCTGTATTTCTTCCTAAGTCATGGTTTATTTCTATATTTTATTTATTTCTATGTTGACTTACAATAAATTAGTCCCAATATAATCGTTTAGCTTACCGGAGGGCAGTCAATTTGTGTAAGGATGTATTTTCGGAAGTCAATGTAATTACTATACCAACGCCCACTGCTGGACATGCCCCATATACCGCAATAAGCAGCCTGGGGTATGGACCAAGACTTAATTCCAAATATTACGTCAGTTGTAATATGAATTGCAAATTGACGACATTTGCACAGCGACTGATAGCAACAACTTTTATCTGGAGATCAATCCATGGACGACCACGCTCCAACTGTCAGCTTGAGATCTGATAAGATACTGCTGATATAGTGTGGATATTACGAAATCAATACGGTACAATTGTTCTTAATCTTATGACTATTTTATAAGAAGCACAAGTATAAATGCGTGTGTTTTTCTCCTATTGTTCAACTTGGCATATTTTAAATAATCGCTAGGTTTTATAAAGGTTGGGTGTAATAGCTATTGCACTACAAAACAGTTAATAATTACCTCAACCTCTTTAGATAATTAAATAGAAGAAAATTACCTACTTAAACACTCGCAAATAAAACAATAGGTGCTTGTCAATGTCGTCGGATATTATCATTTGTAAACATATTTTTACAAGCAAATCATTGACGGATCACTAGTATATAGAACGGACACAGATAGGTAATTTTTTTTTTGTATAAGTATACATTTATTTACAGAAATTACAATCGTATTATGATAACTACAACTACTTAACTAGTTACAGTATAAAATCTAAAAAGGCCCTTGAACCATTGTACCAAGGATGTTGGCGGCATTTCCTCGTTGTATCGCAATGCTGATACGTTGTGCGAGGAAGCCGCCAGCTCTTCGGTAATGTAATTAGGTAATTAAATTTGTCGATATAAGAAGTCCTTACCTCTCAACAAAATTTTCCCCTCGGATTCCTAGGTCTGTTTATCAGACTATAACTAGCAGCTTATTCAAAAGCATTTTCTTTAAATTTAATTATTTCTACTGTAATCATCAGCCATAACACGTCCACTGCTGAACATAGGTTTGGATCTTCATACGCAGCTGTTGGAAGTTCGCTTCCAACCAGTGTCCTGTCCAGCGTCTTTCGGCGACCTTTATAAGGACGTCTGTCTATCTTGTGAGTGGACGTGGACATCCTACGCTGCGCTTGTTAGTCCGTGGTCTTTCTCGAGAACTTTTCCACCCCACCTTCCATCTGTTTAGCGTGAAATGTGGCCTGCCGATTGCCACTTCAGCTTGCTAATTCGGAAGACATACTGTATATTAAATTGAATCATCTTCGTATAAACCACATTTTTCTAATTGAAGTAAAACTTACAAAATACTAGAACCATCTTATAGCAATTAAAATCTCATCAAACATCAAGCAATGACGTCAATTTATTGTTTGCTCTAAATCTGCTTACGTTCTCATCATAACTCCCCTGATTATTCTAATTTAAAAGCAACTTTATTTTCATTGAAATAAGGTTAGTTTTTAGTTTATTCTGCTCTGAATTCGCAGTTAATAATGCAGTTTATAATAAATGATTGGCCACTGGAACTTTAGCGCGGCTGCCTTGGCCGCATTTTGGTTATCACTCTTCAAATCCAACCGCAATCTTTACTTCACCTTGATCGGGTTTTACTGAAACATCTTTCATTTCGATTACAATACATAAATGGCACTTTATATCAACGTGAAAAACTTAACTAAAGTACCATGTCTATGTAACTGTGCAGAGATCAATATGGAACTTACCTACGTCAAAATTTGAATATAGAACGCCGACATACGTGTATGCACACGTTAATACTACAAAGCCAGGTCCAGCTAAGTTTTTCACATATAATTCTGCCAACAGTTGCCAAAATTAACATACGTCACTTATTTTATTTGATTTCTTTGTCTGTGTACAGTCAAGTCAAAAATATAGATGCGGTCAAATTGCCATAATTTGTATTTATGCTCCTTATTGTCTTACTATTGAGGTACATGTATACATATTTTGGCACTTTGGCTGAATCGATATCTTGACTTTATTGGATCAAATCTTCGATCTTGATAAAAACTGCTAGGCTGGTAAATGATGCTAAGCAAGATCCACCATAATTCACAAAATGCCCAGTAAGTTTATATGGAACTCCTTTTTTGTTACCCAACTTCTATAAATACATCTTCGGTAACTTTTTGAGAAATGCTCATCACAATCGATAAAGTCCTACAGCTCGATCAGGCTTGTATTTTAAATACTAGACGTAGTCATTATTCATTATCTACTATAAGGGACCTTATTGTCGATGGCGCTTACGCCGTTGTTCAAGATGGAGCAATACAAACGCAACGCAATTCGACGTAAGCGCCATCGACAATAAGGTCCCTTTTGCTAGATAATGTCACAAATAAGCCCTTGACAGGATTCGATCGCGAGACGTCCTTCATAGGCTAGTGCTAGGAAGGCAAACTCAATCGATTTTATTCTTCCATCGTGTTCATATTCCACATCGATTAACCCAACATTTTCCCCCAGGAACACCTCTACCACAACACGCTCAAAGAGCTCGAGCGTCTCCAGCGGTCCCACGACACCCTGGCCGAGCGGATCGGGACCCCAGATGCCACCGACGTGGCGGACCCAGCCAGGTCCCTCCACGCTGAGATGGAGACGGAACCGGAGGATGATGATGATGATGGCTGGCTGAGGAAGGAGGCGGTGCAGGTGTACAAGCAGCTCAGGGCGCTCTCGCTGCAGTTGAATACTGGCCATGATGATGATTCAGGTAAGAGATTTTTTTTTCTTTTGCCTATAGTGTCGCACTTCTGGGCAAAGGCCTCTCCCGTGAACCCCCACATTTCCCGGTCTTGTGCTGTTTCCGGCCAAGTGCTGAGGAAAGCCAAATCGTTCCGCTATCTCTGTTTAGGCTTGCCTCGTCCGCGCCTCTCTTGTGGCATCCACTTGGTGGTTACGCATGCCCACCTATCCGGATGCATGCGACAGATGTGACTGGCCAATAAATCTTTAAGGATTGTTCAGGGTTGGTGATGATGAAGGCGCAGTCGGAGGTACTCATGGTAGATGTTTGACCTTGTACGGGTCCCTAAGAATCAGGCGTGTACGTGCAAAACACATGCATAAAGTGATAGTCCAAATGGGACTCGTCATATCCGTTCTGGCGACCTAATAATTGAAGCGTAATTTTTAGTGAGGGCTTAGCAGCAAATATTATTTGGTGCCCTTAGGGATTTGGAATAAAAATCTGATTCAGATTTTTTTTAATACTACAAAGGTGGTCAAAGAGCATACGATCCGCCTGATGATAAGCTTAGCCTATGGATGCTTGCAATTTCAGAGGATTCACACACACTATACTTTTGAAGAACCTCATAGAGCTACTTGGGAAAACCTGAAGGGTGTTCATTCCATTAATGTCTTCCTAAAAACTTCGCGATCGAAAATATATAGTTATTTCTTAGCACGCACAAAAGCAGTTGTCCTCATTGTTAATATTCTGTCTCGATAACGGCGTGCCACCATCAGTACACGCCACACGCCACACGCCAGGCACCAGACACGTCACTTGTTACGCGGACTGTTACGATTTTGTAATCGTGATTGCGACTATCTACGTATACTTGCGTTATAAGTATAAGGTGAATAAGATTGTTTCCTTGATAGCTACCCTAGTTTGACAACAAGTTTGGCCTAGTGTGAGGATCACGTGCTGTATCTAAGCCTTTTTAACCGATGAAAAAAACGGATTCTCCAGTAGACGCGTATATATATTTTTTTATGTAAGACCATGCATAATTTTTTACAGAGTTAGTTCGATTTTGATAATTATTTTTATATTGGAAAGAGTATACTCCGAAGTTGGTCCCATATACATTAAATAAAAACGCGACCGAGTAGAAAAATAGGTGATGATTTGATTTTTCATTCAGCGATTGTAATGTATGACCATGCATAATTTTTTGCAGAAAAGTCCGATTTTGATTATAGGAAAAGTTTTCATCTGACTTGTCAAGTAGTAAATATAAAAGTTGAAATAGATAACATATACTTAAGAAAAAACGACGAGGACCTCCGGTGTTCGAAACGGGAAGTAGTAAATATCTTTGTGTTCGAAGTATTTGACGACAGGTCTGGCCTAGTGGGTAGTAACCCTGCCGACGGTCTTGGATTGAAATCCCAGCAAGGGCATGTTTGTGTGAGCACAGGTATTTGTTCCTGAGTCATTGGCTGAATATGAACCACTATACAAGCCTGCTTAAGCTTACCGGGGGACTCAATTTGTGTAAGGGTGTCCTGTAATATATATTTATTTGCGCCGCTCATTTTCCTAATCAAATACCAAATGGGCATCAAATACAATACCTTCAGCACAGCTTGCAAAACAGTAATTCGGTAGCATTGAGCAATGGCCGACGATTCGACGGACGATGAAAAACGAATTTACGAACCTTCATTACTTATTACTGTTACCGTTAGCTTCAAATTACTATTGCATCCTGCGGCGCTACCGCGATAACCGATATACGACAATGACTGGAGAACGCATCCGCGTGCGCCAGTAAGGGACAAAGATATTCTGGCTTTTATAGCCCATAATGTAACAATTCACTATAGTTTTGCTTTACAGGACATTCTTTATAACAAAAATATTAGCTCATTCTGTAATAATTACCGCAACTTTGGTTGAAAACCCAAGAAAACTCCAATTGTATTTGTTTGTTTGCCAACTTTGACAGTTCTGAAGGGTCCAGTTTGGAGGGGAACAAAAATATGTGAGACTATGACAAAGATGCCATACCTATGGAAAGTTACAAAAGATCGTCCCTTTCTATCGTGGTATTGTTATTAGCACGCTCCGTCTAGTTAAATGGTATGTCTATTTAGGACGATTTTCTATGTCACTTTCATGACGCCTTAATTAGAGTAAAAGAGAAGACGCTCGATATTTTGGACCCGGGTATGTCCTTAAACTACGTCCAACAATGAGAAGCAGGGCACAGCGAAGTACCATCAGTACCATCACGCTCGAATCTGGAGAAGCCCAACTGGGGAAGTACCTCCTTACAGAAGACCACAGCCATAATAGCACTGCTACCTTTTAGGTATGTAGTGTTGTGTTCCTGATGGTGAATAAGGTTTCCAGAGCTTCAACTTTTCGGGTAGGCAAGGCGCATTTAGTAATATACATTGTAGTGATCCGAGTACAACTGGGTGTTCCTTACTGACCCAGACGTAATTTGCTTGACGTATAAGGAAATCAATACATTTTTTATGGGGACTAAATATGAACAATGAAGTTGAAATCGGCATATTTTACCATCTACGCATTTCTGCTGTTTTTCCAATTACACTCACACGACACAGTGTGAACAGCTGTTACATTGTTAGTCCTATCATGTACGTATTCCATTGTTTCTTGTACTAGCACGTTTTAAAATGACATTACACTGTGGAAGTACGATGTACATGTTGCGTTTTGTTATTGTGAGTTGGTTGTTGGCGTTTTGTTTTCGTAGTAGAGTTGCTGTCTTCGGTACTGTGTTTTTTTTTAATACTATACATACTGAATAAATGCGAAAATCTGTCTGTTAAGTACCTATTCTCGCCGAACCTGGTTTGGATTTCGAGTCCCGGGTTTAGTTAGGACATTTTTTCCTCGAAATTAAAAGGCTGAAATGAGGGATGAAGTTTTGTAGCATTCGACTATAAAACGTTACGAATTTGCGGATCAAAGCAAGTGTAAGTACCTATAAATATGTACACACATATGACAATTGATGTATACTACTTATAGTTATAACTGGCAATAACATGTATACATTCGGGTAACGCAAAAATTGATCATATAATATTACGATACCAAAACGCAAGTAATATTATATTTTACTGCGTCGCTACCGAGAAAAACGATATTCGGACGGTTGTCTCTGTCGCTCTCTTAAAATTACCCTTCCCAGTACTTAAGAATTACCTAAAAAAGTCTTTGATGTCTACGGGCTATTACAGAGTAGAGGATTATTTGACAGACAAACATGCATGGCCCAAACCAGAAACTAACTAAACCGCCTAGCAATTAATTCAACAATAAAATTGTATGTACTGCCAGATCATGTAAATGACACAGTTCAGATAAGAAAGCATATTTATTAAGTAGTATGTCTATTTTGTGAAGTCGAATTCGTTTATACATTATTATTTTTACTTTTATATTTTAGTATTTTCATATCTTGTAATAAACTGTATGATATGTTTTCTTATCGGACTACGCATAATTATGTAAGTACTTTAAAATTTGATGTGTCACTGTATTGAAAAAATAAGTCCCACCGTAGTTTCTTAACGGTATCTTCTCGGGTCAGAGGTGGAGGGTTTGAACCGGTGTAGATTTTTTTTTTGACGTTCATAAGTGCATGTAATGTGCCTAAATTGAAAAATAAAGATCTTTTATCTTTTTTCATCTTTTTTTTTGTCTAAATTGCAGTAAATGAGAAAGATGCTCGAAATATACGAACTTCGATGTTCGCTGTACCGGGCCTGTTAATGCGTTTGAAAAATATCTACATATCAAGTGGATTCGACCGGGCAAGCCAAACTCTGTACGCTTGTAAACTTGCTTTTTTTTAAAACATTGGGAATATACATAAATTACGTCATGTTTTATGTGTAGTCTTGTTGCGTTCCAATAGGTACAGGTTTATGAGAGGTAGGGCACAGCGTTGACCATCACGCTTGAATCTGGGGCAGCCCAACTGGGGAAGTACCTCCTCCTTACAGAAGACCACAGCCATAATAGCACTGCTACCTTTCAGGTATGTAGTGTTGTGTTCCTGATGGTGAGTAAGGTTCCCAGAGCTCCAACCCCCCTTAAAGGCCGGCAACGCGCTTGTGACTCCCCTGGTGTTGCGGGTGCCCATGGGCGACGGTAATTGCTTAACACCAGACAATCCGTCTGCTCGTTTGCCGCCTGTGTCATAAAAAAAAAAAAAAAAAAGGTACCCACTGTCGCAAAATGGCATGATAACCTACCGTTCCACGGAACCATTGTGCTCGATCGATTGCCGAAAGGAGGTTACAGGCAAATACCACGGAATCCACTTCCTTGCTGCGCACTAATAATAACGATTTAGTGTTTCATACTTATATTATTGTATACGACTGTGAGAAATAATACGGCCGGCCTGATGGCAAGCAGTCACCGCAGCCTATGTAACTCCAGAGTCTGTTTTCTGTCATTGGTATTCGTATACCGTTATATCTTGTCTTGGTATGATTATTAATTATTACCATGGCACGTACATCGTTACGTATGTCGTTATCAGTATAAATATCGAAGTATTGCCGTTAATTCCTAAAAAAATATGTACTTAATAACGGCAATTTCGTATTTTGTACCGGTATTTATTTAAGAAACCCTTAAACGGTATTTATTTAAGATGTATTCTTATCTGATTAGCTGAATGAAATACAAAAATATTAAATACGTAACAACTGAGATTTAGGAGAAATCTCCTCCCGAGGTTTTAACGGTAGGCAGCGCGCTTGTAAATCCTCTGGAATTGCAAGTTGGCAGACGTCTATAGGCTACGGTAACTGCTTATCACCAGGCAGACCGTACTTGTTATCTCGCGATGGCTTGTTTGCCATGGTCGCAGTAAAAAACACCGAAATCGAATACCGGTTATATTCGTCATAGCCATAGCCATTTATTCATATAACAATACATCGTGTTTGGAATGCACATTATATGTAACCTAATATTTTATAATGATACCGGTTGTATGTAATAATACCGGTATTTGATCCCAAATATGGACCAAATACGGAAATGCGTTAACCGAATAGTTTCCGTAGTGCGTTGCGTGAGTGTTAGTAGGCCACTAAACTACGATACTGCTTTATTCTCGACCTTTGCCGACGCCATAAGTCAGAGTGAGATAAAGTGCGGCGCGGCACGACAGTGATCTAATCTGTTACAAAACGGTTTAGATTTAGGATAACACTCTTCCTTGAGCGTTAGATGTTATACCGTTTATCTACGTACATGTCATAAGTGCTCTAAAATGCGTCCAGAAACCGTAGGCAATGACCAGAATTACCAACCATTAGAAAGATTTCAGTAGGTAATGTTAAGATTTCAGTAGGTAATGTTAACATTACCTACTGAAATCAGTAGGTTATGAATTTAAATTTGGAACAGCTGTCAAATTCAAGTGGGGTGTCTAATCTAGTATCTATAGATATTAAAACAGCCATTGATACGAAACGCCAATTCGGTATGTTTTTTTTTAATATAAATCGAACGACATTTGAACTCGAGTGACAGTAGAATAGGGAGTTCATTCGCTTGTCTATGGTTTAAAAAAAATTGACTGAGATACGAAATACGCAACGCCGCCGTTCCAAGCTGTCATTTGTTTTGTTCGTTGACTTTTTAATGTTTACAAGTAACCCTAGTAATAAGTAATTTCCCTACGGTTTCTGAACCTATCTTAAAACACTTATGATATGTGTGTAGATAAAGTAGTGTATGTAACTATACATAATTAGGCATTACAACAATCGTGTGATATTATTATGAAACTCGCCTTCGGCTCGTTTCATAAACCCACACTCTTGTTGTAATGCCCTTCATTATGCACAGATACATAAACTACTATTCTAGTGTTGGTCTGATTTCGAATTGTTACTATACTCCTCGCGGCGAATCATGATCCCTATGACAGTTCATGTTAGTGATGGGTCGTGTCGATGTAACTTAACTTTTTTATAGGCAAAGGCGTGACTTGCATTCAGCCACGTTGGTAAATATGATTTTAAAAATATAATCTGCATTTCTTATGGTTGTTATGTTGTTGTTATAATAATAATTTAAGTTTATTGGCCTAGAAATTTAACTTTTTAACATTTAGCATCTAGTATTTTACGTCACGCTTGACGAATGTAAAAATAAAAATCCATCTTGAATATAGTGCTAACCTAAAAATAGCATAATATCAAAATATCTTTACTATATTTATAACTGAAAACGATTACACATCGGTACGTCGGACAATGAAAACGTACCTACTATTTATTTTGTACACTCGTTTCCATTATCGACATTTGTTTTTAATACTGTTTGCACTAGTCGATATCTTCCAAACGAAGTAAGTTTTGCAGGGCGTAAACGTAATATCTGATTGAGATAATTTCTTGTTAATGTTAAGAATGGTTACAATTCCAACGGAAAATCAATGTAATGGCATATATCTACCTAAAATAAAAAAAAACGGCATTTTTAGACGCCTCCAATTCGATCCTAATGTAGCGGCGACGCCACTACAAGTTTGTGTCGTGGGAATAACTGTCAGTGTCATAGGGATCATGATTCGCCGCGACGAGTATATTATATCTGGTGTGAAAAGATGTTGAAAGAGCGAGAGAGACTTTATCGCAGCGTGAATGAAATTATCACGATTATCGCGACACTATGAACAAATTGTGATTATATTATATATTATAAGCCGTTCTACTCGTATAACTTGGTTAGAAATGTTAGAATCCAATCACCGCTCAGGACTAAATTGACAATGTGTGTATGTGTTATTGCTTCCTTAGTCAGCATCAAGTGCGTCGTATAAAACAACACATCTGAAGCATATCCTCTAACCGCCCGGTGACCTATAAACAGGTCTGCCATTGTATGCCATTTTGAATTTTAATTATGACAAAACATAGTTGCATTTGGCCTGGCAAGATTTGATCTCTGGGCGGCTAGAGGATACATAATTTTTAACTTGCTTTACAAAGAGCGATATATCTCTATGCGTTTAACAATTTAAATGCTATAAAGCGTGCACTAAACTGTGAGAAATACTTATATCTCAATTTGTTCAAAATATACGGGATGGCAGATATTTTTAATAAGTTGTTTCATATACCTACTTACCTATTATTCTTGATGCCGACTGTTCGGAGTTTTCGGTATTCATGACGTCAACACGTGACTTGTGCCGACTTACCCCGAAATCATACCGCAAAAAAATCGCAAATTTCGAACGATGGTCTCCGTCAATCTAATTACGCCTATGGGAGTAAGAGATAAAGATGCAAAAAAAAATCCATGATGTTCGTGTTGGGCCCTCAGTATTGCCCTGTACCCTTACCATGAGTTGTGACATTGAGGTTTTAGATAACGAGTATCGAGTTTACTATCTGTGGATCTCGTTCACACTAAAATAGTACAAGCGAGATGCACGGTTAGTAAACTCGATACTCGTTATCGAAAACCTCAATGTCACAACTCATGGTAAGGGTACTGGCTCGGCATCGGCAGAACGCCTGCATGCGAAGTGGAGATGGCTCGCACTGGCACAGTCGATGTTGGTAAACATCTCGTAACGTGTTCGAAGTTTGTTCATGGTCGTAAGGGGTTAGTCGTAGGAAGGGTACAATGAAAACTTGTGTCATTCCGTGTTTTATATAGGTCGTGAAAAATAAGCCTCTGTAATGTTGCAGTTATTCGAAGTTAGTATGGGCGTGTGCACAATAGCTGCGGCTACTCGACGTTTTTCCTGGCGATTCTATAGTATGACGTTAGCATACTAGCATTTCTGTCCCGCGTTTTCTCGGCGTTCCGATATAAAATGGCAGGCTGCAGAAACGCCGCGTTCACGTTTACTGTCGGTTCGAGCCAGAGAAACTTCGAGTGGCCGCAGCCAGTGTGCCATAGTACAAGCGAGATGCATAGATAGTAAACTCGATACTCGTTATCGAAAACGTCGATGTCACAACTCATGGTAAGGGTACAGATCCGTAATCGGCACGAACGACGCGTTTGCGCTGCGTGCAATTTTATAAAGGAAACGAGAAAATCGCGGACTGGAAGGCTAGTGATGACGGCATGTCATCCTATCTCTTAGACAAGATGGAGACAAAATGGCTTTGAGATTTCTTCATAAGCCCAAAGAAAACTGTTGAACCCTCAGGAACACTCGGCAAGTTAGTTTTTTTTTTTATGACATAGGCAGCAAACGAGCAGACGGATTGCCTGGTGGTAAGCAATTACCGTCGCCCATGGGCACCCGCAATACCAGGGGAGTCACAAGCGCGTTGCCGGCCTTTAAGGGGGGTTGGAGCTCTGGGAACCTTACTCACCATCAAGAACACAACACTACATACCTGAAAGGTAGCAGTGTTATTATGGCTGTGGTCTTCTGTAAGGAGGATGTACTTCCCCAGTTGGGCAGTTAACCGTTTAGCGGGCATAGTAATGTCAGAAATTATGCAAAACCTTGTCACTTTGTAATAAAGTTCAAACTATGGGAAGTATATTCTGCCTTATAGGTAAGCCGGCCGGAATCGGAAACGTGATGGCCCAGAAAAATATATTTCATCATTCATCATTTCCATCTTCAAAATATTGATTGGATTCTTGGGGGCGTGTTGACATAGTCACCACTTCGACTTAGACGGACGCTGGCCATCCTTCGGTTCGTCGGGGTGCTATTAACAGCCACACAAGGCCGAAAGCTTTTTACTTACATACAAGTAAAGTATGTTAAGTGTCCTGCCTTGTAAGGAGTTTGTTGGCTGATAGGCGTTGTCCTACATTCGATGTTGTTTTTATTGTACCTGCTTGGGGTGAAAGGTGCGTGAGCGTTGTGGACATTTACAAGAATGCGCGCATATTTAACGTCATCCGTAGCCTAGTTGAAAAGGAAAAAAAAAACTAAATTTAGTTATGACTTGATGAGTAATAAAAAAAAAAAATTAAGCCATTTTTTTTAATGAACTGTAATTCTCACAGACAATATTCCCTGTCCTAATTGGGTGACATGGGTGATAAATACATAACTTTGTATGCATGTGAGCTGATAAGAGTGATAAGTGGTAAACAAACTGAAATAGAAGAGACAAACCCATAGGGTCTTAGGTTACTAAGCTGGTGGTCCCCGGTTTGAACCAAATCAATTAAACCTCATTCTCATTATAGAGTGTTTATGAATAAAATTATTTAATTAATTTGTGTTATATGTAATATGGGGTTACTAGTTACTACCAAATATACCTTATCGCTTAAAAATAATATACTTAGCTGAAATCTCTGGATTGTGATATGTCTTTGTGACTACATAGACATATGAATGCTACTAACTCGTTTTTAAATTTAACTTTTAGCTTATTAGGTACAGTCAGCAGCAGAAGTTGCTAAGCGTTTGAGGTGTTCAGAATGGGGTCAACACATCTCTATTGTCAAGAAAATAAGAGCGCGTGTATGTCATTTTGAACACTTCTAACGCTTAGCTACTTTTGCTGCTGACTGTATACGGACGATTCATATTTCCAGACGTTTATCTACATATTCATTCTAATTCTTAGCCATCCAGTGATTTTTTTTATTTACTGACTGTGCGTTTTATACTTTTATGTCATCTAGCTGAAGTGGTCGTTTAGCTATTAGGTCAATTTATACCCATAATATTTATATCGTAGAACATAATCTAACTACAAGTTAAAAAGTACAGTAACGCAATATGCGTCTTATACATAGTTCACAAAATTTCCTTTTCAGGGATAGAAAGATACCTACTATTTTTGATCTCTTTCTTACCTCCTCACTCCTAGTTTGTAGTCTTTGTTATGTTTTAGGGCATACAAAGAAATCTTTACCTACTTGAGAATTAAACACTAAGTAGTATAATTAAAACTATTGTGAGCCATGTTTCTACTACTTAGTTACAAACGGAGAAACTCGGGTGTAATTATATATATCGCACTAGGCGACATGTTTCGGGTAAGCTCTGGTACCCATTTTCAAGCCGAGTCAGGACACGCCGCTCGCGTCGACAGTGTATCGCTTAAATTCTTAAACAAACACGGAACTAAATGCATAAATGCATCCTTATTTTGCAGCCGGACTAGCTCGCAGTGTAAACCTCACAATGACTGCATTACCGTTGCATAACGCCGTCCAGTGTTGCAACTGATAATGCATTGTAATGCAAGAGATAAACGCGGAGCGAGGTGATCGCGTAAATGCAACAAACGGCTATTTGTGATTTCTAATTTTATTTTTGTATTTATTCTCTTTTGATATTTTTTTTAAATATGAATATGAAAATAAAATACAATATAAAAAATAATAACCTATCTAGGACGCCGGCAACGTGCAGGCCCGGTACCGAAAACATCGAAGTTCCTATATTTCAAGCATCTTTCTCTTTATTATTTTTTATTATGCAGAAACGTCTGCCAGCGAATATTTTCGATATTTAAATCGAAAGAAAAATAGAAAAAAATTACTCGCGGCGGGATTTGAACCCACAACCTCGGGTTCAAATAAAGAATAAATATATATATAAAAGACAAATTTTTCTATTTTTATTTAGATTTAAATATCGAAGATCTTTCTCTTTTACTCCAATTAAGGCATCATAAAAGTGACAGTGACAGGCTGCCGGTCGTTAGGGCTGCTGAGGCAATTTTTTATTCTACAATGTTTTTAGTTTTTTTACTAGTGAAATAAAAATATACTGCGAACCACGTTCATTCATTGGCCTATTTGCCTCTTTATCACTCGTATACGTCAGAGCAATAGAGATGAAGATAAAATATTCTCGGAAATCGATTAGCTATAGGCCTACCATAACATACATCTCTTATTAACAAAACATACAATATTCGACCGATAAACCTAGAACAACCGCCAACCAACTATATACTAGCTCATCTCTATTCACCCCGCGTAAGTCTTGTAACTCGAGCCGTCGCATCTCGCCCCCGATTAGGAGCGATTGCGACTATATCTGCATTCGATAGCCTATCGCGAAAATGGACTGGAGAAAGTTTGTGTTGGACTGACATGTGTGTTGTGTGTGCATTGTTTGATATTTGTGCATTATAACTTTTTTAACAAACCTTAACAAATATTGGGTAATTCGAAAAAAAAAACATAGAGCCAAAGACACAACCGGCAGAATCTCTAGAAAGATGTGGAAATGGCATTTTCATACTATTGATGCTGAGCTGATGGTTAATTATTTATTACATACAACTAAGAACAAATCAAATATGTTTTTATAAATTATTTTTGATTTGCTTTTATTTTTAAGTAGTAATTAGTTACAATATAAATTAAAAATTTAAATAGATAACATTAGACTTAAAAAATATATATTATTATGGTAAGTGATGGTCAGTGTCGACGAGGTCTGTCTCTGGTGAACCATTGCCTACTTACATTATGATTTATCATTATCTTTATTAACCACCATTAGGTATGTTTTTTTTTTTCAATTTCGTCCTGAGCATCGGCTGAAGTTCATATTAGATATCGCAATAAGCGACTTACTAAAATATCACCAAACCATAACTATTTGGAATATATTTAACCCTATAACTGTCCGGGCATTACATGTAATGCACGGTGCATCTCGCAAACTATCTCTATCAAGTCCACGTGACGTCAGAAATGGATGGCTCTGTACATTAGTGCATCACCTGTAATGCACGGACGTTGTATCGATTCATATCAGTGGTGCAAGCGAGGGGACAGTTAAAGTATTAAAAAAACATTAAGAATTGGATATAGGAAACTATTGATTAAGATTGGTGCAGACTACCAGACCACCGAATCAAGTAGCTTCTTTTTTTTAATCCTTCATAAATTTCCCGAAACATTGAATGCACCCGTATCTAACATATAAGTTATAACGTCGAATACATAATGTATATGTTTACATCTATGGACTCTACTCTTTCGTAATAAGGTCGAGATTACGAACGTCCATTGTACAAGGTATTAATTACTCTTGATTGAAAAACTAGATTTGATATCGAGTCGACGTTACAAAAGCCTCGCACATCCTGAACGCGAGACGAAATCGAATCTCGACCGCAAGGGCGAGTGGCATTGTGCAACGCGGTTTCTGTCCCGTATCGAGTGATGCTGGATACCTAATATGTGACGTAAGAGAACGTCGTTGGATAATAACAATCCTTGAATAATAAAACATCATTTGTAATCATTTCTTGAGTGGCGACCACGTACCACAAGACGCAGCGTGGGAAGACCCACCCACAAGGTGGACCAACGACATGGTAAAGACCGCGGGAATCCACTGGATGCTGGTGGCTCAAAACCGGTCACTCCGAGTCGCTTGGGAAGCCTATGTGCAGCAGTGGACGTCATTCCCCCCTCGTGTGCCGGGAGGCTCGTGCCGGCTTAGCACCACTCCATCTCCTCCCCCGAGTGTCATAAGAGGCGAATAAAAAAACGAAAGGCGTTTTGAAATCAGTTCTTCATTAACTGGACAATTCTGCGTTAGATTACTGCATCATAAGCTATCAATATTACACACTAAACAACGTTTATGAACAAAAAACTAAATCTCAAGACGACTTCGCCATTTTGAGGTTCAACCCGAAATCCATCATATCAGTATATGACATCATCTCATCATACATTTCAGCCGTATGGACTGCTAGACCTAGGCCTCCCACAAGTATGCCTTGTATCATCTTGGGGGGTAGTTGCCATAGTCGCCACGCTTGGCAGGCGGGTTGGCGACCGCAGCAATTGTAGATTGGGTTTCGACGGACGATGCTGCCCGTCCGTATGATTTTTCCCTTTGTCGCCTCTTACTAAATCCGCGGGAGATGGGGTGGTGCTATTCTAGTCAGCCGGCATCACACGGCATCTCAATGCAATCAACGAAACGTCAATGCGCTACCACGCATGACAAATGTACCAACATTCCCACACTGGCAGCTCATGTCTCCCTGGTAATGGGTATGAAGCAATCGCGTACCGGACATTGTATCGCTTATGGCCGGCTGTATGATGCATTGTGCTTGTTAATAACGTAAGTGTGATCCGTTTGGCAGATATTTTAAATGTTAATAAATAGAACAAATAAATAAATATTTGCGGACAATCTTACACAAATCGACCTAGTACGGTAAGCTTAGTAAAGCCTGTGTTGTAGGTACTAGACGACGATATATCTACACTTCTATACTAATATTATAAAGGCGAAAGTTTGTGAGTGTGTATGTTTGTTACTTCTTCACGTCTAAAGCGTGTCACACACTACGCAGATACGATAATATTTTATCTGCGTATAATAACTTAATGATCTGAGACTGTCATACACTACGCAGATACGATAATATACGAGACGATACATTCTGTCCAAATCCTTCAAACTGAATAGACTTGTTTTTTGTGGTGCAGATTGTTTATAAGGGATGTTTTCGTGTTTAGGTCTTCTAGATTTACTAGACAGCTCGTCAGATGACGATTCTGATTTTGAATTTGATGCTCGTGTTGCGTTACAATGTACTAAAAGGCAAAGGATTTGGATAGAACGTCATATAATGCTTAAAAAGGAACGGCGGAAAGGGGCGCGGGCGGACGGCTCACATCAACCTGTATCTATATGCAGATAAAATACTATACGATATTTATATCGGTAGATATTATACGCAGATCAATTTATATACGCAGATGATATCTTTGCGATCTTTCGATATACCAACAGATACTTCACCATAAAATATAAGTTATCTGCGCTGTGTGTGTTAGCTCATGGAATTGTATAGGGAGCGATATTAACAGATATGTGTTTAGATACAGATATCTTATCGTATCTGCTTAGTGTGTAGCACGCTTAAACGGCTGGTGCGATTTAAATAAAATTTCGTATGGAGTTAGCTGACACCCTGGATTAACACATAGGCTACGTTTTCCCTAATAAACCGCGTGTAAAACCGCGGGGCACAGCTAGTATAATATAATTTTATATTACTTTTTAAGCGCCTTCCGTAAAATAATGTCATTTCCTATATATTTTGTATTTTGTTTATTAAATATTTAGATTGGCGTTTTCTGAAAACAATAATCACCTTCGCTTAGCTACGGCCTCTGGCCCGATACCGCGAAACATCGAAGTTCGTATATTTCGAGCATCTTTCTCCTTTCCAAATACGGCGTCATGAGAGTGACAGAGACAATTTAATCGATCGGAATTTACGTATATCGTTTTTCGGGGTAGCGCCGCTGTTCGGTTGGCTTCGATTCATAAAATTTCGTCCGTTTTTCTCTTTTACTTCAAATAATGTGTAGAGATCGTTCGTGTGTACCTATTTCTCTTTTTGCGGCGCCATTCCAAATATAGCTTAGTTGCGAACGTGTAAAAGTATAACATGCTCAATGGTGCAGCACTAACGATAAACGCATTAATTCACTTTCCACAAAGTCAGTTATCCCGACAAACACCATAACCTCGTTGCCACAAGTCGGTCAAGCCAGTGGTAATCGGCCTTTTGTTTCGCAACATTCCCATGTTCAGAGCTAATCACTCTGGCGAAACTGGTGCCGACGCAATTATCAGGAGAGATCAAGTGGAAACAGCTGAGCTGTCAATCAGTTGATCTTTATGAAATCTTTACGTTCTTATGTTTTTTTTTTTCTAACACTTCACTTAGATTTAAGTATATCCAAATGTCTGTATAAAATGTGTGTTACTGTTATTTTTCATGGACAGTCGCCATCAGATATATCGGAGCTGTGGAGGTGGTCACAAATATCGGAACAACGCCTCTATTATCAAGGCAATAAAGTGCATGCTCCGATATTTTTGAATACCTTGGCTGCTCCGATATATTTGATGGCGACTGGACTAGGTTAGACTTTTTGTTATGTATGGTATCAGTCAATTCGTTTCGTTATATTATAGGGATCAAATGTCTCTAAGGGATCATTTGCGTAAAAACTATAAAAAAAAGTCAGAAATGAGAGTCAAAAAAACTTATATCCTGAAAAGCTCCTTGCAGAATGATTAGTTTATGCCATAACTGCCTTGAAGCAGGCGGTTTGTCGATCGCAGTTAGTGAGCACTGGTGATTTCTGGTCGCAGTGAAGAAACGATTAATATCCAAATATCTGATACGCATACAAAACTGCAGCTATTTTTTTCCTGAGATGGCTAGTATATTAAAATTATTCCATTTTTCTTCCACAGGCCTCCACTCCGATCTTTCGATCTCATCGCTCGACGGCGACGAATGCTCGACGCTCCGGCGCGGCGCGCTGCTCGCGGCCTGCGCGGACGCTGTCGCCGCCTACGCGACGCTCGAAGGGTCCAGGGTGCGCGACTCCATCGCGGCGCACGCGCGCAGGGCGCTGGAGCGAGAGAGGCAGATAGATGAGAAGAATGAGGTTATCGCTGATCTGTCGTCGAAGGTGAGTGATAAAACAATTAGATTAAGTTACTAGGATTTTTCAAAGCTATACTCGAAATCGAGACCAAAAAAACTACGGCAAGGTTGCCACAACAAGAATATGTTTGTACAATAGTAAAATCCTTTCTTTTTTAAACACGCTAGTAATTTATTTTTTTGGTAATTTTAACCCTATGTTTTACCAAATAATTGGATATATTTATTTTCACATAAATACGAAGCGAAATGATAAAAACTTATACATCGGTGATTTTGGGTACAAAATCTGGTATTGCACTTGTAACACTTCCGGTATTAACAACATTTGGTGCAATAGTTTACAAACTGAAGCCAAGAAACAATCTCGTATGTAATTTTATTATTACATACATTTACCTAACTGATAAAATTGCAGAAAAATAATGTGTGCCATTTTTATCGTCCATGACACCATAGTTTGTCATTCTCATTCGACATCTGAGTGTTCGAATGATCTTTTTGCTCCGTGGTAATTACTGTCTTGTTGAGTTTGTTTTTTCAAATCAGGACACGATACCGAATATTTGAGCTTAATCGGGGATACTGTTACTATTTTTGTTACCCTGTATGCTAAACAACCATATAGGACCAATAAGTTTCTGACGAATATGACATTTTTGGTACTAGCTTTTAATTGCAGACTGTACTTTTTTTGCACAATCATCGACTATTCACCGAAAGGATTCTAACGGGCTTACACCACGGATTTTGCTTGTATATTTTTCCTCCTGTTGCTTTTGGTACCATCTGGCTCCAGCATCAGATCATATCAGTGGTACCATAATATTGCATAAATAGTCACCGAACTTTCATAAGAATCATAAGTGTGCTAAATATCAGCTCGATCGGTTAAAGATGTCTTCAAAATTGAGTTGCAAGATTCCACTTGGATAAACAGACATACATTGCAAGTTAAATAAAAGCTTTTAATATAATATATATTAGAATAATAAATGGTAAACATATATGGTTACGTAATTTCGAAAGCCGATAATTTCTGGATAACTTAATTAATTGACCAAAACCAATTCAAGGTTGTAACTGTAAACATAGTTAATTAAGATTTCGTCGGCAAGTTTTCTATACTTTGTTTCAGTAGAACTATAGAATTGCATTGCTATTTATTCAAGAAAGAAAACGAATAAATTGTAGAGGAAAGTACTCGATATTAACCACTGCTATGGTCGGATTTGCACTATCAGTCTATCATAGACTGTATACCAGTGATTCCCAAAGTGGTCCAGGTGGACCCCCAGGGGTCCACTGGACGCTCGATGGGGGTCTACGTTGGCTGAAGACTTATGGGTATGTAGTAGAAATGTAGCAGCAAGGGGGTCCACCGAAACCAGTAAAATTTTGAAAGAGGTCCACGAGAAAAAAAAGTATGGGAACCTCTGCTGTATACCTTTTCGGGATGGCCAGGACTTATCAAAATGTATTTTATGATACGATCATTCACAATCGATTACATAATCGAATGTCACATTGCAAATCTGATGTCAAGATCGTAGCTACCGTGTGAAAATTAACGAGAGACCCTTACCATGAGTTGTGACATTGTGGTTTTCGATAACGAGTATCGAGTTTACTATCTGTGCATCTCGCTTGTACTATTTTAGTGCGAACGAGATGATAGTAAACTCGATACTCGTTATCGAAAACCTCAAAGCCACAACTCATGGTAAGGGTACTTATCGACTCGGTGGCGAATCGATTACGACTGACGCAAACGGTGTTTCGAACGTGCGGAAACCGGCGCTAACTTGGAGATATTTGATTAGATGCATTTTAAATCGACTTCACAAAACGAGTGATCAATTTGCTTTTTTATGTTTTTACGTGTGAATTTCTCGTGCGTAAACCGATTTAGATTTTTTTTAATTCTGGTGGTTTTTATGTGGTCCCGTTAAAATTTCATGAGGATCTTTAAACATATTTTTTATTTATTTGTTACCCAAATGAAGTAGTTTAAAGGCATGCTAGCCTAGTGATCCTTTCCTATGAAGTAGGAGCTCTGGGTTTGAATCTTGGTAAGGGTATTTATATGTGCGTTGTGTTATAATTCGAGTGCAGATTCATGATCCATGCGAATCCTCTAGAGTTGCAGGTGTCCATAGGCTACGGTAACTGCTTACCATCAGGCGGGCCTTATGCTTTTTTGCCACCGTCGTATTAAAAAAAAAAGATTGGTCCTTTCTTAGGCTTTTATAGAAATTTTCGTATTTATCATGATCATGACGAAAGTTGTACAATTGATATATGAAGGTTTATGATATCATGTCTAAGACAAACAAGCACACTTCCCGCCAATACTAAACGGTCCCCGTAGCCTATGGATCACCTGAAACGTAATTAACAACAATGCTGACACACGTCGCCTTTGTCACCATTGTGGAATAGTACTGCATTCTCTGATTAAAACATTAAAAAAACAATACATTCGTACAATATTGCTACAAGTAAACATTTGACAGAACAATACCACAACCAGGAATGAACAAGAACTATAATTAATTGATATTTTTGTTACAAATTCTCATAACTAAACAATCGTGGGTAATGAATGGGGTGTCATGCTTGCGTTTCTAATGACGACGTCAAAAACATATCAACACTGTTGCACCTTACTACTTTGTAATAAGGTTAAATATGTCCATATGTTTATACATGAATGTCATCCACCAGTTCAATAAATCTTTGTCAGCAATACGCAACTTAATATGCTGAAAAAAAAACTAATTTCAACTTTATAGTAAAGGGATAAAGTGTAAATTGCAGTTTTAACACAATTGTTTCGCATCTTTGGTCCGCAAGGTGAACTAGCAAATTCGCGAAACGTGAGCCACAGCTTAAGCAGATTACGATGCCGATCTTTGTTAATCTGGCTGTCCAGTTAAGCCGTATTAGGGAAACATTGTGACATGCGTGCACGTGATTTGCGTTTACCAAAGACAAAAAAAAAAACCATTTTTTCTTAAATCCGAATGGTGATTTAGGAGTCAATCAACAGCAATAAATACTTAAAATGTTTTAGTTATATAAAAGACAATCTCTGTAGCTATATCAGAATCCCGAAAGGGATTCATATACGAGGCGCAAATACGTAGTGTTTCGCCTTAGAGCTGGTAAAACGGTGCCCAAAACCGTTTAAAAATTAACAAGATTACATACTTTTAATTAAGATTATATACTTGATTAATTTCGACGGGTTCCGCTGTGTACGGGTGGCCGAATTGGTTAAGGTGTCAGCCGCGGTAGCTGGAGATGCGGGTTCGAATCCCGTCTCGAACGCCGGAGGTCCTCGTCGCTTTTTCTTAAGTATATGTCATCTATTTCTACTTTTAAAAGACAATTGTTGAAATCCCGTTTGTCATGCAGAAGCAAGAAACTACTCATGAAATTATATATCTGGAGTAGCCCTTTATGGGAGTGAAACGTGGACAATGACTTTAAGAGACAGAAAAATAATGGAAGCATTTGAAATGTGGTGTTGGAGACGAATGAAAGGCATAAGCTGGAGAGATAGGATAACTAATGAGGAAGTGTTACGAATAGTGGGGGAAGGAAGAGCTATTCTGAACACAATTGAAAATAGACGCGGTAATATGATTGGACATTTGATACGACAAGCATTTCTTTAAAACCATTAGAGGGAAAGATAGAATGCAAGAGAGGTAGGGGAAAGCTCAGACGCAGCTACATGAATCAAGTGAAGGAAAAAATTGGGGTCGTTTCGTATCAAAAAGTCACCTTGACTTTTTGATACGAAACGGCTGGCGAAGGTAGGAAAAACTGGAAGATACTCCACCGACAAGAGACTAACTCTTAAGTTTATAATGAAGATTTATTTTTTATATCATACTTTTTGACACATAGAAATTGGAACTGATGATGTGGAACGCCGTGGAAAGATTGTTCTTGCCATATTTATCACGTGGAAGTAACGTTATAGTCTTGTGAATATCCTTAGTTATCGTGTCCACTTTTTAGTATTATTTTTTTTACATTGATTGTCAGTATTCAGATTTTGTTAAAGTAAAAAGAAAAAGTAGGTACCAAATGTTATACAATACCACAAGTAAACACGTAATGCTTACCTATATAATTTTGAGGCCATAAACTAAATTACTGATGTTATCGCCGCAACGTCCAATACCTTGTGCCGAAACTAAACGAAGTTAGCCATTTTATGTCCATAAAGTTTCATTCTACGAACGAATGAATATTCGGAACCTTCCAGAATATCTGACGTAAGTTACTTATTTGTCCTCTAAAAACCGTCTACCAACCAATTTCCTACATTATCTCATAGATATTTAGTGTCATGACGGACTTCCCTTAAATATATAGTACTCTCGCTTGTACTGTTTTAGTGCGAACGAGATGCACAGATAGTAAACTTGATACTCGTTATTGAAAACCTCAAAGTCACTAATCATGGTAAAAGCTTGGGCACATAGGCGCGTTTTGTGAGCGGGGCGGTAGCGCAGCGTGACACCGATGTGGCTAATAACGAAATAAAGCACACATTCGGACGGCAGAGTCTCACCACGCTCACAAAACGCGCATATGTACCCATGCCTTACGGCCCGGCCACGACATTGCGCGAATTGCGGCGCGTCACACAAGCGTTTTATCTGTTCATTGCGTGTGATCCCAACTAACTGCAGTGAATTGCGCGTCTTGACCGCGCAACGAACAGACAAAACGCTTGCCGCGCCGCAAGTCGTTAAGGGCACGCCCGGCTAACCGCTCCGCTTCGACCGTAACACGCCAGCCTTACTTATATCCATTTATGATGGAATATATTTTTGAAATGACAACAAAACATTGTTTTGGTGAAACTGGTCGTAGTTTCTGACTCAGCCTGTCCCACGCCGCCCCCGTGCGGTTGTCATCGTGGTCACTAACGACCGGCCGCCATATTTGACCATAGACAGAATGGTCCGAACCGAACAAAGGACGATGAGAGTTGCGTTAAAATAAAAATAAAAAAACTCGAAATTGAATAGATTTTGGTCACACAATTGTCTATACTACACTTACGTATAAAAAGGCACTTTATAAATTATAACCCTATGGTTGATATGACTGTATGGTATGACAGTAACTTAACTCTGAAGGTCCGCTTTCAAACGTCGTCGCACACACAAGTTTGTCATATCGAATGTAAGGACAATCTTTTTTTATGCGCTGACAGCTGACAGCGCCATTTTTAATATTGATTGAGTGTACAAAATTATTGTTACATTGTGCTATATATACATTAAAGTATACCGTACAGTCGAAACGACTGCATAAAACTCGATCCCAGCTGGTTTGACTATCAGTTTCGGTTTTCCTTCGTCTCATGGAGAAATGAAAAGCCATATTAAGCTGCGGCTTTCCCCAAAAATTGGGTGACACCAAAGATACTTTACGTGTACTAAGTATGGATTGTTGAATGTTAATATTGCATACATTTCTTCTATTCTAGCAACTATATTTAACAGCCTTAAGGAAATTAACGTCGCTATTAAACTTCGTGGGAAATAACAAACGGTTAGGAACAAATTTAAATGCTTCCTTTATCGCTGTAGTTGTTTCTTAATTCAAATCTGGTGTCAGTGACGTCAAATCCAAGTGACGTGTTTTGGCAGAACTTCGTGACTGATTTAACGGTTAGCTGGTAAGGAACATTTAACTGTTGAAGGCAACAGATAGTGTTTTTGCCGTGTGATGCCGGCTGACTAGAATAGCACCATCTCCTCCCGCGGGTGTCGTAAGAGGCGACAAAGGGAAAAATCCTACGGACGAGCAGCAGCATTCGAAACTCAATCTACAGCTACTGCGGTCACCAACCCGCCTGCCAAGCGTGGCGACTATGGCAACTACCCCCAAGATGATACAAGTCATATTTGTGGGAGGCCTATGTCCAGCAGTGGACTGCATAAGGCTGAAATGTATGATGTATGTATGTAATGTAGATGGTGTTTCACGCCCAGAACAGATATGATGATGGTAATTTTATCTTGCATAACTTTTGCACTTACCTACTGGTTAGAAGATGACATACGATAAAAACTTGACCGTGATAAGCAGGCAGGTATACATTGAGAGAATAATGTATTTTTCATAAGCTGACAGTCATAACAATCTAAAGTAAGGATTATGTCTAAAACTGCTATACAGTTACGGAACCTTTCAATATACGTGGTCCGGCACTTACATGTAGTACAACTCAGTAACTGGCCACTTGATACTGAAAATGAATTCTGTTCACCTATAAATAGAACTGATTTTCTAATGCGGTTTTCGTTACTGGCCAACCGGCAATAACCTGCCACCTCACACTAAAATGAATTCTAATAGCCTATACACAGAGTACATTTTTAATATAATGTGGGCAGTTGTTGGAGGGTTACCACTAGGGTTGCCAACCGTCCCGTTTCTGGGGCCCGTATCGTCCCACAAGGGGTCCAGAAGTGCATTCAGTGAGAGTGAGGCCGCGTGAAGGTGTCCCGCGGTTTTAAGCCTGGTCCCGCAATGTGATCGCAAATGTACCGCGAATCTCTGAATCACAGTTGGGAACCCTTTACCAGTTACTAGATTTCGGAATAAAATGTAACTATAATTGGAAATACTATAAATACACTATAATTGTACGAGTACTATCAAGGGCGAAGCCTTAAACGTGACAAAAGTCCGTACCTCTTTTTTTACCCGCTCAAATCCCATCGACGTTCATAATGAGCCAATGAGTAAAGAATCCTAAGGAGGTGAAATACCTACAAGAAAAACGTGCCAGCCTGGAACAATAAATGGCGTCTTGACAGTTATTCTAGTGCTGCCCTAATGTTACAAATTTAATCGATGAATCAAAAACTTGCTACGACGTTTAAAGACTTGTATTTATGTATGTGCATTTAGTTTAAAGTTTTTATTTATATTCGACTTATAAAACGTGAGTTACCCCCTTCTATACAAATATATTTATCTCACGATAGTTTTGTGTTTAAAAATATTAAAAACTAAGCTTAAAGTCCTATTTTTTAGAGGACAACCAGGAGTTAAGATGATATGTAAAAAATAGTTTAAATTAGTTAGTATTAAGTTATATTTGTGTTTTATATAAAAACTGTAACCCGAGGTTACTATGATCAAGTTTAGAGGTTGACATCTCTTTTGGCGATCCTAATAAACTCAAAAATATGAAAAAAAAAAATATAATAGGTAATCGGTTTTTCTCGTTTTTATCTTCGCAGGAAAAGAAATAGCACTGTTTTTTCAGAAAAAATTAAAACGTTACATTAGATCAAAGTTACATTGAAAATGGGGTTACTTTGAAACCACTGCTTTTACTCTCATTATGTAAAGTAAACCATAAAAATAGAAACACAAAAATCGGTTCAGTACTTTTTAAGTTATTTATATTTTTATTACGTCGGGTTACTTTGATCACATATAGAATGAAACAAATTAGTGATTACTTAAATAGCTTTATTAGATTTTTTACTAAAAAAGTAAAGTACGTAGGTATCTTCCTATACTTGATGTTTGATCTTATCTGGTGCGTGATGGTTGTAATGATGGCACTGCGTCATCTCGCAATCGAATAACACCCAGGGTTTTATTGAATGAATCTTCATGGAAATGCAAGGAGCAGATAAAAATATCTGTCAAATTAGGCCGGATATTTTCTGTACCGATTGCTTCCAACCACTTCTTCGTTTTAAAGTCGCTTCTTGGTAGGCTGAAAAGATAAAAAATGTTAAGATGCAGTTTTAAATCAATTTACAAAACCTTTCCTTGCTTGTAACTTGTATATTATATCTTAAAATGATCAACATTCATCTTTCAGTACATCCGTTTGTGGCGAGAGCTTGGAATTTATTGCTTCTTTTAGACCAATACAATAAGGAATAGGTTAAAAACTATAATATACATATGAACAGAAATTTAAAAAGTTAAGGAATTGCCGACTCAAATAAGAGATATCGATATTTATAGAACAACACTAGCCATCTACTGATCGACATATTAGATGTAAAAATATCCATAAATTAGCTAAAGATTACATTAATACGTAACACATCTTAATCTTTACAATAATAATATTGCAATTTGTACTTTAAACACTCAATAATGTTGATAGTAACCAATATTTCAATAAATAAATGTTACATACCGGTGCAATGATAAAGATCCTTGGTTTTTGGTTTTTGTTATACCACAGCCCACTACACTACACTTTGGCATTATTATAAAATGTTTCTTCACTTCATTTTAAAGTTTTTTCACAGCAAAAATCCGTAAAACGCGAGATATCATTTATTTTTTAAAACAACCACGGTGTTTTGACAGTTCAATTACTATTAACTGAGTGGAACATAAAATGGCTCCCGGCCGCATTTAGGCATTTAGACGTCCGACAAGTGTTGCCAAATTTGAAACCCACCGGCGTATTGTTGTCTCTTTTAAATAACTGAAAATAAAGCTTTAGAAAAAAGAGACAACTATATTTTTCAGAATTCTATGTCGAAATGCATGATATCTGCATAACTGATTGAATATATAGAACAATATGCCAAGTCCATAGATTCCTTGGTCATAGTAATGAGCGATGACCTTGGCAATATCCTACATACTTTCTAAAGTCCTAATTTTAGTCTTAACCTAAACAAAACAAGGTTTATTTTTGAACTAATAAATAAAAATGAGACGAACTGCAGAACTCAGGCGATTAGCCTTGGTAGGCGACACAAAGTTTAAGTACCACATTACAAGGTTGTAACTTTCCCGCGAGTGCTGGCCGATTATAAAATGATTAGAAAAAGTAAAAATGGCGGGTAAATTACGTACAAGTTATACTCTAATAGAGTACCTATATTGTAATAAAAACATAGGTACTCTCACGTCATAGGGCATCTGTTTAAAATGTAAGATATTTCGTGTTATATGTTGATAGGCCTTAATTACGCCATGATTGGGGTAAAAGAGAAAATTGTACGAATTATTCCAATTTTGATGATCGCTGAAATTAGATTACAGACCTCTCATCGCCTTTGCTTTAAGTATTTAAAAAAAATCAAAATATTTCATGAAAAATTATTTGATTTCTTCTTAGTTGTTTGATGATCGCCTCCAGCCATACTTTTCTTATTTTGATACCGCAATTGTGTTTGTTTATCTATTAATCTAGAGACGTCCTACGGTTATCGATTAATTGTATTATCGACTCGCTTGTGGAGTCTTCGCTCTGGTTGGCAACCTCACGGGTCGCTTGCTATTCAGGGGGAAAGTGGATGGGTGACCTCGGGATTATGTCATTGGGAACAGCTGTTGTTTCCTGCTTATGTTACTACTTTAAATAATAGAAGTAGAGAGTTTTATGAGAGGTAGGGCACAGCGAAGTACCATCACGCTTGAGTCTGGAGAAGCCCAACTGGGGAAGTACCTCCTCCTTACAGTAGACATCCATAATGGCACTGCTAGCTTTCAGGTATGTAGTGTTGTGTTCCTGATGGTGAGTAAGGTTCTCAGAGTTCGAACCCACCTTAAAGGTCGGCAACTTGTGACTCCCCTGGTGTTGCCGGTGCCATGGGCGACCGTAATTGCTTACCATCAGGCTGCAACAATCCATCTGCTAGTTTGCCGCCTATGTCATAAAAAATAAATACTACTTGTTACATGACGAAAATATTGATAGACGATAAACAGATTTCAGATAACAGTTGCTTTCGTAAAAAACTAGTGTCTACGCAAATTCCATATTATGTGGGGCCACGCGAGGATGGTGATGATGCTTGATATTTTCGAAACTACAAAGAAATTGAGCGTTAAATTAGCCTGAAACTAGACTACTTTTTATTTTAATCTAGCATAAAGTTCTCACATTAGTCGTTTACAATGCTCAACGGGCATAGAGCACGCGACGCTCTGCTTTCTTTTTCTTTCCGCGGCTGCACCGCGCCATCTAGATTGCTCCATGTGAAAGGTCATTACTGTCACTGGGTTTACATGATGGACAGATTTTGATTAGATAATTTGTTACGGTTGACCTAGGATTAGACAACAGATCATTCTAGATTGTTATTTGAGAATAATACATTTTAGTGTCAGTTTTATAGCAATTAGATCCGGCAAAATTTTACGGTGCCTCACTTTACTCTCTCTCTTTCTTACCTTTGATTTACAATGATGGTGGGACTTACGTACTAGCTTTTCCTCGCGACTTCGTTGGCCAACCATGCCAGTTTCTAAAGTATGATTGCGGGATAAAAATTATCCTATGTCCTTTATCGTAGTTCAAACTCTCTCCATACCAAAATTCATTCCAAATGTTTCAGCGGTTTAAGCGTGAAGAGGCAACAGACAGACAAAGAGAGACACTTTCGCATTTATAATATTAGTATGGATGTTAATGTCAAAAATTAATTAAAATTCTCTGGTTTTCTACTGGCACATTGATTTCTCAAAGCATTATATAAAAATGAATTCAGGACATTTACCATTAACGGTCCATTATATAATTATCGACGCATCCTTATGTACCGGTGACTGAATATATATAGACACAGCTCTCCATACAAAAATTGGTTAATATAAGTTTTAAGCGTCAAATCTCATGCGCGGCGTTACAATATTATGGCGTTGTCAAACTTACAGGGATGATACTAATCGAGATGGAACCAATTTACATGAATATTATTCTGACACATTTTTTTATTAAGATTATAAATTATGCTTTTCCATACTTTATAAAAATGTATATCTGTAATGACGTATAGGAGAACACTGCCACGATTTTGCGTTACGACATTGCCTCGGTCTTTCTCTAGTCTCGAACATCGGAGGTGCATTTTCGTAAGTTTATGCGTGACTAAGCCCAGTTTATCGTTAAATTCAAAAGTTGAAACATAATAATATTAATATGTAGTACATATGTATTTTGGAATAATCGCAATAGTGTGAGTGTAGACGATTAACGGGTTTATGTTCATCTTTTTCGTTTTTGCAATATTCGAATGATAGGGAAGCCAATAACGGAATTTCTATCATCGACCATTGCGATAGACAGATTCGCAAAGAGGTTATCTGTAATGTGCATTTCAATGAAATGGGCAGGAAATTAAATTTCGTGACTGTATGTATATATTTTTATAAAATTATAATAAATAATAAAACCTTCGGGAAATAAACTACAATAATTATAACGGAAAGTTTAACAGCGGTACATTTGTAGCGTACCTACTTGCTTTTTTAAATAAAAGCAAATAACGGGAATTGCTTGTGACTTGAAAATAACATGAATTACTTACTATATACTTATATTGTCACTGAGTATCAAAAAAGCATAAGTCATTATAAAACTAGTATAGAGTTACGACATTTGGTTCAGCGTATTAGTCTATACAACAATCTGTTACTTTAAATAATTTTTTATCATGTTCAGGGTTAAACTTACACAAACCAAAGGATGGGGATCATTATTCTTGTGTTTTTGTGGAGTTTTTTCGGCACTATTTTACCGGACAAGAAGGCATTTTATATGGTTTTTTGATTTAATAATTTTATATTAGCTGACATCTTATGTCATAGACAGCTTCTGTACTACTAAAACTGTCAAACTCCGCCGCGGCTCAGTCGATCGTTCGCGGCACACTAGCCGTGGGGTCATTTTTGAGCTCGAGTCAGGCTTCTATAGTATTACTAGTTCGTTGTTATGTACTAAATGCATTAACCTAAAACAATGAAATGAAATTAACAATGACGTCGTAAAATTTAAATGAACGTTAATTTACAACTAGCAACATTGAAATTAAAACAATATTAAAGCGGATCTCGCACGAGATATAACTACCATAAACTACTTAATTGACAATAAGATGTTTTATTTCTCACGATCTTACTTCCGTTAAGGAAAGGAAAGTAGAAACAATGATCATCTTACGTCTAATGAGGTCGCATAACCAGTGCTCATTGCTATTAAATGTTCTTGTTTAATAAACATTAAACTGGTAACAGTATATTAATATTTTCCACGTCATAGACTGGTATATACGATACAGACCACAGAGCAAAATATACCTACATACGCTTGTATTAAGTTATACTTCAGTTTGGCATTTAAGTGACGTGGCTAGTGGCGGCAGCTTTGACGTTTGACATGGCGTTTAATTTAAGCCACGAGCCAACCAAGACCAATTAAATAAATAATAAATAAATATTATAGGACATCCTTACACAAATTGAGCCAGCACGGTAAGCTCAAGAAGGCTTGTATTCTGGGTACGCAGCAAACGGTATATATAAGATACAAATGCTAAAATACATAGAAAACTCATGACTCGGGAAGAAATACTGTGCTCATAAGACAATTAAATCATTTTACTGGGAATTGAATCCAGGACCGTCGGCTTCATATGCAGGGTCACTAGCGCTAGACCTGTAGTCTTTACGCTCAAACGGGTAAAATCTGTTTTATCTACAATCCAATATTACAGTGTGGTACCATGGCAGGGTCGCCATGAGATGTTCATGTTTAATAAGTAAATCAATATGCAGAACATCTGTTGGGAATTCGATAGCTTTAGAGTATATTCAAATGAACTGAGAACTAAAAGGCGACCGTAGTTAGCAAAAATATAATGACAACTGTAAAACAATGGAATAACAAAATATACAGACTACAAAACCAGAGACCATATTAAAAGTATAAAAACCTCGTCGACAACATCCTTATACAAATTGACTGAGCCCCACGGTAAGCTTAAGAAGGCTTTTAAAGGGTTTTGTTCTATTGAACCTTTGGAATAAGTTATTTGTTTTCAAGACTGTAGACAATAGCAAACATGCACGCTTACAATTGGGTCAACTTACACGGAATGAAGTTGTTTCTGCGAACAATTAGTTTCCATTATTTCTTGCGTGCGACGCGAGTCGAATGTAAAAGTTTTTGCACGCAATTATTGAATGCTTGTTAGTACCTAGCATACTTTGTAACTACGTGGCGATGACTCGGCTTAGTGCTGTCTACATCTGAATTGTATAGAATACTGACGTATGTAAATATAGCTGTTTATACGGCTATAAATCATATTAGTTGTATTGAAATAATGACATATGTTTTATAAGAGTTATAGTGATCAATTAAACATTAACACGGCTCTACTCACGTTTATTTAGTCACTCGCGCGACATGTTATAGTGATCAATCTTGATTTGAAGTATCACGGGAAAGAAAGAATAGAGATGAAGAAGATTTAAAGATATCTTTGGAATTAAATTATGTCGGAAAAAAGAAAGAATATAATATCAGATTTTTACAAACGATTGTCGATTAAGTACTATTCTATTAATTTTTTAATTTATATTCAAGTAACAACTAATACTATGTACTCGTATTACAGCTTACATAAAATCAAAGAGGAATAGGTTCATGTATAATCAACATTATCCACGAATAATTTCCTAGCGAAATACATCTTTGTCTGTTAAGTCACCAGGCTTCCATGACCGAGGAGCTGATTAATCAATAAGTCTTAAAAAATTGCCGATGAAAACCTTGACCATTACATGGCTAATGTCGAAGTCATGTACATAGCTGCGACTTATGATCACTGATTGTACCTACTTTTAAGTTATACAGAAAAATTACGTAACTGTGTATGGGATGAGAACAGAGTTACTGCGTTTCAACTTAGAGTAACTATGTCAGATACGAGATTTTTACAAAGTCGTGACGATATATACTATACTCGTATCTTGATCAAGTAAAAATGTTTTTTTTTTATTCCAGCTATCGGTTGCCGAAGTAGAACTGCGCGCGGCGGCTGAAGAGAGAGACAAGATGCTCAACGACGCCAACTACAGCAGCCTACAGAACGACGAGGCCGTCACTCAGGCCAGGAGGGAGAGGGACGAGGCTATAGAGAGGAAGAAGACGGCTGAGGTAAGCTTTCATGTTCAGTCTATTGAAGGACAAGAAAATGTTGAAATTATCTTCAAGCACATGTTTTTAACCGACGTTCATTTTCTTTTTTTATGACGCATAACTTTTTACTGGAAAGTCCGATATTGGAAATTATTTTTTTATTATACACTTACATTTTTTTTTCTAAAGCCTAAGTCGTATCTAAATCATTTAAAAACTTCTTCGAAAGATTGTAAAATGTAATATGTATAAATACGTATACAGACGCGTATAAATACGTACCGACTACAGCAAACACATATTGCATAGGCAAAAGCCAGGTTGGGCAACTTGCTGCCCCAGAACTTAAAAAGAAGAAGAAGAGAACAAAAATATTGAAACAAGAAAACAAAAATTCTGCTACCTAGAAATAAGATTTAAAAATCCTTCGATGTATTTCCAGGTGTCGCTAGCCAAGACCCGCGTGGAGCTGATGCAGGCCAACAGCCAGTTGTACGAGGCGGTCCGGCAGAAGGTGGACCTTGGCCAACAGCTGGAACAGTGGCAGGTCAGTAAAACCTTTAAATGTCTAAGATTTTTTACCACAGCTTTTCCTATCAGCCACGGACATTGCTGGACATAGACCTCATCCATAGAAACGATAGGAAATATAGGAAGTTCAGCGTAATAGGAAGACAGGCGGGTTGGTGATCGCAGGTTCCACTGCTCGCAATTTCTGCGGTTTCTCGCGGTTTCTGATCGCAATTTAAAGACAATACCCGGCTACAAGGTGTATGCCATCAAGTCAAAAGCGGGTTGTCGCTTTGTACAGTCGCCATCGGATATATGTATCAGAGTTGGTCACAAATATTTGAGCAACGCCTCTATTGTCGAGGAGATAAAGTGCATGTTCAGATCTTTATGACCATTTCCACAGCTCCGATATATCTTATGGCGACTGTATAGTGAAGAGCATACAATATAATGTTCCCGTACTTCTGGCTAGGTTATTAGTGCCATCTAGTGTTTCACCGCCGAAATAGATCTTTTGCATAGAATTTGTTCGCTGGCAAACGCCCACAAAGGAACTACACACGATACTCGACAGATGGCAATGGTATTTGTTCCTTATAGTAAAGTAGAAACTCTTCCAAATCTAACAAATGAAATTGAACTCTGTTCCAATTGAATATAATTCAAATTTCATTGTAGTAATTACTACAAGTGGGCAACCTTAGGAGGTTAATATATCATTGTAAAATACTAAAAAATGCTTACAGATGGACATGCAAGAGCTGATCGACGAGCAGATGAAACACAAGCTCACCTCCGAGAAGCGGCGGAAGCTGCCCGAGCCGCCGGCGCCGACGCGCGCCTCGCGTCTCCTCGGATTTTTTCAACGATGATCTGTTGGGCGCTCTTGGGGCCTCCCACAGCCATACACAAAACTACCATATCTACAATCACATTGTTAATCTTTACGAGACATTACGACCCGTTTACTTTTAATTTCATCGCCGCCTCCAGCCTGGCTTCATGTGACAGATTGACAGCTGTCATTATCGTCGCCATCTTGGACGCGTTCGAAAATTTAAATATATTAGTTTGCGTTCTCATTTTATTTTCTAAACCGTGTGATGGTTACACCATGGCAGTGATAGTTAGTGTCTTAATTAGGTTTTTAATTGTAACTGTACACATTGTTTAAATTACTGAGTGTAGAATAGATTTGCACTGCAATGCAATGATTTTATTTATAAACGACATTCTGTATAATTTTTTTAGTGAACTGGATGTGAGTTTTGGAATGGTTTAGGCGGTTTGGTACAACAGATTAACTAGATACGGACTGAGCCAAGAGAACTGACATCTTTTGGTCCGTATGTTTACTTTAATAGTAGTAATATTACAATCAATTTCTAATAATTTCTTTAGTATCATCCAATTAACATCAGCTTGTTTATTAACATTTACTTTTGTAAAAGGAGCGTCTTATATGACTTTCCAAAATTGTCCTGTAATGACAATTTTTAAGTAAGAAAAATATGACGCTAAAGTGCATTTAAAAAGTACCTTTTTTACGTAAAATGTTCATAAAGTTTGAAAATATTGATATACCTTAACGCTTATCGTTTGCAGTCCATTCCTAAACTAACATATCCATTAAATTTTAATGTGTGTATATAACTGAATTTTTTATAGGTTAAATAAATTTGTATTTTGAGGATATTTTTCAGACGATCTCTTTAAGGTCAGTTTAAACTCGTTTCTCCTTATTTTAAATATTTAAGATGATGTATCGAACGAACCAGCCCTCTCAAACGGTGTTCGTATTTACCTACTTATTTAGCCAGATTCTACTGACATGTATTTTGTTAGAATAGATAATTATTATGTAAGGTTAAAAATTAAGGAGGGCAGAATTGAAGAGACGAGAAGCTCTGGAAAGCCTAGGACCACGTATCTCAGCCAAATAAAGAGTGAGGCCTCGTATGAGGGAATCAAAAGTCTGGCTCAAAGAAGAGAAGATTGGAAATTAATCCACCGACAAGATCATGGCTCTTAAATAAATGATGATGATGATAAGGTTAAAAAACATTTGTATGGAATATCCATTCTCCCTCTCGAATCAAAGCTGTTTCATTATCCTTACATATAATTCGTCGTCGTCAAAAAAAGACTATCGTCTCAAAAATATCTGTTGTATTTTATCTTTTTGAGATTGTACGTATTAGTAATATTAACGTATAGCTTAATTAAATCACTTCAAGTGACTACAGGTGCACCAATAGTGTTGTAAAATAATAATTAATAACAAAATATGTGAACGGGAAGGGCGGCGTTTATTTTAATTTATTTTTTAAAGTTGTATCTCAAGGAATATATTTTGTCATTTTTTTATACGTCTCTGCATAGCCTTATCGAGTGTTGTATTTTTGTAGGTTATGTTGTGTTACTTATATGTGACATTATCTATGAAAAGGGACCTTATTGTCGATGGCGCTTACGTCCTTGTTCAAGATGAACAAATACAAACGCAACGCGGTTAGACGTAAGCGCCATGGACGATAAGGTCCCTTTTCATAGATAATGCCACATATATATTTTTGCCGCCCAGATCCATGTTGCATAACAACTTGTAACGTGTAATATTACCGGAAGTCCTTTTCCAATTCCTATTATCAGAAAGAGAGTTCCGCTAATATTGTTAAGTGTACATTGTTATACTACTGGACTCCCAATTATTTAATAGCCATATTATTTACAGAAACATTACGGAATACGAATTACTTGATCTGCTGCAATTTTAGATTATAATAAACTAATTCCTAGTATATCTTAATAAATGATTATGTATTAATGTTAATGTTTAATTTAATAATGTACACATAGGTATGTGAATATGTTTTGCAATACAGTTGAAAATGTACCTAATTACTTATATTACTGTGCCTTAAGTATTTGGCCTTTTAAAAGTGCCTTTATTGCTAGACGTTTTATCCGTACAACCGATTTTTGGAAAAATATTTTAATTGTCTCTCATTTTATTACTAATAAGCAACAATTTGATGCATGTATCAGGATTATTATGCTATATTAAGAATATCAGAAATACTGTTAATTGAATTTGCATAAAAATCTAGTTATGCAGAAAACGATATTTGACGTTCATAAGTGCATGTAATGTGCCTAAATTGAAAAATACAGATCTTTTATCTTTTTACCTTTTTTTGAAGTGTTTTAGGAACTTAGTAAAAAGGTAATTAAAAATTATCAGCGATGTAACTCTGCTCCTGAACGCAAAAAAAAACATACTTAAAAAAAACTTACATTACATAAAAAGTTCCAATGATCCATATACCCATGATCCATTATGCTAGGCGATCTAGGGTCTGTTGCATAATAAATTATAATATTCGCGTAGCTCTCTATCTTGTTTCGTGTATTAGAAAGAGAGTTCCGCTAATGCCTAATTATAAATCATTATGCGTCGGTCCTCTGATATCTTCTATAGAAAAAAAAGATTCAATAGATTACAATTATTTTGATCTCCTATCTTGCCATTATTGGTAAGTGGAATGTACAAATAATTGTTTCTAAGATATTGCGTCAATAAAAAAAGACACTTATTTATAAGTTAAAAAATTAGTTCGAAATGATAACCTCCTCTTTTTTTTTGAAGTCGGTTAAAAATAAAGTCTTTTTTTTTTCGAAGTTAGCAGGATTTTTTTTTAATTTATGTACTAGATAAAATTATATTTAATACGTTTGATGAATACGAATATTAAAACTAGCAAATCAATTTTGAGAGTATATAAAAACGGCACAGTCAACTTTGTAAAACATTTAGATTAAGTACATTTTATTATTTTTAATGAAAAAGACATTTCGCAATATAATTTTTATTAATTTATTGTTAAGACTGAATTGAATTGTAAAATATGAAATCATAAAAAATATTAGAATAAAACATACAATATTCATTCCCGTTCCATGACTCCAGGAATTAGAAGAATATTTTTCTTGAAAAAAAAAACATTTGATGTTCCTTCATTGTTTATGGTTAGTTAAAAAAACATGTGCTGTAATACCACCGACAACTGTCATAAAATTACGTACAGTCACCAACAGATATATCGGAGCTGTTGAGGTGGTCACAAATATCTGAACGTGTTCTTTATAGCCTTGACAATAGAGGCGTTGTTTGGATACTTTTGACCACTTCCACAGTTCTGATATATCTGATAGCCACTGTACTTATTATACAATTTTGTTACACGCATATTCTTAAGATTTTAAAAGTAAGTTGCATTTAGTATATAGGTAATAAGACATCATCAGTCGTACTAAGAATTACTTTTTTTAGTTAGTCAACTTCATAATTCAAATTCTTAATTCCGGAATAGAACAATGGACTCCTATAAGTTTTTATTAATTATGTACATGTTTGCAAAACTACAAATAGTTATATTTACTTTCTTAGCACAAACCTTATTTCTATGGCGAGTAACTTCGTAGTCATTCCATTTTATTAAATCCTTGAAATTGTATCGTTAGGATCATATTTGTCTCTGGATTGACTTGGTAAAATTATACTCTGAATAAATTGTGGGCCTATGACGGTTCCTTGGGGTATTCCTTGGAAGCCAGGCTGTTTTATAGTTTTTGTGATCGGTTTATAACGATAATAAATATAAACAACGAATATTTATAGTTATTAATTAACTTGTCAATGAAACACGGATGCTGTGCCTAAAGAAAAATTACACAGAAATATGTCTTAATTATCCGAAGCTTCAGTATGATCCAAACGATATAATTTTAAAATAGTGTTAGTATTCACAGATCATCTGAATCAGTGCAAACGTACTTAATGCAACTTCATCATCACTTAAGTTCTAAATCATGTACTTACATAATTTACCTTCATTTTGTGGAATTAAAATAAAGCATGAAATTTTACGTAACTTGGTGTTTTACTGATTTTCCTTTCCATTCCTAGTATTTTAGCCTCGTGTTCATTGCCCTTCGTATACGAAGGTAAAATCTAACTATAGTTATGCCGTTATGAGTTTTACAAAAAATATGATTTGAATGTTTCATTAATATTTTTATGTATTTTAAGAATCCCTTTCTTCTTGCGGGGGCATTTTCTGGGATTTGACAACAGCTGGTAACTTATAATACAGTCATGGACTTTGATTGATAAGCCACTACAATTTAAGCAATTTTCGTTTTTTTTTTTAAGTTTATGAAGTGGCCAACGTTAAGTGAAAACAATTAAAAGTTCCTGGCTATATAAACGGAAGTCACTTTTTGACACCGATTATTGGAAAATGACGTTTTCGTGTTTTAGATGATGCAAGCAAAGAAATGCAAGTCGGTAGGTATATTATTTGGCAGATACGTTGTATGTAGTTCCGAAACGGTGTGTTTCAAGGATACAAGTTAGACAATCAGTGAGAGTCAGGGTATATTCTATAACCATTAGGTATCTAGCACAGCAGCCTAGTGTAGCAGTTTGCTGAACATTTCAGCCATAAGATGTCCACTGCTGGACAAAGGCCTTCCCCAAATTTTAGGGGGATTGGTGTTGCCATAGTCGCGTTTGGCAGGCGAGTTGGCGACAGCAGTAGGTTCGGTTTCGACGGGTGGCCATCCGTCGGTTTTTTCCCTTTCTCGCCTCTTACGACACATGCCAGAGGAGATAGGAATCAGACAGTATTTATATTATTCTGTAAGCGCTGCAACATATTAAATAGTAGGTACAAGTGTAATCAATACGACCAACTTATCAAATATCAATAATATCATGTAGGTACTACAATACGTAAATGATCGATTTCAAGACACGAATCCAAAGCTAAGTAGGGAAATTTTAACGAACCATACTCTTACCATAGATACCTTAGAAACTATATCAAGAACATACCACGTAGAACCTGGGCCACGGAAGTTTCTAATTTAGAGGAAGAGCAGAGAAAAACATAGTGTCTTTTTCTTACGCTAGTACTGTCACCATAAGAAAAGAGATGAGTATGTTACCAGTTTGCCAGAATTTTTTTTTAGACTACATTAAAAAATACCGCTAATTCTTCTCTTCTTCTTCTTCTTTTAAAAAAATATGGCTTCCATCAATAAATCAATCGATGATTTCGCCAGTGTCAAGTAAAATAACTACTTATAATAACATATAAGTTTGCCCTTAGAGCATGACGTTGTTCGATAGTAGGCCTTGCGTTTTGTAAAGTGGTAGCTGGACTTTACAGAAAGCTAAGAGGCGGCCGTGACCCCGGGATTGCCGGGTGATGACCAAAATAGTGGTGAAACACGTTTTGAAATCTATTCTTCATTAGCTGCACAATTCTGCGTTAGATCACTGCATAATACGCTATCAATATTACACACTAAACTACGTTTGAACAAAAAACAAAAAATATATTTTCAAGACGACTTCGCCATTTTGAGGTTCAACCGTCAATCCTACCGCTAATTCGATCTCAGTTCCAAAATGTGACCATAGATGAATATGAATCTAACGTGACTGAAATGTCAGGATGAATACGTCAATCTTTTGTTTATAATTTTTCTTTGCTAGAAAAATTAATTTATTTCGATATTGTATTTTTATATACATTTCATTTTTATCAAGATGCCCCAGCAAGTAGACCAGAAGACTGTTGATCCTGAAATAGAACTCAGCAATGTCCAGCGCACTGTAAGAAATTATATCAATAATTCCCTCGTTATTTCATCATCATCTTCCTAGCATCATCCGAAGCTATCCCTACCCAGCACGTTCAACATGACAATTTAAGTCTAAAGATAAGCGTAGAGCAGCTTTTACAAAAGCCTTGCTACCTTACAGCTCGAAAGACCAAGATTTTGAAGTTTGTCCAATTGCTTGACAACGTTTTATTTTCTTATTTTTAGATTTTTGTCAAATGGTTAGTATCAAAGCGCAATTTCTGGATTAGAAGTCTTACCTTTAGTAATAATGCTCTACTTTACACTCCCTTCTTATCATCTTCTTTTCTCTGAGACAGAGACAGTGGTACCGGGGAGAAACTATTATTGATCAAGGAGTTTCTTACTTCATTGGCGAAATCATCAAGGAGTTGATGGAGCCAGATAAACAAAATTGTTTTGAATTGAGTTTTTCACTTTGAGCATAGACATAGAAAGCAAACTAGACGGATAAGAATGAGTTTTCACGTACGTTTTCCAAATAATTTAATGGCGAGCCTCTACGTTGGTTTTAGAACAGAAGTTTCCAGAAGTGTCACAATTAAAGACGTGGAGAAAAAATTGTTTACGACTTACGTCATACAATTTAGCAACACGCAAAAAAAATCTAGTCTAAAATGAAATATTTCTTACTAAAATGAAAGATTTTTCCGGTCTATGAGGGTCTCCCAAAGTATGTCGGATTTGGCTAAAGTCTATCAGAAAAACTTCAGCAGTGCAGTTCAAATATCACTCAGTTCGTATCAGCTCAGCTCACACTGCCGTCGCCGGCCGATGTTTTCCTGTGTGTACTAAACCTCATTTCCCTCAGTACAAGAAGTTGGCGCCGATATGCAGCGTGGAGAAGCGCGCCGCCGGGGAGCCGCAGCTGGCGCCGCAGGAGAAGCAGCTGGGCATCCTGGCGCACGAGCTCAAGGAGACCCTGCTTTGTGTGAATGTAAGTAGCTACTCTAGGGCACTTTGAATGTGCATAGGGTCCGTCCACGCCTTTCTGTCCAACACAACTGCCATGGCTCCGGTCCAGTCAAGGGCAAATCTACTTTTGTGGGCACAATGAGCATACCCACAACCCTAATGGACTTGTGACGTCATATTCACGATTCCCGAGACAGCGTCAAGACCTAGTGTCTGTAGTGACCACAATCTTTTTTGAAGGCTGGATCTGCGCCTGGCTGCTGCTCGTAGCTCGTCCTCTACAGTATCAAACGTGTTTAATAAACAAATTGTAACTGCTTAATGGACTAGGGCGAAGTTAATTAAAAAAAATATTATGGGACAATCTTTCACCAATAGATATCCCATAGGTAAGTTCATAGACTTCATAGTAAGTTCAATTGTGTGTTGCGGTTCTTGATGACTTGGCGATACGATATGTAATATTTAATAGGTAAATAAGGTGACGGCACCAGTAATGGACACGGAACCAATCATGAACATTAGTGCTTATTTCAAAGGACTTAAGTGTTGTGCATTTGTTGGGACATATTCAATTTATAACTTTATGATTTTTGAAATAAGAACTAAGTGTCCATCATTGGTGCCTATCAGCTAAAAGTGTCCAACATTGGTGCCATTACCATACATACGTTACCGTAGATATAGATAAGAAAAAAAAAGTGATAAACACTGCGTACAGTCGCAACACTGCGTACAGTCGCTATCAGATATATCGAAGCTGTGGAGGTGGTTACAAATATCTGAATTACGCCTCTATATCTCTGGCTGTGAAAGCGAGGCATTTGTTTAGTGATTTATAAAAAAAGACTAGCAAGTCATTGTTTTACAATGCACGCCTCTATTGTCAAGGAGATAAAGTGCATGTCTAGATATTTGTGACCTACACAGCTCCGATTTATCAGATGGCAACTGTACAAAGTATCTTTGTGACCATTTACCTAACCTTTTTTTCGAGTTAATATTGATTACAAAACTTGCAAACTTATTATTATTGATTCTTGACTTACAGCTGGCTAAGAAAGGGCGACATGGTGTCCGCGACAAGTTAGAGAAGAAGGAAATCCATCACTCGATTCTGGAGTATGAGCATATGGACATGGAAATGAAGGACGAGAGAAACCAGCAGGCCGAGCTGGACTGTCTGAACTACCTCGCCAAGAAGCAGATGCAGGAGCTGATGAAGAAAGTGCCCACGGAAGCTGATGTAGGTTTCAGTAATTTTAACTTTGAACTGTCACATCAAATACTACATGAATTCCATGATATCCAAAAATAATAAAATTATATATAGGCATCGGACGGAAGAGTGCAAATGACATAAGGAACAGGACTAGTACCATAATGGAGTAGCTATCAGCGTAACATATTTTATACAGTCGATCTATTTGTCGATGTCATCGACATAATTATTTCATCGTTATTAATGGTGTTAAATTTAGTAATTTAGAGCCCAGTAATATTTTTTTACCAAATACATTTAGAGCGAAATCAATTTGTTTTCTGGAGAACAGTTCATGTATCTTCGGTATGAAGTGTTTTTATAACAATAGTGATAGTGAGTATATTAGTAGGAGATTATATCCCGCTCGCTGCAGATTGTGTGATTTTTGCCGTATTTTTAATGCTACTGCTACAACGCAATTCATTTATCCTTCTAACCTTTTTAATTAAATAAATATTGACCATTTTATATTGACGAACTACATCACCTTGAAAAAGAATGGCCAAATAATTACGTAGACGTTTTATCTACGATATCGACAAATTTATCGACAGTCCTGTTCCTTATGTCATTTGCACTGTTCCGTCCGATGCCTCATAATATACTATGCACGTCCCATGATACGAACAGGGGCAGCATCCGCTTAGTGTACCCCTTACATTTCATTAAAATTGTCGAAAGGGCCTCTGCGCGTTAGCTCGATCCGGCTCCGCGTACGCCTCCCAAATGTCCGGAACACCATTGTTCCGTGTACGGAAGAGACATACTTATACATATACTTACCTACATGAGATATTTCGACGGGTTCCGTTCATGTGGTCTACTTGGTTAGGGCGTCAACAGCGAATGCTGGAGACACGAATATTGTTATTTATTCCTACTTAAATAGTCATTAAGCTTATGTTCATATGACAATAATAGTTATATGTTGTCTCCCATTAAGATCAACAGGATATATTGTATATGCGGATTAAATCAGTCCATTCAAGAATATAGAACTAGAATCCCTTTTGGTCATGCTCATGTCAACAAAAAAGGCGCGAAGAAAATTTTGTTTTACACCCAGTTCCGAGTAAATTTCAATAATAAATAATTCAAATAATAAATCGTTTATTGTCGGAAAAAAGAAAACAAATAAACATATATGACACAAGAATAAGAAGAGATTTTGGACCCGGGTATGTCCTTAAACTACGTCCAACAATTAGAGGTAGGGCACAGCGATGACCATCACGCTTGGATCTGGGGCAGCCAAACTGGGGAAGTACCTCCTCCTTACAGAAGATCACAGCCTATTATGGCTGCTGCCTGCTGCTGCATTTTTGTAGTGTTGTGTTCCTGGTGGTAAGGTTCCCAGAGCTCCAAATCCCCCTTCAAGGCCGGCAACGCGTCTATGACTCCCCTGGTGTTACGGGTGCTGGTAATTGCTTAACATCAGGCAATACGTCTGCTCGTTTGCCACCTTTGCCATTAAAAAAAAAAAGATGAAAAACATGAAATTACAAAACTTACGACAAAAGGCTCGGGACTTAGCATTAGCAGCGAGCCTGGTAGACTGCACAGAGCTGTTCTTCAGCCCACTAGTTGTAGGGGAAATATCGCCGTAATAGCATGCATACGCATATGAATTTGCCTTGAAAAAAGACATAAGACTTTTATTTCTGCCTTTGTAATATAAACTCAGACAACAAAACCATAAAATAATAATCTAATTGGCAAACTCTCAGGAACTGGCAATAATCGAGGATGCAGCAGCTCGTCTCCGGCGCATGGAGAACCGCCTGGACCTGGCCATCAAGCGGTTCTGCGTGGCCAACTCCGACAACAAGCAGATGCGCGAGGAGATACATCGTCTGTTGGTTGAGAGGTAAATAAATCTTATAACATCACACTTTTACTTGTACTTATCATGGATCATGATTTTATTATGTATTCTTAATAATATATTTCAATATAATTATCTTTATCAATAATTCTTCTATCTTCGATATGTAAGAAGGCGATTCTATTACCTTTCATCCAGCTTCATAAATTCCTTCCAAAAATCAACAACCCCAAATTTTCCTTTCTCCAGGAATAACTTCAACACCCAATGGAACCGCACCATCGGCAAGCTGGTGAGGGGCAAGGAGTACCTCATGGACATCTTTGAGATCGCAGCCGTCGCCTTCAGAGACCGGGACGATTGTATCAGAAAGCTGGATGTCTTGAAGTGGAAAGGAATGTTCCAGCTGAACAAAGATATCGCGGTTTGATACTTGCAGTTCTTATATTTTTTTCAGCCGATAACTTCGCAATCTGACAATTTGACAATCAGTATAATACTAATCTACACTAATATTATCCTCTAGACCCGGAGACCTATAAAAAAGTCTCCATTTGAAAGCAAGTTTTGATCTCTGGGCCTAGAGGTTATAAAGGCGAAAGTTTGTGAGTGTCTATGTTTGTTACTTCTTCTCTTTGTGTTTTAACGGCTGGAGCGATTTCAATTAAACTTGGTATGGAGTTGGCTGACACCCTGGATTTACATAGGCTACTTTTTTAGGGTTCCGTAGTCAACTAGGAACCCTTATAGTTTCGCCATGTCTGTCCGTCCGTCCGTCCATCCGTCCGTCCGCGGATAATCTCAGTGACCGTTAGCACTAGAGAGCTGAAATTTGGTACTAATATGTATATCAATCACGCTGACAAAGTGCAAAAATAAAAAGTGGAAAAAAATGTCTTCTGAGGGTACCCCCCCTATACGTAAAGTGGGGAGTGTTTTTTTTCTTCATTCTAATCCTAACGTGTGATATATTGTTGGATAGGTATTTAAAAATGAATAGGGGTTTACTAACATCATTTTTGGATATTGTAAATATTTTCGGAAATAATGCTCCAGAAGTAAAAAAAAGTGCGTCCCCCCCCCCCCCTCTAACTTTTGAACCACAAGTTTAAAAAATATGAAAAAAACCTCAAAATAAGAACTTTACATAAACTTTCTAGGAAAATTATTTTGAACTTAATAGGTTCAATAGTTTTTGAAAAAAATATTTCTCTTGGTCACGCTATAACTTGAGAACGGCTTTACCGATTTGGCTAATTTTGATCTTGAAATATTTGTAGTAGCTCAGGGAAGGTTTAAACGGTGAGAAAGTATGAAAAAAATCGAGTAATATACTAAAAAACGAAAATATTGTTCCCCCATACAAGCTTTATCATTATCAACCCGAAAAAACTGTAAGCGCCGCAGGATTTCATACATCTTACGAGTTTTTGGTAAAATGGTCTCTGCTTTCGCTCGAGAAAGGCGGAAGCGCCGTAGGATTGCATATATCTTAGGCTTTTTTGCGAGCATAATAGGTACTTTATATTATTCCAGCACTAAAGTCGTTAAGGCGATAGTTTCTTACAAATTGTTAATAAATTAGCCCTTATTCCCTAAGATATGGTTGTCAAAATCTCTATTGAATGACAAGACACACTTCATCACTTCAGGCCCGGCACCCCGAACATCCAAGTTCGCATATGTCGAGTATTTCTCTTTTACTCCAATTAAGGCGTTAAGAGAGTGACAGAGACAATCGTCCGAAATTTACGATCATGATTTACGACACCTCATCTTAGACTAAATATATACAGATACACAGTCAGGCGAAAAAAATGGCTACATTCAAACTCTAGTAATTTCGAAAAAGGATGGAGTTGGTGACTTAGTCTTTCACCGACCGGCGTCAAATAACAATGTCGTCGTGCTCAGTTGAGACATGTAATAATAGCACAAAAAAATACAAGAAGGACAGTGGGATACGTTTTTTTACGTAAGTAATTCAAATGTATTGACAAATTATGTATTAACTCGATGCAATTTCGTGTTTTAGAATGAATTTAATTAATTGCAAAAATAAATGATTTTCATGGAACAAAAAGGTACGGAGTCGCTAATATTTTATTTACATGCGTTTTCTTATACATGTACCTATTGATGAAAAAGGAGATAGGGAGTGTACAGTAGCCATCAGATATATCGCAACAAACGAGATGTTCAAAAATATCTGAACATACACTCTAACGCCTTGACAGTTGAGAACGTTTTCTCATATCTTTGAGTAACTCGTATGTTGCGATATATCTGACTGTACATTTTTAAATTACATCTAGCAAATTTAAAATGGCAGATTTAATCACTTCGTCTCGTATGTACTTTAATAGCGTTATATTTTAATTCAAGATTCCCACGGGATCCCAAGCGACGATCGGAATGGGGATATCATAGCACGAGATAGGGGTGATGAATTTTTCAGACCTAACGACTGGCGTCCCGTGTGTTCGGCCCATTTCCCAGCGCCAGACATATATTTGACCAATAAAGGCTTTTGGGTACGAAACCCTAAAAAATACTATATTTATAACGAAAACCTACGTATACTGCCAATTTGGCAAACAAGTGAATTTGTTTATTATAGATGTCTTAAGTCAAATATTGTAATATAAAATGTAAAAAGTGTAAATAAACTTATTTTGTTATTAGACATTTTTTATTACTCAACGTGCCTAATATTATTTATGCGACTCCATGCATCCGATATTCTGATGACTTGGAGTTTGACATTTATTATTTTTCTAATGACGTTTCAGTAGTTGCCAGTATCGCGGTGATCCGACGAAAACGGTTTATATGTTACTTGTTTGAAAACTAGAATGTCATTTGAGGCCATTTTTTCCGACTCCTTTGTTCGGGACTGTGCGTCTATAGGTATATATTTAGTCTAAGCACCTCATAGATAAATTAAAAATTCCTTGCGACACCTTATTTGCACCTTATTATATACGCACTTCGATGTTCGCGGTACCGCTTCCGCGTAGCGCCGCCGGTTTATGTATAATTCTGCGTTTAGTTTTAATCGTAAACAAGAATCTGCAGTAATATTCATCGCCCAATGCGACCGTCCCCTGCGTTGTCATACTACTTCACTCACACTTAGTACCCATCTGAGTGTGAGTGAAGTAGTAAGACAAATACAAACATTTCCGAGAAAATACGATAGGAAAGGATTATTCACTACATCTGAGCCCCGAGTGTATGTTTTGTCACTATCGCGTTAGAGTTACCCATATTACGAGTATATCAGTATCACTTACGCATTCGAGACATTTTATACGCCAAAAGAAACTTACACTAGAGCCTCTGTACTTTAAGCTCGCGCGCATAATTTACTTAATTTGCCGATAGATGTCGCTGTAGGTGGAACGCTCATACCCTACATGGCGGTTTTAAGATTCTATCTGATTTAATGGGGTCGGAGCATGCAGTCTCCATGCTGACTGACTGACTTCAAATGACGCTGGCTGGTTATCACTCCATGTTACAACCCCTTCTTACTACTCATGGTGGGACTGAAATTGACAACATTTTTTCGAATTTTCCATCTATAGTTGGGATCTATAACCCTTTCTTTAGTTGGCATCGTCCTTTGTGGGCCCGTTTTTAGGGTTCTGTACTTAATATTAATATATCAACAATAATGTATCAAATACTTTAAATTTTTAACTCTTAAGTGGGAACACTTACTGTGACGGACGAAATACTACGGAACCCTACACTGAGCGTGGCCCGACACGCTCTTGGCCGGTTTTTTTCCTTAATAAACCGGGGGGAACAGCTAGTATAGTAAAAAGTACAGAGATGAATGCGGATTATTGAGCCACTTCCAAATAATGTTGCTAATTTAGTCGCGTAATAAATACTAAAGATAAAGATAAAGATAAAAAACATTTATTTGTGACAACACATATACAAAAACAATGTCAAACAAAGAAAGAAAAAATAATACACCTGGTGTGCATCACAAAATGGACTCAACTCAGCAAATTGCCAGCTCAGGAGCCAGCGCTGATCTTCCGCTGAGCCCATTCGGTGATGCCACGACAGATAACACACAAATTTACCTACACAAAACATACTTACAAATTCGTAATTATAATATAACAATAAATACAATAATACTCGAGGTCTCTCCATGTTATGTCACGCCCGATTTGCGCTATAGGTAAACAACTTAACTGAAGGACCATGTCTATGTAGTTGTGCTGAGAATGAATATGGATCTCGTTAAAATTTTAATATAGAACGCCGACAAGCTGACACGTTACTACTACATAGACTGGGTCTTTTAGCTAAATTTTTCACCTATACACTGCTAGGTTACGAACGTAGGTACTTGCTAAGGTTCTGTAACCCTTTTCCGTGTAAACTCAGATTTATCACGCACATTCGTGTCAATTTATTTACAACTAGGGCTCGCGGTCGTGTCCGTGATTCGTGAACCCGTAGCCGTGCGCCCGGTTTCGTGAATCACGGCAACGGTTTTCTGGTCCGTTCCGCACGTGACATTCGGTTACGTGAAATTAGGGTACGTGAATCCGTGTAGATCCGTGTAGGCGTGATCACGCCTTCACGTATCTTAAGAATAAAACTTAGTCCTTATTTATTATATTCCCGGGCGTGGCGAAATTACGAAACGTGCCATAAGTATCCAACGGAATCGAGCCCGAAGCTCCACACATGGACGCAGGTACGCGCTACGTGTCACGGCGTGTCACGGCGTGTCACGTGAATCCGGATGCGAACGTAGGTACATGACACGTACCTGGCCATATTCGTGAAATTCGTGATCTTAGTACCGGCGGTGTTAAGAACACGTAGCTACGGGTCGGCGTACATCACGGATACCAGGAGCCCTATTTACAACCTAATCGTTCGACGTTGAAGTATAAATTAAATCAGACTACCAAAACACAACTACGTACGAGTATTTACATATAGATAAATCTTGCGCTTATGCTATTATTACAGGCAATTTGGTTTGGCAAACTATAATCTGGTAGTAAAGCTTAAGTGGCGTTTTGTTTTCAAGTGTTGCCATATTGTATTTTGGTGTACAGCTACTTTGTGCGTTGGCTGGTAATACTAAATACTAATTTATCTGTCGCAGGAAATGCAATCGTACGAAGGTGAGATCAACCACCTAGCGAAGCTGGAAGAGTTCCTGCGTGTAAAGGGATCCCGCAGGATTTGTGAAGCTGATGAGATAGAAGAAGTGAAGAGGCAAGAGGAGATTCAGCGCTGCGAGAGTGAGATAGCGAGACACGATGCGCTGCTTGGTGATATCTTTGTATGTACACTTTTTTATATCATTGTCTACGGTAACTGCCGTATTCGTATATGACAAAGGTGGCAAAAGGGCAGACGGATCCCCTGGTGTTATGGGCACCCGTAACACCAGGGGAGTCACAAGCGCGTTGCCGGTCTTTAAGGGACGTTGGAGCTCTGTGAACCTTACTCACCATCAAGAACACTACACTACATACCTGAAAGGTGGCAGTGCTATTATGGCTGTGGTCTTCTGTAAGGAAGAGGTACTTCCTCAGTTGTGCTTCTCCATAATCAAGCGTGGTGGTACTTCGCTGTGCCCTCTCATTGTTGGTCGTAGTTTAAGGACATACCCGGGTCCATAAAATGTATGGGTTGTATAAAAATAAATTAAATGGTTAGTAAGTAGGTTGTGGTCGGTGACCTATAGCTATAGAACGATTTCTTCCAGCTGTACTCTGGGTCGAAGCGCGTGCTGAGCGTCGTGAACAACTTCCAAGCCGCGGAGACGAGGAACTTCCAACTCTTCGTTCTGCTGTGCGAAGTTCTGCAGGAAACCATTTTCCTGAGACGCGACCTGAGCAGGATCAGACAGTTGATACGTGAGCACATAGCTGAATCTAATATTTCTTGGTGTTATTTGAGCCGTGTGATGCCGGCTGACTAGAATAGCACCACACCATTTCCTCCCGCGGGTATCGTAAGAGGCGACAAAGGGAAAAATCCTACGGACGGGCAGCAGCGTCCGTCGAAACCTACAATCTACAGCTACTGCGGTCGCCAACCCGCCTGCCAAGCGTGGCGACTATGGCAACTACCCTCAAGATGATACAAGTCATATTTGTGGGAGGCCTACGTCCAGCAGTGGACTGCATACGGCTGAAATGATAATGATGATGGTGATTTGAGCATGAAATAAAAAAAATTAAGTGACAAGATTTGTTGTGTACCTAAAGTAAATTGTAAGTTTTTCACTCAGAATCACGTGTTTTATATCCAATCATGAACATTAGTGCTTATTTCAAAGGAGTCAAGTGTTGTGCATTTGTTGGTACATATTCAATTTATAACGTAATGGTTTTTGAATTAAGAACTAAGTGTCCATCATTGCCTGTCGACTAGGAGGATATAACCAATGTGGAGTGGCCATTAACAGGCGTTCCCCTCTGCCAAAATTACTCGGCCGCCGGTCATAATTCTTGAACTTGTGTGAATACAGTTTATGCTAGTGTTTGATAATTTTGTCGTGTGCGCGTGTAGCGACACACGTAAAAATGCATTAGTGTTAACATTATTTATGTGTGTTACCTCACCCCCCGCCGAAAACGGCAGAATTTTTCCGATAGAAATTAGTGCGTGTGTCGGCACCATATTGGTTATATGCTGTCGAAAATGAGGATAGGCTGATGATGAAGTCGTGGTAATGAATTCCAGTGGACCAGCGCGATGTGAACGAGGCTCGTGAGGAGATGCAGACCAAACGTCTCGCCAGCATGAGACTGGCGTTGAACGAACAGAGGCAGAAAACGGAGAAAATTCGGGAGCTAGATACGAACACTCACGACATGATCGCTGAAACGTACAACGCCTTCTACTATCTCCTCAGGTGCAGTACAGGACTCAGTACCATTACCACCCCATGAGTTGTGTCATTGATATTTTCGATAACGAGCATCGAGTTTACTATCTGTGCATCTTGTTCGCACCAAAATAGTACAAGCGATATGCACAGATAGTAAACTCGATACTCGTTACCGAAAACTTCAATGTCACAACTCATGGTAAGGGTACTCTCGGGTACAGATGTAGTGCAAAACTATTTTCCATCGGGAAAACTCGTATTTCGATTTCTGTGCGTTTTTCTAGAAACTTCCTGCCTCGCACAGCAAAACTCTTGAATAAATAGTCGTGTGCAGGATTTCCGGACCGATATGATATCCAAACCTTCAAGAAAAGAGCGTATAGGGATCTTAAAGGCCGGCAACGTACTTGTGACTCCTCTGGTGTTGCGAGTGTCCATGGGCGGTGGTAGTTGCTTACCATCAGGCAATCCGTCTGCTCGTTTGCCTCCTATATCATAAAAAAAAAACACGACGGCAGCCGAACTGACATTTTCATATCTATTAATATGGAACTTTATTGTTTAACGTCACATTTAATTTTTCACTTTGACACCAAACAATAAAATTCCATATTAATGGATTTGAAAATGTCACATATTTAATACCATCATTAATTGACTTTGCCGTATGATGACGGCTGACTAGAATAGCACCACCTCATCTCCTCCCGCGGGTGTCGTAAGAGGCGCCAAAGAAAAAAATCCCACGGACGGGCAGCAGCGTCCGTTGAAACCCAATCAGCTACTGCGGTCGCCAACCCGCCTACCAAGCGTGGCGACTATGGCAACCACCCCCAAGATGATACAAGTCATATTTGTGGGAGGCCTATGGCCAGCAGTGGACTGCATACGGCTGAAATGTCACAATTTCCCATTATATCTGTATTTAAATTGGCCCTAGTAGTTACGATACCCGTGTTGTCCTTAAACTGTGACACGGAACCAATGGAGGACGCATAGCCCACCCTTTTGAACGCACACGGGATAGCACACGCTTCTGGGATATTACTGCGATTGTCAACCCGGCTGCCAAGCGTTGTGATTATATCATTTAACCTCCATGCTGCTCGCTCCTTGTAGGTACCATTGGACGGACACGCGTGTCGTCGCCCGACTAGGAAAAGATTCTAGCCCTGATTTTGGACTTTTCGAAAATCGTTCTCTCGCCGCCGTCGGCAGTGCATTCATCCTCACACCCTGGAGCCTAAATAAAGGGTCGCGCACTAAGCGATTTAAGATGAATTTCCTCCCGCGAACGCTCCGGCTGTGGAATGAACTCCCTGCCGAGGTTTTCCCAAAGGACTGCAGTATTGATTCTTCAAAAAAGGAGTGTAAAGGTTCTTAAAGGGTACGCAACGCGCATGTGAATCTTCTGGAGTTGCAGGTGTCCATAGGCTACGGTAACTGCTTATCATCAGGCGGGGTGTATGCTTGTTTGCCACCGTTGTATAAAATAAAAAAAGGACATACATAACCAACACGTAAAGCAAATAATGGGCGATACTAAATGTGGACCCGGGTATGCCCTTAAACTACGTCCAACAATCAGAGGTAGGGCACAGCGAAGTACTATCACGCTTGAGTCTGGAGAAGCCCAACTGGGGAAGTACCTCAGCCATAATAGCACTGCTACGTTTCACGTATGTGTTGTGTTTCTGATGCTGAGTAAGGTTCCCAGAGCTTAACCCAAGGGGGGTTGGAGCTCTGGGAACCTTACTCAAAGGCCGGCAAAGCGCTTGTGACTCCCCTGGTGCTGCGGGTGCCCACGGGCGACGGTAATTGCTTACCATCAGGCGGGCCGTATGCTCGTTTGCCACCGTCGTATAAAAAACACACAACCAACACGTAAAGCAAATAATGGGCGGTCCTAAACAATCATTATATGTAAACAGCCAGGCGAAATGCGACACCTCATCCATGGACGTGCTGCTGGGGAACTTCTTCGACCTGCCGCACCTGGCCGAAATCTGGATCATGTTCGACAGGGAGAGCGGCATCCTGGAGGGGCAGATCAAGAGCCTCATTGAGATCTGCTACAGTGCCGTCAAGGTCACTGTTGCTTATAATTATAACTAGCGTTGAAAATGACGGAAAAAATCAAATGATATTTCGGGAATCTATGAAATTTTCGTTTTGTTTTCGGATTATTAAAGAAAATAACCAATAAGTCATTACAATTTATTTAATAGCATTAAGATAATGGCACTATAGTCGGACACTTTAAGCTGACAAGCACCAATGATGGACACTTAGTTCTTATTTCAAAAATCATAAAGTTATAAATTGAATATTTACCAACAACTGCACTTGAATTGTTTGAAATAAGCACTAATGTTCATGATTGGTTCCTTGTCCATTACTGGCGGTATCACCCTATTTAACTATTTACCAGATTAAATCTAAAAAAGGCAATCCCCATCACGCAATCTTTCTACTCGTTTGCCATCTTTGTCATAAGAAAAATACATTCGGAATTACCAGAGAAGGTACAGCTATTAACTAGAAATCACAATTCTATGCTGGATAATGTTTGTTTTAAAGCACAGTTTTATACGGAGTAATAAAAATGCCAATAAATGATCTGACGGTTCTTGAGAACGCTCGTGGAAGAGTTGAAATATTTCTGTACCCTTACCATGAGTTGTGACATTGACGTTTTCGATAACGAGTATCGAGTTTACTATCTGTGCATCTCGTTTGCACCAAAATAGTACAAGCGAGATGTCACAACTCAGGGTACTGATGGAGACGCATTTTTCAGCCACCTGCCCAGACCCCCAAGGGTCGGAAGGCACTAGTGCCAGTGCCGAGCGCCGTCAAGTTGGTGGCGGACCCCTGCGTGGTGGAGCTGCGTCCCAACAGAATCCAAAAGCTGGTGCCATACCAGCCTTGTGCTTAGTAAGTACCAGCGGTGGCGTATACATTTCATTGCATATGTTAAGTATATGTACACACAGCAACAAACTTAGCTGTACATTGTTTGACCTTATTATATAAGGCATAAAGTCCACCCATGTACAGCTAAGAGTGTTGCTGTGTGTACACGGTGAAATTTAATCGATAATCAGGTACAGAATTTTTCTAATTCAGTAATCGATTGCGATCAAATACATGTAGCACTTACACGAAACTAAGTTTTTTTATCATACCTAACTTAAAGAGGTGAAATTTTTTTTTTAATTATTGTCACCCTACTAGAGCGGTGTAAGCTAAAGAGTTTAGAGTTGGGCCAGTGAAAAAAATTGGTTTACTCACTTAAAGCATAGACGATTGAATCATACCGTCTCTTTCTTTCGCTTGCACTACGACCCCAAAAAAAGGGATGAGTATAGTTTATTTTTTCAACTTTAAGAGTAACAATCGAGTAATAATTGGTTAGCCAGACTCTAAAACCTCTTTCGCAAGTGAGTCATAGCTACAAAAACCTAAAGACAAATAACACTTGCCGTACACTAATTCCCTTTAATAAAATTAAGTAGGGTGTCCATGTTAGTAACATTAATTAGTGAAGTAAATTCCATGAGATCTCACGTATTGATTTCTATTTAGGTTAATAATTAATATTGTGTATAAGGAGTTAGTTTCTTGGTTGCAGATATTTTAACAGACAATAGGGTAAATAGCTAGTAACTGGCCACTTCAATAACTGCCCACCTTATAGGTAATAAAAATGAATTCTGTTTACCTATAAATAAAACACATTTTCCAATGGTGTGTCAATTATTGGCCGCACCACGCACTAAAATGAATTTTAGTACAAACTGGCCAGCCATTGGAGGGTGGCCAGTTACTAATTAATTACTTTACAAAAAAACGATTTCTTAACTTTAAATGGATTTTTTTTTTCATTTGCCGAACAGAAAAACTATAATTTCGGCTAAAATTAATCACCATTTATATTTAACTGTCAAGACATGCAAACGACACATTTAGACGACAGATAACAGGACATTGACAATCGAGTATTAGATTCATCAAGTATTTCAGTCGCCAGATTAACACTCCTGCAGTTCAACAATTTTCATTGGACACATATAGAAAAGGCGACGCCGTATTGACCCTGTCTTGGCTAAAAATAAAACTGATCACTCGAACCCGGGACCATCTTATGCATAGGCAGGGTCACGGCTAAGCAATTAATCTTTCGTTTCTCTTGTCTTTTTTTTATTTATTTCGATTGTGTTTTTTTTTTGTTATTCTGTATGTTGTTGTCTGTCGTGATGTCTCTCACCTGATGGCCTCAACGGAAGACCAGCGCTGGCAACACGCTAGCAATATGCTGAGATGGGGCCATTTCGTGGCACTTCCTGTAAGGTCTCTTATCGTCTGTTGAATGTTTTTCTCTAATTTCTATTCTATTCTATTCTATTCTATTCAATAACTTGCAAGTTTCCCCCTCCCCAGCTGCGTGGAGGACTACATAATGAACCTGGTCTCCGAGACCTTGTCGGAGCCCGCAGACCGCGCGTTCGTGGAGAAAATCTTCCACCTGGAGGCCATCAACACCAAGTTTGGGATCTACACGCTCACCAACCCCGGGTGAGTGTGCAAACTGAAATATTTATACATACATTTCAGCCGTATGCAGTCCACTGCTGGGCATAGGCCTCCCACAAATATGACTTGTATCATCTTGGGGGTAGTTGCCATAGTCGCCATGCTTGGCAGGCGGGTTGGCGACTGCAGTAGCTGTGTAGATTGGGTTTCATTCGACGGACGCTGCTGCCCGTCCGTAGGATTTCCGGCACCACACGGCGTAGTAAATATTTGTAGATTGAACAAAAAGCCAGGTAGCTTGTACATCAAGGTCAAAGATTTTTTTAAGCAGAAACCGCAGCCTTCGCTCTACCAATTGAGCTACAGAGAACCCTCTGTAGCTCAATTGGTAGAACAGACAACCCTTTGTAACTCAGTTGTAATTGGTAGAGCGATGGGCATGTACAGTCAAGTGTAAAAATTGACTCACTGTCAAAGTCTCAAAAATATGTACCGAGCAACTCTATAGTACAGTAAATAAGGTTGTAGGACGTATTTATGAAAGGATTGGTTCGGTACATATTTTTCCACTTGACTGTATCACAGAGTGGCGAGTTCGATTCTCGCCCGGGGCAGTTGATTTTTCCATTAGCTCAACCCCATCACACACCATTCGGATTTGGATGAGACCGCCTCAACCAATCTCGCTGGAAGCGTAAACTAGTATTCCAGTAGTCCAAGTCAAGTCAGGTGCGGAAGGGTCCTGGATTTTCCCCAGGCTACCTTCTCCCACACAGTCCGGCCTAAGGGCCGATTTTTTAATCGTCAGATAAGCCTTATTCGGCGAATAACTCTATGGGTATGGGTAGCCAATAGCCATACTTGTGGATACCCATACTTAACCTGGGCCTGACTTAGGGCGGATTTTTCAATTGTCAGATAAGCACAAAAAATTGGTCCTAAGTCAGTATATTGGAATAGAGTTGCATTTTTTTATTTTGTTGGATTTAGTAACAAAAGAATTTTAGTTTAACATTATTTAAAACAATTATCAAATTATTCTAGCTTTTAGCATAAACCTTATGAAGGTTGAATCATCTCGTTTCACTCATTTCTTTTTTTTTGTTTCCAGAAAGCGTCACCCTTACAGACAGAGTAACGAATAATTACAACTATGAATTAAATGTTTTTTGGTCAAATTATGATATGAAATTTATAAACAATGTTGTATTTACTTTATTATTGTTACTAGCTATTTAAATCCATAACACGAATCATATTTCAATTTTAATTGTTGTTTTTTATTTAAACACAGGTATAGTTTTAAAGCTACCTAAGTAAGGTCAGGTAAGGTACTGAGCCACATCGTAATTCATCAAAGCTTCCAATATAAAAGCTTGGTAATTAAAAACACAAAACAATCATGAGACTCGAACATATTAATTGTAATGAAACAGGTAACTCACGCTTTAAATGTAGAAAATTGCTCGACATATTTAGGTCCATAACGAGGAGCTTATTCATGAGCCGTTCGTGTTGCTAACAAAGGCAGACTGCGAAACATGTAGTGCAATTTTCGTATGAATATGTGAGTTACCCGTAAGTCGCCAGTAACTGGCCACCTTTCAACATCTGGTCATGTCATAATTAAAATGAATTCTGCTTACCTATAAATAGAACCTATTTTATTTATCTCTTTATTTATCTTCTTTCTTAGATTAGGTTTTTTTACAATATTTTTATAAAAGTAAAATATAATAAATAATAATACATCTAAAACATATCAAAACAATAAAAATATTATAAAAAACCTAACCTAGAGTGCCGCCGGCAACAGGGCAGGGCCCAGGCTGCCGGTGGTTAGGGCTGCAGAGAGAGGAACCATCGGACTATGCGCGCCGTGTCCAGGATTACCGCCTTCTGAATCTGACCCTTGATCCAACCACAACCACTATCGAGAGTCTCTCAAGATGTTGGTCGAGACTCTTCGCTATGAGACCGTTCGCGGAAACAACTATCGGTACAATGATCGCCGAATCAACTTCCCACATGGCGGTTACCTCGTGAGCCAAGTCTAAGTACTTGCTGGACTTGTCTTTCTCGGCCTTCACGAGGTTCTCGTCACATGGGACGGTGATATCGATGAGCATTGCCCGGCGCTGCGATCGATCTATCACCACGATATCAGGCTTATTGAACCTATTTTATTATGTCTCTTCCGTACACGGAACAATGGTGTTACGGACATTTGGGAGGCGTACGCGGAGCCCGATCGAGCCAACGCGCAGAGGCCCTTTCGACAATTTAATGAAATGTAAGGGGTACACTAAGCGGATGTTGCCCCTGTCCGTATCATGGGACGCGCACAGAGACAGCACCCGCCATGGTGTAAGGACTATTGAGTTATAATGGAATCTAGAATGTACTGTGGAAAGGATGGACTAGCTACTGGGCTATTGGATAAAAAACCGGACGTCTGCCTAATAAAATGGTATTCAATTTTATTTCCGGCAGACGTTGACTCGCCCTATGCGAGATGGGCCCCCACAAAAAGCGAAATCAAAGATGGCTCAAGGGCAACACCGGTGCATAGGGCTAAGGGTAGAGAGGTGTCACTGGACTTTAAACATATAGCCAACTCGCCACTATTTTATTATTAAATGGCCAGTTATTGAAAGGTGGCCAGTATAGAAAACCCATTTGAAAATGTGTTCTGTTTATCGGTAAACTGTATTCATATTCAGTATAAAGTGGTCAGTTATAAATTTGGCTAAATACTGGCGATTTACCCTATCTTATCGCTGATATCTATGCGTAACCCAGAAATCAGAAATCAAATAATAACTAGTTAAGTACAGTCAGCAGCAAAAGTTGCTAAGCGTTTGAAGTGTTCAAAATGACCTACACGTGCTCTTATTCTCTTGACAATAGAGATGTGTTGGGGCAATTTCACTTTCAGGGACGCCCAATTAACTTAATTGTCAAATAAAAGTTAAATCAGTGGTCAGTTTAGTGACGACAATTAAGCTTTAAATTTCAGTATAATCTACTGTTTTATGTTTAATCCATAAATAATACGTGTTATTGTAATAGAAAAATGCGAATAAAGATGATTTACATAAATATTTCAAGCTTAATTGTCGTCACTAAACTGACCACTGATTTAACTTTTATTTGACAATTAAGATACAATTGGGTGTCCCTGAAAGTGAAATTGCCCGTTGACCTCATTTTGAACACCTCAAATTCTTAACTACTTCTGCTGCTGACTGTACTTGTAGTTATCATAATACGATTGTAATTTCTGTAAATAAATAATGGGCTGACTGAACATCCCAAGTAACAAAAGGTTCTATAACTAAGGCATTTTATCACCAAACAGTGATATAGTACGACTATAATGGTAACCATTGTGGCTGCTTGTACTATAAAGGTTTTTAACACAGTGTTTTGGCTCTATAAAATTAAAGAGCATTTAAGTTCTATAATTTAGCTCTTAGAACGCTTATAGGAAGAAACAAAAGAATCTTTAAAGTGCTGCACTGTAATAGATATGCAAAAAGCGATTATGGTACTATTTAATACTATAGACAACTTTACTGACGCTTTTATGTAACTATTTAGCACTAATAATGCGTCAGAATATACATTTATAGTACTAGTACTGTAGCAGTATCGTAAACACTATTAATGGATCAATCTGCACTATAAAAGGACTTTGCACGTCCATTACGTAACGTGTTTGCGTTTTAGAAGCTCTCTTGACGTCGCTATGAAGCTAGAATTCTGTAAAAGTCATGAAAGATTTTCTATAGTGCTATAAAGTACCATAAAAGTTATCTGGTACGTTGCTAAATTACTTAAATTCTAAATAGCTAAATATCTTCTATAAGTGTGTTTATGTTACTGCTACGAGACTAAAGCGTGACATGACAGCGCTAAAGATTACAACTAATGGACTAATTAGATCTATACTAGCTTTTCAGTATCAAGTATATCACTAGTATTTTACAAATGTTTTTTATCGTCAATACAAAATGGAAATACTGGTCTAGCGGGTCCAGAAAATATAGCGTATGGTTCCGCACAAAATATTTGTTTTGCACCACAGCCGGGCTGTAGCAATGATTTTCCGTCTTGTCAAGCCAGTAATGTAGATGAAGAATATGCGAGTGAAAATACTTCAATTCAAAGTTCTCAACATCAGAATGTTCAGATGAAGAGAACACTAAAAACGAGCAATTACGCAGTGACTTACGAAAATGGTGCGTCACTTACAATATACCTCATCTAGCAATTAAAAGTTTGTCAGAAATAATAAATAAGCGCATTCGTAATGTGTTATTAAGATCCAAGGACACTTTTGAAAACTGATGTTAACATAAATATCAAATCAGTACCTGGTGGATATTACTGGAAGGTCCAATCGGTTTGTTCACACCAAGAAAACAATTTGTCCGTGTGAAGTGTGAACGAATCAATGTATACATAAGCGCTAAATGGACAAAATCTCGTATACAGTATACGAGAAAATTTACGCTGTGTGAACGTAGACAACCGGATAGAGCTACAGTCTTCAAATTTTATATTTTTTTATATTTCACTTCGTGTTTGAGAAAAACACTATACCTACCTACAAGCCTCGGCGGCAACGTGGGGTGTATTTGCCCAGTGTGTATTTATTGCAACTTCATTCAAAGAAATATATTTTGTATACACTATTTTATATTTGAACAACGGAACCCTAATCCGTTAAATATGGCTGCTGTTTTCTGTCATAATAGCACATTAACAGCACGACTGGAGCCTATATGTACTATAGCAGCCCCAGTTGGAACAATTCCATATTTTATTAATTAAAATTCAATTAAAACATGAAAATTATGAAAGCGCATTGTCAAATTTGAAATCAGGATAATGATTTTATCGATACAATTATTTTCCCATGTATAATCTACTGCCATGTAACGGTCCACGAATGTTTTTAGTACGTCCTTATTGTTACCTAAATACAAATGTCACTTTAAGAAACAATGGCGAATGAACTTCCCGTATTTAATATTTTAGGCACCTCACGCAAAATGCGCACGAGAAAGTGTGCTACAAAAGATCACTGGAATCGTTTATGGTGCAAAATAGCACCATAAGCATGTTTTCGTTACTATTATAGTTGCAAATTGCGACATAAACGTTACAGACAGCACTATTTTAGTACTAAAAAGCGTTTCTCGTCGCTTTTACATTTCAACCATAGAGCTGATTAATCATCGTGAGAGCTTTTATGTAATGCTTATAGTATAAATCAGTGATAAAACTAGGGCCTATTCGGGGTTTTGTAACCGTTTACAAAACCATTATAGTGCTAATCATGAACACTAATTAGCACGCTCCAAAACGTTCTCAGGACTTTTATAGAACCAAATTTTGTTACTTGGGATAGCACTAATTAGGTAATTCGCTAGTAATTGGACACCCTCCAATAGCTTTCGAACCCGGGTATGTCCTTAAACTACGTCCAACAATGAGAGGTAGGGCACAGCGATCACCATCACGCTTGAATCTGGGGCAGCCCAACTGGGGAAGTGCCTCCTCCTTACAGAAGACCACAGCCATAATAGCACTGCTACATTTCACGTATGTAATGTTGTGTTTCTGATGGTGAGTAAGGTTCCCAGGGCTCCAACCCCCCTTAAAAGCTGACAACGCGCTTGTGCCTCCCCTGGTGTTTCGGGTGCCCTCGGGCGACGGTAATTGCTTACCATCAGGCAATCCGTCTGCTCGTTTGCCGCCTATGTCATAAAAAAAAGCTTTACTAATACACAATACAGATTATCCACTTATCTTTAAGACTGTAATTAAAACAACTTATTATTAGAAATATGTGCTTCAGCCACACATCCAAATAATATTGCATTATCGAATTATGTATTGAGATAAGTGGGTAAGGGACAAAGTAAAACCTACATTTCAAAAGAACTACCATTAATATAACAATTATACCTACCACCTACACAGCTACCATTACAACATAACACAGGTACACATAAAAAAAACCTGTATTAATCCTCAATTTGGTATTTAGATCAGTATCTACATAGGTATATAAACATACCTCTGGTTCACAGCTTTCAACAACGTCCAAATATGCACTTAAAGTGGACAGTCCAATGGACAACCTATGGTCTTGTCCAGTCCAGTGAAGGTAAAACCTTCAGGCCGTCGCCGTGACGAGGCTGGAGACGGGCTTCGAGTTCTTCGCATAAATATACTGCCACCTCCTTGCGCATTCTATAAGTATCCCGTAACTCCTCATTTTACATCTCAAATGGGTTGCAACTATCCCGTATTGTTCTGCGCTGATTTTATTTACGTTCTTTTTCTTCAGTAGCGGTCACATGCATGAATGAAATGATTCTTGCCGTTTCTACAAAAAAAATCACATACTTAAGGAAAACTCCAAAGACTCCAAACAAATATCCAACGAAATAAATGCTCTAACTGGTAACTTTCATTATAGTCATACAAAAACACTATACTTACTGGTAATTAACTCAATATAATGTTTTTTACAAAAACATTGTTGACGACAAGGCGTGGATAAGGCTTATCACCACCTAGTGAGCATGTAGTTAAAATGAACCACGTTGAACTGTCAAAATTCGACAGTATGTCATATTATCCAACGACCATAGTATGCAAATCGATAGCAGTTATCGACTGTCGTCTATCGTTGTCAAAAGTGTTTAACTTCGCTATAACGCGTGCAACCATAGTATGGGTTATATGATAGTCAATAAACTATCCATTATCACGTTTTTATCATATTATCGACGTGATAACTCCAACCATAGTAGGCCCAGAGTCTCCTATGACACTATTACAGGGATTATGTACGCGGATGATCTTTGTTTTGTGGCTGTTGGCTGATGTTTCGGATACACGGGAAGGTCTGCAGGCACTGATGACGTCTCTAAATGATACGTGTTGCAAGTTTGGACTTAAAATCAGTTCCAAGAAGACAGAGGTCATGGTGTTGGAGACACAGTGCTCCTTGCCTTTAGAACTCAGTCTTGGCGATGACGTCATTAAGTGCGTAGACAAATTTACACACTAGACACTGGCACTAGTTTTATCTTCAGTAACTACGGGTAGTGAGATATCTTTGGAAACATCTGTAATAACTTTTTTAAAAGATGGCTCCAGCGCAATATCGACCGGTAATAGTTCCAATGTATGTAAGTTTCTTTTTCTAGAGTTGTTCTCAACTACCATAGCACCATCAGAACTGCCACCGGCCTCATCTGGAGGCTTCTCCTTTTCGTTTCCCTCCATCGGCCCGAAGGCCAACTAGACCTAATCCTACGTGTACTTTATAGAAAATGTATTACTAACCTATTATAAATAAATATACCAACACCTGGTTAATAAAAATGGGATGTAGTTATTTGGACAGGAATATAACCTAAAAGTGAACAGACTCACACAGCGCTCCTGTCCAAAGTCCCCACAAAAGTACTTATTAATATAAAATGTTTAAAATTTAGGATTCCGTTCATTACATTCAGCAGTGGAATGCAAGTTAAGTTAATATAATGGACAATATTGAAACTTCACATAACACACAATGTGTGATGAGCAGAAACATTATATCCCTAATTTACGATAGTATATTTAACATAAATATTGTTTGTTAAGAAATATATCTTCTTACAAGGTTATACTGTCAACGGAAGTTTGTCTATATCTACACCTATTTGAATAATAAGTACTTACAGTTTTCCATGCCTGCACAGATTTCTCCGATCCGTGCTCCCGAAGTAAATGTGCAAGGGCCTCCCATTGCGCCTCGAAGTTGGCGCTACCGAGAGGCCCATTATATTCCCCATAGGCGAAGTGCGGGGTGCTGCGCCAACATTCTTTTTTGGGTGCCGGAGCATCGACTGAAAAACATTCATTTTCAACATTACATTCACTACTTCACGAATAAAGAAACTACAAGTTATACATAATTTATAGAGACTTCATTATTTAACAGTGTACTTACATCTCGGGAGGCATCTTTTTCCAATAACTAACTCCAATAATATATAGAAACTTATGTTAAGACTTTAAATTCGCGCGAACGTACATTCAGTGTCAAAACTGACACAAGTGGCAAAAGTCATATTTATTATCCGTACGGTTTATAATGTAATATGAAATATGTCAATTAGTATAGAGCTGTCACCTATTTAAGTCTTTTTAAATTTTGACGGCTACTAATAAAACAAGCTATTCATTATCGAGCTACGTCCGACCGTTCAAAATAGTCGGCCATGACAGTTTTACTTCAAAAACTCTACGCATAGACAATCGTTTCCACTATCGTGTGATAGTCAGTGATAGTGGATATGTGGTAACGTTATCGACGTGATAGTTATATCATTCGATGTAACCATGTTAGCAAAATCGATAACATATCGACAATCGGTAACAATTGTCCCACCGTTTCACGCGATATGTGATATAACCATGGTAGGCCCGGTTAAATAGGTTACCATCCATGCGGAAGCGGATGCGAATACCCTCGGTCAGATGTTGCAATGTTTCTCTTATTACTACAGCAAAGTACAGAGCAAATGTCGATGAGGTCGATGTTTTAGCACGCTGGTTCAGTAATAGCCTATTCACTCTTGCCTTGAAAAGACCCAAATTGTATCTTTCCGGGAATACAGACGATGGGAGCGTTCAAAGGGTTAAGAAACTTGGAGAATATCAAGAGCCTCATTTTTTGGCTCGCCACCAAAAAATAAGGCGTAGAAAATAATAGAGCCTTTATTTAATATTTATTTTATTAAATACACATTTTAAATAATTACACATCAAAGCTTACCTATAGACACTTTTAATGTAATATTAATATCTATATTTTAATGTAATCTATTTTCTCTAAACGAACTACTCTCCTTTACTTTGTCTGAATGGATGACGCTTTCTGAAAAAAAAAACAAATAAATGAGGTTTGTATTTAAAATTATGTGAGACATATTTAATAATTAACGATTAATACGGTACTAATCACGTTTATTTAGTCACTCGCGCGACATGTTTCGGAGAACATAGGCCTCCATTTTCAAGCACTAAGAGCGCCGCTCGCGTCACCGGCCCGTAAATAAATGTGAGTAGTACCGTATATGTATATATGTATACCGTTAATTATTGAATAAATGAGGTACTGAAATAATTGGTCAAAAAAGCCACATTCGAGTGAATCACGCGCTTGTGACTCCCCTGGTGTTGCGAGTGCCCATGGGCGACTGTAATTGCTTAACACCAGGCAATCCGTCTGCTCGTTTGCCGCCTATGTCATAAAAAAAATCAGATATTTGTTGTTGTTATTCTGTCCCAGGGACAACTGAAGCATAGTTTGTTACAGGAAGTGTGGCCCTGAGTACTACTGACGCGCTTGATAGGTGACCCATTAATGCTTTCACTGCCACCGACGCACATGTGCGTTCATTTCCAAACACTTTTGGAGGGGGTGGCAGCGAATGTGTTAAATATTATGGAAGGGACATATAACTTAATCCCTTCGGCCGCGTATATAACCGGAGTTTGGTAACCAGTTACATAAGAAGAAAAAATGATCGTCATTGGATACTGGTATCCAAGTAATGTATTTTTTTCCTTTCATGTAACCGAGTTACAAACTAGGAAAACTTCCTAATGATTACGAGAAAGTACTTTGTATTCCTCGTAGGTAACTACTTGAAAGATAGATAGGTATGGTATTATCAACCTCTTTTGATATCATAGCACTCAACATTCTTTATATAACTATTAATAATAAATTAACTATTATTAACAACGATTAATATCCTCAAAAGAAAAACAAAACTGTGCCGAGAGTACAAAGAAATTGACGAAGAGATCAATGACGCAATATCGGAACTTAATCACAACGAAATCACTGTTGGTCATTGTATTGAAATAATATCACCATATTCTTTTAGATATTAATAAACTGCTGATAATTTAATAATTCCTAGTTTACTTAATTTATTTTACTACGGAACGGTGCGTTTAGACGCAAAGTACAGTCCAAGGGCATAAATAGATGTACAACTTTTTCATTACTTTATGGACAAAGTGTATTTATATGTATGCTCTTGACTGTACATGAAACGCGAATGAGATACTGAATACCCTGAACCTGTACGCTTAACATGAGTTTGACAATGACGGCTTACGCTAACGAGTATCGAGTTTTCTATCTGTGCATCCCTCCCGCTCTGTCTCAGCTTGTGCTGCCTACTATTCTGCCCCACTGTTCTACCCTCGTGTGAAACGGGCATAACTATGCAAGTCAAATATAATGAACTAAGCGTAGACTAACTCCTAATACTTTCTGTTGCCCTGGTACTTTTCACTCTTTTCTCACCAGGAAATTCGTCACTTATTTCCACACCATGTCTTCAATAACAAAAAAATAATATGGTATAGGTCCTAGGTAAAGCATGGGTCCGGATCACTCATGGTTTCATAAGAGTATTATTTATTCCTTACTGGATACTAGTTACGAACAATCATACAGGTATCAGTAAAGGTAAAAATTCTATTACTTGGATACCAGTATCCAATGACGATCATTTTTTATTTTTATGTAACTGGTTACAAAACTCCGGTTACATACGCGGCCGAAGGGAACTTAACTTCTACAAATATCTGTTTTGTGTATTTAGATGCAATTAAATGTGGTTGTGGTGTTGGTTTGAAGAGTAGGGGAACGTAACCATGGCAACGAGGGACAAAGAATAGTTGATTGAGCCACAATCTAGTTGGTCATATCACTAATGGTCGTCCGTGTGGTGCCGAGCACCACCACAGCTCCCGCGGGTGTCGTAAGAAGCGACAAAGGGAAAAAACTGACGGTTGGGCAGCAGCCTCCGTCGACACCAAATCAACAGCTACTGCGTTCGCCAACCCGCCTGCCGCATATGGCGACTTTGATAACTCGCCCAATATTATAGAAGTCATATTTGAGGCAGGCCTATGTCCATCAGTGGACGTTTTAGGTGTGAAAATATGATGGTGATTACAAACATTGTAGAAAGGTCGAGGACTGGTTGCCAAAATGGTGCGGTTGCTGTACTTGCTGTTAAGTGTATGAGATTCACAATACTTACAAAAAAAACTTGAATATTATACAGGTTGAATGTTATATCGTGAATAGTGTTATAATTATAATTTATTTATACTAGCAAATAAAACGCCCATTTTACACCATTTACACCATTAGTAACTAAATGCCCCGACGAACAAAAATCAGATTTTTTTTTTCATTTTATTTTTTATTGAATTTACTGCTGTTCACAATATAAGATTCATTTTGTATAGGGTAATTCGCTAGTAACTGGCTACCCTCCAATAACTGGCCATATTATCCTAAAAATGAACTCTGTTCATATGCGATTAGCAGGCAGCGGAACTTTGGTGCCGATGACATCATGATGACGCAAAATAATAGGGATATAGGATGTTCTTATAAATTATACACAACATAACTATTAAGTTTTATCACGCTTTGACAGATGCAACAGTTGTCACTAGCTCACCGAGTTAATAGCAATGTCAAACTTGTTATTCAACCTGACTCAAATAAACTAAGGAAAGTTTCGACTTGCGTGATTCGATGCATGTTTTTCTATGTTACTAGGTTTAGCTGTTATATTTTGCTGACAGCAAGAGCAAAACATTTTTTTTATCTTTAACAACTAAGAAAGGAAATGTCTGCAAAAACGGCTGCATCGACTCCATGGCGACTGCGGTCAAGCGAATTCTCATTATCAATATGAGTTAATTATAAATGTTGTACCTTATCAATTCACATTTCTATAATTCACGAACAAAAAATCATATAACGATGTACAATATTGTTTACGATAATTTTCTGATGACAATGACAAAGACAGTTAAGTGATTATGTTTTTATAAGTACTGGCCGTCTCAAGTGTCAATAAAACATCCGTGAACTAAAGAGGCCAATAAGTTGTTAGTGATTAATGATTATCTATCATCTAGATAAAAACACTCTGTGTACAGCCGCTACGTCATGCGTCTGTCATCGGCACCAAAGTTCCGCTGCCTGGCGATTAGATTTCATTTTAGTGTGAGGTGGCCGTTATTCAAGGATGGCCTATAATTACAACCCCATTAGTGTTCTATTTATAGGTAAACAAGATTCATTTTCAGTATAATGTGGCCAGTTACTAAAAAGTGGCCAGTTACCTACTAGCAATTTACCCTTTGTACTTTGTCAATTTTAAATCACATAATAACGCAAAGATGCACAATTACCTAAATGAGTAAATGAAAGAATAAAACATCTTGACAGATGGCCTGCGAAAATTATACAGTGTGGAAAGTTAGTATAATAAAATAGAGAGCGTGTTTTTTTTTTTAATTTTAGTTGGTTCGAGTCCCGGGCGAGGCAAGCAAGTTTTAGAAAATCTATAAATGCAGTTTTGATTCTGAAAGAATCAAAACTGCAAAAGAATGTCTCCTTTAAGTAAAATGAGCTAGCTCAAGGATTTAAGGTAGTTTCCCTCCAGGGCCGGAGTTAACTTTCCACACTGTATATTAGCAAATTTCAAATGATTGTCTCTGTCACTCTAATAACTCGTTAATTAGAGTAATAATGTTCGCAAGGGTTTTATTAACCGACAGAATCCGTGGGTACTCACACGGGGTTGGTGAGCGTGTAGATCCCAAACTTGGTGTTGATGGGCTCCAGGTGGAACATTGTCTCCACGTACGCGCGGTCCGCGGGCACCGCCAGGGTCTCGAAGAGCAGGTTCATCATGTAATCCTCCACGCAGCTGATGGAGCAATGGAGAATAGTTATGTGTTATACCATGTATCGCCGTCATAGGAGCTTTAACTTTGGGGATCGCTTCTGCACCACGAACTTAGCAACATTTGTTCTACAACTTTTGAAAATAACTTATAGTTTACTTAATATTAAAAAAAATAAGATTTTTCAAGCACGCAATGTATTGCGAGAACTATGAAGTTTATAGGCTGGCAGTAAATGTCAACTAGACTATTGGATGCTGTTCATTGAAAATACTATTTAATTTATTCGAAAAAATCACAAGTGATAAATTAAATATTTTTTTTATAGTTTGCCTCCTATGCAAACGAGCAGACGGATTGCCTGATGGTAAGCCACTACCGCCGCCCATGGAGACTCGCAACACCAGAGGAGTCACAAGTACGTTGCCGACCTTTAAGATATATAGGTTTCGAGGTCATATCGGTCCGGAAATACTGCACAGGAGAATTCATTCCAAAGTTTTGCTGTGCAGGAAAACGCACAGTTGAGGACTGCCAACCATCCAAGTGGTGATGATGGAAGTGTTGTCGTGTAGAGCGCTGGCGGAAGGAGGCAGAAGCACTTCGTTGTAGATGCGGTAGAAAATGTGAGGCCACATCTCTACGCAGTGCCAAGGAGTCAAGCCGGTCCGAGATATCCTGGCTGCCGACAATTCGAATCGCTCCACGCTGGATGCGGTCCAAAGGGAGAACTTTGCCGACTGGATTAGTCCTTAGTCTAGTACTTACTAAGCGCACGGCTGGTAGGGCACTAGCTTGTGGATGGGGTTAGGTCGCAGGGTCACCACATAGGGATCTGCCACCAGTTTCACAGCACCTAAGGAGCCTTTACGTCCTTTTGGCGTTGGGGCCGGTGGCTGAAACAGGTATTTCGGATTTTTATTGGCATACTTCGAAATGGTTTAGGGTCCCTGTGGAGTTAGCTGATATGAGCGTTTCTTTAAAAGTAACCACTAAAAACTTTTTTTATATTCAGAATGAAATTTTTGGGACATTTGTTAGAGCGAGAAAAAAGTTCATAATTCTGAGTGTGAGAATTGTATTACAATTTCGGAAAATAACGCAATCTTAGAAAGTATTATTTTTTTATTCCTGGATCATAACTGGCACAGATTCAGGCAGATGCGGTCAGAATACTATATCAAAACATGCCATACATATTTCTGTATGGTATTTTTTTTCTTTATACTTATATTTTTTTCCATAGCATCGCGAAGACTACTAATTGTTCGTAAAGTCCATTTAGTCGTATTAGCTATGATGATATGATAACACAATTATATGATTCTGGCGTTATTCATAAACGTCTGTCAAACCTACATAAATTACGTTATGTATGTATGTATTGACAATTGTGTTTCCATAAAATTTTGCAGGCCTAGGCCGGGAAATGTTAAAAACAGATCAATTTCCCTTTCACATATATTTGTGACATAGCATCATGGCATCCAGTCATAATATTTTCTTTTATTTGAAGATTTTTTATTTATTAATTTCATTACACGTTTGAGAAAAAAACTATGCATACATCGGCGTGAAAAGAGACTGTCGGCCGCTGTTCGGCTGGTAATCTCTTATTTCCCGGCCTATGTAGTAATGTATTATTGTAAGATATAGACAAAAAACTAGAGTACGTTTGAGCTCATCTCTAGTTTTTTTGTCAGTTTAGGAATAAACGTGTAAACATAATTTGTACCTTAACAGCACCATAGCAGACTTCGATAAGACTCTTGACTTCAGTTTCCAGGACCCTCTGGAAGTTGGAGACGTTCCACTTGGTCGTCTCCCGGTGGTTGCCCAGGAGTGACAGCAGGGGAGTGGTGTCGCATTTAGCAAGCCTGCAAACATGACCCACATTAATCATGGACGTCCACATAAGAGGAGGACAAGAGTCTCGCCCATAGTCTGCCCATAAGGAATGGGGGAGCCATATTAGAATTACCTGAGACTGAACAATTATTGTAAAAGAAGGTACATACTTCATCACCATCATCATCAGCCCGTTGCCATCCACTGCTGGACATAGGCCTGTCCCAAGGTATGCCACAGATCCCAGTGCCGCTTTATGCATCCAGTCGCTGCCGGCCCTCTTATGCAAGTCGTCCCGCCATCTGGCCGGGGGGCGTCCCACGCTACGCTTGCCCAGACGCGGTCTCCACTCCAGAACACGCTTACTCCAGCGGTTATCAGTTCTACGACATATGTGGCCTGCCCATTGCCACTTCAACGTGCTAACTTTTAGAGCTATGTCGGTCACCTTGGTTCTCTGACTTAGGTAGGTACATATTTGTCTAAATTTAAATAAACAATGGATGGAAAATTAAAAACTAGCTATAAATTAGATTGTCATGTAAAACAATATTATGGATTACGCAAATACACAATATATGTACAGTCATCATCAGGTATCAACGACGCGCTAGTGTCATGGCAATGTTCAGATACTTGTGACCACCTCCACTGCTCCGAAATGGCGACTGTACCTACTCGTATTCCTTGTTGTAATCTTCAAATTGAAAAACTTCAAAGTAACCCCTGAATAAGAGTCCATGACCACCTGATCAATTCATCGATTCAGTACGTGTTATGCACGGCTACATTCAGGCCCATCTTCTACGTCCATCTCCTCGGGGGCCAGTCCCATGATGGACCCCTGCAAGGGCAAGACACTAAAATTATTTTACCCACTTAGCTAATTCATCGATGCTCTTCAGCACTCTAGCGATGATGTTGTCCAAGGCCAGCCCCATGTTGGTCCACTGCAAGGGTAAGACCCTCTAAAATTGGTTCACCCACCTGACTAAATCATCGATGCTCTTAAGCACCTTGGCTATGGTATTGTCCGCGGCTACATTCAAGTCACGCTTCTCCTGGACCTTGGCTCTCTGCTCCTCGAGCGCCAGCCTCAGGGGGGCCAGACGTTTGGTCTGCATCTCTTCGAGAGATTCGTTAATGTCTCGTTGGTCCACTGTAACGGGATATGGCTACTGTCAAAATAATAATGTACCTAAATATCCATGTATCTTTACAAAAAAACCTGGCCAGACTTCCAACTTCGAAGGGTCACCACTACACCCCGTTATCTAACGCTCATTAACGCTCCTAACGCTCAGAGTCTGCTATACGGAAGAGGGTTATATTTGCAAAATGACAGGCGTTTGTCCGATCCTTGATCATCATAGAGATTCTCATTCATTATCTATGGAAATCACTTGTATACTATCTATTTCAATGTTATTGAGTGAGTAAGTTGACTTAATTTTCTATCGACTTAACTGCCCAATCACTTGCCCCCAAATTGAGCATAAGATAACCGGGTGTAGTGATCACTACCGAAGGCTGCGTTGCAATTTTAAGCTGGAAGTAAATTGTAAATTGGCGTATAATTTTGGGAAGCAGGCGCTGAGCTAAGATCTCACTATACCAGAAAAGGAAGTGCAAGCAGGTACTGTATGCCTTACAGCATGGTCAACGTCGCCTCGACGCTCAAAGATAGCATATAATTGAGAAACTACGGATCTCTCTGTGTCTAGTCTAGTCTACCGGAAATTCTGAATATGGCTTGGTAGTCGAACGTCGTGCAAGGCAGCGGACAGCAGTGAGCGATACACCCTCAACGCGAGCGGTGTGTTTTGACTCGCCTTGTAAAAGGGGACCAGAACTTACCCGAAACATGTCGCCTAGTGCGACATAATTATATGTGAGTTTATCCGTTGGCTTTAAATTCTACCTTGATCGTAAATATATTACGATTTGATTCTAGTTACAATAATGTGTTTTAAGAGGGAGGAATCTTACATATAAGCTGTCTCATTCTGTTCAGCTCTCTCCGGAGGAATATGCTCTCCTGCAGAACCTCACACAGCAGCACGAAACACCGGAAGTTCTGCGTCTCTTGCTTTTGGAATTTGTCCACTATGCTGTGCACGTGGCTCGTGTTCGCATATTGCTGGAAGTTGTATATTTTGTCAGTCGTCACCATGGTTACGGTTCCTTGGATCACTTTTTAAAACCACAATTTTACGGCCTCTGAAGACACTAAACATGCATTACGTTTTTTAACTATGGGAATAACATTGTCCGTCTAAACAGTTTTTCCTATACTAAATCATAACCAGTTGCATTCCACACTACCAAGCCTGTTAGCCATAGATCGCGCAATTTCTTCTGACAAACTATGCTTTCTTTGTCCCCTAGCTGATGTGACAGGATTAAAACAGAATATCAACATACGAAAATGTCATTGAGCAACGCGTCGTATCTCGCTATCTCACTCTCGCAGCGCTGAATCTCCTCTTGCCTCTTCACTTCTTCTATCTCATCAGCTTCACAAATCCTGCGGGTTCCCTTTACACGCAGGAACTCTTCCAGCTTCGCTAGGTGGTTGATCTCACCTTCGTACGATTGCATTTCCTGCGACAGATAAATTAGTATTTAGTATTGCCAGCCAACGCACAAAGTAGCTGTACACCAAACTAAAGTATGCCAACACTGGCAACATGGTCCCTCCGCACCAGACTTGATTAGTGCTACTGGAATGCTCCTACCGAGTTTACGCTGCCAGCGAGATTGGTTGAAAGAGCATTCCGTGGAAATCGGTAACTTTCTCGTCAAAAATTTTTTGACATTTTATATAATTTCACATTATTTAATTACGGCTTAAAGTATCATCTTTAAGAATTTATACACAGCTTGAAAATCATTTTTAACATTATTTTGAATAATAGCTACATTTCGAGAACACTGTAATAAACATCGCGTCAAGTAAGGAAACAACCGCGATTTGTATGTTTAATAACAACTTATTTTTGGATTTTAATTAAACATGGCTGGTATTAAACCAAAACTATATGTCTATTTTTGACACTGGCACATGAATTGATTAGTATTTTCTTGATTTCTAATTGCTATTTGAAAAAATAATCTCGCACTCGAAAACTGTCGTTTACCTAACAAAGAAAGATAATTTTTAATTTATAAACTAAACTTGAGGGAAGTGTATCTCAAAACTTATTTTCTAAACAGAATTTGTTCAGGATAGCATTTGTCGAGTGGATTTTGTTGTGATTTGCGTGTTTATTCGTACTGATTTTATTAAAAGATAACGGTCGCTTATATAACATGCTCATTAGAATACGTAGACTAAACAAAAGTTTAGTGCGTGTTCTAAGCTTGATTCGTCTACAAATTTTAATGGATCTATCGCCTAAGAAGAGCTCGAACAATGCGAGACAGAAAAAGTATCGTAAGAAAAAAAAAAAGAAAATCCAGACTACAAAAAAAAAAACAATGTGAGCGGATTAAGATGATTCAGAGGGAGAAAAAAGCTAAGATGATTCGAATTCAACTAGAAGAATTACGGGGAAAAAAGAGGCCGCAAAAGCAAAAAGAGCGGGAAAAGAAACGACAAGGAAATCCTCGGAGTTAAAAAATAAATTCATGGTTAGTTTGTTATTTTGTTTATCCAAAAAATATAAGAAAACCTTTTCTTGGAAGTATTCGGCCACATCACATGGCAAAGGAGTAATAGATGGTGTAGGTGGAAATGTTAAGTATTTGGTGCGTCAGAAATCAATGTCGCAAGGCCAAGTAGCACCCGTATAATCAGCAGAAGATTTTGCATACCTCGCTTCAAGTCTCGTGTCAAATACGAAAGTAATAATTATACATCTCAAACAGAAATATTTGCCAAAGTGGCAGAAAAAAATCCACGGCAAAAGGTTGGATGCAGTTCCTGGAATATCAAAATTTCATATTTTGTACTGTGATGGTGAAATATTAAAAGTTAAAGTCCATGCATTGGACACGCAAGAAAAAATATTTAGACCAAAACATGCGAGATTTTTGGTGTAAAATCGTACGTGTCGCTTACATAATGTTGCTGTCGCTTACATAACGCTCCACATTTTATTTATTTTCTTTAAAATTATTAGAGGAACGAAACTTTTATTTGTTGTAAATAAACGACTATTGTATTATTTATGAGTGTAATTTATCTTTATTCCTCTTTGTCTCGTATTTCGCTAAAACTTTCGAAAATATCAGTTATGTTTCAGACTAGGTTGATTTGTTGTCGCTTACATAACGTTTGGCTGATACCTAGTTTCTTTACGCACTTGGACATTATGACAAAAGTAGTTAATGGATGTTTTTAAGTAAACATATAGTATTGTTATAATATAATTAGCAAATGACGAAAACTCAAATGAAACGAGTAACAGACCCGTAAGAGCCCGCGCACACAGAGAGCGGTCTGGAGTTCCGAGTTCCGCGTTCTGCGTTCTTTCGAATGTACTGAGTCCGGTACGATAACGCACACACACAGCAGGCAGTCAGACCGCGGCGGTCAAAGTGGAACGCCGATAGAATTGATTAGATAAAGGAGATTACTGTATGATTTAAGTCATGTAAACTACATACCGTTATAAAGGTATAACGGTATGTAGTTTACATGACTTAAATCATACAGTAATCTAAAGAAAGTAAAAGAAAGGTCTTTTCCTGTAATAGACTTTCTCCAGTTAGTATTTTGCTTTTCGATATCACATTTTGTGATTTCATATAATTCATTGAAGCTATGTATCAACATACGAAAATAAATATAGAATCGCTCTTCGTCGCTAAGTAATTCATGAAAAATACTACTGAATTCGCCTTGGTCTTCTCGTGTTGTGTTAATTGGGTGCACCCAATACTTTCTTTTCCTTTTAGAAGCTTCGAGACTCCACAAAAGCAATGCTTCTTCGTCGGAAGATGAACTTTCTAGCGTCATGTTGCGCGTGGAAAGGCACGGACGAAAATGGAACGCAAGAATTTGAACGCCGCCTGTGTGCGTTGGAACTCTCGAGCGGTCAAAACGCAGAACTCTGAACGCAGAACTCGGAACTCCAGACCGCTCTCTGTGTGCGCGGGCTCTAAAGTCTTAAAATATAGTACGAATGTCGATTACATAACCATGCAATGCTCCTGAAGCGGTCTCGTCCGAATCTGAGTGGTGTGTTGGTGTCGAGCTAATAGGAGTATTATAGCTGGTTCACTAACCCTAGCCCGCTGAGAAGACTCCAGCAATAAACTAAGATATTCCGACCGATCTCAGAGCGACACTATCCGGTACGCGGCAGTACCGGTTTGATAAGAGACTACGTGTCGGTGTTGTCGCGAGGGTTGTGTTCGCGTGGGACGGCGCATGCACAGCGCAGCGGTTCGATTTTCGAGGCAGGCCTGAAGGCCTTACACTCAGAATCAGTGGAAAGAGCGACAATGAACAACAATAGAAGTTCCTTTAGTTTTGAAATATCTCCGCCTCTTTCAAAGGGTGGAGATAATTTATGTCTAAAAAGGAAACTGATATGTTTTCTCCAATCTGATGTCAACTGTAATAGATCATTTGAATGAGGCACAACATATGTTGATGTCAAGTGAGTGTAACACGCTTCGGATCTGTCGTCACAGCCACAGGGCCCGTACAGCCGTGTCAACAAGAAAACTTTAGGAAGATTCATGATAAATACAAATTTCGAAATCAATATTTAGACCTCCTCGAACTAAACTTCCTAAAGGCCTACAATAAAATACAAGAAAAATGCATTTAAATTTGTTTTCATTTGTGAAAATTCAAACCGCGATATCTTTGTTCAGGTGGAACAGCCCTTTCCACTTCAAGGCTTCCAGCTTCCTGATACGATCGTCCCGGTCGCTGAAGGCGATTGCGGCGATCTCGAAGATGTCCATGAGGTCCTCCTTGGCCTTCACCAGCTTGCCGATGGTGCGGTTCCATTGGATGTTGAAGCTATTCCTGAATAAAAGGTTTCAAAATGAAATACCAAAATCGGGAGATGCTATCCTCTAATAACCTGAAAAGTGACTACACTCTCTCAAGAAGAAGTGTCTCCTCTCCCGAGAGGTTTGTTCAAGTAAATTGAAAACTAACCCTAAGATGATACAAGCTACATTTGGGGGAGGCCTATGTCCAGCAGTGCACGACTTACGGCTGAAGTGATAATAATAATTAAGGCATAATAACCCTTTATAGGGCAAGTTCGAAATTGCAATGCAAAAATGACTTAACAAGAATCATTAGGAGAATCGAGCCACGAGTAGGCTTGAACGCACGGCCACAGTGACACATAAATAAAGATTAAAGGTAACTACAGCCACTATCATGACTAGAAGACAGATCATGATCATGCAAGAAATTAGTACAGCCAAGTGCAAAAGTACGTACCGAAAGAATCCTTTCATAAATACGTCCTACAACCTTATTTACTGTACAATAGAGTTGCTCGGTACATATTTTTGAAACTTTGGCAGTGAACGAATTGTACCTCTCCACCAGTAGCAGTTGGATCTGTTCTCGAATATGCTTGTTGTCGTTGTTGACTACGCAGAACCGCTTGGTGGCCAGGTCCAGGCGGTTCTCCAAGCGCCGGAGACGGACGGCTGCATCCCCGATTATCGCCAGTTCCTGTACAGACATGAACGAAACAGTGTCTTGTTGCTTTTGTAAGATGTCTGAATTATTGCCGTGTGATGCCAGCCGACTAGAATAACACTATCCCATCTCCTCCCGCGGGTGTCGTAAGAGGCGACAAAGGGACACAATCCTACGAAAGGGCAGCAGCTTCCGTCAAAACCCAATCTACAGCTACTGCGGTCGCGCCTGCCAAGCGTGGCGACAATGGCAACTACCCCCAAGATAATAAATAAATAAATAAATATACAAGTCATATTTGTGGGAGGTCTATGTCCAGCAGTGGACTTTATACGGCTGAAATGTAGTGTATGCTCGCTTGGTCGCCCTTTAAGCATCTTGCATGAAGCGGTTAACATCCTTCCACTTTCATCCACCAATAAGGGATTATAGGCGAAAAACTTAACTAATGGACCATGTCTGTGTAGTTGTTCAGAGAATCAATATGGAACTTACGACCATATTGGAATATCTAATAGAACGCCGACATGTGTGTACACACGTTACTACTACATAGGCCAGGTGCTTTAGCTAAGTTTTCGATCAGAGGTAGGTACTTAATCTGCAAGTTGTGTATTCTAAGGAAACGTTTTGGCAGTAGATACCACATTGCCAGAACAACGGACGGCCGATAAAGCCAAAAAGTACTCGATGGGCAACCAAGTACCAGTACCAGAAGACGCGGTGTAGGTACAGACCTCCCATAAGGTATTCCAACGACCTGGTCAAGGTAGCAGCAATCCCCGCTGGAGTCAAATATACCCAACAGTGGATGGTGTAGTCTGAAATGACGGTGATGAAGACTTATTACATCAGCTTCCGTGGGCAATTTCTTCATCAGCTCCTGCATCTGCTTCGTGGCGAGGTAGTTCAGACAGTCCAGCTCCGCTTGCTGGTTGCGCTCATGCCTCACTTCCCAGTCCAAGTGGTCATACTCCAGGACCGAGTGGCGGCAGGTCTTCTTCGTTATTCTGTCGCGGAGACCGTGTTGACCTTTCCGAGCTAGCTGTAATACAAAGATAAATTAGCCATTAGATTAGAGTCATTTCAAATGGATATGTTTCGGAAACGAGGTGTTTTCGAGAGAACTTTTGATACGACGATGACAGACAAGCATACGGCCCGCCTGATGGTAAGCAGTTACCGTAGCCTGCAAATCCAGAGGATTCACATGCGCGTTGCCTACCCTAAAAATGTAAGCTCTGGGAACCTTACTCACTATGAACACAACACTACAAACCTGAAAGGTAGCAGTGCTGTTATGGCTGTGGCCTTCTGTAAGGAGGAGGTACTTCCCCAGTTGGGCTTCTCCAGACTCAAGCGTGATGGTACTTAGCTGTGCCCTACCTGTCATTGTTGGATGTAGTTTAAGGACATACCCGGCTCCCTGTTGGACATAGATTAAGGACATACCCGGGTATCTGTTGGACGTAGTTTAAGGACATACCCCGGTCATAAATTAGTCATTACGAATATTTGTACTGGCTGTGTTCTGGAAACGAGTTTTCGAGAGAACTTTTTTTTCTTTTTATCAGAGTTTTCAGAAAAAAAAAGAGTGGCTTTTAGAAAAGTTAATTGAGTTAGTTTGTTGGCGATAATTAAATATAAAATTTCTATAAATACTTACATATGATGCTCATTTCATAAACTGCGACATGGTTGCGTATGCAATCAATTTCTGGGTGATTATTCGGGCGTTTGAACCGCTCTTATTACTCTGTCCAGATTTATGTAGAAGCCCAGCTGTCTATCAGTAAACCAAAAATTACACCAAACTGTGTGATCATTTCTACAGAAATCTGGACAGAGTAATAAGAGCGGTTCAAACGCCCGAATAATCACCCTTCTATACCTACAGAGTTCATGTTATCGACACAAAACTGACATGATTGAACGATTTTCACGTCACGTTAATTGGAGGCATTTTTTTCGGAAAACTCCCATTTACTAGATAAAGTCTTTAATGACTTCACTGCATCATCACCATTTCAGCCGTAATTAAATCATCCACTGCTGGAAATAGGCCTCCACCAAATATGATTTGTATCATCTTGGGGGGTAGTTGCCATAGTCCCCACGCTTAGCAGGCGACTGGAATAGCTGTATAGGTGAACCAGGATCTATTGAGAAATTTGTTGGTACTAATTTCTAGCAATGGCAACAATTTTAATAATAGACAACATCTACCCTCTATGATAGTGGTCAATATTGACAATGTAGACATTGCTTTCTCTAGTTTCGTGTGAATTATTATTAGACTGCAATAATCATGCCGAAAGTTTTAGATTTTTTAGGGAAACAGCTTAAATTTACAAATTAAATAGTGTATATAGTTATTTATTGGAAAAAAAACGCGCGGGAGAGAAATTTCTTCCATTAGAAAACATAACGAAATTCGCATCTGAATTGACGGGTAAGTTTCAAACTGATAGACGAATGTCACTATAGTCAGGTCGCCACGATTTGGTTGTTGTCTTGTAATAATTTGATTTGTGTATTAGGTGTATCCCATACATCGGTATCACGGATTGCTAGTGAAAGGCGTAAGGGCGGAATTAACCAAACGTAAAAAAAGAAAATAGATTTGGATGATTTTGATTTATGTGTCATACGGCGTAAAATTCACGAATCTTATAGCGTAAAAACCGAAGAAATATCCAAACATCAAACTTCGCACTTATTAAAGTTGTCGGAATAAAACAAAAATCGTCTGCCAATTTCCATTGTCCGCACTATACAAATTGTTGCTATATAAAATTCAAAACGAGAGCCCTCTTGACAATACTCCCATAATTCTGGTTTACCTATACATTGGGTTTCGACGGACGCTGCTGGAGCACTCCATGAAAACGTTACGTAAGCGACACCACATTTTTAATACCACCGAGAAGTAAATATAGGAAGCTAATTATCAGCAATGCAATATAATATCTCGGCTTTAAGATTGATGGTGTTTCTTTAAGGCTAATACGTTTTATTCTGGAACCTGCTAGTGACAAAAGTTGATGTTTTCATGGAATGCTCCTGCTGCCCACCCATCGGTGCTTTTCTTCGTCGACTCTTACGACACCCGCGGGAGATGGGGAAGACTTCACTTACATAAAAAAGGTTGTGGTCACTACAGACACTAGGCCTGGAAGCTGTCTCGGGAATCGTGAATATGACGTCACACGTCCATTAGGGTTGTGGGTATGCTCATTGTGCCCACAGCAGTAGATTTGCCCTTGACTGGACCGGAACCATGGCAGTTGTGTTGGACAGAAAGGAATGGAAGGATCTTGTGGAAGCCCTATGCACATTCAAAGTGCCCTAGAGTAGAGACTTACGTTAATACAAAGCAGGGTCTCCTTGAGCTCGTGCGCCAGGAAGCCCAGCTGCTTCTCCTGCGGCGCCAGCTGCGGCTCCCCGGCGGCGCGCATCACCACGCTGCATATCGGCGCCAACTTCTTGTACTGAGGGAAACCATTAAGATTACAAATATACTCGAGAAAGACAAGGAGATAAATTTCGACGTATTCCGCCGTGAACGAGTCTTGGTAGTCAGGATGTCAGACGCAAATGCTGAAGTTGCAGTTTTAAATACTGCTTTCGGAAGGCCTGGTCATTTTTTCTAAACTAATATCAGAAATAGTCTTTTCTTAAACATGCTTGGAAATGTCAGAATTTTGGTTGCAAACCGATGTCGCGAAGTGTTAAGCTGCCTCCAGTGAAAAGTTGGTTCTTGCTGTCCTACTGTACCCTTACCATGAGTTGTGACATTACGGTTTTCGATAACGAGTATCGAGTTTACTATCTGTGCATATCGCTTACTTGTACTATTTTAGTGCGAACGAGAGTACTGGTCGAGTATTTAGCATGTCACCATACGTGTATTCAAGTATTTTTCATCATCATCATCGTCATCATCATTTGTGTCCGCCTCCCCAAAATATGACTGCTATCATCTTGGGGGGTAGTTGTCTAGTCGCCACACTTGGCAGGTGAGTTGGTGAATTAATGTTTATAAGTGCAAAAGACGGCGAAAGAATGGAAAGTTCGTTCAGGTTTCTCAAGTATGACCATTTTAGAAGTTACTATTCTTTGTTTCATAGAGTACCTATATTTTACAGGTCCCATTTCTCGTCATCTGAACATCTCGTGATGTAATCCAAAAACGTTACTTCTATGTGGCGTAATGAAAAGGACCTTAATGAGACACTTTTTTTATTGGTAAAATGGTGAATTCTGAATTGTATGATCCCAGAAATTATACATCTGAAAGAAAGAGCGGCGCTACCGCCAACATCTACATTTATAAATTTCGAACGATCGTCTCTGTCACTCTCGTGACTCATTTCAGCGGGTCACGAAGCGCTTCATCTGCTACCAACGGAATTGAAGCGTACAGTCGCCATCAGATATATCGGAGTTGTGGAGATGGTCACAAATATATGAACATGCACTTTATAGCCTTGACAATAGAAGCGTTGTTCTGGTATTTGTAACCACTTCCATAGCTCCGATATATCTTATTGCGACCGCTCGCGCCTCAATACCAGCCTGAGCGACCCTTAATATGGTCGGGCTTTTATCATTTGTCACTATATCTGTCGCGCTCCAACAAGTATCATTAATTCACCATTTCAGCCGTATGGCCACTGCTGCTGACAAAACGCCAATGATTATATCGTCTTGGGGGTACTTAGTTGCCATAGTCGCACACTGGGCTGGTTGGCGACCGCAGTAACTGTTGGTTCGGTTACGACGGATGCTACTGTTTTTTCCTTAAAGCACCTTACTGGTGGTGATATAGTCAGCCGGCACCACACGGCTAATACGTATATGAGTGCGATAGTGACAGGTAGCGCGATAGACGATAAAATGCCAACCAAGCTATCCGTGCTGAGGCGCTACCGCGAAAGACGATATTCGTAAATTTCGGACGATTGCCTCTGTCACTCTCGTGACGCCTTGAATGAAGGAAAAGAGAAAAATGCTCGAAATATACGAACTTCGATGTTCGCGGTACTGGGCCTGGTCTTAAACATAGCTAATTTAAGTACATAAGTGGATTGACGGTTGAACCTCAAAATGGCGAAGTCGTCTTGAAAATATTTTTTTGTTTTTTGTTCAAACGTGGTTTAGTGTGTAATATTGATAGCGTATTATGCAGTGAGGATATTACGCAGAATTGTGCAGCTAATGAAGAATTGATTTCAAAACGTGTTTCACCACTATTTTGGTCATCACCCGGCAGTCCCGGGGTCACGGCCGCCTCTAAGCTTTCTGTAAAGTCCAGCTACCACTTTACAAAACGCAAGGCCTACTACCGAACAACGTCATGCTCTAAGGGCAAACTTATATGTTATTATACTTATTTGTTATTTTACTTGACATTGGCGAAATCATTGATTGATTTATTGATGGAAGCCATATTTTTTTAAAAGAAGAAGTACATAAGTTTCCTACCATTCGCTGCACATTGTTCAGTTCCGCCTCAGGGTCTATCGTTTTCTGTTCTACCTGCTGCGGCATTTTGGTAAAAATCTATATCAAGTAAATAAATATGAACACCGATTAATATCCTTCTGAAATATGAACAATACTGACAGAAGAATTTTACTTTTTGAATGATTCGTTTTTAAATTACGACTTGCTTAAAAAGTTCGTATTAAAAAGTTATTCGCTCGTCTGCTTTTTTTCTTATTCCAGCCAGACTTGGTACAGTCAGCGATGACGTCAAATAATTACTAGGTAATGACAAATATTGCAGACCGATTTTTTTTTACTATTTAAAGGTATTTTATTAGCCTTTCTAAATGCTACTACCCAAGCAGCAAAATTTCCTTTTGTAAATAACCTAAGACCATGAAATTTTCAGTCCTATAGAACTCCCAAAAACGTTTATAAAACCACAATTGGGCGCTTTTTATAGGATTAAATAAACCTATAGTCGTTTTATTACAGTCTTATAAAGTGCAATTCAGTTTTAATATCGTCATATTAAATGCTCTTGCAGGATAAGTTGCTCCTATAAGTGTCTAGTAAACGCAACTAACAAGCACAATTAGTCTTATAACGGTCTGGTGCATGCTGGTAATGGAGTAATCATTCCTATAATAGCCAGTGGCTTATCTCCCGTGGTGAGGTGTATGTTTGTGCTCTAATAAAATAAAACTAAACTGGAAAAGGGTATAAGTAAATGTGTTATTGTATCATAATTATAGTATATAAAAGGAATTGTTTTTAACAGTGATTGAGAAGTGAATTATAAAAAAATAACTTGCGAAATAAATTTTATTGATAATGTAATAATCATAGAGACACATATTTTAACGCCCTCTTTTAAAAATACATAATAAAGATCTGCTTATTAATTATTTACTGGTTAAGTAGTACAAAGTGCTGACTTTTGACATTGCCATTGTGGATTTTCAGATCGCCTCCTTTAACAGTTAGTATCAGAACGTTAATAATACCATTCATACTAAGCCAGTGCTGTTATAAGACAAAAATTCCTGCCATTTTTATTTTTTAGGCCACTTGTTTCAATCACTCTTATAATGACAAGCATAAAACCCTTATAAGCCCAAAATTACGTATAATTATCAAACTTAATGCTAGTTTCATGCTAGTGATCTATTAGAAGTAACCATCAAGTCAGATCAGTCATGTAATTTTTTTGACCTATAAGGAGTAAAATCAATAGCCTTTATAGGATTAATTGTCCCATTACAGATAGATATAAAACCTTAATAGGAGTAGCGGTTCTTATAAATGCTTTTATAGGATTAAAATATGCGTACTTATAACAGCTGTATAAAATGTATTTATAAGACTATTTGTGTTTGTAAGGGTCATATAAATTTATCCTATAAACGCTTTAAATAAATTCGTCTGAGGATCAAATCGTCTTGTATGATGTTGTTATAAGATTATTGGTCAAAAACGTGACTATTATAAGACTTCTATGAGAGCTCCGAGCCGGTAGGTCGTGTCAAAAACGTTTATAAAACTACAATAAGAGGTATTAGTCTTATAATTTTTTCTAATAGGAGAATTTTGCTACTTGGGTATGGTATTTGTATTTAAACTTTCGTGAATCATTGTATTGTGTGTCAATAGTTTATATAAGATGCTACTGTAGTCCATTACTAATAAGGTTGCCGGCCGAGTATATGTAAACAACCGAACACTGAGAGTTCGGATTGTTACGAGGCCGGCAACCCCTTTTCGCCGAGGTATGTACAGTGCGTTTCTCAAACGTGCAATTCAATTAATAAAAAAAACTCCAAGAAATTAACGTTTTATTTTTCGTATTATTTTGAGTAATAGTTACAGTAGTAGGCGTAGCATAAGAGGGGTGCGACAGTATCCCGAGATAGACTACCCGTCTCTCTTTTAATAATATAGTTAGTGTCACACACTCCCCACTACACCGCGCACTATCACTACTATGATATACCGTATGTCGCCGCCATAGGAGCTTTAACTTTGGGGATCGCTTCTGCACCACGAATGTAGCAACATTTGTTTTAGTCGTAGAACAAATCTTGCTACGTTCGTGGTGCATAAGCGATCCTTTTAACATTTGACAGTGACCTTGACATATTTACAGCTCAGAGCCCTGATTAATGACCGTGTTGCAAGATATCTGGAGTCATGTGTTTAGAGGAACATGGTGGGCTGAGTAAAATGTACAGTCAAGTGCAAAAATACGTACCGAAAGAATCCTTTCATAAATACGCCCTACAACCTTATTAACCTTATTTACTGTACAATAGCGTTGCTCGGTACATATTTTTGAAACTTTGGCAGTGAACGAATTTTTACACTTGACTGTACCGTTGTCGGGTATACTTAAAACTGATTTAATCTGAAGATAGTAGTGCTTATATATATGCGAAAACGTTACACAACAGAATTCCTAATATCACGTCCCTTATCTGAATCAGTGCACTTGATATGCCACGAAAGTCATCATGTCCTATCGGCACGATTCAGATAAGGTCCGGCATATGGTTCCCCCTCTAATAAAAAAAAAATATATAAAATTAAATCCCTGCTTGCTATCTACAACAGCCTTCATTCTCTTGTCCAACAGTTTTAACCCCATAACTACAAACATAATTACTATGACCTGAAGGAGAAACTGCCAGTTTGTCCTTATTTCGTCAAGGACCCGGGTATGTCCTTAAACTACGTCCAACAATGAGAGGTAGGGCGCAGCGATGTAGCATCACGCTTGATTTCGGAGCAGCCCAACTGGGAAAGTACCTCCTTCTTACAGAAGAGCACAGCCATAATAGCACTGCTACCTTTCAGGTCTGTAGTGTTATGTTCCTGATGGTGAATAAGGTTCCCAGAGCTCCAATCCCCTTTAAAGGCTGGCAGCGCGCTTGTAACACCCTGGTGTTGCGAGTGCCCATGGGCGACGGTAATTGCTTACAATCTGTCAATTGTCAGATTTCTCCGTCACACTAAAACTCTTTATAATCACGGGAGCAACTCGTTTATAAGACCTAGTGCGTTCGTTGTCGTGCGTTTTCGCGTGTCTCTTCAAATCCCATTTCTGAACGCACGCATATTCACAAAGCTCACACTTGAACCTCTTGTCTCCTATGTGTCTCTTGATATGTCTGTCCAGGTGATTCTTACTAGCCGCTTCGTAATTACACCACATACACTTATAAGGCTTGACGCCGTTATGTATGTTCATATGTTTGCTTAAAGTGCCTACTTCACTGAACACTTTATTACACTCCTTGCATTTATATGGTCGTTCTCTAGTGTGAACTCTAAGGTGAGAGACTAATCTGCTTTTTGTGGCGCATTTGTAGTCACAAATTGCGCATATGACGTATCCTACATGTTTCTTCATGTGGTACATAAGCCTCTTTTTAAATGGTGTGTTGTAATCACATTTATTGCAATGATAGGATTTGGATGGTCGATTTTTCTGGTTAGCAGTTTTGGGTTCATCAAGAACTAAGCATTTGCTTGATACTGTTTTCACTCTTCTGCCATCTTTCTCACGTTCTGCTAAATCTTTAATTCCTTTGCTCGATGAAGCTTGGACGTGTTCGATTGCATGATTTTCGTCTTTAACGGCACCAAAGTCATCGTTAATGTGTTTGTTCATTTCTACATCAATCTCCATTAATTTATCATTGTCAAGTCGCGACATGTTGGAAGTTTTATTCGTGTTATCCTTATTATTATCAACTTCAGGTTTTATATTTGTTATTAATTTTCCCGCATCAATTTGTATGTATGGTTTTTCTTGAAATTTAACAGTTTCTATTGATATTTTATGGTTAGATTTGTTAGATGGTTTTTCAGTAAAAACATTAATTGCTGGCTCGGCAACGCCTGTAATTTTAAAATCATTTTTAATATTTTTGAGGCAATAAAAGGAATGAAAGGGTTGAAGGAGGGCAGAATTTTGTATTGTTCGTTATATTGTATCCTAATTGAAGAAGATCAGAGAGCATGTATTTAGATTATTTTATTAAGGGATGTTTTTATAAATGATTGCTTATCGACACAAATTAATTACTTGACTTACCAATTAAATATTCTTGCACATCCTGCTCAATCTTAACAACAATATTATCAGTTATCTCAGAACTCTGTGACAAGCCAACCTCGACGCTCACATTACTTCTTGGATCTGCACAACTTTGTTCGCCACTTTCATCCTTGACATCTCTCGTATCTTCTAGAGTTTGTGGTTCACCAGGCTCTATTTTAACCATGATATCAGTAGCAGTACCTTCAAGTTTTTGGGTCTCAAAATAATCGAAATTTGAATATAGTTTCTTCGCTTCTCTAACGTTTGGCAAGTGCGGTTGGCTTGGAGAAAGATGTTCTAAGGATACAGATTTAGGTGATGATGTACTGAGATTCTTAGTTTTCTTCTTTATTTGTTCGCGACTCGGTTTCATAGGTTCCAATGTGAAGGATGGAAGGGTGTCAGCCAAATTGTAATGCTGCCGGTTGACTGCCTTGATGCTGCTTTCAGTGAGCTGTGAAATACGTAGAAGTTTATTAATTGTGTATTGAGCAGAAACGTCAGAAATTTTTGCTAATGAGCTAATGCTGTAAAATAGCTACCGAGTGGATTTATTCATATTTCCTTTATTTCTAAGCACACCAGCTAGCCTAAAAGGGTTGCTATCGTCTACCACCATAGCTGTCTCGTACTAACAAATAAATAAAAACGAATGTGACGCAAGATTGCAAGTCGATAACAATGCTCCTAATCTATCTGTTCTGGATTTAACATGTCTATAGGAAGTTGCCTTCCTCCAAAAGTATAAAAAAGGCTATTCCCCTGGTTTCGTGGCCACATAGTAATGTAAATATGGCGTCTAAGAACAAATACAACCGAGATCTATCATGTTTATGTATGAAATCATATGGCGCTAGTTAATTTGCCAAAATACACTCGATTTTGTATCTCGGCGGCTGATTGTAAAATCCGTCCATCATTGTTCCTCTGTAATTTGAAACACAAAACTATCATATATATTGTATAAAAGCAGGTAACTACGTTTTATAATTAATGCTTGACATGTTTCACCTCGTAACGTAGGAGCATAATCATGAGCTGTTTACGTTGGCCGACGCGGACTGTGTGTTCCGCCATAATATTTTCATGGTAGGTTAGGTTCATTTGGTGGCTTCAGATACCTGAATGGCAAACTGACCACAAATAGGACCATGGAGATGTGTCTAAGTGTACGCCATGGCGTCAGCAGTACATACAGTCAGTAGCAAAAGTAACTAAGCGTTTGAAGTGTTCTAAATGACCTACACGCGCTCTTATTCTCTTGACAATAGAGATGTGTTGTCCTCATTTTGAACGCCTCAATCGCTTAGCCACTTCTGCTGCTGACTGTGATATTATCATTGTGGTGGTATAGTGCTTAGGTACATATTCCGTATTTTCAGTACCTAGTGGCTGTATGGTTTTGGACCTGGGTATGTCCTTAAACTATACGACCAACAATGAGAGGTAGGGCACAGCGAAGTACCATCACGCTTGAGTCTGGAGAAGCCCAACTGGGGAAGTACCTCCTCCCTACAGAAAACCACAGCCAAAATAGCACTGCTACCTTTAAGGTATGTAGTGTTGTGTTCCTGGTGGTGAGTAAGGTTCCCAGCCGATGGTAATTGCTTACCATCAGGCAATCCGTCTGCTCGTTTGCCACTTCTGTCATAAAAAAAAATCATTACAGATAGCCTACCTTGTTTTGCTTCTGGAGTCGACTGAGGATCCCCTCAGAGATCTTGGACTTCTCCAGGAGTCTGCAGAACCCGTGAAGAGTCTGGAGACAAGGGGCACAGAGTGCGTGCGGCCGGTTTTGTTCAACCAACTAGAATGTATAGATAACACGTACAAAAGTATATGAGAATGTATAGTGTTTAATACGCTGGCGGTAGATGTGTTTACACGTTACACGTCACCCATGATGACGTATACGACGAGGAGTAGATAGAAACATTTGATAAGTCTAAGATCGCGTAGACTTATCAGTTTTTTCTATCTATCCCTCCATCTTGATAGGAGAAAAAAAAGAAAAATACTCACTAGCCCAGTGCACTACCGACTCGGTAGTGCACTGGGATCTAGTGATCCAGTGGTGGTGGGTTCGAGTCCTGCCGCGAGTCAAATTTTTCTATTTTTCTTTCGATTTAAATATCTTCGATATGCTTGCAGACGTTTCTGCTTAATATAAAAACAATTATAAATAACAAGTTTACTTTCACGATACCAGCTCGGAAAGTCCATTTTTACTCTTTAAAACTGATAGCAAAACTTCGTTTTTTTATTTACAAAGGAAGGGAGCAAAGTAATTCTCGGCACGGGTCTCAATATTGGCACGAGAAGGTAAACACTAACTTTGCTCTTTTGTATAACAAATAACTATTTCACCTTATAGCTCGGAACGACCATTGTTATTCTTAAATTTTTCGAGAAAAACGTTTACACTCTCCTTTTCTGAGTTGCTACCGCCAAAAACGATATTCGTAAATTTCGGACGATTGTCTCTGTCACTCTCATGGCGCCTTAATGGGAGTAAAAGAGAAAGATGCCCGAGATATACGAACTTCGTTGTTCGCGGTACCGGGCCTGAGTCGCTACCAGCAAAAACGATATTCGTAAATTTCGGACGATTGTCTCTGTCACTCTCACGACGTTTTAATTTGGGTAAAAGAGTACGCGGTACCGCTCGCGGCGCTACCGTGAACAAAGTTATTCGTCAATTTCGGACGATTGTCTCTGTCGCTCTGCTGTCTACATGACACCTTAATAGGATTAACAACAATAATATTACTTTGCAATTCCGCTGTTTAATAACGTGCTAGTCAATCAGTGCCAACCCGTTATATTTACTTGCGTATTTTTTCATGCATTAATGTTCCCTCCCTCCCACCGCAAAATTAAATACGCAAATAAACATAACAAACCACCACCAATAATACCAAAACTCGACACGTGTTTCGCCTCTCTACGAGGCATCCTCAGGAGACGCTGGAGATATTGTCGGTCTGACGTCCGACAACATTCAACATTCTGGACAAGTCATTCCGTTGTCGGACGTCAGACCGACAACATCTCCAGCGTCTCCTGAGGATGCCTCGTAGAGAGGCGGAATTGCAAAGTAATATTATTGTTGTTAATAATATGGACTTCCGCAAAGTAACGCCTGATTCAATTAATTACCTTAATAGGAGTATAAGAGAAAAATGCTCGAAATATACGAAATCCAATGTTCGCGGTACCGCTCCTTATCTCAGTTAAAGGACGTACCCGGGTCCGTACGACCGTGTACCATAACAAAACTATCATAAGTAGTCAGCAAGAAGTAGCTAAGCGCCCAAAGTGTTCATAATGAGTTTAACACAACTTTATTGTTAAGATAACAAAAGCATGTCAGGATCATTTTGAGCACACTGGCCGCTTAGCAGCTTCTGCTGCTGACTGTACCTGGGCCATTTTATTTAAAGTTGTATACTCAACTTTTTTTAAATTTGGATTTTTTTGTGCGGTTTCTACTAAGAATCATGAGTTCTTTCGAGCCTGATAGGAGAAAAAACGTCTATCAAGCTTTTTTATTTTTCATGTAATATTTTTAGTTTATATGGCGGTAACGGAACAGAACTACCTAATAAAAAAAATTATGAAAATTTTGGTACACATTTTTTTTTATCAGGCTCAGAAGAAATCAGGATTTTGAATAGAAACCACACAAAAATATCCAAATATAAAAAAAAAGTTTAGTACCTATACAACTTTAAATAAATCGGACCACCTACTTACATAAAGAAATATTTACTTATACGAATAGATGACGCAACCAAACACACATACAAAAATGCTAAAATGTAACACTTTTGTAAAATACATACCGATATAACAGCGATTCGTTCGAACACATTATGATATCGAGTATTCAGTATATTGTAGACGGGTACTCTGCAAGCCAAACACGCTCGACATATAAGCAAATCTGCCATTTGATTTGTTATTTTCTACGTACGCTGTGATCTAATCGAGCTTATGCTTCAAACTGCTAGGAAAATGACCCCCGCAGTAGTGCCACGCTCGCCCGCATCTGCTATTTCTATCCCTTTTCCGCTTACAGTTCTTAGCTCGCTTGTCTCGCTCTATCGCGCGAGCGCTATTGACTATGTCGGCTTCGGTCGGCTCTCGGCCGACTTCGGAAATACTATCTTGCAGTATAATATAGAGCTGTTACAACCAGAAAGGTTATAATTAAGTTTTGCAATGAAAAAAAAATACTGTTTAAATGTGTATTTTTATTTTTGGTACATAATATTTACATTATCAAGTCTTTGTCAAGTTAGAATTACTTGCGTAAATATATCTACAATTATTTATTGTGATCTGATCTTATATTTTCAATTGCTATTGAAAATTACAGGTTTGTTACAGAACTTTAGGAACATCAGAACGGCTTTCAAGGAAATTCATGGGAGAATATATTCCAGGGTCAGACATGTTCGAGTCATTTTTACTGTTTGATAAGAAAAATATTATTAGACATTCAATTGCTTGCATTTGGCTGTTTAGTGCAGACTTAAAGCTTCCAATTGCTTCCGTTTTATTCATATTTGATGCATTTAAATTATACGGCATTCCCTGTGTTTCTTCTGTAAATCTAGATGAAGATGATATGGATATTCCTGTTGCTTTGGCGACGCGTTCTTGGATTTTGGAGAAATATCCGTTTTCATGTATTAAGAATTTATCTCTTTCCATTATTATGTAACGGAACACATTGTTTATTATTTCACGGGACTGATACAAATCAATCTTACTTTTACGCTTCGATGTATCTGTAGTTAAAATATTACTTTTTCCTTTGTCTTCCTTATAACGAGAGGATTTCAATCTATCCCTTTCATTTAATACATTTATTAAAGAAGACCTAGTTATACCTGTTGCATCGACAACACGTTGTTGCACTTTATTACAATATGAACCATAAGATCGTTTAAATGTTAACGCTTCAGTTACAAAACAACGATATACATTGCAAATTATTTTGTGCGTCTCTGGAGCTAAATGTATCCCTAGTCTTAATCTTGACGACATTCTGAAAAAAAAAACATCATCTTGGTAAAAATATTGTCAGGTAGGTATTATCCACTCTCTTAAATATAATTTGACGAATGAAACCTACCTCTTTACAGTGTTTTTGTGAATAAAGAAGTTAAGATAAAAATGATAGTAAGAATAAATAAAGAGATTGGTGATTCTAAAATAAACTGTACAAATTACATATACTTTCTACCTTAATTTTCAGTGTTTTCTAATATTAATATTACAAAATAAGCACAGAAAAATAACAATAATATTGTCTTTGACATCAACAACTGTGTGGTCAGAGATAAAAATAACATTTGATAAGAATAACATTTACTTGAAATAAATGAAATATTTCGCCAATAAGGTACCATAATTGCTTAATATTCTCACACATGCCATATATTTCATAAAAACAATGTGTGTTGTGAGTTGGTTTTTAAAGGCAACACTACAGATTCCTTTAATTTTCTAAAGTTGCAACACACGACAGACTTGGTGATACCACAGCGACATTTTACCCTATATTTAGGTAACAATTAGAAGGCCAAATAATTTTAAATGTAAAATATGAATGTGCAGTATACGTCTATTACGTCTATTACGTATATTACGTCACCTTAGAATAAAGCGTTCTTCGGTTATTTACAAGCTTTCAGGTTTATACAGACAAGTTACTATGAATTTATGAATTGGTTAAAAACTGTATGTACACTTAGTTTTAATTAGGAAATACAGTCATATCTTGGTGCCCAATCAAAAGGTATGGTTTACTTTTGTTTAATCGTCATCGTCATTTAATTTTAACATTTAACCTACTGTAAAATAAACTTTCAATATATTTAGGAGTATATATTTTTATTGCTGGGAACACCGATGATGTGTTTCTTTTGTTTGCGTGTGTGAGTGATGTCTCCGCCATTGGAACTCATTTAAGCCGAGAACTGAAATAGGTTGTACCTTTCGTAAATCGGCAAAAATCTTCACAATCTTCTTTTCATTACTTGTAATATTTAGTCATATTCCGTGCACAAACATTCTATCCAATGGCAGACAGAGACACAGATGAGTTAAACATCGACAATGTCATAAAAAAATTACTAAAAGGTAATGTTGATAAACCAGGAAATAAATGAAACCGTCCCGTGTTTTTAGGAAATATAAAGTGATAAACAAATAATGTATTTGTTAAACGGATTGTGTGTGAAAGTGCAGTGTCTTTTGTGTTATTAAGTTTAAATGGTTCCGTGTTTATATTTGGTTATTGTTTTCAGTCAGGGGCGAGAAGCCTGGCATGAATGTACAGTTAACGGAAATCGAGATCAAAGGGCTATGCTTAAAATCGCGGGAAATATTCTTATCGCAGCCCATATTACTTGAATTGGAAGCCCCTCTAAAAATATGCGGTGAGTAAGGCGTTTTCATAAACAAAGTTACAATACCATGTAGATATATACCAACAGCAAGAAGCGGTGGCAAGCATAATAGCATTAAGTTTCTACTTTCATGAACTACACTTGCCCAATGGCAGCCAGTCGTTAATCTTTACATTTGGTCGTGAAAAAACCTTCACTGTTCACTTTTAATTTAACTTATTTACAAGGAAACTTGAAGGTACTTTTGTTTTGAGAAATCGGTTATAAGATGTAGACTATT